>CM077593.1:74452500-75702500 GCA_039654915.1 Aquilaria yunnanensis
CCAAAATTTGCACCCAAAACCCTAAGTTCAAAAGGGTTAAGAAAACCTAGTCAAACTAGGACTCAAACACCTAATTTGCACATGTTTAATGTGTGCAACATATTCCCTTTATCCTAAGCAAGCTGAATCACTTCCATGGTTTTAATAACATCCTAAATAATGTAAATAAACCATAAATTAAATTGAAATATGCTAGAACACAATATTGACCCTAAAAACCCCAAAATGGTCTTCTCAGGTGCACTTAAGGGCTTCGTAGGGTTTTTACTTGTATCTTCAACTTCTAGCTTGAATAACTGAATTCCATTGGCTTGAAACCTCCTCCTAGATGTTGGAAAGAGGTCTTGAAACTTTAAGGCTCAAAGATTCAACTTGTTGAAGAAAACGGCTTAAGAACACTTCAAGGGGGCTCCAAAGGTGCACTTAAGGGGCACCCTTGGGGTTCCTTGTGTTTTGGCTTGTCTAGGAAATCTAGAATTGAGCACTAAGCTTGGCCATCATCTCCACATGATTTATTGAATCTTCCAGCAGCTCCTTGTGAAATTCAAGTCCATTCTCCATGAAGTAGCTTGAGACAAAGGCTTGGAGTGCACTAGTGAGCTCCTTAGCCTTCTTCCTTGTCATTGGTCCACTAGTTATCTTCAATGGGTCTTTGCCATTATTGGTTGTGCCTTCCATGCTCATATCAACTCCCCCCTCCTTAGAAGGAATCTACATGTTTAAACAAAGACAAATCAGAAATATTGAAAGTGGCACTCACATTGTACTCACTTGGCAAGTATAGCATGTATGCATTGTCATTAATCTTCTTAATTACTTGGAATGGAACATCCCCTCTTGGATGAAACTTAGTCTTTTTTGCAGCTACAAATCGCTCATTCCTCATGTGCAACCAAACCCAATCTTCAGGCTCAAACACAACTCTCTTTTTGCCTTAATTGGCTTTCAAAACAACTTGTTGATTTTTTAGCTTAATTTGTTGCTTGACCTTCTCATGCAACCTTTTGATAGTCTCAGCCCTTTTACTAACTTCCAAACTAGAAACCTCATAAGTAGATAATGGTAAAAGATCTAATGGAGTTAAAGGGTTAAAACCATACACAACCTTAAAAGGTGAACATCCAATAGTAGAATGCATAGATCTATTGTAAGCAAACTCTACATGAGGTAAACAATCCTCCCAAGATTTCAAGTTCTTACCAATGGTAGCTTTAAGCATATATCCTAAAGTCCTATTTGTTACCTCAGTTTGCCCATCAGTTTGTTGGTGGCAAGAAGTAAAAAACAAAAGCTTAGTGCCAAGCTTTCCCAACAAAGTCCTCCAAAAGTGGCTTAGGAACTTAGAGTCCTTATCATAAACAATGGTTCTTGGAACTCCATGAAATCTAACAACTTCCCTGAAAAACAACTCAGCCACATGTATAGCATCATCTATCTTGTTACATGGAATAAAATAAGCTATTTTAGAAAACCTATCAACTACCACAAAGATTGCATCTCGGTTTCCTTTAGTTCTGGGCAATCCAACAATGAAATCCGTTGAAATGTCAACCCATGGATGAGTAGGTGTAGGAAGTGGTGTGTATAAGCCTTGTGAAGTGTGACTGGACTTAGCCTTTCTACATGCTATGCATTGATCAGAAACCTTATTTACGTCCTTGATCATGCTTAGCCAATAATAATGCTCCTCCAAAGTATGCAAGGTTTTGGGTTGTCCAAAGTGTCCCATAAGTCCTCCACAATGAGCTTCCTTTATTAGTAGTTCCCTCAAGAATATCTTGGGAATACTCAACCTGTTTTCCCTGAAAAGAAACCCATTAACTTGATAGAAATTCTCAAAAGCAAACTTAGAACACTTAGCATAAATCTTACCTAAGTCGTGATTAGAAGCATATAATTCCTTCAAGTGCTCAAAACCCAACAGCTTAGCATCTAAAGCAGAAAGCAAAGCATACATCTTAGAAAGTGCATCCACCACTATATTATTCTTACCATGCTTGTATTTGATAACATAATGGAATGACTAAATGAATTTTACCCATTTAGCATGCCTCCTATTCAACTTACCTTGCCCATTAAGAAACTTAAGGGCTTGATGGTTAGTGTGAATAACAAACTCTCTTGACCATGGGTAGTATTGCCAAGTCTTCAAAGCTCTTACCAAAGTATAAAGCTCTTTGTCATAAGTGGGATAGTTCAAGGTGGCGCAATTTAGCTTCTTACTAAAGTATGCAATAGGGCGGCCTCGTTGCATCAACACAGCTCCAATGCCTATACCTGAAGCATCACATTCAACCTTAAAAGTATTAGCAAAGTTAGGCAAAGCTATAAGTGGTGCATTACATAACCTTTTCTTTAACAACCTGAAAGCCTCCTCTTAAGCTTTCCCCCACTTAAATCCTACATTTTTCTTGATAACTTTAGTTTAGAGGTGTAGCAACGGAAGAAAAATTTGTTACATACCTCATATAGAAGCTAGCTAACCCATGGAATGATCTTACCTTAATGATGAAAGTTGGGGTTGGCCATTCTTGTATGGCTCTTACGTTTTCTTGATCTACCTTAATTCCTTGAGAACTCACAACAAAACCAAGGAAAACAACTTTTTCAACACAAAAAAGAACACTTCTTCAAGTTAGCATACAACTTTTGCTCTCTTAAAGTACTTAGCACTTGTGTAAGGTGTCCAACTTGCTCTTCTAGGTTCATGCTATATACTAAGATATCATCAAAGTAAACAACAAGAAACCTACCAATGAAGTCTTGCAAGACATGATTCACAAGTCTCATGAAAGTACTAAGAGCATTAGTTAACCTAAAAAGCATGACTAACCATTCATAAAGTCCAAATTTTGTTTTAAAAGTAGTTTTCCATTCATCCTCTTCCCTTATCCTAATTTGATGGTACCCACTTTTCAAATCAATTTTTGAAAACAAATTAGAACCATACAACTCATTAGGCATGTCATCAAGTCTAGGGATAGGATGTCTATACTTTACAGTGATTTTGTTGATTGGCCTACAACCATGCATATGCGCTATGAACCATCATTTTTTGGCAGCAAAAGGACAAGCACAACACAAGGGATCATGCTTTCCCTCATAAAGCCTTTAGCCAGCAATTCCTCTACTTGCCTTTGAATCTCCTTAGTCTCTTCAGGATAAATCGTATAAGCTGGCTTGTTTGGAATAAGTGCACCAGGGACTAAGTCAATTTGATGGTCAATACCTCTTATGGGTGGCAACCCCCTTGGATCCTTAGGGAACACATCTTCAAAGTCCTTCAACAAAGACAAAACAACACTAGGAAGATGTGTTAGATCATTGATAACAAGTAGAGACTATTTGTAAAGTACAAAAGGCATTGGTTTTTGTGCTTGAATGGATTTCCTCACATCACTCATTTTTTCAATATGGCACTGTTTCTTTCTACTAAACTTCCCTTCATTCTTTTCTCTCGGGAACTCTCTAGTCTTTCTCCTCTCAAGTTCACTTTTATCACTTGATTTCTCGGTTGTTCTCTCAGCATTCCCCTTTTTACTCTTGCCCTTAACTTTCCCTTCTTTTTCTTTGCTCTGAACCTTACTTTGAAGCTTTCTTTGATCATCCAAGACTTGTTATGGTGAAAGTGGAACAAGCATGATTGGTTTTCCTTCATGGATGAAAGAGTACAAATTCTTCTCTCCAACATGTGTGACCTTCCTATCAAATTTCCATGGCCTCCCAAGCAAAATGTGCCAAGTTTGCATATAAACAACATCACAAAGAACTTGATCATAATAAGTACCATTCTTAAAGTGAACCAAAACTTGCTTTACCATATTTACCTTCCTGCATCATTCAACCATTAAAGCCTATATGGTTGAAGGTGTTTTTGTTTAGGTAGCTTCAACTTCTCCACCATGGTTGAACTTGCCACATTGGTGCAACTTCCTCCATCAATGATGAGGCTACAAACATGGTCTTTGATTCAGCACCTTGTGTGGAATATGCACTCTCTTTGATTGGTTTTCTCCTTGATTTGTGCACTTAGAGCTCTCCTTGCGACAAATGCAAAGTCTCCCTCTTGAGGTTCAAGTGTGTTTGACTCTTCACTTTCAAATATGTATCCTCCTTGGCACCTTCATCCTCAGATGTAATCTTTCCATCTTCTCTAAGAATCATCACTTTGTTGTTTGGGCAATCCTTCATTTAGTGCGCCTTGCCTCTACACTTAAAGCACACCATCTTCTTTGCCTTAGATGCATCTTTAGGTGAAGGTATAGACCTGTCTTATTGAGGTTGAGATAAGCCTCCTGTAGTGGCCTCCACACTTGGCTTAGGTGCTTCTTTGCTCTATGCTCCCCTCCAATTGGAGCTTCTTCCTTGAGACATCTTGGAAGCCTTGGACCTTTTGATGTTTCTCTTAGCCTTAGTGGTATGGTGAAGCAAATCCTCTATGTTAACATAAGGCACCATTTCCACTTTGTTGGCAATCTCAGGGTTGATGCCATTGAAGAATCTAGCAATGGTGGCAAGCTCTTACCAAAGTATAAAGCTCTTTGTCATAAGTGGGATAGTTCAAGGTGGCGCAATTTAGCTTCTTACTAAAGTATGCAATAGGGCGGCCTCGTTGCATCAACACAGCTCCAATGCCTATACCTGAAGCATCACATTCAACCTTAAAAGTATTAGCAAAGTTAGGCAAAGCTATAAGTGGTGCATTACATAACCTTTTCTTTAACAACCTGAAAGCCTCCTCTTAAGCTTTCCCCCACTTAAATCCTACATTTTTCTTGATAACTTTAGTTTAGAGGTGTAGCAACGGAAGAAAAATTTGTTACATACCTCATATAGAAGCTAGCTAACCCATGGAATGATCTTACCTTAATGATGAAAGTTGGGGTTGGCCATTCTTGTATGGCTCTTACGTTTTCTTGATCTACCTTAATTCCTTGAGAACTCACAACAAAACCAAGGAAAACAACTTTTTCAACACAAAAAAGAACACTTCTTCAAGTTAGCATACAACTTTTGCTCTCTTAAAGTACTTAGCACTTGTGTAAGGTGTCCAACTTGCTCTTCTAGGTTCATGCTATATACTAAGATATCATCAAAGTAAACAACAAGAAACCTACCAATGAAGTCTTGCAAGACATGATTCACAAGTCTCATGAAAGTACTAAGAGCATTAGTTAACCTAAAAAGCATGACTAACCATTCATAAAGTCCAAATTTTGTTTTAAAAGTAGTTTTCCATTCATCCTCTTCCCTTATCCTAATTTGATGGTACCCACTTTTCAAATCAATTTTTGAAAACAAATTAGAACCATACAACTCATTAGGCATGTCATCAAGTCTAGGGATAGGATGTCTATACTTTACAGTGATTTTGTTGATTGGCCTACAACCATGCATATGCGCTATGAACCATCATTTTTTGGCAGCAAAAGGACAAGCACAACACAAGGGATCATGCTTTCCCTCATAAAGCCTTTAGCCAGCAATTCCTCTACTTGCCTTTGAATCTCCTTAGTCTCTTCAGGATAAATCGTATAAGCTGGCTTGTTTGGAATAAGTGCACCAGGGACTAAGTCAATTTGATGGTCAATACCTCTTATGGGTGGCAACCCCCTTGGATCCTTAGGGAACACATCTTCAAAGTCCTTCAACAAAGACAAAACAACACTAGGAAGATGTGTTAGATCATTGATAACAAGTAGAGACTATTTGTAAAGTACAAAAGGCATTGGTTTTTGTGCTTGAATGGATTTCCTCACATCACTCATTTTTTCAATATGGCACTGTTTCTTTCTACTAAACTTCCCTTCATTCTTTTCTCTCGGGAACTCTCTAGTCTTTCTCCTCTCAAGTTCACTTTTATCACTTGATTTCTCGGTTGTTCTCTCAGCATTCCCCTTTTTACTCTTGCCCTTAACTTTCCCTTCTTTTTCTTTGCTCTGAACCTTACTTTGAAGCTTTCTTTGATCATCCAAGACTTGTTATGGTGAAAGTGGAACAAGCATGATTGGTTTTCCTTCATGGATGAAAGAGTACAAATTCTTCTCTCCAACATGTGTGACCTTCCTATCAAATTTCCATGGCCTCCCAAGCAAAATGTGCCAAGTTTGCATATAAACAACATCACAAAGAACTTGATCATAATAAGTACCATTCTTAAAGTGAACCAAAACTTGCTTTACCATATTTACCTTCCTGCATCATTCAACCATTAAAGCCTATATGGTTGAAGGTGTTTTTGTTTAGGTAGCTTCAACTTCTCCACCATGGTTGAACTTGCCACATTGGTGCAACTTCCTCCATCAATGATGAGGCTACAAACATGGTCTTTGATTCAGCACCTTGTGTGGAATATGCACTCTCTTTGATTGGTTTTCTCCTTGATTTGTGCACTTAGAGCTCTCCTTGCGACAAATGCAAAGTCTCCCTCTTGAGGTTCAAGTGTGTTTGACTCTTCACTTTCAAATATGTATCCTCCTTGGCACCTTCATCCTCAGATGTAATCTTTCCATCTTCTCTAAGAATCATCACTTTGTTGTTTGGGCAATCCTTCATTTAGTGCGCCTTGCCTCTACACTTAAAGCACACCATCTTCTTTGCCTTAGATGCATCTTTAGGTGAAGGTATAGACCTGTCTTATTGAGGTTGAGATAAGCCTCCTGTAGTGGCCTCCACACTTGGCTTAGGTGCTTCTTTGCTCTATGCTCCCCTCCAATTGGAGCTTCTTCCTTGAGACATCTTGGAAGCCTTGGACCTTTTGATGTTTCTCTTAGCCTTAGTGGTATGGTGAAGCAAATCCTCTATGTTAACATAAGGCACCATTTCCACTTTGTTGGCAATCTCAGGGTTGATGCCATTGAAGAATCTAGCAATGGTGGCCTCTTCATCTTCAATGATGTTGGCTCGGGTCAAGGTCATCTCCAAATCTTTATGGTAGTTCTCAACACTCATTTGGCCTTGCACTAGCCTTTGAAGCTTGAGGTGTTGATCTCTATAGTAGTAACTAGGCACAAATCTCTTCCTCATTAATGCTTTAAGGGCTCTCCATGTATGTATGGGTTCCTCTTCATTCCTTCTCCTAGAAGTAACATCCTGATTCCACCATACAAGAGCATAATCAGTGAACTTTATGGTAACAAATTTAACCTTCTTTTCCTCTGAATAATGATGGCCATCAAACACCATCTCAATCTTTTGCTCCTACTCCCAACATGAATCAAGATCACTCATCCCTTGGAAGGATAGAATGGTAAGCTTAATGGAGTTGAGGTTGTTATCCTCCCTTAGCTCCCCCCTCATTGGAAGCCCATGGTGGTGCCAAGTACCTTCTTCCTCCTCATGGTCATTTCTTCTTGCAGCTCTCTTTGGTTGCAAGATAGGATTAGGTCTTCTTGGAAATCTCAAGTCTATGTCCTCAATCCTCCCCATGAGTCTATTGACGGTTTCTTGAAGTTCCCTCATGGTAGGCTCTTCATTATGCCTCACTTCAATGCCTCACTTCAATCTTCCTATCCTCTTGGCACTCCATACTCATGAAATCAAAGATCCTCACACACTCTCACATGTTTAACTCAAAGATGAACACTCAAAACACTCAATTTGTTAGTGATAATATTGCTATTAAAAGAGTCCTCAAAAGTTCTACGAAAACTTTCCTCAAAGCACACAGGAAAACTTGAATTCTTGAAAACAATTTTGAATCCAAAATAAAGGTGGGCTAAACAAGCTTTAAAAAAAACTCTAGGAAGCTCTTTCAATTGATGATCACAAGAACCACAAAGAAAAGCTTTTTGCTCAAAACAAAGGGTTAGGGTTTATGGGCGTAAAAACCAAATCACTTGTGCTAGCTTCTTTTGCAAACTCTTTTCCTTTTCTTTTTTTTCTTCTTTCTTTTTTTTTTGTCCTTTTGCTTTAAAACCTCCTTTTCCCTCGCTATTTTGTTGCTCTAACATTTTTCTTCTTGAAGTTCCTTGTTGCCAAAGACAAAATGTTAGATTTGTTTTTGGCCAAGTCAAGAAACTATAGAATGCTTGCACAATTTGAAACAACCTTTTGCTACCAAAACTTCCTGAACTTGGATCCTTATTTTTTTGGTGTTTTCTTGACTCTAAGATGCTGGGAACAATGAAAACAAGGAAGATTAATATGGTTGGACATGAAAAGAAAAGAATCAAAAGACAAAAAATGAATTAAAATAAAAAACTAGGAAACCCTAGTTTGACATCTTTTTGTTATTTTTTTTGTTTTGATTAGAAACCTGAAATAAGAAGAAAAAGGATAAAAACGGAGAATTAAATCATGAAATTGTTGGAAAAAATTGAAAGAAAAATAAAGAGAAACAGGAACACAAAAATATGTCCTTTGGATGGAACTTGTGGCTCTGATATCAACTGATGCAAACCCCAATGGTATAAAGACCATGAAACACCCCCAAGAAGTTTTCAAGCTCCACAAGACATCAAAAAGACTGAATTTTAAACCCCCACCCCTAATCAACTCGTGATTAAAAACAAGAAGGATAAGAACACCAAGAACACAAGCAACTTTGTGCCAAGGTTGTTACCCACTTCGGGGTAGTCCAGTTATGGTGCCAAAACTGTGCATTTAGACTCCCAGAATTGGTAATGTTCTGTAGGCCATCAGAACACTACCCTTAGTGTGCATACCCAAGTGGCCCTCTTGGGCACTATGTAAATACATGCATATTGGTCCAACCATCACAAACATATTCACATTTCATGCACACCATGGCAGCAAAGAAGGAAAACACTAGCACAAGTCTTAATCTTGGCTACCACACATTAGGCAATCTTGTTAAGTTCTAGTGGCCAGCTACTGCACCTGTAACTTCCACTAACAAACTGTATCATTCTAGCCACATAGCCCCTTGTTTTATTTGCTCCATTATCAACTAGAGACTTAGAGAAAATGAACAAATTTTTTTTTACATCAATAGCCCACCTATGGACCAAGTTATGGATTTTTGAAGTTGGTTACAAAATTCTGACCAAATGAACAGTAACTCATCCAACTTTGCAATGTCATATCTTTGGTTACAGGGCTATAAATCCATAAATTCAAAATCTCAGTTAACCCTCTAGATGTCCTCTAGGTGTGGTCAAAATTTCATACCAAGATTCATTCTACACAGGGAGATATTAAACTTTAGGTACATGGTCGAAATTCTGGCAACTTTTGGACCATTTTGCCCATACAATTTTACCAAACCATGCAAACACTTCATTCACAAGGGGAAAGCCCTCCAAGGCTATCCCATACATGTCCAATACACATATTAATTACATTCCCTTTCTTTTAACAACTTTATGTGGCCAAAATAGAATTTACAAGTAAGCAGCCTATCATTCACACTTAGGCAGCTTTGCACCACATCACTTACATAGCCAAAACATTACTCAAATGTTCACATACTTGTCTCATCTTACATATACTACATGTACATGCATACATGCACTACAATATGGTCTTAACTCAGCTAAATACGCACCCTAGGTTACAGGAGGTCCTGAGACACAATGGACTCCAAAAACAGGATGCTGGACAGCTGCTGCACAACACAGTAAGTACCACCATTAAAAATACCAAATGTGCTCCTCAAAATCACCAAACTTTCCAGATCATAAATAGACATATGGAAGTTCATGTACCTGAAATTTCAGATCAAAAATCAAACTAAAAAGGTTAGTTTGAAGGTGATCTTTCTGCTGGACCTGAAATGACAGAATTGAGGGGAGTAAGTTTCATTGAGAAAACTAGTAAGGGTAGCACTTGGATTCAATAGGCAATGTAACCATCATTAAAACTGCATCCAAAGACACTAAAACACAAAAAACACAATGCATATATACAAGATATAGCAACCAAATGCAGCAGCCAAACACAAACAACAAACACATGAAATGTGGCAGCAGCATATACATAGGTTCATCCATAAAACATGTAATAAACTTAAATAAATCACTATGGCAGCCCTCCTCAAGCTAATGCTTGGTCTTAGGAGGATTTTAACAGTATTTAGTACTAAATTTGGGCTCTAGAAACCCTCATTTCACTGCCATCTTTGTGCACTTGACAATAGGTCACAAAACCTTCAATAAGTGCACTCCCCTCAATAAGCTTGGTTCATTAAGCTCATGGCTCTCTTCCAAGCTTAGCCATAGCTCCATGGATGTTTGAAAATATATAAAATAACCCATGAGAGCAAGAGAACCCTTACCTTGATGGGTATGCTGAAATTGGAGCTTGATCCTAGGTGCACTCAAGCAATAGCACCAAATAGCTTCCAATTGTGCTTCCTTGACTTCAATTGCAAGTAGTTTTGAGTTTGAAGGTATGGTGGCTATGGAGGAAGTGTGGAGGAGAGGGCTGGCTTTCTTTTTTCTGGTGGAGGCCGAAATTTAGAGAAGCAAAGGTGGTCTTGACTACTTAAATAGTCAAAAGTACACTAAACACACTTAAGTAGTCTTAACCTTGTCTTATGTCATTTTCCTTACTACAAGACTATGGTTTCTTAGTCTTAATCTCTTGGCCCACATTTGACCATCCTTATCTTCCTTTAGTAGCCCTCCTTATGTGGGATAACCCCACAGAACTTCCATTTGACTTAAGTCATAGACATACACATCTTAAGGCCTACATTAGAACACTTAGGTCCTTTATGCCTTTTTGTGTTTTCTTTGTCCTTAGTTGTCTTCCATAAGCAATTTGGTCCTCCAATAGCACTTTCATACCATTCATATACTTCCCATAACTCTCCAAATCTCTTTTGTGAAAGTTTTGCAATTGAGTACCCGAATTTCCAAAACCTTACAAAAAAGTCCATAGGTTGCTTGACAAACAAGCAATCCTTAAGGATTTTATTGGGGACCAAGTTACCAACTTGGAACACTTTTAAGGAGGTGTTGATCATACCTTTTACCCCCCACACTACAATCACTATGGTGAGAATTACACAATATAATGGTTTTTAGCCATTATGACACACTTGTAATTCTCCCATTTTGTGAGGTGGTAACAAAGGTAGTCGTCAAAGAACAAAATAGATTTTACTCTTCAAAGTAGCCATATTATTTCAGGTAAAAGCTGTGTTTTTCAGCTAGAATATGTGCCTATTTATAGGCCATAACTAGGGCAAAAGGCATGTTACCCAGTCTGAGGTAGTCCAATTATGATGCTAAAATTGTGCATTTAGATTCCCAGGATTGGTAATGTTCTGTAGGCCATCAAAACACTACCCTTAGTGTGCATACCCAAGTGGCCCTCTTCGACATTATGTAAACAAATGCATATTGGTCCAACCATTATAATCATATTTACATTTCATACACACCATGGTAGCAAAGAAGGAAAACACTAGCACAAATCTTAATCTTGGCTACCGCACATTAGGCAATCTTGTTAAGTTTTAGTGACCAGCTACTGCACCTATAACTTCCACTAATAAATTGTATCATTCTAGCCATGTACCCCTATGTTTTCTTTACTCCATTACCAAGTAGAGACTTAGAGAAAACCAAGGAATTTTTTTTTACATCAATAGCACACCTATGGACCAAGTTATGGATTTTTGAAGTTAGTTACAAAATTCTGACCAAATGAACAGTAACTTAGCCAACTTTACAACGTCCTATCTTTGGCTATAGGGCTCCAAATTCAAAAATTCAAAATCCCAGTTCACCCTCTAGATATTCTCTAGGTTTGGTCAAAATTTCATACAAATATTCCTTCTACATAGGGAGATATAGAACTTTAAGTGTAGAGTCAAAATTCTGGTCACTTTATGATCATTTTGCCCATACAAAATTTCATAAGTGTGCAAACACTTCATTCACAAGGAGAGAACCCTCCAAAGCTATCCCATATATGTCCATTACATATAGGAATTACATTCCCTTGCTTTTAAGAACTTTATGTTGCCAAAATAGAATTTACAGGTAAGCAGCCCATCATTCACACTTAGGCAGCTTTGCACCACATCACTTACATAGCCAAAACATTACTCAAATGTTCACATACTTGTCTCATTTTACATACACTACATGTACACGCATACATGCACTAAAATATAGTCTTAACTCAGCTAAATACACACCCTAGGTTACAGGAGTGCCTGAGACACAATGGACTCCAGAAACAGGATGCTGGACAGCTGCTGCACAACACAATAAGTATCACCATTAAAAATACCAAATGTGCTCCTAAAATCACCAAAATTTTCAGATCATAACTAGACACATGGAAGATTATGTACCTGAAATTTCAGATCAAAACTAAAACGACAAAGGTTAGTTTGAATGTGATCTTTCTGCTAGACCTGAAATGACAAAATTGAGGGGAGTAAGTTTCATTGAGAAACTTAGTAAGGGTAACACTTGAATTCAATAGGCAATATGACCATCATTAAAACCTGAATCTAAACACACTAAAACACAAAAAAAACACAATGCATATATATAAGATATAGCAACCAAATGCAGCAGCCATTCCAACCAACAAACACATGAAATGCAGCAGCAACATATACCATAGGTTAGTCTATAAAACACATAATAAACATAAATAAATCATTATGGAAGCCCTCATCAAGCTAATGCTTGGTCTTAGGAGGATTTTAACAGTAGTTAGTACTAACTTTGGGCTCTAGAAAGCCTCATTTCATTGCCATCTTTGTGCACTTCACACTAGGTCACAAAACCTTTAATAAGTGCACTCCCCTCACTAAGCTTGGTTCGTCAAGCTCATGACTCTCTTCCAAGCTTAGCCCTAGCTCCATGGTTGCTTGAAAATACATAAAACAATCCATAAGAACAAAAGAACCTTACCTTGATGGGTACGCTGAAATTGGAGCTTGATCCTAGGTGCACTCAAGTCTTAGCACCAAATAGCTTCCAATTGCTCTTTCTTGATTTTAATTTTAATCAATTGAAAGTTTGAAGGTGTGGTGGCTATGGAGGAAGTGTGGAGGAGAGGGGTGGCTTTTTTTTTTTTTTGTGGAGGCCCAAATTTGGGAGATAAGGACCAAGATTGGACACTTATATGATCTTAAGTGCACGAAACACACTTAACAAGCTTAACCAAGCTTTATGTCATTTTCCTTGCTACAAGACCATGGTTTCTTTACCTTAATCTCTTGGCCCACATTTGACCTCCTTATCCCATGTCATAGCAGCCCTCCTTATGTGGGATAACCCCATAAAACTTCCATTTGACTTAAGTCATAAGCATGGACAACCAAAGACACACAATAAGACACTTAAGTCCTTAAAGCCTTTTTGTGTTTTCCTTTGTCCATACTTGTCTTCTATAAGCAATTTGGTCCTCCAATAGCACTTTCATACCATTTATATCCTTCCCATAACTCTCCAAATCTCTTTTTTGAAAGTTTTGCAATTAACTACCCTAATTTCCATAATCTTACAAAAAGGTCCATAGGTTGCTTGACAAACAAGCAATCCTTAAGGCTTTTCTTAAGGGCCAAGTTACCAAATTGGAACACTTTTAAGGAGGTGTTGATCATGCCTTTTATCCCCATACTTCCATCACTATGGTGAGAATTACACAATATAATGATTTTTAGCCATTATAACACACTTGTAATTCTCCTAATTTTGTGAGGTCGTAACAATGCGGGCCAAAATTCACAGCCAAAACTCTAAGTTCAAAGGAGTTAAGAAAACCTAGTCAAACTAGGACTCAAACACCTAATTTGCACATATTTAATGTGTTAGTGTTGTGCCCAAAAGCCAATCATGAGATGATTGTATTTTGCACATTGAGTCATGATGTTTTATTGAGGCATCATTCCAATAATTGCGTTTGTTATTTGTTTCTACGTAACGTAATCAAACATAATTATAACCCTAGAATAATAGTATTCTTAAATGTTCCTAGTTTAGTATTATTGTGGAGTAGGTTATAATAATGTATAAAGAGTAGCATATGTGGAGATGAATATGAGATATGTAGTCTACATATGGGTATAAGTTAAAGAACTTGTGTATTGGACCGACCAACCATGAGAACACCATATGGATCGTTATATAAGTGTCATAAGTGAGTCTTATAGTGATCATGGTATATGTAGTCCTTTGACCTAAAATCACCATGGTTCCCTACATGTGAGTCATATACTTTAATACTTCCTTTTGTTGCTCATAACTGAGTGAATATGAAGGTGGTCATTGGGTATGTCACATATTATGCAAAAGGTTTTGTATGATCAAGATGGGATTTGTCCCTCCTATGTAACGGGAGTGTTATCTTTGGGCCCCTTGATAGAGTAAGACTAAGAAAATGCATGGCTATGTGTAGATGAGTTGATATACAATATCAATGTCATCAGTTTAAATTAGTCTACTCGGTAATCAAAAAACCATAGATTGAGCTATACGAGAGTGAAACATTCCATCTCTTGTGCTTGGTCTTGATATCTTGGACAAAGGGACAATCATCGACTATCTTATCACTTGGGTAGCAATGATGTGTTGCTAGACACCACTTATTGTTTATGATCATAAATGTGATTTACAATCATTGCCAATGTTATAGGAGCCTATTCGGTTGCACACATAGAGCTAATTGGGTTATTTGAGTGCATGAGTCAAATTGTTTGGGTTTTGGTTTCATAATAATTTCGGATTAATAATTGGCCCAAAGGTTGAGCCATTAATTAAGCCCAAAATTAAGCCTAATTGGATTCAACCTTGAAACCCATTAGACTTGGGAGTTGAGTCTCGCTATAAATACATCAAAAAATGAGAATTTCGTAGCTCTTGCCCTAGCCTCCCTAAGGACAAAATCAAAAGGGTTCTGTAGGTTCCAACCACACTCTTTTCTTGCCATTCTTTGGAGGACGCAAGCTAGTGCTGTGGACGCAAGAGGAACACATTTTTCGGGACGTGGTGGAGGCATGGTGATCCCGAGAGGCTCGGGTGGATACCATAGAGAGCTTGAGCACGTTAATTGTTCAAGTTTTGTGATTCGACTTAACAGTTGGGTGAAAGATCTGAACTAAATTAGGTATACAAATTTTGAACACCTAATTTACCCCATTTTACTTGGATCCTAGAGGGCCTCGGTTATATTTTGCTGCATTTGTTTGGCTCCCGAAACCCAACATAATGTGTGCAGCATATTCCCTTTATCCTAAGCAACCTGATCACTTCCATGGCCCTAATAACATCCTAAATAATGTAAATAAATTGGAAATTAGAATAAAATATGCTAGAACACAAGATTGACCCTAAAATCCCTAAAATGGTCTTATCAGGTGCACTTAAGGGCTCCTTAGGGTTTTTACTTGTATCTTCAACTTCCAGATTGAATAATAGAGTTTCATTTTCTTGAAACCTCCTCCAAGATGTTGGGAAGAGATCTTGAAACTTCAGGGCTCAAAGATTTAGCTTGTGGAAGAAAATGGCTCAAGAACACTTCAAGGGGGCTCCGAACGTGCACTTGAGGGGCACCCTTGGGGTTCCTTGCCTTTTTACATGTATGGGAACTCTAGAATTGAGCACCAAGCTCAGCCATCATCACCACATGATTTCTTGAATGTTCCAATAGCTCCTTGTGAAATTCCACGTCCATTCTCCATGAAGTAGCTTGAGGCAAAGGCTTGAAGTGAACTAGTGAGCTCCTTAGCCTTCTTACTTGTCATTGGTCCACTAGTTATCTTCAATGGGTCTTTGCCATCCTTGGTTCTGCCTTCCATGCTTATATCAAAAGAATATTATAAGTAGCTCTTAAGGTTGTTGGAGGATTTATGCAAAAAAATGATATCATGGATGAGAAAAGCAATATAATAGGTGAAAACCACATTTATAATAGAAAAAAAGCATTCAAATGATTTGAAAATTGTTAATGTGATAATTTGTGGGAAAATAACATTTACCAGTCTTAAAACTTTTAATGTTTTACCATATCAATCCTAAAACTTATCTATTTTCTAATTAAGTCCTAAGTTAAAAGGTAGAGGAAAAGCAATAACAATAGGACAAAAGTGTTTCAACCTGCAGGAAATTCTTAGAGGAATCACAAAAGCAATAGATTTTGGTTGACTACTAGGGGTCTGGAATTGAACCGCAGGCCCTCTATATGTGAACCATATACATAGTGGTTGATTATTAGGGCTCTGCAAAACGAAATTAGGGGGTTTGTAGTTCACAATCAAGGGTCTAATTGTAAACCAAACACACTATCCTAGGAACCATTAGTTCATAGTCAGGACCTTATTGTGAACCATTGGTTCACATTTAGGTCCTAATTGTGAACCGCTGGTTCACATTTAAGAGCTGATTGTGAACCAGTGGTTTACATTCATGGCCTAATTGTGACCCGATGGTTTACATTCAAGAGCTTGATCGTGCCGTTGGTTCATAATTAGGGCCTAATTGTGAACCGCTAGTGCATATTTAAGGGTATGGTTGTGAACTGCATACCCTTGATAGTGAGCCGTTGATTCACAATTTGGGCCTAATAGTGAACCACTGGTTTAGATTCAGGGGCTTGATTTTGAACCACACACCCTTGATAGTGAACCACTGATTTATAATCAAGGCCTAATTGTGAACTGTTGGTTCACATTCAGGGGCCTGATTGTGAGCTGCTAGTTCATAATTGGGGCCTAATTGTGAGTGACTGGTTTACATTTAGGGACTTGATTGTGAACTACATACCCTTGATAGTGAACTGTTGGTTCACAATAAGAACCTAATTGTGAACCTCTGGTTGCCTTCAGGGGCCTGATTATGAACCACACAACCTTGATAGTGAACTGGTAGTTCACATTCTGGGCCTAATGGTGAACCGCTGGTTCACATTTAGGTGCTTGATCTTGAACCACATAACCCCAAGACCTAATTATGAACCGCTAGTTTACATTTAGAGGCGTGATTGTAAACCACATACCCTTGATCGTGAACCACTGGGTCATATTTAGGTCTGATACGTTTTAGGACTAATTTGAAAAAATGCTAGAAGTTTTTGTGCTAGAACTATTTTTTTCCCAAAAATGGGTGGTGGTGTCAATTTGACACTTTTTTCTTCACTCTTGACACTTTTGTTCTCCCTATAACTACTTTTGTTTTCCCTTTAATGCTTTCCTGACCTTGGCCTTCTGCAACCTTTTTTCTGCCAACCTCCAAATGTCCCTTATGTTCTTGGGGAACCAAAGACTTCTATCTCTGACCTCACTAACAGTGCCTTAACAAGTTTCTTACTCTTGGAATTTGAGACTAATTTTGTTGAAGCAAAACTATTCTTCCATTGTTCTTTCAATTTTTTGAAATTTCTTCTTTTTCAGTCAATAACAGACTTGGAGATTTGAATTGATGAATAGACTTATATTGTGTTGTTTGTTAGAGAAGTAGACAACTGTGTTCTTACATGGAAGGGATAAACTTTTGGTTGTGCTTTGATCAGATGCCCACCAACTGTTTGTGTTTATTCTTCTTAAAGTTTGTTCATTGTTGCTCCATTTCTTCCTCAATTAGATGTGATTCATGGTACAATGAGTGCCCTTCAACTCATATATTTTCTTGCATCAATTGGGACTTTTTAATTTCATGGGTAGCACACAAGCATACAACACTAAATTGCTCTAATTGCCATGTCCAACGCTTTTCCAAGTGGCTAATAGCTTTTCCTAGGCCTTTAAATGCTTTTTCAGTTTCATCCATGCTTTTTTCATGACTAAAAAGTTATCGGTTGAGCTAGCAGAATAGAGGTAACTCAAACTTCAAATTTCCAGATAAAATTCACAAATTCAAATTTCTAGATAAATTTCACACCCCCAATCAAAGAAACGATCTAAGTGATACTTGAAAATTGACTAAGATGCTGTAAAAAGCAGACTAGACAAGTTTTGTACTCATGCTCTAGTTAAACAAGGGAAAATAGAATGTCCACTTACCTATCGCTTTTCCTTAATTTGAATTACATGCGGTTGCTCTTTTTAGTCACATAATCAGTTTTTCTAATCAGCTAATTGCTTTTTTTGTTTATGAAAATGCTTTTCTTGTTACCCAATCGCTTTTTTGTATATGTTATCACCTTTAATTAGTATCGCTCTTATGTTTATCTAAACGGTTTTTCCTTACTTAAAACGTTTCTTCATCTTGTTCATCACATTTTATTAAAATATAATGCTAACTTCTCATCATCTTTCCCTTACTCATAAACGCAAAATCTCATTCATGAAAAACACAACTTAGTAACAAACAAAAACGATTTAGTACTATCAAAAGTGATTTGGCCAACAACAATGCTATAAAGTCTAGGAAAAAACAATGAAAGAGCATTTCTATTAGTCGTTCTTTTAATTCACCTTCCCAAACCTCTAAAACAAAACATTACACAAGTGAATTAAAAACTTAAAACATTAGTACTGACTTGTATTCCTCACAAACACCTTTACCCTTGATGATTCACGTATGACTTAACTTTTATTTCCTTCTTACAACAATATCATTGATTTGATAACTATGGTATGAGCATAGGATAAAACCTAAACCTTCAAAACTTATTCTCCCAAACTTTCTCATATTCATTCATCTATGATCAACTATCATTAATTGCATTAAGTTACTCTAACCAATAGATACAACTACGTACTACTCCTACATTAACTCACCTCCCCACCTTAACTCAAACTTCTCACCTTAACTCTCATTCCTTTTTTCCTTCCACCAACGACTTTTGTTTTGTTTTATTTTTTTTTAACATTTTCCTGTTTCTCAAACTCTTTAATATCATTTTTTTATATCTATCTAATTTATTTAACAATAATATGACAACAAACGTATTTTACAAAATTATTTATTATATAATAATATCTTGTTACCCTCTATGATGTTTATTACGGCAAGTTGAAGCTAACTTTTGACACCTCTCATTACTGGCACAACCGGTTAACCGATAAAACGTTTAAAAAATGTGTTTTTTTGTTTTTTTACTTTTTGTCGTTTTGTACTACCGCTGCCGCAGCGGCATTCCGGAATTTCCACTTCACCTTGTAATTGCTTCTCCACTTCTCCATCCATCGATTTGACCGCTCTATTGAAAGATTACCCATTCTCGAGACACGCTGCCATCTCTGGCGCATAGAATTCTCCTCCGCCACGCTCGACCGCACTCTTGGACATCCACTCTTTCCTGAACGGCTTGCTTTTTTAAGGCAACCGAAGTCGCCGTCACCTCCTGGAAAAGGACCATCTGATGCCGCCAAGCCTTCCTGATCTACCGCTACCGCCTACACACCTAAGCCAGATGTAGCTCCGGTCAAGGGCACCTTCTACATCCTTGACCCCCCGCTTGCAGCAATTGACCTGGCCACTAGATGCACAGCTATCAAATGACGTCTTCTTTCTGACAATCTCCTGCCTGCCCATACCAGAAGCAACTCCAAGCAGTGTCATATTGGCCGCCACAGCGTCGGAAGCCACCGCCTCTCCGCTATAAATCTTCGCCAAGCTACAGTCCTGACCAGCACCAGCAAAAATGCCCAATGATTTTCTGCCCATTCCGTCTCCGCCTCGATGATTTGGCCCCCACAAATATAACTGTACAGCACCTAGTCTGCTGCCAGCCTTATTCCCTGGCCTCTCACTCTTCCCCGTCAGTCTTTTTAGGTGGCCGATGTTGCTGCCTTCCTCCCACTGTAGACAAACTGCAAACCTGTCCCGGATGAACGTCCTCATCGGCACTAGAAGCATGCCACCACCATTTTAATAAATCTTTTCCACCTTTGTATTTTCACTCCCTTTGGAAAAATTAAATGCGTTCTATTAAAGTTTCTCTCCTCCACCAATTCAAAAAATCTCCCGTGTGTGTTTCGTTTTGAACAAAAAAATAGCACCTTGTCCCTTGAACGCAATTGCTGTTAGCCCTCTCTAATGATCTTCTAGAGAAATTTCTCTAATTCGAAATGAACCCAAAAAATTCTTCACATTTTAGATCAGTTGATCCTTGATTCTGACACTGAATTTAAGTACGGCGGATGACATCTTCAAAATTACCCCACTCAACTTGTAAGAAAAAGGATTTTTGCTCAATGGAAAGGGATGTTTCAATATCAAACCTCATGACCCTTGGTTTTTTAGATAGAGAACTAAGAGCTTCTCACTCTACCCTAAGCCCTTTGTTCACTCTATCCTAAGAGGGAAATCGAGAATTATATAAATTTTCATATATTACTTTGCTTTATAATTTTTTTAGTTTAATTAATTCTAATATACAAATTCTCTTGGAAAATATACATAAAAATGTAAAAAGATTATTTAAAAAAAAACATATACCTTAAATGGGTTAGCGGATAAAATCCACCTACCCATGGTGCAGATACAACCCAAACTCAGTTACTCGTGAGAAAGGTTTGAGATTAGCTAAACTAGGTTCAAACCTAGCCTGTTAACATCTCTAAACCCAACCAATTCACTCCAAGCAATGCTTAACCCACTTCTATTCTAGAGCCTCCTAACCTACATGGACTCAAAGGAATCAAGCCTCCACTTCTAAACCAACACCATGTGCATGTGCTTACAAGCCAAGAAAGACACCGATGCCTTCTTCTTACTTGCACCACCCAACCCACTCACATTAACACAAATTGCCTTCATGATGAGAGAAGAGACACAATTCAAGTAGAAGTATAAAAGTAATTCAATACGTTATACTACTTATTCCTCAATTCTGCCTCCCTTTCTACACAGACCAACTCCAAGAGAAAGGCAATTTCTACTATTATATCCGCTTCCCTTCAAGTGCTGTTATCCGCCAGTGGACTTGCCTATTCGTGAGTGAAACATGCCCAAAATGCCTTCTAAAGTTCCTTCAACAAATGCCCCATATTCGGAGCTTTGTTAACCCTCATATCGACAAGAGAACTTGGAGATTATCTACGCCGTCTATTCAATTTTGTTCTCTTTTTTTGTTTCTTATTCTTTTTGTTAGCAAGATCAATATTGGTAGCAGAATAAATTAGCATTGATTTAATTTACCTATTGTAATATTGTTAACTATGCACATTTATTTCCTTGCCTTGTATAGTTTATAGGTTTCTGTATATATAAACCTACTATTTACAGATCAAGTCAAGTGAAATATATAAGAAATACATATCATTTTTCTCTCATGGTATTAGAGCCATTGGCAATCTCTACTGTGATCTTTTACTTTAATCCATTTAAGTTTTGTCTACCTTATTAGTATTTGAAGCATCAGTTGAGTTGTTGTTGCAGTTGATAATTTGTTTTCTTCCACTTTATCCTTCTTTGATCGGTCAAAACCAATTTGTAATGAAATTCATCCACTTGTTGTTTGCCTTTTAGTGCTATTTGGGAATCTGATTTGCACTTTATTGTTTGGACATGAAAAAGTTTGACATCACTTGGCCAATTGCTACAATTTGGTCTAGTTCAAACTACAATTTATAGATGTAGGGCTTGAAAATCTTTTTGATCCAGTGCAAACTTTGGCACCTTGTTTCGGGGTGAAATTGTGAAACCCACTCATCAAAAAGAAGAAATTGAGGATGCATTTGCCTACCATCTCTACAATTGGGACAACAAAAATCACCAAATCATTACTTGGTTATGTAACGCTTCTATTCCCTTAATTCATATGCAGTTTTTAAATTATGACACTGCAAAAGAAATTTGGGATTTTTTGGCCAATTCATATACAATTAATAGTCTTGCTCATTACTATCAGTTATGGACCATGCTTCATACACTCAAGCAAGAACTTGGTCAGTCTGTCAATGGTTTTTTAGCCCAAGTATAGCCTATATAGAATAAGCTTGCTCATGAAAAAATTAGTGAAGATCATATGCACCTCATTCAGGTTTTCAAGGCTTTTCATCCTGAGTACGAAGTAGTTCATGTTGCATTACTACATCGTAATTTTCTACCATCTTTGGCCATTGCAATTCAAGAAACTATTTTTGAAGAAACTCGCCTTGGTTTAGGAACTAGTCTTCCATCTAATGTAGCACTTGTTAGTACTAGTTCTTAGCCACCCAACGAACAATCATGTGGTAAATACTGCAAGAATTGTCAACAATCCACTCATAACTTCTCCAATTGCCCTACTATTGAGTGTAGATATTGTCATGAGTTTGGACATATTGTTGAGAATTGCCTTTGTCTCTTAACAAAATCTAAGGGGAGCTCAAACAAATTCAATGTTGGCTTAAGGGTTGGAACTTTTTCTGTTGCTGCTGTTACTGCCACTAAAGGCAATACTAGTCTTACAATGAGTGATCTTAAGGCTCTACGCAAACAAGTTATCTCTTCCAATTCCTTTTTTTCATCGGCCCTATCTGTCACTCTTGGTAAATCCTCTTGGCTATTTGATTCCACTTGTTGTAATCACATAACATCTAATTCTTCCTTTATGGTCACAAAAGCATTTAGCTCTTATCTTCCTTTAATTCATATGTCCAATGGCACAAAAAAAAAAAATCAATCATGTTGGATGTGCCAAAACTTCAAACCTTAGCCTTCCTAACATATATCTTTTTCCTAATTTAACTTTTAATCTTAACTCTCTTGGCCAACTATGTGAACTTAGACTCACTGACATCTGTTCTTCTTTTAGTTGTCTAGTCCAGGATTCATAGATGGGGCAGATTCTTGGGATAGGGGGAAGAATGGGGAGATTATTTGAGCTCACCTCTTTTCATCTTCCTACAAGACAAGTGTCTACTATTACAACCTCTGTAAGTCCAACATTTCAATGGTATTTACATCTTGGTTATGCATCTACAAGTAAACTTCATACCCTTATTAGACGTGGTTTGTTAGACTCCACCAAATTTGAGTTATTTGATTGTTTACATTGTAAACTTGCTAAATAGCCTACTTTATCTTCTGTTTCTAGTGATTCTATGTTTGATGCTCCTTTTGCTTTTGTTCATTCAAACATTTAGGGCCCTTCCCCCTACCTCTTCCATGAATGGTCATTAGTTCTTTGTTATTTTTGTTGATGACTATTCTCATTTCACTTGGATTTATTTCTTGGAACAAAGATCAGAGTTGTCCCAAATTTACATGAACTACGCTACCATGATCAAAACTCAATCTGGCCATTCCATCAAATCATTCAAATTAATAATGCTATGGATTATTCAGAATCATCTTTCCTACAATTTTTTTTTCAGTGGGGTACTGTTGTTCAACATTCTTGTCCCTCCACCTATTAACAAAAGGAAGAGTTGAACGTAAACACCACCATATTTTAGACTCTATTCATGCCTTTCTAATTTCCTTAGCTTGTCTAGAAAAACATTAGGGAAAAGTAGCTCTCATTGTGACATATATTATTAATCAACTTCTGATCCTCATTTTGAATAATTAGTATCCTTTTGAAAGATTATTTGGAAAAATTCCAAACTACTCTAATCTTAAACCATTTGGTTGTGCTTGTTTTGTCTTGTTACAATCGTATGAACATACTAAACTAGAACCTCATGCCCATCTTTACTATTTTTTGGGGTTTAGCACTAAACATAAAGGCAATAGATGTTGAGATCCTATCCCACATAACTTCAGATATCTTAACATGTCGCTTTATTGGCAAAATACTTTATTTTCATCACTATCAAAATTTCACTCTACTTGCACTACTTCATCTTTTTTCTTCACAAATCCCTCTGTTGAATTGTTTCCTGGAACTGAAAATAAGCTCAATTACTCTTCTCCTAGCTTTGCCTTTATTACAGAAGAAGCTACACAGTTATTTATTGAGATTGAACCTACACCTGTTCTACCTCTTCGTCATTCTACTCGGGTAAGAGAAATACCTCGTCATCTTAATAGCTACCATTGTTTTTATGCTATGTCAGCTTACATGAAACTTGTGCTTATCGTGAAGCTAGTACTGACCCTCTTTGGCAGCAATCTATTCTCGAAGAACTTCAAGCCTTAGGGAAAACTCATATTTGGGAGATGGTTGATCTACCTTCAGGTAAGACTTTTATTGGTTAGAAATGGGTTTATAAAATCAAAACCCACTCAGATTGCTTAGTTGAAAGATATAAAGCTCAACTGGTAGCAAAATGGTATACTCAGGAGTATGGCATAGATTATGAAGAGACATTTGCCCCTATTGGTTGATTAACTACTGTTCAAAGTTTAATAGCTATTGCTAGAGCAAAATAATGTCATCTTTTCTAGATGGATGTGAAGGATGCTTTTGTAATGGTGATGTTTAGGAAAAAGTCTACATGTAGCATCCAGTAGGATATTCTCATCCCTCTTATAAATTTTGTAAACTTCGTTGAGCACTATATGGTTTCAAACAAGCTCCACGAGCATGGTTTGAAAAGTTCACTTCCACTGTCACTCAGTTTGGCTTTCACTCAAGTACACATGATTCAGCCCTATTTGTTCAGCATACTAGAAATGGTGTTGTTCTTCTTTTCCTTGATGTTGATGATATGATTATCATAGGTGATGACATGACTGGAATTTTAGAGTCCTAGTAATATCTCAATCAACAGTTTGAAGTGGATGATCTTGGAACACTTTCTTATTTCCAAGGTCTTGAGGTTTCTTCAGCTTTTGAAGGTTGTCTTTCACAAATAAAATATGCCTCCAATTTGCTAGCTTGAGCTAACCTTCCAGATAGTAAAATTGTGTAAACATCTCTTGAACCAAATATCAAACTCACTCCTATCGATGGTACTCCATTAGCTTATCACACTCTATACCAATAACATGTCAGTAGCCTTGTTTATTTCACTATGACTCGCTTAGATATTTTACATGTTGTTCATCTAATAAGTCAATTTTTGGCTGCCCCTCGCTTAGCTCATTATTCGGTTATTCTTCGGATTCTTTGATACATCAAAGGAACTTTTTTTCATGGATTACATTTTTCTACTAAATCCTCCTTGATATTATCTAGATATTTAGATGCTGATTAGGCTAAAGATCCTACTGATCCTCATTCTACAATAGGAAATTTTTTTTCTCGGGGGACTTCTTTATCTTTTGGCATAGCAAAAAACAAACAGCTGTAACTTGCTCAAGTACTGAAGTTGAATATCAAGCTCTTGCTAGTGCTACATCTAGACTTATTTGGCTTCGTTGGTTACTAGAAGGTATGGGAATCAGTCATTTCGCTACCTGATGAATACTCATAAGTATATTGCTATTAAGGGTTTAAATCATCATTATACACTTTGAGTATGATTAATTTTTCTATTCTGAGTATTTTTCCATCAGATTACTATTTACACTTTTTTACTATTCACTAAGTTACTATTCACTGAATCACTTTGCATTGTTTACTATTCACCAGTCACTATTCACTAGCTTAATATTTATATGCGTATTTCATTGTTCATATGCATGCTTTACTGTTCATACACATTTTTTCTATTCATTAATATTAAATAATTATTTTTATGCCGGTAACATCATCACTTGGAACCCTTCACGATAAAAATCATATCTTGAGCTGTAGTTATGGGAACTGTGTGATTCCAAATTCATCTGAAAGGCAACACATGAATCTTCAACTCTACTTCATTCTGGAAGCTAGTTTGATTATTTTCATTTCCAAAATCTGATTATAGATGAAACTATTCATTATTTCATGTGTTGAAGTGCAGTTTCGGTAGAAAAGTCATAACTTGAGCTATAGATATCTGATTTGAATGAGCAAGCTATCGATTCGAAGCTAAAGAAGAGATCTACAAGTATTGTTATTTAAGGAAGAGTTGATTTTGATGTGTACAGTGGTCAAAAAAATTAAAATAAGTTGCAGCCCGCCATTATTGATATGTATTTACCTATATTTCACTATTTCATTTTACCATTTCACTATTTCATTTTACCATTTCACCCACCCCAAAAACTCTAGAAATAGGCACCTTGGAGGGAGGGTGAAGGGGATGCCATTTTTCTTATGCCATTTCTTAGGCCTCATTTATGTTTTAGTATCAAAGTTACCTTTTCTCTTTTATTCTTGTTCTTGTTTCAATACCGAAGTTCTGTCCAAGTGTTTTCTTCTTGTTTTTCTTCTTTATTTTCCTTTGATCTTTCAATCCATGTTTATTTCATCTTTCTACATGTTGTTTACTTTTATCATGGCTAACTTTTATCATGTTGTTTACTTTCATCTTTTAATCCAAGATTAAGACTTGTGCTAGTTTTTTCCTTCCTTGTTGCCATGGTGTGCATAAAATGTGAATATATGTATAATGGTTGGACCAATATGCATGCATTTACTATAATCCCTGCAAAATCCTAAGTAATTAAGCCTTGGGCGATGAGGATTTAAGGCTTAAGAATTTTTTGGGAAATAAGCTCATTGAGTTCAAGAGACAATAAATTAAGTGGGACCGAGGAGTATGATGAGTGTTGGACACTCCCAAAATTTAAACTTGGGTTAGGGCAAGCAAAATGATGGAAATTTAAGGTGAAGGATTCAATTGGACAAAGGGTACTTTTGGTGGTTGGGCTTAATTGCCCAAATGCAAGGAATTGAGGGACTAAGAGGGGGATTTGCCAATTTTAAAGGCATTGGATGCCATGGCTGCCACCTCCCTCCATTTCCCATTATTTTAATCCACTTCCCACCCAACTCATCACTTAGGATTCCTTCCTCCACCTACTTGTCCCCTACTTTTGATAAATTCACCCAACTTTCACCAAACTCTTCCAATTTGTCTCCCACTCACTCCATGTGAATCACATGATTTCCCTCACTCTCCCCTCCACATGGATGACCATTACATGCCCAAAAACACTCCAATTTCCTTATCAACTCTTCTCCATCTCTTTCTACACTCTCTCACTAAAACTCCTTCATTTTCTCTCTCAAAATTTGCCTTAAAATCTAAAACACTCTTCCAAACTTCTTCTTCCTTTTAAAATTTGTCCAAGACTCTTTCTTGAGCATCCTTGACCTTTTACCAAGTGTTCTTGGTGTCTACAAACTCTTAAGAACATCCCAAGAAAGAACTATGAAGCAGATTAAAAGGAGGGGACATTTTTGGAAGCCATCAAGCCAAAGGTGTTTCGGCCAAGTATTGTTTTTAGCATTCTTGAGTGTGAAGCAAGCTTCCTTGTTGGGAATAAGCTTCCAAGGCCTTCCAAGGCAAGGAATCAAGTGCTGGATTCAAGAAAAGGGGAGCGAGAGCTTGAAAGAGTTCAAGCCGAACGATTCGGCCGTACCTCCTTTGGTTGAAGTATTGTGTGTTCCACTGAGTTTTCTTGGTATACGTAAGCTTTCGAGCTATGGTGATGCAAGAATATACTTGCTAATTTTTCAGCCATTGTAGGTTATTGAGCTAGAAACCAAGTTCTAGATACAACAAGCAAGGGAAAATAAAGAGCTAAACTTCTAAAGCTTTCGGGCAACAAAGGTTGCAAAAAGGTTTTGGTAAGGATTCTGATACTCTTTTGAGTATTCCGGCCCTTGGGTGATGGATATTGGATGCCATGTGATCCTAAGGTGCTAGCTAGCTCTGTGCAAGCATTACGGCTAGGAATTAGGTTGGCCAACTCAATTCCCAAGCATAAAGAGATCTTAGATTAATACGGACTAATAAATGGTTAACCAAAATTAAGAAAATATGCTCATACTTATTCTGCCCTTCATGGGAATATGGTGTTAAGTGGTGTGTGTGTTTGTGTGATTTTATGTGTGGTTGTGCTTGGCATATATCCTATATTTTCTTTGTCTTAGTGTTTTCTTTGCATGAGCTTGGATTATATTTTGCCAAGATATACTTGTGCTTTGTTAGGCTGTATGAGCTGTATGGAATCCTTACAAAGTTTTACTCATGTCTTTCTCTACTTTATGTAGGAAAATGAGCACTAGAATAGAATTAAGATCAAGAGTATTTTATACTTTTTCTATTGGTTAAAAGGTTTGTGTGTGTAAATATGCGTTTGCTTAGTAATCTAAGTATTCTAAGTGTTATGGGCTGCTTGTGTAACAAGCTAATAAGTATGGACTTTATGTGCAGGACTTGGAGTCTAGATTGTGGGAACAAAGTCTCTAAGGTGGAAATATGTTCTATGTGTGATTTGCCATGTATAAACATGTGCTATATGTTTTGGTTTGTCTTAAAAACCAAATTTGTGATTCTAAGTATTTATGGACCCTTTTGGATACTTAAGTAAAATGGCAAGCTAAAATCAAATCTAAGTATATTCGGCCATGTTGTATGTTTATGGCATACATGTGAACTCTTGGGCATTCTGGTTGATAATCATCTTTGGGCCTAAGTAAAAATTTGATAGATATGCATGATCATGTGTTTTAAGCCCATGTTTGAAAGATGGAATCATGTATGTCCAGGACTTATATATATGTTTAAAGAAGAGCATTAAGTAAACACGAACCAGAAAGGGAATGCATGCCTATGACGAGCTAAAATGGCAACCAATGGAATTAAAGACATGTATGTGTTTATGTGCAATAGTGGGTTACCAAGACACATATGAGTATGTAAGACATATGCAATATAAACAAGTTTTCCAAAACTGGAATCTGGTGTTTTGGTTGCCATGCATGTTCTTGGCTATGTTTGATAATGAGCTTGAAATGAACACACAAATTCCACATAAGTACTAGCTTGTTTCTGAGAGCACAATATCAACCTTTAAGTAAATAATTAATGAGCAAGTGCTAGTAATATATTGGGGTTCATGCCCAAACATTTTGATAAGGATTAAATGCCCCTTATACGGAAATTCCACTGCATGATTAAGTAATTGGGCTCGAATGGGCTAGGGGCTAGGCTAGGCATGATATTTACATAGTGCCCAAGAGGGCACTTGGGTATGCACACTAAGGGTATTGTTCTGATGGCCTACAGAACATACCAATCCTGGGAGTTTCAAATGCACAATTTTGGCACGATAACTAGAATACCCTGGAGTGGGTAACAGATACAAGGGCTAGTATCCAAGTACCCCAATTGTATGAGCTCAAGATAGTTAAGAACACCTTTAGGTGTAAGGAAATCCTAAGTGCATAAACATGTGCATTCACTTATCCATCCATACATTATGGTGCATTGTTGTTGTTGATTATTAATTACTTGTGCTTATTGTCTATTATGTTGTTTGATTGCTTGATTTGGTTGTAAATATATATTGCTTTCCATGCTTGCATATGTTTTCCTTGCAAGTGTCAAATCCCTTATTGAGTACTTTCGAGTACTCACCCCTTAAGTGTTGTGCACGTATTTAGAAGGCTAGTTGGGCCTAATAGTTGGTGAGGGGCAATTGTTTTTGCTAAGTTTTATTCATTTTAATGTACTCTCTAAGTATGAACCTTTTGGTTAATGAGTACTTATAATACAAGTTTGTGCTAACCAAAGTATTGTCTTTCCAGCTTTCAAAGCTATATATGCACAATGAAAATGAGGCTTGCCACTTGAAGCTTGGTTGCTTGGGTGGAAAGCTAAGGGTGGATCTTAGTAAATAATGTTGTCATTATTATATGTATGACATTTTCATACTAAGTGTTGCTACTGCTAGTGTCCATTGGTGTGTATAACACTAGGGTTACATTTGGGTGCATATAAGGTTAAGATATATGTGCAGAGTTATTACTTGAAGTTCAAGCACTACAATTTTCTCATCTTGGCTTATTTTAACTTATGTTTTATTAACTAGCGCACCATGGTTTCCTTGATAGTTTTATTTACATGTTATTGCATAGCCAAGATTACACATTTATATTTTCTGTGTGGGGTAGGCTCAGTAACTAGTTGCACATAATGATTTAAATTACTTTACAAGTAATAGCTAGTGAATTGTAACCTAAGTGGATCATAGTTCCCTAAAAGCCTGCCAATGGTTGTATTTAGGGCACTAGGGCCTTGTTCCACCACTGCATGGCCCAGTGCTTGAGCTACATGAGCTACACAGCAAGATATGCACCCACAAGAGTAACAGAAATGACACTAGCCCTCATAGGCTTGCCCAGGGAACCTATGGGAACTTGTCCTATACTAGTCATAATTGTCTATTTGATTACATACACACTAGTTAAAAAAAGTCATGCTTTTAGTTAATTAACCTACTATGCAACCATGCATGAGTAATTCTTTGACTTATATGATAAAACATAAAACATTGCCATGGCATTTCATTAAAATCGAGCATCAAAGTTTTGAAAGCATACAAAACATTTATGTGATTAACTACTTATAATCAATTGTGTGTGAACACCCAAGCATAAAAAAGTCCATGCTCTCACCCAAAAGTGACTCTAAAGTCTAACTACTTAACCATGTACATCAGAGGCAAACAAATGTACAAAGCTATACACTTATGATAATCTATTATGATCCATAACTAGCTCCCACCTCATGGTCATACTCAAAATATGTGATCTCCACAGTCATCCCTTGTGCCAAATTAGCCACTGTCGGCAAAATAAACAACTATAGTTAGTACTATAACTTATCTGAAAAGTAAAGCACAATCTAGAATCATAGAGATTCAAATAAACATAAAATCTACTCGTGAGCTTAGCTCAACAACCCTTAATAGTTGTCAGCTCTATGGAAACATAACTGTGCAACAAACATGAAGGGAATGAGAATCTAGGATTCTCAATAAAGGATCCTTTAACTTGTAAGAAAAACCCTTAGGACACACACACACACACACGCATATATATATATAATATGCAATCTACTACGAGCCCATACAACATGAGGCTAAACCTATGTGCATAGCATTTTAGTCCTTTGGGAATTCTCCTCTACCTTGTCCTCCCACAAGCATCACTCTGTGTCTAATGAGTTCTAGTTTATAAATCACTCCTAGCTAGCCTTAGCTTATTGGCACAATAAGGTTAGCTCACCTTTTTGCCGCCCCTTGGTTGTTGTGTAGGTGAACATGGCAGATGCACCTCACTTGAGATCCGAGGAACTCACTAGGTCTACTAAGCCTCCACATAGTGCCTCAAGTCTTTATACTTGCCTAGGCTACTTATGTACTAAGCTTCCACCTCAAAAACTTACCATGAGTGCATTCGGTTTTCGCTTGTGCCTCAAGTAACCTTGCCTAGGCTACAAGTGCACTAAACCTTTACTTAAGGCACATACCTATTGACCATTACTTAGTTTGCCCTAATGGAGTACGAAATTTCATGGTTGAACTCATAATTTCTAGGCTCGATGAAAGCCTCCTTAGTGCACTAAGGCCTTAAGGTCCCTAAATCAGGACCTTAAACTGGGAGGCTTGGCTAGGCCCCCAATGACACTAAACCTTATGCCAATCTAATGGTGCTTTATTGTGGCCAATTAACGTAGTTTTCTTGTATGTAACTCTTGGAGCTTATAAAAACTTTGGAAAACTCCTATGCCATGAGGGAGTTTTGGAAGTCCTAGTGGGCCATTGGGTGACTTTAACCCTTAGGCACCACCTTGGACCTCCCTAAAAACCCAGCACAAAATGTGCTACTTTGCTATCATTTTGTCTATGGGGATGTGTCACTGACCCTTATGGACATGGTACCATCGTGTAAAACTCTTGGATGTTGGCATAAGGGCTAGGTGTTGCATGGCCAAGCACTCGTGTCCTGCACCCAAAAATGGTGCTCTAAGCACCTTAAGAGGCTTCCCTTAGCCCTAAAACAACTTAAGAATGCCTCCCACTTTGAACACCTGCAAAGTAACATATATAGGCCACAGTACACCATTTAAACCAATCCTATGGTGTCCACAAACACCACACAAACCACCAAAACATCATTACTCAACCATGGCCCATACTATCCCCCAATCAACACCATTCACAATATCACATGAATTCTACCTCAAGCAAGCTAATAATGACATCAATCATGCATGAAACATAAATCCTTTACCTTAATTGCACAATAATTATCAACCATCAAGACTCACAAGCCAAGATTTCCAAGCTCAGGGTTCCACTAAGGGTTTTCCTAGGTTCCAAAGTAAATACAAGGTTCGTGGCACTAAATTAAAGCAATCCAAGCAAAACCCAAAGCTCCAAAAAGATTAATGGTAGTCAATGGGGATAGTGTGGGCCTGGCTTAGAGGTTCGATGAACTGCAGACTATGGTCTTGTGCATAAAGATAGCATCAGAGCCTTGTGATTTTTTCCCATGTGAAGCTCTCTAACGATCAAGTTAGGTTTTCAGTGAGTGGAGAAGAGCAAATAGGTAGAGAATTAGGATGTCATACCTTGGGATTGGTGATTAAGCTGGGCCTAAATAACTGAGGGAGATCCAAGGGAATCACTCTAAGATGGGAATCAATTAGCTTATCTCGTGATTTTATGATATCCTTTCCATCTAGAATGAGAGCTATCCTTATTGATCTATTGAGATTTTTATTTTTAGTCCACCAAACTTGGATTTATCTATTATGGGCCTCGTGTTAAGCCTATTTACTACCAATAGGTCCCCTCATTTAAGAAATTGTGTTCTGGGTTCTGCATTTTATTGAACATCATCATCTTCGAAAGGGGTGGTTTATGTTTGAATAGGAGTGGTATTATCCCTTTCCTCTTGTGTCTAGCTGGGGTGCTTGATTTAGTGTCATTTGCTGAAGGGCTATGACGGTTCTCTAGACAACTTCCTAAAGAAGGTTAAAAAAATGTTGTCTCTTCCTTTCACCTTGTTTTGTTGCTACATGTGGCAAGTTCAACGATCAGGGAAGGAGGTGAAGTGACATCTAATAAATGTATCTTATAGAAGTGACTAGGTGTGATTGTCTTTTTACTACTATTTGTGGTCATGTGTTTTCCTCTTAGTGGGATAGAAATCAGCCATGATTACAGTGGTAGTTTCAAGGAGGTAACCAAAGAGTTGTTCCTATATATATGTTATCGTCTTTTTACCCTTATTTTTTCACCATCTAACAGCCTCTTTTTTGCTTGTTATCGAGTCACTCTCTGCTCTTAGATAATCTCACTTTTGGCTGCTGCTTCCCATCAAACCTCTTATAATTAGGTAATTAGACTTATATCTTCCATCCCTATATAATTTGTAATGGTGATATTTGGTGCTTTAGAACTTTTTCTTTTTGTTATTTTGGGTTTTCTTTGGCTATTTTTTCACGATTTCTCTACCACCTGTCATATGTTGGCGGCTACCCTAATGTGTTGCACAATCATTTTTCTAGATGACATCTCCTAGAGCATCATCCATGGCTATCACCAGCAAGGCCGACTTGTCAAAAGCACCATTCTTTCCCCACATGTGATTGTTAAAGGGTGCTAGGATGGAGTTCACCAAAGGAATGTTAACAACAGATTTTAATATTTTTTTCCTAGTGGCATGGTGGTTGTTCTATCCCACGATCAAGCATTGGTAGAATGGGCCATAGTATATGGTGATAAGAGTGCTAACATCCTTGTCATTTTCACTGATCAGCTATGAGTGGTGCTTTGGTTTCCTTTCCACCCGTTAGTAGAGAAATTTTGGGGGCACTACCAAGTGCCGACATCACAGCTAACTCTGAACCGTTTCGTGCACATCGGCACTTTCATTCTCTACTACAAGATGGTGATGGTAGCCCATCTTCTAAAAGTGTTCCTCTAGTTTGACATGCTAGATTTGAAGAACAACTCACTTTTGTTCTACTTTGCCCTCATCAAAAGGGAAGGAAACAAGTCCTTTGCCTTTGTTTCCCACAAACATTTGTGGGCCAGCTGGAAGGATCATTTTTTCTTTACTTTGAAGGATTTAATGTGGGGCTTCCCTTGTGAGTTTGCTGAGAACCCCCAGCAGGCCCTGGTTCAACAGTTGTCAATATACGGTGGCTACAAATGCTACTTGGCCTACTTCAATGTAGTTACTTGGTTTGAATTAGTGGTAGGGAACAACAATTTTTTGGAGTTATTCCCCATTCACTATATGGAAATTGATGAGATTACACTTAGGTGGGTGGGGATCAGTAGAGCCTACTTGAGTTATCCAGATGTGAAGAAGCCATTCAACCTAGAAAAGGGTTAAGAGGGGAAGTTGGTGGAAGCTTTTGGGATCCCTTTTCGAACTCAGTGAGGCCCCCAAACACTAAAAGTTGTATTACTCATCGAAAATTGATCTCTCTTAACTTTTATGTGCCCTATTTATCTTAACCTCTTGTTTTTTCTTTGCAGAAATGAGTAATTGCGCTAATGAATACATGCGCAAGTGGAAGATCATCGCTAGTGCTTAGAAAATCTCCATTCTTTCGACTGACACGGCTTATGGTTTAAGAGTAGCCATAAAGACTTTGAAGTCTCCCTTTTCCTAGCTAGCACCCATAGTTTATGTGTAAGGGTCACACTTTTTGGCCCCCATGGAGGTCAATGCGAGGTCAAGCGAAAGTGACGGTAGGGCTTTCATAAACAACCTTTCCTTCCACAGCATTGGTCTATTAACTTGACATCATTCTGTGCTAATTGTGGTTCTGTTCATCCAGCCTCACCCGTAAAGGATTCGAAGATCCTTAGACCTACTTCTGCCATTGACCACATGTCTCTTCTGGCTTCGTAGAAATAGACATCTACTAGGGAGGCATTATAGAAGTAGAAGGCAATGGGCTATTCTTTTCCTCCTCATCATACCAAGATTCTAGTGTGGTTTGTTCCTAGGAGGGCGCCACCCATTGGTAGAGGTCTTTCTGAGTTGGCTGTTGATGAGCACCTTTATCCCCATAACCTAATTCCTAAGCATAGTCAGGCTCAAAAGCACAACTTGGCGTTGGATTAGGTTTTTGACCCTCTATGGGCAGTGGGTATTTGCAAATTGATCCTTGAAGATCCAAAAAAAATTACTCACCACAACCTTGAGGGTTGAGGACCCTTAAGGATCAGCCCCATCTAGCTCATCCAGCTTGAGGGGACAATAACCAATTGATGTGCATAGAGTGCAGCCTACTCCAAATAAATTCTTGGACGGCAAAAAAGTTCAATCCTTTGCTTGGTTCTAATTAGTTTGGTTTGGTAGGAGGCCATCGTTACCTATGGTATTGGGGAAGAGTGCGTAACCTAGGAAAAAGACATCCAATCCCTCTCTTCATAAGGTGAGGGCCTATGAAGCACCAGGGACTCCCTAAGGATGGAGCTGGGGAGTGAGCGCACCGCTTAGGATGCCTTATCAAAAAGACCTCTAAGCATTGAAAAAGGCCAAGGAGAAGGTGGAGGCCCATATCCAAGAGCTCAAGGAAGAGCTACATAAGGCATCAGAGGCTCTTAAATCATCTATTGAGAAGGAAACCATGTTCACCAATGGAGCCGAATGGCTAGCTTCACTACTAAAGGCCTTTAAGGACAAGAGTAGTGATGTCAAGGAAACCCTTCCCAAAAGTGAATTTGTACCGTTGGGTCTAAGGACTATTCAGGGTAAGGCTATCTCTAGCTCGACCATTTCTACGATGCCTTTCATGGAACGGATCGTGTGGGTTTGTTTTGTGGGGCACAAGGGCCATTTAGTGTACCAGAGTTTTTGAGCCAAGGCCAACACACGTAAGGGAGCTTGGCTTATATCTTTGAATGGCGGAGAAGGGGCCAGGCAAGGATGCTTTCCCTGAGTTCAAGGAAGGCTTCCTTTCTTTCGTCTTCTTGGTAGAGTGAGCCCATCCAGACCTAGACCTTTCATTTCCATCAACTTACGAGGAATTAGGTCTGGTGGTGTGCTCGTGGTTCATAACAAACCTTTTCGACAACACTAATGAATAATTTGGATGCGTTAAATCTATTTATACTCTTAAATATGTGAATTCACAGGCAAGCACACCTATCATCAAAGTGTTGCAGTGGCAAGTGCAAAGATCATTTTTCCCAAGGATGGAGGTTATCTACCGTACTTAAGCTTTCTTTATTATCTAACTGATAACTAAGGAGTTTGTTTAACTCACTACTATGAATTAACTAAACTAAGCTAATGTAGTAAAATAAAATACTAACTATTAACTAACTGTGAAAACAATAAAGACAATCAACAACATGAAACCCCATACTTAGAACCAAATCCCCATAGAAATTCCTTTGTGTTGCTTTTACTTTGGTTTTGACAAAAGTGTGATTTACTTGGAGCATGGTGTGCTAACTAATGTGGATTAGCTCCTTATTATTCCCATTACACTAACCATATTCTTAAATCATTGATAGGGTGTCTAGGCCTATAGTGCTTCCTAAGAACACATTATAGGTTCTACGACCCACTACTAGGTTTCACCCTAGTCCAAAGGAATTGTATGACACCTATTACTCTCGGTTATGATAATATCCCTTTTATCCAATGGTAATCTATGACAAACATACGGGATACTAACTGAAGCATGTTCATCATCCCACAATTAATTAATAGGCCAGCTTTTATTAGTCAACGCATCAAAGAAACTTGGATAAAAAGCAAGAAAAACACATAATAATATGAAACCAAAAAGCAATAAAATAACAAAATCATCCTAGGGTTCATCTACTCTAAGCATGAGTAGGAAAGGTTTAGCTCATACAGCCATAAAATAAACACAACAAAATCAAAAGAAAACTAAGAAAAGAATAATCCATGTCTGAATTTCTACTTCTCCAATAACTCTTTGATTCAGCACCATTGATGAATTTCTTCTTCTCCAATAAATCTTTGATCCAACATTTATAAAATGGTGCTAGTCATCAAAACTACCTCCCGCAACCTTCCTCCATCAAAAACTCTTTTTTTTTTCTTTGTATGTTCGCCTCTTGGCCTGTTAGTGTTGTGCCCAAAAGGCCAATCATGAGATGATTGTATTTTTGCACATTGAGTCATGATATTTTATTGAGGCATTAATCCAGCAATTATGTTTGTTGTTTTGTTTCTGCGTAACGTAATAAACATAATTGTAACCCTAGAATAATGATATTCTTAAACCTCCCTAGTCTAGTATTATTGTGGAGCAGGTTGCAATAATACATAATGACTAGCATATGTGGAGACTAATATGAGATATGTAGTCTACATATGGGTATAAGTTGGAGAACTTGTGTACTGGACCGACCCACCATAAGAACACTTCATGGATCGTTATATGAGTGTCATAAGTGATTCTCATAGTGATCATGGTATATGTAGTCCTTCGACCTAAGATCAGCAAGGTTCCATACATGTGAGTCACATACTTTGATACTTTCCTTTGTTGCTCGTAACTGAGTGAACTTGAAGGAGGTCATTGGGTATGTCACATATCATGTGGAGGGATTTGTATGATCAAGATGAGATTTGTCCCTCCTATGTAACGGGAGTGATATCTTCAGGCCCCTTGATAAAGTGAGACTTAGAAAATGCATGGCCATGCTTGGATGAGTTGATATACGATATCAATGTCATCAGCTTAAGTTAGTCTACTCGGTAATCAAAAAACCAAAGATTGGGCTATACGAGAGTGACACATTCCATGTCTCATGCTTAGTCTTGATATCTTGGACAAAGGGACAATGGCATATATCGGTGATGATCATAAAGGTTTAGTCGAATCATCGACAATCTTGTCACTTGGGTAGCAATGATGTGTTGCTAGACACCGCTCATTGCTTATGATCATAAATGTGATTTATGATCATTGCCAACATGGTAAGAGCCTATTGGGTCGCACACATAGAGCTATTTGGATCATTAGAGTGCATGGGCTTGTCACCGGCCAGCGGGACCGCCGTATGCGAAGCGCCACATAAATAAAAACTGGTTAATCAACACGCAAAAATTGGCATGCATCTTTGTTGAATGAGATTTGACATGATATGCTGATTGGTGTTTGAAGCATGGTGCATGGTTATAGCCCTTGATTGGTTGTACTTGCAAATACGGCCTACGAGTCGTGCCTTTTCTTATTACTCTCATTGTACATTCTCTTCTCACCTTACTGCCCTCGAATATAACTCGAGGTTTCTATTATTGATGTAATGGTGCATTATGGGATCATCCAAGGTGGTATGTCCAAGGAGGTGACAACAAAAGGGCAACCAAGAAAGGAAGAGAAGGAGCTTGTGAAGACTCTTTTCTTTTCTTAGGCTTTTATGATATTCCCATTGGCTTGAGAATATCGCATAGTTTTGGCTATAACCATGTCATGTTTATTTCTTGTCAGCATGAGATGCATGTTTTATATTTGTATGTGATGCATGTATAAAACAATCGGAGATAACAAATTGGTGAGATCAAAAGAAAAAAAAAACCCCTCAAACAAATATTAAGTCATTAAATGTGATGCCTTCCAAATGTTGGCACTCGTCAAGACTTTGATCAACATTAGGTGGGTTTGCAAAAGCAAAGCACCTATGTTCATCTTGGTAAGGCGCGATGGGATAATAGTGATATCCAAACTGCTAACTTTGGGTTCGACTTAACTAAGTCATCCTAATAGGATTAGGGACTTAGAGAAATAGAGTTGGGCTTAAGCTCATGGGATGAGCTTGGACAAGTGTTGTTCACCCAACTATCCAAGAGTTGCATAAGATGCAATTGGCAAGGAGTTGCCTACCTAAATAGCTGTAACTTGAGAGAAAAGCCAAAGCTGACTCAAGTTGTGGTCAAATATGGATCTTGGCCCACTAGAATACCTTAGCGCCGAGGTGTTTCAAAATACTATCGAGGGTTATTATTTTGAGGAAAATAGTGGGAGTATCGTTTAATAAAAGTCCTTATTAAATGAATTAAAATACATGACTCTTACACTGCATATTTACTGTTGTAGATAACCATGGCACAAAACACATCGACACTTTCATTGCGATTGATCCTTGAGAAGGAAAAACTGAATGGGACCAACTTTCTCAAATGGTACCGAAACTTGAGGATAGTCCTCAAACAATAGAGAAAGGCTTATGTCCTAGAGCAGCCCATTCCGAATGAGCCTGCTGCCACTGCTCCAAGAGCTAAAAGGGATGCTCACAACAAGCATTCTGATGATGCTTTGGATGTTGCATGCCTCATGCTTATTACCATGGAATCTGATCTTCAGAAGCAACATGAGAACATGGGGGCGTTCAATATGATTGAACATCTCAAAATGCTTTTCCAAGAGCAAGCTAGGCATGAGAGGTTTGAGACCTCTAAGGCATTGTTTCAGTGCAAGATGTCTGAGGGAAGTCCCGTGGGTCCTCATGTTCTCAAGATGATTGGGTACATTGAGAATCTTGAGAATTTGGGATTTGCTCTTCAGAAAGAGTTGGCTATAGATGTAGTCTTGCAATCGTTGCCTAAAAGCTACAGTCAGTTCGTCATGAACTATAACATGAACGACCTTGACAAGTCCCTTCCTGAATTGCTCAACATGTTGAGAACTGCTGAGCAAAACCTTAAGAAGGCTAAGCCCATTTTGATGGTTCAAAGGGGCAAGGGAAAGGGAAAAGCCAACAAGAAGAAGGATAAAGCTAATGGAAAGTCCAATGCTAGTTCTTCTTCAGCTGCACTGAACCCAAAGGGTGGTGTGGCAAAGGAAGGGGAGTGCTTCCATTGTAAGCAACCTGGACACTGGAAGCACAACTGCAGGCTCTATCTTGAAGAACTTTCTAAGGAAAAGGGAAGTAAGACTTCCACTTTAGGTATTCTTATTATAGAGGCTAACTTTTCTACTTCCTCATCTTGGGTATTGGATACTGGATGTGGATCTCACATTTGTGCAAATGTGTAGCATCTAAGTAGAAGTAGAAGATTGGCCCGAGGTGAAGTGGACCTACGTGTTGGAAATGGAGCAAGGGTTGCTGCCTTAGCCGTAAGGACTTATGTTCTCACTTTACCTAGTGGGTTAGTTTTAGAATTAGACAACTGCTACTTTGTGCCTACTATTAGTAGAAATTTGATTTCTGTTTCTTGTTTGGACAAGAAAGGTTTTTCATTTATAATAAAGGAAAAATGTTGTTCTATTTATTTGAATGAAATCTTTTATGGTAGTGCTCAACTTAGCAATGGGTTGTATGTTCTAGACCTCGAAGATCTAATCTATAATGTGAATACCAAGAAGGTCAGATTAAATGATTCAAACTCGACCTATCTCTGGCACTGTCGCTTGGGCCATATAAATGAGACCCGCATATCCAAGCTCCATAAGGATGGACTCTTGGACTCATTTGATTTTGAATCATATGAGACATGTGAGTCATGTTTGTTGGGCAAGATGACCAAAGCCCGATTCATAGGGCAAAGTGAAAGGGCTAATGACTTACTAGGACTCATACATAGTGATGTATGTGGCCCTATGTCTACACAAGCTAGAGGAGGTTTCCAATACTTCATTACTTTCATTGATGACTTCAGCAGATATGGCTATGTGTATCTTATGAGACACAAGTCAGAATCCTTTGAAAAGTGCAAAGAATTCAAGAATGAAGTAGAGAATCAACTCGGGAAGAGTATCAAAGTGCTTCGATCAGATCGAGGTGGAGAGTACTTGGATCGAGAATTCCTTGACTATCTGAAGGAGTGTGGTATAGTATCACAACTCACTCCACCAAGTACACCTCAATGGAATGGTGTTTCTGAAAGGAGAAATTGAACTCTGTTAGACATGGTTCGCTCCATGATGAGTCAAGCTGACATTCCAAACTCCTTTTGGGGACATGCTCTAGAGACAGCCGCTTTCACACTAAACCGAGTTCCATCTAAATCGGTTCAAAAGACACCATATGAGATATGGAGTGGGAGGCGTCCCAATTTGTCTTTTATGAAGATTTGGGGCTGTGACGCTTATGTGAAACATCAATCCTCTGACAAACTAGGGCCCAAATCTCAAAAATGCCTTTTTGTTGGGTATCCCAAAGAAACAAAGGGTTACTATTTCTACAATCCTTCTGAGCAAAAAGTGTTTGTTGCTCGAACTGGTGTCTTTTTGGAGAAAGAGTTTATCTCTAAAGGAACTAGTGGGAGGAAAGTAGAACTTGAAGAAATTCTAGAACAACAAGGAGACATCGAACCTGAAATGGAACCTGAACAGACACCGCAAGATGTTGTTCAAGAGTCTGTTCCTGTAGCACAGAGCCCACGTAGGTCTGGTAGGATTCGGCGTGAGCCCGAGAGATATGGATTTCTCGTGACTCACACCGGTGATGTGATGCTCATGGATCAGGATGAGCCCACAACCTACCAACAAGCTATGTCAGGGCCTGACTCTGAGAAGTGGCTAATGGCCATGAAATCCGAGATGGAATCCATGTATGAAAACCAAATATGGACTTTGGTTGACCCACCTGAAGGGGTAAAACCCATAGGGTGCAAATGGGTTTTCAAGAAGAAAACTGACATGGATGGTAATGTGATTACCTTTACGGGACGATAAAGGTTTCAAGCAAATTCATGGTATTGACTATGATGAAACTTTTTCACCAGTTGCTATGCTTAAATCCATCCGAATTTTGTTTGCTATTGCTGCACACTATGATTATGAGATATGGGAAATGGATGTCAAAACTGCATTCCTAAATGGAAAGCTACTTGAGGATGTGTATATGACACAACCTGAGGGTTTTGTCACTCCTGAGAATGCCAATAAAGTGTGCAAGTTGCAAAGGCCCATTTATGGATTGAAGCAAGCTTCTCGAAGTTGGAATCTATGTTTTGATGATGCAATCAAAAAGTTTGGTTTTATCAAAAATGAAGATGAACCTTGTGTCTACAAGAAGGTTAGTGGAGCGCTATTGTCTTCTTGGTGTTGTATGTAGATGACATACTACTCATCGGGAATGACATTCCTGAGCTACAGTCTGTGAAGACTTGGCTAGGGAAATGTTTCTCTATGAAGGACTTGGGTGAAGCAGCCTATGTGTTAGGCATCAGGATCTATAGAGATAGATCTAGAAAACTTCTTGGCCTAAGTCAAAGTACATATATTGACAAGGTGCTAAAGAGGTTTAACATGCAAGATTCCAAAAAAGGATTCTTGCCCATGTCACATGGTATCACTCTTTCTAGATCTCAGTGTCCGAGTACAACCGAGGAGAGAGAGCACATAAGTAAGATTCCATATGCCTCAGCAATTGGATCTATCATGTATGCCATGATATGTACTCATCCCGATGTCTCATATGCTTTGAGCGTGACGAGTAGGTACCAATCGAACCCCGGTGAGAGTCACTGGATAGCTGTTAAGAACATCCTTAAGTACTTACGAAGGACTAAGGATGCATTCTTGGTCTTTAGAGGTGAAGATGAGCTCGTTGTAAGGGGTAACATCGACGCAAGCTTCCAATCCGATAAGGATGATTTTAGATCACAATCTGGTTATGTGTTTTGTATTGGTGGTGGTGCTGTGAGCTGGAAGAGTTCAAAGCAAGAGACAGTAGCTGACTCTACAACAGAATCTAGGTACATTGCCGCCTCTGATGTTGCGAAGGAGGCAGTTTGGATCAAGAAGTTCATCACTGAACTTGGAGTGGTTCCAAACATTGTTGACCCGATAGAGCTCTATTGTGACAACAATGGAGCAATCGCACAGGCTAAGGAACCTCGATAGCGATCCAAACACATACTCTGATGCTATCATCTCATCAGGGAGATCATCAAGAGGGGTGATGTAAGGATATGCAGGACTTCCACAGATAGCAACATTGCTGATCCACTAACAAAGCCCCTTACGTAGCATAAGCATGATAGCCATTCTAGGTCCATCGGTATTAGATACATGGATGATTGGCTTTTAGTGCAAGTGGGAGATTGTTAGTGTTGTGCCCAAAAAGCCAATCATGAGATGATTGTATTTTTGCACATTGAGTCATGATATTTTATTGAGGCATTAATCCAGCAATTATGTTTGTTGTTTTGTTTCTGCGTAACGTAATAAACATAATTGTAACCCTAGAATAATGATATTCTTAAACCTCCCTAGTCTAGTATTATTGTGGAGCAAGTTGCAATAATACATAATGACTAGCATATATGAAGACTAATATGAGATATGTAGTCTACATATGGGTACAAGTTGGAGAACTTGTGTACTGGACCGACCCACCATGAGAACACTTCATGGATCGTTATATGAGTGTCATAAGTGATTCTCATAGTGATCATGGTATATGTAGTCCTTCGACCTAAGATCAGCAAGGTTCCATACATGTGAGTCACATACTTTGATACTTTCCTTTGTTGCTCGTAACTGAGTGAACTTGAAGGAGGTCATTGGGTATGTCACATATCATGCGGAGGGATTTGTATGATCAAGATGAGATTTGTCCCTCCTATGTAACGGGAGTGATATCTTCTGGCCCCTTGATAGAGTGAGACTTAGAAAATGCATGGCCATGCTTGGATGAGTTGATATACGATATCAATGTCATCAGCTTAAGTTAGTCTACTCGGTAATCAAGAAACCAAAGATTGGGCTATACGAGAGTGACACATTCCATGTCTCGTGCTTAGTCTTGATATCTTGGACAAAGGGACAATGGCATATATCGGTGATGATCATAAAGGTTTCGTCGAATCATCGACAATCTTGTCACTTGGGTAGCAATGATGTGTTGGTAGACACCGCTCATTGCTTGTGATCATAAATGTGATTTATGATCATTGCCAATGTGGTAAGAGCCTATTGGGTCGCACACATAGAGCTATTTGGATCATTATAGGGCATGGGCTAATAATTTGGGTTTTGGTTTCACAATAATTTTGTATTAATAATGGGCCCAATAATTGAGCCATTATTAAGCCTGAAATTAAATCCTAATTGGATTAGGGCTTTGAAATCCATTAGGCCTGGAAGTTGAGTCTCACTATAAATACAACTTTTAAGTGAGAAATTCACAGGTCTCCTTGCCCTAGCCTCCCAAAAGGACAGCTGCACTCTTCTCTTTCAATTCCTTGGAGGACGCAAGCTAGCACTACGAGTGCAAGAGAAACGCACCTGCCAGGACGTGGTGGAAGCATGGTGATCCCGAGAGGCTCGTGTGGATACCATAAAGAGCCTGAACACGTCAACTGTTCAGGTTTTGTGATTCGACTCTACAGTTGAGTGAGAGATCTCAACCAAAAATTAGGTATGAAAATTTTTGAACACCCGGTTTACCCCGTTTCACTTGGATCCTGGAGGGTTTCGGTTAAATTTCGCTGCGCTGTTTGGCTCCCGAAACGCATCATGGCCTTCCCAGGAAGACCTTGGCCGCCCTTGGGTGCGCCCTGCTTGTTATCGTTGAAACCCTTAGAAATTCTCATGAACCCCTAGCAACATGGAAACATGAGTTGCAATATGGGTGTGTTTAGTTTAGCACAGTCTTTGACACTTAGAACACAAAAATTGTGAAGTTTAATGACACGGCTTGGAACATGGACATGTAGGCTAACAGGGGTGTGTAATAAAGCATGCAATGCACTACATGGGTGTCTAACAAGATATGTCTGCTCTAAAACTTCACAAAAACTTGCAATTTAGCTCTAAAACTTTCCAAAAATCCTTCCTAACACAACTGAAGTTGAAATATAACTTGAAAATGAAATATGCACTAGTGATTCACCATATCCTAGCTTAAACATATCAAAAGACAAGAAAATACAAGGGAAAAACTTATAGAAAGCGCGACTAAATGTGAGCATATCATATTTTTCCTACACACTTGAACTTTTTCTTGTCCTCAAGCAAAAAACAAAGAGAAAAGTTACAAAATTTCTTAAAACCTTGAAAATGATTAGAACGTAGAATCATTCCTTGAGCAAAGAGACATAGAGAAGATTGAAACTCTAATTATCTTGAAAAATTAATAAAGCTACCAAGTATGCAACTCTTCCTATCTAGCACTTTTCAAAATGAAAATAATTTAATGGTAACAATTCATTTTCAAGCTAGAGCTAACAACCGATATCTCTCGAAACTAAAAAGGTAAAGTCAAATTTTCATGCAAAATAAAAAGCACAAACCACACTAAGCCAAAGTTAACTATGTACAACCTTTCGTACTACAAACCGTGGATTGGGTGGTTAATTGATTTTTTCAATTTCTTTTTCTTTCTTTTCACCAATTCTTGTCATGTGTCAAAAATTTTGGTAGCAAGTGTACTTTATAGGAGCTTTATCTATACCCAAGCTAATCTTAACAAAATCCAAGATGACTTTTTGATCAAACTCATGCTCGTAGCATCTTTTTGAGTTGTGATTGACACTTGCCTTAGGAAAAGGCACCAACCTTCTTCAACACTAAAAATAGCGGGATACATTATGTTCATACTTTACTTTACTTTATCAACAATCAACCATAAATCCATTAACCAAACTTCCAACAAACCAACATATAACTTAAAAGTTAGCATGCTTTGAACAATGTATGAAACACAAAAACTTGAAGCAAATATAGCTTCTTGAAATCATCTTCCACTATCATGCAAACAAATCAGAAAAACATTTTAAAAACAAATAAAGCACCAAAAGTGAAAGATTCGGAATCACTTACTTGGTCTTCAAGTTAAGAACCCAAGACATTATTTTAACAATCACTCTCTAGTAAGCACATACTCAATGAAATGATTCAAAATAAATAAGCTCAAAAAATAAATTCAAAATTTTTTTTATAGTTATCAGAAATATTACTATAAAGATATAAATAAGCAAAAATAGAATAAATAAGGGCTAAAAATGAAATTGACTACCCTATACTTTAATTGTACAATGCCTCAATGTACTAGTATGGAAAATAAATAGAAAAAAAAAGAAGTGTTAGGAACCGATACAACCCTTAAAAAGAAAAATTCAAATGCTTATCTTGCAAGCCAATGTGCCAAAAAGAAAATTCCAACAGGAGGGTTGAAGTGGAACTCCAATAAAAAATTTGAAGGCTTCCAAAGAAAACAGAAAAGATGATCAAGAACAAAATAAAGTAAATGAAACATAGGAAAATATAGGAACTCAAATGAAATAATACGACAACTAGACATAAGAGCAATTGATGCTCCAATATCTAACATAAAAGTAACTAATGAAACATAATACATAAATAATAGCAGCAATATCCATAACAATGTCCATAACAACATCACAATAAAATATAAATAAATATATGTCCTAGATCAAATGCTAGGGAAGGACTAGTCTCTCCTTTTGGTATAGCCTGAACTCTCAGATGACCTCCTATACATTCACACAACTGCCTAAATAATCTTGCACAAGTCACATTTTCCTCTTGGAAGATTCTCTCTTGATCCTCATAGTCATGGATACCCTACTACCCCATCAACTGTGTAAGTAACTCTGAAAAACTGCTCAAAGGTGAAAATTACCTATGACCTCCCTAATACTCCTCCATATGGGTGTCCTTACATTTATCAGGTCATCAGTAGCTAATGCATATGGAATCTCGGCCTTATTTTTAGTAACATCTAAGGTTGGCAAAGTTAGGAGCAAACTCACAGTAATAAATGTGACCTAGGCCTATAAATCATGGTTTAACTATGAGGCAAGGATGGTAGGTGGAAAACTAGGTCAATTTATCCAAGCACCCAGTCTACTATAGAGCATGACAAATAACCCCTCAGGAGATAAAACAATGAATTAGTCCTTAAACATTTTGGATGCCAATGAGCATATTGAGCTAGTTGATGTGAATGGTCAACTGTAGTCGTCTTGTCCTGACTTGCATAAGTGGTTCTGATAAGTGGCCGTTGGCATGAGTATTTCCATAAAATTCATGCACTAAAGTTCATGATGTAATGCTCGGTAACCTACAAAAAACATGCCATCCACTGTGTTGAATGGTAGCCAAGATGGGTTGGTTATGAAGGCTAGAGTACTCAAATCCCAACTAATGAATCACTTCTTTTCCTACTATAGCAACATGAACTCGGAAAGCTTGAAAGGAGAAAAATCTAATGCAATCCATTCTTTCTCCCACCATAGGTCATCCTAACCTTCATTGTCAAACATCTTGAAAAATATAGATGATTTTTCCCAATGCAACAACAATCTCAAATACAACATATTTAATAATGAGTCCAAAAATAAGAGCTCAATCCCAAAAATCAATAGAATTTCCTCACATATAATAATTAGACTTTAACTTTAGGTATTAAGGTGATCAGGCTTAACAACGTAAGCTAAAAGCATGACAAACGTGGGAATTCGAATCAATTTGAATCATGATTAGGCTCGTTCTTGGCACACAAGAAACCTATTGACTACCACACCAAAAAACTACCAATACCTAGAATGCAAGGAATTTCAAAGCAAAGAAAATAACAAAGGCATTCTCAATAGTCCATAGATCATATAATCATCCATTTAAGTCATGAAACTCATAAAATCATCATACAAAATAGTAAATCTATCAAGCATGCAATTCTAACTTTTCCTCTTCCAAACATAATACCCAAGAAATTCAATCATCATAAAACATGCTATCAACTTAAAAAATACATGAGTAGGCATGCAAAATCAATCAACTAACTAAAATACAACCTACCCATAAGAAGAAATCAAGGTATTCTTTGACAAATTTCAAACAAAGTTAGAGAGAAAGAGTTACACTGAAAGAAAGAAAATCAAATATGTGGGGATGAAATCAAGGATCCAGACAAGGAATGAAATCCTCCTATGGTGGAAAACCTCACTCGGGATGTACGGAGGCTAGTGTTTACGTTTAAGGACTCGGGGAGGAAATTTGAGTGAGTTTCATGCAAAGTGGGGAATTGAAATCATGATCAAGCTTAAATATTGGCAAAACACGATCTGTCACATGGGCGTCTAGCAGACCGTCTTGCTTAAAACTTCCCCAATACATTGTTAAATAGGTGCATGTAACATGGCGTGTTTTACATCAAAACCCTAAAATTTTTAAACCATAGAATGGAAACATGGGTAGCAACATGACATGTAAATGACCATGTATTGGTAACATGACTTCTAAGATGGTCATGTAAGAGACCGTGTTTAAAGCCTAATGCACAAGAATTTTTTCAAAATAGAAGGACAACATCGGCCACAACATGGGCATCTTTGAGATCGTGTTAATCGAGCAAGTTTAATAACATGATCATGTGTATAACCATTTATGTGCTCTGTAATGCATAACATTCTTTGTTACCACCTCACAAAAATGGGAGAATTATAAGTGTCATAATGGCTAAAACTCATTATATTATGTAATTCTCACCAAACTAATTGACATGTGGGGGCTAAAAGGCATGATCAACACCTCCTTAAAAATGTTCCAAGTTGGTATCTTGGCCCCCATGAAAAGCCTTAAGGATTGCTTGCTTGTCAAGCAACCTATGGACGTTTTTGTAAGGTTTTGGAAATTTGGGGACTCAATTGCAAAACTCTCAAGAATGAGACTTGGAGAGTTATGGGAAGGACATGAATGGTATGAAAGTGCTATTGGAGGACCAAATTGCTCATGGAAGACAAGTTTGGACAAAGGAAACACTAAGGCATTAAGGACCTAAATGTCTTAGTGTAAACCTTAAGGTGTTCAAGCTTTTGACTTAAGTGTAAGGGTGGAATTGTGGGGTTATCCCACCATGGGGGAGGCAGCCAAGACTTGATAAATAGTAAAAAATGTTGGACACATGTGTACCAATGAGTTTAAGACAAAGAAACCATAATTAGTGAGAAAGAAAATGACATAAAGCAAGGTTAAGCTTGTTTAAGTGTATTTTGTGCCCTTAAGCTCATTTAAGGCCACTTAAGTAGCCAAATCACTTATCCCTCTCTCATTTTCATCCTCCTCCTGCCCAAGAACACAGTCACACTTCCTCCATAGCCACCATACCTTCAAACTCAAAACTACTTGCAATTGAAGTCAAGGAAGCACAATTAGAAGCTATTTGGTGCTATTGCTTGAGTGCACCTAGGATTAAGCTCCAATTTCAGCACACCCATCAAGGTAAGGGTTCTCTTGCTCTCATGGATTGTTTTCTACCATTTTCAAACATCCATGGAGCTAGGGATAAGCTTGGAAGAGAGCCATTAGCTTGGTGAACCATGCTTAGTGAAGGGAGTGCACTCATTGAATGTTTTGTGACCTAGTGTGAAGTGCACAATGATGGCAGTAAAGTGAGGGTTTCTAGAGCTCAAAGTTAGTACTAACTACTATTAAAATTATCCTAAGACCAAGCATTAGATTGAGGGGGGCTGCCATAGTGATTTATTTATGTTTATTATGTGTTTTATGGAATAACCTATGGTATATCTTGCTGCTGCATTTCATGTGTTTGTTGGTTGTGAATGGCTGTTGCATTTGGTTGCTATATCTTGTATATATGCATAGTGGTTTTTGTGTTTTAGTTTCTTTGGACTCAGGTTTCAATGATGGTCACATTTCTTATTGAATCCAAGTGTTACCCTTACTAAGTTTCTCAATGAAACTTACTCCCCTCAATTCTGTCATTTCAGGTCCAGCAGAAAGATTACCTTCAAAATAACCTTTGTGGTTTGAGTTTTGATCTGAAATTTCAGGTTCATGAATTTCAATATGTCTAATTGTGATCTGGAAATTTTGGTAATTTTAGGAGCACATTCGGTATTTTTAATGGTGATACTTATTGTGTTGTGCTGCAGCTGTCCAGCATCCTGTTCTGGAGTCCATTCTGTCTCAGGTACTCCTGTAACTTAGGGTGTGTATTTAGCTGAGTTAAGGCCATTATGTAGTGCATGTATGCATATATATGTATTGTATGTAAGATGAGACAAATATGTGAACATTTGAGTAATGTTTTGGCTAAGTTATTAATGTAGTGCAAAGCTGCCTAAGTGTGAATGATGGGCTGCTTACTTATAAATTCTGATTTGGCCACATAAAGATGTTAAAAGCAAGGGAATGTAATTCCTATGTGTAATGGACATATAGGGGATAGCTTTGGAGGGCTTTCCCCTTGTGAATGAAGTGTTTGCACACTTACGAAATTTGTATGGGCAAAATGGTCATTAAGTGACCAGAATTTCAACCCTACACTTAGAGTTCTATCTCTACCTGTGTGGAAGCAATATTTGTATGAAATTTTGAGCACTGCTAGAGGACATCTAGAGGTTGAATTAGAATTTGGAATTTCTGAATTTGGAGCCTTGTATCCAAATATATGACATTGCAAAGTTGGCTAAGTTATTGTTCATTTGGTCAGAATTTTGTAACCAACTTCAAAAATCCGTAACTTGGTATTGATGTAAAAGAAAATTCCTTGGTTTGCTCTAGGTCTCTACTTGATAATGGAACAAAGAAAATAGGGGGTACATGGCTAGAACGATACAGTTTATTGATGGAAGTTACAGGGGCAGTGGCTGGTTACTAGCACTTAACAAGATTGCCTAATGTGTGGTAGCCAAGTTTAAGACTTGTGCTAGTGTTTTCATTCTTTGCTGCCATGGTGTGCATGAAATGTGAATATGTGTGTGATGGTTGGACCAATATGGATGTGTTAACATAGTGCCCAAGAGGACCACTTGGGTATGCACACTAAGGGTAGTGTTCTGATGGCCTACAGAACATTACCAATCCTGGGAGTCTAAATGCACAATTTTGGCACCATAATTGGACTACCCCGGAGTGGATAATAGAAGTTGGTATCAGAGCATGGTTTATACATGTACATAGCATATAGTTTTATTGCATGCGTCTACATAGATGAACTTAGCTTGGTCAGCTGCTAGTGTCAAGTATCATTGAAATACCTATGATCTTTAAATGTGCTCTATGATGAATCACCAATTCAAGAAGTAAACATGGTTGCCACAAGGAGAGGGGAACCACCCCAAGGGCCTCCTTTCGATTCTGGGCAACAATGAAATTGACAGAATAGAGGGAATCAAGGGCAATAGGGGGTATCGAAACCTAAAATGCCTCAGGTTTGATTAGAGCTTTAGAGGAACTTAGCTCTAATCAATGAAAACTTAATGAGGCTGATTCAAGCACTACAGCAAGGAGTCCAAGTAGCTCCAGCATAACCAGTTCAGGATGCATAGCAGCAACCGGAAGAGGATACTAGGAACACATCTGAATATGTTCCTTCTGGAAGCTTAGAAGACACAAATGATGAGACCATTGAGGTGGAAGATGAGGATAGGAGAAATCCGAAAGGCAGAAGGGTAAGATTTGAGATTGGTCCGGTGTCCAGGACCAATCCCTCAGTTTATGACCATTCCTCCTCTAGGAATGAGAATGAGGAAGGCCATGAGAGAAGATCCAGGAAAAGGCAGAGAGATCATAGAGAGCATTACCATGCAGAGGGCTCTCACAGATCTAGGAGACACAAATAAGAGGATCTGAAAGGCCTAGATAAAGTCAGACTATTGGAGAGGTTCCAAGGCCTAAGGCCTCCACAGTTTGATGGAAGAGCTTGACCAGAGAGAGTTGAGAAGTGGTTAATCTTCATAGAAAAGATGTTTGAGAGGATGCCACTTAGCTCCACTTTGGTTGGCAGTGCAGAGATGTGGTGGAGAAATACTAGAGACAGGTATGCTTTCCAGAAGGGCAGTAGGCCAATAAGAGATATTGAGATGAGATGGCCAGAGTTCGCACAGTTGTTTTAGGAGCAGTACATTAATGATGCAATCAACGATATGAAGCAAGCTAAATTTGATGCTTTATGGCAAGCCAACCTCAGTGTCCTAGAGTATGAGCACAAATTCAATCAGTTGGTGAGGTATGCTCCTCAGTATCATGGACTAAAGGAGTTGAAGACCAAAAGATTTGTCAGAGGCCTAAAGTCAGACATTAGAAAGGCTGTTAGACCTTTTGGAGCAGTTACATACTATGAAGCAGTGCAGAAAGATCTATTAGTAAAGTAAGAGGAGTATGAGACTAATTTCATTCCCAGTTGAGTAGGGGAAAGTAGTCAGGTAGGAGGCAAGCAGAAGAAGCCACCACATGGAAAGGGAATTGCCAAGAATTCTCATTTTGGTGGTAAGGGTAAGGTTTAGGGGAAGTTCCCTAGCCTAAGGTGCCCTAAATGCAAGAAGTTTCATGGAAAGAAACCTTGCTATTTTGACACCCACGCGTGTCTAAGATGTGGATCCATGGATCATTGGATCAAAGATTGCCCACATGCTCAAAGGAGGCCAGAAGACCAAGGTCCAGTAAGGCCTATTGGGGCAAAACCTAAAGGAGGAGCAGCTAGGGAGGGACAACAGAGGCCAGTTCCTCCAGTGCCTCGGCCTCCAATGCTTAGAGATGGCAGAGTCTTGCAAGTGGAGAAGCCAGAAACACCAGAGCAGGGAGGAGTACTAAGAGGTAACATTTACCTTAATGGTATGCTTGTTAGTGTTCTGTTTCATACTGGTGCATCAGTGTCTATAATGGCTAGGAAATTTGTTGATGCCATGAAATTGCCTACTAAAATCATGCCTAGGATATCCTCAGTGAAAACAACAGGCAGTCAATGTCTTTTCACTAATGACGTAGCTAAGGATTGTGAGCTAGTAGTAGGAAAGACTAAGGCTATGACTAATCTGCTAGTGTTGGATATTCTTAAGTATGATTTAGTGCTCGGTATGAACTGGCTTGCTATGCATAACATAGGAATTGATTGTGCTAAGAGGGAAATCATATTGCCTGATGGTGAAGTGCATGCATTAGTGAATTCTAAGGAATTAGTGTATGAAATGCATGGCATGGAACTAGAGTTACTAGATGAGATACCTATGATTTCTGGGCATGATTACTGTTATGCATTGAATGAATTGCACTATGAAAAAGATGTGGACAGAATACCTGTAGTCAGAGACTTTCCAGAAGTCTTTCCTAAAGACTTGCCAGGTATTCCTCCGCAAAGGGAGATTGATTTTGAAATCAAGCTGCAACCAGAAGCTAGTCCAATATCCATACCTCCTTACAGAATGCCAATCACAAAGATGAATGAGCTCAAGAAACAACTTGATGAACTTCTTGAAAAACGGTTCATAAGGCTAAGTGTTTCACCATGAGGAGCTACTGTTCTCTTTGTGAAAAAAAAAGATGGATCTTTGAGACTATGCATTGACTACAGGAAGCTCAATGCAGTGACTATCAAGAACAAGTATCCACTCCTTAGGATAAAGGATCTTTTTTATCAACCTAAGGGAGCTAAGATCGTCTCCAAGATAGATTTGAGATCTGGATACTTCCAGTTGAAAGTAACGGAAGAGGACATTCCTAAGACTACATTTAGGACCGGATATGGGCATTATGAGTACACAATCATGCCATTTGGTTTGACTAATGCCCCAGCTACTTTTATGGACCTGATGAATAGGGTCTTCGAACCACATCTGAACAAATTTGTGGTTGTGTTCATTGATGACATCGTAGTGTATTCCAAGGATGAAAATGAACATGAACATCATCTGATGTCTGAAAGACTTTGTTGAAACATCAGCTTTATGCTAAATTATCCAAGTGTGAATTATGGATAAGGGAAGTGTCTTTCCTAGGACACATCATAGATGCACAAGGCCTTAAGGCAGACCTTAAAAAGGTCAAGGCAGTGCAAGAGTAGGAAAGACCAAGGACTGTGAAGGAAATCAAAAGTTTCCTAGGATTAGCTGGAAACTATAGGAGATTTGTATCAGGCTTGTCCATGATTGCCTCAGTTCTTACTCATCTGACTAAGAATTTGTAAGATTTGACTGGACTGAGAAATGTGAAAAAGATTTTAGGAGAGGAAAATGGTTCCTTGTATCAATCTTTTGCCTACAAGCAAGGATTACTGTATTTCAAGTACCGAATATATATGTATAAAGAAGCAAAGCTCATGGATGAAATACTTGAAGAAGCTCACACAAGCAAGTTAAACATCCATCCAGGAAGTGAGAAAATATATAAAGATTTGAAGACTCACTTCTAGTGGCCACATATGAAGAGAGACATAGCTACTTATGTCTCCAAATGTGCCACATGCTAGAGGTTAAAGGTAGAGCACCAGAAGCCAACTAGTACCCTACAGACTCTACTTATACCAGTGAGGAAGTAGGGCAACATAACCATGGACTTTTTGACTGGGTTGCCTATGACCAGATTAAGGCATGATACAATCTGGGTCATTGTGGATAGGCTAACCAAATGTGCCTACTTCTTACCTATGAAACTCACATACTTCTTGGAGAAGTTAGCTCAGATTTATGTCCAAGAGATAGTGACACTACATGGAGTGCCAGACTCCATTATATCTGATAGAGATCCAAGATTTATAGCTTGATTTTGGAGTGCTTTTAATAAAGCACTAGGAACCAAAATCCACCTGAGTACTGCTTATCAACGTCAGACAGATGGGTAATCTGAAAGGGTGATAAAGATACTGGAAGACATGCTTAGGAGCTATGTGTTGGATTTCAAAGGTGAATGGGACCAACACTTGCGATTTGTGGAATGCTCATATAACAATAGTTACCAAAGCACCATTGTCATGGCACCTTATGAAGCATTATATGGAAGAAGGTGCATGACACCTCACTACTGGGTGGAAACCTTAGACAGGCTAGAGTTAGGTCCCGAAATAATTGAAGAGACTACTGCCAAAATCAAGAGATTCAAGAGAGATTAAAGGCAGCCAATGAAAGGACCATAGCCTATGTGAACAAAAGAAGAAGAGACTTGGAATTTGAGGTTGGTGACAATGTTTCACTGAAAGTTGCACCAACCAAAGGCACTATCAGATTTGGTAGAATAACCAAGTTAGCTCCAAGATACATAGGTCCTTATGAGATCTTGGACAAAGTTGGCAAGGTAGCATACAGGTTAGCTCTACCGCCAAGCATGTCAAGTGTTCATAATGTTTTTCACATCAGTATGCTTAAGAAGTGTCTATTGGACACAAACCATGCTGCTGTAGTCAAAGACATATAGTTGGAACCTAACTTGACATATGAAGAGAAACCTATAGCTATTTTAGCCAAAGATACGAGAAGATTAAGAAACAAACTTATATCCCATGGTTAAAGTTCAGTGGTCACACCACTCTGAAACAAAAGCAAACTGGGAAATTGAAAAAGGCCTTATGGAAAGGTATCCTAAATAATACCCGAAGCTAAAGGCTATTTTGGAGGACCAAACTTTTTAAGGGGGGGAGGATTGTTACCACCTCACAAAAATAGGAGAATTACAAGTGTGTAATAATGGCTAAAACCAATTATATTGTGTAATTCTCACCATAGTTGATAACTTGGCCCCCAAGAAAAGCCTTAAGGATTGCTTGTTTGTCAAGCAATGTATGGACTTTTTTTGTAAGGTTTTGGAAATTCAGGTACTCAATTGCAAAACTCTCAAGAAAGAGACTTGGAGAGTTATGGGAAGGACATGAATGGTATGAAAGTGCTATTGGAGGACCAAATTGCTCATGGAAGACAAGTTTGGACAAAGGAAACACTAAAGGCATTAAGGACCTAAATGTCTTAGTGTAAACCTTAAGGTGTTCAAGCTTTTGACTTAAATGTAAGGGTGGAATTGTGGGGTTATCCCACCATGTGGGAGGCAGCCAAGACTTGATAAATAGTAAAAAATTTTGGGCACATGTGTACCAATGAGTTTAAGACAAAGAAACCATAATTAGTGAGAAAGAAAATGACATAAAGCAAGGTTAAGCTTGTTTAAGTGTATTTTGTGCCCTTAAGCTCATTTAAGGCCACTTAAGTGGCCAAATCACTTATCCCTCTCTCATTTTCGTCCTCCTCCTGCCCAAGAACACAGTCACACTTCCTCCATAGCCACCATACCTTCAAACTCAAAACTACTTGCAATTGAAATCAAGGAAGCACAATTGGAAGCTATTTGGTGCTATTGCTTGAGTGCACCTAGGATTAAGCTCCAATTTCAGCACACCCATCAAGGTAAGGGTTCTCTTGCTCTCATGGGCTATTTTCTGCAATTTTCAAACATCCATGGAGCTAGGGCTAAGCTTGGAAGAGAGCCATTAGCTTGATGAACCAAGCTTAGTGAAGGGAGTGCACTTATTGAAGGTTTTGTGACCTAGTGTGAAGTGCACAATGATGGCAGTAAAGTGAGGGTTTTTAGAGCCCAAAGTTAGTACTAACTACTATTAAAATCCTCCTAAGACCAAGCATTAGCTTGAGGAGGGCTGCCATAGTGATTTATTTATGTTTATTACGTGTTTTATGGAATAACCTATGGTGTATCTTGCTGCTGCATTTCATGTGTTTGTTGGTTGTGAATGGCTGCCGCATTTGGTTGCTATGTCTTGTATATATGCATAGTGGTTTTTTTGGTTTAGTTTCGTTGTATTCAGGTTTCAATGATGGCCACATTTCCTATTGAATCCAAGTGTTACCCTTACTAAGTTTCTCAATGAAACTTACTCCCCTCAATTCTGTCATTTCAGGTCCAGCAGAAAGATTACCTTCAAACTAACCTTTGTGGTTTGATTTTTGATCTGAAATTTCAGGTACATGAACGTCAATATGTATAATTGTTATCTGCAAATTTTGGTGATTTTAGGAGCACATTTGGTATTTTTAATGGTGGTACTTATTGTGTTGTGCTGCAGCTGTCCAGCATCATGTTCTGGAGTCCATTGTGTCTCAGGCACTCCTGTAACTTAGGGTGTGTATTTAGCTGAGTTAATACCATTATGTAGTGCATGTATGCATTTATATGTATTTTATGTAAGATGAGACAAGTATGTGAATATTTGAGTAATGTTTTGGCTATGTAAGTGATGTGGTGCAAAGCTGCCTAAGTGTGAATGATAGGCTGCTTACTTGTAAATTCTGTTTTGGCCACATAAAGTTGTTAAAATCAAGGGAATGTAATTCCTATGTGTAATGGACATATATGGGATAACTTTCGATGGTTTTCCCCTTGTGAATGAAGTGTTTGCACACTTATGAAATTTTGTATGGGCAAAATGGTCATAAAGTGACCAGAATTTCAACCCTACACTTAGAGTTCTATCTCTCCCTGTGTAGAAGCAATATTTGTATGAACCTTTTAGAAAACATAGAGGACATCTGTAGGTTGAACTATAATTTGGAATTTCTGAATTTTGAGCCTTGTAGCCATAGATATGACGTTGCAAAGTTGGCTAAGTTACTGTTCATTTGGTCAGAATTTTGTAACCAACTTAAAAAATCCATAACTTGGTCCATAGGTGGGCTATTGATATAAAAAAACATTCCTTGGTTTGATATAGGTCTCTACTTGATAATGGAGAAAAGAAAATAGGGGGTAGATGGCTAGAATGATACAGTTTATTAGTGGAAGTAACAGGGGCAGTGGCTGGTCACTAGAACTTAACAAGATTGCCTAATGTGTGGTAGCCAAGATTAAGACTTGTGCTAGTGTTTACATAGTGCCCAAGAGGGCCACTTGGGTATGCACACTAAGGGTCGTGTTCTAATGGCCTACAGAACATTACCAATCCTAGGAGTCTAAATGCACAATTTTGGCACCATAATTGGACTACCCTGGAGTGGGTAACATTCTTAAAAACATAGATGAAACACATTTCAAACATGGGGGTGTATATGACCATGTAACATAAATATGTTTTAAAACATGGGCATGTATGTGCGTGTGTTTGAGCTTTAGAATTTTAAGCTTTTGAAGAACATGGGTATGAACATGGTCATGTATAAGATCATGTAAAGGAACGTGCTTTTTAAAATTGCTAGACAGAAACTATGTTTGTCTACTGTAGCTTAAATAAAAATTCTTGTGAAAAATCAATTTTAAGAAATCAAATATGGTTGTGCTTAAGCCTGTGTTAAGCAATACAGATCTAAACAGGGGCGTGCTTACGAGTGTGCTCAACTCCTAGATGTTGAAAAAGTTTTCAAACTCACCTAGGATTGAAATCAACCATTTTCCTCCATTTTCAACACCAAATTCTTCACAGAATACCTTAGATTCTTGGATCGAAAAGATAGATTATAAGATCAAATAGCAAAGAAAAAAAAAATCTAATTAAACCACTCTAATATAAAATAAAATAAAATAAATGAAACCAAATGAAATGGAAAGTTTAACTCTTGGGTTGCCTCCCAAGGAGCACTTGGTCTAATGTCATTGGCTTACATTTTCCTTGATTCCTCAAGGAAGCCCTTCCTTGCTATCATTGACTTTTACATCTATAAGACCATCTACCTTATGATGAAAAACTAAATTGTAGACTCATTTAGGATTTGGCTTAGTATTTGTTGATAAAGTTCCTTGCAACCTTTTAGAAAGTATCTTAGCAAGTTGATCCAACTAGGTCTTCAAATTTTGCATACTTGCCCTTATATTACGCAATTCTGAATCGTCGCATCAAATTGTTACATATACTTGGAAATTAATTTCTCCACAGTTGGCCTTATTTCTTGATGCAATCATGGCTAAAAACCAAGCGATTTGTTGCGTCTGATTATTCCAATAAAAGTTTGGGTGCTTCCTCCATCCTAGGTTATACATATTGCTATATCGATTGTTTTATGGCCCCAGTGGAATTTCAACAAAGTCCACTTGCTCAATTTTTCTCAACAAATTAGACATTAGACATTTACTACTCAAATGACCATTTCCATGAACTTCGCATTGCATCATGGCTTGCTTTTGATTAGTTAAAAAGTTTCTAAACTCTCTAGTCAAAGCTTTGACTTGACTTGCCAAAAGTAAGCAAGAATCAAAATTCTAAATCACAACCACTCTATTTGGCTTAATCCTTGATGACGATTGCCATTCGTAATTGTTCATCACCATCTCCTTGATCAAACCTTGAGCTGCTTCAGGCTTCTTGTTATTTAGAGTACGACCAACTGCTACATTAATCACTTGCTTGGAAGCATAACTCAAACCATTATAGAATGTTTGAACTTGCATCCATTTAGGTAATCCATGATGCAAACACCTTTTCAATATACCCTTGCATCTTTCCCAAGCTTTATATAATATTTCTGAATCCATCTGATTAAAACTAGAGATATCATTATGGAACTTCGCAATCTTAGCTGGAGGAAAATACTTCAATAAGAACATCTCGATAGAAGCGTTCCAAGTGGCAATAGAAGCTCTTAGAAGTGAAGTTAACCATTGCTTAGCTCATTTTTTCAATGAGAAAAAAAAATAGTCTCAATCAAATGCTATTCTCATTAGCTTTATTAATTTTGAAAGTATCACATATCTCAAAGAAACTAGCAATATGAGCACTAGGATCCTTATACACCAAGGCATTGAAATGAACATAATTTTGCACCATCTAAATAATACTCAACTTAATCTCAAAATTGTTGGCATTGACATGAGGTATAACAATATGTGATTTTGTTCCTTCAAGATAAGGTTTGTCATATTCCAACATAGTCCTCACTTGATTGGGATCATCCATGATTAATCTTTCCTGATTCTTTCTTTCCTGTGCTAACTCAGAATGTAATTGTTCCAACTTGGTACCCTTCAAAGATAAGAGTCTCCTTGAGGTTCTTTCAATTTTTGAATCCACTTCAACAACTTTATTGGGATGGTTATAATTCATACACTAAAATTCCTACAAGAAAAGAAGAAGAAATGAAAAAACTAAAAATAATTGAAAATTCAAATAAAAATACTGGAATAACAAAAATGGATAGATTAATAAAGATAAAATTTTCAAGTAGCAAACTCAACAAATGTTCCCAGACAACGGTGCCAGCAGACTTGGTGTGTTCATAGTTCACGACAAACTTTTCCTATTACATTAATGAATAATGTGGATGTGTCAAATGTCTATATACTCTAAAATATATGAACTCATAGGCAAGCACACCTATCATCAAAGTATAGTAGTGGCAAGTATAAAGATCATTTTTCCCAATGAACAAAGATTGTCAATTATGCTAAACCTTTCTATCTTATCTAAATGAAAATTAAGGAGTTTGTTTAACAAACTACTATGAATTAACTAAACTAAACTAATGCTATAAAATAAACTACTAACTTTTAATTGGTAGTAAAAAACAATTATGAAATCAGCAGTAAAAAAATTTAGACATAGAATCAAATCCTGCTAGAAATTCCTTTGTGTTGCTTTTACTTTGGTTTAACACGATTGTGATTTACTAGGACCATGGAGTACTACCTAATGTCTAGCTCCTTTTTGTTCCCGTTACACTAACTCTATTCTTTAAGTTACTAATAGGGTGTCTGGGCCTACCTCACTTCCTAAGAACACATTATAGGTTCTACAACCCATTACTGGGATTCATCATAGTCCAAAGGCATTATATAGCACCTATTACTCTCGGTTACGATAATATCCCTTTTATCCAATGGTGATCCATAACAAACATACCAGGTACTGCTTAATGCATATTCATCAACCCACATTGAATTAACAAGCTAGCTACTACTAATTAATGTATCAAAGAATATTGGAAAAACTGCAAGAAAAACACATAATCATATTAAAGCACAAAGAAATCACAATCACAAAATCATCTTATGGTTCATCTTCTCTATGCATGAGTAGGAAAATTTTTGCTCATAGCACCATAAAATAAACACAAAAAAATGAAAAGAAAAATAAGAAGTGAATAATCCATGGTTAAATTTGTTCTTCTCCAATAAATCTTCAATTTGGCATACATAAAACGGTGTTGGTCATCAAAACTGCCTCCGGCAACCTTCCTCCATCAATAACCTTTTTTTTCTCTGTATGTTCACCTCCTTGCCTTCCCAGGCAGCCCTTTGCTGCCTTTGGGCAGCCCTTACATGTTCTCCTTGAAAACCTTAAACATAGCTTGAGAAACCTTAACAGCATGTAAACACAGGTTGTAACGTAGGAGTGTTTGGTCAAACACAGTCTCTAACATGGGCATGTAACAAATCATTTTTGACACTTGGAACATAAAAATTATGAACTTTAATAACACAGCTTGGAACATGGGTGTGTAATAAAATGTGTAAAATTTTACATGAGCGTATAATAAGGCATGTCTGCTCAAAAACTTTGCCAAAACTTACAATTCAACTCCAAAATTTTGAAAAAATCATTCTTAACACAAATGAAGCTAAAATATAACCTCAAAATGAAACATGAAAAAATTAAGTAACATATCTTAGCTTAAACCTATGAAAATACAAGCAAATAAAGGGGAAAAACGTATAGACAATATGAGTAAATATGAGCATAGTATCCAAACTATGAGGCATGGCCTAAGGAGGGGAAAGTTGGGATTCCTACCTTTGATGTGGATGCATTAGTGACAAAGATCAATGGGACTCCTTTTTAAGATGAATTTTAAATGGCCTTGCCACTCATCCTCTCACACATCTCATTGAACAAATTATTTTCCAAGATAATAAAGTATTGATTTCACTTAGTGACTTTTGATGCAATGTTTTCAGTTGAGTGTGTATTAGTCTTTCTGTTGCTTTAATTTCTTATGCATAGAAGTAGTTTTTGTTGTGATTTTCTTTCTTGTCTAAGCCAATTGTTAGTAGAGATCATTCAACTACAACGCTTCGATTGTTGATGCATCATATATAATTTGAGCTTTTATGTATTTGGGAAAGATTTCATAGATTGTTTGGAGAAAAAAACTCTTGCTTATTTTGTGAAATCCATAAGTCATTTGGGAGGAGTGCTTTTATCTTTATTTTGTGAGAAAGTGCAGTAAGGAACATCATAATGAGTCCATTAAAGGAAAATTGCATCATTATGTAAAGCAAGGTAACAGATCATCTGAATGATAATTTCTAGGTAGCTTCTTTCCTTTGGAGCTGGATAACTCGTGGACTTTGTCTCTGATTTTCTTTATGACCAAGTAGGGTCTCAATGCTCTGTACCCTGGGTTTCTTTAGACCAATTTTTCCCTAACGAGGGCCATACTTCCTACCTGTATGTCTTTGTTTTTTTTTTAACCTTTCCATCATGAGTTAGGGTGGCTTGCTATTTCAAAGCTCTCATACATACCCTAATGTCTTCTCATAGTTCTTCTAGGAGATCCAAGTTTCCTTCAAGTTCCTTGTCATTTTTACTTGGATGATAGGCTTGAGTTTGCATGGGTAGACAAGAATTTCTACTAGGATGAGAGCGTTAGTTCTATGGACATCACAAAAGGGGATTCTCCAGTGGGTCTACAAGGCGTCATTTTGTAATCCCATATTACACATGGCAGTTCTTCTACCAACTTCTTTTGGCCTTTCATAGCCTTTTCTTTAGGCCCTCTTTGGTAGTCCTGTTGGTCCCTTCTACTTGTCCATTTGATTAAGAATGTGACATGGTCGTAATGTAGAGGCGGATGCATTTTGCCTCTATAAAAATTGGCAAACCTGTTGATTATCAAACTACTTGCTGTTATTAGTAACAATGGGTCAAGAGCACCCTAATTGATAGATAATGTTTCTCCATAAGAATTTAGTGATTTAAAAGGCCATGATGGAGGCTAAGGGTTGCACTTCCACCTACTTGGTAAGGTAATTGCTACCATGATGTAGTATTTAACTTGTGTTGAAGCCATGGGAAATTCCCCAATCAAGTCCAAACCCTACACAACGAATCGCCAAGGATCAGCGGCTAGAAAGGCATCAAAGGAGTGTAGCCTCTATATTTGCAAGTTAAGTTGATAGGGGTGGCATCACTAGATGAATTATCTTGTGTTTCCTCTGTTTGTAGGCCAAAAGCATCCTTGGCGTAAGGTATTGTGGCTAAGGAGTTAGCACCAATATGCGCTCCATAATATCTTTTGTGGATTTCTCATAGAACGCCTTGCCCTTACTAGGGAGTTAGGCATCGTTGTAAGGGAGAGGCAAACCTTTGTCTATATTGTTACCCACTCTAGGGTAGTCAAGTTATGGTGCCAAAATTGTGCATTTAAAATCCCAATATTAGTATGCCCTGTAGGCCATCAGAACAATACCCTTAATGTGCATATCCAAGTGGCCCTTTTGGGCACTATGTGAATACATGCACATTGGACCAACCATTACACACATATTCACATTTTATGTACATCATGGTAGCAAGGAAGAAAAAAACTAGCACAAGTCTTAATCTTGGCTACCACACATTAGGCAATCTTGTTAAGTTCATGTTTCTAGCCACTGCACCTGAACTTCTCTCAAAAAACTGTATTAATCTAGACATGTACCCCTATTTTTTATTTGTTCCATTATCAAATAGAAACTTAGACCAAACCAAGGAATTTGGTTTTACATCAATAGCCCACCTATGGACCAAGTTATGGATTTTTGAATTTGGTTACAAAATTCTAACCAAATGAACAATAAATTAGCCAAATTTGCAATATCATAACTTTAGCTATAGGGATCCAAATGTAGGAATTCCAAATCTCCTTTAAACATGTAGATGTTCTGTAGGTTTGGAAAAAATTTCATACCAAGATTCACTCTACACAAGGAGATATAGAACTTTCAGTGCAGGGTCAAAATTCTGTCCACTTTATGACCATTATGCCAATACAAAATTTCATAAGTGTAAAAACACTTCATTCACAAGGGGTAAGCCCTCCAAGGCTATACCATACATGTCCAATACACATAGGAATTACATTATCTTGTATATAGCAACTTTGTGTGGTCAAAATAGAATTTACAAACAAGTAGCCCATCATTCACTCTTAGACAGCTTGAGCACCACCTTCACATACATAGCAAAACCATCCTCAAATGTTCACATACTTGTTCCAACTTTACATTCCTTACATGTAAATGCATCCATTCACTACATCATGGAATTAACTCAGCTAAATACATGCACCCAAGTCACAGGAGATCCTTGAGACACAATGCACTCCAAAATAGGATGTTGGACAGCTACTGCGTAACACAATAAGCACCATCACTAGAAATACCAAATGTGCTCCTAAAATCACCAAACCTTCTAGATAAAAAAAATACACATGGAAGATCATGTACATTAAAATTCAGATCAAAACTCAGATCAAAAGGGTCAGTTTAAATGTGATCTTTCTACTGGACCTGTAATGGGCAGATTTGAGGGGAGGTAAGTTTGATGGAGAAACTTAGTAAGGAGAACACTTTAACACTAAGGTAATGTAACCTTTAGCAATCACCTACATCTGAAGACACTAAAGCACAAGAAAAAAAATGCAAATATCCAATATAGAGCATCCAAATGCAACAATCAAACACAAACAAAAACACATGTATGTGGCAGCACCAACATTCATTGGTTAGTCCATAAAACATGTAATAAACATAAGTAGATCACTATGGCAGCCCTCCTCAAGCATAAGCTTGGCTTAGAAGAGTTTTAACACTAGTTAGTACTAACTTTAGGCTCTAGAAACCCTTAAATTCACTGCCATCACTATGCACTTCACACTAGGTCACAAAACCTTTACTAAGTGCACTATGGCTCTCTTCTGAGCTTACCCATAGCTCTATGGATGCTTGGAAATACAGTAAACATCCTATGAGAGTAAGAGAAATCCTTACCTTTTTCTGGAAATCCAATAAACCTTAGATAAACCCGAAAACCAGGGTTTATGATCTTCCTTGATGCTTTGGTTGTCTTCTGTTGCCTTCTCTTAATTGTTTGCAGTAAGGTGGCTATGGAGGGATGTGAAGGAGTTCAAGGAAGAACCCTAGTAGGTGGAGGTAAAATTTTTGGAACAAAATGGGGAGAAAATGATTTTTTTTCTAGCTTTATTTCTTTCTTGGTCTTTAGTAATTGCATGTTTGCAAAATTTGCAAACTTTTGGCTACACTTGGACAACAATTTTATGAGCCATTTGGGATGGGAAAATGATAGTCTTTGACCTATTTTAACCTTGGTCAAAGGTCATTTTCACCTTTAGAAAAGTTTGGGACACTTAAGCCCTTAAGTGTCCTTAAGCATTAAATGACTAACTTTGCCTCGATCACTTTGGCCCCCAACAAAATCCTTAATTCCATCCATGTCCTCTCTTCATAATTCCATCCATGTCCTTTCCTCACAATTCTATCCATGTCCTTTCCATAGCCATCTTTGGAAATTTGTGCAATTGAGTACCCAACTTTTTTAACCTTACAATTTAGTCCATAGGTTACTTAAAAATTAGGTGATATGCCAATCCTTTCTTAAAGACCAAATTATCATTATTTGTGCCACTTAGGGGAGTGTATATTGAATACTTTACAATTCATAATTCATACACTATGGTTAAAATTAAAGCATACAAGTTTAGGTCCTTATGCTGTAATTTTCCCATTTTGTGAAGATTGTAACATATACAGTTCATTTCCAATTATGACAAATCTTCTAGATCAAATTCTAATTATTCTCTTTTTCAGGGCTCTGGTTTTAAGGTAGAGTTTAATCTATTTCCTCCAGTCATCTTTGAGGTCTATATATCTTATCCGGTGAATCAAAGGTTCTGCAAGTTCTTTTATTAGGGCTTCTTCTTCGCCTTTCAGGAAGGCATCTGCCCTTGTGTTCTTGTTCCTTGGAATCTTCTGAACCTACACGAGGTCAAACATCTTCATCAAATCCTTTGCCGTACTTAGGATTTACAAAGAGTAGGCCTTTTTTCCCCTACCATCCCCGTAATTTGGTTTACTGTTAACCTTGAGTCACTATATATCTGTAGGCATTGTACCCTTACTCGACCAGCCATCCATAGCCTAGCTAGGAGGGCTTCGTATTCAATGACATTATTTTGTGACAGGGAATTCTAGCTTTATTCTAAGAGTTGCTTCTTTGCCCATTGATCCCTTTAGAATGATGCCTGCTCCTCGATTTTCTGGTCCTAAGGCTCCCTTGATGTACATTTCCTAGAGTGCACCTTTGTCTAACCGCTTCTCTTCACTTGTTTTTAGTGGTGTCATTTTGGCAATAAAGTTCACCAAGTCTTATGCTTTTATGGCCCTTTGAGGTTTGTAACTGATATCACATTACCCCAACTTAATGCACCATTTAGCAAGTCCTTTAGATTTATCTGGTTTTTGGAAGGTATCCGATAGGGGCTACTCTATCTGAACAATAACATGGTGCATTTAGAAGTATGAGCGTAGTTTTTGAGAAGGCATAATGAGAGCTAGGATTGCTTTTTGTAGTGTGGGGTACCTAAACTCTATTCCCTAGGCTCGACTAACATAGTATACTAGGAAAATGTTTTGTCTCATGTTCTCTTATATGTAAAGCACTTACGGATCTTTCTATTACAGCCATGTAGAGCATAAAGGGGTCATTAGGCTTCAATTGCTTTAGCATGGATAGGTTTCATATGTAATCCTTGACCTACTCGAAAGCTTCATCAGATTCATCAGTCCATTCAATTATTGCTTCATTTTTAGGTATTTGAAAGGAGGGCTTACAATGATCTCTAAAGGATGGTACGAATCATTAAAGGGTTGATAACCGTCGTACTAGTTTTTGGATGTACTTTTTATTTTGAGGGTCAGGCATCCTATGAATAGCCTCAATTTGAGTTTCATACCTAATTTTCGGTTGAGATCTCTCACTCAACTGTAGAGTCGAATCACAAAACCTGAACAGTTGACGTGTTCAGGCTCTCTATGGTATCCACACGAGCCTCTCGGGATCACCACGCTTCCACCACGTCCCGGCAGATGCGTTTCTCTTGCGCTCGCAGTGCTAGCTTGCGTCCTCCAAGGAATTGCAAGAGAAGAGTGTGGCTGTCCTTTTGGGAGGCTAGGGCAAGGAGACCTGCGAATTTCTCACTTAAAAGTTGTATATATAGTGAGACTCAACTTCCAGGCCTAATGGGTTTCAAAGCCCTAATCCAATTAGGATTTAATTTCGGGCTTAATAATGGCTCAACTCCTTGGCCCATTATTAATACGAAATTAAAGTGAAACCATAACCCAAATAATTAGCCCATGCACTCTAATGATCCAAATAGCCCTATGTGTGCGACCCAATAGGCTCTTACCATGTTGGCAATGATCATAAATCACATTTATGATCATAAGCAATGAGCAGTGTCTAGCAACACATCATTGCTACCCAAGTGACAAGATTGTCGGTGAATCGACTAAACCTTTATGATCATCACCGATATATGCCATTGTCCCTTTGTCCAAGATATCAAGACTAAGCACAAGACATGGAATGTGTCACTCTCGTATAGCCCAATCTTTGGTTTCTTGATTACCGAGTAGACCAACTTAAACTGACGACATTGATATCATATATCAACTCATCGGAGCATGGCCATGCATTTTCTAAGTCTCATTCTATCAAGGGGCCCAAAGATATCACTCCCGTTACATAGGAGGGACAAATCCCATCTTGATCATACAAATCCCTCCGCATGATATGTGACATACCCAATGACCTCCTTCAAGTTCACTCAGTTACGAGCAACAAAGGAAAGTATCAAAGTATGTGACTCACATGTAGGGAACTTTGCTGATCTTAGGTCGAAGGACTACATATACCATGATCACTATGAGAATCACTTATGACACTCATATAACGATCCATGAAGTGTTCTCATGGTGGGTCGGTCCAGTACACAAGTTCTCCAACTTGTACCCATATGTAGACTACATATCTCATATTAGTCTCCACATATGCTAGTCATTATGTGTTATTGCAACCCGCTCCACAATAATACTAGACTAGGGACGTTTAAGAATATCATTATTCTAGGGTTACAATTATGTTTATTACGTTACGCAGAAACAAAACAACAAACAAAATTGCTGGATTAATGTCTCAATAAAATATCATGACTCAATGTGCAAAAATACAATCATCTCATGATTGGCTTTTTGGGCACAATACTAACACTTTTTATTTTGAGGGTCAGGCATCCTATGAATAGCCTCAATTTTATTCGGGTTTGAATCTATTCCTCTTTTGGAGACCATGTAACCAAGGAATTTTTAAACTCATACCCCAAAGGCTCATGCATTTTAGGGTTAAGCCTCATGTTAAATTGGCCCATTGCTTTGCTCTTGATCTTTATGTCATCCATGTACACCTCCATGTTCCTCCCTAATTGTTCGGTAAACATCCAGTTCATAAGCCTTCTATAGGTTCCTCCAGCATTTTTTAGTCTAAATGGCATTCACTAGTTACTAGTAACAATACGTTTTGTTTTTGGTTATAAATGCCATTTGTCTTCATCCTTAGGGTGCATATGGATTTGGTGGTAGTTGCTAAAAGAGTCCATAAAGGATAGTATTTTGAATTTTGATATGGCATCAACAAATTGGCCTTTGATGGGTAGCAGGTATGGGTCTTTAGGTAGGCATCATTGAGGTTTGTGCAATTGACGCACATGCTCCATTCATTATTTTCCCTTTTTATCAAGACAACATTGGCAAGTCATTTAGGGTACCATACCACCAAGATGATACTTGCCTTCAACAGCCTTTCCACTTCTTCTCTATTGAAATATTTTATATCAAGTGCTATATTGTGCTTTTCTTGCTGTACTGGTATGGCGGAGGGATGTGCTTGTAATTTATGAATGATAATTTTTGGTCTATTCTAGCCAACTCAATGGGCAACCATTTAGACACATCTATATTTGATTATAGGAACTAAATGAATGATTGCCATACCTCAAGTGGAAGATCTTTACTAATTTTTAACATCTTTCCAGGGGCTACTTCTACCAACTTGGTACCATTAGACAATGTCTCACCTGCTTCATTCACCAAGGATTGTTGTTTTCTCTTCTTTCCCTTTGTTGGTTTGAGCCTATAATCTCTTGGCCTTTGCAAGGTAGCCACATAGCTTGGTTGAACTGAGGCCTAGTCAATCAAGATGGTGGTGTCCTAAATAGGGGTCACAAAATGCATCATTAGTTGCCTAACATTAGATCGAATGTGAAATTGTACTGAGGCTGGTCTCCTAGATATAGCATTATAGGATGAGGGGACATTTAGCACCAGACACTTTGTAGTATGAGAGTCATAAGCAAGTCTTCCTCCCTTTTTCTGTTCCCACTAGCATGAGGTGTAAGTTGATTGCTGCACTCTAGCAATTGTAACCTAAGTGTAGGTTGTCGCAAGTAATAAAATCTTAGGAGTCCGAGTGTCGAACCAAAGGGAAGTGAATTAAGAAATACAAATTATAGATATTTAATAAGGAAGGTTTTCGTGAAAGGTGTGATCAAGTGTTGATTAAAAATTCAAATTCAAATAAAATAGCTAAGGTTAGAGGGATCTATTTTTAGTATATCGGTTACGATTAATTTTAGTCCATCTTGCCACTTAATTGGAATCCACACGTAAAGGAGGTCCCAATTGGGGAATTTAGTTAGTATTAACTTTCATTGATCTTAAAATGTCAACGCTTGCTAATGGGTTCAAGTATCCATCATGCCAACCTTTGTCTACAATAACTCAAGATTCCAATATAGCCGGCAGAGCCATGTTCTACAGAGGGAATCAAGTAGCTTTTTTGCCAATGATTGACTATGATGAATCAAGACTCCCACTTAACAAGGAGGAAAGTTAAATAGATTAAGGAAGAAAATACCGTTAACGTTATGATCCATTCAAATCAATCATAACCTTTATACCAAAAGCTTCACCCTTTCACCTTAGCAAAAAGAAAGATTAGTTAGTCATGATAAAAGTAAAAAAAATGTAGAAAGATGAAATGAACATGGATTGAAAGATCAAAGAAAGAACAAGAAAAAGAACGAGAAAATACTTGGACAGAGCTTCGGTATTGAAAACTAGAACAAAACTAAAGAAGAAAAGCTAAAGATGATACAAGAACATAAATGAGGCCTAATAAATGGCATGAATTCATCATCCCCCCCAAGGTGCCTATTTATAGAGATTTTGGGGTGGGTGAAATGGTAAAATAGTAAAATTAGGTAACTACAAATCAACAAAGGTGGGCAGCAACTTCTTTTAATTTTTTGACCATAGTAGACATTGAATTAGCTCTTCTTTAATGCACAAAACTTGTAGATATCTTCTTTAGCTTTAAATCTATAGCTTACTCATTCAAATCGGACATATGTAGCTCAAGTTATAATTTTTCTACCAAAACTGCTCTTCAGCACACGAAAGAACGAATGGTCTCATCTATAATCAGATTTCGGCAATGGAAATGATAAATGATCAAACTACATCACAAAATGAAGCAGAGTTGAAGATCTATGTGTTGGCTTTCAAATGAATTTGGAATTACTCAGTTCTGACGTCTACAGCTCCAGATATGATTTTTTCTCGTGAAGGGCCGCTAAGTGATGATTTTACCTACATAAAAAATAATTATTTAATATATATATTTTAATGTTAATGAACAGTAAACCACGTATGTACAGTAAATATGCATATGAATAGTGAAGTATACGGATGAACAGTAAGTCAGTGAATAGCAAAAATGCGTGTGAATAGTAAAAATGTATGAATAGTAACCCGGTGAAAAAATGCTCAGAATATAGAAATTAATCATACTCAAAGTGTATAATAATGATTTAAACCCTTAATAGCAATACACTTATAAGTATTCATCACACCCCCCAACCAGGTTCGTGCTAGTCCCTAGCAAGTGTAACCTAAGAAAATAAACAAAATACACAACCTAACAACTCATGACAAATCATGCTCTGAATATATAAAACTTGTAAACTTGACTTGCAAATAATTAATGAAAGGAGAAAAAGTTAACTCGTCGTTACCAGAGGTAGAGGATCACTCCCTAAGTATTTGCGCGTATTTTAAGGTGAGTTTGTGAACAGCTTACTTTATGCTTCTCAATCTGGAGCTCCAGGGGATCCAACTTTCACCTTCACTAGATTCCCAAAAGGGAACTGCATGTAAATTTAAGTCCAATGATCTTTATACAAGGTTGTAATGAGGCTAGGTTTGGTGAAAGCGGGAATTGGATGGAAGCTTTTTAATGGTGGAGTTTAAGAGAACTAGTAATATAATGAACAATAAATATGGGCACTTAAAACACTAAATACCCAAATCAACCCTAGTCTCCAACTCCTCTTCAAAACATAATTCCTTATCAACACATGAGTTTAAAAAATAAATATGGTTAAGTTTTAAACTTATTGAATTTAACACTTTTTTTTCTTTTTTTCTTTTACCTCTCTCCGTTTCAAAATAGCTAGCCTCATTTGACTTGAACAAAAATTAAGGCTGAAGTTGTGTTTTTTTTAAAAAAAAAAATTATCTCCCATGTTTATGCATTTATCTATCATAAAAAGATAAAAAAAGATGTCTTTCATCTTTACTTTAGTATACAGTCACATGGGTATGAGCATATATAATTTTATTTGAAAAGGAAAGAGAACAATTTTTTTCGTAAACTACCATAAAAGAAAAAGAGGCCAAATATTATGAAATGAAATAATGTTTTTTTTTGTATTTTTTTTAACGTTATTTTGTGAGGGCTTTTTCTTATGATCTCGCTTTTGCCTTTTTCTATTATAAATAACAAATCAACATTTGTTTAAAACTCAACCGTCCAATGATATACACTTAGTTTTTATTATTCAAGCTCAATTCACCCCAAATTTTTCTACTATCACAATTTAAGCACAAGGTAACCCAACATATTCTGAAGTAGGCCTCACATTTATTCTTTATTTTACCAAAAACAACAGATTTATTTTAATTCTTTAAGCCAATCATCACATAAGTATCATTAGTTCCAAGGACATTAAAGGATGAAAATGAAGTGGAAGTGATTAAACATATAGGGTCCAAACAAAAAATATAGCTATAAGGCTCAAAAGGGCTCACTAAGGGATAATGAACAAGGTTAGCTTTTTGGTAGGTGGTTTGCCCTAAAATGCCATCTTCTTCCTTAAATTTACATGCAAGAAGTGAGGTTGCATGGGTCCTTAAGACCACTCATCCAAGCGAGGTCTAGCTCAAAACACAAAGGAAGCACTCTCAACAAAGAAATTCACACATCTTAATAAGCACTAAGGGCTCAAAAGTGCTCACTGGTTATTTCTTTTCTTTAGGTAACAAGCAACATACTTTAACTACTTTTAAAAATTAACAACCATTTCAAATTTACAAGGTATACATCCAATGATGATATTTCCATGAGTTGGGTTCCTAAATGTAAACAAGCAACCTAAATTCATGCTAAATGTTCCTATATGCAACTATTTATGATTGCAAGAAAAAAAAATGTTATGCATGTCACAAAAAATAGGTTGCGTCTCAAGAGTGAAAAATTACTCTTTACTCAGCCATCATAAACTAAGTGCTTTGTCTAATGGTTTTAATATCAGTATAAGAAAAACTATACGAAAAGAAGAAGAAAAAAAAATGTGACAACTATCTCTCCCCTCAACCAGATTAAGACATTGTCCCCAATGTCAAAATATAGATAAGAAAATTGAAGAAGAGATTACCTAAAATGGTAGTTATTGAAAATGAAAAACCTAAAATAATGTAAACCAAGATAAAGAAAATGCTGATAATAAAACTAAAAGACAAGATAAACAAATCCACAAGTCCGATTGTTCTCTTCCACAGTGCTTCATCACTTATTAAGGATTGATAACCTGTAACGAAAAAAATAACAAAAATAAAATGACATTAATGTACAATTGTTGTGATTGTGGCTCACATCTTCCACTGGTTTTACGTCCAGTAATGGCTTCAATGCCTTCTATGAGTCGGGGATATGCTTCCCATCTAGTTTTCTTACGAACTGGCAAACATGGTCGTTTAAAGTCAGATTCCCAAGACTGTAATGCTCTCGTTCTTTATGAAAAATACTCCATAAACCAAGAAGTTCATGTTGCACTAATCCATAAGAATATGTCTCAAGAGTCAATTGGATATTATCCAAAGAATCTTTACTCAAGCCATTCTTGATGAATTGTATTTTATCTTCTCAATTATCAGACACCATTCCTAAAGAATGACATATGGTATCACAAGTCCATCGACCACATTTATGATAGACTTGTAACCTTTTTGCTCTTCATTTTTTGGCATAAGAGCTTTTGCTTAAGCCAGGCATGTGAGACGCAAATACATCTGGGGTTTTACCAGCCAAACGGACCTTAGCTTTAATTAACCAACGCACATCTTTGGGAATGGCCTTGTGCATCAAAACTCTTAGTCAATCACATCTAACTTGGTAAATCCTTTTAAGAACATTCATTGGGAGAGAAGGAAAGTATTTTCGCAAAGTAGAAAAAGTAGAATCCATTGTTGAGAAAAAATTGAGAGAGGAGAGAAAGAAATCAGTTATTATGGGAAACTGAGATAACCGACTTAAGAGCCACGGAGTACCGTATCCGCCACTTAATCGGAAAGAAATGGATCCTAATTTTTGAAAATTCTCAAAGGCTTTGCAGAATGCATGTGCGTCTTTAAACAAAATGAGCCAATGAAATCAGACTGTAAAATCTTTACAGCTATTTTCTTTGACAAAAAATGCCCTTCGCACGTTTCAAAATGAGATAATTCAATGAAACTTTTTACCTTATCCTTAGGTATGCATCTCGTAAATATCTGGTCTGGACAGTATTTGAAAAGATAAGAGTTATCCCAATAAAAATTTGTCACCTTATGTAGAAATTTCTTCGTATCTTGGATACTCCATTGAGCTAGTATCCGTCCTGTCACCAAAAAGTTGGTAATATTAGCAAACCAAGGTACTATAGTGACAAAAAATAAAAGTTTGTCAAAAAAACAATAATTTATGGGTGCAGCCTCAATTGTTGAATCCATTGTCAGTCTTGACAAATAGTCAGCGACAATATTTTTGGTGCCCTTCTTGTCCTTGATCACAATGTTGAATTCTTAGAGTAATATGATCCAGCGTATCAACCTTGATTTAGCATCTTTCTCTGACATTAGGTACTTCAATTATTTGGGTAAAAGCTTCAACTCAATTGTGTGAATTTTATTTTGCTCTTCAATTTTCGGTTTCCAGCATGTGTTTTTCACCTGTGAAGAATCAAGCAATGAACATATGTGAGATGTATCCTGATCCATTTGTATAATCAATTCAAATGAATTAACCAGATAATTTTTTAGAGGATCAGAGATACTCCTTTCTTCAATGTGGTTTTTCCCAATAGTGTCAATGAGGCAAACTTCATCACTTTCATCTTCTTTTTCAGGTGGCTGCTTAAGCAAGTTGAAAATATTTAACTCCAATGTCATATTTCCAAATGTCAACTTCATCAATCCATTCCTGCAATTAATTAAGGCATTAGAAGTTGCTAAAAATGGACGTCCCAAGATAACAGGTATTGAATTCTTGATTTCCACTGGTGGTGTGTCCAAAACAATAAAATCCACAAGATATATGAATTTATCAACTTGGACTAACACATCTTCAATGACTCCTCTAGGCACTTTCACTAATCTATCAGCAAGCAAAAAAGTTACTTCAGTTGGTTTTAACTTACCCAAATTTAGTTTTTGGTAAACTAAATATGGAAGTAAGTTTACACTAGCCCTAAGATCAACTAATGCTTACTCAATTTTATGTTCTCCAATGAAACATGAAATTGTTGGATAGCCAGGATCTTTGTATTTCAAAGTAGTGTTATTTTGAATAACAGAACTTACCTATTTAGCCAAGAAGGCTTTCTTTTTCACATTTAGTTTTCTTTTAACAGTACACAAATCCTTCAAAAATTTGGCATAAGAAGGTGCCTGTTTAATCGCATCCAACAAAGGGATATTGACCTTTACCTGCTTGAAGATATCAAGAATTTCAGGATTCTTATTCACCTTCTTAGAAACTGTTAACGCCTGAGGAAATGGAGGTGCAGGTAGAGATTCAATTTGTTCTTCACTTGGTATAGGTTCAACCCCTTTTTTACTCTTAAAAGTTGACTCATTGTCTCCTTCACAAGGATCAAGAATGGATTTTTCAACAACCTTACTATTCCAGAGTGTAATGATTGACTTCACTTAATCCATAGTTTGACCTTTGGGATTTGGTTGTGGTGGAGAAGGAGATTTTCCTTTCTCCTGAATGTTGAGTGTAGATGCAAATTTTACAAGAGTATCTTTCAAATCAATCATGTTTTGACTTGTTTGAGCATTGATGGACACTTGCTTCTCAATCAATGAATGCAATGTATCTTCAAGATTTTTCCTAAAAGGAGGAACATATGGTGCATACGCTTGAGATTGTTGAAAATTTTTTTGGGTGTGCAAAGGTGGTTGTGACGGTTGAGCATAATTATCATTTCTCCAACTGAAATTTGGATGATTCCTCCAACCAGGATTGTAAGTTTGTGAGTATGGATTTTGGGTTGGATTCTTGAAGTTGTTCAATGCATTAACTTGTTCGTGGAGACATTCTTTGAAAGTGGCTAAGGTTGGACAATTGCTAGTGGAATGGTCATTGGTCTCACAAATGTGGCAAACAATTTCTTCAATACATTTTAAATGATCAATTATCTTCATTTCTAAAGCTTTAACCTTTCTAGCTAGAGATGCGAATTTTGTTTGAAGGTGATTATCTTCCTTAACATGGTATATGCCTCCACTAGATGCAAGTGATTGAGTCTTAACTGGGGCCTCATAAGTACCAGCAGTGTCCCAATTCTGTGCATTCTCTGCTATCATGTCTAGATAATTCATTGCCTCATCAGGATCTTTATCCTCAAATGTTCCATTGCACATTATTTCCACCATTTGTCTTTCCCAAGGTGTCAAACCTTCATAAAAATGTGAGACTGATCTCCAAGTTTCAAAACCATGGTGTGGGCATGTGTTAAGTAAATCCTTGTATCTATCCGAACATTAATAAAAAATTTCTCCTAGTTTTTGTGTGAAAGTGGTGATTTGCCTTTTGAAAGCATTTGTTTTGTGGGCAGGAAATTTTTTTTAAAAAAATTGTTGTTGCAGTTCATCCCATGAATTAACGGAGCCTAACCTAAGATTCTGTAGCTAAGTTTTAGCTTTATCTTTAGAAAAAGGAAAAAGCTTAAGCCTGATGGTGTTCATGCTACAGTTTAGGTTGTTATATGTGTGACAGACTTCCTCAAATTCTCTCAAATGCAAGTACGGATTTTCAAAATTGAAGCCATGAAAAGTTGATAAAAGCTGAATAATACCTGGCTTGAAATTAAATTTACATGCATCAGCAGGAAAAATTAAACATGATGGTGTGCTATTCCTTATGGGGTTTATGTGTTCTCTAAGTGTCCTAGGTCGATCTTGGTCATTACATAGAGAATGGTTATCTTCTTGTTCATTAATGTGTTTAGTCATGTTTGAAGAAGATGAAGATTCTCTTACCAATCTACCACTTGATGTACGTGACCAAGCTTTCATACATAAACAAAATAACAACAAGAAAAACAAATATCAATAACAAGTTAGGTAGGAGGCTCAGCCTTCTATTCAACAATAAATAAAAAAAAATAACACAAAATAAATAGAAAATAAAATGTAGGAGGCTCAGCCTTTCATTCAACAATAAAGAAAAATAAGATTAACAGAAATAAAGAGAAGAAGGCTTAGCCTTCCATATGATGAACACAAACAAAAACAATGAAACAAAATAAAAAGGAACAAAAAGGGATAAAAAAATTGAACTTGTACTCTAATTTTATGTCCCCGGCAACGGCAACAAAAACTTGCTGCATTCTAGCAGTTGTAACCCAAGTGTAGGTTGTCACAAGTAATAAAATCTAGAGAGTCCGAGTGTTGAACCACAGGGAAGTGAATTAAGAAACACAAATTATAGATATTTAATAAGGAAGGTTTTCGTGAAAGCTGTGAGCAAGTGTTGATTAAAAATTCAAATTCAAATAAAATAGCTAAGGTTAGGGGGATCCACTTTTAGTATATCGGTTATGATTAACTTTAGTCCATCTTGCGACTCAATTGGAATCCACACATAGAGGAGGTCCTAATCGGGGAATTTAGTTAGTATTAACTTTCATTGATTTTAAAACGCCAACGCTTGCTAATGGGTTCAAGTATCCATCATGCCAACCTTCGTCTACAATAACTCAAGATTCCAATATAGCTGACAGAGCCATGTTCTACAGAGGGAATCAAGTAGCTTTTGTGCCAATGATTGACTATGATGAATCAAGACTCCCACTTAAAAAGGAGGGAAGTTAAATAGATTAAGGAAGAAAATACCGTTAACGTAGTGATTCATTCAAATCAATCATAACCTTTATACCAAAAGATTCACCCTTTCACCTTAGCAAAAGAAAGATTAGTTCATCATGATAAAAGTAAACAACATATAGAAAGATGAAATGAACATGGATTGAAAGATCAAAGAAAGAACAAGAAGAAGAATGAGAAAACACTTGGACAGAGCTTCGATTTTGAAAACTAGAAAAAAACTAAAGAAGAAAAGCTAAAGATGACACAAGAACATAAATGAGGCCTAATAAATGGCATGAATTCATCCTCCCCCCCCAAGGTGCCTATTTATAGAGTTTTTGGGGTGGGTGAAATGGTAAAATAGTAAATGTAGGTAAATACAAATCAACAAAAGTGGGCTGCAACTTCTTTTAATTTTTTGACCATTGTAGACATCAAATCAGATCTTCTTGAAAGCATAGAACTTGTAGATCTCTTCTGTAGCTTCGAATCAATAGGTTACTCATTCAAATTGGACGTCCGTAGCTCAAGTTATGATTTTTCTACCGAAACTGCTCTTCAGCACATGAAAGAACGAATGGTCTCATCTATAATCAGATTTTGCCAATGGAAATGATGAACTAGCTCACAAAATAAAGCGAATTTGAAGATTTATGTGTTGGCTTTCAGATGAATTTGGAATCACTCAGTTCCAACGTCTACAGCTCCAGATATGATTTTTCTTGTGAAGGGCCGCCAAGTAATGATTTTACCTACGTAAAAAATAATTATTTAATATATATATTTAATATTAATGAATAGTAAACGACTTATGTATAGTAAATACGTGTATGAACAGTAAGTTAGTGAATAGTAATAATGAATAGTAAAAATGTGTGAATAGTAAGCCGGTGAAAAAATGCTCAGAATATAGAAATTAATCATACTCAAAGTGTATAATGATGATTTAAACCCTTAATAGCAATACACTTACGAGTATTGATCATTGATGGTTCCAAGCATGAGGTCCTCTTATCTACCAACCCCGAAGGTAGGTCTCGATGCAAAGGATAAGGTGGACCTTTTAATTTTGATTTTTTCTAACAAGTCTGTAAAGATAACATTAGTGTTGGCTTTAGTGTCTAGGTAGACCTTTTCCACTTTGAAATTGTTGATTCAAGGCCTAAATACTGGCTGATCCATATGAATGATGGTCACTCGGGGACACAATAGGTCTCATTAGGCCCTTACTAGCATTAGTCACCTTTAGCTGAGTAATTTCCTGCCCTTGCCTTTTTTGATCCATGGTGGACTCATTTTTAGGAATTATGTGGGTGACTCATGCTGACGATCCATGGTTCTTATGGTCCTCGAAGAGGGATCGCTGTCTTTCTAGTCTATGTCCCCTATCATGATCCTCATCATCATCCTTTCTAGTGGCCGCTTGTTCTGCCACCAACAAGGGGAAGTTTGTCTGAACCAGTATTCCTTTAACTTTGCTTCCTAGATCATTTCTTTGAGGATTTTTTTCAGCTGCCAACACTCTTTAGTGTCATACTTCTTGTCCTTATAGTATCTATAGCATTTCTTTGTATTTTTTTGTTTGAGGGCTGCATTAGTGGGGGCCACTTGGGAACTTGATTTTTGATTTCCTGGACATACAAAATATTCAACAATGTTTCTCTTACAGGTGGGAGCACTAGTTATATCTATAAGTGACCCTCGCTCTCATACCCCTCCTTTTGGATCTAATTTCTGAAGTCTTTGGCTGCTCCATCTGTACCATTGGTTGGTTGAGTTCTTCCGTGTGCATACACTGAGTAGCTTGATCAAAGAACTCCTCTATGTCTATTATGACATTCTCATGAAGGTCATAAGATAGCCCTAAGTCTTATGCTAGTCTTTGAGTGATTGTGACTAGTTGTAATCCCAAGGAAAGTCCATGCACTTGAATGACCTCAGCATTGATTCCCCAATTAAAATCTTTTAGAGACTTGTTGTGGCCTTTTTGAATCTTTAAAAGGTGAGCAATTATCGTTGGGTTTGGTCTACTTCCCAGGAAGTGGTGTAAGAATGCCTAAGAAAGGACCTTAAATTAGGAAAAATGATGCCCTCAGTGAGTTCTAAACCAAAAATCGACAGCTTTTGTTAGCGTTGAACTGAAGGCTCTATACATGATCACATAAGTGGGCCATTTTAACCTCACAAGGGTAACATTTCTTTGTAGATAGTTAACCGAGTCTGTGACGCCATCATGTTGGTCAATCTTGGGCATTTGGAGGACTTTGGGGGTAAGAGCATTAATTATCTCATCTATAAAAGGCTGGAGCCACATGCATTCTACATCAATACTAAGATCGAGGCCCTCCTTTGGTGACATAAGGATTAGTATGTTCTATTCTATTCCATCTAATTGAGCCTTTACAAAATAGCACTAATGTCGCTACTCCAAGGGCCATTAGATCAATCTAAGGATATCAGGGGTTTAGGACCCTAGGCCCTCAAGGGTGGGTCTTGTGGAGGAGCTTGGCTGGGCTCTTTAGCTGCCAGATGACTTTCAGCCACTTCTTCTAGAGCTTTTGATACTGCTCTTCAAATTTATTACTATAGCATTGTCTTTAATTGTTCAAACAAGGCGCTTTGTAAGGCTTAAACCTTTCAGTGTCCAAAGGTGTGAGTCGATTCCCTTTATGAGGGTCCTTCAAAGGTGCCATAGGCTTCTCAGGGTTAGCTCTTTCGTAGGTCTCTTCACCCACAGGCGCTATGGGCCTAGTATGGCGATGGCTCTCCTACTTGTTTCCTAGTTAATCTTGATTCTCCATGTAGGACTTTCATGTCTTCACTATGGGCTCCCATAGACAATGCTAAATTAATAGCCAACAGTATCATGTAAGCTTGACTTAGAAGTCTAGTAACAGCTGACTATACTCCTATTCATAAAGACAGCATTAAAGCCCTAGGATGTTTTCTCAGTGAAACCCTCCGAAGATCAAGTTAGACTTCCAGTGAGCGGAATAGAGCAAGAAGGTAAAGAATTGAGATGTCATACCTTGTGATTGGTGATTAAATTGACATATACAACTGAGGGAAATCAGTGGGACTTGCTCTTAAATAGGAGTCACTTAGATCATCCTGTGAGTCCGAGATATGTTTTCTATCTAGAATGAGACATACCATTTTTGATCTATTGGGCTTTTTATTTTTTTTCCACTAGATGCAGATTTGTCCATTATGGGCCGCATGTTTGGCATATTCAATACTAATTATAAAACAAGGCAACAACATGGGCAAGAGGTTACTTCAGGAATTAACCCATGCCAAAGCATAAAAATGACCCAAGAAGCTTCAAACTAAGAAAACAAGTGCAAAACAAGGAACGCTTCACTTGGGCACTAAGAAAACCTTCAATTTTGCACTAAAAGATCATGATTTTGAAAAATTTGGGCAAGAGGTGAAGAAGGGAAGAGACGGCTGTGAAAATGGTGGAGAAGGGGATAAAGGGATAACAAGAAGTAATCTACCCCGCAAGTTTTAAACAACCTAAGCCCCCTTCCTCCAACTTTTTAAAAATCTACAAATTTACCCCATCCCTAAACAACAAAAAGCCTCTAAACACTTAATTAAAACTTGCTTAACTTGGATTTCTAGTTTCTTTAAAATTTGATTTTAACTCTCAAGACTTGTCTTGACCCTCCAAAGTGTAAAATTACCATTTTACCCTGGACAAACTTGGTGCCATAAACCACTCAAAACCAACTAACCCATGAAGAATTTACTTGATTTTGCTAATTCATGTTTATTTAAGGCATCTAAGTTAGGGATTTATGAATTTACCTTGCTCATCGAGTTTTCCACTTAGAAGGTTTTAATAGGAGGTCCAAAGTGCATGTACATATGCATATGCATGTACTTCATCCTGTCATCCATACATATTTGCATTGCATTTTATATTTTTTTAGTATGTGTTTGTTTGTTTATTTTTTCTTCCTTGCAAGGCTTGTTGTGCATTATGTTTGCACATATGCTTATGTTTTGTGGATTGCCTATTTTTATCCCTTGCAAGTATTCATTCAAAATCCCTCATTGAATACTTAATGTACTTATCCGTTTAAGTTTCCTTATGTGTAGATAAAAGGATAAAAGTATGGTATAAGTGGCCTAGCAACTAGAAGTGCTGCCAAGCTAAGTTTCATTGTTGGTACTAGTTTGTGAGCCTTTCTCTAGTTTAAGGTTATGCATGATTATGTGTTAGACTAACCACAATTATTTTGATGGTTTCTTCAGATTAGGAGACTAATTGGCACACAGAAAGGTCCATGAGGCTTACACTTAACTAATTAAAGGGTGGAAGCTAAGTGGAAAAGGTCTTGGTATAGGTATCCTCTAGAATGCCTCATTGCCTAATTTTGGTAAGTACTAAGTGTTGTCTCTAGAGTTAGACTAGTAAGGGTTACTTTTAGGCCATACATAAAGAGTTTTGTATGTAGAACATTCAATTATTATCTAATGGTTAAGTAACTACTATTTTCCTAGGTTTTCCTTGTTTTACATTGGTTTTTAAAGTTTGGCCAGCATGGTTTCTATTTATTAAAGTTTTATTATTGTCTGCATAGCTAAATTAACTCATGCTATTTTTTATGTAGGGTAGGTTATACAATAATTACATATAGGGAAGTAATTAGCAATTTTGTAACCCAGTGCTTGGGTTCCAATGACTCAAGCTAAGTGTTTTCACATGCCTCTTGGTTAGGTGTTACGGCATAGTTAGTATCAGAGCAGGGGTTAGTGCCCTTACTAGTGTGGTTTTTAGTTCATAGGTTTCTCTAGTACACTAATGAATAATAAGGATGTGTTAAATCTCTTGATACTTATGAATAGGTGAACTCACTGTTGGGTTTCGGGAGCCAAACAACGCAGCGGAATTTAACCGAAACCCTCCAGGATCCAAGTGAAACGGGGTAAACCGGGTGTTTGAAAATTTCTTACCTAATTTTCGGTTGAGATCTCTCACTCAACTGTAGAGTCGAATCACAAAACCTGAACAGTTGACGTGTTCAGGCTCTCTATGGTATCCACACGAGCCTCTCGGGATCACCACGCTTCCACCACGTCCCGGCAGATGCGTTTCTCTTGCGCTCGCAATGCTAGCTTGCGTCCTCCAAGGAATTGCAATAGAAGAGTGCGGCTGTCCTTTTGGGAGGCTAGGGCAAGGAGACCTGCGAATTTCTCACTTAAAAGTTGTATTTATAGTGAGACTCAACTTCCAGGCCTAATGGGTTTCAAAGCCCTAATCCAATTAGGATTTAATTTCGGGCTTAATAATGGCTCAACTCCTTGGTCCATTATTAATACGAAATTAAAGTGAAACCATAACCCAAATAATTAGCCCATGCACTCTAATGATCCAAATAGCTCTATGTGTGCGACCCAATAGGCTCTTGCCATGTTGGCAATGATCATAAATCACATTTATGATCATAAGCAATGAGCGGTGTCTAGCAACACATCATTGCTACCCAAGTGACAAGATTGTCGGTGAATCGACTAAACCTTTATGATCATCACCGATATATGCCATTGTCCCTTTGTCCAAGATATCAAGACTAAGCACAAGACATGGAATGTGTCACTCTCGTATAGCCCAATCTTTGGTTTCTTGATTACTGAGTAGACCAAATTAAACTGACGACATTGATATCATATATCAACTCATCGGAGCATGGCCATGTATTTTCTAAGTCTCACTCTATCAAGGGGCCCAAAGATATCACTCCCGTTACATAGGAGGGACAAATCCCATCTTGATCATACAAATCCCTCCGCATGATATGTGACATACCCAATGACCTCCTTCAAGTTCACTCAGTTACGAGCAACAAAGGAAAGTATCAAAGTATGTGACTCACATGTAGGGAACCTTGATGATCTTAGGTCGAAGGACTACATATACCATGATCACTATGAGAATCACTTATGACACTCATATAACGATCCATGAAGTGTTCTCATGGTGGGTCGGTCCAGTACACAAGTTCTCCAACTTGTACCCATATGTAGACTACATATCTCATATTAGTCTCCACATATGCTAGTCATTATGTATTATTGCAACCCGCTCCACAATAATACTAGACTAGGGACGTTTAAGAATATCATTATTCTAGGGTTAGAATTATGTTTATTATGTTACGCAGAAACAAAACAACAAACAAAATTGCTGGATTAATGCCTCAATAAAATATCATGACTCAATTTGCAAAAATACAATCATCTCATGATTGGCTTTTTGGGCACAACACTAACACTCACAGGCAAGCGCAACCATTATCAAACTATAGTAGTGGTAAGTGTCAAGATCATCTTTCCCAAAGCATGAAGTTGTTTACCGTACTCAACCTTTCTTTATTATCTAACCAACAACGAAGAGGTTTTGTTTATCTAATTAGCTACTAATTGAACTAAACTAACTAATGTAGTAAAACAAATAACTAACTATTGGCAGGGAAAAATAGTTAGGCAATCAACAATAAGATACGTCATACTTAGATTCGAATCCCCTTAAAAATCCGTTGTGTTTTTTTTACTTTAGTTTAACAAGCATATGATTGACTTGGACCATGGAGTACTACCTAACTTAGATTAGATCCCTATTATTCCCATTTATTAACCCCTATTGTTAAGTCACTGATAGGGTAACTAGTCTTATTGTGCTTCCTAAGAATGCATTACTAATCTTATGACTCAACTACTAGGTTTCACCCTAGTTTCGAAGTGTTATATTTCACTTATTATTTCCAACTCTGATAATATCGCTTCTACCCAACGATGATCCACTACAAACATACTGAATACTAACTACATATGTTCATCATCCCACATTGAATTAATAGGCTGGCCACTATTAATCAACACAACAAGCTTGTTGGACAAATCACAAGAAAACCATGATCATATTAAACCAAAAGTAATAACAATCATAATATCATCATAGGGTTCGTTTACAGTAAGTGTGAGCAAACAATTTAGTTCATCATGCCAAAATATAAACACAATAGAAAAAGAAAAGTTAGGAAAAGACGATTCCATCTCTGGATTACTTCTCCTCTAAGGAATTATTGATCTAATGCGTATTAATCGGTGTTGATCATTGAAACTATCTTCAACAACCTTTTTCTATGAAAACTCAACTTTTTTTCTCTTTGTTCTTGCTTTTTTCTATTTCTCTTCAATCTGTTCTTTCAAATTAACTCAATAAAACCCTAATAGTAGATAAACATGGGTTTTGACATGGGTGTGTTCAAGGGCATGTACAACCTCTAAAATGTAAAAATCATGTACTTTAATGACACGGTTAGGAACATGGTCATAACAACAAACACAAGCATGTTTAACATGAACACTAGCATGTTTATAGCTGATATAGGCGTTGTTACCCACTCCGGGGTAGTCCAATTATGGTGCCAAAACTATGCATTTAGACTCCCAGGATTGGTAATGTTCTGTAGGCCATCAGAACACTACCCTTAGTGTGCATACCCAAGTGGCCCTCTTGGGCACTATGTAAATACATGCATATTGGTCCAACCATCACACACATATTCACATTTCATGCACACCATGGCAGCAAAGAAGGAAAACACTAGCACAAGTCTTAGTTTTGGCTTCCACACATTAGGCAATCTTGTTAAGTTCCAGTGGCCAGCTACTGCACCTGTAACTTCCACTAATAAACTGTATCATTCTAGCCTCATAACCCCATGTTTTATTTGCTCCATTATGAATTGGAGACTTAGAGCAAACCAAGGAATTTTTTTTTACATCAATAGCCCACCTATGGACCAAGTTATGGATTTTTTAAGTTGGTTACGAAATTCTGACCAAATGAACAGTAACTCAGCCAACTTTGTAACATCAAATCTTTGGCTACAGGGCTCTGAATCCAGAAATTCCAAATCCCCGTTAACCCTCTAGATGTCCTCTAGGTGTGGTCAAAATTTCGTACCAATATTCATTCTACACAAGGAGATATTAAACTTTAGGTCCAGAGTCGAAATTCTGGCAACTTTTGGACCATTTTGCCCATACAATTTTTCCAAACCATGCAAACACTTCATTCACAAGGAGAAAGCCCTCCAAGGCTATCCCATATATGTCCAATACACATATTAATTACATTATCTTGCATCTAGCAACTTTATGTGGCCAAAACAGAATTTACAAGTAAGCAGCCTATCATTCACACTTAGGCAGCTTTGCACCACATCACTTACATAGCCAAAACATTACTCAAATGTTCACATACTTGTCTCATATTACATACACTACATGTAAATGCATACATGCACTACAATATGGTCTTAACTCAGCTAAATACGCACCCTAGGTTACAGGAGGTCCTGAGACACAATGGACTCCAAAAACAGGATGCTGGACAGCTGCTGCACAACACAATAAGTACCACCATTAAAAATACCAAATGTGCTCCTAAAATCACCAAACTTTCCAGATCATAACTAGACATATGGAAGTTCATGTACCTGAAATTTCAGATCGAAACTCAAACCAAAAAGGTTAGTTTGAAGGTGATCTTTCAGCTGGACCTGAAATGACAGAATTGAGGGGAGTAAGTTTCATTGAGAAACTTAGTAAGGGTAGCACTTGGATTCAATAGGCAATGTAACCATAATTAAAACCTGCATCCAAAGACACTAAAACACATAAACCACAATGTATATATACAAGATATAGCAACCAAATGCAGCAGCCAAACACAAACAACAAACACATGAAATGTGGCAGCAACATATACCATAGGTTAGTCCGTAAAACATGTAATAAACTTAACCAAATCACTATGGCAGCCCTCCTCAAGCTAATGCTTGGTCTTAGGAGGATTTTAACACTAGTTAGTACTAACTTTTGGGCCCTAGAAACCCAGAAATTCGCTGCCATTACTGTGCACTTCACACTAGGTCACAAAACCTTCAATAAGTGCACTCCCCTCACTAAGCTTGGTTCATCAAGCTCATGGCTCTCTTCCAAGCTTAGCCCTAGCTCCATGGTTGCTTGAAAATACAGAAAACAACCCATGAGAGCAAGAGAACCCTTACCTTGATGGGTATGCTGAAATTGGAGCTTGATCCTAGGTGCACTCAAGCAATAGCACCAAATAGCTTCCAATTGTGCTTCCTTGACTTCAATTGCAAGTAGTTTTGAGTTTGAAGGTATGGTGGCTATGGAGTAAGTGTGGAGGAGAGGGCTGGCTTTCTTTTTTCTGGTGGAGGCCGAAATTTAGAGAAGCAAAGGTGGTCTTGACTACTTAAATAGTCAAAAGTACACTAAACACACTTAAGTAGTCTTAACCTTGTCTTATGTCATTTTCCTTGCTACAAGACTATGGTTTCTTAGTCTTAATCTCTTGTCCCACATTTGACCATCCTTATCTTCCTTTAGCAGCCCTCCTTATGTGGGATAACCCCACAAAACTTCCATTTGACTTAAGTCATAGACATACACATCTTAAGGCCTACATTAGAACACTTAGGTCCTTTATGCCTTTTTGTGTTTTCTTTGTCCTTAGTTATCTTCCATAAGCAATTTGGTCCTCCAATAGCACTTTCATACCATTCATATCCTTCTCATAACTCTCCAAATCTCTTTTGTGAAAGTTTTGCAATTGGGTACCCAAATTTCCAAAATCTTACAAAAAAGTCCATAGGTTGCTTGACAAACAAGCAATCCTTAAGGCTTTTCTTGGGGACCAAGTTACCAAATTGGAACACTTTTAAGGAGGTGTTGATCATGCCTTTTACCCCCCATACTTCAAACACTATGGTGAGAATTACACAATATAATGGTTTTTAGCCATTATGATGCACTTGTAATTCTCCCATTTTGTGAGGTGGTAACAGGCGTGATCTAGACCGTGTTTAATCCAATTTTTTCCCAAACTTGCAATTCAGCTCTAAAACTTGTTCAAACTCTTCTTAACCCATGTTGAGCTAAAATATGACTTGAAAACAAATTATGAACTGATTAAGCACTAAAATCTACTAAAAACACATCAAAAGGCAAGCAAATGTCAAGGAAAAAGATATAGAAAACATGTATAAATATGAGCATATCACCTAGCTATAGTTAAAAAGGGAGGTATAAGATACTGAGATGAAGTTTGGACATTGTGCTACGTTGTAGTTGGTTAGCACTAATCATAAGTTTTATATTGCTACCTTAGGATGTCTTCTAGTTTTGGTTGTAGGTTGTTATATGTGTTGGGACTCCATTTGGGGTCTAAGCTGTGATGAGCTTTCTTATGGAAAACTCGGATGACCAAGGTATCAAGGTTATTTTGGTAATTATAATGCTTAGAAAATTATTTGCAAGCTAAATCCTTGGTTTAGTGGGGTTTAGTAGCCAAAAATAAGCCGGGCCAAAAAGGGCATTCTAGTCATGTCATATAGTAACCCATTTTTATTGCACGGTTGGATAGAGTAATACAAAATATCAAATTTCAGGCACCATAGTTTTTCATGATTCTTGCTCTATCATCATGAAATTTTGGATAGACTAAAATGGGCATAGATGGCTTAAATGTGACCCATAAACATCTGAGTACTAAATTGCACATTATGGAAAGTTGGAGGCTAGATGTGTAATTAAATCTCTGAGGAAAGTACGCACGGCTAAATACTAAACTTGGCCCTAATTTGTGTAGTGTTTTCACAATAGTACTAGATTTTCTAAAATTGTCACCAAAGGCACCAGGAGTGTGGCAAAAACAAGTGAAGCGGTGCTTGGGTGACTAACCCCACCCGGTCACCATCACCTTTGTTTAGCCACCCGAAGCCTCTCCTCTCTGTCATAAACTACCATGGTTAAATCCCTGATGGCCCCAAAAAGCTTGAACCTAGCTAATCAAGCCAAATTAAACACAAATTCAATAGGGTTTAGTGAGGAAATTTTATGTTATTGCATGAGGATTTAATCATGAGCTCCAATTTCCTAGGTGAGTTATGGTTCATTTTTCTCTAAATTTTTTGGATTTGGTTTGGTCAATTAATTATTGGTTTTGTTGTTAAATTAGTTTCTTTTTTGCTTGTTAGTACAGCATGGAAAGCTTGGAACAAGCTTGGTTGTTAACAAACCTAAGGTACAGTTTGGGGGAGAGGTAGGAAACAATATTTTATTAAGTGTTTTATCCATTTCTGATTTTGCTTGGGGGCTAGGTTATGAATTAAAATTTCTTCTTTTAAGTTAATTTTTAGAATTAAGAAAAGCTAGCAAGAAAAGCATGTTAGACATAGAGAAGAATTAGGACTGAATGGATTAAGGTTCTGGTTCCTATTAAATTTTTCATACTATTTCTTGATTAATTCCTAGTTTTATAAGGGATGGAATAAATGGTTTTTAGTTGTTTGTAAGAGAAACAAATAATAGAAACCAAGTTTCAAGTGATTGGAACAAAACTTCAGGCAAAAGTAACATTAAGGGTTTTTTATTAAAAAAGTCCATGGTAAGGGTTAGTTTAGCCATCTAAACCACATGGGTAACTATTTAATTTGGCCTAGGAATGCCTTGTCTTATGGTTAAATTATCAATTATAGGTAATTATTAAAGCTACTATAGAAAGATTCTTGAAGAGAGTAAAACTAAGACAACCAGGACATTGGCTAGAACATGAAAAGTTTGTATTTAATATTGATAAGGTAAGAGTTAAATTTAGTTATCACTTGCTTACTTATGTTAATGTTAGTTGGGAAATTTGTATATGGGTACAAATGGCTACATTGTTTAGGAAGCAAGAATAAAAAGAGTAAGTAAGGGTGAGGTAGCTCATGGTTGGAATTGGTGTGGAATACATTGGGAGTGTGGAGAAATTGTGTAGATAAAGGGTGTTAAATGGCCTAAAGATCTTGGGAGACCTAAGGGATCCTTGGGAGAGCACATGGAGTTGAGGGTGCCCTAAGTGGGTCAGGGAATCCTAAGGGGGTACTACACCATATTTGACACAGATTGGCTTACCAATATACTTACTCCTACATGTAAAAGGAAAAGTAAATTGGATGCTAGTGGAATACTAGCAAGTTCATTAGTATACTGGATATGAGCTAGTAATTATAAAGAGAATATTAACCAGGTAGGTCATTTTGATGAGGATAAAGACATGTGATTCTCTTATAAATAGTAATAAGGGGGAAATTATAGGCAAGGTGTTCTGATGGGGCCCTTGAATGTGGTGGTCATACATTTGAGGCCTAATGGTTGGGAGCTCACCATCTATAAGGGAGGTAGCTTGTGGTGACCTCTAACATGGGATGATCACTGCTAGCATGCTATAAAAAGTGAATGGATCCAGTGTCATGACTATGTATACATTTTATACACAAAGTCGTATATGGTTGTTACAGGCATATAAGACCTTACAGACTATTCATGGAATACTCACCTTTTATAGTTACGTGCAAGTAACATGGATATGGAGTATAGCAACCATAACATTGTTTGCCTAGAGGGGTCAAAGCAGTAGACATTGGGCACGAAGGCACTAAAAAGGAGTCCGACACCATGGGCATTGTGGTACTAAAAGATACACGGTATAAACCTATAATATGGATCTTATACTAGGATTTTACGCCATATAAGGTCTTGTATGCCTAGATGAATGCCTTTAGTAACAGTATATCTAATTGGGTGAAGAAACTTGCATGTACTAGTCCACATGGTATGGGACATGTGTGAGGGATAGTTGCTTAAATGTGGTTAAAGGAAATATATATTTTATGCTTTGGTACTAATTTAATAGTGTTTTTAAGTGCTGGCCAGCCAAGTTTTTTTTTTTTTGATTTATGTTTAAAATGAATACCAGAGCTACTCATGCATAACTATTGTTAGAACTAAGCTAAGCTTAAGGGCATACATATATTTTATCAAACCGCCGAGCAACAAAATGGTAATGCAAGTAGATAAAATGATCTTCCACATTGTAATGGCTTAATAAGGAGCCATAAGAACTTGGGATGCCTTACTCCAAATGTGAGTGAGGTGGGTCCTATAGTTCCCGGGTAGGGTAGTGGATGCCTCACAGCTTTTGTTGTTCATGGATTGAGGCAAGTGGTGGGACTAGGTGCAATAAGACTCTACAAGTGCACCAAGACCATGTGATGTTGTTATGACCCAAGGGAAAAGGAGTGTCATTGACACCAAGAGCATGTAAAGCCTATAAGGTAAGGGTTGAGGTGCACTACACATTGACTGTAGCTGAGCTAAGTATGATATTACCCATATGATAAGAGTTAAAAACCTCAAGCACTGGCTTTGGTAAGAGACTGTTTGATGTTAGAACATTAAATCCTCCAAGGAAAAAAGAAGAAGGAATTAAATGGGCTATTGCCCAAGGTACAGGAATCTTTATAGCAAAAAGTTCAACACCTTAGTTCAAGTTTTGCTTGAGTGAGCAACTAGGCAACAGTTTGAAAGAATGCCTAAGGGCAAGGCCATTATAAGGTTAAGTTTGAAGGATTGCCTCAATTGGTAAAAGAACATCTGCTGGAACCTTAGAATAGCTAAGGTTTTTGCTTGGACCCGCTAAGTGGTCATAAAGCCATGTAAAGGGAGGAAATCTTTAATACGACATAGTGGTAGTAAGTTTTGTTTAATTACTACAATCTCTATGGTTGTAACTAGCTTGGCTAGATAATTAAGACCTTGAAAGGAGTGTGAGTAGGATAAACTTTTAAGGGAGGCAAGTGTAATTTAACTAAGTAGATTGGTTAAGTTTGTCTATGGGGTTTGCTTGGCTATACAAGCTGAAAGTAGCTTTTGAAGGTACTTTAGGAGTAAGGGTGACTTGCACAAAAAGGTTAGTAAGTAATGCTGTGGGTTGCACCTTAAGTTTTTAGAGCTCATTCCTTTGGTGTAGAAATGTTATGCTCTGTAGGGTGACTTCAAGGGATAGCTTAAAGGAAAATTTTTTAATATTAGTCTATTTCCAAGAGGTGTTTCCACTAACTCATTAGGGTTACAAGCTGAAGTGGGATTAAACTCCCTGTGTACCGGCAGTTATGGGCAAAAGAAGGCTAAGCTACATGGTAAAGAATACATGATGGTACCCTAGAGCCTGGAAGTAATTGCAAGTGGTTGTCTATGGTGATTAAGTTTGTTGTTGGAAACCAAGTTCTCAGAGGAATGGAGTTAGCTAGGAAGTAAAAATGTTTAAGGCTTAGGGAAGTTACTCTTTATTAGATGACTTGGCTTAACCACTAGCTTATGGGTGATAAGTGGTAATCATTTGGTGGGTGACTTAAAACCTTTGCATAACATTTCAAATTAAGAATTATAAAAATGGGTGCCTCTATCACTAATAATGGCTTTTACGGCTCCAAATTGAGTAAATAATTTTCTTAGAAATTTAACCATCATGTTATTTGAAGGTGCACCTTGTGCTTCTACCCATGTAGAGACATAATCCACCACTAATAGAATATACTTATTTACTAAAGATGAAGGAAAAGGGCCTACAAAACCATAAAAGCCTCAAGTACCTTTTTACTCAAAAGGATTTAAACATGAGGTAGAGAAGATGGTTGGAATACCTAAAGGATTTTGACTTTGTAATTGAATACACAACCGGCAAAGCCAATGTGGTGGTAGATGCCTTGAGTAGAAATTACACTGGAGTGCTCAAAGGAAGAGAAGAGAGACATAAGGCTGAGAGCCTTAATCTTACTTGCTTAGCAAGTCAGTGGTTAAATTGGGAGCATGAGCAACTTAGTGTGCTTACTATTACACCTGAATGGAAGGAACGCATTAAAGAAGCACAACTTAGTGATGAGAAAATTAGATTGGTGTCTGGCCAAATGAGAGGAGAACTATTCCAAGGATTCTCCTATAGGCAAGGATTGTTATACTTCTAGAATAGATTATATGTACCTGAAAAGGATGGCCTAAGATTCCATATTTTGGAGGAGGCACACTCTAGTAAAATTAGCAAGCATCCTGGAGCCACAAAAATGTACCATGCTCTCAAAGCTTATTTTTGGTGGCCATACATGAAGCACGACATTAGCACTCATGTAGCTAAGTGTGAAGTGTGCCAAGAAGTAAAGGTTGAGCACCAAAAATCGGGAGGAAAGCTTCAAAGCTTACCCATACCTGAGAGAAAATGGGGGTCCATATCTAAGGACTTTGTGGTGGGAATGCCACTGACAAGAAGAAAACATAATGCCATCTGGGTCATTGTAGACAGATTGACCAAGGCAGCCCATTTTTTCCCAATGAATCTCACTGATTCTTTAGACAAATTTGCCCAACTCTACATAAGAGAGATAGTGAGACTTCATGGAGTACCTAATGATATTGTGTCAGATAGGGATCCTAGGTTTGTTTCTAGGTTCTGGAAATCCCTACGTCAACCTGGATGAACATCTTCATATGCTTTGTTAAAAATTTATTGATGAACATTGGTTTGCTGACTATGCTAACTACTTGGTGTGCATGGAATTACCCAAGGACATGACATATCAATAGAAAAAGAAGTCCTTTTTAGAGCTAAAATACTACTTTAGGATGAACAATTTTTTTTTAGAATTTTTGCGGATCAAATTATTCACTGATGCGTACCCTACCCAAATACTGAAAGAATTGTTCAGCATTGTCATAAGGGTCCAACTAGTGGCCATTTCCAAGGCAATACCTTAGCCTATAAGGTGTTGGAGTTTGGTTTCTATTGGCCTACCCTATTCAAGGACGCTAGATGATATGCATCTTTTCCCGACAATTGTTAGAGGTCCAGAAATTTTTCTCATTGAAATGAGATAACCTAAACAACCATAATCAGCAGTCAAACATAATTTAGTACATGACCATGTAACCCCTCTGAAACATAAAATATTGCCACTTAATGACATGGTTTGACTCATGGGTGTGTAACTTAGACATGAGCATGTAAGAGGGTGTGTAAGGCACTACATGGGCGTGTTGCAAAGTGTGTCTGCTCTAAACTTCACCAAAACTTGCAATTCAACTCCACAACTTCACACAAATCCTTCCTAACCCAAATGAAGTTGAAATATAACCTAAAAGTAAAATATGAACCAAATCAGCAATAAATCCTCGCTTAAACTTATTAGAAGACAAGCAAATACAAGGGAAAAACATATAAAAAGTATAACTAAGTATGAGCATATCATATTTTTCCTACACACTTGAACTTTTTCTTGCCCTTAAGCAAAAACTCAAAATAAAAATTTAAAAAAAATCATAATTTTAAAACCATTAAATCACAAAAATAGTTGAATCATACTCTTGAGCAAAAGAGGTATAAAGACGATTGAGTCTTTAAGGGTCTTGAGAAGTTAACAAGACTACCCAGCATACAACACCTTTAATCTAACACTTTTCAAAACAAAATAATTAATGGGAACAATTCATCCATCAAAATAAAAATTTAAAAAAAAATCATAATTTTAAAACCATTAAATCACAAAAATAGTTGAATCATACTCTTGAGCAAAAGAGGTATAAAGACGATTAAGTCTTTAAGGGTCTTGAGAAGTTAACAAGACTACCCAGCATACAACACCTTTAATCTAACACTTTTCAAAACAAAATAATTAATGGGAACAATTCATCCATAAACTGGCAACCCATATTTTTTTGAAGCTAAAAGGACATCAAATTTTCATGCAAAGTAAAAAGCACAAAGCACACTAAGCTCAAGCTCACTATGCACTATCTTTCAAACCACAAAACCAAGAATTGGGTGATTAATTGAACTTTTTAATTCTTTTCTTTCTTTTTCTATCTCTTTTCTTTTTCAAGCAATTTCTTCATGTACCAAAAACATTTATGGCAATTGTACACTAGAGCTATATCTATACCCAAGCTAAATCTAAACAAAATCCAAGATATTCTTTGATCACATTCATGCTCTTGGCATTTTTTCAAGTTATGATTGACTCTTGCCATGGAAAAAGACCTAACCTACTTCAACACTAATAACAATTGAGTAATATACATCCATATCACACTTTATTGGTTGTATCATTCAACAACCATCCAAAAATCCATCAACCAAACTTTAGGAGTAATCCAACATAGATACTCAAAACTTAGCATTCTTTGAATACTTCACTAAACATAAAAACTTGATGCAAAAATAATAGCTTCTAGAGGCCATACTCCACTAGCTTAACAATGAATTGAAACAAAATTTCAAAAACAAATTTAGGACAAAATTGATAGATTTCAAGAATCATTTACTTGGTCTTTAAGTTAAGAACTCAAGACATTAAATTAACAACCCCTCTCTAGTAATAAGAACATGCTCAATAAGATGAATCAAAATAATTAGGCTCCAAAAAGTTAAAAAATTTTAGAAAAAATACAAAACATATATATTCAAGAATAAAGAAAATAGATAAAGGATAAAGATAATACCCATTCCCCTACACTTAAAATTACAAATTGCCTTCAATGTACTAACATAGAAAACAAAGTGAAAAAGAAGGGGTGATAGAAATTGATTCTGCCCTTGTCCAAAAGTTCCATAAAAAGGGCCATTAATTGAGCTTCAAATTGAAATATGGGGCTTCCAAGAAAACAAAAAACATGATCAATCACAAAATATAATGAAAGAAATAAGAAATATAGAAACTATGATAAAATAATATGAAATAGAAAATGAGCAACCGATGCACCAACAACATAGTCAAACATAGCGAATGAAAACAAAATGAAAATATGTCTATAGTAGCATAGAAAACAAGTGATGTCATGATGAAAGTTACCACTTTAGATAAGAGCAAGGTTGGTAGTGGCGTTGGCAAGAGCATCCTTATTGGCATCATTCTCAACATCACTATCCTCACATGGGCATGCTAAGATGACAACTTGGAATGCCTTACATAGACAAATGACATGCTATGCAATCAGAAGCTCCATAATCAACTAAGGGAAAACCATGGGTAGAGTTGGGTAATGGACAGCCCTCGCGATCATCTTTAGTATCACTTGACCATTGTTGACTAACATGTGAGTGAGAATGGCATACAACAGAATCGATTGCTCCATGGCAATAGCATCGACAAATGGCCAATAGTATAGGTGCTTAGTGAGAAAAATGAACCATGACCACATAGTGGACAAAAGCTAGGATGGCAGAAGGATCAGACTGTGCCCGTTAATGGTGGTCCACACAATCAGTCCACTACACAGGGTTTGAGTAAGCTCACCCTACTCTAGCTAAGGAAATTGACCTAGAGTGGTGACAACGATAAGGTGATGATGAATGTCATTGGCACAAAACTTCTGCTCAACATTCCAAGTGAATGTCCATAATGAAGTGCCAGAACATAAACCCCTAAAGGCTACATTAGCATAGAACTCCCAAACTAATTTCATCAAAGCAAATGTGGGATGTTTGCACAAATGTTCCCAACCCCAACAGACAACAATATCATGAATCTCCAGTGAACAGGTAGTGAAATAGTCAAAGTGTGGCTGAAAGATGATCGCTTAATCCATGAAGGCCTCGTGGAGAGAGTGTGCCTTTAGGGACACAAACCAGGTGGAAATCTCCTTGGGGATATGCTCCATCTCATCACAATGCAATGCCAAACCATGGACTCATTATAACCATTAGAAAAGTTTCCATAAACCGCTGAGAATATATTTTAAACACTTTACAAACTAAATAACTTGGGTTTTAGGTTGCAAGTATAAAGATCTTATGCTTATTAATTAATTCTAGATTGATGTCTTAAGGTAAACAACAATAATCCACAATTGGCAGCCACAATGCATTCAAAATCACAGCTAGATTTCACCCTCTTAGCCATGATACTAGTTATGGGAAAATAAGGAAGACTCCTAGTACATTGTTCTTGAACTAGATGTAGCTTCCATCAATTTATTGCATAAAGTAGCAGGAAAATGAACAAATAAGTAAAAACTTGAATTAAAATGAAAATAATTTCAATCATACCTTCAAAAAATCAAAATTAGTGGGATTTGCTATGTTTTAGGCATCTTAGGGTGCAAGAAAGTGAGAAGTGCACTTGTGATCACAAAACAGCTTTGAAATTCAGATTTAAACAGGTTTGTTCAAACACAGTTGTTGACATGGGCATGTAGATGAATGTGTTACTTAAAAATTTAATGAATGTGGTTGTAAATATGAGGTGTGTTACAAATCGTGGTCTCACTCTTGAACTAAAATAATTGCAATTTAAATATGAATCATGGGATTTTTACGTAGCCATGTTATAAATCATGCACAAATGACATGATCTTGTTTATGGGTGTGTATGAACCCATGTTGAGCTATTGTAAGCAAAAATATGTTTGCACAACAGTTAAACTTAGATACAAACATGGGCAGGTACATAGCTGTGTCTTAATCATATGCCTTTAGACAGGTGAGTGTAGAAGCCCATGTATGTGCTTTGGAGTTCTTGAGTTTTTTTAAACAAAAAGGTAACACCGATAGTAACATGGGCATGACTGTCACTGTGTTAGGTACACACAATGACTTACATGATCATGCATGCAACCATGTTTATGCCTTAAGACTTAAAGGTTTAAAGCACAAAAAAGAAACACATTTCCTAACAAAGGTGTGAATGAAACCGTGTATGGATAACATGTGTTAAAACTTGGACATGTCTCTATGCGTGTTAAGTTTCTGAAATTTTAAAACTTTGGAAACATGGGCAAGAACATTGGCATGTTATAAACCATGTAATATGAACACATTTCAATACACAGTCATAACACATATTACTGTAGCTTAAATAAAAATTCTTCATGAAAAATCAAATTAATATATCAAATATGTCTGTGTTTGAAAACATGTTAAGTTACATGGCCTTGAATATGGGCATGTTTAAAAATGTGTTAGCTCTTGAAACTTAGAAAAATTTGCAAACTTACTTGGAATTGAACTTAGCCTTTTTCCTTCACTTTGAACACAAAATTGTTTTGCAATGTTCCAACATCCTACATCAAAATTATTGCAGGACAATCCAAGGATAATTAACAAACCAAGGAGAAAATCAACTAAACAAAAACCAATCTAAATGAAAAAAAATTAATGCTTGGGTTGCCACCCAAACAGCACTTGGTTTAATGTTACTAGCCTAATGTTTTGAATGCATTAATATGTGCTAGCTTCAAGGTGGTTGAGCATGATGTCTTCATGATGTACGCTAGGAATCTCACCTCCAAATATCACTTGAGTCAGTGACCATTCACTTTGAATGTTCCTTTTTTAGGATGCTTAGTCTTTACAACATTGAAAGGGAAAATCTGTGTTACTATGAATGGTCTAGACCAACAAAATCTAAGTTTACATGGAAGGAGTTGGAGCCAAGAATTGTAGATTAACACCTAATCCCCAGCTCAAAATTTTTTTCCTTGTTTTTTCCTTGCATCATGCCATTTGTTCACCTTCTCTTTATAGATTTTGGAATTTTCATATGCAACATTCCACCATTCATCATGCTCATTCAACTATAGCAAATGCTTTTCACCTGTATTCTCAAATTTGAGGTTAATATTCTTTGTATCCTAATACGCTTTGTGTTCTAACTCCACCAAGAGATGATATGCTTTTCCATAAACTAGACAATACGAGGTGGTTCCAATAGGTGTTTTATATTCCATTTAGTATGCCTATAGTGTGTCATCTAATTTAAGAGAGCAATCCTTCCTAGACATGGAAACCACCTTTTCTGGTATATGTTTATCGATCTATTAGATGATTTAGCTTGACCATTATAGCTTTTGGGTGGTAAGCAATAGTAGTCCAATGATATGATAATATTTAGTCATGTTTTCTATATGTTTTTTTCTTGCATTTGCTTGTCTTTTGATGTGTTTTCCTACAGATTTGGTACTTAAATGATTTATAATTCATTTTCAGGCTATATTTGAGCTTCATTTGTGTTGGGAAGGATTTCTACAAAGTTTTGGAGAAAAAGTGAAAGTTTTGGCAAAAATTTGGAGTAGACATGCCTTACTACATGCCCACATAGTGCCTTACACACCTTACTACACGCCCATGTCTAAGTTAGAGGCCTATGTTACAAGCCATGTTTCATTTGGTTAAATTTTAAGTTTCAAAAGTGTTACACGAGCTGTAACATGGTCATGTACCTAACCATGTTTACCTATTTTTTAAAGCTTTTTAGGTTATTTCATAGAAAGAGGTGACCAAATGTGGCCTAAGGAAGCTAAAAGAGGCAGAAAAAAATAAAAATAAAATAAAATAAGAGAGGTTTCAAGGAGGAAGGCTGCATGAGGCAGTTTTGATGAACGCCATTTAATACGCACTAGATCAAAGATTTCCTGGAAGACAAGCAATTCAAAGATGGATAATTTTTGTCTTAGTTTTCTTTTTATCTTGTTATGTTTATTTTACAACACTATGAGCCAAACTTTTCCTATTCATGCTTAGAGAAATTAAACCCGAGGATGATTTTGTCTTTATGATTACTTTTTGGTTTAACATGCTCATGTTTTTCCTTGCAATCTATCCAATTTTCTTTGATGTGTTAATTAATAGTAGCTAGCCTATTAACTCAATGTGGGATGATAAATATGCGAGAACTAGTATCCAACATGTTTGTTATGAATAACCATTGGATAGAAGGGACAAATATTGTAATCAGGAATAATAGGTACAATATAATTTCTCAGGATTAGGGTAAAACCTAGTAATGGGTCATACAACTTGTAATGTATTCTTGAGAAGCACAGTATGCCTAGAAACCCTATGGGTGACTGAAAAATAGTGATAAGTGTAACAGGAATAATAGGGTCCTAATCTAAATTAGGTATTACTGCATGGTCCAAGTTAATCAAAATCCTATTGAACCAAAGAAAAAGATACACAAGATATTTCTATGGGGATTCGATTCTAAGTATGATATTTTTTATTGTTGATTGTCTTAATTATTTTCAACTGTCAGCCAATAGTTAGTAGTTAATAGTTTATTTTTACTACTTTAGTTAGTTTCATTAATTCATAGTAGTTAGCTAAACAACCCTTTAATTGTTGATTAGATAATAGAGAAATGTTAAGTATGGTAGACAACCTCTGTTCTTTAGGGAAATTGATCTTGGTACTTGCCACTGCAATAGTTTGATGATAAGTGCACTCACCTATGAGTTCACATATTTATGAGTATTGAGATATTTGACACGTCTACATTATTTGTTAGTATAAGAAGAAAGGTTTGTGTGAACTATGAAGAAACCAAGCTTTTGGGGTCATTGCCAGGGACATTTATGAGATTGCTACATGAAAGATTGATCTTTATTAATCTAGCCATTCTTTTATTTTAGTATTTTTCTTTGAATTTTTTTATTTTTAGTTTACTGATCTATTTCTTTTCTTCTTGTAGGAAGTTTGTTGTATGAGTCATAGCTAACCTAGATAAGTTATTGACACAGATCTAGAAATTGAAAGTACCATGTAGAAACTATTGTTTGCAAGGGTTACTGAATCACACCCATTATCTAAAGTGGAGCAGCATGGAAAAAATTAAGAACACTTAATCATGGAAGACCGTAATCAAATGAGAACTATGTCAGAATATGTTAAGCCTTCTCTTGAAGTGGTAGAATCAAGAATTCTTAAACCTCCCATCAGTGCCAAAAATTATGAGATCAGGCCAAATATTATTCAGATTGTACAAAATTGTGTTCAATTCAATGGTTTGGCGGATGAGGATCCCAATGCTTACATTGCCAGTTTCTTGGTGATTTGTAATAGTTTTAGAATTGATGGAGCTAGTGAAGATAACATTCGGTTAAGGCTATTACCATTTTTACTGAAAAGAAGATCTAAGCAATGGTTTACTTTTCTTCCAAGAGGTTCTATTGCTAGTTGGAATACTCTTACCGACAAGTTCTTGTTGAAGTATTTTCCTTCAGCCAGGATCGTAAACTTCCATAATGATATTTCTGCTTTTCAGTCGAACGGATAAAAAAATGTTCTATGAAGCTTGGGAAAGGTTTAAGGATTTATTGAAAAGGTGTCCGCATCATAGGTTACCAATATGGATGCAAGTGCAAATGTTCTATAATGGTCTGAGTTGTGCTTCTAAGCAAATGATTAATGTAGTAGCTGGTGGTACTCGTAATAGTAAGACACCTAAAGCAGCACAAGAATTGATTAAAGAGATGGTGATGAACAATTACCAATGGCAATCATCATCTGGGATGAAGCCAAGCAGAGTAGCTGCAATTTAGAGTTCCTATGCCTATTTAGTTTTGGCAAGTCAGGTTAAAGCTTTGACAAGGGAGCTTAGAAATTTTTTGACCAATCAAAAGCTAGCCATGATGCAATGAGAAGTTTATGGAGAAGAACATTCAAGTGGTGATTGTTAGATGCCTAATTAGTTGAGCAAAATTGAGCAAGTGGACTTCATTAGAAATCTGTCCCAGCCATAGAACAATCCATATAGCAACACGTATATTCTAGGATGTAAGAATCATCCTAATTTTTTTGGAGTAACTAGTGGAAACAGCCACCTAGTTTCCAATTGCGACCGTAACAACAAAGAAGGCCGACTGTGGAAGAATTGATTTCAATGTATATGTAACAATATGATGCTAAGATTGATGTGATGTAGTTGGAGTTGCAAAATAAGAGAGTGAGTATGCAGAATTTTGAGACCTAGTTACATCAACTTGTTAAGATGCTTCCCAAAAGGCGGCCACAAGTAGCTTTATCGATGAGTACCAAGCTAAATCCTAAAGGACTTTACAATCTAGCTTTCCATCATAAGGTAAATGGTCATGCTAATTGAAAGGTGTTCAAAAGGAAAAAAAAAGCCATCTAGAATAATCAAGGAGGATGTAGAGCTAATAACAATAAACGAAGCCTTTCTTGGGAGGCAACCCAAGTGTTTAATTTTTCATTTAGCTTTGTTTTCATTTATTTGATTTGATTATTAGTAGGTTAATTAGCTTTTGAAGGTCATGTGATCTTATGATTTGCATTGTTGATGTAGGAATCTAGGGTATTTCTGAAAAATTTTGTGTTCAAAGTGAGGGAAAAGCCATCTAGAATAATCTAGGGTATTTCTGAAAAGTTTGATTTCGGGTAAGCTTGTAAATTCTTTCTAAGCTCCAGCAGACATGTTCTTATACATGCCCATGTTTAAAGCCATGTTCATTAACATGGTTTCAAATATAGCCATGTTTTTTTTAAATTGATTTTGGATGAAGAATTTTTATTTGAGCTATAGTAGCCAAACAACATTTGTGTTATAGCTATGTAACAAAGTGTGTTAACCATAGATGGTCTTATACATGACCATGTTCTTACCCATGTCTTCAAAATCTTAAACCTCTAGAAGTTAAACATATGTACTCACACGCCATGTTTTAAAATGTGTTTATCCTACATAGATTAATACATAATCATGTTTGAAAGTGTGTTTCATTTACGAGTTCAAGAAATTTACAATCTAGGGCACAAAAATGGTCTCACACATGATGGTGTTACTTAATGTGTTTGCCTAACACAATGTTAGTTATGCCCATGTTGTTGCTCATGTCATTTTTTTGTTTTCAAAATTTTGGGGCTCAAGACTTTGAACATAGTTAGCTACACGCCTATGTTTGAACTTGTGTTACATATACACTACCGGTTACATTCCCATATTTTGTCCCAAGTTTTAATACTATGTTCTAAACATGTTTGGAAACATGACATGTGACACGCCCATGCCTAATAGTGTGTTGGGGAAGTTGTAACTAACATGGGCAAGTACACTCCTATGTTACAAGCCATGTTTCACCTATATATATACTCAATCACAATTTCAACCTCTACTTCACACAAAACTCACTTAAACTTCTTCCTTAAGCCCCTAAACTCAAAAATTAGCTACTGTGCATCCCGGGTAGGGTTTTTCATCATTAGAGGTCTTCATTTCTTGCCTAGTTGTAGATTTTCATCACCACTTCATTGAGTTTCTTTCTTTCTAGGTAACTTTATCTCTATAAGTTTATTTGAAGGTTATGGAAGATTTGATTGATTTTTTGTTATGGGTAGCTTATATTTAAGGTAGTAGGTTGATAATGCATACCCATTAATGTTTGTTTCAATTTGATAGAATCATTTTTGGAATTTGATTTCTTGTGTATTATGTTTGGAAGATGAAGAGTTGGATTTATTTGTTTCATAAAATTCTTATCATCCATGCTGATTTTATGGATTTTAAGCCTTGAATGAATGATTATATTGTTTATGAATTATTGAGAATTCCATAATTGCAATGAAACTTTATAAATTCTAGGAATTGGTAGTCTTTTGGTGTGATTGTGGATAGATTTATTGGATGCCAAGAAAAAGCTTAAAAGTGGATTACGATGTCTTGAATTCCCATGATTATCATGCATTTAGCTTTATCTGTAAAGCCTAATCATGTTAATGCGTATAGTTGAATAGAAAGTTGCTTTGAGTAAGGGAATTTTATTAATTTTTGTTAGAGCTCTTATTCTAGACATTATTGTTGAATATGTGCGGTGTTTGAGATTATTGTTGCACTAGAAAAAATCTTTTTCTTTTTTTAGGATGGCAAAATGTTAGGAGAAACTCTCGATCCGCACAAAAAAGATGGCAAAGAAGCTGAAGAGGCCGAATCCTTTTCTTGAGTTTAAAGAGGAAGAGCAGAAGAAGAGATTAGAGATCATGGTGGACAAGCCTTGTAAGGCTAACAAGGTGATTGATTGGGACATCTTGGCACAGCTCTATTTGGTTGATGAGAGTCGAGCCTTAAAGGATTTTGATGCATGGTTTTTAGTCTTTGATTGCTGGGAGCCTACTTTCAGTGAGCTCATGCTACAATTTTTAAGGACGCTCGACTTTGACAAGACTAACATCAGTTGGACATAGTAAAATGTGATGAAGTTTTGTTTAGGGACTAAAACTTCAAGATGAGCTTCGATGAGCTGGCATGGCATTGTTATTTTTGCACCCAAAAGTTCATTGATTCTGACAAGCATCAAGGCTCGATTTGTGAGTTTGGTGCCACCACCCATATTTGGTAGGAGTTTTGGTGCAAGATTATTGACAGCTGAGTTGTCTACTAGTTCACGACATTCAAAGCATCCAAGTTGAGATTGTTGATAGTCAGATATGTGCATTATTTGATCACCCACTCCATTACTAGTAGGAGCGATAATACGAGCATGGTGACAAAGATGGACCTATTGCACCTCTACTACCACTAAGTGTTTTATCACTTGGGCATAGCCTTTGCTTGGGACATTATGTGCCACATGAGGATAAGGGCTATTTGTGTTAGAGCATTTGTGCCGAGGTTGGCCCTGAACCTTGAGTCCTTTCTATTGATGAGGTTGATTATAGAGGTGGAAAAGCTTAGGCAGACCAACATGGACTCATTCAATGCTATAAGACTACTGAAGAATACCACTCTTCCCGACGGCTTGGCAAGGCATATACTGAGGACCTGAGAGGAGAAGAGAGTTGCTACTGAGGCACAAGCAGCTTTTACATCTACTGGCACTAGACCGCCCACATTATTAGATATCATTCAAAGGCAGTAACTTATCCTAGGTTGCCTTGAGTTTATGATAGGTCTGATGTTGATAATGAGCTCGTGCCTTTCTACTTTTGAGGTAGGGAAACTAAAGTTTTAGTAGACGATACTCCTGTATTTTCACCGATTCAATGAGGCCAGTGTATCTAGTCATGATCACCAGTCTTCCCAGCATGATGATAACTTAACTGACTACTTTATTATTCCGATGAGTATGGATGACCAAGACGGTGTTGATGAGACTTAACAAGCCACTGGGGAGAAAGATGAGGCCACCACCGATGGACTATTGACAGAGGGAGCTGAGGAGGTGAAAGCCAAGAGAGTCAAGCTTAGTTGTGCTATCGTTGAGGAGAGGTTGAGGAGAGGGTGGTGAAGACCACTACTATTGCTACTGAGAACGTTAGAGGGACCGGATTAGACCCTATGCTTATCGAGCATGGTACTAAGGCTGGGGCTACTGAGGATCCTACTGTACCTATACGAATGATGATGGCTCTGAGCACTTATGCCGATCCTTCACCTCACAATATGCTTGAGGATATTACTATCAAGGGCATTCATTTACTTTCTATTGCTATATTTTTATTAACAATGTTGCTACTTTTGTTGCTTTAGTTTCATTTTTTCTCTGTTAGTTATGCTTGACTTTGTTATTAGAGCATTGGTTGCTCCTATTCTATTTTCATATTATTTTGTTCTAGTTTCTATATTTTCTAGTTATTTTCTTTAATTTTGTGATTGATCTTCTTTTCTACTTTTCTTTGAAGCCTTTCAATTTCAATCGGAAGCTCAAACCACTCTAGTTTTGGAACTTTTGGGATGCCAACTTGCAAAACAAGCAATTGATTTTTCTTTCCAAGGAAGGTATCAATTTCTATCACTCCTTATTTTTTCACTTTATTTTCCATACTAGCACATTGAGGGCAATGTATGGTTTAAGTGTGGGGGAGTGTGTTTTATTTTTAGCCCTTTTTCTGAAATTTTTTTAATTTTTGGTTCTTATTTATTTTGGATCCTTTTATTGAGCATGTTCTTATTGTGAGAGTGTGTTTGTTAATTTAATGTCTTGAGTCCTTGACTTGAAAACTTAGTAAGTGACTTTTGGGATCCTTTACTTTTGGTACCTAATTTGTTTTTGAAATGTTTTTGCAATTCATTAGAAAGCTAGTGGAAGATGGTCTTTAGAAGCTATTTTGGTATCAAGTTTTTGTGTTTAGTACACTATTCAAAACATGCTAGGTGTTGAGTTTGTACGTTGAATGATGGTAAAGTTTACTTGATGGATTTGTGGTTGATTATTGATAAAGTATAATAAAGCAAAGTAAGGAATTATTCTACTTCACTGTTGTCAGTGTTGAACTAGGTTAGGGTCTTCTCCTAAGGTAAGCGTAAGTCATAACCCAAAAGGATGCTAAAAGCATGAATATGAGCAAAAGATCAGCTTGGATTGTGTTGAGAAGTAGCTTGGTTATTGATAGAGCTCCTGTGGTGTACACTTGCTACTAAAAGTTTTTGGCACATGAAGAGAATTAAAAAAAAAAAGAAAAGGGGAAGAAAGAAATTGAAGAAATCAGTTAATCGCCCAATCCATGGTTTATGGTTTGAATGGTTATGCATAGTGAGCTTGAGCTTAGTATGGGTTGTGCTTTTTACTTTCCATGAAAATTTGATGTTCTTCCATTTAACTTCCATTTAGCTTGAGACTGAAATGTTTGCATTAAATTTTGTTTTGCAAAGTGTTAGATTCAAGGTGTTGCATGCTTGGTAGTCTTGTTAATTTCTTAAGACGCTTAAAGCCTCAATCCTCTCTATACATCTATGCTCAAGGAATTGATTCAATGTTTTAATGATTTTAAGATCTTTCCTTTTTAGATTTTTCTCGTGAGTTTTTGCTTGAGGGCAAACAAAACTTCAAGTGTGGGGGGAAAATATTATATGATCATATTTAGTCATGTTTTCCATATGTTTTTCTCTTGTGTTTTGATGTTTTTTTGTTAGGATTTGGTGCTTAATTGATTTATATTTCATTTTCAAGTTATATTTTAGGTTTATTTGGGTTAGGAATGTTTTTTGTAAAATTTAGGAGCTGAAGTGCAAATTTTGGCAAAAATTTGGAGCAAACAGGCCTTGCACATGCCCATGTAGTGCCTTACCCACCCTACTACGTGCTCGTGTCTGAGTTATTGGCCTATGTTCCAAACTATGTTTCATTTGATGAGATTTTAAGTTCTAGAAGCATTACAAGACCTGTAACACGACTATGTACAAAACAGTGTTTGCCTATTTCTAGGATCTTTCAGGTTATTTCCTAGAAAGAGACAGTTGGAAGGCCAACAAAGGCATACAAATACAGAAAAGTAAGAGAGTTTTCATGGAGGAAGGCTGCTAGAGGCAGTTTTGATGATCAACACTATTTAATACACACCAAGTAATTCAGAGACAAACAATTCTTTTCCTAGTTTTCGTTGCATTCTATTGTGTTTTTTTTTTATCACACTATAAGCTAAAAGTTTCCTACAAATACTTAGAGTAGATGAACCCTAGAATGATTTTTTGTTTGTGATTACTTTTTGGTTTAATATGATTATGCTTTTCTTGGAATCTATCCAATGTTGTTTGACGTGGTGATTAATAATAACTAATCTATTAACTCAATGTGGGATGATGAACATGTGACAAGTGGTTTCCAATATGTTTTTTGTGGATCATTATTGCATAGAAGGGATAGTATCATAACAACGAGTAATAGGTGTGATCTAATACCTCCGGACTAGGGTCAAACCTAGTAGTGGATCATAGGACTAGTGATGGATTATTAGAAAGCGTGGTAGGCTTAGACACCGAATGAGTGACTTCAAACTAGTAATTAGTGTAATGGGAATAATAGGTAGCTAATCTAAATTAGGTAGTAATCCATGGTCCAAGTTAATCATAATCCTGTTAAACCTAGTAGGATTAAATTCTAAGTATGAGGTTCCTTATTGTTGGTTGTCTTAATTGTTTTTCATTATCAGCCAATAGTTAGTAGTTAATATTTTATTTTTACTTTGTTAGTTAGTTTAGTTAATTTATATTAGTTAGTTAAATAACTCTTTAGTTGTCGGTTAAATAATAGAGAAAGGTTGAGTATGGTAGACAACCTATATTCTTTGGTGAAAATGATCTTGGTACTTGCCATTGCTATACTTTGATAATAGGTTTACTTGCCTTTGACTTAACATATTTATGAGTATAGATAGATTTGACATATCCATATTATTTGTTAGTGTAGTGTGAAAGGTTTGTGTGAACTACAAACACACCATCGGATGGGTATCTCCAAATCTACTTAGCACTTTTTCAAATTAAGAATTACAAAATTGTGTACCTCTATTGCTAATGATGGCATTTGGGCTTCTAAATTTGGTGAACAGTTACTTTAAAAACTTAACCACAACTCTCGCATCTTTTGTAGGTATGGCTTGTGCTTCTACCCATTTAGAAGTAGTCCACCGCTACTAAGATATACTTATTTCTCAAAGACGACAAAAAATATCCCATAAATCAATTCCCCAAACATCAAATACTTCACATACCTGGATTCCATGTTGATGCAACTCATCTTTTTTTGAGATATTACCATGTTTATGATAGCTATCACAAGAGGCAACATACCATCCCGCAACCTTAAACAAGGATGGCAAGTAGAAGCTTGACTCTAACACTTTTTGTGCTATAGTGTTACCTTGGATTTGACCTCCAGTCGGGCCCTTATGATAGTGCTCAAGTATTCTCTCTATGTCTGGTAGGATACACATTGCCGATTGATTGGATCTGCACAGATTCTAAACAAAAATGGTTCATCCCAAAAATAGTATTTTAGCTTTGAAAATAATGTTTCTTTTCTCAATATGTCATGCCTCTGGGGTAACTCCCTGTATACAAGGTAATTATCAAAATTAGCAAACCAGGCTCATCAACATGTTTAGAGTTAAGCATATAAAGATGTTCATCAGGGAATAAATTGTTCATGTCCTTTTCCTTTGTTGATTCTCCTTTAGGGTTCTTTAATCTAGAGAGGTGGTACACGGCTAAATTCTCTACACCATTTTTGTCTAGGATTTCTAAGTCAAACTCTTGGAGTATATGGATCCACCTGATCAACCTTTGCTTCACATCATTCTTATTCATTAAGTACTTCAAGGAAAATTGGTTAGTATACATAATAACTTTTAAGAAAACAAACAAGAGTGAAACTTGTTAATAGTGAAGTCTATAGCCAATAGTTCTTTTTTAGTAGTGGTATAGTTCTCTTGTGCACTAGTTAACATCATACTAGCGTGGTAGATGGGTTGGAAATGCTTATCCCTACATTGCCCCAAAACTGCACCTATTGCTCAATCACTAGCATCACACATCAACTTAAATGGGAATGACCAATTAAGTGAGACCATTAACAGTGCATTGGTTAAACGGTCTTTAAGAATGTTGAAAGCAGACAAACAGTCATCATTAAAATCAAAAAATCACATCCTTTTCCAACGACTTATTGAGTGGTTTCGCTATCTTAGAAAAGTCTTTAATAAACCATCTATAAAATCCTGTATGACCTAGAAAACTTCTAATTGGCTTAACTGAACTTGGCGGTGGCAGTTTTGAAATAGTTTCAATATTTGCCTTATCTACTTATATACCCTTACTAGATATCTTGTGACCTAGAACTATAGCTTCTTGAACCATGAAGTGACACTTTTCCAAATTGAGTACTAGATTAGTTTTTTCACACCTTTCTAATAATTTATCTAAATTACAAAGAAATCTATCAAATGAATCACCATGAATAGAACAATCATCCATAAATATCTCCATAATGTCTTCCACTAAATTGTAAAAAATTGTGGGCATGCATCTTTAAAAGGTGGCAGGGGCATTACACAAACTAAAAGGCATTCAGCAATAGGCAAATGTAAGCACAAGTGAATGTGGTCTTCATTTAATCTTTAAAAGCAATTGGGATTTGAAAATAACCTAACATACCATTGAAAAATAGTAATTTGCATGGCTGGCTAAACATTCTAACATTAAATCAATGAATGAAAGTGGAAAGTGGTTCTTTCTAGTAGTGTGATTGAGCTTATAATAATCAATACACACTCCCCATCCAACAATTGTCCAGGCAGGGATAAGCTCATTATTCTCATTTTGAACAATTGTCATTCCTTATTTCTTAGGTACAACTTGAACCAGGCTCACCTATACACTATCTGAAATGGGCTAAATCACTCCAACATCTAACAACTTAATCACTTTAACCATCACTACCTCCTTGACATTTAGGTTCAACCTTCGCTATAGTTGTGCTACTAGTTTATGGTTCTCCCTTATTAAAATTTTGTGTGTGCAATAAGATGGATTGATCCTTTTCATATTGGCAATAGACTATGCTATGGCTCTCTTTTGCTTTTGCAGCATTTCCAACAACTTTCTCTTCTCTTCTGTACTTAACAAAGTAGAGATAATCACCAATAATTTAGATTTTGATGCTGAAAATGTGTGCTCAAGATGATTAGGCAACCTTTTTAGGTTCAAATATGAAGGTTTCTTAATTGATGTTTTTCTTCTCCTAATACTCGGAGTAATTTGTTCTTCCTTTTCTCCACTTTCTGAAACTCCGTTAGCATCCAATTTAGCTATTGGCTTTTTCTTTTCTGGAGTATTGATTTCAAACTCGTTCCCTTGAGCTATACATACTTCCAATTGATCTTCTATAATGCATTCCTGAAAACAACAAACAACTTCAGTGTCAACTGAGTCCAAAGAATAAAAAGTATCATCTTTATCAGGAGTATTTTTCATAGTATAAGAAAATATGAAAAGTGGCTTATTTTATTATTATCTCCAAGACTACCTTTCCATTTTCAACATCAATTAATACACCAACAGTTGCTAGAAAAAGTCATCCTATAATTATAGGAACGTGTGCATCCATATCCATATCCAGTATAATAAAATTAATGGGAATAATAAACTTGCCAACTTTTACTAGAACACCCTCAATTATTCCTCTAGGATATTTAACTGACCTATTGGCTAACTGAATGCTCACCCTAGTAGGTTTAGGTTCTCCTAACTCTAGTTTTATAAACAAAGTATAAGCCATTAAATTTAAAATAGCACCCAAATCCACTAAAGCTCTTCCAATTGTTAAGTGACCAATAGTACAAGGAATAGTTAAACTTCTTGGATCTCCAATCTTTCTTGGGAAGTCTTTCTAAATGATAGGTGAGCCTTCTCCATTCAAAATTACCAAAGACAACTCTTCCAATTTCTTTTTTGTAGCCAATATGTCCTTCAGAAATTTGGTGCAGCAGAGCATTTGTTCCAAAGGTTCTGCAAAAGGAATATTAATATGAAGTTATTTAAACATAGCTAAAAATCTAGCAAATTGTTCCTCCTCATTATCTTTTAATAAATGAGAAGGATATAGTAAAGGTGGCCAATATTCCTTTACTTCTTCTTTTTTCCTTGGCAATTCCAACTATAACTCTTCTTTCTACAGGGGAGTGACCTCATGCTAGAATTCTTGATGTTGTTTTCTAGCTTCTAGGGGCTTTTTTTTCATCACCTTTTTTGGCTAGAAACTTATTTCCACTCCAAAGAGTAATAGCTGCTAAGTGTTCACTCATTGATGTCATGACTGCTTTGTTGATTTTCATCATAGTTAGTGACATTTGATCCATTTGCTTTTGAAACATTAGTTATTGCTTCTCCATGGTGCCCTTCAGACTCCAACACTGAGTTTGAATATTGTCCATGAAATTTATCACTACTTCTTCAAAATTTATATTAGATGGTGAATGTTGAAAATTCATTCTCCTTCCTTGTCCTGTCCCACTGTTAGTTGAATGACTCTCCCATCTCGGACTAGAATAGTTGCTTTATTGTAAACCTAAGAAATTTCCAACAATGTGAACATATTCATTTATGCTCCTCCATTTGTTCATCTGATACTCCCAAGTTGGGTGCTCTCCTCCACAATATTGTAATATAGCCCTACCACTTGCTTCTCGCCAGCTAAAAATTTTTGAATTCCCTCATCAAAGCTACTACTTGAATTGCGAACATTAAATAAGTGTCAGAATTCTGAATCACAGCTGCTCTGCTTAGGTTAATACTGGAATACGATTGCCATTAGTAATTGCTCATAGCCATCTCTTCAATTAATTCCTAGGTTGCTTCAGGTGTCCTGTTATTCAAAGTACCATTAGCTGCTGCATCAATCATTTGGTTGAAAGCATAACTCAGACCATTATAGAACATTTGCCATTAGTAATTGCTCATAGCCATCTCTTCAATTAATTCCTAGGTTGCTTCAGGTGTCCTGTTATTCAAAGTACCATTAGCTGCTGCATCAATCATTTGGTTGAAATCATAACTCAGACCATTATAGAACATTTGCACTTTCATCCATGTAGTTAACCCATGATGTGGACACCTTCTCAACATATCCCTGATCCTTTTCCAAGCTTTTTATAACATTTCTGAATTTGTCTCACTAAAAGTAAAAAAACATCATTATGGAACTTCGCAGTCTTAGCTGAAGGAAAACACTTCAATATGAACTTGTAGGCAAGAGGATTCCAAGTGGCAATAGAATCTCTTGGAAGTGAAGTCAACTATTGCTTCGCTCTTCCCCTTAATGAGAATGGAAATAACCTCATCCGAATGTTATCTTCACTAGCTCCATTAATTCTAAATGTGTCACAAATCTCCAAGGAACTAGCAATATGAGCATTAGGATCCTTATTTTTCAAACCATCGAATTGAACATAGTTTCGCACCATCTGGATAATATTTAGCTTAATCTCAAAATTGTTGTCATTGATAAGAGCTCTAATGATACTCGATTCCATCACCTTAAGATAAGGCTTAGTATATTCTATCATAGTCTTTTCTTCACTATGGTCTTCCATGACTAAGAGTTCCTGATTCTCTCCTTACTACTCCACCTCATGATGAAATGGCTGTGACTTAGTACTCCTTATAGACAAAAGTTTTCCCCAAGGTCCTTTCAATTTTTATATTCACTTTAACAACTTCACCAGGTTGGCTACAAGTCATATACCAAAATTCCTACAAGAAAAGATGAAAAAGTTAATAAATTAAAAATAACTAAAGATTCAAAGAAAAATAGTGCAATAAAATAAATAGCTAGTTTAACAAAGATCAATCATTTAGGTAGCAAACTCAACAAATGTTCCCCAACAACGACACTAAAAACTTTGTGTGTTCATAGTTAACATAAACCGTTCCCTATACATTAATAATTAATATGGATGTGTCAAATCTCTCTATAATCTTAAATATGTGAACTTATAGGCAAGTCCATCTATCATCAAAGTATAGCAGTGGTAAGTACAAAGATTGTTTTTCCAAAGAACAAAGGTTGTCTATCGTACCCAACCTTTCTCTATTATCTATCTGGCAATTCATGGATGCTTGCCTAACCAACTAATGTGAAATAAATAAACTAACCAATGCAGTAAAAATAGTCAACAACTAACTACTAATTGGTAATGAAAAGTCAATTAAGACAGCCAACAATAAAAAACCTTACACTTAGAATCAAATCTCCCTAGAAATCCCTTGTGTTGCTTCTACTTTGACTTAACAAGACTATGATTAGCTTGGACCATGGAGTACTTCCTAAAGTGTATTGGCTCCTTGTTATTCCCATTCATTAATCACTATTCATAAGACACTGATATGGTGTCTAGGCTTATTGTGCTTCCAAAGAATGCATTACTAGCCTTATGACCAACTACTAGGTTTCATCCTAGCCCAAAGGTTTTATATCGCACTTATTACTTTGTGTTACTATAATATCCCTTTTATCCAATGGTGATCCACAACAAATATACTTGATACTACCTATATATATTCATCATCTCACAATAAATTAATAGGCAGGCTACTGCTAATCAACGCATCAAAGAACATTGGATAGATAGCAAGAAAATCATAATCATATTAAAATAGAAAATATTAAAATCATAAAATCATCCTAGGGTTCATATACTCTATGCATGAGTAGGAAAATTAGCTCATAGTATTGTAAAATAAACCTAAAAGAATCAAAGAAACACTAAGAAAAGAAGTCTCCATCTCTAAATTGCTTATCCTCCAAAGAATCTTTGATCCAGAATGCATTAAACAGTGTTGATCAAGAGAACTGCCTCAAGCAGCCTTTTCGTTTGAAACCACTTTTATTTTTCTTTGGTTTTCTGCATTCCTTCGATTTTCCATTCTGTTTTCAGCAAATAACCCTAAGAACCCTAATCAGTAATCAAATGCAGTTTGGTACTCAGCCATGTTCAAGGCTGTGTAACACCTATGGAACTTAAAAACTAGCAAATTAATGGCACAGTTTGACTCATGGGGCTGTAACTCAGACACGGGCATGTAAGGCACTACATGGGCATGTTGCAAAGTATGTCTGCTCCAAAGTTTGCCAAAATTTACAATTCAGCTCCAAAAACCCGTAGAAATCCTTTTTAAACCAAATAAAGCTAAAATATATCTTGAAACAAAAAAGATAAAGCAATGAAGCACCAAATCCTAGCTTAAACTTATCAAAAGATAAGCAAACATAAAGGAAAAAAATATACAAAACATAACAAAATATGAGCATATTATAATGATGAAATTTGACCTGAAAACAAAATATGAGCCAATTAAGCACCAAATTTTACCAAGAACAAAACAAAAGAGAACCAATTATCAAGGAAAAGTATATAGAAAACATGTATAAATATCATTATACCACTCAAGCTTTAATTATATTTCACCAGATCTATAGTCTTCCTTGTGGAAATTGATTAAGCCATTAACAATACAGCTATAGTTTTATGGTTGGAGGATAATCTAAAAAATTTTAGTGAAGCTATGGCTTCTAGAGATATTGCTTTTTGGAAGAAAGTGATTAATGATGAAGTGGATTCTATTATTTCCAATAATACTTCAATTTTACTAGATTTACCTCCTAGTTCAAAAGCTAAGGGATGTAAGCAGGTATTTAAATGAAACTGTCAAACTGATGGTTTTTTTTGAACCTTTAAGGCTAGATTAGTAGCTAAAGGTTTTACACAAAAAGAAGGCTTAGATTATTTTGACACTAATGCACCTATGGAAAGGACAACATCCGTACGAGTTCTTTTAGCACTAGCATCAATACATAATTTATATAAATATCAAATGTATGTTAATTGCATTTCTTAATTGTGATCTTACCACCTAAATGTATTTAGAGCAACCAGAAGGCTTTTTGTTGTCTAGAATTAGAAAGAAAGTTTGAAAACTAGTTTAGTCATTATATCGCTTAAAGGAAGCTCTGAAATAGTGGCATAATAAATTTCATTTACCAATAACTAGTTATGATATGGCTTAAAGCAAGCTCCAAAATAGTGGTATAAGAAATTTGATTAAGCAATTTTGTCAATTGGGTTCAGGCATAATAATGCTGATAAATACATTTACACAAAATGAACCAAAGAGTATATTTTTATAATTTGTCTCTATGTAGATGACATGCTCATTTTTAGCATCAATTTGATTGGTATAAATAAGAAAAAATCGTATCTAACTTCTGTTTTTGAAATGAAATATCTAAACAAAGTTGATATGATTTTGGGTATTAAACCAAAATGTCATAATGATGGATACCCCTTAAACCAAACACATACGTAAAGAAGTTGCTTGACAAATTAAAATGTTTTAGTATAAGAGAAGCAAATACTCCTTAAGATTCAAATAAAAAATTGTTAATTAATAATGACAGAGTTGTTTGTAGGCTATTAAGGATAACAAGCTGTTATAGAACATTAGAAAGCAATTTCAAAGGTTTTGGGATATTTGAAAAGAACTAAAGATTTGAACTTGTTTTATTCAAACTATCCGTTTATTCCAGAAGGGTTTTGTGATGCAAGTTGGATGACAAGCTCCATTGACAACAAATCTACTTTTGGATGGATATTTATTTAGAGGTGGTGCCAAAAGTTGGGCATCTGAAAAATAAACTTGTATGGTGGTGGCCTCATCTGCCTCCTCTACCACTCTTTCAACCTCATCCCTCTGCTCTTGTCCTCCATTCTAAAAGGTATCTGGAAATAATTAGTAGAATCATCATCTTGCTAGAAGGATGAAGGAAGAACGCAAGTTGAAGTAGAAGCAGCCCTGGTATAGGGGAAGTGTAATTGTACAACCTGCTCCAAACTCAAACAACATGCCTCAATACTAGATAGGTGGGTCTCAAAATTGAGAAAGTGAGTAGCCATGAAATAAAGCCTCTACAACATCAGCTCATGCCTAAAAAAAAATTAATGACAAGGATGGCACGGTGGCACTGGAAAAAGTAAATGCAGCAAGGTTCTTAGCAGTGACCAACTCTTCATCCTGGAGCTTCTCCTAGCTCTTTAATACAAATCTGGACAAGTCATCAAGAAGGGTAATCTTCTTTACCAACCACATGGACTTTAGTGACTTCAAGTTTGCTTTCTCGGATCGAAGTGACTTTGTAAGGTATTTCACCTGTAGAAGGAAGCTTAGGTTCTTCACTAACCTAGAGAAGAATAATCCTACATATATGACCAAGGTCCTCACATTATAAGCAATATCTCAAACCCACTAAGCAAAGGTACGACAGAGGTGGCAGTGAACTTGCTTGATAATACAATATAGATTAAAGCGATCCTTCTGGGCTTCATGTCACAACTCCTATGCTCTTTCTTCATCTAGAGATAGAATGAGAAAGTAAATAATTGACACATCAGATGATAGGAAACCTCAACTTACACACCTTCGAAACCTTTCACTTGTAGGTAGCCTCATCATTAGTAGTCTTACTCCAAAACTCAATGGGCATGGGGGTGCTATTACCAAAGTTATGCAGTAAGCCCCTGTGCTCACCAGTATCCAGGTGCTCCTAAGTATAATAGCCACAGCTCCACCCAAACTCATCAATCTAATAGAGTAGCTTGTATTGCCCAATAGAAATTTGACTTCATCCTCCTTGGTCCAACTAATGTTCTTCATGTCAAACCCTAGGGTACATAGAAACTGAATGGCAGCTTATTATAGACTGACTCTTAATAATCAAAAGCTAGTAACCACTCATCAAAATCAACCAACTCTTAAGCCTCAGCAATCATATTCAATTGGGCAAAGGTATCCCAATCAATGATCTAACTAGCAACTATAGGCTTTTTCACCTACCTCTCAAACATCTTCTTCTGAAAATCCTTCTTAAAGTCTAGGAGTGGGTTGGCCTTTTTTGGCTTCTTGGTTTTCCTTTTGGTGTGAATAGAAATCTTTCTTAGATGCTTCATCATCCTAAAAATGGTAGACAATATTGCCCAGTGCAACAGTAATTCTCAAGTCCAATACTATCAATCCATAATAACAAGAATTAGAGCTTTAAGAAGAAATTAATTTGAAATCCTTTATACAACATAATCCAACTTATGCTAGGTACTAAGGTGATAAGGCTTAATAACCAAGATTGAATGTGTAAAAATCTAGGGAAAACAAATCACTTTATTTCAGACCAATGCTCTTTCTTGTTGCGTAAGAAACCTAATCCACTATCACACTAAAAGGCTAACAAACCCTAAAACATTCAAATTCAATCTAAATAATATTTGCAACTAATTTTAGCTAGTAGTTTACCCATCCAATAATCAACTAACATCCTCTAATTCAGGAAAACATCAATCCATATCAAGAACTTTACCATCTCGATAAACCACTACATCCTAATTTTTCAACTTTGAATATAAACTACCAACATCATCCACATTCACAAGTCATTCGATAAACTCAAAACCAACTTTAATAAAAGTAAGAAATAAATCAAATACCTTAAATAACTCCTACCTATTAAAATAAATCAACTAAATCAACCATAAAACTCAAATAAAACTAGACCAACAAACTTATTTTGGTAGAGAAAGAGGTGAAGAAGTGAGGGAAAAAATAAATTATCTGACACAAAAATGGAGTCCTCCATTGACAAAAAACCATACTTGGGAAAGAAGATTGAAAGAGTTTCAAGCAAAACGGAGAAACAATCTGGTGAAAACCAGAACTAGCCTTATACATTTACTCAACAAGGTCATGAACATGGGCGTGTTCAAGACTGTGATTATTAAAACTTGTCAAACATGCTTTGAAGTATATCCATGACATAGGCCATGATTGACATCTAGAATCCAACATTTTTAAAAATCAGAGTCAAAACATGGGTTATAATATGACTGTGGTATTGACCTTGTTAAGTGAGCATGCTTACAAACAGGTTCATGATACAAGTAATGTTTGGCATCTGCAACTCAAAAATTTTGTACCAAAGTGGATTAACATAATTTGTAACATATGCGTCAAGTAGACCGTGTTTGCTAAACACACTTTAAAACATGGTCGTGCAAAGGATTGAGTTTAATAAAAGAGGGCTTAAAACTTTTTGAAAGTACAAAGGCCACACGTTCTTAGTCACGGGCGTGACCAAGATTGTGTTTTGTCAACACATTTTGAATCATGGGCATGTGTCCAAGCATGTTTGGTCTCTAAAATTTTGAACTTTACGCGAACACGGTTATAAATATGGGTTTGACTAAGACCGTGTTTTGACTACTAGAACCAATCTTAAAAATTTCTTACAAAAATCATTTTTCTAATTTAGTCATGGTTATGTTTAAGACTGTATTAACTAACATAGCCCTGAACTTGGGTGTGTTAGAAGGCGTGTTCATGGTCTGTAGCTTAAAAATTCTTAACACTTGCCTGAACTTGACTTATGTGTCTTCTCCCTTCTTTTCAGGAAACTTTTTTCCAAAATGACCCTATTTTCCCACATAAAGCACATAACATGGATTTAAAGGAAAATGAAAAAAAAATTAACTCTTAATAAGAAATTCAAAGATGAAAGTAAAGCTAAAACAGAAAAGAAAGATATAGAAAATTTTAGTGCATGGGTTGCCTCCCAAGAAGTGCTTAGTTTAACATTATTGCCAAACATCCTCCTTGATGACTCAATGGGGCTTTTCCTTCCTCTTTATAGCCTTAACATCTACATAACAACTCGTATTCTAATAGAAGTTTGAGTTATATGCTCCTCTTGTATTTGGCTCGTGTTGGTTAGCAAAGCACCCTACTGCCTTTTTGATAGCATTATGGCTAATTGGCATAATTAAGTCTCGTATACTTGCTCTCATATTCCCCAATTTTGATTCAGTTGCATCAATCTAAGCATCAAAATGTTGAATGCACTTTGATATCAATCCTTCTATAGTTGGCCTTATTTCTTGAGGTGGTTTAGGCTGGAAACTAGGTGGTTGTTGTTGCCTCTAATTCCTCTAGAAAAATTAGGATGGTACATGCATCCTAGATTATAGGTGTTGCTATATGGATTCTTTTATGGCCTAGCTAGGTTTCCAACTAATTCACATTCCATCACTACAGCTTGTTTCAAACTAGCAAAAAAAATTTTTGAATCCCCTCATCGGAGCTTCAATGTGATTAGCGAATGTCAAATAAGCATTAGAATTTTGAACTTCAGCTATTCTTCTTGGCTTAATTCTAGATGATGATTACCATTGGTAATTGTTCATAGCCATCTCCTTAATCAAATCATAGGCTACTTTAGGCATTTTATTATTCAGAGTATGACTAATTGCTACATCAATCATATACTTGGAAACATAATTCAAACCGTTGTAGAATATTTGCATATGCATTCAGGTAGGTAATCCATGATCTGAACAACTCCTCAACAAATCCTTAAATCATTCTCAAGCTTCATAAAGTGTCTCATAATACATCTGACTAAAAGTAGAAATATCACTATAGAATCATACAATCTCAGCTAGAAGAAAATAACTCAATAGGACTTTCTTAGCCAAAGCTTTTCAAGTAGCAATAGAACCTCTTAAAAGTCAAGTCAACCATTGCTTTTCTTTCCCTCTCAATGAAAATAAAAATACTCTCAATTGAATGCTATCTTCACTAGCTCCATTGATCCTGAATGTATCACAAATTTCTAGGAAACTAGCAATACGGGCATTGGGATCCTCATCTGGCAAACTATTAAATTAAACACAATTTTTCACAATTTGAATAATATTTGGCTTGATGTCAAAAGTTATTAGCAATGGCAGGAGGTCTAACAACACTTGAGTCCATCTCTTCAAGAGAAGGCTTAGCATATTCAAACATGGTCCTTGCTTGCTTACAATCTTCCATGATTAATTGCACTCAATTTTCTCCTTGTTGCTTTACTTTAAGGCATAGTGGCTGTAACTTAGTGCTCCTTGTAAAGTGAATCCTCCTTAAAGTTCTTTTAATCTCTGCATCAACATTGACTACATCATTAGGATGGCTTTGAGTCATGCACTAATTCTTCTACAAGGAAAGAAAACAAAATTAATAAACTAAAAATAAAATAGAAATCTGAAAGAGCAAATACTATAAGAGAATAAATGGTTAAATTAATAAAGATTAATCTTTCAAGTAATAATGTTAACAAATATTCCCCGTCAATAGTGCCAATAACATGATGTGTTGTTTTAGTTCAAAAACTCATCTCACTACACTAATTCAATTCTTAATGTGGATTTGTCAAATCTATCTAAACTCATAAATGTGTGAACACACAAGCAATCACACATATCATTCAACTATAGTAGAGGTAAGTATCAATATCATTTTCTAGTAGAATAGTGTTGTTTATCACACTTAATATACTTTATTATCTAATCAATAATTAAGGGCTTTTGCTTAGCTAACTAAGTAATAATTAAGCTAAACTTACTAATGCCGTAAAAATAAACAATGACCATTAATTACTTGTAGCAGAAAATAATCAAACAATCAATAATCAAGATATGTCATGCTTAGATGTGAATCACCCTAGAAATCCATTGCATTACTTTTACTTTGATTTAACAGGCATATAACTAACTTGGACTAGGGAGTACTATCTAAAATAGATTAGTCCCTTATTACTTCCAATTCTTAACCCCTATTCTTAAGTTATTGATAGGGTGTCTAGTCCTACTGAGATTCTTAAGAATGCATTATTAGTTCTGTAACCCAACTACTAGGTTTCACCCTAGTGCGAAGGTGTTATGTCGGTCTATTACTCTTGACTTGACAATACCCCTTCTACCGAATGGTGACCGACAATAAAAACATATAGTATCATACCTACATATGTTCATCATCCAACACTGAATTAATAGGCTAGATACTATTAATTAACATATCAAAGCACATTGGATAGATTGCAAGAAAACTATAATTATAGTAAACCAAAAGTAATAAGAATCACAATATCATTGTAAGGTTCATCTATTCTAAGCATGACCAAAGAAATTAGCCTAACATGCCAAAAAAGAAAAAAAAATATACAAAGAGAAACTAAGAACTGAAGACTCCATCTCTAAATTCTTCTCCTCCAAAAAATCCTTGCTTTTACGTGTACTAATTGGTGTCGATCATTTGAACTACCTTCTGCAGCTATTTACTACAAAAACTAAGCTTTCTATTCATGTATTTTCTCCACCTATTTTCTTTCCCTTTCTTTTCTGTTGAAATAAGTCAATAAAATCATAACAAATAGAGGTGGTTTTGGACATGGTTTTGTTCAAGGGCATGTTCCTTTTTTGGAACGTAAAAATCATGAACATTTAATGACATAGAGATCATGGGCGTGGCACTGAACATGGGCATTTTAAGGGTGAACACAATCGTGTTTGGTGCTAACATAGGCATTTTGAGGGTGAACACAAGTGTGTTTGGTGCTAACTTGGGCATGTTTAAGGCCGTGTTTACTCTAATTTCTACCAAAACTTGCAATTCAGGTCCAAAACCTATACAAAATCCTTCCCAACCAAAAAAAAGTTAAAATAACCTTGAAAATGAAATATAAACCAATTAAGCACAAATTGTTATAAAAAAGACATCAAAGGACAAACAATTAACAAGGAAAAGCATTTAGAAAACATGTGTAAATGTAAGCAAATCACACACCAAAAACACTAGCATTGTACATAGGCTCATACTTTCCCTCACATAGCCTTTAGGCAACAAGTCTTCTACCTACCTTTGTATCTCATTGGTTTCCTTAGGACTAGTCTTATAAGTTAAATTGTTTGGTATAGGGGCCCTACTATCAAGTCTATTTGATGCTCAATGCCTCAGATAGGAGGCAATCCACTTGGTTTTTTAGGAAACACATCATCAAAGTCCTACAAAAGTGGAAGATAGGTTAGTTCACTTAAAGCAGGGTAAGAATCCCTGTAAAGTAAACAAAGCACTGGCCTTTGTGCTTGATGGGCTTGCCTCATGTCTGTCATTTAAGCCAAATAACACTCTTTTCTTCTCTCAGGTTGCCCTTATGTTTCCTACCTTATGAACTCTCAACTCTTAGTTACTTATTAAGTTCTCTCTACTCATATTGTTTCTCGGTTGTTCTCTTAGCTTTCCTCACTTGCTTCTTGCCATTTTGGCCTTCATCTCACTTTTTAACTTATTTTTCTCTCATCCATGCATTAAAGTTTTCATTTGTCTTCAAGGGCTTGTTGTAGTGATTAGGGCAGTAATGTGACTGGTCTATTCTTATGCACACGAGTAAACATTCTTGAATCCATCATAAGTGGCTTTCTTGTTGAATTACCATGTTCTTTTAAGCAAAATATGACAAGCTTGCATGGGCACAACATCACATAACACTTCATCTTCATAGGCACCAATTTTAAAAATAATAAGTACTTACCTTTAGACCTGTACTTCATATTCATCACTTAGCCATTGCAACTTGTAAGGTTGGGGGTATATGCAGGCAACCATAGCTTTTCCAGCAAGGTAGTGCTAGCCACATTGGTGCAACTGCGTTCATCTATAATAAGGGTACACATTTTTTCTCCTATTTGGCACCTTATGTGAATGATTCACTTCATTTGAGATTGCTTTCTATTCTGTTGCATGCTAAGCACTCTCCTAGCAATCAACAAGTTTCCAACTTCTGGTGATTCTTTACTAAAAGTGATGTCCTCTAATGGTGGCATGCTAGAAAGATCTCCTTCGTCCAGGGCCCTCTACATCTTTAGATATAAGTTTCACTTTTCTCATCAACATATAACACCTTTTCATTGGCACATTCTTTAGCTTAGTGCCCTTTACTTCTACATTTATAGCACACAAAATCTTAGGTCCTTCTTGTGTTTTGAGATGTTGAAACTCTTTGGCATTAGGAGTGTGTCATGGAAGCCCCACTTGGGCTGCCTCCGCCTTACACTTGGTGGGCTCCTTCTTGGCATCCTTTAACCTTCTTCTCTAGCTTAAAACTCCACTTTGTGCAACCCTAGCTACCCTTACCCTTTGTAGGATCCTTTTAACAGTGTTAAGTTGGTGCAAAAGATCAACCTTGTCAACATTGTGCACAATCTCGACTCTATTGGCTATCTCAGGGCTAAGGCCATTCAAGAACCTTGCCATGGTTGATTCCTCATCTTTTATGATATTAGTTTTGTCGAGGCCCAACTCACCCCTACCCTAAACCATTTTAAGAGGTTTGTGCCAACTGATTGTTTTTAGTGACTCAGTTGATTTCATATGGTGAATTGGACTCTGACTCCCAGGATTCTAAACCTAGTTTATTGTTTACCTAGGTGGGAATCTCAAGCTTTTGAAGCTTTAGTAAGGTTTACCTAATTACTCAATTGATGGTCTTCCAATTAGATGTATTTACTTACGGGTTTAAGTATGCTTATGAAAGCATGTCTTAATGGCGTTAGGGGTTAATTAGGGTCTACCTAAAGCTAACATACATACACACCCACAAGCACACATACATGCATACACCATTGATTATAAACCATGCATGCTTCTTTTAATTAGTGCCTTATAACCTACCTAGGCCCAAAAATGCATATAGGCACCAGTTGTTTTATTTTAAGCCTAGTCCCCTTTGCCCTCAATATATACAATCATGTACATGCCAAAATTTACAAGTTAGGACTACATGGCCTAAAACATATACATTAAGAGTTTGATGTACTAAATGTTTTCATGCATGGTACACTTTTTTCTATTCAAACAGTCTCCAGACCTACTAAGACTTTAACTCCTACTTTAACTTGGCACATAGGCAACAGATTCCTCATAACCCTCCTGGTCCTTGCCTATACCAGGATTGAGCCAAAAACAGCAACTCCCACGGTAGCCATTAGGGCCTACAATCACAAGAATAGAAACACAATCATTAGTTCAAATTGATGAAATTTTCATGCTTCCTTTTCATAAGCCTTAATGCATAGAGTATATCTCTTTGTACATAGAACTCCTTTAGAGGTTCTTGAGCCCTTCAGTCCTCCATTTCTTTACCTGAAATAGGTAAAAAAGGGCATGAGTACATAGGTACTTAGTGAATAACCCAAATAACACCTAGTGTCTTATTCAATGTTTAAAACATTGGTAAGCTTAAAAACTCCAAGCTTCTTTAATAACCTGTGTCCAAAGAAACAAAAGACACCAAAAACCATAAGTTTAGTCTTGATTTGTTTCCTTTTGTTTCTGCCTTTGGAAGGTGTGTAGCTCAACTTAATGAGCCCATGTAGCTACCATGAAATAGCTAGGAAATGGCATTGAAGCAACCGTAAAGACCTTCACTCAAATGGTGGCTGAAATGAATCAACTTGCCATGACTTTTAACTAAGATTTGGTCAAATCTTCATCCAAGTAGCTCAAGTATTTTTGGAATTTATTTTTCCCCATTTAGCTTCTCAAGTATCACATTTTAAGCACCCAATTTGCTAAATTATAAAGCCAATTAAGTCCTCACACTTTGCGTTGGACACAAGTGCACTTTAGAATGCACTTAAGAGCACTTGAGTATTTCTTAAGGTGTCTCCATGGTTCCTTGGTGTTTTCTACCTTTTATTAGCCCACATTGTAGCCATCATTGCCATCTAAATGATAAGCATCATTCCCACACAATTTCTTTCAAGGCATTAGGCCATAGAGTCACCATAAACACATAGTTGCACACAAGTGTGCACTTAAGAGTGTTCTAGTGCACTCTCATCTATCTTGGCCATCTTTCATGAATCAATCACATTTCTTAGTTTGTTTTGCTTCCCTCATTGATATCACCACCTTAAGCATTGTACTTATATAATGTCCCTTAGTGTTTTTGGCTTTAGAGCCCCTAAGTTCACACAAGGGCACACTAGGGTGTGCTTAAGGGTCTTGCTGTAAAGTCTTAGCCCAAGTCACTTGGTTTATTAGTCTGTTTGCAAAGTTTTCCCTCCATTATTAGTCCCATCCTCACAATGCACTTAGCATTCAAATACAGCCTTATTTGGCTCACCATATGCCGTCTTCCATCAAATTCGACCTAAAGTTTAGATAGAGTACCTTTAGGGCACTCTCATGGAGTACTTACATTGTGTAGCCCTTATTTGCATGCTTATGACATGTATCACTCATATATTTAGAAAATGTGCTTTATGTGTACATCTCATTATAGCTCATGGCATATACAAGTCACAGGCATGACATTCTTCCCCTCTTAAAGAATTTGGTCCTCCAAATTCTCAAGTAATGTAGTGAATTGTCTTGGGAACCTTATGAGCATTTTAGCCTCTATTTCCCAAGTGGTTTGTTATTTAGAATGGTGAGACCATTGTAATTTCACCATGTTTATCCATTTACTCCTTAATTTTCTCACATCCTTAGCTAGAACCTTCATATGTTCCTCCTCATAGGAGAGGTTAGGAGTCATTGAGATATCAGAAGTTGGTATAACTTGTTGTGGGCCAAATAGGCAATTCTTAAGCATACTAACATGAAAAGTGTTATGTATGGCCCAATTTTGGAGGTAATTCTAGCTTATATGCCACTATACCAACTCTAGCCATTATTGTAAATGGTCCAATATATTTAAAGGCTAGCTTTCCCTTTTTCCAAAATCTCATAACTCCTTTCATAGTTGAGACTTTAATCCACATATAGTTTCCCACTTAGAACTCTAAGTCTCTTCTCCTACTTTGATTGGCATAGGCTTACTCTCTATCACTTGCAGCCTTGATACTTTCTTGGATTATTTTGAGCTTTTCAGTGATATCTTGGTTTAGTTCTGGTCCTATTTCAAGTACATCCTTAGGATCTCGCCAACAGTGAGGAGTAACACACCTCTCATACAGAACTTTATAAGATGCCATTCTTATTACTGAATGATAACTATTACTGTAGGAGAATTCTATCATGGGTGAGAGTTGATCCTACTCTCCTGTAAAATCTAACACACAACACCTTAACATATCTTCCAAAATCTGTATGGTTCTTTCAGTTTGTCCATCAGTGTAGGGGTAGTAAGCCAAACTTATTTTCAGTTGAGTACCCAGTTTCTGATGTAGTGATTTACAAAATTTGGACACAAACCATGGGTCTTTATATGAATCTATACCATCTGGGATGCCATGTAACCTCACTATTTCTTTAATGTACAGTTATGTCAGCCTTTCTAAAGGATCTGAAAGATTAATGGGCAAAAAGTATGCTGACTTTGTAAGTCTATCCATAATTACCTAGATGGTATCATGTTTTTTTTTTGTCATAGGCAAGCTTACTAGGAAGTCCATAGATATGGATCCCCATTTTCTTTTAGGTGCTAGTATTTGCGCCCAAAAGCTAATCATGAGATGATTGTATTTTGCACATTGAGTCAAGATATTTTATTAAGGCATTAATCCAATAATTATGTTTGTTGTTTTGTTTCTGTGTAACATAATAAACATAATTATAACCCTAGAATAATGATAATCTTAAATGTCCCTAGTCTAGTATTATAGTGGAGTGGGTTAGCATAATAAATAACGACTAGCATATGTGGAGACTAAAATGAGATATGTAGTATACATATGGGTAGAAGTTGGAGAACTTGTGTACTGGACCAACCCACCATGTGAACACTGCATGGATCATTATATGAGTGTCATAAGTGATTCTTATAATGATCATGGTATATATAGTCCCTTGACCTAAAATCATCAAGGTTCCCTACATGTGAGTCACATAAATTGATACTTCCCTTTGTTGCTTGTAACTGAGTGAACTTGAAGGAAGTCATTGGGTATGTCACATATCATGTAGAGGGTTTTGTATGATCAAGCTAGGATTTTTCCCTTCTATGTAATGGGAGTGATATCTTCAGGCCCTTTGATAGAGTGAGACTAAGAAAATGCATGGCCATGCTCGAATGAGTTGATATACAATATCAATGTCATTAGTTTAAGTTCATCTACTCGGTAATCAAGAAACCAAAGATTGGGCTATACGAGAATGACACATTCCATGTCTTGTGCTTAGTCTTGATATCTTGGACAAAGGACAACGGAATATATAGGTAATGATCATAAAGGTTTAGTCAAATCACCGATAATCTTGTCACTTAGGTAGCAATGATGTGTTGCTAGACACCACTCATTGCTTATGATTATAAATGTGATTTGTGATCATTGCCAACATGGTAAGAGCCTATTGGGTCACACACATAATTTGGATTATTTGAGTGCATGGGCTAATTTATTTGGGTTATGGTTTCATGATAATTTCATGTTAATAATTCACCCAAAAGTTGAGCCATTATTAAGACCAAAATTAAATCCTAATTGGATTAGTGTTTTGAAACCCATTAGGCTTGGAAGTTGAGTCTTACTATAAATACATCATATAGTGAGAAATTTGAAGCTTTGCCTTAGCCTTCGAAAAATGACAGCCGCACTCTTCTTTTGCAATTCCTTGGAAGATGCAAGCTAGCACTGTAGGCGTAAGAGAAACACATCTGTTGAGATATGGTGGAGGCATGGTGATCCCGAGAGGCTCGTGTGGATGCCATAGAGAGCTTGAACATGTCAACTGTTCAGGTTTTGTGATTTGACTCAACAGTTGGGTGAAAGATCTCAACCGAGATTAGGTATGAAAATTTTGAACACATGGTTTACCCTGTTTCACTTAGATCCTGGAGGCTTTTGGTTATATTCCACTACGCTTGTTTGGCTCCCAAAACCTTACATTAGGTACAAATTCTTGGTACATTTTCATGGTACTAGTATGTATGTTCATCTTACTAGAATTGGCTTCTTTCAGAATTTGTTCCCTTAGTTCATACCTTTTGGCTACATAAATTCTATCTTGGAAGTACAGCAATTCCTTCCTATAAGAAAACCCTTGGGATAACTTTCCTTGTCTCTACTCACATATTCTAGTAAGGTCTTCATTCTGTTGTTGTGCTATTAGTATTTTAGCTTTCCAAGTTGACTGGATAGTTATTACCTTTAGTTGGGCCTTTTCCCATTTTAGGCACTTGGTAGCCAAACAAGTTAGGCTATTAAGCTCATTTGGTTCTTTATCCCCATGTCTAAAGATTCCTGTGTATTTTCTACTTAGAGCATCAGCCACTTTATTGGCCTTACCTTCAGTGTACTCAATGGTACAGTCAAAATCTTTAAGGTAGTCAAGCCATCTTCTTTGCTCCATATTCAACTCTTTTTGAGTAAAAAGGTATTTGAGACTCTTATGATTAGTGAAGACCTAAAACTTATTACCTAGTAGGTAATGTTTCCACTGTTTCAAGGCAAAAAGCATAGCTACAAGTTCTAGGTCATGCACTGGATAGTTTTTGTCATGTGGTCTGGCTTGTTTTTCTTGCATCAATACACATCCCAATCGCACAATAGATGCAACTATATAAACCTAAATGGTTTTATTGGGATTAGGTATTATCAATGCAGAAATGAAAGTGAACTTGCCTTTTAAACCCCTGAAAGCTCTCTTCACATTGCCTGGACCATTCAAACTTTTGCCTCTTCCTTGTCAGCTTAGTTAGAGGAGCTACCATTACAAAAAATTTTGGCACAATCCTTCTATAATAGCCAGCTAGACCCAAGAAGCTTATTATTTCCTTGACATTCTATGGTTGCTCCCACTGTAAGATAGCTTCAATTTGTGCTAGGTCTACAGGCATTCCTTTCCCATTGATTACATGGCCTAAGAATTCAATTTGATTGGTCCAAAGATGGCATTTATTCATCTTGCCATATAATTGATGTGTCTTTAACACATCCAACACTGTTCTCAAGTCCTTTTCATGCTCCTCGTTTTCCTTGGAATATATCAGGATATCATATATAAAGATCACCACAAAGTGGTCTAGAAACGTTCTGAATATCCTTTGCATCAAATCCATAAAGAATATTGAGGCATTAGTGAGCCCAAATGGCATTATAGCATACTCAAAATGCCCATATTTGGTTCTGAAAGCAGTCTTAGGAATGTCTACTTCTTTGACACTTAATTGAAAGTACCCAGATCTGAGAACAATCTTTGAGAACACTACGACTCCCATAAGTTGATCAAATAAGTCCTCACTCCTAGGGAGAGGTGTTACCACCTTCACAAAATGGGAAAATTATAGCATAAGGACCCAAACTTATATGCTTTAATTTTCACCATAAGTATGAAATTGTGAAGTGTAAAGTATTAAATATACACTCCCTTAAGTGGCACAAACAATGATAGTTTTCTTCTTAAGAAAGCATTGGCATAGTGTCTAACTTTCAAGAAACCTATGGGCTAAATTGTAAGGTTACAAAGGTTGGGTGCTCAATGCACAAATTTCCAAAGATGGCTATGGAAAGGACATGGATGGAATTATGAGGAAAGGACATGGATGGAATTAAGGATTTTGTTGGGGACAAAAGTGCTCAAGGAGGCAAAGTTAGTCATTTAATGCTTAAGGACAATTACCCTTGACCAAGGTTAAAAGAGGTCAAAAACTGTCATTTTTCCATCCTAATTGGTGTTCGTATTGTGCCCAAAAAGCCAATCATGAGATGATTGTATTTTTACACATTGAGTCATGATATTTTATTGAGGCATTAATCCAGCAATTATGTTTGTTGTTTTGTTTCTGCGTAACATAATAAACATAATTGTAACCCTAGAATAATGATATTCTTAAATGTCCCTAGTCTAGTATTATTGTGGAGCGGGTTGCAATAATACATAATGACTAGCATATGTGGAGACTAATATGAGATATGTAGTCTACATATGGGTACAAGTTGGAGAACTTGTGTACTGGACCGACCCACCATGAGAACACTTCATGGATCGTTATATGAGTATCATAAGTGATTCTCATAGTGATCATGGTATATGTAGTCCTTCGACCTAAGATCATCAAGGTTCCCTACATGTGAGTCACATACTTTGATACTTTCCTTTGTTGCTCGTAACTGAGTGAACTTGAAGGAGGTCATTGGGTATGTCACATATCATGCGGAGGGATTTGTATGATCAAGATGGGATTTGTCCCTCCTATGTAACGGGAGTGATATCTTTGGGCCCCTTGATAGAGTGAGACTTAGAAAATGCATGGCCATGCTCCGATGAGTTGATATATGATATCAATGTCATCAGTTTAAGTTAGTCTACTCGGTAATCAAGAAACCAAAGATTGGGCTATACGAGAGTGACACATTCCATGTCTCGTGCTTAGTCTTGATATCTTGGACAAAGGGACAATGGCATATATCGGTGATGATCATAAAGGTTTAGTCGATTCACCGACAATCTTGTCACTTGGGTAGCAATGATGTGTTGCTAGACACCGCTCATTGCTTATGATCATAAATGTGATTTATGATCATTGCCAACATGGCAAGAGCCTATTGGGTCGCACACGTAGAGCTATTTGGATCATTAGAGTGCATGGGCTAATTATTTGGGTTATGGTTTCACTTTAATTTCGTATTAATAATGGGCCAAGGAGTTGAGCCATTATTAAGCCCGAAATTAAATCCTAATTGGAGTAGGGCTTTGAAACCCATTAGGCCTGGAAGTTGAGTCTCACTATAAATACAACTTTTAAGTGAGAAATTCGCAGGTCTCCTTGCCCTAGCCTCCCAAAAGGACAGCCGCACTCTTCTCTTGCAATTTCCTTGGAGGACGCAAGCTAGCACTGCGAGCGCAAGAGAAACGCATCTGCCGGGACGTGGTGGAAGCGTGGTGATCCTGAGAGGCTCGTGTGGATACCATAGAGAGCCTGAACACGTCAACTGTTCAGGTTTTATGATTCGACTCTACAGTTGAGTGAGAGATCTGAACCGAAAATTAGGTATGAAATTTTTGAACACCCGGTTTACCCCGTTTCACTTGGATCCTGGAGGGTTTCGATTAAATTCCGCTGCGCTGTTTGGCTCCCGAAACTCAACAGTGGTATCAGAGCTACTGGTGAAACCCTAAATCGGGAATGATTGTTGAATCGCATGATGCTATGTGTTCAATTGGTTTTCGGCCATGATTAATTAGATTGATTCATGATGCATGAAACCAGAATTCGTAATGAACATATGAGATATATGAAGAAACGACACAAATTGGTTAATGGGATTAACCCGAAATTGATAGGTATCAGATACCTATATGGATTAGGATTCTTGCAATAGTTGCAAAAACCCTAGGTTTGTTCGGATTCGGCCTGTTCGGGCATCGAAAGTAAGGTATTTTTGGTGGCTCGAATGGAGGAGTCTCGGGTGCCTACTTTCTCAAAATAGAAGATTTCGGGCTAAGCAATTGTAAGACTTGGTTAATCAACACGCGAAAATTGGCATGCATCTTTGTTGAATGAGATTTGACATGATATGCTGATTGGTGTTTGAAGCATGGTGCATGGTTATAGCCCTTGATTGGTTGTACTTGTAAATACGGCCTGCAAGTCGTGCCTTTTCTTATCACTCTCATTGTACATTCTCTTCTCACCTTACTCCCCTCGAATGTAACTCGAGGTTTCTATTATTGATGTAATGGTGCATTATGGGCTCATCCAAGGTGGTATGTCCAAGGATCATGCAAGGAGGTATGTCCAAGGAGGTGACAACAAAAGGGCAGCCAAGAAAGGAAGAGAAGGAGCTTGTGAAGACTCTTTTCTTTTCTTAGGCTTTTATGATATTCTCATTGGCTTGAGAATGTCGCATAGTTTGGGCTATAACCATGTCACGTTTATTTCTTGTAAGCATGAGATGCATGTTTTATATTTGTATGTGATGCATGTATAAAACAACCGGAGATAACAAATTGGTGAGATCAAAAGATAAAAGCCCTCAAACAAATATTAAGTCATTAAATGTGATGCCTTCCAAATGTTGGCACTCGTCAAGACTTTGATCAACATTAGGTGGGTTTGCCAAAGCAAAGCACCTATGTTCATCTTGGTAAGGCGCGATGGGATAATAGTGATATCCAAACTGCTAACTTTGGGTTCGACTTAACTAAGTCACCCTAATAGGATTAGGGACTTAGAGGCATAGAGTTGGGCTTAAGTTCATGAGATGAGCTTGGACAAGTGTTGTTCACCCAACTATCCAAGAGTTGCATAAGATGCAATTGGCAAGGAGTTGCCTACCTAAATAGCTGTAACTTGAGAGAAAAGCCAAAGCTGACTCAGGTTGTGGTCAAATATGGATCTTGGCCCACTAGAATACCTTAGCGCCGAGGTGTTCCGAAATAATATCGAGGGTTATTATTTTGAGGAAAATAGTGGGAGTATCGTTTAATAAAAGTCCTTATTAAATGAATTAAAATACATGACTCTTACACTGCATATTTACTGTTGTAGATAACCATGGCACAAAACACATTGACACTTTCGTTGCGATCGATCCTTGAGAAGGAAAAACTGAATGGGACCAACTTTCTCAAATGGTACCGAAACTTGAGGATAGTCCTCAAACAAGAGAGAAAGGCATATGTCCTAGAGCAGCCCATTCCGAATGAGCCTGCTGCCACTGCTCCAAGAGCTGAAAGGGATGCTCACAAGAGGCATTCTGATGATGCTTTGGATGTTGCATGCCTCATGCTTATTACCATGGAATCTGAGCTTCAGAAGCAACAAGAGAACATGGGGGCATTCGATATGATCAAACATCTCAAAATGCTTTTCCAAGAGCAAGCTAGGCATGAGAGGTTTGAGACCTCTAAGGCATTGTTTCAGTGCAAGATGTCTGAGGGAAGTCCCGTGGGTCCTCATGTGCTCAAGATGATTGGGTACATTGAGAATCTTGAGAATTTGGGATTTGCTCTTCAGAAAGAGTTGGCTATCGATGTAGTCTTGCAATCGTTGCCTGAAAGCTACAGTCAATTCGTCATGAACTATAACATGAACGACCTTGACAAGTCCCTCCCTGAATTGCTCAACATGTTGAGAACTGCTGAGCAAAACCTTAAGAAGGCTAAGCCCATTTTGATGGTTCAAAAGGGGAAGGGAAAAGGAAAAGCCAACAAGAAGAAGGATAAAGCTAATGGAAAGTCCAATGCTAGTTCTTCTTCAGCTGCACTGAAACCAAAGGGTGGTGTGGCAAAGGAAGGGGAGTGCTTCCATTGTAAGCAACCTGGACACTGGAAGCGCAACTGTAAGCTCTATCTTGAAGAACTTGCTAAGGAAAAGGGAAGTAAGACTTCCACTTCAGGTATTTTTGTTATAGAGGCTAACTTTTCTACTTCCTCATCTTGGGTATTGGATACTGGATGTGGATCTCACATTTGTGCAAATGTGCAGGATCTAAGTAGAAGTAGAAGATTGGCCCGAGGTGAAGTGGACCTACGTGTTGGAAATGGAGCAAGGGTTGCTGCCTTAGCCATAGGGACTTATGTTCTCACTTTACCTAGTGGATTAGTTTTAGAATTAGACAACTGCTACTTTGTGCCTACTATTAGTAGAAATTTGATTTCTGTTTCTTGTTTGGACAAGAAAGGTTTTTCATTTATAATAAAGGACAAATGTTGTTCTATTTATTTGAATGAAATCTTTTATGGTTGTGCTCAACTTAGCAATGGGTTGTATGTTCTAGACCTTGAAGATCCAATCTATAATGTGAATACCAAGAAGGTCAGATTAAATGATTCAAACTTGACCTATCTCTGGCACTGTCGCTTGGGCCATATAAATGAGACCCGCATATCCAAGCTCCATAAGGATGGACTCTTGGACTCATTTGATTTTGAATCATATGAGACATGTGAGTCATGTTTGTTGGGCAAGATGACCAAAGCCCCATTCACAGGGCAAAGTGAAAGGGCTAATGACTTACTAGGACTCATACATAGTGATGTATGTGGCCCTATGTCTACACAAGCTAGAGGAGGTTCCCAATACTTCATTACTTTCACTGATGACTTCAGCAGATATGGCTATGTGTATCTTATGAGACACAAGTCAGAATCCTTTGAAAAGTTCAAAGAATTCAAGAATGAAGTAGAGAATCAACTCGGGAAGAGTATCAAAGTGCTTCGATCAGATCGAGGTGGAGAGTACTTGGATCGAGAATTCTTTGACTATCTGAAGGAGTGTGGTATAGTATCACAACTCACTCCACCAGGTACACCTCAATGGAATGGTGTTTCTGAAAGGAGAAATCAAACTCTGTTAGACATGGTTTGCTCCATGATGAGTCAAGCTGACCTTCCAAACTCCTTTTGGGGACATGCTCTAGAGACAGCCGCTTTTACACTAAACCGAGTTCCATCTAAATCCGTTCAAAAGACACCATATGAGATATGGAGTGGGAGGCGTCCCAATTTGTCTTTTATGAAGATTTGGGGCTGTGACGCTTATGTAAAATGTCAATCCTCTAACAAACTAGGGCCCAAATCTCAAAAATGTCTTTTTGTTGGGTATCCCAAAGAAACAAAGGGTTACTATTTCTACAATCCCTCTGAGCAAAAAGTGTTTGTTGCTCGAACTTGTGTCTTTTTGGAGAAAGAGTTTATCTCTAAAGGAACTAGTGGGAGGAAAGTAGAACTTGAAGAAATTCAAGAACAACAAGGAGACATCGAACCTGAAATGGAACCTGAACAGACACCACAAGATGTTGTGGTTCAAGAGTCTGTTCCTGTAGCACAAAGCCCACGTAGGACTGGTAGGATTCGGCGTGAGCCCGAGAGATATGGATTTCTCGTGACTCACACCGGTGATGTGATGCTCATGGATCAAGATGAGCCCACAACCTACCAACAAGCTATGTCGGGGCCTGACTCTGAGAAGTGGCTAATGGCCATGAAATCCGAGATGGAATCCATGTATGAAAACCAAGTATGGACTTTGGTTGACCCACCTGAAGGGGTAAAACCCATAGGGTGCAAATGGGTTTTCAAGAAGAAAACTGACATGGATGGTAATGTGATTACCTTTAAGGGACGATTGGTCACAAAAGGTTTCAAGCAAATTCATGGTATTGACTATGATGAAACTTTTTCACCAGTTGTTATGCTTAAATCCATCCAAATTTTGTTTGCTATTGCTGCACACTATGATTATGAGATATGGCAAATGGATGTCAAAACTGCATTCCTAAATGGAAAGCTACTTGAGGATGTGTACATGACACAGCCTGAGGGTTTTGTCACTCCTGGGAATGCCAATAAAGTGTGCAAATTGCAAAGGTTCATTTATGGACTGAAGCAAGCTTCTCGAAGTTGGAATCTTCATTTTGATGATGCAATCAAAGAGTTTGGTTTTATCAAAAATGAAGATGAACCTTGTGTCTACAAGAAGGTTAGTGGGAGCACTATTGTCTTCTTGGTGTTGTATGTAGATGACATACTACTCATCGGGAATGACATTCCTGAGCTACAGTCTGTGAAGACTTGGCTAGGGAAATGTTTCTCTATGAAGGACTTGGGTGAAGCAGCCTATGTGTTAGGCATTAGGATCTATAGAGATAGATCTAGAAAGCTTCTTGGCCTAAGTCAACGTACATATATTGACAAGGTGCTAAAGAGGTTTAGCATGGAAGATTCCAAGAAAGGATTCTTGCCCATGTCACATGGTATCACTCTTTCTAGATCTCAGTGTCCGAGTACAACCGAGGAGAGAGAGCGCATGAGTAAGATTCCATATGCCTCATCAATTGGATCTATCATGTATGCCATGATATGTACTCATCCCGATGTCTCATATGCTTTGAGCATGATGAGTAGGTACCAATCGAACCCCGGTGAAAGTCACTGGACAGCTGTTAAGAACATCCTTAAGTACTTACGAAGGACTAAGGATGCATTCTTGGTCTTTGGAGGTGAAGATCAGCTCGTTGTAAGGGGTTACACCGATGCAAGCTTCCAATCCGATAAGGATGATTTTAGATCGCAATCTGGTTATGTGTTTTGTATTGGTGGTGGTGCTGTAAGCTGGAAGAGTTCAAAGCAAGAGACAGTAGCTGACTCTACAACAGAATCTGAGTACATTGCCACCTCTGATGCTGCGAAGGAGGCAGTTTGGATCAAGAAGTTCATCACTGAACTTGGAGTGGTTCCAAGCATTGTTGACCCGATAGAGCTCTATTGTGACAACAATGGAGCAATCGCACAGGCTAAGGAACCTCGATCTCACCAGCGATCCAAACACATACTTCGACGCTATCATCTCATCAGGGAGATCATCGAGAGGGGTGATGTAAGGATATGCAGGACTTCGACAGACAGCAACATTGCTGATCCACTGACAAAGCCCCTTACGCAGCAGAAGCATGATAGCCATTCTAGGTCCATCGGTATTAGATACATGGATGATTGGCTTTTAGTGCAAGTGGGAGATTGTTAGTATTGTGCCCAAAAAGCCAATCATGAGATGATTGTATTTTTACACATTGAGTCATGATATTTTATTGAGGCATTAATCCAGCAATTATGTTTGTTGTTTTGTTTCTGCGTAACGTAATAAACATAATTGTAACCCTAGAATAATGATATTCTTAAATGTCCCTAGTCTAGTATTATTGTGGAGCTGGTTGCAATAATACATAATGACTAGCATATGTGGAGACTAATATGAGATATGTAGTCTACATATGGGTACAAGTTGGAGAACTTGTGTACTGGACCGACCCACCATGAGAACACTTCATGGATCGTTATATGAGTGTCATAAGTGATTCTCATAGTGATCATGGTATATGTAGTCCTTCGACCTAAGATCATCAAGGTTCCCTACATGTGAGTCACATACTTTGATACTTTCCTTTGTTGCTCGTAACTGAGTGAACTTGAAGGAGGTCATTGGGTATGTCACATATCATGCGGAGGGATTTGTATGATCAAGATGGGATTTGTCCCTCCTATGTAACGGGAGTGATATCTTTGGGCCCCTTGATAGAGTGAGACTTAGAAAATGCATGGCCATGCTCCGATGAGTTGATATATGATATCAATGTCATCAGTTTAAGTTAGTCTACTCGGTAATCAAGAAACCAAAGATTGGGCTATACGAGAGTGACACATTCCATGTCTCGTGCTTAGTCTTGATATCTTGGACAAAGGGACAATGGCATATATCGGTGATGATCATAAAGGTTTAGTCGATTCACCGACAATCTTGTCACTTGGGTAGCAATGATGTGTTGCTAGACACCGCTCATTGCTTATGATCATAAATGTGATTTATGATCATTGCCAACATGGCAAGAGCCTATTGGGTCGCACACGTAGAGCTATTTGGATCATTAGAGTGCATGGGCTAATTATTTGGGTTATGGTTTCACTTTAATTTCGTATTAATAATGGGCCAAGGAGTTGAGCCATTATTAAGCCCGAAATTAAATCCTAATTGGAATAGGGCTTTGAAACCCATTAGGCCTGGAAGTTGAGTCTCACTATAAATACAACTTTTAAGTGAGAAATTCGCAGGTCTCCTTGCCCTAGCCTCCCAAAAGGACAGCCGCACTCTTCTCTTGCAATTTCCTTGGAGGACGCAAGCTAGCACTGCGAGCGCAAGAGAAACGCATCTGCCGGGACGTGGTGGAAGCGTGGTGAGCCCGAGAGGCTCGTGTGGATACCATAGAGAGCCTGAACACGTCAACTGTTCAGGTTTTGTGATTCGACTCTACAGTTGAGTGAGAGATCTCAACCGAAAATTAGGTATGAAATTTTTGAACACCCGGTTTACCCCGTTTCACTTGGATCCTGGAGGGTTTCGGTTAAATTCCGCTGCGCTGTTTGGCTCCCGAAACCCAACAATTGGTTGGTAAAAACGTTGTCCAAGTGTGGCCAAAAGTTTGCAAAATTTGCTAACATGCAATTACTAAAGACCATGAAAGAAATAAAGCTAGAAAAAAAAATCATTTTCCTGCCATTTCTTTAAAAATTCAACCTCCACCTACTAGGGTACTTCCTTGAACTCCTAAACATCCCTCCATAGCCACCATACCTTAATAAATCAAGATAAAGCAAGAGAATTCAACAAAGAGCACAAAATCCCTAGTTTTTGGGTTCATCTAGCGTTTTAGCTTTAACACCTCAACGTAAGGGTTTTCTTAAGTTTTCTAGATTGTTGACTATACTTCCAAACATCCATGAAGCTAAGACCATGCATGGAAGAGACCAAGAGGATCAAAGAACCTAGTATGAGTTAAGGGCAAAGAAGCATGGCAAGGTTTCGGCCTTAGTGTTACCATGCTAAAGATGGTAGCAAGAAAGAAGGGTTTCTAGAGCCTAAGTTAGTACTAACTAAAACTTACAAGACTCCTAAGACCAATCAAAAGCTTGAGAAGAGCTTCCATGGTGTTACTAAAGTGATATCTTATTGTTTTATTGAATGACTATGGACTAACCCTAATGTGTTATTGCTGCCAGCATTACAAGTGTTTGTTGTTGTGCTTGTTGGTGCATATGGTTTCCATATTTGTGTGCATGTGTTTCTTTTGTAAATTTTTATGTATTTTTATTTCAGGTGGTACGTTGCTATGGAAGCCTTTACATTGAAAGCCCTAACTAATTTATTTACAAAGAGCTTACTCCCATTTCTGTCCATTTTCAGGGACACCTGAAAGAGAACGTTCAAACTAATAGTTCTAGTTTGATTTTTCCTGTGAAATTTTAGGTACATGAAATCCAATATGTTCATTATTAAAATGGAGTGTTTCATGATTTTTAGAGCACATTCACTAATTTTAGTGTTGGTAATTTCTGCCTTATGCATCAACTGCCTTTTGAAGTTTCTGGAGTGCATTGTGTTTGTAAGGCTTTCCAACAAGCTAGTGTACATACCCAACTAAGCTAGGACATATTTATGATGCATCTATTTATGTAAATACACTATGGATGATCTATGGATGATATATGAAGCAATAAAGTGATGTTTGAGCATGAATGTTTAACTCTGTCCATTTTGCAACTCGTTGGCTGTTTTAAAGAAAATTAAGTTTAATGCTCATGGAATGCCTCTAAATTCATGGGAATGACTTTTAAAAGTGTCTAATACATGTAATAACTTGCCCATGTTGGCTTTGCGCCTGGAAAAGAAGTGTGTGATTTTTATGAATTTTTATATGGGTATTATGGTCATTAGTTGTACAGATTTGGTACCCTGTAGCCCAAGAGCCATAACTTGCTGTACATAATGATTTTTGCTATGAAATTTTTACCACACTCATAACACTTCAAGATGAAGAATTTGGTTTTTGAATCACTAGATTTGGTGCCCTGTAACTAGAGTTAGAGCCTAGCAAAGTTAGCTAATTTTGCTGTGTACTGTTCATATGGTTAATTTTACCCGGTTGAGTATAAAATCCATAATTGCAAACTTATATTGATTTAATGCCTCAAATTTGTTTCCCCATAAATTTTTAAGTGTATTAAAGGGTTTAACACCTTTAGAGCACAAGAGAACATGGGTAGAATTTGACTTGGACACATGAAATAGGCACCAATGGTACCAAGTGTTCATATGATTGTACATGCACTTGGGGATTTTACTCAAATCCCATATTGACCAAGAATAAAGAATTGATTGTCATCATCACTACTTTCAGTTGAAATTGTATGTGAATATATGTGTGATGATTGGACCAATATACATATATTTACATAATAGTGAGCATTGTTCTGTTTGGCCTACAGAACATGCACAACTCCTGTGACTTAATACACTAAATATGGTCACTGTATTGAAGTACTTAGAGTCGTAACAAAAGGATACTTATTCTTCACAATCATAGCATTGAGCTTTTTGTTGTCAATGCATAACCTAAGAGTCCCATATTTCTTCTTCATAAACAACACTGGTGCTCCCCAAGGGGACACAATTGGCCTAATGATCCCTTTTTCAAGGAGTTGATCCAATTGCCTTTTTAGTTCATTCATTTTAGGGATTGCCATCTTGTAAGGTGCAGTGGATATAGGAACTACTCCAGGAGTCAGTTTGATCTCTCAAACTCTATCTCCCTTAAATGTGATAGACCTAGTAACTCAGAATGTAGTATTTTTAGATATGCTTTCACAACAAGAATTCTATCCAATTCAGTCTTGGACTCTTTGTCATTCAAGCCCATGTATTCTTTTTCAGAATGTACAGGTATGCAATACATTACCTTTACTTGCCCAAAATCACATCTTATTAAGTCTTTTAAGGAGTGTTCTACATGTCCTCGAAGTATTAGCTTCATATCTTGGCAATTTATGATAACATTATTTTCAATTAACCAATTCTTGCCCAATACCATATCATAACCAGTGGTTTCCAAAATGATCATATTAGCCTTTATTCCAGCTCATTAGCCTAATCACATATTTTTGAGGTAATGATGTAATGATATATATGATGTGAAAACATCAGTTCATTTCTAGCTGTTCTGACCGTATACATTTGAAGTAATGATGTAACCTCTAAGTTTAATTCCCATACTAAGTTAGCTAAAATAATGGATATGGAAGCACCAAAATCATAAAGCACTGAAATAAGGTTATCGTAAAGGTAAAGGTTACCTTTCAGTGCTTCATTTCTTAGCTTGCTGTGGGTCATAGCTTCTTCCCCAAAGCTTTCTTCTTCTTCTCTCATTGAGCCATCAATCTAATATACCCTTCTAGCTAAGGGCTAGACTCTGATTGGCATAGGCTGTCCTATCCTTTTTTGCATCTATTTGGGAGGCTGATGTGTTGCCATCCTTTTCCCTTTGCCTTATTGGTTTCTTGGCCAAATTGCTCAACACTTTCCTTTCTTCCTTTTTAACTGGCCAGTTCTGATCTAGTGGTCCTGAGAACCACATTTTTGGCATCCTTCAGTGATTCTATAACATGGTTTAAAATCATGGTATTGTCTACAAGTTTGGCATTGGGGTCGAAAACTCTGGGCTTCTCTAGGCTTCTTTTGATCTTTGCCCAATTTAGCTTTTCCTAGCCTACCCCTAGCTCTTTTTCTTCCACTTTGATGTCCCATGGGAGCTCCTTTTATGTTTTCTACCTGTGGATGCTGAAATTCCTGCTCCAAGGTCAGAGTCCTCTAGATAGACTCATAATAGTTCTTAATGCCTATAGCCCTTAATATTTGTCTCAATTTAGGTCTTAGTCCCCTGATAAATCTTTTGGTGCCCAATTCTTCCTACCCATCATACTATAAGGTAGACCTGAGGAAGCTATTGAATCTGTGCTCATATTCTCTAACTGACATATTCCCTTGCTCCAGCAAGTCAAACTTAATTTATTTCTGATCCTTAAGAGCTTCACTTATATATTGTCATTGAAACACTTGTAGGAATTCAACCCATCTCATGGGTCCTCTCTTTCTTGTGGATTTTCTCTCATTTATGCTCATATAAGCCCTTTGCACTGTCCTCCACCAAAGCTCTACACTACTTTCTAGCTTACAGGTGGCCAATAGCACTTTTTGGGTATAACTGACCTTCTTATTTTCAAACACTTTCTTTATCTGGTAAATTCAAAATTGAGCTTCGTCTGGATCACCACTTCTTTTAAACACTGGGGGTTTAAGAGTCAGGAAGCCTTCTAGTTAGCCTTCCCATAAGTCCTCATTTCTTGATTTTTCTCTTCTTCTTCCAGTGGTCTTTACCATTCTTTGAGAAGCCATCTCCTTAGAGCATTCTAACACTAGCTCTATTCTTCCAGTATTAATGCCAAATTGCTCCCCTTCTCTATTCTTAGTGGTTCTCTTAACTTATGACCTTAGACTTTGACTTATTGGGTGTCTCTTTTCCTTATCCTACTCCTGTTCTTCATCTGCAAGCATGCTTGCTTGATCTTCTCTTATTAGCTCTTTACCTAGCCATCTACTTATTCTTTCTTTAGCTTCTTGGTCCTCATCAGCAATAGTGCCTCTAGGAGCCTTGTTTTGGCCCCTAGAAATAGCTTGCATGCCTACCACAAGCTGAGCAATATTAGCTTGCATCATTTCCATCATGTGATCCATCTTGTGTTGACCATGCGCACTAGGTTCAAGCTTAGTGGCCCTATTAGAAGGTCCTGTGCCACTTTTATCTATTTTCTTAATCTCAGGCTGTTGATCAGGTAACTAATCATCCCTAGTATTAATCTAGTTTCTCATTTAGGTAACTGATCAGCCCTAGTATTAATTTGGTTTCTCATTCTTCTATTTCTACCTCTGGCCATTTACTCCTATAATAAAAATAATGATTGTGTATCGTAGTGGGAATCTGCCTATCAAACCATAAGGTCCAATATATCCATTGTCAGACCATAAAGGTCCTATAGAACTAAAAGCTCTATACAACCTGGCTCTAATACCAACTTTGTCGGGGCCCAACTCACCCCTACCCTAAACTTTTTTAAGAGGTTTGTGCCAACTGATTATTTTGTAGTTACTTAGTTGATTTCATATGGTAAATTGGACTTTAACTCCCAAGATTCTTAACCCCAGTTTACTATTTTCCTAGGTGGGAATCTCAAGCTTTGGAAGCTTTAGTAAGGTTTACCTAATTACTCAATTGATGGGCTTCCAATTAGATGAATTTACTTAGGGTTTAAATATGCATGTGAAAGCATGTCTTAATGGCCTTAGGTGTTCATTAAGGTCTACCTAAAGTTAACATACATACACACCCTTAAGCACACATACATGTACACACCATAGATTACAAACCATGCATGCTTCTTTTACTTAGTGCCTTATGACTTACCTAGGCCCAAAAATACATACAAGCACCAGTTGTTTTATTCTAAGCCTAGTCCCCCGTTGCCCTCAATATACACAAACATGTAGATGCCAAAATTTGCAAGTTAGGACTACATGGCCCAAAACATATACATCAAGAGTTTGATGTACTAAGTGTTCTCATGCATGGTATACTTTTTTGTGTTCAAACAGTCTCTAGACCCACTGAGACTTTAACTTATAGTTTAACTTGGCACTTAGGCCATAGATTATGCACAACCCTCTTGGTCCTTGCCCATACCAGGATTAAGCCAAGAACAACAACTCCTAAGGCAGCCATCAAGGCCTACAATCACAAGAATAAAAACTCAATCATTGGTTCAAATTGATGAACTTTTCATGCTTCCTTTTCATAAGCCTTAATTCATAAAGCATACCTCTCTATACATAGACCTCATATAGAGGTTCCTAAGCCCTTTAGTGCTCCACTTCTTTACCTAAAATGGGCAAAAGAGGGCATGAGTAAATAGGTACACTCTGAAGAGCCCAAACAACACCTAGTGTCTTATTCAATGTTTAAAACATTGGTATGCTCAAAACCTCCAAGCTTATTTAATAACTTGTATCCAAAGACACAAAAGACACCAAAAACCACAAGTATAAGATAATACATAATACATACATAAATGATAAAGGGGTTAGCACACACATGAAATCAGAGAAGCACACGAACACACACACCATAAACATAGGGTTTCCTTAAGATAGGAAGCCTGATTTCGTGGTAAATTCTTCATGTGATCACTTTAATTAAGTTCATTTATAATAGAGCTTTAGGTGATTAATTAAGCTTGGCCCAACTTGAATAAAAACCTTATGCTTGCCAAAAGCAAACTAGCTAGCTTACCATAGTGCTTTATGCACACATAGCCAATTAACATAGCCTCTAGGTTCATTTTCCTTAAGCAATCACCTAAGGCAGCTTTTCCCCTACAAAATATAAGATAAAAAGACTCATATTGGGTCCTCACCTATGATCCAAAGGGTAGTAAGGAAGCTTCATCACACATCCATAAACATAAGAAACAACATAAGTAACATCATGTGCTACTCTTGCTTGACCTTGCCTCGTGTTCACCTTGCTTCCATCCTTCTCCTCTTTTTTTATTCTTAGTAACTTGAGGGTACTTAGGCAAGGGGATAGCAAAGTAAATGATGGTGAGAAATCAAGAATAAAGGAAGAATAAAGTAGTTCATGAAGGATGCCAAAGATGGTGTACTAGCTTTGCTTCGGTTTTGGCTAACTTGTGTTGTCTTTGGATTCTTGCTCATGTTTCAGTATCTAACTATATTTGGCTTATTTCTACTATATTTATAGGGTGTAAATGAGTAGGAAATATCCAAGAAATAGCTAAGTAGCTATAAGGAAGCTACCTTTTGGAAGCTTAAAAGTAAGCAGTGGCTAAATGACCAAAGTCAAGCCACCAAGGTTTTCTTGGACAAGTTTATTCTTCATTTTGCTCTCTTTTCTTTTGCTTCTTTTAATTCATCAATGGTAAGTCTTAGTACATGTTCTTAGGTAGTAAATTGGGTTGGAATCCTACTTGAAAGCAACTAGGAATTTGCCTTTAATAACTTGGTAACAAGGATGGCCGAATGGCTTGGTTTCCAAGTCTTTAGTCTAGTTTACTCTTGATTTGTTCCCCTTTTCTTTTGGCCTTTGGTAAGTGGTTAGCTTGAATTAATGAGCCCAGGTAGCTACCAAGAAGCACATATAAAATCACATTGAAGTAGCCATAAAGACCTAATTCAAACGGTTACCAAAATGAATCAAGCCGCCATGACTTTTGACTAAGATTTGGTCAAATCTTCCTCCAAGTAGCTAAAGTAATTTTGGAATTTATTTTATCCTACTCAAATTCTTATGTGGTGCATTTTAACGACCCACTTTGCTAAATTATTTGTCCAATTAGGCCCAAAAACTTTGCATTGAACACAAGTGCAATTTAAAGTGCACTTAAGAGCACTTTAGTGTTTTTTAAGGTGTCTCCATGGTTCTTTTGTGTTTTGAACATTTTATTAGCCCAAATTTTAGCCCACATTTCCATTTGAATGATATGTGTCATTCTTATACAATGCCTTTCAAGGCATTAGGCCTTAGAGTCACCATAAGCACATAATTGCACACAAAGTTGCACTTAAGAATGTTCTAGTGCACTCTAGTGTGTCTTGGCCATCATTCATGAATCCATCACATTTTTTAGTTTATGTAGCTTCCCTCATTGGTACCACTACCTTAGGCATTGTACTTATAAAATGTCCCTTAGTGTTTTTGGCTTTAGAGCCCCTGAGTTCACACAAGGGCACACTAGGGTGTGCTTAAGGGTCTCCTTTTAGGGTCTTAGCCTAAGTCACTTGTTTTAATGATCTCTTAGCCATGTTTGCCCTCCATTTTGAGTCTCATCCTAACAATGAAATTATCATTCACACACAGCCTTATTTGGCTCACCATTAGGCCATCTTCTATTAGATTCCACCTGAAGTTCAGACAGAGTACCTTTAGGGCACTTTCATGGAATACTTACAGTATACAGCCCTTATTCCCATGATTATGACTTATATCACTCATATATTCACCAAATGTACTTTACATATACATCTCATTATAGCAAATGGCCTGTACAGTCATAAGCATGACAGATTTAAGGTAGGGTCATATTAGGCCCCTTGTCATGGTCCTCTACAAACTTTTGGAATTAATCTTTACGGTAATAACTTGAAACAAACAACCTCATCATTATTGCTTTGAGTTCTCCATATGTCTAGATAGGCTCCTCTTCAATCCTCCTTCCTACAACCACTATATGGTTCCACCATACAAGGGCATAGTGAGTAAACCCTATAGTGCCTAACTTTAACTTCTTCTCCTCTAAATATTGGTGGCAATCAAAGATCATTTCAATCTTTTACTCCAACTCCCAACATGCATCTAGGCCACTTTTACCTTAAAAGAGTGGGATATTGAGCTTTATGGAGTTCAAGTTCTCATCAAGCTTTGGTTCTCCTCTTCTTTATAGCATGGCTAGCTTATAAGTAGTACGCCTTACGCCCTCCTATCCATCTGACTCCTTTACCTCCTTAGTTACCTTGCAGCCTTATACATAAGGTTATTCCTCCTTTACATCTTGGATAAGGGATCTTCTTAGGTCAAAACTTGGAGGGACAACTCCTTACTTTCCTCATGCCTACGTGCATTCACCTCCTTTATGACCTCTAGGGTATCAAATTTCCTCCTTAATTGAGACTTCATGTCCTCAATGGTTAGCCTGAAATCCATGTTTGATTGATGACAATCAAGATTATAGGCTTTTGGGACTTATAAGGATCAATTAAAAATAAGAACAAGACGTCTTATAAGGAAGAGCCAAGGAAACACAAGAAGCCCTTCAAGCACTAATTGTGGAGCATTTGAAGGCCTACTTGGAGCTTTTCCACACAATTTCCTCTTATTGCAAAGTTCTAAATGTCTAGAACAGAAAAAATTTCAATTCATTCAATATTATGAAGATCCAAGCTGAAGAAACTAAGAAATATTGGCTAAAACATTGAACCCTAAGCAAAAACCCTAAAGAGTTCCAAGGGTGCACCCAAGAGCCACCTTGGAGTCTTTCCTAATCATTTTAGTATGCTTGAGTGATTTTGCCTATTTTTCTTAGTTATATTGTGCTTCCTAAATGCTATTTAATTAAGGAACTAGTTTTTGGCATATGGGACACATGCCACATGGATTTTGCATGGAAGAGTGTTCAAACTATGTTTTCAAAACCTAGTTTAACTAGGTTTGCTTCTTTTGCAAGGTTTAGAGTTTCTGCTCCAATGCAATTTTGTTTGGTCAGCTACCCTAGTTTATTTCCATTTACATAAGACCTTTAATTCATGATTTAGACATAGATTAAGAAGCATACAAGTTACTTTGAGCAATTTTCTTGTCTCCTGTTCTTTTTCAACTCCTACATGCACTTGTGCTTCAAGTTCTTCTCTTCCAATCAATCTTCTTCTAATTTACTTATACAATTCTTTTTCCCATCCTTGAGTCTATTTCTAACTTTATTTCCTTTTCTCTTTCTTAATTTCTTCTTCTTGGACCAATTTTGGAAAAGCAAACATTCAGGTATTCTTTGGAACTTATGATTCTTGGACAACAAGTAACACATCAAGTGATATTAAAGCCAAATTTCCAGAACTAGGACCTATCTTTCTTTCTTTCATTTTTTTAAGCTTTGATTCAATATTTTATCCATTCTAATCCATTTATTTTTGCCTTTTTCAAATTTCCCTCGTTGCGTTTAAGTACCTTCTAAACCAAGCCATCAACTATTCTTCTTCATTTAAGTTGATCCAAGTGTTGTTGCCATTCATTATTCCCTCCATTTTTGCATTCTACATATCCAAAAATTTCCAAAAATATTTCATTTTCATTTTGTTTAAGTTGTATTCTTGTTCATCAAGTTACATTATTTCAACACAAGTTGCATTCTCTTTATTCTTGCAAGTACTGTTTCTTCTCATTTTCTTTATAGCAAGAAGTTTTTTTTAGTATAAAAGATCATTCCAACATGTAAATAAACAAAATATCAAACAAACAATGGCTGGAAAACCTTTGAAAGTAGGAAAGCCTTAATTTTAACTAAAACCCTAATTTGGCCAAAACCTTGGCTCTCAAAAACCCTAATTTTCTCTATCTTGTTCTTTTAATCTTCTATTGGAAAAGTATCCTATTGCTACCTTGCTTTTGCTTTCCAAAACATTTTTAATCTATTTTATTTTTTTTGAGTAGGATTTTGTAAGGATTTCAAGAATTTTACAAGTGCTTGTATGCGTTGACTGAGTTGCTTTAGAACTTGAGAGTTTTTGTTGTTTGAGCAAGTTTACACTAACAAAATTTAAGAAAAATAGTGTCTATGAGGATCATTTATTTCAGATACTAATTCTAAGGGTATACAACCTTTCAATCCATGACCTATGTGCAAAATTCCAAGTGATGATGGATAGGTTGGAGAAAACCAACAAAAGGTTGGAGAGGCTGGTGCAAGGAACTTCTAAAGCACCACAAAGGGTAAACTTCATCGGTCATCCCTAAACAATATTCAATGTTGCTAATTCATCCCTAATCTATCAAATGTTGCTTAATCATCCTGCCCTCCATCACAACCATTGAGGATGGATGAAAAAATGATGTGACTGTTGATGTGTCATGAACAAATGATGTGGCTACTGATGTGGCATCACTTTTCCCTCCATCTTTAATGGTAAAATAGATGGCAGGATGATTAAGTAATTTGGATATAGTTTAAGGATGATTAAGCAACATTTGATAGTTTATGGCTGAATTAGCAATATCGGATATTGTTTAGGGACAATCGGTGGAATTTATCCCATTACAAAAGGGCATCCTAAGCTGAATACTAGAGGCACCCTTTAGGAAGGACCATTCCACAAGCTAAGAAGTCTATGCCTATGAAAATGAGGATCTTGAAAGCTTGCCACCACCACCACCACCACCACTACAACCGAGGAGACCCATGAAGGGGTAGCTAAGGGAGGACACCAACCTTAATGTCATCATGTTCCAAATTCCACCATTTAAAGGGATGAATGACCTAGAGGCATTACTTGAATAAGTGGCCAATGTGAAGTTGATCTTTGAATGGTATACCTAACCAGAAGATAGGAAGGTAAATATTGCCACTTTGGAGTTTACTGACTATGTTCCTGCTTGGTGGACTTAGGTTGTGATTTCAAGACAAAGAAACCATGAGGAGCCTATACAAACATGGCATGAGTTAAACACCATAATAAGGAAGAGTTTGTGCCTAGCTGCTAGCAAACAAAGCTACATTGAAGGTTTCAAAGCTTGCCTCAAGGTACAAAGCCTGTGGAGGAGTACTTCAAAGAGTTGGAGGTGACCTTGATGAAAGCCAACATACAAGAAGTGATATGACCATTTTTAGTTATGTTTCTAAAGGGTTTCTTTTCCTTGCATTTACTCATCTTTGATGTGTTTTTGCTAGGATATGGTGCTTAATTGGTTCATATTTTATTTTCAAGTCATATTTTGCTTTATTTGAGCTAGAGATGATTTTGGGTAAAGTTTGGAGCTGAATTGCAATATTTTGGTGAAGTTTTGGAGTTTTACACACCCTTATACATGACCATGTTCTAAACCATGTTAAATTGAGCAAGATCTTAATTTCTCGATGAGTAACAGAACATGTTACATGACCATGTTTAAGCCCTATGTTTGTGTTAATTTTTATAGTTCTTTGGTTAATTCTGAATAAAAGAGAGGATAGATGGAAGGAGGCAGAAAATATATAGAACAAGATGGCTTTTTATGGAGGAAGGCTGCCTAAGGCAGTTCTGATGATCAACGTCATTTTATGGGCACTGAATCAAAGATTTCTTTGTGAAGAAGACATTCATCCATGGATTATTCATTTCCTAGTTTTCTTTTGATAGTTTGGTGTTTATTTTATGGCACTATGAGCTAGACTTTACCTACTCATGCTTAAAGTAGATGAAACCAAGGATGATTTTATGATTATGATTATTTTTTGTTTAATATGATTATGCATTTTTCTCGTACTTTATCCAATGTTCTTTATTGTAATGATTAAGAGTAGTCGGCCTATTAATTCAATATAGGATAATGGAAATGCATAATGTAGTATTCAGTATGTTAATTATGGATCATCATTGGATAAAAGGGATACTATCATAACTAGGAGTAATAGGTGCATTATAAAACCTCTGGACTAGGGTTAAACCTAGTGGTAGGTTGTAGGACATTAACGTGTTCTTAGGAAGTGCGGAAGGCCTAAACACACTATCGGTGACTTAGGAATAGGGTTAGTGTAATGGGAATAGTAAGGAGCAAATCTACATTAGGTAATGCTCCATGGTTCAAGTTAATCACAATCTTGTTAAATCGGAATAAAAGCAACACAAGGGTAGTTCTAGGGGGATTCGATTCTAAATATGAGGTCTTTATTCGTTGATTGTCTTAACTGTTTCTTTACTAGTATTTGTTAGTTAGTTGTTTGTTTTACAGAATTAGTTTAATTTATTTAGTCATAGTAGGTACTTAAACAAATCCTTGTAATTGCTAGTTAGATAATAGAGAGATATTGTGTGCAATAGACAACCTTCATTCATAGGAAAAAAATGATCTTGGTGCTTGCCACTATTATACTTTGATGATCAGTGTACTTGCCTATGAGTTCACTTGTTTGTTTGAGTATAAAGAGATTTGATGCATCTGCACTATTGCTAGTGTAGTGGAAAAGGTTTATTGTGAACTATGAGCACACCATGTTTTTGGCACTATTACCGAAGAACATTTGTTGATTTGCTACTTGAAAAATTGATCTTTATTAATTTAGCCAATTATTTCATTGCAGTATTTCTCTTTAAAATTTTAGTTATTTTTAGTTTATTAATTTCTTCTAGGTATGACTCTCCTAGTGAGATGCTTGTTCAAGGAATTTAAAGTAAATAAAAGTTAGTTTGGAACCTCATTTCAAGTTCACATAGTAAGAATAAGTAAGTTAGGCAAAGTTCATTAACTTCTGAGGAGTTTAAGGTACCAAATAGAGTTAAAGGGAAAATTGCTAATTTTGCATCCTAAAGTGTTGGGCCAAGTCTCGGTAGTTAAAAATGAGTTTTGAAAACATAACTCAAATAAACAAGATTTGACCAGGGTTTGCCTAGTTAGTATTTAAGGAAGGGGGTTTTTGTAACTTTTATAAACTTTGGTGGCACAGGTTTAAAAGGGGTGCAAAACTTGGTAAAGTAGGAGGATGGCTTTCATTTTGCTTCAAACCTGAGTTCCTCCTTCCTTCCTTGATTTTTTCATGAATTAGTGCTCAAAACCAAGAGATTTAAGTGAAAAATTGAAACCACCATGGGTACTTATGCTATGGGAAGCCTAATTCAAGTGAATTTTCATGTTTTTGGCGCTTAGAATCACATTTCTAGCTAGCCCCTACTTTTTATGTGAGGTAACTTGGGTTTCAATGGGGAATTCTTGTTTATTTGATGATTTGGAGCCTTAGTTGTGATTAGAAGTGATTAATTTGATGTTTTGTTCCTTTGTTTGCTTGGAAATTAGGTAGACCTTTGTTGAACTTTGGTTTTGTGGAAGAATTGCTTGCTTCTTGCTTGTGAGTTAAGGTTAAGGTAAGGGAGTTATGATTTCAGGCTTGATTAATGCTATTGGAGTGTTGTTGCTTGATGAATTCAAGTAGTTTTGGCTATAGCATTAGTTAGTGGGCAAAGTTGAGCATGGCGGAGTATGTGTTTAATGGAGTTTGGAATGATGTTTTAATGCATTATAGGTATGCTTGTGATAGTTGGTTGTGGCCTTCGCAACATGTTTTATAGGTACGTGAAGTTGGAAGGCCATCCAAGCATGTTTAATATGCTTGGTAAGTCTTCTAAGGTTGTAGCAGCAAAACGATAAATTTCTGGACATCGCAGGTATTGGTGACACATCGCCAATACCAGGAACGGGTCACTAGTGCAATGAAAATTTCCAGCAAGTTGATAACTACAGTGATATGGTGCCATAGTTATGTTGAAGGTAGGACCACCACTGGTACTCATTTTTAAGGTGGGAGTTAGCTGATGGGATCTCAATAGAGGCTTCTATGTGTTGTATGCCTAGTTGCCTCCCATGTTTATATTTTGAGTCATAGACTCTAGGGTCACTCTTGGGCAAGGAGCATTAGTCTACTTTTGTTGGATGCCTTTTCACAGTTGTTATGTGTAGTATTAATCATACAAATGTTGATTTTGTATGCTTGGCTAATGGAACTCATTTTCTATGAAAAGCACCACGGCCAAGTAACTGTTTTATGATTTCCTTCCTATTGAAGTTAAAGCATAAAGGGCATTGATTTTGCATATTCTAGGTTAATCAACTAGTACCATGAAGTTTTAATCTACGCATATATGTAACTAGCCAATTACAACCACTGTGAGACTGGCTTTTACAGGCTTCCTAGGCAAGGCCAAGGGTGGCTATGTTAGTTTTGGTATCAGAGCTCAGGTTATAGATATTGGAGGCTAAAAATAAGATCTAGTTTAAAGTCCCTGTGTTAGGATAGTTAGTACTAACCAACATTTAGGGAATGTCATCTGGCTTTGGTTGCAAGTTGCTATGGTTGACAATAGGTCAGGAGCTTCAAGAGGAGCTAGGGAACCTAGTGAAGGTTCTAGGGAACCTAGTGAAGGTTCTAGTGATCAAGTTGTGGCAAGGTTGGATAAGATATTCAGGGTGCTTCAGGGGATAACTAAGACTTTGATGCAAGTGGCACAGGGTATGACTACCGTAATGAATTAGTTGTTCCAACACAAAGAGGATAGAGAAGTTGTACAAGAGGAAAATGACCAAGGGATTGAACCACCCTAAGATCAGGATAGGCATGCCAAGCACAAGCAAGTGCCTAGGGCTCATGAAAGATGAGGACATGTTTACAGCCATGAGGAGGAGCCAGAAGATATGGATGCTCCAAGAATGGGGGAAACCCTACATTAGATGAGTTTGCTCAAGAAGTTCAAGACTATTGACCCACCAAATTTTGATGGGTTAGGTGACCCTGATCGAGCGAATGATTGGTTATCCAGGATTAATTGGCTTTTTAGTTGTCGAGGCTATGAATCAAAGAAAAAGATGGCCTTAGTACCTTTCTTTTTTAGAGTGAGGGCTAGTTTATTGTGCGATGATGTGATGGAAATGTTGAGGGAAAGTAATGGCACTCAACCAGAGCACAAGAAAAAGATGCTCAAATGGTCGGACTTTGAGAGGAAGTTCCAACAAGAATATATCAGCGAAGCTGGATGAGATTAGAGGAGGATCCTATTCAAAAACCTTTTTCAAGGTGAGATGTCTGTGAGGGAGTATGAGCAATGCTATAATTTTCTCATTTGGTATGTTTTTTATATGGCTGGTAATGAGGAGTTGTTGGCCAAGATGTTCTGTCAAGGCCTTAAGCCTGTTCTTGGAAGGTATATGGGGATGATGGACATCCGGAGCTATCGTCAAGTAGTCTAGAAGGTGTTGGCCTTAGAAATAAATATTGAAGACTTAAGAACACAAGGAAAGAAGGTGGAGGTTGGACTATCCAACCCAGGTAAAAGTGCCAGAAAATGCCCAATGGCACAAAAGACAACTGAGAGTCAAGGTCCTTTCAAGAGAAGGAAAGGGGCCCATGCCCTAAGTGTAGATGATTCCATGGCATGAAGCCATGTACCTTAAGAATAGATGTCTACAATAATTGTGGTCAGAGTGGTCACTGGGCAAGGGAATGCCCAGGTCCACCTAGGAATCCACCGCTAGCACCTTTTGCCATAGGAAATTGACTTCCTGTTGCCATAGTAGTACTTGATCTGAGGGTCTTCGCCTTGGTTATTCAAGTGACCAAAGAGCCAGCCACCGTTCAAGCTAACTTTACTTTCTAGAATGGTAGTGTTAGAGTACTTTCGATACTGGAGCTACTCTTTCTGTGACATCATCTGCCTTGGTGGATAGACTTAAATTGTAGTGAGAAATTAGGATTATGGGGAAGATTTTTATTATGACCAATGAATTAGTTGATAGGTATCCCTTGCAGTTAAGCTACCAAGATTTCTCTTGTGAGTTACGGGTTATAGATTTAAGGTCTTACAACCTAGTGTTGGGAATAGATTGGCGAAGCAAGCACAAGGTGCAAATTGACAGTGCTAGTCACTTAGTCGATATTACTGATGCTTAGGGAGCTAGACTAACTTGCATAGGAAGGTTAGCATCCAGTGGTAAGAGTTTGCACCTCATGCTTATGGATTCCATCCCCATAGTCATCGACGAGGAATACTATTCTTTGAATAAGGTGGCCATAGAGGAATAACCAAAATAGATTCCTATAGCAAATCAGTTTCCTGAGTTGTTTCCAGTGGAGTTTCTTGGGTTACCATCGAAGAGGGACACCAAGTTTTCTATCCATCTTCAGTTTGGAGTAGAACTTATTTCAATACCATCTTACCAAATGCCATCTCTTAAGATGGAAGAGTTAAAGAAGTAGTTGGAAGAACTGCTAGGAAAAGGCTTTATAAGGCATAGTGTATTACTGTAGGGAGCCCTAGTGTTGTTTGTGAAGAATGAGGACAGAACCTTGAGATTGTCCCTTGACTACAGAAAGTTGAATGCAGTAACACTTGAGAATAAGTATTCACTTCCTAGAATTAATGACCTGTTTGATAGGCTTAGGGGAAGAAGGTGTTTTTTAGGATTGACCTCTGGTCTAGATACTTCTAGATTATAGTAAAGGAAGAAGCTATCCTGAAAACTATCTTCAGAACGAGATATGGGCACTACAATTATACATTTATGCTGCTTGGTGTGACCAACACCCTGGCAGTGTTCATAGAAGCCATGAATAGGGTCTTCATACCATTTTTGGATCAGTTTGTTGAAGTCTTCATTAATGACATCTTGGTATACTCGCAATCTACCCAAGAACATAAGGAGCACCTTAGAGCAGTTTTGCAAGTGCTAAAAGATAATCAGTATTAAGCAAAGTTGTCTAAGTATGAGTTTTGGTATGAAAGGATATAGTTATTGGGGTATATCATAAGTGCTAAGGGCATGTCCGTTGATCCTAAAAAGGTTCAAGCAATGGTTGAGTGGAAAAGACCAACTACAGTTATAGAAGTTAAGAGTTTCTTGGCTTGGCAGGCTACTATAGGAGGTTTATAGAGAAATTCTCTATGATAGCGACACCATTAACGGCCTTGACCAAGAAAACTTAGAAGTTTGATAGGATATCAAAGTGTGAAAATGCATACTTGGAGTTGAATAAAAGGTTAACAAGTGCACTGATACTCATTCTGCCAGATCCGGAAAAAGCTTTCACTATGCACACAAGTGTATTAGGTTCTGGTCTGGGATGAATATTGATGCAAGAAAGTTAGGTGATTGCCTATGGCTCAAGGAAGTTGAGGCCTAATGAGTTGAACTATCTAGTTCATGACATTGAGCTAGCGATGGTAGTATTGGCTCTTAAGCTTTGGATTCAATACTTGTTGGGGAAGTCATTCAAGATTTTCACCAATCATAAAAGTTTAAAGTTTTTGTTCACACAGAAGGACTTTAACATTAGGCAATGACATTGGATTAAGTACATAAAAGATCAATTGAGTACTGTGTAGGAAAAGGAAATGTGGTAGCTGATGCACTAACCTGGAAGTACACGAGGGTGATTCTATCTAAGGATCAGGCTACAAGTTCCTTGGGAAGAGCATTAGGGGATTGTTTCTCTACTTTGCATGAGTTTTGATAAAACCAAAAAAGGTCCCTAGTCTACGTTTTGGAGATATAGTCAACCTAGTTGGCTGAAGTCAGGAATGCTCAGAACAAAGATCCATCATTGAAGAAAATTTCGGGAGAAAAGAAACTTTCTACTGTAAAGAATGAGTTACAGTTCAAGGATGGGATACTACACCATGAAGACCAACTTTATGTGCTGAATGTAGAGGGACTTAGGTAGTAAGTCCTCCAGAAGGCACATAGTAGTAGGTTAAGTGTTCATCTTGGTGTTAGTAAGATGTACCATGATCTAAAAATGCATGTTTGGTGGCTAGGACTTAAGAAGGATATAGTAGGACATGTGGCTAAGTGTTTGACTTGCAAAATGGTTAAAGCTGAGCATCAGAAACTGGCAAGCATACTTCAAACTTTACGTCTTCCAGAGAATAAGTGGGGATCCATTATGATGGACTTTCTAGTGGGGTTACCAAATACCCTGGTGCCCGGTGGCAGTTTCGTCATGTGACATGGTAGGAGCGAGGGGGACTTCCGGTGGAGGAGAGCGCCTGAGGAGAAGGTTTCCCAATGGAGGGTACCTGAAATGCTTAGAAGACAGAGGTTAGGAGGTCCCAGGACTGTGTTTCCGGGGAGGAGCCTCCAACGCCCAAGTCAGTTTTGGGAGATATGGAGGTGATACATAGCGAAGAAGTATGGTCTCTAATGTTCAAAAGACCGCCCTTTACCTGGGGTGTTTACCGAATGTTTATAGAGGAACGAACAGTAGTAGTTCTCCTCTTGTGGCCGTCCCAGATCATGACACGTGTTCGATGGGATGCAATCCACATCTTCGGGGGATGAGGGGACACCCAGCCGATCATAGGCCGCCTGGCTAGGTGCCTAGGCAACCCGAGAGTGGCGTACCAGGGTGTCCCTGCAAGCGGCGTGTCCCTACAAGCGGCGTGTCAGAACATGTTTGGGGGCGACGCATCGGGGATGTGTCAGAGGCTCCTTAATTTCTCCTATCGTACTTTCCGAGGTTACTCTAGTATCACAGGAGTATGTTTCCCGAGGGTGGTCTTTCTTAGGGATACCCCCACTTCCGAGGATGGTTTAATTGTCCCCCCAAGGTTGGCACTGTCGTTTCCTGGAACGGAGGATTGCCGAGGTCGGACTATGGAGGTCGAACATCCTTCTTTCCATGGCAGGTAGTTTCTCTGCCAAGGTTAGTACTTTGTCCGAGTCTGGGGGTCCGGAAGGTGATGGGCACTTCGGCTATCATACCCGAAGTCAGCATGATGCTATATGGGTAGTGGTCGATAGGTTGACTAAGTCGGCGCACTTTATACCCATAAAGATTATTTATAATTTGAAGAGGTTGGCTTAGTTGTATGTTAAGGAGACTGACAGGTTGGATGATATACCAAATCAGATCATATCTAATAGGGATCCTCAGTTTGTGTCAAGCATTGGGAAGTAAGGTTAGTCTCAGTACTTCCTTTCATCCTCAGATAGATGGACAGTCTGAAAGTGTGATTCAGACTTTGGAGGATATGTTATGTATATGTGCCATTGACTTCTGGGCAGATTGGGATCAGCACTTGCCACTCATTGAGTTTGCTTATGTAACAGTCACCAAACTATTATAGATATGGCACCATATGAGGCATCGTATGGTAAATGATGCATGACATGCCATTGTTGGGCAGACATTTTGGATAGGGTAGTCATTGGTTCTGAGATTGTAGCTGACACTATAACTAAGATTAGGTTAATCCAGAAATAGATTAAGGTAACCAATGACTGACAGACTAAGTGCAAATTTGAGGAGACAAGATTTGAGTTTTGAAGTTGGAGACAAGGTACTTCTTAAAATGTCTCCCATGAAAGGAGTAAACCCGTTTAGGCAGAGGGGTAAGTTTGCCCCTAGGTACATCAGACCCTATGAAGTTTTGGAGAAAAGAGGGAAGATTGCATATTAGTTGGCATTACTGCCCAACTTGTCCAAAGTTCATAACGTGTTTTACATTAGTCTTCTAAGGAAACACATAGTGGATTTGGGACAAGTAGTCAACCTTTTGGCGATTTCCATCCAAGAGAACTTGACCTATGAAGAAAAACCCATTCAGATACTTGATAGGCAAGTTAAGAAACTCTAGACCAAATGGATTTCAATGGTTAAGATCCTTTGGTCAAACCATAGTGAAGAGGAACCAACTTGGGAGATGGAGCAGGATATGCTAAAACGGTATCCTAGTGTTTTTCCTTGGTTACAATGGAATTTGGGGGACCACATTCCAGAGGGAAGGGAGAATGTTATAACTCTTAGTGTTGTGCCTAAAAGCCAATCATGAGATGATTGTATTTTTTGCACATTGAGCCATGATATTTTATTAAGGCATTTATCCAGCAATTATGTTTGTTGTTCTGTTTTTACGTAACGCAATAAACATAATTATAACCCTAGAATAATTATATTCTCAAACGCCCCTAGTCTAGTATTATTGTGGAGCTAGTTGCAATAATACATAACGACTAGCATATGTGGAGACTAATATGAGATATGTAGTCTACATATGGGTACAAGTTAGAGAACTTGTGTACTGGATCGACCCACCATGAGAACACTATATGGATCGTTACATGCGTGTCATAAGTGATTCTCATAGTGATCATGGTATATGTAGTCCTTTGACCTAAGATCAACAAGGTTCCCTACATGTGAGTCACATACTTTGAAACTTTCCTTTGTTGCTCGTAACTGAGTGAACTTGAAGGAGGTCATTAGGTGTGTCACATATCATGCGGAGGGATTTGTATGATCAAGATAGGATTTGTCCCTCTTATGTAACAGGAGTGATATCTTCGAGCCCCTTGATAGAGTGAGACTTAGAAAATGCATGGCCATGCTCGAATGAGTTGATATACAATATCAATATCATCAGTTTAAGTTGGTCTACTAGGTAATCAAAAAACCAAAGATTGGGCTATACGAGAGTGACACATTCCATGTTTGGTGCTTAGTCTTGATATCTTGGACAAAGGGACAATAGCATATATCGGTGATGATCATAAAGGTTTAGTCGAATCATCGACAATCTTGTCACTTGGGTAGCAATGATGTGCTGCTAGACACCGCTCATTGCTTATGATCATAAATGTGATTTATGATCATTGCCAACGTGGTAAGAGTCTATTGGGTCGCACACATAGAGCTATTTGGATCATTAGAGTGCATGGGCTAATAATTTGGGTTTTGGTTTCACAATAATTTTGTATTAATAATGGGCCCAATAGTTGAGCCATTATTAAGCCTGAAATTAAAGCCTAATTGGATTAGGGCTTTGAAACCCATTAGGCCTGGAAGTTGAGTCTCACCATAAATACAACTTTTAGTGAGAATTTCGTAGGTCTCCTTGCCATAGCCTCCCAAAAGCTAGCACTGCGAGCGCAAGAGAAACGCATCTGCCGGGATGCGATGGAAGCGTGGTGATCCTGAGAAGCTCGTGTGGATACCACAGTTGAGTGAGAGATCTCAACCAAAAATTAGGTATGAAAATTTTTGAACACCCGATTTACCCTGTTTCACTTGGATCCTGGAGCGTTTCGGTTAAATTTCGCTGCACTGTTTGGCTCCCGAAACCCAACAATAACTCTCCTAGCTGAAGACTTGTTCAAGGAAGGTAAAGTAACTAAAACTTAGTTTGGAACCTTATTTCAAGTTCACATAGCAAGAATAGGTAAGTTAGGCAATGTTCACTAAGTTCTGAGGAGTTTAAGGTACCAAATCGAGTTTGGGGGCAAAATGATAATTTTGCATCCCAAGAGTCGGGCCAAGTCCTGAGAGTTAAAAATGAGTTTTGAAAACTTAACTTTTGCTCTAAACCCAAGCTTATCTCAAATAAACAAGATTTGACCAAGGTTTGACTGGTTACTATTTAAGGAATGGGGTTTTTTGTAACTTTTTAAAAACATTGGTGCCTTGGGTTTAAAGGGGGTATAAAACTTGGTAAAGTGGGAGGATGGTTGCCATTTTGCTTCAAACCCGGCTTCAGCTTTCCTTCCTTGATTTCTTCATGAATTGAAGCTCAAAACCAAGAGATTTTAGTGAAAATTAAAGCCACCAAGGGTACTTATGCTATGGGAAGCTTGATTCAAGTGAATTTTCATGTTTTTGGAGCTTAGAATCAGGTTTCTAGCTAGCCCCTATTTTTTATGCGAGGTAACTTATGTTTTAGTGGTGAATTCTTGTTTGTTTGATGATTGGGACCTTAGCTTTTGGTTAGAAGTGAGTAATTTGATGTTTTGTGCCTTTGTTTGCTTGGAACTTAGGTAGAACTTTCTGGAACTTTGGTTTTTATGAAGAATTGCTTACTTCTTGCTTGTGAGTTGAAGTTAAGGTAAGGGAGTTATGATTTCAAGCTTTATTAAGGCTATTCGAGTGTTGTTCCTTGATGAATTAAAGTAGTTTTTGGCAATAGCATTAGTTAGTGGGCAAAGTTAATCATGGTGGACTATGTGTTTGATGGAGTTTGGAATGATATTTTAATGCATTATAGGTATACTTGCAATAATTGGTTGTTGCCTTCGCAACATGTTTTACATGTACGTGAAGTTGGAAGGTCATCCAAGCATGTTTGATTTGCTTCGTAAGTCTTTCAAGGTGATAGTAGCAAAACTGTGAATTTTAGGGCATCGCAGGTTGATAATTGTGGCGATGCGTCGCCATAGTTATGTTGGCTTAAAATTTCAAATTTTGCTACATTGTTCGAGGGTAAGCCTAGGGTTGTGCTTAGGTTACCTAGGGGTTAAAGTGTTCTGGGGGTACTCCAAGGCTTCTAAAACTCCTTCGAGACCTAGTAGTCTTCTTCAGTTTTATGGGCACTTTTACTGTAAATAAGAAGACTTGTTAATAAAGGGCCACAATGAAGTATCACTTGCTTGGGTGAAAGGTTTAGTACCATTAGTGACCTAGTCGTGCCATCAGGCATGAGGTTTCGATGTGGAACCTTAGTGAACCTAGTGGGTCTTTAAGGCCTAGTCAACATTAGTCCCAATATAGTGCCCCTGTACAACATGGTGTCTAGAAGGACCTCAGTTGTCTGAGCTTGACATCGGTTAAGGTGGATGAATGCTTTCCAGTCAGACAATGTCCCTATAAGACACCAAAAAAGAGGGAAGGCGATCCCAAAAGTATTTTCCAAGGAGGCATCCTTCGACGCCTAGACTTAAAGTTAGTCTCTCGTACATACCAAGGAGTAACTTCTTATATACTGGCTCCTAAGGGTGGAACTCACCAGATCTGCCTTACGCGTGTTTGGCTAGATTGGGAATAGTGGTCTACATTGTCCCAAATGTCTTTGCCACCTACAGGTTTGACGCAGGCCCTGGTGGGCGCTTTGCATGCACCTAGGAGCAATCCTGTAATGGTATTGTGCTCACGTCAGTGCCGAGGCACATCGTGTGAACTTTAATAAGGCCTATCTCCAACGTGTCATAGGCTGAACTCTCTCGGCCCCAAGGTCGTAGCCTTTGTTCAAACTCCTCAGTCCTTACTAAGAGCTCGGGCAAACCTTGGGGCCTAGGGCCTTTGGCCATCACTTGCCACCCCCCCCCAAAATAGTCGATGAGCATGTTGCTACATCGGTAAAGTGTTATGTAGTGTTACTTGCCTCAGAATCCCCTTTTCTGCTTACTAACACATCGCTTGAGTTCCTCTGAAATGAAAGTTACTTTTTGGCAGAGTATGTTACATAGTTTCACCTTACCAGCATCAATTACATTACTTTAACCGACATGCTTAATGCCAGTTCTTGAGAGAGTAGCTTTATGTCTTTTCATGAGTCGCTACCTCGATTTTGAGTTTTGAGGCACATGTGTCCTCTAACAGAAGTGAGCCATGTCTAAAAGGCACAAAAGGGCATTTTCATCTTTCTACATTTGCATTCAATGCAATGTTTACTCACACTGCTTTGGGGTCTATAATTACTTGTTCCCTCATGTGGGAAATCCATCCTTTGCTCTTTGATCATCCTTTTTTTCTTTTGCTCCTCGAGTGCTCCTAATTTTCCAACAAACTTTTGGTGACATTTTTCCAATCTCAGGCAGGTTTGATTTTTTATCCCTCATTTCTCTTTTTCACTAAACAGAGCAATGGCTGAGGCATCTTCCACTTCTAGAGGAAACTAGGAGTCTCTAGACATTCACCCTAGTAGTGCTACATTACATAAGGTTCCAAAGTGAAGGAAGAAATACTTTCTTCTTGCTGATGTCACCCTTCGGATGCCGAGAAAAGGAGAAATGAGCTACCAACCTTAGGAGGGAGGTTTACTATAAGTTCTCATTGTGCCAAAGAGGCGTTTCTATTTCATGCTTGCACAGGGTTCTAGAAGCAAGAATTACTCCTTTGTGTATGGCACTCGTTACGGCTGGCATAATGGGTAGAAAAAGTGTTTCTTCATGACAATACTAAAGTCCTGGGAGATCTTAGGCAAATGGGCTTTTGGGAGTTTGGAGGTGGATGTGGAAGATCCCTCCCAACTCTTGGACAAGAAGATGAAGAAGTGCTTCCACAACTTCGACACTCGGATTCAGGCTGTGGCGGGCTGAGGGAACCTAGCCGGAGAGGCTGATCTTTTTCCTTTCCCCATTAAGTGAGGCTTGATGATGGTAGAGGTGCTGCGCCTGTTGCAAGTTTACCGCCTCCCTCAACTAAGACAGAGTTGACTGCCGAAAGGACCACAAAGGCTCCCAAAAAGAAGCCCGCTGCCAAAGACCCTCAGGAAGACCCCTTTATGGCCCTAACCTTGGTCCAACTACTTTAGGGGGATCTTTCCTATTCTTCCTTCATTTCCTATAAATGCTATTCTTTTTATAATTTATCTTCTTCAGTAACTTAAACTAATGCCTTCTTTTTGGCAGAAATGGGTGATGACTTTAGCACCAAATTGTACTGAAAGGCTTTCTTGGCGAAGGCTCAAAAAGAGGACAGCAAGAAGGCAGCCAAGAAAAAGCCCAGGAAGAAGTCCTTTGGCAATCTTTCTCCAAATGAGGCCCATATCACTTCCTCATCAACCGATGTTCCTAAAACGAAGGTTGTTCCTAAGCCAATGGTTCCTCTGAACACTGAGATCCCTTTTATGGTGGACTCAGAGATGGCCGAGCAAAAAGATCTTGAAAAAAAGGTTTCCACCCCTCCTCCAAGTCCACACACCATTGCGGTTTTGCTGGGGGCAGTAACTAAGAAAGCCATACCCATTCAGGCGGCTAAGAAGCAGAGGGAGAAGAAGAAGGCTAAGTCCTTCAAAGTGATGGTTGAAGATGTTGTCCAAATTTCAGATAGCGAGGGAACTTCCTAGCAGGCCAAGGTCCCTCCCTAAGGTTCTTTCATTTCAGCTCCCATCTTTCTTAGTTACTTTTTAGCTTATTACTGGATTGAAGATTGGTTGGGTACTAATTTAATAAATGAACTTCATCGTGACTATCCAGGGGAGACTTCAGCACCTGAGTGGTTGGCTGAGCCTGAAGCCCACCACGCTATGAGAAATGAGCATCTGGGGGTTGTTCTGAGGTCGCCTATTGAGGACTTGACTAAGGACATGTCCTTTTTTGACCACGATGTTTCAGGGAGGATGATCCTACAGTTCTACTGGGAAGTGACTACCAACGCCACAAAGGACCTCCTGAATGAGGAAGGCATCACGGTCACTTTGATAGACTACTCCATGCCAAGGTTGGCAGCTTTATGTCTTGGTTCTTTCCACTTTTAATTCTAGTTACTTGACCTTCTACCACTGATGATCTTATTTCCCTCCTGTATCTTCAGGGTAGCTCCTCATCATCTTTGGATGCTTCAGAGATTTCATCATGAGGTAGACAAAGATTTGGAAGAATGTAAAGGAAAGTCTAGCTAAGGCGAAGGGGGATCTTGCCGACATGGCCTTTTAGTTCAAGGGGCTGGAATACACAGCCATTGAAGAGCATGCCGAGCTCAAGAGGTAGATCGACAAGGAAGTGAAGGCCATCACTCGGGAGGCCAACTCCTACATCGAAGACCTAAGCCTCCATCTTTCTCTGATGTCCACTGATCGCGACATTGTCAAGGCTAGCCATGATCACTTGACCGAAAGGTGAAGATATGCTAAGGACAAGAAGGTCCTTCAGAATGAGCTCCGTGAGGCAAAGCTCGAGATTAAGGAGCTGGACCTAGATAAGAAAGGCAGGGAGGAGAAGCTACAGAAGATCATCAACATTGCTATTTCCAGACTTCAGGATGTGTTCTATCTAGCCCATTACCAAGTCCTGGAGAGGCACCCCTATCTTGAACTTTTTTATTTGAACGCCTTTTGGAGGCCTGAAGGGGAGATGTCAGCACGGTTGAGGGACAAGTACCTTGAGTAGCCCAATGGCTTGCCAAATGATGAAGGAACCAAAAAAGAGGGGGACAATTAAACAAGGAAAAGGAACTTGGAGACAATGTAAGCGTTGACCTCTTAATTCGTTGCTCCTTTGTATTACCGCCTTCCTTCTCCTTTTATTTCATTTTTTTAAGTAGCAAATGTACTTCAGCCATGTATCGGCCTTCTTTTAAATGTAATTTAGCCATATATCAGCTTTCTTTGAATGAACCTTTATTTTTTTCCACTTTTTTCATCTTCCCGTTCAGTTTCTCCTCATTTTTTGCTTTTCATTTTGCCTTTTTACTATTATCAGTTTGAAGGATCTATCAGTGCATTCACTTGTTCTAATGATGCTTTTTTGTTCCTTCGGTTGACCTTTTGGAGTTAGAAACATTTTTCAAGTATTAGAGTTTAACTCCCTTATTTGGCCAAATTGCCGAGATTTCCTTAGCGTTTCAGCTTATTTCTTTATATGTCCTATTCCTTTGCCAATGATATTAGCATTCATTTTTCTCACAATTTTTTTAAGTTCATAGACTTAACTCATGATTTCAAGCAAAGTTTCCCCATGAAAGTTTTTTCCTTGCCATATTTTTCACACATAGAGGCTTTATTGGAACTATACTTAAGCAAAGTCAAGTGAATTATTTCTTTAGACAATCTACGTGCCATGTGTTTTTTTTAGTTCGTTTCCAAAGTTGTCCACCAATTTAAAGACTCCTAGCCTAACTTTGGCGGTAACCATATATGGGCCTTCCCAGTTTGCCCTTAACACTCCTTATGCTGGCCTTCAGGGCTCAACCTCAGCAGTACAGAGCAGCAAGTCCCCAATTTTGATTCCTTTTGTTTGACCTTCCAATTTGTGAAGGCGGCTTCCCTTTGCTGAAATTCCCTTCTTTAGAGTTCTCTACACTCCATGTGTTCTTCCAATAGATCTAGTCTGGCCTTTAGGCCTTCATCATTAGATCATTCATCGAAGATCTCCACTTTCAAAGGTGGGCACGCTAGTTCAATAGGAATTAGTGCTTAGATGCCATAGGCTAAAAAGAAAGGGGTTTCTAAAGTCTTTCTTGGAATAGTTCAGTAGCTCTCCAAAACACTAGGTAGCTTTCCTAGCCATTTTCCTTTAGCTTCCCCTAGTCATTTTTTAGGCCATCTTTGGTAGTTTGGTTGGAGACTTCAACTTGGCCATTGCTTTGGGGATGTGCTACTAGGGTGAAATGTATCTTGATGCCAAAGTCAGAAATGAACTTCTGGAATCCTTTATCGGCGAACTGAGTTTTATTGTTGGCTACCAATATCCTTGGGCAACCAGACCTGCATGTAATGTTTTTCCATACAAGCTTTTGGATTTCCTTGACCGATACAAATGCTAACGGTTTTGCTTCTATCCACTTCATAAAATAATTCACTGCCACTACACAATACTTCACCCCTGGTACCTTGGGGAGAAGGCCTATAAGGTCTATGCCCCAGACTGCATACGGACAAGGGTAATTTGCTGAAGTCACTTCTTCGGATGGCACTCTTTGCCAGACGTCATGGTGTTGGCAGTTATCACAACTTCTTACAAGCATGCGTGCATCTTGCCTTAGTGACGGCCAGAAGTACCCTTGCCGAAGTACTGTACCGCTTAAAGTGTCAACGTTGATGTAAAAACCACATCGCCCCTCTTGTACTTCTCTTAGGATAAACTCTTTTTTGACCTCTCCGATGCATTTCTGCAGGTGCCTTGCTGGTAAGTCCTTCACCTATTAGGAAATACCTTCCTACCCTTTTCTTGACTTTCGACACTTCTATCAAATCATCGGGTACCTTTCCCTCGGTGAGATATTTCCAGAGTGGGACTCTACATCCCTTTTGGATCATGAGTGCATGTTTTTCCTCTATGCTTGGCTTATTTTATTCTTCAGTGTTCCTATTCATTTTTACTAAAGCATCTACTTAGGTATTTTCTTGTCAAGGAACTTTCTCTATGACCACTTTCTCAAACTTTTTGATCATCTATTTTGTGAGGTCAAAATATGTCTTAAGTCTCAGTTCCCTAACCTCATACTGCCCTTTCAATTGTCAAACTAAGAGCTACGAGTCACTGCAAGCTTGAAGGGACTTGATGCCTATGCTTCTAGCAAGACGTACTATGGCAATGAAGACTATATATTCGGCTACATTATTCATTACTTGGGAACCAAATTTGATGGCTTAGGATGTTCTCAATCCCTCTGGTCCCCTTAGGATTATACCAGTACCTTGACTTCTGAGGCACCGTCAACAAATAACTCCCATTCTAGCTCATCGTTCTCTTTGGCTAGAGTTTATCCCCAAAATTAGCGGGTAGTTCAACAATAAAATCTGTGGGTGCTTGTGCCTTAATTGGTTTCCTCAATTCATAGATTATGTCATATTCTTTGAGCTTTATGCACCACTTTGAAAGTGTTCTTGAATGGTCTACTTTCTTCATCACATCTTTGAAAGGGAGATTGCTTCTAATGATAGTTGAACGACCCTAAAAATATGGCCGAAGGTGTCATCCTACAAGGACCAAAGCATAGATGGCCTTCTGCAACACTAGGTAGTTCACTTCTTCTCCATTGAGTAACTTGCTTACACAATGCACAGGCCATTGTTTCCCTAGTTCATCTTCATACACAAGGATGAAGCTTACGGCTTTTTCACTAACAGCTAGGTATAGGACAAGGGGCTCCCTCTCTTTCGATTGCCGGAAGGTGGGAATTTCGGCAGGACCGGCTTTGATTCCTTCCCATGCTGCCTGGCATTCTTTGTTCCACAGATTTTGTAGGTGATCGGCCTTGACATCATTTTTTGCTGCTTTTTTGAGTGTCTTGAAAAATGGTCTACACTTGTTCCCATATTGTGAGATAAAGCGGCTCAAGGCTGTTATTTTTCTTGTCAGCCTTTGTATATCTTTGACTGAGCTGTGAGTTCAAGACTCAAGGAAGGCCTTCACCTTGCTTGGGTTTGCCTCTATACCTTACTTTGAAACCATGAATCCCAGGAACTTTCCTCTATTTATGCTAAAGGTACATTGTTCTGAGTTCAAATGTATACCAAACTTTCTAAGTTGTTGGAAGGTTTCTTACAAATCCTCAATGTGATTTGTGCCACTTCAGCTTTTAACTATCATGTTGTCAACATATGCTTCCATATTCTAATTGATCTATTTTGTGAACACCTTATCCATTAGTCAGCATCTATTTTAAAAGCATGAATGCCAAGCTGGAACCATTCCAAAAATCCCTTCTTATAGCTAGGATATAGCCCTTGGGAGATAAGTTAATGACTTTTAGAGCCTCCTGGTTGAACCTATTAATGTAGTCTCGAAGAGACTCACTTTCCTCTAAACAACGTTGAACAATTGAGCTATTTTTCTTGCTGAAGGGTGACTTTCAATGAATTGGTGGGTGAAAGCAACAAATAACTCATGGAAAGATGTAATAGAAGAGGGGGCCGAGTGTTATACCAAGCAATTGCTGGACCAAACATTGTTACCTCAAAGGATTTGCATAGGGTAGTTTCATCGGCTCTACTCAGAACCATGTTCTTCTAGTACTTGGTCAGATGCGCTTAAGGATCTCCCCTCCAATCATAGCAATCTAGTTGAGGTACCCTGAAGTCAGATGAGATTGGGGCATTTCGAATGGCAAGAAGGAAGCATCACCACCAATGGGAGTTCCAGTTAAACAAGTTGACATAGGCTTTCTTGTGATTTGTTCCTCCATCTTATCCTTTCTTTCCAGTAATTTTTTTAGGATGGGGTCTAATCAGCCCTCGTCAAGTCTTTATGGAGAAAAGGAAGTTCAACAGGTAGATTTTTGTTTAGGAATAGCAGACCTTTCATCTTCTAGTCATGCTTTAGGCTACAGCGTCATAAGCTCCCAGCATGAGAATCACTTCGTGTACTGCCTTCAGCTGCGGGAGGTGAATTTTTTGTAAGAGTTAAGAATTTTTTCGATAAAGGTTCCCTCTCAAAATGCCTTCTTGAGGTATTCTGCCCAAAGTGATGGGCAATTTTTATGACTATGGTGCACTGGAATTCATGCAGGAACCTCATCAATAGAGTCACCAGGCAGTCATCGTCAGGTAAATCTGTTGGGTCGCCTCCATGCACCTGTGGCAGATAGGGAGTTTTCTCCAGTGATGAATCATGGCAAGGCTTGCCTTTAGACACTTGAGTCATCACCATAGCTATGTGTGGCTAGTTTCCCATAGATGGCACCATTTGGTGTGTGGAGGGACCTTAGTCGTCTGAGCTTGGCATTGGCTAAGGTGGATGAACGCTCTCCAATCAAATGATATCCTTGTGAGACACTGAAAAAAAGGGGAAAGGGAACCCTGGAGTATTTTCCAAGGAGGGATCCTCTGACATCGAAGTAGGTAATATAATTGATGATATTATGCAGACTCAGAGTTAGCCTTTCATACATACCTGGGAGTGACTCCTTATATACTAGCTCCTAAGGGTGGAACTCACCTCTGCCTTACACGTGTTCAGCTAGATCAGGAATAGTGGTATACATCATCCGAACTGTTTCTACCACCTGAAGGTTTGACGCAGGCCCTGGTGGGTGCTTTGCACGCACCTGGAAACAGTCCTGTAATGGTATTTTTCTATATTGTGGTCATGTTCACGCCGAGGCATGTCGAGTGTACTTCAGTCAGGCTGATCTCCAAGGTGTCCCAAACTAAACTCTCTTGGCTCGAAAGTCATAGCCTTTGTTTAGACTCCTTAATCTGTACAAAGACCTCAGGCAAACCTCGGGGCCTAGGGCCTTCGACCATCACAACATAAGGGAGTTTTCAACTAGTGAATTCTCACTAGTTAGGCTAGTAAGCTATGCTTGTTGGTGGGCAAGGCTTTGCCTTGTAGTTCAAGGACTAGGTTGGGGCAAGTCCTAAAGGATTAAAACCTATGCGCATAAGTTTAGCCTCAAGTTGTATGAGCTCATAGCAGATTACATATGTTATATATGTGTTGTCCTTGGTATTTTTCTTGCGGGTGAAGACCACTTACTGAGAATTCTCAAATTCTCACTCCTTATGTTATGTTGTGCAGGTTCTGACATTGTTGGGCTCGATAACCGTTGAGGATTGTCATCATAGTCTATTGTTGCAAGTACTTTGCCTTGAGAATCCTTGTGATTCTAATTTCCCTGGTTACTTATGGTTGAGTAATAATGTTATCTATAGTGTTTTCTTAGCTACAGAGCCTAGCATGACATGGATAGAGTTTTCTAACTCAGCACTGGGACTCGTCTCCAAGGTAGGAGCTAGTTGAAGGGATTTTAGTAGAGGCTTGTTCATGTTGTTTGCCTAGTCGCCTTTCATGTCTATATTTTGAGTCTTATAATTTAGGGTTGCTCTTAGGTAAGGAGCATTAGTCTACTTTTGTTGGATGCCCACACATAGCTGTTATGTGTAGTATTAATCATACAAATGTTGATTTGTATGCTTTGGTTATTTGGACTCATTCTTTATTTGAACTCATTCTCTATGCAAAGAACCTTGGCCAAGTAAATATTTTATGATTTCCTTCCTATTTAAATCAAGGCATAAAAGAGCATGCATCTTGCATATTCTAGGTTAATCAACTAGTACCATGAAACTTTAACTCCCACACATATATATCTACCAAATTACAACCACAGTGAGACTAGCTCTCATAGGCTTCCTGAGTAGGGCCAAGGGCAACCATTTCACTGCTTCTTCTCTCATAGGATTTTTGGTGTATGACTCATAGCCATCTTAGTGAAGTTCTTAAAGCAAATTCAAAAATGGAATAAACTTGCACAACTTTCACATTCTGATTTAGACTAGCAAGGAGAAAATAGGAGCAATTGATCATGGAGGATGGCAATCAAGTGAGGACTATTTTAGAACATACTAAACCATCTCTTGAAGGGATAGAATCCAATTTCCTCAAACCTTCTGTCAATGCCAACAATTTTGAGATTAAGCTGAATATTATTCAGATGGTGCAGAATTTTGTTCTATTCAATGGCTTGCTGGACAAAGATCCTAACACTCATATTCCTAGTTTCTTGGAGATATGCGATACATTTAGAATTACTAGAGCTTGTAAGGATAGCATTAAATTCAGGTTGTTCCCATTCTCATTAAGAGGAAGATCTAAAGAATGGTTGACTTTACTTCTAAGAGGTTTTATTGCCACTTAGAATGCTCTTGCTAAGAAGTTCTATTGAAGTATTTTCCTCCATCCAAGATTGTGAAGTTCTGTAATGATATTTCTACTTTCAATTAGATGGATTCAAAGATGTTATATGAAGCTTAGGAAAGGTTCAAGGACTTACTAAAAAGGTGTCCACATCATGGATTACATACATGGATGCAAGTGCAAACATTCTATAATGGCCTAAGTTATGCTTCCAAGTAGATGATCGATGTAGTAGCTGGTGGTACTTTGAATAGCAAGACGCTTGAAGTAGATCAAGAGTTGATTGAGGAGATGGAAATGAACAATTATTAGTGGCAATCATCATCCAGGATTAAACCTATCAACCAGCTACAATTCAAAGTTCTAATGCTTATTCAGCTCTAGCAAGTCAAGTTGAAGCCTTAGCTAGAGAACTTATAAATTTTTTGGCTCATCAAAGGCAAGTGGTGTTGCAATATGAAGTTTATGGAGATGGTGATTTGAGTAATCACTATCAAATGTCCAATTGGTTAAGTAAAACCAAGAAAGTATAATTTTTTGGAAATCCACCAAGGCCATAGAACAATCCTTATAATAATATGTATAATCCAGAGTGGAGGAATCATCCAAATTTGTCTTCGAGTAATCAAAGGCAAAAACCTCTAGGGTTTTCAAACTTGACCATAATAAGAAAGGAGGCCAACTGTGGAGGAAATAATTTCCAAGTTCATCCAACAATTTGATGCTAGGATCGATGCGATGGAATCCAAATTGCAGAATATGAGAGCTAGTTTGTAGAATTTTGAGACCTAGCTTGGTTAACATGATAAAATGCTTTTTGAAAAGCCACAATGAACTTTATTCATGAATACAGAGCTAAATCTGATAGGGGTGCTCAATCTAGCTTTCCATCACAAGGCGAATGGCCATGAAGAAGTAAAGATGTTAAAGGAGAAAAAACCTCCTTGATTTACCGAGGAGAATGTTAGACTGTGTAATGCCCTCAAAACATTAAGTGTTTAATCCATGGGCAATGTGAATTTAGGACTTGTAACATAAGAAACTTAAGACTTGTGTTCATTGGATTTAAGAAATAATGTTTTGAATGAAGCTTAAGGGTAGCTTGAGAGTTTGAACCTTTCGGGTTCACTTGGTAACTTGGCCAAGAAGAAAGATGCAAATGATGATTTGTGGAACTAAAGGACTTAATTGCGCATATATCGGAAGACTTGAGTGGATGAATCATTTATATGAGGATTCATATGTTTTATGCATAAAAGTTAGCATACTATGTCTAGGATTAGACCACTTCTAATGCTGCTTAGCTTGTTTCGGTTCTTCACATGCTCCATTCACCATTGCCTCCTTTATCCGGTTGTAACACCATTGTTAAAGGCTTTGAGGTTGTTGTTCATGAATCTCTTGAGTTGTTCTTGAGCTCCCAAGTGCAACCTAAGCTAAATTAAAAAGGAAACTCAGTAGTGAAGGTGGATTCATGAGCAAAATGAACCAAGGAAGTTATCTGTAGCAACAACAAGCTAAGAAAGGGCACAATTGAATTTTCCCAAGCTTCGGGCAACTAAGTTGCTAAGCCAAGGTAAGGATTCTTTGTACTCACTAAGTTTCATAGTAGAATCTATGTTAGTTTCATAAGTATTAGCCTCTTAGGTGATGTATTTGAATCCAAGGGATCCTAAGATAACTATAAGGGCTACGGTTGTTAGACAACTATGTGTATGATGCTAATTAGCTAAGTATAGCAAGCATTAGGGATAGGAATTGAGAAGGCCAACTCAATTCCTAAGCTTGTGAGCTTTCGGATTAGTATAGGTAAACCTAAATGGTTAACCAAATTAATATGAATGTGGAAGAATGCTTGCTAGGACCTTTCGAATGGTGTTGATGGTGTGTCAGTAATTGTGTGGTTCTATGCTTGTTTGGGCAAGCTAACCCCTTTTACATTTCTTTTTTGTTATGTATATGCTTGTATTGCTTTGTGTTTCCATGTCTTTGATTGTAGGTACTTGGACTTTAGCTTCGGTTAAGCTTGGTGCTTAACTTGTTTTAGGCTTTGAAAGCCATTTGAATCTTTAATGAGTTATCAAACTCATTGCCCTACTTTTTACAATTGTAGGGAAAGGTTTACTTGAGAAACAAGGAAGCTAATAGTGATTATTACTCTTTTAGGTTTGGAAAGGTATTATGTTAGAATGAATTTTTTGCTCAATATTCTAAGTTTTATTGTTTGCTTGTGTAACAATCTAATGTATGTCAATTCATTACATGTAGGTCTATGTGTCTAGAGTTGTGGGAACAAAGTCTTAGTGATGATGGATGTGCATAGATGGCACTCATGTTGTCTTTTGTATGGATATTTATAAGTATGTTTGTCTCAGGTATGTATATGTATAAGTGGCCTATAGTAGGCTACCCAAGACTTAGGAGTGTATATGTGCTAGTTGAGCTTATCCTAGAATGAATGCACATGTTTGATTTGTGTTTAATCACTATCGGGTGCAATTTAGTGCATTAGTGTGTGTATGCACTTTCAGATGTTAGGAGTACTATGGTAGGCTTACCAAAGCTTGTGCGTGTGTGCTATGTACATGTGAACCTATGTTTTCAAAATTGAGGTTGGTGTTTGGTTTCCATGCATATGCACTCGATGAATGATTGATGTTTGTGTTGAACTAGTATGAAATCCATCTAGGCACTTAACTGCATACGTCTTGGGTGCATGTCTATGTGCCCTGGTAGTGTCCAGGTATGCCCCAGTGCCCCTCCCTTGTGTCCTAGCAGTGCACTAATAATGCCAAAAGTGCCTAAACTCTTGAATCTAGTACACAGTACATACTTAGGAAACAAGTATTAGAACTAAACCCGATAAGTATTAATTAGTGTTTAAACCTTTTTTTTTTTTTGGTTCTAAACTTCTCAAATGGGCTAAGGGCTTTAATGGTATCAGAGGTAGTTTGGTCTTATTAATTATGACCAAACTTGATCTTCTTGAAGTATAGACTTGTTCCCACATTAGGCTAAGTAAACTTATGAATATTGAGAATATGTGTGTCTTGCTTGTTGTTCTATGCAGGATGAGGACCCAAAACATGAAAAAAGAGGCTAGAGGCCAATATGACGGTAGAGCTAGCCATCCTAAGGTTGAGTAGCTTGATTTTGTACCGAGGGGCAAGATAGGGCCACAGGGCTTGTTAGGGCCACTGAGCCTACACATAAGGCCAATGTGCTTGGGCCTAGTGTGGATGCTCAAGAAAGAATGGACCACATGATGGAGGTCATGCAGGCAGCCATTGCCCAATTGGTAGTTGGCATACATGCCCTGACTAGAGGTCAGGCACAAGCCACAGAACATGCTAGGCATGCTAAAGACACAAACGTTAGGAAGAGACTTGGGAAGGATCCCATGCTTGGTGATCAAGTGGTAATGAAGGTGGATATGATAATGATGATTATGAAGAGAGGAGGAACCGAGAGCAAGGAGGGTAAGATCAGAAGTGAGACATGAAGTAAGACTTGAGGAGGTAGTAAGTCTAGAAGTAGAAAAGGTAGACATAGAAGAGATGAAGAGACCAACCCAACTCACTATCATCACTAAGGCAACGAGAGCACAGAGGTGAAGGCATAGGGATGACTTGGAAAGGGGTGCAAGGCCAAGAGGTGAAGGTCTAATGGAAGGCCAAATGGAGGGGTTCCTTTCTTTGAAAGCCCCAACTTTCAAAGGAGGATGTGATCTACAAGAAATAGAGTTCTAGATCAATAGAGAAGATTTTTGAGACAATGGAAGTTTCTTCTTCTTAAAAGGTTTTGCTTGCCACCTTCAGATTGGAAGGCAATGCATAACTATGATGGAGGGTAATGCAGAGGAACTACAGCAGCAAGAATAATGAAAGGCTAGCTTCAAGGATAAAGTCCATGAGATGGGCAAAGTTTCTGCAACTTTTCTAGTAGCAATACGTAAGTGTGACAATGAAGGACCAGAAGCAGGTGGAGTTTGACTTGCTTGAGCAAGGAGAGCTCTTAGTCCTAGAGTATGGGTAAAGGTTTAACAACCTTATATGCTATGCTCCTTAGTATGAAGGCCAAGAAGAGCTGAAGAAAAAGAGATTTCTCAAAGGACTCAAGCTTGAGCTGAGGAAAATACTCAATGCATTGGGAGCCTGAGAGTACCATGAAGTTGTTCAGAGAGAAATGGCCTTAGAGCAGGAGTTTAGAGGCCAAGTTCAAAGTGGCATAGAAGGTGCAAGTAGGATGTAGAAACCATTCAAGAAAAGAGGCCAAGAGGAGTTACTGCCTAAGCCAATAAAGGAGGCCAAGAAGGAAAAGAGGTCAAGCCAATATGGAGCACAATGCAAAACCTATGGAAAGTATCATGGCCAAAAGCCATGTTACAGGATGACTGAAGGTTGCTTGAAGTATGGAGCCTATGATCACTAGGTAAGAGACTGCCCCATCGAGAAGGAAGAGTAAAGGCTGATGGGAAGGTTTGGTAATAGATTGGCATAAGGGCAATTGTGCATGAAGAGGAAGAATGTGCCTTCACAGAAGAAAGATCAAGGCCCCAGCATGCCCATGGATAAGAAGAAGCAAAACCAGGCTCTTAGAAGGGTATTCTAGTTGGAGACCTCAAGGAGGACCCAGGAAGCTCAGGAACCCAAATTTGAATATGAAGGTTTAGGCCAAGCAAGGCTAAATAAGAAAGCTCTAAAAGGTACCACTTTTTTCAATGGTTATAAAGTGTCAGTTTTATTTCATACTGGTGAATCTTTATCTATGATATCCTCTAAGCTTACGAAAGCTTTGAATCTTGAAGTATGCACTATGAATGAAATGTACCTAGTTAGAACTACTAGGAGTGAGATTATGTTCCCATGTCATGTAGTGAAAGATTGTATACTTAGGCTTGGTGAACTTAAACTTAGAGCTAATTAGATAGTCTTAAAGGTTATTGGTTATGACATTATACTAGTCATGAATTGGTTTAGTGACAATAAGGTAGTTATAGTCTGCCATGCCAGGTAACTTTGCTTGCATAGGTGTGAACCACACATTGTGGAAAGCTCATCTGAGCTAACATGCAAGAGGTGTTTAAAGGTGGTGGAACACAAACCCTTGTTATTGGAAGGTGAATATATGGGATGAATGGGAATGAAATAGCCAGTGAGTTAGGCAAGATTTCCATAGTATAGGAGTTTCCTAAAGTGTTCCCCACATATCTGCCAAGACTCCCTCCTATAAGAGAGGTTGAGTTTGATATCAGATTAGTGCTTGGAGCTACACCTGTGTTTATTACTCCCTACAAGATGGCTATTCCTAAAATGGTTGAGCTAAGAAAGTAGTTAGATGAACTACTAGAAAAAGGTTTCATAAGGCCAAGTACATCTCCATGGGGGGCACCTGTACTTTTTGAAAAGAAGAAAGATGGACCCCTTAAGTTGTGCATTGACTATAAGAAGCTCAATGCACTAACCATCAAGAATAAGCATTCCTTCCCAAGGATATATGATTTATTAGATTAGTTGAAGGGAGTTAGGGTGTTCTCCAAGATAAACCTCAGATCTTGATACTTCCAGTTGAAAGTCAAGGATGAGGACATACCTAAGACAACTTTTAGGACCAGATTTGGTCACTTTGAGTGCATAATGATGCCATTTGGGCTTACGAATGCCCCAGCCTTCTTCATGGACCTCATGGAAAGAGTGTTCAAGGGTTACTTGGACCACTTTGTAGTGGTATTTATAATTGATCTATTAATGTACTCAATGGATGAGGAAGCCTATAAAGAGCATTTGAGGTTGGTACTTAGCTTGCTCAATGAGCATAGTGATGCCGAGCTTCGGGAGTTGCGGAGCCAGCATCTGTTGCGGTCCAGTTAGGCAGAGCCAGCATCTCCACTGTGTGCAGCGGTGTGGGCAGCAGGGGGTCCTGGAGGTGCAAGAAGGTACCCTGAGAGGGTCACCTTAGGTGGTGGCCGGCAACTTCCTGGTACCGTGGTTGGCCAGGACGGGAAAGACTTCCGGCACAGGAGAGAGCCCGGAGCGGAAAGCCTTCAGGGAGACCTAGCTGAAACACTTAAAAAATAGGGGTTAGGAGGCCCTCGGGGTGGTTTTCCGGGGGGAACCGCCGACGCCCAAGTCAGTACTCCGAGAGTGAGAGATACTCAGTAATAAGCACAAGGGACTCTTGCCTGGCGTGTTTTTCTGAGGGCTGAACGGAGAGTATTCAGGCGGAGAGAGGAGAGCGTCCTCTTGTCCTTTTGGTCCTCCCGGCCGGAGATCCCCCTACCTGTGACCATTTCCCTGGTCTATAAGGAAGGAGGTGATCGCTTCAGATTTTGACATGTGTATGGACGGATGGTGTTCGTATTTTTGGGCGTGGGGGCCCTTAGCCATCTATAGGCTCCTTGGGCCGCAAGCCGTAGTAGGTGTAGCCCTGTGTGACAGGACGCATGCTGTCATGGCGTGTTAGAGTGTGTCTGGGGGTGGCGTGTCGAAGACGTATATGAGCGGAAAGTTAGAGACTCCTTGATGGCTCTTGTCGTACAACCGAGGTCCCTTTGGTTGATGTCTCACTTTAGGGTGATGGGTCCTTTTCCGGAGTCGGGCTGGAACTTCGGTGCCTATGCCTTCTGGGGGCTTTCTCCCGCAGGGGGTGGTTGGTCTTTCTCCCCCGAAGCTGGTTCGGTCGCCCTCCCGAAGGAGGTGCTACACTGGCTTCCGAAGTTGGCATTTGGTGATGTACCGAGGTCGTGCGCCTCAGGTGTATGACTTCCTTCACTCCGGAGTCCTTTCCGAGGTCGTATGCCTCAGGTGTCTGGCGCCTTCTTCCCCATGGTCGGCAGGTGGTCAAGGCGATAGCACTTTGGCTATCACATGCCCCCCTTGGAAAGGCCGAAGTGGAGACTTCGGCAAGTAGTCCTTTTGGTGTCCATCTATCGCTCAATTGGCAGTTTTGACAGGACGACCTCATGGACTCCCGGAGGTCCACGTGGTAGTATGTCCATTTTGGTCGAATCAAGGCGGCACGGAGCCTTGAACCCTGGACCCTATCGATTTACACTCGGAGTATGACGTCGGTTGGGGAGGCGCTTCGCCTCCTAGGTGATAAGCCTTGTTCGGACAGATGTCATCTATCCATCCTTCGGTGTTCTCGAGATACCCAACTTTTTTATTTTTCATGCCATAGGCTAGTGAACCGTCGTGTCTTGAAACTAGTCATGCCAGTCTTGAGCAGTGTGCCCGGGTTTTCTGATTGTCAGAAAATGCGTCCTAGTTTCTCGTGACGGGCGACACGCGGCAGGCATCAGCTAGGATGGGCACGCCTTTTCACGTGCGAGGGGCCATTATGGCGACGTTTCGCTTTCGCGCAGCATTTATGACGCCCTTTTGGCTGCCCTTCCTCGATCTATATAAGCCTTCCTTCTGTAATAGTCTTTATTTGTGTTTCTTTGCTCTCATTTTGCTCTGTGCCTTTTTCTCCTCTTTTGTGGCGGTTTTAGCGGCGGAGCGATTTTCGGCAATCTTTTACGACAGGGTCCTCAAACCCAGACTTCGGCAAGACTTTTGGTGGGTTCTGATTTCTAGAGTTCCTTTAGTTTCTGCTTTTCTTTTCGATTCTCGAAGTCATTTTTCCTCTTTCCGAAATCATTTTCCCCCTTTTTTTTGAAGTCATTTTTTGGTCAACCATGCCTGTTCCCGAGAGCTGGCAACCTCTTATGTCTCACCCTTGTTGCACCACTCCTGAAAAATTAGAAAAGTGGAAAACCAAATTTTTCCTTCCCTTGTATGCCATCACAAGGTTACCTCGCCTTGGCCAGTTTAGCTTTATGAATCGGGGTGACGAGGTTACCATTTTCCGAGCCCAACTGAAGGCCAGACTTCGGTTTCCTCCTGCGAAGATGATTTGCGACTTTTGCCAATTTCATGGCATAGCCGTGAATCAACTTCCTCCCAACTCATTTTGCTATTTTAACGCCTTTCTCTGCATGTGCGGGATCTTCGGGGTAGAACCCCATTTCATCCTGTTCATGTAATATTATAAGCTCTGTCCGGTTCCGAAGGGTGGCTTTTATTTCATGCTGCCTCGAGGATCTGGGAGCAAGAAATTTATGTTCACCTTCGCTACCCAGGATAGCTGGCGAGGGTGGCAACGGAAGTTCTTCTTCTGAAGGTGGCGGAGGCCTGGTCGCACATCCCAACTAAGTGGGCTCGAGGAAAGCTGGAGGCGGATGTCATGGATCCTAGGAAGCTGCTAACTCCCGAGTTGGTGGCGAGGTTTGGGGACTTTGACAGATGAATCCGTGCTGTCGCCGACTGGGATGCCGAGGTCCCTTCACGCTATCTCTACCCTTTCCTGATCATGTGGAAACTCATGACCCAGGATGTCCTTCGGGAGTTGGGGGTGGTTACAAAGCACAAGACGGATCTCGGCATGCCAGCTCCTGCTACCGAGGGGACGAACTCTTGGCTGGTGAAGCTCCTTCGGAGCGAGCTTACTTACGAAGCCTTTTTTGAAAGTAAGTTTTTTTCAAAGTTTTTTCAACCTAAGTGCCTGTGGACTTACACTGATTTCTTCCCTCTTTTTCAGAGATGGGCGACGAGTCTGCTGCCTACTACAGGTCTCTCTTCCTTGGTCAGGCCGAGAAGGGAGAACAAAAGAAGAGGCACAAGACTTCTGGGAGTGGATCATCTTCGGCCAAGAAGGCCAAGAAGGACATCCCTCTTCCCCCTCCGGAGGACGTTTTGGAAGTCGGCGATGTCATTGCTACTTCGACCAAGGTTGGCGATGTCATTGTAACTTCTACAGAGGTTGCAACTTTGCCCCAGCCTGAAATTGCCGGGGGGGTTCTTGCTGAGGTGGCCGTTTCTGCCCTTCCGAGTCCCACCACGTCGGTGGATTTGTTGGGCTCTTTGGCTAATATTTCTGCCGAAGATTTAGAAAAGTGCCGAAGGGCCAAGGGCACACATGTTCCTGCCGACATGGAGGAGGTCGGTGACTCTGATGACGACTGTGCCGAGGTTGCGCTAGGTTTGTCTCTTTTTCCCTGCGATCAACTTACATTTTTTATAATCAAGGAATTTTTACCTGATAAGATGCATGTTTCTTTTTGCAGAGGATTCGGCGCCCCAGGCTTGGAAGATTGAGCACGCCCGAATGAAGGATCTTCGGGATTCTCATGTCCCGAAGGACAAAGTCCCAAGGGACCCATTCTGGCCTTTCACGGAGGACATGAATCTGTTCTCCGAGGATTGTCGGGAAATGGCTCCCCAAATGGCGAGGGGTGTGCTTACTCAAGCATCCTTCAAGGCAGTCACCGAGGAGTGTGCCTCCGAGGATGCCCTTGCTGCAAAAGTTTCACAGCATGCTGCTCAGGTAACTCTTCAGGATCTTCACTTTTCCTTCCCACTTTTTGCCTAAGTGTTTTTGGCTTTGCTTGTGCAAATTTCGCTAACTACCTTATCTTTTTTTGCAGCTTTTGGGGTATAGTGGATACCTCCAAGCTTGGGCAACAAAGTAGTCTTCGGCCCGAGCTTGGGCTGAAGACAAATTGGAGAAGGCCAAAGTTTTTTGTGCCAACTCGGTGCTGACGAACACCAAGTTGAACCGAATATGCAAGGAGAAGATTGCCAGTCTTTGGGAGGAGTTCTTGAAGGGCCACGAGGAGCTCTTGAAGGATCTTTCCAAGAAGATGTCTGACCTTGGCAACAAATTAATCAGCCTGACTTCGGCCAACGAGACCCTTTAAAAGGAAAAGGAAAGGGAGTCTGCCCTCCTGGCGAAGGCAATGGCTGAAAATGCCGAACTCCAGGCCAAGGTCAATTTCCTGAAGGAGGGTTCAAAGAAGAAGAAGAAAACCAAGGAGCTGGAGAAGGAGATTTTTGACATTCAATAGGAGGTTTCGGATCTTCAACATGAGGCGGACGAGTTGGACGTTGAAAGAGGCAAAGCCGTCCAGACATCCAAGGTTGCTTTTCAGGACTGCTTCTGCCTAGCTCGTCATCAGTTTCTGAAGAAGTATCTAGACCTCGATCCTTCCTTTCTGGCTACCCTGGATATTCCCAGGGGGCCTCGGTGGATGTGGTCAAGAGTCAAGTTCCTTAACCTGCCATTTCCTCCCGCACCGAAGGTGGCAGCGAAAGATTCAGGAGCCAAAGCTTCCCATGACGCCAAGGTCCCTTAGATATTCTAGGACCTTCACCTTCTTCTTTTTCTTTGTACTCTTCTTCTTGTAATCTTCTCTTTGTATCAAGACCTTCTTCAGTGAATTTTCCTTCATTATTTTGGCTAAGTCTTTTTTGAGCAATTTTTGTTTCCCACTTGCCCCGACCACTTTCGGTCAAGGGACTTCGGTACTCTCTTTGCTCATTTTCATCGGCCATTCTTCACGAGGTTTTTCGCAGTTGGCGAAGTTCCCTTAGGCAAAGTTTAGCCTACCCCTTGTCAGCCGTGTTCGGTAGACTTGCCCTTTTTTGGGTCTATAACCCAACTAACTTCGGAAGGAATAGGAGACTTTGGGAGTCCATACTTCAGCTTTGTTCGGTGAACATTCTCAGACAGGGGTTATCCTAGCGCCCTGACGTTCTGCGCTTGGGGTTGCACTAACAAGGAGTTTCCACTCTGGATCTAGCTTCGCTCCGTCTCCTTTGTTGGTTTCAGCCTTCCCTACTTTTGGGATTTCGGCGATCTAGTCTGCCAGTACCTGGGCGCTTACTGCCCTTCTACGCTCATGCGCGATGTAGTACTCTTTGAGTTCAATGCACCATTTTGATAGTCTTTTCCGAATGCTCTACTCTTTCTCACGGCGTTGCACGGAGGCGGGTCACTTCGGACAGCGATCGTGTCCTGGGAGGTACAGTCGGCGCCTTCTGCCCGCAAGTCAAGTCATAAACGACCTCTCGAGGCAATGGGTTTTGACTTTGTTGCCGAGGAGATGGCAATTTTTTCCTCAGGTGCAGAACTCTTTCGGGGAGGATGTCTGGGTCATCCTAACCCTGCTTTTCTCGTAGGTCGTACTCCGGGGAGCATGGTTCCCGCCGAGGACTCATCCCGTTGATCTCTGTTTTCCCAATTCCTGTGAATTGGCATGGGACTCTCCACCTCACGAGGTACTGATGAGGAAGGCCATCAACCCGAATTTTTGCTGCGGCCTTCTTTGGCTTGACTACTACGTCATTTCGACCACACTAGAACATGGGAATTCGTGTCGGAAGCCTACGGTAATAGTCAGAGGATGTTCACCCTCGGGCAGGGAAGTCCCTACTGCCATTATTTGGTTGCCTGTTGAATCTCTGGCGCGGACGGGGACCTCGGGAGTCCCCTCTCCTTAGAACGCCGAGCTTTAACTTTCGGCAACCTGGGAGTGAGTTCCCACAGACGGCACCAAATGATGCCGGGCTTCGGGAGGTGCGGAGCCAACATCTGATGCGGTCCGGTTAGGCGGAGCCAGCATCTCCACTGTGTGCAGCGGTGTGGGGAGCAGGGGGTCTTGGAGGTGCAAGAAGGTACCCTGAGAGGGTCACCTTAGGTGGTGGCTGGCAGCTTCCTGGTACTGTGGTTGGCGAGGGCGGGAAAGACTTTTGGGACAGGAGAGAGCCCGGAGCGGAGATCCTTCAGGGAGACCTAGCTGAAACACTCAGAAAACAGGGGTTAGGAGGCCCCCGGGGTGGTTTTCCAGGGTGGAACCTCCGACGCCCAAGTCAGTGCTCTGAGAGTGAGAGATACTCAGTAATAAGCACAAGGCACTCTTGCCTGGCGTGTCTTTCTGAGGGCTGAAGGGAGAGTATTCAGGCGGAGAGAGGAGAGCGTACTCTTGTCCTTTTGGTCATCCCGGCTAGAGAACCCCCTGCCTGTGACCATTTCCTTGGTCTATAAGGAAGGAGGTGATCCCTTCAGATTGTGACACGTGTATGGATGGATGGTGTTCGTATTTTTTGGTGTGGGGGCCCTTAGCCATCTATAGGCTCCTCGGGCCGCAAGACGTAGTAGGTGTAGCCCTATGTGACAGGACGCATGCTGCGATGGCATGTTAGAGTGTGTCTAGGGGTGCTGTGTCAGAGACGTATATGAGCGGAGTGTCAGAGACTCCTTGATGGCTCTTGCCGTACAAACGAGGTCCTTTTGGTTGATGTCTCACTTCAAGGTGATGGGTCCTTTTCTGGAGTCGGGCTGGAACTTCGGTGCTTACGCCTTTGGGGGGCTTCCTCCCGTAGGGGGTGGTTGGTCTTTCTCCCCCGAAGCTGCTTCGGTTGCTTTCCCGAAGGAGGCACTACACTGGCTTCCGAAGTTGGCATTTGGTGATGTACCGAGGTCGTGCGCCTCAAGTGTATGACTTCCTTCACTCCGGAGTCCTTTCCGAGGTCGTATGCCTCAGGTGTCTGGCGCCCTCTTTCCCGTGGTCGGGAAGTGGTCAGGGCGATAGCACTTTGGCTATCACATAGGTTGTATGGCAAGCTAAGTAATTCCAATTATAGGCTAAGGAAATTGGATTTCTTGGACATGTGATCAATAAACATGGTTTAGCTATTGATCCTGAGAAGATTATGGCTGTCACAGAATGGAAGCAACCTCAAAATGTGAGAGAGATAAGAAGCTTCCTATGGCTTGCAGGCTGTTACAGGAGATTTGTGCCCAAATTTTTTTAAATAACAGCCCCATTGACTCAATTGGCAAGGAAAGATCAGAAATTTGAATGGGGTGAGCAATATGACGCTAGTTTGCAAGAACTCAAGAAGAGATTGACTATAGCCCCAATACTTGTTTTACCAGACCCTACTAAGGAGTATGAAGTATACACTAACGCTTCTCAAGCAGGGCTAGGCTGTGTCCTAATGTAAGCGAAACAAGCAATAGCCTATGTCTTAGGGCCCTCTAGGTATCAGACCGGTGATGGGCAGGTAAGACTTGGTTACAAGGTAAGAAATCTCTTAGTAAATATTTATTATGCATTTCAAGCAAGTGGGAAGGGATAAAAAGGTTCCTAGAGCACAAATGGCACCTAAGTGTCACCAAGGGCAAAATGGTCATTTTGTGTTCTAAGGTGAGAGGATTGGTTTTAAAGCTCAAAGTAATTCATTTGGACCTAAGTGAAAAAAAACCAATGTGGAGGATAAAGTTGCCTAAGTTAGTCGCACTATTGAGAAGTGGGGTTCTTTTGGCAAAGTTAAAGAAGTTGGACGAGCCATGGAAGGGAAGTTGGAATTTAAACCATTTTAGGTGGCTTGAATGCCACTATTCATCATCTTCTCCACCTCAAAACCATAGCTATCTCCTCCCTTACAAATTTCATGCCCACATCTCATTCATTCCTTCAATTCCTAGTGAAATTGGAATCCTAATGGAGTACCCAAGTCGAAGCAAGCTTGCTCTTGTTTAGTTTTGGTGTGGAGAGCTTTGGAGGGACATTTTTAGTCTATGGGAGATTATGTACATTTTTTCCCTTTATGTTCATGGTTTCTTAAGCTTCCTAGATGTTAGGTCTATTGGATTTTGCAAGCCAAACAAGCGCAGCAGAATATAACTGAAACCCTCCAAGATCCAAGAGAAACAGGGTAAACTGGGTGTTAGAAATTTTCAAACCTAATTCGGTTGAGATCTTTCCCCCAACTATTGAGTTGAATCACAAAACTTGAATAGTTGATGTGTTCAAGCTATGTACAGTATCCACATGAGCCTCTTGGGATCACCATGCCTCCATCACGTCCTTGCATATGCGTTTCTCTTGCACCCACAGTGCTAGCTTACGTCCTCCAAGGAATGGCAAGAGAAGAGTGCGGCTGGATTTTAGAACTCTTCTAATTTCATCCTTTTGGGAGCCTAGGGCAAAAGCTACAAAATTCTCACTATATGATGTATTTATAGTGAAACTCAACTCCTAAGCCAAATGGGTTTCAAATTCCTAATCCAATTAGGTTCAATTTTGATCTTCATAATTGCTCAACCTTTGGGCCAATCATTAATACGAAATTATCATGAAACCAAGACCAAACAATTCGGCCCATGCACTCAAATAATCCAATTGGCTCTAAGTGTGTGACCCAATAGGCTTCTATCACATTTGCAATGATCATAAATCACATTTATGATTATAAATAATGAGTGGTGTCTAGCAACACATCATTGCTACCCAAGTGACAAGATTGTCAATGATTCAACTCAACCTTTACGACCATTATCCATATATGCCACTGTCCCTTTTTCCAAGATATCAAGACTAAGCACGAGGCATAAAATGTGTCACTCTCGTATAGCCCAATATTTGGTTTCTTGATTATTGAGTAGACTAACTTAAACTGATAACATTGATATCATATATCAATTCATCCGAGCATGGCCATGCATTTTCTAAGTCTCACTCTATAAAAAGGCCCAAAGATACCACCCCTATTACATAAGAGGGACAAATTCCATCTTGATCATACAAAACCATCCGCATGATATGTGGCATACCCAATGACCTCTTTCAAGTTCACTCATTTATGAGCAACAAAGGGAAGTATCAAAGTATGTGACTCACATATAGGGAACCTTGATGACCTTAGGTCAAAGGACTAGATATACTATGATCACTATGACAATCACTTATGACACTCATATAATGATCCATGTAGCGTTCTCATGGTGGGTCCATCCAGTACACAAGTTCTCCAGCTTGTGGTGGGTCCATCCAGTACACAAGTTCTCCAGCTTGTTCCCATATGTAGACTACATATCTCATATTAGTCTCCACATATGCTAGTCATTATGTATTATTGGAACCCACTCCACCATAATACTAGACCAGGGACATTTAAGAATACTATTATTCTAAGGTTGTAACTACGTTTGACTATGTCACACAGAAAACATATAACAAACACAATTATTAGATTAATGCCTTAATAAAATATCATGACTCAATGTGCAAAATACAATTATCTCATGATTGACTTTCGGGCACAACACTAAGAATCTCCCACTTGCACTAAAGCCAATCATCCATGTATCTAATACTAATATACCTTGAATGGCTATCATGCCTCTACTGTGTAAGGGGTTTTATTAGCGGATTAGCAATGTTGCTGCCTATTGAAGTCCTGCATATCCTCACTTCACCCGTCTCGTTGATCTCCCTGATGAGATGATAGCATCAGAGTATGTGTTTGGGTCACTGGTGAGATCAATGCTCCTTAGCCTCTGCGATTGCTCCATTGTTATCACAATAGAGCTCTATCAGGTCAACAATGCTTGGAACCACTCCAAGTTCTATGATGCACTTCTCAATCCAAACTGCCTCCTTCGTAGCATCAGAAGCGGCAATGTAATCAGATTCTATTGTAGAGTCAACTGCTGTTTCTTGCTTTGAACTCTTCCAGCTCACAACACCACCACCAATGCAAAACACATAACTAGATTATGACCTAAAATCATCCTTATTGGATTGGAAGTTAGCATCGGTGTAACACCTTACAATGAGCTCATCTTCGCCTCTAAAGACCAAGAATGCATTCTTAGTCCTTCGTAAGTACTTAAGGATGTTCTTAACAGCTTTCCAGTGACTCTCACCATTTGATCGGTACCTGCTTATCATGGTCAAGGCATAAGACACATAGTGATGAGCAGATATCAAGGCTTACATGATAGACCCAATTGCCAAGGCATATGGAATCTTACTCATGCAGTCTCTCTCCTAAGGTGTACTCGAGCAACGAAATCTAGAAAGAGTTATACCGTGTGACATGGGCAAGCATCCTTTCTTGGATTCTTGCACGCTAAACCTCTTTAGTGATGGGTTTTGGGAGCCAAATAGTGCAGCGGAATTTAACCGAAACCCTCCAGGATCCAAGTGAAACGAGGTAAATCGGGTGTTTGAAAATTTTCATACCTAATTTTCGGTTGAGATCTCTCACTCAACTGTAGAGTCGAATCACAAAACTTGAACAGTTGACATGTTCAGGCTCTCTATGGTATCCACACGAGCCTCTCGGGATCACCATGCTTCCACCACGTCCCGGCAGATGCGTTTTTCTTGCGCTCGCAGTGCTAGCTTGCGTCCTCCAAGGAATTGCAAGAAAAGAGTGCGGCTGTCCTTTTGGGAGGCTAGGGCAAGGAGACCTACGAATTTCTCACTAGAAGTTGTATTTATAGTGAGACTCAACTTCCAGGCCTAATAGGTTTCAAAGCCCTAATCCAATTAGGCTTTAATTTCGGGCTTAATAATGGCTCAACTATTGGGCCCATTATAAATACGAAATTATTGTGAAACCCAAACCCAAATTATTAGCCCATGCACTCTAATGATCCAAATAGCTCTATGTGTGTGACCCAATAGGCTCTTACCACGTTGGTAATGATCATAAATCACATTTATGATCATAAGCAATGAGCGGTGTCTAGCAACACATCATCGCTACCCAAGTGACAAGATTGTCGATCATTCGACTAACCTTTATGATCATCACCGATATATGCCATTGTCCCTTTGTCCAAGATATCAAGACTAAGCACGAGACATGGAATGTGTCACTCTCGTATAGCCCAATCTTTGGTTTGTTGATTACCGAGTAGACCAACTTAAACTGATGACATTGATATCGTATATCAACTCATCCGAGCATGGCCATGGATTTTTCTAAGTCTTACTCTATCAAGGAGCCCAAATATATCACTCCCGTTACATAGGAGGGACAAATCCCATCTTGATCATACAAATCCCTCCGCATGATATGTGACATACCCAATGACCTCCTTCAAGTTCACTCAGTTACGAGCAACAAAGGAAAGTATCAAAGTATGTGACTCACATGTAGGGAACCTTGATGATCTTAGGTCGAAGGACTACATATACCATGATCACTATGAGAATCACTTATGACACTCATATAACGATCCATGTAGTGTTCTCATGGTGGGTCGGTCTAGTACACAAGTTCTCCAACTTGTACCCATATGTAGACTACATATCTCATATTAGTCTCCACATATGCTAGTCATTATGTATTATTGCAACCCGCTCCACAATAATACTAGACTAGGGACGTTTAAGAATATCATTATTCTAGGGTTACAATTATGTTTGTTAAGTTACGCAGAAACAAAACAACAAACATAATTGCTGGATTAATGCCTTAATAAAATATCATGACTCAATGTGCAAAAAATACAATAATCTCATGATTGGCTTTTGGGCACAACACTAACAATCTCCCACTTGCACTAAAGCCAATCATCCATGTATCTATACCAACGGACCTAGAATGGCTATCATGCTTTTGCTGCATAAGGGGCTTTGTCAGTGGATCAGCAATGTTGCTATCTGTCAAAGTCCTGCATATCCTTACATCACCCCTCTCGATGATCTCCTTGATGAGATGATAGCGTCGGAGTATGTGTTTGGATCGCTGGTGAGATCGAGGTTCCTTAGCCTGTGCGATTGCTCCATTGTTGTCACAATAGAGCTCTATCGGGTCGGTAATGCTTGGAACCACTCCAAGTTCAATGATGAACTTCTTGATCTAAACTACCTCCTTCGCAGCATCTGAGGCGGCAATGTACTCAGATTCTGTTGTAGAGTCAGCTACTGTCTCTTGCTTTGAAGTCTTCCAGCTGACAGCACCATCACCAATACAAAACACATAACCAGATTGTGATCTAAAATCATCCTTATCAGATTGGAAGCTTTGCATCAGTGTAACCCCTTACAACGAGCTCATCTTCACCTCCAAAGACCAAGAATGCACCCTTAGTCCTTCGTAAGTACTTAAGGATGTTCTTAACAACTGTCCAGTGACTCTCACCGGGGTTCAATTGGTACCTACTCATCATGCTCAAAGCATATGAGACATCGGGATAAGTACATATCATGGCATACATGATAGATCCAATTGCTGTGGCATATGGAATCTTCCTCATGCGCTCTCTCTCCTTGGTTGTACTCGGACACTGAGATCTAGAAAGAGTGATACCATGTGACATGGGCAAAATCCTTTCTTGGAATCTTGCATGCTAAACCTCTTTAGCACCTTGTCAATATATGTACTTTGACTTAGGCCAAGAAGCTTTCTAGATCTATCTCTATAGATCCTGATGCCTAACACATAGGCTGCTTCACCCAAGTCCTTTATAGAGAAACATTTCCATACCCAAGTCTTCACAGACTGTAGCTCAGGAATGTCATTCCCAATGAGTAGTATGTCATCTACATACAACACCAAGAAGACAATAACGCTCCACTAACCTTCTTGTAGACACAAGGTTCATCTTCATTTTTGATAAAACCAAACTCTTTGATTGCATTATCAAAATGAAGATTCCAACTTCGAGAAGCTTACTTCAGTCCATAAATGGACCTTTGCAACTTGCACACTTTATTGGCATTCTCCGGAATGACAAAACCCTCAGGTTGTGTCATGTACACATCCTCAAGTAGCTTTCCATTTAGGAATGCAGTTTTGACATCCATTTGCCATATCTCATAATCATAGTGTGCAGCAATAGGAAACAAAATTCGAATGGATTTACGCATAGCAACTGGTGAAAAAGTTTCATCATAGTCAATACCATGAATTTGCTTGAAACCTTTTGTAACCAATCGTCCCTTAAAGGTAATCATATTACCATCCATGTCAGTTTTCTTCTTGAAAACCCATTTGCACCCTTTGGGTTTTACCCCTTCAGGTGGGTCAACCAAAATCCATACTTGGTTTTCATACATGGAGTGCATCTCAGATTTTATGGCCACTAGCCACTTCTCAGAGTCAGGTCCCGACATAGCTTGTTGGTAGGTTGTGGGCTCATCCTGATCCATGAGCATCACATCATCGGTGCGAGTCACGAGAAATCCATATCTCTCGGGCTCACGCCGAATCCTACCAGACCTACGTGGGCTCTGTGCTACAGGAACAGACTCTTGAACAACATCTTGCGGTGTCTGTTCAGATTCCATTTCAGGTTCGATGTCTCCTTGTTGTTCTTGAATTTCTTCAAGTTCTACTTTCCTCCCACTAGTTCCTTTAGAGATAAACTCTTTCTCCAAAAAGACACCAGTTCGAGCAACAAACACTTTTTGCTCAGAAGGATTGTAGAAATAGTAACCCTTTGTTTATTTGGGATACCCAACAAAAAGGCATTTTTGAGATTTGGACCCTAGTTTGTCAGAGGATTGATGTTTCACATAAGCGTCACAGCCCCAAATCTTCATAAAAGACAAATTGGGACGCCTCCCACTCCATATCTCATATGGTGTCTTTTGAACCGATTTAGATGGAACTCGGTTTAGTGTAAAAGCGGCTGTCTTTAGAGCATGTCCCCAAAAGGAGTTTGGAAGGTCAGCTTGACTCAACATGGAGCGAACCATGTCTAACAGAGTTCGATTTCTCCTTTCAGAAACACCATTCCATTGAGGTGTACCTGGTGGAGTGAGTTGTGATACTATACCACACTCCTTCAGATAGTCAAGGAATTCTCGATCCAAGTACTCTCAACCTCGATCTGATCGAAGCACTTTGATACTCTTCCCGAGTTGATTCTCTACTTCATTCTTGAATTCTTTGAACTTTTCAAAGGATTCTGACTTGTCTCATAAGATACACATAGCCATATCTGCTAAAGTCATCAGTGAAAGTAATGAAGTATTGGAAACCTCACTAGCTTGTGTAGACATAGGGCCACATACATCACTATGTATGAGTCCTAGTAAGTCATTAGCCTTTTCACTTTGCCCTGTGAATGGGGCTTTGGTCATCTTGCCCAACAAACATGACTCACATGTCTCATATGATTCAAAAGCAAATGAGTCCAAGAGTCCATCCTTATGGAGCTTGGATATGCGAGTCTCATTTATATGGCCCAAGCGACAGTGCTAGAGATAGGTCGGGTTCGAATCATTTAATCTGACCTTCTTGGTATTCACATTATAGATTGGATCTTCGAGGTCTAGAACATACTACCCATTGCTAAGTTGAGCACTACCATAAAAGATTTCATTCAAATAAATAGAACAACATTTGTCCTTTATTATAAATGAAAAACCTTTCTTGTCCAAACAAGAAACAGAAATCAAATTTCTACTAATAGTAGGCACAAAGTAGCAGTTGTCTAATTTTAAAACTAATCCATTAGGTAAAGTGAGAACATAACTCCCTATGGCTAAGGCAGCAACCCTTGCTCCATTTCCAACACGTAGGTACACTTCACCTCGGGCCAATCTTCTACTTCTATTTAGATCCTACACATTTGCACAAATGTGAGATTGGCATCTAGTATCCAATACCCAAGATGAGGAAGTAGAAAAGTTAGCCTCTATAACAAGAGTACCTGAAGTGGAAGTCTTACTTCCCTTTTCCTTAGCAAGTTCTTCAAGATAGAGCATGCAGTTGCGCTTCCAGTGTCCAGGTTGCTTACAATGGAAGCACTCCCCTTCCCTTGCCACACCACCCTTTGGTTTCAGTGCAGCTGAAGAAGAATTAGCATTAGACTTTCCATTAGCTTTATCCTTCTTCTTGTTGGCTTTTCCCTTTCCCTTGCCCTTTTGAACCATCAAAATGGGTTTAGCCTTCTTAAGGTTTTGCTCAACAATTCTTAACATGTTGAGCAATTCAGGGAGGGACTTGTCTAGGTCGTTCATGTTATAGTTCATGACGAACTGACTGTAGCTTTGAGGCAACGATTGCAAGACTGCATCAATAGCCAACTCTTTCTAAAGAGCAAATCCCAAATTCTCAAGATTCTCAATGTACCCAATCATCTTGAGCACATGAGGACCTACGGGACTTCCCGCAGACATCTTGCACTGAAACAATGCCTTCGAGGTCTCAAACCTCTCATGCCTAGCTTGCTCTTGGAAAAGCATTTTGAGATGTTCGATCATATCGAATGCCCCCATGTTCTCATGTTGCTTCTGAAGCTCAGATTCCATGGTAATAAGCAAGAGGCATGCAACATCCAAAGCATCATCAGAATGCCTCTTGTGAGCATCCCTTTCAGCTCTTGGAGCAGTGGCAGCAGGCTCATTCGTAATGGGCTGCTCTAGGACATAGGCCTTTCTCTCTTGCTTGAGGACTATCCTCAAGTTTCGGTACCATTTGAGAAAGTTGGTCCCATTCAGTTTTTCCTTCTCAAGGATCGATCGCAATGAAAGTGTCGATGTGTTTTGTGCCATGGTTATCTACAACAGTAAATATGCAGTGTAAAAGTCATGTATTTTAATTCATTGAATAAGGACTTTTATTAAACGATACTCCCACTATTTTCCTCAAAATAATAACCCTCGATATTATTTCGGAACACCTCGGCGCTAAGGTATTCTAGTGGGCCAAGATCCATATTTGACCACAACCTGAGTTAGCTTTGGCTTTTCTCTCAAGTTACAGCTATTTAGGTAGGCAACTCCTTGCCAATTGCATCTTATGCAACTCTTGGATAGTTGGGTGAACAACACTTCTCCAAGCTCATCCCATGAGCTTAAGCCCAACTTTATGCCTCTAAGTCCCTAATCCTATTAGGATGACTTAGTTAAGTCGGACCCAAAGTTAGCAATTTGGATATCATTATTATCCCATCGCGCCTTACCATGATGAACATAGGTGCTTTGCTTTGGCAAACCCACCTAATGTTGATCAAAGTCTTGACGAGTGCCAACATTTGGAAGGCATCACATTTGATGACTTAATATTTGTTTGAGGGATTTTTCGTTTGATCTCACCAATTTGTTATCTCCGATTGTCTTATACATGCATCACATACAAATATAAAACATGCATCTCATGCGTTCAAGAAAGTAAACGTGACATGGTTATAGCCCAAACTATGCGATATTCTCAAGCCAATGAGAATATCATAAAAGCCTAAGAAAAGAAAAGAGTCTTCACAAGCTCCTTCTTTTCCATTCTTGGCTGCCCTTTTGTTGTCACCTCCTTGGACATACCACCTTGGATGATCCTTGGACATATCACCTTGGATGATCCCATAATGCACCATTACATCAATAATAGAAACCTCGAGTTACATTCAAGGAGTAAGGTGAGAAGAGAATGTGCAATGAGAGTGATAAGAAAAGGCACGACTCGCAGGCCGTATTTACAAGTACAACCAATCAAGGGCTATAACCATGCACCATGCTTCAAACACCAATCAGCATATCATGTGAAATCTCATTCAACAAAGATGCATGCCAATTTTTGCACGTTGATTAACCAATTTTTATTTATGTGGCGCTTCGCATACGGCGGTCCCGCTGGCCGGTCAGTGGGCGGTGGTTCCGCTGACCGGTCAGCGGACGGGGTCAAGGGGAGCCGCCCGAACAGGCCGAATCCGAACCAAGCTAGGGTTTTTGCAACTATTGCAATAATCCTACTCCATATAGGTATCTCATACCATTCAATTTCGGGTTAATCTCATTAACCAATTAGTGTCATTTCTTCATATTCGTCATATGTTCATTACGAGTTCCGGTTTCATGCATCATGAATCAATCTAATTAATCATGTCAGAAAAGCAACCGAACACATAACATCATGCGATTCAACATCAATCCCGATTTAGGGTTTCACCAGTAGCTCTGATACCACTGATGGGTTTCGGGAGCCAAATAGCGCAGCGGAATTTAACCAAAACTCTCTAGGATCCAAGTGAAATGGGGTAAACCGAGTGTTCGAAAAATTTCATACTTAATTTTCGGTTGAGATCTCTCACCCAATGTAGAGTCGAATCACAAAACCTGAACAGTTGACATGTTCAGGCTCTCTATGGTATCCACACGAACCTCTCGGGATCACCATGCTTCCACCACGTCCCGGTAGATGCGTTTCTCTTGCGCTCGCAGTGTTAGCTTGCTTCCTCCAAGGAATTGCAAGAGAAGAGTGTGGCTGTCCTTTTGGGAGGCTAGGGCAAGGAGACCTACGAATTTCTCATTAGAAGTTGTATTTATAGTGAGACTCAACTTCCAGGCCTAATAGGTTTCAAAGCCCTTATCTAATTAGGCTTTAATTTCAGGCTTAATAATGGCTCAACTATTGGGCCCATTATTAATATGAAATTATTGTGAAACCAAAACCCAAATTATTAGCCAATGCATTCTAATGATCCAAATAGCTCTATGTGTGCGACCCAATAGGCTCTTACCATGTTGGTAATGATCATAAATCACATTTATAATCATAAGCAATGAGCGGTGTCTAGAAACACATCATCGCTACCCAAGTGACAAGATTGTCGATGATTCGACTAAGCCTTTATGATCATCACCGATATATGCCATTGTCCCTTTGTCCAAGATATCAAGACTAAGCACGAGACATGGAATGTGTCACTCTCATATAGCCCAATCTTTGGTTTCTTGATTACCGAGTAGACCAACTTAAACTGATGACATTGATATCGTATATCAACTCATCTGAGCATGGCCATGCATTTTTCTAAGTCTTACTCTATCAAGGGGCCCGAAGATATCACTCCCGTTACATAGGAGGGACAAATTCCATCTTGATCATACAAATCCCTCTACATGATATGTGACATACCCAATGACCTCCTTCAAGTTCACTCAGTTATGAGCAACAAAGGAAAGTATCAAAGTATGTGACTCACATGTAGGGAACCTTGATGATCTTAGGTCGAAGGACTACATATACCATGATCACTATGAGAATCACTTATGACACTCATATAACAATCCATGTAGTGTTCTCATGGTGGGTCGGTCCAGTACACAAGTTCTCCAACTTGTACCCATATGTAGACTACATATCTCATATTAGTCTCCACATATGCTAGTCATTATGTATTATTGCAACCCACTCCACAATAATACTAGACCAGGGACATTTAAGAATATCATTATTCTAGGGTTACAATTATGTTTGTTAAGTTACGCAGAAACAAAAAAACAAACATAATTGCTAGATTAATGCCTTAATAAAATATCATGACTCAATGTGCAAAAAATACAATCATCTCATAATTGGCTTTTGGGCACAACACTAACATTTAGCACCTTGTCAATATATGTACTTTGACTCAGGCTGAGCAATTTTCTAGATCTATCTCTATAGATCCTAATGCCGAACGCATAGGCTGCTTCACCCAAGTCCTTCATAGAGAAACATTTCCTTAGCCAAGTCTTTGTAGACTGCTTGAAACCTTTTGCAACCAATCATCCCTTATGGGTAATCACATTACCATCCATGTTAGTTTTCTTCTTGAAAGCCCATTTGCACCCTATAGGTTTTACCTCTTCCGGTGGATCAACCAAAGTCCATACTTGGTTTTCATACATGGATTCCATCTCGGACTTCATGGCCCCTAGCCACTTCTCAGAGTCAGGCCCCAACATAGCTTGTTGGTAGGTTGTGGGCTCATCCTGATCCATGAGCATCACATCGCCAGTGTGAGTCACGAGAAATCCATATCTCTCGGGCTCACGCCGAGTCCTACCAGGCCTATGTGGGCTCTGTGCTACAGGAATAGACTCATGAATCACAACATCTTATGGTGTCTATTCAGGTTCAAATTTAGGTTCGAAGTCCCTATGTTGTTCTTAAATTTCTTCAAGTTCTACTTCCCTCCCACTGGTTCCTTTAGAGATAAACACTTTTCTCTAGAGAGACACCAATTCGAGCAACAAACACTTTTTGCTTAGAAGGATTGTAGAAAAAGTAACCCTTTGATTCTTTGGGATACCCAATAAAGAGACATTTACGAGATTTGGGCCCTAGCTTGTTAGAGGATTGACCTTTCACATAAGTGTCACAGCCCCAAATCTTCATAAAAGACAAACTGGGATGCCTCCCACTCCATATCTCAAGTGGTGTTTTTTCAACCGATTTAGATGCAACTCGGTTTAGTGTAAAAGTGACTGTCTCTAGAGCATGTCCCAAGAAGGAGTTCGGAAGGCCAACTTGACTCATCATAGATTAAACCATGTCTAACAGACTTCGATTTCTCCTTTCAGATACACCATTCCATTGAGGTGTACCAGGTGGAGTGAGTTGTGATACTATACCACACTCCTTTAGATAGTCAAGGAATTCTCGATCCAAGTATTCTCAACCTCGATCTGATTGAAGTACTTTGATACTCTTCTCGAGTTGATTCTCTACTTTATTCTTGAATTCTTTGAACTTTTCAAAGAATTCTGACTTGTGTCTCATGAGATAGACATAGCCATATCTATTGAAGTCATCAGTAAAGGTAATGAAAGTATTGGAAACCTCCTCTAGCATGTGTAGACATAGGGCCACATACATCACTATGTATAAGTCTGAATAAGTCATTAACCCTTTCACTTTGTCTAATGAAAGGGGTTTTGGCCATCTTGCCCAATAAACATGATTCACATGTCTCATATGATTCAAAATCAAATGAGTCAAAGAGTCCATCCTTATAGAGCTTGGATATGCTGGTCTTATTTATATGGCCCAAATGACAGTGCCAGAGATAGGTCGAGTTCAAATCATTTAATCTGACCTTCTTGGTATTTACATTATAGATTGAATTTTTGAGTTCTAGAACATACAAATCATTGCTAAGTCGAGCACTACCATAAAAGATTTCATTCAAATAAATAGAACAACTTTTGTCCTTCATTATAAATGAAAAAACTTTCTTGTCCAAAGAAGAAACAAAAATCAAATTTATACTAATAGTAGGCACAAAGTAGCAATTGTCTACTGCTAAAAGTAATCCACTAGGCAAAGTGAGAACATAAATCCCTAAGGCTAAGGCAGCAACCCTTGCTCCATTTCCACACGTAGGTCCACTTCACCGTGGGCCAATCTTCTACTCCTACTTAGATCCTACACATTTGCACAAATGTGAGATTGGCATCTAGTATCCAATACCCATGATGAGGAAGTAGAAAAATTAGCCTCTATAACAAAAATACTTGAAGTGGAAGTCTTACTTCTCTTCTCCTTAGCAAGTTCTTCAAGATAGAGCTTGCAATTGCACTTAAAGTGTCCAGGTTGCTTACAATGGAAGCACTCCCCTTCCTTAGCCACACCACCAGATGGCTTCAGTGCAGCTGAAGAAGAATTAGCATTGGACTTTCCTTTAACTTTATCCTTCTTCTCATTGGCTTTTCCCTTTCCTTTGCCTTTTTGTACCATCATAATGGGCTTAGCCTTCTTAAGGTTTTGCTCAGCAGTTTTCAACATGTTGAGCAATTCAGGGAGGGACTTTTCAAGGTCATTCATGTTATAGTTCATGATGAACTGACTATAGCTTTTGGGCAACGATTACAAGACTACATCAACAGCCAACTCTTTCTAAAGAGCAAATCCCAAACTCTCAAGATTCTCAATGTACCCAATCATCTTGAGCACATGAGGACCCATAAGCCTTCCCTCTGACATTTTGTACTGAAATAATGCCTTAGAGGCCTCAAACCTCTCATGCCTAGCTTTCTCTTGGAAAAGCATTTTGAGATGTTCAATCATATCGAATGAACCCATGTTCTCATGTTGCTTCTGAAGCTCAGATTCGATGGAAATAAGCATGCAGCAAGCAACATCCAAAGCATCATCAGAATGCCTCTTTTGAGCATCCTTTTCATGTTACCCACTCTGGGGTAGTCCAATTATGGTGCCAAAATTGTGTATTTAGACTCCCAGGATTGGTAATGTTCTGGAGGCCATCAGAACACTACCCTTATTGTGCATACCCAAGTGGCCCTCTTGGGCACTATGTAAATACATGCATAATGGTCCAACCATCACACACATATTCACATTTCATGCACACCATGGTAGAAAAGAAGGAAAATAGTAGCACAAGTCTTAATCTTGGCTACCACACATTAGGCAATCTTGTTAAATTATAGTGACCAGCCACTGCACCTGTAACTTCCACTAATAAACTGTATCATTCTAGCCTCATACCACCTTGCTTTATTTACTCCATTATCAAGTAGAGACTTAGATCAAACCAAGGAATTTTTTTTTACATCAATAGCCCACCTATGGACCAAGCTATGGATTTTTTAAGTTGGTTACAAAATTCCAACCAAATAAACAGTAACTCAGCCAACTTTGCAACATCATATCTTTGGCTACAGGGCTCTAAATCCATAAATTGCAAAGCCCAGTTAACCCTCTAGATGTCCTCTAGGCGTGGCCAAAATTTCATACCAATATTAATTCTACACAGGGAGATGTTAAACTTTAGGTCCAGAGTCAAAATTCTGGCAACTTTTGGACTATTTTGCCCATACAAGTTTTCCAAACCATGCAAACACTTCATTCACAAGGGGAAAGCCCTCCAAGGCTATCCCATATATGTACATTACACATAAGAATTACATTTCCTTTCTTTTAACAACTTTATGTGGCCAAAACAGAATTTACAAGTAAGCAGCCCATCATTCACACTTAGGCAGCTTTGCACCACATCACTTACATAGCCAAAACATTACTCAAATGTTCACATGCTTGTCTCATTTTACATACAATACATGTACATGCATACATACACTACAATATGGTCTTAACTCATCTAAATACACACCCTAAGTTACAGGAGTGCCTGAGACACAATGGACTCCAGAACAGGATGCTGGACAGCTGCTGCACAACACAATATGTACCACCATTAAAAATACCAAATGTGCTCCTAAAATCACCAAAATTTCCAGATCACAACTAGACAAATGAAAGTTCATGTACCTGAGATTTCAGATCAAAAATCAAACTACAAAGGTTAGTTTAAAGGTGATCTTCCAGCTGCACCTGAAATGACAGAATTGAGGGGAGTAAGTTTCATTGAGAAACTTAGTAAGGGTAACACTTGGTTTCTTAAGGTAATGTGATCCTCATTAAAACCTGCATCCAAATAAACTAAAGCACAAAAAATACAATGCATATATACAAGATATAGCAACTAAATGCAGCAGCCAAACACAAACAACAAACACATGAAATGCAGCAGCAACAATAACCATAGATTAGCCCATAAAACATGTAATAAACTTAAATAAATCACTATGGCAGCCCTCCTCAAGCTAATGCTTGGTCTTAGGAGGATTTTAACAGTAGTTAGTACTAACTTTGGGCTCTAGAAACCCTCACTTTACTGCCATCATTGTGCACTTCACACTAGGTCACAAAACCTTCAATAAGTGCACTCCCCTCACTAAGCTTGGTTCATCAAGCTCGTGGCTCTCTTCCAAGCTTAGCCCTAGCTCCATGGATGTTTGAAAATTGCAGAAAACATTCCATGAGAGCAAGAGAACCCTTACCAAAGTGGGTAGGCTGAAAATCAAGCTTGATCCTTGAAGTATCCAAGAAATAGCTCTAGTTTGCTTCCAGTTGCTTCCTTTTGCCTTCAATTTCAATCAATTGCAAGTTTGAAGCCGTGGTGGCTATGGAGGAAGTATGGTTGTGTTCTAGGGCTGGGGGAGGACGAAAATGAGAGAGGGATAAATGATTTGGCCACTTAAATGGCCTTAAATGAGCTTAAGGGCACAAAACACACTTAACAAGCTTAACCTTGCTTTATGTCATTTTCTTTCTCACTAATTATGGTTTCTTTGTCTTAAACTCATTGGTACACATGGGCCCAACATTTTTGACTAATTATCAAGTCTTGGCTGCCTCCCCCATGGTGGGATAATTCCACAATTCCACCCGTACACTTAAGTCAAAAGCTTGAACACCTTAAGGTTTACACTAAGACATTTAGGTCCTTAATGCCTTTAGTGTTTCCTTTGTCCAAACTTGTCTTCCATGAGCAATTAGGTCCTCCAATAGCACTTTCATACCATTTATATCCTTCCCATAACTCTCTAAGTCTCTTTCTTGATAGTTTTTCAATTGAGTACCCGAATTTCTAAAACCTCACAAAAAAGTCCATGCGTTGCTTGGCAAACAAGCAATCCTTAAGGCTTTTCTTTGGGGCCAAGTTACCAACTTGGAACACTTTTAAGGAGGTGTTGATCATGCCTTTTACCCCCCACACTTCAATCACTATGGTGAGAATTACACAATATAATGGTTTTTAGCCATTATGACACACTTCTAATTCTCTCATTTTGTGAAGTGGTAACGTTTCAGCTCTTGGAGTAGTGGCAATAGGCTCATTCAAAATGGGTTGCTCTAGGACATAAGTCTTTTTTTCTTACTTGAGGACTATCCTCAAATTTTGGTACCATTTGAGAAAGTTGGTCCCATTCAATTTTTCCTTCTCAAGGATCGATCGCAATTAAAGTGTTGATGTGTTTTGTGCCATGGTAATCTACAACAGCAAATATTTAGTGTAAGAGTCATGTATTTTAATTCATTTAAAAAGGACTTTTATTAAATGATACTCCCACTATTTTACTCAAAATAATAACACTTGATGTTATTTCGAAACACCTTAGCACTAAGGTATTCTAGTGGGCCAAGATCCGTATTTCACCACAACCTGAGTGAGCCTTCACTTTTCTCTGAAGTTGTTGTTATTTAGGTCGGCAACTCCTTGCCAATTGCATCTTATGCAACTTTTAGGTAGTTGGGTGAACAACACTTGTCCAAGATCATCTCATGAACTTAAGCCCAACCCTATGCCTCTAAGTCCCCAACCCGATTAGGATGACTTAGTTAAGTCGGACCCAAAGTTAGCAATTTGGATATCATTATTATCCTATTGTGTTACCCACTCCAGGGTTGTCTAATTATGGTGCCAAAATTGTGCATTTAGACTCTCAGGATTGGTAATGTTCTATAGGCCATCAAAACACTACCCTTCGTGTGCATACCCAAGTGGCCCTCTTGGGCACTATGTAAACAAATGCATATTGGTCCAACCATAACACACATATTCACATTTCATGCACACTATGGCAGAAAGAAAACACTAGCACAAGTCTTAATCTTGGCTACCACACTTTAGGCAATCTTGTTAAGTTCTAGTGACTAGCCACTGCACCTGTCACTTCCACTAATAAACAGTATCATTCTGGCCATGTGCCCTCCTATTTTATTTACTCCATTATCAAGTAGAGACTTAGAGAAAACCAAGAAATTTTGTTTTACATCAATGGCCCACCTATGGACCAAGTTATGGACTTTTGAAGTTGGTTACAAAATTCTGACCAAATGAACAATAACTTAGCCAACTTTACAACGTCATATCTTTGGCTACAGAAATCCAAATTGAGAAATTCAAAATTCCAGTTCAACCATTAGATGTTTTCTAGGTGTGGTCAAAATTTCATACCAAGATTCCTTCTACATAGGGAGATATAGAACTTTATGACCATTTTGCCCATATAAAATTTCATAAGTGTGCAAACACTCCATTCACAAAGGGAAAGCCCGCCAAAGCTACCCCATATATGTTCATTATACATAAGAGTTACATGCTCTTGCATCTAGCAACTTTATGTGGCCAAAACAGAATTTACGAGTAAGCAGCCTATCATTCACACTTAGGCAGCTTTGCACCACATCACTTACATAGCCAAAACATTACTCAAATGTTCACATACTTGTCTGATCTTACATACAATACATGTACATGCATACATGCACTACAATATGGTCTTAACTAGGCTAAATACGCACCCTAGGTTACAAGAGTGCCTAAGACACAATGGACTCCAGAAATAGGATGCTGGACAGTTGCTGCACAACACAATAAGTACCACCATTAAAATACCAAATGTACTCCTAAAATCACCAAACTTTCCAGATCATAACTAGATATACGGATGTTTATGTACCTTAAATTTCAGATCAAAACTCAAACCACAAATGTTAGTTAGAATGAGATCTTTCTGCTGGACCTGAAATGACAGAATTGAGGGGAGTAAGTTTCATTGATAAACTTAGTAAGGGTAACACTTGGTTTCTTAAGGTAATGTGATCCTCATTAAAACCTGCATCCAAAGACACTAAAACACAAAAACCACAATGCATATATACAAGATATAGCAACCAAATGCAGCAGCCATTCACAAAAAACAAACACATGAAATATGGCAGCAACATATACCATAGGTTAGTCCATAAAACATGTAAGAAACATAACCAAATCACTATGGCAGCCCTCCTCAAGCTAATGGTTGGTCTTAGGAGGATTTTAACAATAGTTAGTACTAACTTTGTGCTCTAGAAACCCTCATTTCACTGCCATCATTGTGCACTTGACAATAGGCCACAAACCTTCAATAAGTGCACACCCCTCACTAAGCTTGGTTCATCAAGCTCATGGCTCTGTTCCAAGCTTAGCCCTAGCTCCATGGATGTTTGAAAATTGCAAAAAATAGTCCATGAGAGCAAGAGAATCCATACCTTGATGGGTATACTAAAATTGGAGCTTGATCTTAGGTGCACTCAAGTCTTAGCACCACATAGCTTCCAATTGCTTCCTTTTGCCTTCAATTTCAATCAATTTCAAGTTTGAATGTGTGGTGGCTATGGAAGAAGTGTGGTTGTGTTCTTGGGCTGGTGGAGGATAAAAATGAGAGAGGGATAAGTGATTTGGCCACTTAAATGGCCTTAAATGAGCTTAAGGGCACAAAACACACTTAGACAAGCTTAACCTTGCTTTATGTCATTTTCCTTCTCACTAATTATGATTTCTTTGTCTTAAACTCATTGGTACACATGTGCCCAACATTTTTGACTAATTATCAAGTCTTGGCTGCCTCCCCCATGGTGGGATAATTCCACAATCTCACACTTTGACTTACATCAAAAGCTTGAACACCTTAAGGCTTAGACTAGGACATTTAGGTCCTTAATGCCTTTAGTGTTTCCTTTGTCCAAAATTGTCTTCCATGAGAAATTTGGTTCCCAATAGCACTTTCATACCATTCATATCCTTCCCATAACTCTCCAAGTCTCTTTCTTGAGAATTTTGCAATTGAGTACCTAAATTTTTAAAACCTTACAAAAAAGTCCAAAGGTTGCTTGACAAAAAAAGCAATCCTTAAGGCTTTTCTTGGGGGCCAAGTTACCAACTTGGAACACTTTTAGGGAGGTGTTGATCATGCCTTTTACCCCCCATACTTCAATCACTCTGGTGAGAATTACATAATATAATGGTTTTTAGCCATTATGACACACTTGTAATTCTTCCATTTTGTGAGGTGGTAACACATCGCGCCTTACCAAGATGAACATAGGTGCTTTGCTTTGGCAAATACACCCAATGTTGATCAAAGTCTTGACAAGTGCCAACATTTGGAAGGCATCACATTTAATGACATAATATTTTGTTTGAGGGATTTTTCATTTTGATCTCACGAATTATTATCTCCGATTGTCTTATACATGCATCACATACAAATATAAAACATGCATCTCATGCTAAAAACAAAGTAAACGGGACATGGTTATAGCCTAAACTATGAGATATTCTCAAGCCAATGAGAATATCATAAAAACCTAAGAAAAGAAAAGGGTCTTCACAAGCTTTTTCTTTTTCTTGATTAGTTACCCTTTTGTTGTCACCTCCTTGGACACACCACCTTGGACAATCCCATATTGTAAAATTACATCAATAATAGAAACCTTGAGTTACATTCGAGGGGACTAAGGTGAGAATAGAATGTACAATGAGAATAAAAAGAATAAGCCATGACTCGCAAGCCGTATTTACAAGTACAACCAACAAGGGCTATAACCATGCACCATGCTTCAACCACCAATCAGCATATCATGTCAAATCTCATTCAACAACATAGCATGCCAATTAACGCATATTAATTAACTAGTTTTTATTAATGTGGTGCTTCGCATACGGAGGTCTCGCTGGCCAGTCAACAAGCGTGATCAAGGGGAGCTGCCCTTGTGGGGGGTTGTACTGCCCCCCAATGCAAAAACTTGTCTTACAATTTTGTTACCTGAGATCTTCTATTTCAAGCAACTAAGCACCCAAGACCACCTCCATTTGAGCCACCAAAAGTACTCAACTCTCAGTGCCCGAATAACCCTAATCTGATCCATGTTAGGGTTTTGCAACTATTGCAAGAATCCTAACCCATATAAGTATCTCATACCAATCAATTTAAGGTTAATCTTATTAACCAATTTGTGTTGTTCCTTCATATATCACACATATACATTATGAGTTCCAACTTCATGCATCATGAATCAATCTAATTAAGCATGATCAAAACATTAGAACACACAACATGTCATGCGATTTGACATTCAATCCCGATTTACGTTTCACAAGTTGCTCTGATACCACTATTGGGATTTGGGAGCCAAACAAGCGCAGTAGAATATAACCAAAACCCTCCAAGATGCAAGTGAAATGGGGTAAACCGGGTGTTCGAAATTTTCATACCTAATTTGGTTAAGATCTTTCACCCAATTTTTGAGTCGAATAAAAAAACCTGAATAGTTGACGTGTTCAACCTCTCTACGGTATCCACACGAGCCTTTCGGGATCACCATGCCTCTATCACATCCTGGCAAATGTGTTTCTCTTATGCTTATAGTGCTAGCTTACGTCCTCCAAGGAATGGCAAAAGAAGAACGTGACTAGTTTTTAGAACTTTTCTGATTTCATCCTTTTGGGAAGCAAGGGCAGAAGCTATGAAATTTCACTATATGATGTATTTATAGTGAGAGTCAACTCCCAAGCCTAATGGGTTTCAAAGCCCTAATCCAATTAGGTTTAATTTCGGGCTTAATAATGGCTCAACCTGTAGGCCAATCATTAACATGAAACTATCATGAAACCAATACCAAAAAATTTGGCCCATGCACTCAAATAATCCAATTGGCTTTATGTGTGTGACCCAAAAGGCTCCTATAACATTGGGAAAGACCATAAATCACATTTGTGATCATAAACAATGAACGGTGTCTAGCAACAGATCATTGCTACCAAAGTAACAAGATTGTCGGTCATTTGACTAAACCTATATGATCATTATCCGTATATGCCATTGTCCCTTTTTTCTAAGATATCCAGACTTAGCATGAGACATGGAATGTGTCACTCTTATATAGCCCAATATTTGATTTCTTGATTACCGAGTAGACTAACTTAAAGTGATGACATTGATATCGTATGCCAACTCATCCAAGCATGGCCATGCATTTTCTAAGTCTCACTCTATCAAGGGGCCCAAAGATATCACTCCGTTATATAGGGGGAACAAATCCCATCTTGATCAAACAAAACCCTCCGCTTGATATGTGACATACCCAATGACCTCCTTCAAGTTTACTCAATTATGAGCAACAGAGGGAAGTATCAAAGTTTGTGACTTACATGTAGGGAACCTTGATGACCTTAGGTCAAAGGACTACATATACTATGATCACTATGAGAATCGCTTATGACACTCATATAATGATCCATGTAGCATTCTCATGGTGGGTCTGTCCAGTACATAAGTTCTCTAACTTGTACCCATATGTAGACTAAATATCTCATATTAGTCTCCACATATGCTTGTCGTTATGTATTATTATAACCCACTCCATAATAACACTAGACCAGTGACATTTAAGAATACTATTATTCTACGGTTGTAATTATGTTTGATTATGTCACACAGAAAACATATAACAAACACAATTACTAGACTAATGCCTTAATAAAATATCATGACTCAATGTGCAAAATACAATCATCTCATGATTGGCTTTTGGGCACAACACTAACATGGTCAAGCTTACTTTTGCTAAAAATGGTGCCCATTTGTGAGGAATTCGCCTAAGAACCATAGAAAACTCATAGTGGAGCCACATAAGCTTTGGTGTTCCAGTTGGTTGATCTTGCATAATTTTCATTTGAGGTACGGAGATTTCTTCTTTTCCATGTTATGTTAATGCATTTCTATCATAATTTTCCTTGGGGATGAGTAATTGCAAGCCTAGAAGTGATTAGAATTTAAGTTTGGATCATTTGCGCAAAGATTTCACGAAGTTAGACGAACCTGGAGAGCTCTAGGCACTGCAGCACCGTTCTAACACTGAGGTGGCAAAGAAATGGTTACTCAAAATGTGGCCTAGGTGCTATAGCCCAAGTGGCGCTGCGGCACTAGTGCAATAGATACATTTTCACCATAACCACATGACTGTGGTGTCATGACACCAGGCTCGCGCTACAGCAACACAGTTGCTTTGGAACTCATCCAAAAAGGTTGTTTCTGGTTCTTAATTGGCTCCTAAACATCCCAGACATGTTCCTAAGGTTGGATCAAGGTTTAAAATAAAAGTGGAATGAAGAACAAGTGACAAATGGATCAAATAAAACAAGGAGAAGATGGTGTCTGCACAATTGAAGCATGTGTGTTTCTAAAGGAATTTTGGTGCCCTAGTTGAGGCTTATAGTCATACCTAAGGTATTTTAAATGCATTAATATTTAGTAACTAAGTAGTTTAAGCAAGGAACATGGTGAATTGGCAATGGTGAACTAGAACCATAGCCTAGTTAACTAAGAATGGTGCATGTGCACTAAGGCACAGTTAATGTGGGCAACTTATGGCACAACTTCTTGCAGCTTGGTAAGATGTTTTAGGTTAGTATTTCATTGACCTTAGATTGGTTCAAGACCTACAATAGCTACAAAGAGTTAATGAAAACACCTAAGTGCTAAATAAGGCATTATGAGGCTAATAAGGGCATATAAGTGCATTAGGGCACAATGTGAGCTCTAGGGCCCATGGGAAACCTAGATTGGGTAATGTGGGAGCTTGGCATGGCTTGGGAGGTTGATTAATACCCAATTAAGTGCAAGCTACCCTAAGGAATCAAGAGGAACACTAAAAGCTCTAAGCAGGTAGGTGACTTAGCATTCAAGCTAAGTTACTTGGGCACATTGAGGGATCTTTTAAGAGCAAGGTAGTTAAGCTACCTTAGAGAGTTTGGGGCCTTAATATGTGCTAGGAAACACAATCATGATTCTTAGTGATGACCAACTCATTGAAGTGTAGCAAGTGCCAAGCCTAGTATTATACAACGTTCACCAAGAAAGGTGGAGGCTTAGTAACCCTTGGTCACCTAGCCAGGTCTTAGACCTGAGGGACTAAAGTGAGAGCCTAGTACTATTACCCACTTTGAGGTAGTCCAATTATGGTGCCAAAATTGTGCATTTAGACTCCCAGGATTAGTAATGTTTTGTAGGCCATCAGAACACTGCCCTTACTGTGCATACCCAAGTGACCCTCTTGGGCACTATGTAAACACATGCATATTGGTCCAACCATCACACACATATTCAAATTTCATGCACACCATGGCAGCAAAGAAGGAAAACACTGGCACAAGTCTTAATCTTGGCTACCACACATTAGGCAATCTTGTTAAGTTCTAATGACCAGCCACTACACCTATAACTTCCACTAATAAACTGTATCATTCTAGCCATATACCCCCTCTTTTATTTCATCCATTATCAATTTGAGACTTAGATAAAACCAAGAAATTTTTTTTTACACCAATAGCCCACCTATGGACCAAATTATGAATTTTTGAAGTTGGTTACAAAATTCTGACCAAATGAACAATAACTTAGCCAACTTTTCAATGTCATATCTTTGGCTACATGGCTCCAAATTTAGAAATTCTAAATCCTAGTTGAACCTTTAGATGTTATCTAGGTGTGGTCAAAATTTCATATCAAGATTCCTTCTACACAAGGAGATATATAACTTTAAGTTCAGAGTCAAAATTATGGTCACTTTATGACCATTTTGCCTATACAAAATTTCATAAGTGTGCAAACCCTTCATTCACAAGGGGAAAACCTTCCAAGGCTACCCGATATCTTTCCATTACACATAGAAAATAAATTCTCCTACATTTAACAACCATATGTGGCTAAAACAGAATTTACAAGTAAGCGGCCCATCATTCACACTTAGGTAGCTTTGCACCACATCACTTACATAGCCAAAACATTACTCAAATGTTCACATACTTGTCTCATTTTACATACACTACATGAAAATTCATACATGCACTACAAAAAGATCTTAACTTAGCTAAATATGCACCATAGGTTACAGGAGTGCCTGTGACACAATGGACTCCAGAACAGGATGCTGGATAGCTGCTACATAACACAACAAGTACCATCACTAAAAATACAAAATGTGCTCCTAAAATGAACAAACTTTCCAGACCAAAACTAGACATAAGTAAGTTCAAGAACATGAAATTTCAAATCAAAACTAAAACCACAAATTTCAGTTTGAATTAGATCTTTCTGCTAGACCTGGAATGACAGAATTGAGTGGAGTAAGTTTCATTGAGAAAGTTAGTAAGGGTAGCACTTAGATTCAATACGCAATGTAACCATCATTAAAACCTGCATCCAAAGACACTAAAACATAAAACCATAATGCATATATACAAGATATATACAAGATATACACTCTTAAGCAAGATTAACCCTGCTTTATGTCATTTTCCTTCTCACTAATTATGGTTTCTTTGTCTTAAACTCATTGGTACGCATGTGCCTAACATTTTTGACCCATTTACAAGCCATAGCCAACCCTCCCTAGGTGCGAAAACTCCAAATTTCTTCATTTGACTTAAGTCAAAGACATACACATCCTAAGGCCTACATTAGAACACTTAGGTCCTTATGCCTTTTTGGGTTTTCTTTGTCCTTAGTTGTCTTCCATAAGTAATCTGGTCCTCCAATAGCACTTTCATATCATTCATATCCTTCATATAACTCTCCAAAGCTCTTTCTTAAGAGTTTTCAATTAAGTACCTGAATTTCCAAAACCTTACAAAAAAGTCCATAGGTTGCTTGACAAACAAGCAAACCTTAAGGCTTTTCTTGGGGGCCAGCCAAGTTACCAACTTGGAACACTTTTAAGGAGATGTTGATTATACCTTTTACCTCTCACACTTCAATCACTATGAAGATAATTACACAATATAATGGTGTTTTGACCATTATGCCATACTTGTAATTCTCCCATTTTTGTGTGGTGGTAACAAGTACACCTAGGGGTGGAGGTTTAGTATGCCTAGCTACCTATTTAGATCTTAGGCTTGAGGAGCTAGAGCGGGAATCTAGTAAGCCCAAAATAGATTGGCCATGTGCTAGTCAAGCTTCACCATAGGAAGGGTGAAAGGTTAGTAACACCTAGTGGCCTAGCTTGGTCCTAGACCTGAGGCACTAGCATGGGACCCTAGTGCACCCAACTTGGCTATACCAAGTAGACTTGGATTACTCCTACACATAGTATTCAAGGGGGAGATTATTATGTGCTTAGGTGACAACCTGGCATAGTAGGCAAGTCAAGGGTTGCTAGAGTGAGTTCAAGGCCAAAACACGCTAAGAGAGGACTAGGATGAGGAAGGGTCCCAAGGGACTCGAGTATATGTGCATATATTAGGCCTCAGATTGTAATGACCTCATGGTAGACTTGTGACATTTATTGTCCAATGTCCTCTAGTGTTTTCTTTTGCAAGTACCCCTGAAGGCCCCTTACTGGGAATTTATGATTCTCACCCCTTAGTTTATGTGTGCAAGTTTGGAGAGTTTGGCCAACAACCCGGGCTTTGTTGTTGAGCTAGTTGAGCAGGTATGAGTTATACTTGCTAGTTTACATATTTAGATTTATTGGTTGTTGAGTACTTACTATGTTGGATTGACCATAAGTAGTGGTTGATCTAGGAGCACAAGGGGAGAACGAGGCTAAAGGCACTTGAGGAGCTTAGGTGGTTAGTCTAGTTTGGTCATCTCAGTAGGTTATGCTTGAGTAATTTATTGTACTAGATGCCTCTAGCAACATTGGTTGGTTTTATGCACTGGTTTGTGATTCACATACATAACTGAATAATGTACATAAGGTTAATTCTTGTAGAAAATGTGTTTATGGCTTTCATTAATTTTATAATTGTTTTTAAGTGCAGATCTACCACTATTTTGAATGTTTTAATTTATGTTTAAATTTCCATGTTGAAGTGAATCATGCATTATTTAATGCTAGTATTTAAGTTAGTAAAATTAGGTCACATGCATTAACTTTTATTACAAGCATAGAAACCAACAATTATGAACCAAAACCCAAGAATTCCATAGATTCCTAGCGATGCTGGGCAATGTAGGTTGACACAAGCGGCATAGAGCTGCATCACTATGGATCAAGGTAGCTTAGGCCTTATGAGAAAAACTATCTAGTTCATGATACAGAGTTAGCAGCAGTGATCTTTGCACTCAAATAGTGGAGATAATACCTGGTAGGAAGCAAGTTTTAAGTCTTCATAGACCACAAAAGTCTGAAGTATCTATTTACATAGAAAGACTTGAACATGAGGAAAAGGAGATGGCTTGAGTACTTGAAGGATTTTAAATGCAACATTGGGTATATAGTTGGCAAAGCTAATGTCATAGTTAATTCTCTCAGTAGAAAGTACACTGGAGTACTCAAGGCCATTAGAAAGCCTATTAAGGTAGTAGTACTTAGTTTAACTAAGTTGGCCCAAGAGTGGGGGCAGTAGGAAGTGGACCAAATAAGAGTCCCAACTATTAGGTCAAAGTGGAAGGACCTAATAAAGGGGGCACAGTTGCAAGATGAAAAGCTTCTTAGAGTTTGTGGGCAAAAATAAGGGAAATTGTACCAAGGCTTTTCCTTTAGGCATGGATTGTTGGACTTCTAGGATAAAGTCTATGTGCCTCACAAAGATGGTCTTAGGCAGCAGATTCTGGAGGAAGCCTACTCTAGTATGCTACGTGTACATCCTGGAGCCGAAAAGATGTACAAGGATTTGACATCCTATTTCTGGTGGCCATACATGAAGTAAGAGATAAGTGCTTATATGGCTAAGTGTATGACTTGCCCACAAGTCAAGGTTGAGCACTAGAGGCCTCAAGGTAAGCTTCAAATCTTGCCCATACGAAAAATGAAGTGGGGTTCCATATTTATGGACTTTGTAGTAGGCATGCCACTAAGCAAAAGAAAACACAATGCTCTCTGGGTTATAATGTATTGATTGACTAAGGCAGCCCACTTCTTACCTATAACCCTCATAGTCTCCTTGGATAAGTTAGCCTAGCTCTACATTACAGAGATAGTGAGGTTGCATGGTGTACCAAATGACAGTGTCTCAGATAGAGACCTAGATTTGTATCTAGGTTTTGGAGGTCCTTGTACCATGCATTAGGCATAAAGTTGAACTTGCTCAACATACCATCCTCAAACAGATGGACAAACTAAAAGAACCATTTAGGTCTTGGAAGATATGCTAAGGTGTTGTGTCATAGACTTCCAAGGAGAGTGGGACAAACACTTGCCTTTAGTAGAGTTTTCCTACAACAATACGCATCACTTAGTGATTGGCATGGCACCTTAGGAAGCACTCTATGGCAGGAGGTGGATAACTCCACATTGTTGGCATGAACCTGGAGATAAGTTAGAGATAGGCCCAGAACTTATAAGAGAAACTACTGGGAAGATCAAGCTCATCCAAGAAAGGATTAGAGTTGCCAACAACAGACAAGAGTTTTATGCCAACTAAAATAAAATAAGGGACCTTGAGTTATAAGTAGGAGATTGGGTGTAGTTGAAGGTATCTCCCATAAAGGGAGTGATGAGATTTGGCAAATGAGGGAAGTTAACCCAAAGGTATGTAGGACCATACCAAATAGTGAAAAAGGGTTGGAAATGTAGCCTACATGCTAGAGTTACCTCCTGAGCTAGGACATGTGCATAACACCTTCCATGTAAGTTTGCTGAAGAAGTGTGTCTCTGATCCAATGCAAGTGGTCCATGTTACTAATGTTCCTATTGCTCCAAATCTCACATATGAAGGAGAGCAATTTGGGTATTGGCTAAGGACACTAGAAAGCTTAGTAGTATATGGATACCCATGGTAAAAGTCCAATGGACTAAACATTTTGAGGAGAAAGCCACATGGGAAGTTGAAGCTGAGATGCTCAAAAGTTATCCAAGTGTGTTCCCTAAGCTCTTAGAAAATTTGAGGGACCAAATTTCTTAAGGAGGGGAGGTTGTAATGCCCGCAAAACCTTAAGTATTTAAGCCATGGGCAACATGAATTAAGGACTTATGAAACATGAGAAATTTAGGAATTATGTTCATTGGATTCAAGAAATAATGTTTTACATGAAGCTTAAGAGTAGCTAGAGAGTTTGAACCTTTTGAGTTAACTTCGTAACTTGGCCAAGAAGAAAGATGCAAATGATGATTTCTGAAATTGAGGGACTTAATTGTACATTTATCACAAGACTTAAGTGGAAGAATCTTTTATGTGATGATTCATATGTTTCGTGCATAAAAGTAAGCATACTATGTCTAGTGTTAAACCACTTCTAATGACACTTGGCTTGTTTTGGTTATTCACATCCTTCCACTCACCATTGCTTCATTCAGCTGGTTGCAACACCATTGTTGAAGGCTTTGAGGTTGTTGTTCATGAAGCTCTTGAGTGGTTCTTGAGCTCCCAAGTGCAACCCAAGGCAAATTGAAGAGGAAACTTGGTGGTGAAGGTGGCTTCATGAGCAAAATGAGCCAAGGAAGTGATCTCTAGCAACAACAAGCTAAGAAAGAGAACAATTGAGTTTCCCCAAGCTTCAGGAAACTAAGTTGCTAAGCCAAGGTAAGGATTCTTTGTACTCACTAAGTTTCATAGTGGAATCTATGTTAGTTTAATGAGTATTAGGCTCTTAGGTGATGGATTTGAAGCCAAGGGATCCTAAGAAAGCTATAAGGGCTATGGTTGTTAGACAACTATGTGTATGATACTAATTAGCTAAGTATAGAAAGCATTAGGACTAGGAATTGAGAAGGCCAACTCAATTCCTAAGCTTGTGAGCTCTTAGATTAGTATAGGCCAAGCTAAATAGTTAACCAAGTTAATATGAATGTGGAAGCATGCTTGCTAGGCCCTTTCGAATGGAGTTGATGGTGTTTTGTAACTGTGTGGTTCTATGCTTGTTTGTGCATCCTAACCCCTTTTACATTTCTTCTTTGTTATGTATATGCTTGTATTGCTTTTTGTTTCCATGTCTTTGGTTGTAGGTACTTGGAGTTTGGCTTCAGTTAAGCTTAGTGCTTAACTTATGTTAGCCCTTGGAGGCCATTATAATCCTTACTGAGTTATCAAACTCATTGCCCTACTTCTTATGATTGTAGGGAAAGGTTTACTTGAGAAATAAGGAAGCTAAGAGTGGTTATTACTCTTTCATTTGGAAGGGTATTATGTTAGAATGAATTTTTGCTTAATATTCTAAGTCTTATGGATTGCTTGTGTAACAAGCTAACGTACATGAATTCATTACTTGCAGGCCTTGTGTGTCTAGAGTTGTGGGAACAAAATCTTAGTGATGATGGATGTGCATAGATGGCACTTATGTTGTGTTTTGTATGGATGTTTATAAGTATGTTTGTCTTGGGTATGTATATGTATAAGTGGCCTATAGTAGGCTCACCAGGACTTAGGAGTGTATGTGTTCAAGTTGAGCTTATCCTAGAATCAATGCACATGTTTGATTTGTGTTTAATCACTATCGGATGCAATTTAGTGCATTAGTGTGTGTATGCATTTTTAGATGTTAAGAGTACTATGGTAGGCCTATCGAAGTTTGTTTGTGTGTGCTATATACATATGAACCTATGTTTTCAAAACCAAAGTTGGTGATTTGGTTGCCATTTATATGCACTTGATGAATGATTGATGTTTGTGTTGAACTAGTATGAAATCCATCTAGGCATTTAACTTGTTGTAGATGAGCATGGAAACTTAGATGTATAACAAGTTTTGTGCTACATATGTGTCCTGGTGCATGCCTATGTGCCTTGGCAATGTTTAGGCATGCCCCAGTGCCCTTCCCCTGTGTCCTAGCAGTGCACTAGTAGTGCCAAAGGTGCCTAAACTTTTGAATCTAGTGCACACTACATACTTAGGAAGCAAGTACTAGAACTAAACCTGATAAGTGTTAATAAGTGTTTAAACCTTTTTTTTAGGGCTCAAAGCCTCTTAAATGGGCTAGGAGGTATGTTGGGCATGACAGCCTGACAACGTTAAACCAAATGCTTCTTAGGAGGTAACCCAAGAGTTAAACTTTTCATTCAATTTTTTTTATTTTATTTGATTTTCATTTGTGGTTGGTTGTTAGCTTTTGCTTGTCTTGTGATCTTATAATCTATATTGTTGATGCAAGAATCTAGCATTTATCAGGAAAAAATTATGTTCAAAGTAAGAGAAAAATGTTAAATCCAATTCCGAGTAAGTTTGCAAATTTTTCAAGTTTCCAGATGCTAAACATGACCTTTAACATGGTTGTGTTCAAGGTTTTGTTAATCTACACAGTTGCAAACATAGAAATATTTGGTTTTATAAAACTAAATTTTCATGAAGGATTTTTATTTAAGCTCTAGCACAGAAACACGGCCTATGTCAAGGCTGTGTATGAAGGCATGTTGCATGACATGGTCACATACATGGCCATGTTTTGACCCATTTTCTTCAAAATCTTAAATTTCAAAGCTTAAACACATGTATATACATGCCCATGTCTTAAAATGTGTTTATGTTACACAGTCATGCACATACCCATGTTGGAAAATGTGTTTCATCTCTGTGGTTGAAAATTGACTTTCCAAAGCACTTACATGGCCAATAACACGATCATGCGGTCAAGCATGTTTGGTGTACATTGTCTCAGTTTTACCCATGTTAGAGCCTATTTTTAGTCTCTATTTTGAATGTTTTTGACCTCTAGAAGACTTACACGGTCAGTTACATGACCACGTACAAAGGCGTGTTGCATTTACATGGTTGCTTACATGCCCGTGTATGGACCTATGTTGCTATGATGTGTCTAAAAAAAATTAGGGTTTTTTATGCCATATATGCCATGTTGCACGCTTATGTGCTACGATGTGTTGCAGAAGTTATTAGTTTAATTAAATTAGTGATAGTCATTAGTTAAACAAATCATCTTAATTGCCAATTAGATAATAAGGAGATATTGAGTACAGTAGACAACTTTTGTTCCTAAGGAAAAATGATCATGGTACTTGCCACTGCTATACTTTGATGGTAGGTGCACTTGCCTGTGATTTCACATGTTTGTTTGAGTATGGAGAGATCATCCACACTATTGCCAAAGTAGTTGAAAAGGTTCATTGTGAACTACAAACACACCAGGAGGATCAAGAGGCAACCTTGGCATGGTTCTTGCATGGTTTAAACCCAGACAAAGCAAACATTGCTGAGTTGCAACCTTGTGTAGAACTAGAAGATATGTTGCATGAGGTCATAAAAGTTGAGAAGCAACTCAAGAGGAGAGGGGCAGCAAAGTTTGCCCTAAAATCCACCCTTAATCCAAGGCAAACATAGAGCAATGATGTGTTTGATTTAGTTTACAACTCTTCCCACTACACTAATGAATAATGTGGATGTGTCAAATCTCTCTATACTTATAAATATGTGAACTCATAGGCAAGTGCACCTGTCGTCAAAGTATAATAGTCGTAAGTATCAAGATGGCTTCCTACAAAACAGAGTTGCCTGTCACACTAAACCTTTCTCTATTATCTAACTAGCAATTAAGAGGTTTTGTTTAGCTAGTTAACTACTAGTTCAACTAAACTAGCTAATGCAGAAGAACAAATAACTAACTATTGGTGGCAAAAAATAATCAAACAATCAACAATAAGATACATCATACTTAGATTTGAATCTGCCTAAAATTCCATTGTGTTATTCTTACTTTGGTTTAACAAGCATATGACTGACTTAGACCATAGAGCACTACCTAACTTAGACTAGCTCTCTATTATTTCTGCTCATGAACCCCTATTCTTAAGTCACTGCTAGGGTGGCTAGTCCTACCGTACCTCCTAAGAATGCGTTCTAGTCCTATGACCCAATTAGTAGCTTTCACGCAAGTCCAAAAGTATTATGTTGCACCTATTATTTCCAGCTATGATAATATCCCTTCAACCCAATGGTGATCCACAACAAACACACCGAATACTAGCTACATATGTTCATCATCCTACATAGAATTAATAGGCTAGCTATTATTAATCAATGCAAAAAAGCAAAATGGATAGATCATAGAAAACCACTCACAATATCACCCTAGTGTTCATCTACTTCAAGTATGAGCAGATAATTTAGTTCATAATGCCAAAAAATAAACACAACAGAAACAAAGAAAAACTACAAAAAGATGTCTTCTTCTCTAAATTGCTTCTCCTCCAATGAATCTTTGACCTGATGCACCTTAATTGGTGTTGATCATCAAAATTGCCTCAAGTAGCCATCTCCTACTAAAACTCAACTCTTTTTCTATGTAATCTTGCCTCTCCCTTCCTCTCTTTTCTCTATTCTACCGAATTAACTAAAAAAAACCCTAATTGCAAACAAACACGGTTTGTGACATGGACGTGTTCAAGGCCGTGTTTGACCTCTAAATTGTAAAAATCATGTACTTTAATGGCATAGTTAAGAAGATGGGCATTATGATGAACATGGTAATGACAATGAACATAGGCAAGTTTAATAAGAACACGAGTGTCTTTACAACTGACATGGGATGATTTAGATCGTGTTTGATCCAATTTTTGGCAAAACTTGCAATTCTGCTCCAAAACTTGTACAAAACTCTTCCTAACCCAAATAGTGCTGAAATATGACCTGAAAGTAAAATATGAACCAATTAAGCACCAAAATCTACTAAAAATACATCCAAAGACAATTAAACACAAGGGAAAACCATATAGAAAACATGTATAAATGTGAGCATTTCATATTTCTTCCCCTACACTTAAACTTTTGCTTTCCCTCAAGCAAAACTCAAAAGAAAAATCTAAAAAGGAAAATAAAATCATACTTTTTAGCGAAATAAAAATTATAGATAATTAAGAATTTAAGAGCCTTGTGAAATTAACAAGACTACTAAGCATGCAACACCTTCAATTTGACACTTCCCAAAACAATTTAATGGAAACATTTCATGCTCAAGCCAGCAACCTATATCTCTTAAAGCTTAAAGAAAACTTCAAAATTTCATGCTAAGTAAAAAGCACAAACCATATTAACCCGAAGCTTACTATGTAGAACCATGCATACCACAAAACCATGGATATGGGTGAATAATTGAACTTTTCACATTTTTTTTTCTTTTCAACAGTTCTTTTGTCTGTTGACAAATTTTACAGCAAGTGTACACTACAAGAGCACTGTCTATACCCATGTTATTTCTCAACATAATTCAAGACGATCTTTGATCATACTCATGCCTCTAGCATCCTTTTGAGCTATGATCGACTCTTGGCTTAAGAGAAGACCCCAACCAACTTTAATACTAAAAACAATGGAGTAACAACTTATCCATACTAGTTATTTTTTTTCCTTTATTTAGCAATCAACCACACATCCATTAACCAATTCTTATCACAATTCTAACATAGAAACTCATAATTTAGCATCCTTTGAACAGCATGCTAAACCCAAAAACTTGATGAAAAAAAAGCTTCTAAAGACCATTTATACTAGCTTGCTAACAAATCAGAAAAACATTTCAAAACTAATTACGCACGAAAATGAAAGATTTCAAGAACCAATTACTTGAACTTCAAGTTAAGAACTCAAGACATTAAATTAACAATCATTCTCTTTCAATAAGAAAATGCTCAATAGTTTGATTAAAAAACAATTAAGCTCCAAAAAGTTAAAAAATCTTAAAAAATCACTAAAAATTTGAAAATCAATATAAAAAACTTAAGGCCTAAGTTACCCACTCCCCCACACTTATACTATACATTGTCCTCAATGTACAAACATGGGAAATAAAGTGAAAAAAGAAAGGTAATAGAAACTAATAGCACCCTGAAAGATTTAGTTGTTTAAGGTGCAAGTTGGCTGATATGCTCGTATTTAGCTAGGTTTTCTACTTGTTTTCCCTTGTGTTTGCTTACCTTTCGATAAGTTTATGCTAGGATTTTGTGCTTAATTGGTTCATATTTTATTTTTAGTTAGATTCCAGCCCCATTTAGGTTAGGAAGGATTTTTATAAAGTTTTGGAGTTCAATTTCACATTTTAGCAAAGTTTAGAGCAAACAGGTCTTACAACATGCCAATGTAGTGCCTTACATGACCTCTTATAGGCCTGTGTCTTAGTTACATGCCCATGAGTCAAACTATGTCTTTAATTGGCAAGATTTTAAGTTCCAGAGGTGTTACATAGCCTTGAACATGGTGATGTGCCAAATCATATTTGACAGTTGATTAGGGTTTTTCTGGTTATTTATTGAAAACAGAATTGAGAGTCGAAAAGAGGCAGAAAAATACAGAAAAAACTAGAGAGCTTTCAAGAAGAAAGATTACTAGAGGCAATTATGATGATTAACACAGTTTAATGTATGTTGGATCAAAGATTCCTTGGAAGAAAAACAATTTATAGATAGGGACTTATTTCTTAGTTTTTCTTTGATTGTGTTGTGTTTATTTTGTGGCACTATGAGCTAAATTTTCCTACTTATGCTCAGAGTAACTAAAACCTAGGATCATTTTGTTAGTGATTATTTTCTAGTTTAATATGATTATGATTTCTTCTAATCTATCTAATGTGCTTTGACCCATTAATTAATTGTAGCTAATGTTACCACTCTGAGTGCTTAAACACAATGACCAAATTCAGTGAGCTCAAGTATCAAGCAGTGCATGTCCTATAGGCCAAGCAAAACATGCACACTATATTTGTCTAAGTGGCCTTCTTAGCTTTATGCAAACATGTGCATATTGATCTAACCATCACACATATATTAACATACAAGTTCATTTGGTAGCATATATAATAACCAAAACCCCAGTTCAAGTTAATGGCATCCATGCAAAGTTCCATGTACATATACGAATTACATGCACATTTAGTGTGTTTTGCTGCTTATTCACATGTCCAAACTTTCACACTGTGTCCAACTCAAAATCTACCCATGTCCTCCTACACCCTAAAGGTTTTAAAGAGTTAACTATACTTAAACATTCATAGGGAAATGGGTTTTAGACATTAAATCCATCTATAATTGTAGTAATGGATATTACATTCAACCAAGCAGAAATGGCCATATGAACAACGCACAGCAAAATCAGCCAACTTTGATAGACATAACTTAGGCTACATGGCACCAAATCCAATGATTCAAAAGCCAAACTCTCCATCTTGAAGTGTTCTAAGTGGGGTCAAACTTTCATAGCTAAATACAACTTGTACAGTAATTTATGGTAGCTGGAGTACAAGGTACCAAATTTTAGCCACTATTGACCATTATGCCCATATAAAATTTCATAAAACTCATACACTTCATTTCCAGGTGTAAAGCCAACATGGGCAACTCCATACATGTATTAGACATATGGGCAAACCACCCTAAATTTTACATCATTCTACAAGCATCATAGGCCATAATCTTCAAAATGGCCCATAAGCACCATATGGACAGAATTTCTCAAACACTTCCAACTACACTTCATTCATCCACATATCATTCACACACTATACATTCCACATACCCAATTCATTTACATGCCATTATGCACTACATACATGCCATAGCTTAGTTGATTCATACAATAAGCCTCTTGGAGGACTTCAAAAGCACTAAGTACTCCAGAAACTTAAAGAGACCAGTTATTGTGTAAGGTAGAAAGTACCACCACTAAAAATAGCTATTGTGCTCCAAAAATCATGAAAGACTTTAGTTCATAACTAGACATATGGAAGTTCATTTACCAAAACTTTCATAGGAAAACTCAAACTACAATTGTTAGTTTGATTGCTCCTTTTCAGGTGTTCCTAAAAATGCATAGAAAATGGAGGTAAGCTTCTTAAAGAAACTTAGTAAAGGCATATCATTAGAGCTTGATTTTTCAACAAAAAAGTTGAAATCCAAAGACACTAAAACACAAAAACATAGCACATATAGATAGATATAGCCAACCAAATGCAAAAACAAACACAACAACAAACATATGTAACACTGGCAGTAATAACACATTAGGGTTAGTCCATAAACATTCAAATAATCAATATATAATCACTATGGCAGCCCTCCTCAAGCTAATGTTTGGTCTTAGGAGGTCATTAGGTCCTAGTTACTACTAACTTGGACTCTAGAAATCCCTGTATTGTATGGTTTTAGGAGCCAAGCAAGCATAACAGAATATAACTGAAACCCTTTAGGATCCAAGTAAAACGGGGAAAACCGAGTGTTTGAAATTTTTCATACCTAATTTGGTTGAGATCTTTCCCCCAACTGTTAAGTCTAATCACAAAACTTGAATAGTTGACATGTTCAAGCTCTTTCTGGTATCCACATGAGCCTCTCGGGATCACCACGCCTCCACCACATTCTGGTAGATGCGTTTCTCTTACACCCATAGTGCTAGCTTGCATCCTCCAAGGAATGGCAAGAGAAGAGTGTGGCTAGTTTTAGAACTCTTCTGATTTCATTCTTTTGGGAGGCTAGGGCAAGAGCTGTAAAATTCTCATTATATGATGTAATTATAGTAAGACTTAACTCCCAAGCCTAATGGGTTTCAAAGCCCTAATCCAATTAGGTTTAATTTTGGGCTTAATAATGGCTCAAATTTTGGGTCAATTATTAATAGGAAATTATCATGAAATTATAACCCAAATAGATGAGCCCATGCACTTAAATAATCCAAATAGGCTTTATGTGTGTGACCCAATAAGCTCTTACCACATTGGTAATGATCATAAATCACATTTATGATCATAAGCAATGAATGGTGTCCAGCAACAATCATTGCTACCCAAGTGACAAGATAGTCAGTGATTCGACTAAACCTCTATGATCATTATCCATATATGCCATTGTCCCTTTGTCCAATATATCAAGACTAAGCACGAGACATGGAATGTGTCACTCTCATATAGCGCAATGTTTTGTTTCTTGATTCCTGAGTAGACAAACTTAAACTGATGACATTGATATCTTATGTCAACTCATCCAAGTATGGCCATGCATTTTCTAAGTCTCACTCTATCAAGGGGCCCAAAGATATCACTCCCGATACATAGGACGGACAAATCTTATCTTGTCATACAAAACGCTCCACATGATATGTAACATACCCAATGACCTCCTTTGAGTTCACTCAGTTATGAACAATGAAGGGAAGTATCAAAGTATGTGACTCACATGTAGGGAACCTTGATGACCTAAGGTCAAAAGATGATATATACATGATCACTATGAGAATCACTTATGACACTCATATAACGATCCATGTAGCGTTCTCATGGTGGGTCAATCTAGTACACAAGTTTTCTAACTTGTACCAATATGTAGACTACATATCTTATATTAGTCTCCACATACGCAAGTCTTTACATATTATTGCAACCTACTCCACAATAATACTAGACCAAGGACATTTAAGAATATCATTATTCTAGGGTTACAATTATGTTTATTACGTTACGCAGAAACAAAACAACAAACTTAATTACTAGATTAATGCCTCAATAAAATATCATGCCTCAATGTCCAAAATATAATTATCTCATAATTGGCTTTTGGGCACAACACTAACATGTATAAACTACCATCAATGTGGGCAAAAACCCTAACATCGAAACCTTGGGCACACTTTCCCTCTTAACCCATACTTGGTTCCTTGAGCTTTTTAATCTCTTCCAACCATGTTCTTAGCTTCATGGGCTTGATTTATATTGATTAATTAAGGTATGGTGGCTATGGAAGAAGATAGAATAGCTCAAAGAAGAATCCTAAAAATGGTGGAGGCAAAAAATGAGAGAAAATGGCCCAGAAATGAAGATTTTTCTTCATTTATTCATCATTTTGACTTATGTCAAAATTATCTCATGGCATAGTTAAAACTTTTGCGATTCAAGCCCATACTTGAACATAAGGTAACTGGCCATATAGGATGGAAAAATGACAAATGTTGACCTCTTTTAACCTTGTCAAAAATCATTATAACTTTAGGCAAAAAAGATGGACACTTAAGCATCTTAGTTGGCATTATGCCATAAATGGCAAACTTTGCCTCTTTGAGCACTTTGATCCCCAACAATATCTTTAATTTTATTCATGTCCATTCTTCATAATTCCATCCATGTCCTTTCATAGCCCTCTTTTAACTTGCACATGTTCTTACCCATGTTTCCAAAAGTTTAAAATTCCAAAAATTTACATGCGTAAAGACATGCCCATGTTTTAAAATTTGTTATTCATACACGGTTTAATTCATACCCATGCTAGGAAATGTGTTTCTTTTCTATGCTTAAAACCTTTAAGTCACAGGGCATAAACACGGTTGCATGCATAACCATGTACATCATCATGTGTACCTAATGCAATGGCAGTCACGCCCCTGTTAAAACCATGTTACCTTTCTAGTTTCAAACAGACCCAAGAGCACTAGAGCTTGTGCACTAGCTTTTATATGCTTGTGACTAAAGGCATGTTATTGAGGCATGACTATGCATCTGCCCATGTTTATATCCATGCTTAACTTCTTTTCAAGACATTTCAACTTCCAGTAACTTAGCATATGTTCATATACACCTTCAAACAAGACCATGTAAGGATCTTGTGTTTCATAACTAAATCAAAATTATTTTACTTTAGGAATAAGAACATGGTTTGTAACACACCCATGTTTACAACTATTGATGTAAACCACATTGGTATATTGACCAAGGAACACGCCCAAGATGTTTTTCCAGCTCCACAAGGCATCAAAGAGACTAGATTTAAACCCCCACCCCTAATCAACTTGTGATTACAAACAAGAAGTATAAGAAAACCAAGAACACATGCAACTTGGGTACCAAGGTAGTCCTCAAAGAACAAAAGAGAATTTTTCTTCAAAATAGCAATATTATTTCATATAAAGGTTGTGTATTACAACTAGAATATATGCCTATTTATAGGCTTAAACTAGTGTTAAGGACTCAGCAAAATTCACAGCCAAGTCACATAGGAGACCTAGGTACAAAAGACTTAAGAAAACCTAGTCAAAGTAGGACTCTTACACCCTTTTAACACATGTTTAAGGTGTGCAACATATGCCACTCATCCTATCCGACTTGAATCAATTCCATAGCCTAAATAACGTCCTAAATAATGTAAATAATCAGAAAAATAAATAAAATAAAGTGCAAATATAAGTTTGGCCCTAAAAACCCCAAAATGGTATTCTCCGGTGCTCTTATAGGCTCTTTAGGGTTTTTGCTTGTATCTTTAAATCCAAGCTTGAATATTTGAGTTCCATTGATGTGATTCTTCCTCTTATATGTTGAAAAGAGGTCTTAAAAGGTTAGAGCTCAAAGATCCAACTTGTAGAGGCTAAATGGCATTGAAACACTTCAAGGAGGCTCCAAGTGTGCACTTGAGGGGTGCCCTTGGAGTTCCTTGTCTTAGGACTTGTCTAGGCATTCTAGGATTGAGTACTGAGCTTGGCCATCATCTCCATATGATTCATTGAATGTTCCAGCAGCTCTTTGTGAAATTCCAAGTCCATTCTCCATAAAGAAGCTTGAGACAAAAGCTTAAAGTACATTAGTGAGCTCCTTAGCCTTCTTTCTTGTCATTGGTCCACTAGTTATCTTCAATGCGTCCTTGCCATCCTTGGTTGTGCCTTCCTTGATCACATCAACTATGTTCATTAAAATTTTAAGTAACCCGTTCATCTACACACCTGTGTCAATAACTATGTTTGAACGAACCTGATTAAATTAGAATTTTAATGTTGTTTCACAATCATAAGTGCACTTCTCACTTTTTTCATTGTTCCTTTCCTACTTCTTTATGCAATAAATTGATGGAAGCTACATCTAGTTCAAGAATAATGTGGAAAAAATCTTTCCTATTTTCCTATAGTTAATATTTGGATTAATAGGGCAAAATTTTGATATGATTCTAAATGCATTATGGCTGCCAATTATGGATTATCATTGTTGAGCTTGAGACATAAGCCTAGAATTAATGAATAAGCATAAGATCTTCTTACTTGTAACCCAAGTTATTTAGTTCACTAAGTGTTTGATATATGTTCTCAATGGTTTAATGATGCTTTTCTAATGGTTATAATGAGTCCACAAATTATGGCACTTCATTGGGATGAGATGGAGCATATCCTTTAGGAGATTTCTACCCAGTTTGTGTCCCTTGAGGCATACTCTCTCCACAAGGCCCACATGGATCGAGTGATCATCTTTCAACCACACTTTGACCATTTCACTACCAATCCAGTAGAGATTCATGATGTTGTGGCCCATTAGCCTTTAGGGGTTTGTGATCTAAGACTTCAATATGGACATTCATGCAGAATGTTGAGTTGTATTTTTATGCCGATGACATTCATCGTCACCTTAAGTTGTCACCACTCTAGGCCGTTTTCCTTAGCTAGAGAAGGATGAGCTTACTTAGACTCTTTGTGGTTAACTCATTGCGTAGACCACCACTACCGAGCGCAATTCACTCCTTTGATTATCCCAGTTATTGTCCACTAAATAGTAATGGTTCATTTTTCTCACTAAGTGCCTCTACTGCTAGGCACTTGCTAATGCTGTTACTATGGAACAAGTGCTTCAATTGTATGCCATTCTCATCGATAGGCCGACCAGCATTGGTTGAGTGATACTACAAATGATCATGAGGGTTGTCCATGACTTGACTCTCCCATGGTTTTCTCTCAATTAATTACAGAGCTCTTAATTACACAACATGGCATTTGTCCCCGTGGAGCAATCTGAGTTGTTATCCCACTGCACCCACATGATGATAGTTATGCTGAGAGTGATATCAAGGAAGACGCTCTTACCGATGCCATTGCCGACCATGCTCTTGTCTAGAGCTATTACTTTCATCATGACATTACTTGTTTTCCATGCTACTACAGATGTATTTCCATTTTATTTTTGTTCACTGTGTTTGACTTTATTGTTGGAGCACCATTTGCTCCTTTTCTATTTCATATTATTTTGCTGTAGTTTCTATATTTCCTAGTTCTTTTGTTATATTTTGTAATTGATCATCTTTTCTATTTGTTTGGAAGCCTCACATTTCAATTTGAAGCTCTGCCAACAACCTTTTTTATAGAACTTTTGGAATGCCAACTTGCATGACAAGCAACTAATTTTTCTTTTCAATGGTGGTATTAGTTTATATCACCTTTTCTTTTTTCACTTTATTTTCTATGTTAGTAAATTGAGGGCAATGTACAATTTTAGTGTGGGGGAGTGGTATTATCTTTAGCCCTTATCTTTTTTTTTTCCCTAAATATCTCTTTTCAGTGTGTTTTTTTGAAAATTTCTAACTTTTTTGGAGCCTAATTGTTTTGAATCATATTATTGAGCATGTTCTTATTACTAGAGAGTAATTCTTAATTTAATAGTAAATGACACTAATTGTTCCTAAACAATGCCAACGTTGCTTAATTTCTTGAAACTATGAATTATTGCATCATCATCATCAAACTACCCAAATATTGTACCATCATCCTTAAACTACACAATTATTGCACCTGTTGTCTTGTCGTATGCTAACTGTTAAAAAGTGACAAAAGTTGGGAAAAAATTGCACAATTTTGGGATGATTAAGTAGCATTTTATAGTTTCAAGATGATTAAACAACATTAGGATAGTTTAGGGATGACGAGCATCATTTACCTTAATTTAATGTCTTGAGATCTTAACTTGAAGACCAAGTAAGTGATTCTTGAAATCTATCGCTTCTGTGCTAAATTTGTTTTCAAAATGCTTTCAAGATTCATTAGCAAGCTAGTGGAAGATGATCTCTATAAGCTGTTATTTTTGCATAAAGTTTTTGTATTTAGTGCACTATTCAAAGCATTTTAAGCTTTGAGTTTCTTTGATCGATTTGTGGTTGATTGTTGAATGATATAATCAACATAATGTTATGTGGATGTATGCTACTCCACTATTGTTAGTGTTGTAGTAGGTTGGCGTCTTCTCCTAAGGCAAGAGTCAATCACTATATGAAAAAATGTGAAGAGCATGAGTATGATCAAATATCATCTTGGATTGTGTTTCGAATTAGCTTGGGTATCGATAAAGCTCTTTTGGTGTACACTTCATGTAAAATTTTTTGGCACATGAAGAGAATTACTTGAAAAAAAAAAAGAGAAACAGAGAAAAAGGAATTGAAAAGTTTAATTAATCACCCAATCCATGTTTTTGTGGTTTGAAGGGTGGTGCATAGTGAGCTTGGGCTTAGTGTGGTTTTTATTTTTTACTTTGCACGAAAATTTATGCCTTTCCCTTTAGCTTTGAAGACATGGGTTGTAAGCTTGAGGATGAATTGTTCCCATTAATTATTTTGTTTTAAGAAGGTTAGATTAAAGGTGTTGCATACTTGGTAGTCTTGTTAACTTCTCATGACCCCTAAAGTCTCAATCCTCTCTATACCTCTTTTGCTCAAGTGTATGATTTAACAATTTCTATGATTCAATGGTTTTTAAGTTTTGAATTTTCTTGTTCAAATTTTTATTTTGAGGTTTTGCATGAGAGCAAGCAAAAGTTCAAGTGTGGGGGAAATATGATATGCTCATATTTAGCTATGTTTTCTATATGTTGTCCCTTATGTTTGTTTGTCTTTTGATGAGTTTATGCTATGATTTGGTGCTTAATTGGTTCATATTTTATTTTCAAATTATATTTCAGCTTCAATTAGGTTAGGAAGGCTTTATGCAAAGTTCTAGAGCTGAATTGCAAATTTTGGTAAAGTTTGGAGTTAACAAGCCTTACAACACACCCATGTAGTGCCTTACATGCCCTTTTTATACGCTCGTGTCTATGTTACACACCCATGAGTTAAACCGTGTCATTAATTGGTGAGATTTTAAGTTCTAGAGGTGTTACACGGCCTTGAGCATGGGTGTATTCCAAACTATGTTTGACTGCTAATTAGGGTTTTTCGAGTTATTCACTAAAAATAAAAAATGGAAAGTCTATGGAAAAATAAAAGACTTTTCAAGGGGAAAGGCTACCGGAGGCAGTTCTAATAATCAACACTATTTAATACAGGTTGGATTAAAGATTCCTTGGAGGAGGAAATGCAATTCGGAGATGATTACTTGTTTTTTTTAGTTTTTGTTTGATTCTATTGTGTATATTTTGTTCCACTATGAGCTAAATTTTCCTACTCATGCTTAGAGTAGGTGAACCCTATGGTGATTTTATGATTGTGATTAATTTCTGGTTTAATATGATTATGATTTTCTTGTGATCTAACCAATGTTCTTTGATGTGTTGATTAATAGTAACCAGCCTATCAATTCAATGTGGGATGATGAATATATACAAGTAGTATTTGGTATATTTGTTGTGGATCACCATTGGCTAGAAGAGATATTATCAAAACTGGGTGCAATGGGTGTGATATAATACCTCTAGATTAGGGTAAAACCTAAAAGTGGGCCATAGGGCTAGTATTGTAATCTTAAGAAGTGCAGTATGCGTAAACTCTCTATCAATGACTTAAGAATAGTGATTAGTGTAATACGAATAACATGGAGCCAGTCTAATTTAGGTAGTACCCTACAGTCTAAGTTAATCACAATCTTGTTAAGTCAAAGTAAAAGCAACATAAAGGATTTCTAGGGGTATTCAATTCTAAGTGTGAGGTTTCTTATCGTTGGTTGTCTTAATTGATTCTCCATTGCTAGTCAATAGTTAATTGTTGATTGTTTTCACTACAGTAGTTAGTTTAGTTAATTAGCATTAGTTAGTTAAACAAGCATCCTTGAATTGTCTAGTAGATAATACAGAAAGGTTAAGCATGGTAGACAACCTCCATTTCTTAGGAAAAATGATCTTGGTACTTTCCATTGGCATACTTTAATGATAGGTGTGCTTACTTGTGAGTTTTCATATTTATGAGTATAGAGAGATTTGACACATCCACATTAACTATTAGTAAAGTGGGAAAGGTTTGTGTGAACTACAAACACATCATCGGCATTCCAAAAGATACATAAAAAGTTTGGTCAAGCTTCGAGTTTAATAGAAAGGCTTCCATGAAAACATAAAAGATGATCAATAACAAAAATAAGAAAAGAAATAGCAAAGATAGTAAACTATAACAGAAATATAAAGAAACTAAAATAGTAGCAACCAATGCTCTAATAACAATGTCAAACATAAACTAAATAAAATAAAGCAAATAAAATAATAACCAAAATAATAAAAATATAAACATAAATAAAATGAAGTCAATGCCCTGATATCCATCAATCATCTCTCATTGTAGATGATCTTGAAGGTATAAGATCAGCAGTAGTGCTCAGAGTAGTCATGATCTATGTAAGCTCCGCAGGACCCTCAATAGTCCCAAACTTAGAACTCGGCTCCATAACTATGGGATTTGTTGTGGTCTTTCCAACCTCCTCAACAACAGTAGCAGCAACCTCCTCTTCAGCTCTCTCAACAGCTCCTTCAACAACATCCTTAGTAACAACCTTGGCAACCTCTACTCTTTGTCATCTCCCCCTCAACGGCTCTCTTAACAACCACTTCCTTCTACTAATGAGTAGCATCCATAGTTGATGCTATGATAGTAGTGGCCTCATCCACCTCAGCTACTAGCTTAGCCTCATCTCCTTAATCATGGCCAAAGGAACCTGGAAGTAGCTAGTCGAATCATCATCATGCTAGGAAAAGGACTGATGAACATAACCAGAGGTCTCGGTATCTTCAAAATGTGAAAAGTATAGGTGAACAACCTCTTCCAAGCTCAAGCTCTTTACCTCAACAGAAGAAAGGTGGGTCTCAATTCCAAGCAGGTGAGTGACCATAAACTCAAGATGGTCCAAGATAAGCTACTATCTTTGAAAGATAATCAACAAAGTAAGCAACTCAAAATTGGTAAAAATTGATGTAACTTGTGCCTCTACAGCAACCTGCTCATTTGCTTAAATCTCCTCATGTGACCTCAAAGTAAACATTGCTGAGCCATCTATGAGACTAGTAGTTTTCAACATCCTCATAGACTTGAATAATTCCAAGTTGGCCATACTCAGGCCTCAGTAGCTCTGTAAGATGCCTTGCTAGTGGCAGTGGACCGAGGTTCTTCACCAACCTCATAATGCATGCTCCAACACATATGGCCCCAGCCTCACCTTCTAGCTAGTGTCCTTAATCCCCTAAGCAAAAGCTTAGCATAAATGATAAGACACCTAATTAACAATGTAGAAAAATAGTAGAGATCCTTCTCAGTCAAAATACCGGTGCTCTCCCTCCATCCAACTATAGAGTCGGCTAGCAAGTAATGGACGTAACCAACGACTGGTGACCTCAACATGGATGCCTTGGATAACTAAGGTTGGTAGAAAGCCTCATCATCAGCAATCTCATTCCAAAACTCATGGGCAGCAAGGTTGGTGGCACCAAAATTGCATAATGAACTACTGTGCTCCTCAGACTTAACAAGTTCTAGGGTGTTGAAGCCACAACGCCAGCCAAACTCATCAATACTCATAGCATAGCTCGTCCAACCCAACTGAAACTTAACTGCATCCTTCCTATTCTAACTAATATTTTTTGCATCAAACTCCAACGTACTCAGAAACTATACAGTAAACTCATTATAAACGAGCTCCTGACAATCAAAAACTAATAACAAACCATTAAAGCCCACTAGGAACCAAACATCATCAACCATACCAAGCTGGGCTAAGGTATCCCAATCAATAACTCAACTAGCCTTGAAAGGCTTCTCTGCTAGTCTATTGAATCTCTCCTACTGAGAATCCTCCTTAAAGTTGATAAGAGCATTCAACTTTTTCAGCCTTTTTTGCCACCTTCTTAATGCGAATCGGTAGCTTCTCTTAGCACCTTGTCATCTAAAAAATTCAAAAAAAAATTCCCTGGTGCAATAATAATCATCAAATATCATATAACAATCCATAATTTTGAGAATAAGAGCTTCCAATAAAAATTGACTTAAAATCCCCTATATAAAGCAAAGTAACTCAGCTTAGGTATTAATGAGATCAGGCTTAGTAACCAAAGCTAAATGCATAACAATTCAAGCAAAAAAAATCAAAGCAACTCAAATTCATGATCTCTCTTCTTCCTCAACTAACCTATCCACTACCACACCAAAAGACCAAGTCTTACAATCAATTAAATTCTAATCGATAAAATAGTAACAAGCAATTCCAAGGAATTAATTGATCAACTAAACATCATTCAAGTATAATAAATCAAAAAATCAATCATTCATATAAAAATTTCCATCAACCATCGCAATCCAAACCTCAACTTACATAACAATAACAATAATAACCAACATTCAATTATCATAATCAAAACTCAAAACCAACTTCAATGGGAATGTGAAATCAATCAAATAACTTAAATAAGTCCTACCCATTGCAAGAAATCCATAAAATCATCCATAGAATTCAAATAAACTTAGCAAGAGAAAGTTACCTTTGTAAAGAAAGAAATGAAGATGTGGGGAAAAAAATCAATAATCTAGCAAATAAAAAAGGTCCTCCAATGTTGGAAAACCTTACCCAAGGCATAAGGAACCTAAGGTTTCAATTTGGGGCCTTGTGGAAAAAGAATCATGGTTGTGCTTATATATAGGCAAAACACGGTCATGAACACAAGCATGCCTATGCCCATGTTCATTAAATCTTCTTGAACATGCTTCAAAACATGGTCATGATGTTGACCATGTTCAAGTTCTAAACCATAAAAATTTTAAAACATATAATTAAAATGCAAGTTTGAACATGGGGTGTGAAAGTGACTGTGTTCATGGAACACATTTAAATACACAGGCATGAAACAAACTGTGTTAGGCACCTAGAGCTCAAAATTTTTGAAAACAGAAAAAAAAAATGTTAGTTAAAACATGGCCATGTATGTATCCATGTTAATGAAGCACTCTTATGATCATGGCCATCAAATTAACCATGATTAAAGTTTGCAACTTAAAACATTTAAAAACAAAATAAAAACACATTTTAAGACATGGGTGTAAAAAAAACCATGTTTAGGTAACACATTTAAAATCATGGTCATGTTTTTATTATTCTTAGTGAACATGGGCAAGAACATGGTCATGATATAGATCATGTTTGGCTACTATAACTTCAATTAAAAATTATCTTGAAAAATTAGTTTTTTAGAACAAACATGGTTGTGTTTAAAACTATGTTAAGTGACATAGCCCTAAACATGGGCATGTTGAAGGGTGTGTTTCATGACTAAAACATGGAAAATATTGCAAACTTACCTAGAATTGAATTCCATTTTTTTCTTCCCATCTTGAATGAATATTTCTTCCCAAAATGACCTACTTTCCTAATCAAGACATAGAAGATGGAATTACAGGGCATTCAAAATACAATGAATACTAATAACAAGAAAACTAAAGAATGGAAAATATGACTAAATGAAAAAGAAAAGAAAAGAAAAGAAAGATTTGATACACTTGGGTTGCCTCCCAAGAAGCGCTTGGTTCAACGTCATCACCTGAACGTGTTCCTTGATTGCTCTAGGAGGTTCTTCCTTCCTTTCCAAGACCTTTACATCTACATGACCATCCATCTTCTGATGGAAAGTTGGATTATAAATTGCTCTTGGATTTGGCTCAGCATTGGCTGGTAAAATACCTTTTGGCCTTCCAAAAAGCATCTTAGTAAGCAAAATTCTACATACTTGCTATCATGTGCTGTAGTTTTGACTCAGTTGCATCAATCCTAGCATCAGAATGTTGCATGCACTTAAAAATCACCTTTTCAATAGTTGATATTCTCTCTTATTGCTTTCTAGGTTGAAAACCAGACAGTTGTTGTTGCCTCTAGTTACTTCAAGAAAAATTAGGATGATCCCTTTATCCCAGATTATAAGTATTACTACACAGGTTTTTCAATGCCCTCAGTGGATTTCCTAGATTGTCCACTTGTTTAGATTTTCTCAGCCAATTTTGCATGTAGCAATGATTACTTGAATGTCCTTCTCCACAAATTTTACACTGCATTGCCATAGCTTGCTTTTGACTAGTAGAAAAATTTCTAAACTCTGTTACCATGCACTTGCATCCACTTAGATAATCCATGATGTTGACATTTTTTCAATAGACCCTTAAACCTTTCCCAGGCTTCATATAGTGTCTCAAAATCCATTTAATTGAAAGCAAAAAATATTATTACAAAAGCATGTAGTCTTAGTTGAAGGAAAATAAATCCAAATAATACTTCTCAGCTAAAGCCTTCTAAGTGGCATTAGAACCTCTTGGAAATGAATTTAACCATTGCTTTGCTCTTCTTCTTAATGAAAATGGGAACAACCTCAACTAGATGTTATCCTCACTGGCTTCATGAATCTTGAAAGTATCTCATATCTCCAGGAAACTAGCAATGTGAGCATTACAATTCTTATTTTCCAAACCATGAAATTGAACACAATTCTACACTATGTGAATAATATTTGGCTTGATCTCAAAATTATTAACATTGATAGGAGGTCTAACAATACTTGATTCCATCCATTCAAGAGGGGCCTTAGCATATTCCAACATAGTCCCTACTTGATTACGATCTTCCATGATTAAGTGCTCTTGATTTTCTCCTTGTTGCTCTACCTCAAGATACAGTGGTTGTGACTTAGTACCCTTCATGAAACGAAGTTTTCTAAAAGTTTCTTTCAATTTCTGGATCAGCTTCAACCTCTTCACCAAGATAGCCATAAGTGATGCGCTTCCTACAAGAAAAGAATAAGAAATAAGTAAACCAAAAATAACCTAAAAATTCAAAGAAAATATTACAATGAAATAAATGGTTAGATCCATAATGATTAATCTTCCAGCTAGCAATCTCAACAAATATTTCTTGGCAATAGCACCAAAAACTTGATGTATTTGATTTAGTTCACAACTCTTCCCACTAATGAATAATGTGGATGTGTCAAATCTCTCCAAACTTATAAATATATGAACTCACAGGAAAGTGCACCAAGCATTAATGTATAGCAGTGACAAGTATAAAGATTATTTTTTCCAAAAAATAGAGTTATGTACCATACTCAACCATTCTTTATTATAGAACCAAAAATTAAAAGGTTTTGTTTAGCTAATTAATTACTAATTAAACTAAACTAACCAATGTAGTAAAACAAATAACTAACTATTGTTCCTGGAAAACAATTAGACAAGCAATAATAAGATACGTCATACCTAGATTCAAATCACCCTAGAAATTCATTGTGATATTCTTACTTTGGTTTAACAAGCATATGACTGACCTAGGTAGTGAAGTACTACCTAACTTAGATTAGCTCCCAATTATTCCAGTCCACTAACCCTATTCTTAAGTCAATAATAGGGTGGCTAGTCTTACCGTACTTCCTAAGAATGCATTACTAGTCCTATGACCCAACTACTAAGTTTCACCCCAATCTGGGGTACTATATCGCACCTATTATTCCCACCTATGATAATATCCCTTCTACCCAACAGTGATTCACAATAAACAAACCAGCTATTACCTGCATATATTCATCATCCCACATTGAATTAATAAGCTAGCTGCTATTAATCAACGCAACAAAGCACATTAGATAGATCACAAGAAAATCATAATCATATTAAACCAAAAGTAATACCAATCATAATATCATTGTAGGTTTCATCTACCCTAAGTATGAGCAAACAATTTAGTTCATAATGCCAAAAAAAAAAACCATAATAGAAATAAAGAAAAACTAGGAAAAGAAGTCTCCAATTTAAACTGCCTTTGGCAACTTTCTTCTATGAAAATTCAACTCTTTTTCTCTATATTCTTGCCTATCCCTTCCTTTTTTCTGTTTATTATGCCGAATTAACTATAAAAAAACCAAATAGTAGGCAAACTTGGTTCATCACATAGCTATGTGCAAGGCCATGTTCGACCAAACATAAAAATCACATACTTTAATGACATGGTTAAGAACATAGGCATGTTTAACAGGAACACGAGCATGTTTACAACTGGCATGGCCGTGATTTAGATCGTGTTTGATCCAATTTTTTCCAAAACTTGTAATTCAGCTCCAAAACATGTACCAAACTTTTCCTAACTCAAATAGAGTTGAAATATGGCATGAAAATAAAATGTGAACCAATTAAGCAGAAAAATATACTAAAAACACATCAAAAGACAAGCTAACATCAACAAAAATATATATATAAAACATTTATAAATATGAGCATATCAAGCAATGAGGTAAGGTTGGAGGAGCCAAGGAAAGAGGACATCAAGGGCATGGTTGAAGCAACCTTCACAAGCCAACCCCAAAGGCCTTAAGAAGGTACTTTTGATTCTAAGTATGATGATAAAAATCATGGCAAAATTTTGTTTAAGTGTTAAGGCAGGTAGCATATGGCAAGAAATTGTGTCAATCAAACAACCATGATGTTGAATGAAATTACTAAGGTTGTCACAGATGAAAGTGACAATGAAGAGCATGCTTTCCTAAGTAAGCTTACTCTGGGAGATGATTAGATATGGAATGTGTAGATGAAGGTGTGACACTTGTGACTAGAATAACATTGAGTGTACAAGTCAAGGAGGAAGATGACCAAAGAGAGAACATCTTTCATGCAAGGTGTTACATTAGGGGGAACATATGTAGTATAATTATAGATGGTGGAAGTTGTACTAATATTGCTAGTACTACCTTGGTTAAGAAGTTGCAACTCCTCACCACAAAGCACTTGAGGCCCTACAAGCTCCAATGGCTCAACAATGAAGATGATGTCAAGGTGACAAGGCAAGTCATGGTAGCCTTCAAAATTGAAACATTTAAAGATAAAGTCTTGTCTACTGTTGGACCTTTGGAAGCAAGCCACATTTTTTTAGGAAGCCATGGTAATATCATAGGAGAGTGATCCATGATGGCTTGAAGAATATATATTCATTCAAGTATAAGGAGAAGACTATCACATTGGTGCCTCTTACACCACAACAAGTTATTAAGGATTAAAGAAAGATGCATGGTGAGGCCAAGTGAAAAATCAATGAGAGGAAAAAGAAATATGATGGCCTGAGTGAAGAGGAAAAAGTTTGAAGATTAAAAGAGACAAGTGAGGTAAGTGGCCTTGAAGGGAATAAGAGTATTGAAAGTTCCTAAGGTAAAAACAAATAGAGGAGAGTTAAGAGAAGAAAAGAGAGCTTAATAATAAAGATGAGAGGTGTGAGAAAAACCCTTAATGCACAAAAGCCAATGCAACTTTTACTTTGCAAAGAATCTTTTTTTTTCTTTGGTAACGTAACTAACAAGCTTCCTAGTGTTATTGCTTATGTGTTAAAGGACTTTGAAGATGTGTTTCCTGAGGAGCCAAGAAAGCTAACACCTTTAAGGGGCATTGAGCATCAAATTTATCTCATTCCAAACAAGCTTGCCTATAAAACCAACCTTGAGGAGACTAGAGAAATTCAAAGGTAAGTAGAAGATTTGATGTCCAAGGGCTATGTGAGAGTTAAGTCCTTGTGTTGTGCCTCTAATCTTGGTGCCTAAGGAAGATGGTACGTGGACAATGTGCATGGATTGTAGGTTTGTCAACAAAATCACTGTAAAGTATAGACATCTTATTCCTACACTTGATGATATGCTTGATAAGTTGCATGGTTTTACTATTTTTTCTAAGATTGATCTTAAGAGTGGATTCCATCAAATTAGGATGAAAGAAGGGGGTGAGTAGAAAACTACAATCAAAACTAAATTTAGGTTATATGAGTGGTCGGTCATGCCATTTGGTTTATCTAATACTCAAAGTACTTCTATGAGGCTTATCAATCTTGTTTTAAGGGATTTTGTCGGTAAGTTTGTAGTGGTTTACTTTGATGACATTCTAGTATATAATAAAAGCTTGCATGAGCATGTTGAGCATTTAAAGCGTGTGTTAGAGACACTCTAAGGGCAAAAAAGTTGTATGCCAATTTTAAAATGTGTTCTTTTTGTACTGGCGAAGTTATATTTCATGGTTTTGTTGTGAGTTAAAAGGTGTCGAGGATGATCAAGAAAAGGTAAGAGCCTTACAAGAGTGGCCAACTCCTAAATCTATTTCTGAAGTAAGATCTTTCCATGGACTTGCTAGTTGTTATAGGAGATTTTTGAAGGATTTTTCAAGTATTGCTACACCTTTAAATGAAGTAGTAAAGAAGAATATTGGCTTTAAGTGGGAAAAGGCACAAGAGGATGCATTTAGAACACATAAGTACAAATTAAGCAATGCACCTATTTTAGCTTTGCTTGAGTTTTCTAAGATCTTTGAGATTAAATAAGATATATGTATGGTATTGGAGCAATTTTGATGCAAGAAGGGTGGCCTATAGCTTACTTTAGTGAAAAGCTAAGTAGAGCAACCTTAAAATACCCAATCTATGACAAGGAGTTGTGTGTCTTGGTGAGAGCACTTGAAACTTGGCAACATTACTTATGGCTGAAAGAGTTCATTATCCATATAGAGCACCAATATTTGAAACACTTGAAAGGCCAAAGGAAGCTTAATAGGAGGCATGCAAGGTAGGTAGAGTTCATTGACCTTTCCATACCACATCAAGTATAAGCAAGGTAAGGAAAATATTGTAGTCGATGCATTGTCAATAAGGTATGTTCTTCTTTCTCCTTTAGATGCTAAAATCTTAGGGTTTGAGTATTTAAAGGACTTATATGAAGGTGATTCTGACTTTGGTGAGGTCTATGCTAAGTGTGCAGATTTGGGTTTTGAAAAGTACTATAAAGATAATGACTTTCTTTTTAAGCAAGATAGGTTATGCATACCTAAGTCTTCTTTTAGAACTTTTCTAGTGTAGGAATCTCATAGAGGAGGCTTAATTGGACACTTTGGTATTGAGAAAACCTTATTTCTTCTCAAGGAAAGGTTCTTTTGGCTAAAGATGGAAAAAATGTGGAGAAAGTTTGAGCTAGTTGTCTTGAGTGTAAATGGGCAAAGTCTAAACAAAATCCTTATGGTCATTTAAACTCCTTTACCAATTCCTTCTCATCCTTGTGCTAACCTTTCTATGGACTTTTTTTGTCAAAGTTCCTAGGACAAAGAATGAAAAAGACTCTATTGTTGTATTGTGAACAAATTTTTAAATATGGCTCACTTTGTTCCATGTCCTAAGATAGATGATGTTGTGTGCACATTGCCAATCTATTGTTCAAGGAAATTGTGAGATTACATGGACTTCCAAGAACCATTGTTGGTGATTGAGATATGAAATTCGTTAGTCACTTTTGGAGAGTTTTACGGAGTAATTTAGGTACCAAACTCATGTTCTCTACAACTTGTCATCCACAAATAGATAATCAAACTGAGTTAACTAATAGGACTTTGATCACTAGACTAAAGGCCATCATTCAAAATAATTTAAAAACTTGGGAGGAATTTTTTCCTCATGTTGAGTTTGGCTTTAATAAGCTAGTGCACAAAACCACAAGATTTTCACCTATAGAAGTTGTATATGGTTTTAAGCCACTAACTTGCATGGATTTAATGTCTTTGCTTTTAAGTGATAATGTTAGTATAGATGGACCTAAAAAGGCTGAGATGGTGAAGGGTTTTCATAAGAAAGTGAGGGTACAAATTAAGAAGAAAACTAAACAATATACAACTCAAGCCAACAAAAGAAGGAAGAAAGTGACATTTGAGCCAGAAGATTAGGTTTGGGTTTATATGAGGAAGGAGAGGTTCCCTACTCAAATAAACTCAAAGCTTTAACATCAAGGGTATAGAATTTTCAAGTGCTATAAAAGATCAATCACAATGCCTACAAATTTGACCTAGAGGTGAGCACAATGTTAATGCAACTTTCAATATTTCTAACCTATCTTTGTTTGATGTAGGTGAAGATTTAAGGACAAATCTTTTTGAGGAAAAGGGAGTTGTTGGAGGAGCATCAAGCTCATAGGCTTTTAAGACTTATAAGGATCCATTGAAGATAAGTACAGGACCTCTCATAAGGAAAAGAGCCAAGAAGACACAATAAGCCATTCAAGCACTCATTGTGGAGCACTTAGAGCCCTACTTGGAGCCTTCCCACACCATTTCCACTTGCGGTCAACTTATACATGTCTAGGACCCAAAACACTTTAATTCATTCAATATTATGAAGATCCAAGCTAAAGGGAACAAAAAATATTGGCCAGAACATAAAAGCCCAAGAGAAAACCCTAAAGAGCTCCAAGGGTGCACCCAAAAGCCACCTTGGAGTCCTTTCCAGCCGTTTAGTTTGTTCGAGTGATTTTGCTAGTTTTTCTTAGTTAGTTTGTGTTTCCTCCATGTTATTTAGTTAAGGAATAGGTTTTTGTCACATCATACACATGCTTATTGTGGGAGCATTCCTTGGCAGAATCCTTCTAGTAAGCGTCCAAAGATCCCTTTATTAGGCATTGATTGGGAAATTAACTCCTTTAACTTCCTATCATACAGAGTCATCTTTACCTCCATAGTATCTTGCACTTGTATCTTAAACTTCTTAAACTTAGAAATTATAGACTCTTGAAATGATTTGAGGTCTCCTTCCATAATTCTCCCTTAGAATGATTTAAGATCTTCTTCCATGATTCTACTAGACAAATCAAAGATTCTCACAAAACACTATTTTCTCTCCATTTGTTAGTGGAAAATCACCTTTTGCAACCAAATCTTTTTAAGTTCTAAAAGAACCCACTCAAAACACACTAACCCTTTTAAAATCCATCAAAACCTTTCCAAACCTTTCAAAACATTCATTTTTTAATTGCCAAAATTCCAACTGCCAAGCAATTGGAAATTTACAACACGTACAGCTGTTGGAAAAAAGGGCATACTTTTTTCTAACAGCAACCATTGGAAATTTTGAATTAATAATAAGGTACCTTTTGGTTTATAGGCCATTCAAATTTTCCAACAATTACAAATTCGAAATCAAGGACCATTTTAAAACACATGTAGATATTAAGGGACTAAAGTAGAATTTTTCATCATCCCTCTAGCATAGAAACTCCTTCTCCCACTCACTTTTACTGTTTCCACATTTTCCTCTCTCACAATTTTTCTTCTCTCTCTCCGCTTTCATTTTTTCTCTCAGTTTAGCTTGAGTTATGGCTGGCTTTTGAAAAGGTGCGGTGTCACCGCTATGACGATGAACTATATCCAATTGTGGCACCAATGGCTGAATTTTTTTCAGTTTTTTTCTCATTTACTTTTTCAATTTCCTTATATCCTCCTCTTTAACTTTCTCTAAAGTCAGTTCTTAAAAAAATAAACCATTTTTCATTTATGTAGTTCAATGTTTTAGATAAAAGTTTTTTATTTTCCAAAATTTGCTTTGTTTACATAGTTTTGATTGTTTTATTCACCTCTTTAATTTTTTCTAAATACATTTGTTAAAAAAGTAACCAATTTTTGTATATCAAGCTTCAAAGTTTGGAAACCTATTTTTTTTTTCATTTATGTGTTTTGCTTCACCAAATCCACTAGCAGGGGCTAATATTCTATTGCTCTTCCTCTCTATTTTTTAATATTTATGCGGTTCCTGCAGTTTCAAGAACAAAATGGGATGGTATTGTTATTTTTTTTTCATCTTCCTCTTGTCATCTTTCTCTTTTTTTTTTTCTACTATTATTAAATTGGTGCGATAAGATATAGCAAATTAGTACTTCCTCCATCTAGCAAAGCTTAGCTCCTTTACCAATTACAGTAATTAATTTATTATTTTCTTTCTTTTAAAGTTTCCTATAAAAATATAAATTTTTTATATGAAAATGATATTTTAAAGGCTATAGTTTATAAACATAATTTCTAATAATTTTTTATAATAAAAATTAATAAAAATATATTTAAGTCAAATTTTACAAAATAGATGGAGTATAATGCTTTTAAGTGAGTCTAAGGAATATCGATTCATTATGAAGGGATATTGGTGCAAGATCTTGCTGAAGAAGAAACGGAGAAGAGAAGAGAAAAGGAGAGATTTCGGAAAGAAAAAAGGGGGGGGGGGGGGGGGGGGGGAGGTCGGTGCATGGTAATTGGTTTGGGTGATTGGTCTGGGCCATGAAAATTGACAGAGGAGGGAGGCAATCGACAGAGTTGAGCGTTCCCACGTCTAAAATGAAAGTCTTCTCCTATCTGCCTTTTTTTTTGGTAAATTAGGCGATATATAAAGACAAAAGATCAGCCTAAAGTCTTCTCCTATCTGCCTTTGATGAATGCTTTGTCGCATCTTCGTTCTTTGTTTTTTTTTTTCTTTTTATTAATTGACAGGGACATTTATTTATTTAAGTTGGCTTTTCAGGAAGTTGGGCATGTGCTATGTGGAGACGTGTTGGACTTGCTAAAGTCAAATGCGCCCATGTGTCCTTTGTTTTGATTTGCCCTAAAAGTTGGGCAAATTTACAATCAATACTCGTACTTTTTTCTGTAATTTTTTTATACTGTTATTTTAGTTTAAGTTATTTTTTAAATATTTTTCTTGTAACATTTTGAATATTTTTATAGTTCCTTGTGTAATTTTTTTTTGTTTTCCAAAAACTAAATTTATGTACAAATAAAGACAATATTAATGTAGTGCATCGGGTGAAATAATACTCCATCCGTTTCATATTAGCTGTCCATTTTATCTTTTTTTGGCTAAAGTTATTTATATTAATATAAATTGAAAAAAATTCTCTAAAATAATATTTAGAAACTAGAATCTTTAAAGTTTCATTTTCATATAAAAAGTTCATATTTTTATAATAAATTTTAATAAAATCATAGATTAATTACTGTGAATAGTAAAGAGGACAGTTTTTGTGAAACAGAGGGAGTATAAAATAATATATTATCAGGTGTAGTTATATAAAATATAAAATATATTATCAGAAGATATCACGTTTAATAATATTATTTGCTAATATTACTTGCATTCTTCATGTATAATAAGTGGCAAATCACACTTTCACCCAATTTCAAATATATATATATAATTTTTTTAAAAAGATTTTTTAACCGTTTAGTCAATGCCATTGGAAATATGTCCATTGTTAATTAACGGCTTAAATTCTAATGACTAGCCATTATTAAAACCAACGACTAACCCTTGGGCTGCTAGAAATTTGTTTTCAATGGGTGATTTGCCAACGCATCAATTTCCAATTACTTTGTATTAAAAAATCTATTTTTCCTAATGCATTTTTCATTGCAACGCCGTTGGAAAATAACATTTTTTAGTAGTGAACAATGAACAACACAATTTGCTTGCTTTCTTAGAATGGACGAAAAATAAAGTGGAAAATCTGGAAATGAAAACAAAACAATTAAGAATGGTTGGAAAAAAACAAGAATAGAGTAAACAAAACAGAATTAGGAAGAACATAATTGAAAAATGATGGAATTTTCCTGGTTGAAGCTTGTGCCTCTGATACCAACGAATAAACTCCAGACTCCAAGATCTTTCATTTTGGTTCCCTTAGTTGCTAGTGCCTTAGCTCTTTGTGGATTTAAGCTCCAAATGGCTATCAGATAGCTCGAAGCGAACTCTTTTAGACTCCTTGAGTGAGAACTCTTGGTTTGCTCTAAAACGTTGGTTTGGGTGTTTCCTACGTTCACTTCATTGAGTAAATTTTATACTGAAATATCTCATAGTTTTTAGAACGTTAACGTATAAACTGAACAGATTGAAGAAAGAAAATCAAACTCCAAGAAGTTGTGAAATTCTCACTAACATTTACTAAGTTTTTTATTGATGCATAACATAATTTTTAAAATATTCACATATAAACTGAATAACGTAAATCAAGGAAATCAAAGTTGACAGAATTGTGCAGTTTTCTTTCTTCCTTCCAGTTTATAAGGTACAAAGCTATTGCTCCAATAAACACTACATGGTAGCTAAATAGAAACAAGGAATTCATACTTTAGCTACATACTTATTTAAATAGAAACAAGAACTTCCTAATTTAGCTAGCTAAAACCCTCACAAAACATGTCCACATCTTGACTATATGCCTTAAGGTCCATATTTAACTTCTTGTTTCTACTAACAGGTTGTGAGTATTTCCTTGGCACATTGTTTTTTTTTTCTTATTAGCCTAGAAAATGGCTCTAAATAATAAAGAAATTTATTGAGTTTGGTGCAGCTTTTATTTTCATTATCATATAGTGAATTTTACATTGACAAATCTCACACTTTTCACATTAACATGATAAATAGCTCTAAGTGATAAAATAAGTTATTGTCTTTCATGCAACCATTGTTTTCATTGATAGATTGTGACTTTTCTAATAATATATCTTAGAATTTTAAAATTAACCTAGTAAGTAGCTCTAAATGATAAAATAAATTTTTTAGTTTCATATAGCTTTTTTCCATTGATAGATTGTGAATTGTTTTTAGACCACATCTCATAGTTTTCCTAATATATGGCCTCTCAAATAGCTCTGAATGATAGAATAGTTCATTTAATTTATTGTAGTTGTTCTTTTCATTTACAAATTGTGGCTTTTTCATTAATATATCTCTAACTTTTCACATCAACCTAGTAAATAACTCTAAATGATAAAATAGACTATTTAGTTTCATGTAGCTAGCTTGTTTTTTCATTGATAGATTGAAGATTTTTCCTTCACACATCTCACATCGTTTTCACACGAGTTTGCTAAATAGCTCTAGAAGATAAGATAAGTTATTCAATTCTATACAACTAATTTTTTTATTCATAGATTGTGAATTTTCCATTTACACTTTTCACCCTTGGCACATTAAACTGATTTTTTTTATTGATTTTCACATTAACCTTGTAAATAGTTCTAAATGATAAAAGACGTTTTCATGTTTCGTGTAGCTATTGTTTTTATTGATAGTTTTAGATTGATAGATAATGAAAAATTCAGACTATAAATTTTTTCTCTTTGTAAATTGAGTTTATTTGTCTTTTTACGATTAGGGACTAATATGCGATAAATTTTAGAGGTTTGGTACCAATTTGAAATGAAATCAAGGTTGGGACCTATTTGCAATGACAGTTTAGGGTTTTTGTGCTATTTACCCAATGATTGAAGTTGAAAATTTGTCCAAAAAACAAAGGCACAATTCTCGAATTTCAGGTATAAACAAAATTAAGAAAGCACTTCTATATCCGTTACAGAAGATTTCATACAATCGTCCACCATTGGCAGAGACTGGAGGTAGCGAGGCCTTCTGCAGTCACTCTTCATCACCGCTGGCTTTCTCAGTCATCTTCGCCAGAAAGCTCAAAATCTCGCTTCTATTAGCTGTTGTTTTCAGCTCTCTTATTGTCGGAAGACGGGGAACCACACCACTGTGCCAATTCCTTTAAACCAAGCAGCTACACAGCTTCGTCGTTGTAGACAGATACTGAAGAATTTAAGAGCAAGAAGAACTCAGTTTCAATTCTCATCTAGTTAAAGTGAAATCAAGAGGAGATTTGTTTTTTTTTTTTTGGCTTCATTTTTGGATGATGGTGAAGCTGTGTGCACAGACACTAGCCAAATCAGAGGGAATGGTAGTCGAGGATGATGTTGGGTTGAGATCGCAAGAAAACAGGGGAGGATATTCTGGGAACATAATTTTACTGTTAGGGTTATTTTAGGGAAAAAAAAAAGATCAGTATGAAGACATAGGTCATAGGGCTGATAATTGAGTGGATCGGGTCAAGTTTGGGTTAGACTATTTAGATTTATGTTTAATTGGGTTAGCATGTATTTGGATCCAGCCTGTATTCAAGTTAATTTTGGGTTGAGTGGATTTTCATGTTCAAGTTGAGTCAGACTAGGTTTATTTAGATTTGGATCCAATTAGATTGAATTATCGGTTCTTAGACCTTATTTAATTTGATTATCGGCTTTACTTGGTTCACTGATGTATAAATCGAAATAATTGAATCGATTCAATTTTTTTTGTTTAATTTTGATTAAAATTTAATTTAATTAGACATAAAAAATAATGTAAAATTTATGATGATATATTAATATATAATTTCTTTAATAAAATACTCACTCTATGCCAAGTTCTTTGTAACATTCACTATTCAACAATTAATTTATAATTTTTTATTCTCAACATTTTAGTATATAAATGAAAAATGATTATATTAAATAATAAATAAAGACCTATAGTTTTTAAATATATACTTTTCAAATTTTTTTCTAAAAAATAATCTCCTTCCATCCCATTTTCTTTACTCTATTTAACTTTTCTGACTAGTTTGAGTTGAATTTATTGATATTATTATTTATTAGAAAATTGAAAAAATATATTTAAAAATTATAGGCCTTGATTTATTATTCATGTATAATTTTTTTTTATTTATATATTAAAATGCTAAAAACAGAAAATTATAAATTAATTGTTAAAATATGAATGACACAGAATTTGAGACAGAAGGACTAATTCAAACTATTAAAAAAATTTAAATATTTCAAATAATATGGGACAAAAGAAGTATGATAATTTCTAAAACCTAATTATTCATATATCTTTATTACCGTTTCACTAATCGTTTCTCATATCTCTCACTCGTTCACTCTACAATGTAAAACAGATTAATAGAATAGAAGAAATTTATTTACATATATTAGATTATAATTTTTCTAAAGTCTTTGCTAACCATATATTTTATATTGATTTAAGTTAAAATTGGTTCTTATTGGTTTTAGTTATCAAGTTATTTCAGGTTTGGATCAAGTTTGGATCAGGTTCAGATTTTCTTGGGTTTCAGTTTAATCAGGTTCAGGTTCGGATAGTTGATTTTTCTGGTCAAATCGGATCATGTCAGGTTTGGGTTCGGGTGGGTCGAGTCAGTTTTTCAAGTTGTGTAAAATTTTACCATCCCTAATACGTCCGCCTTAAATTCCTATTTAGATGAACATAGCCTCCTACCATGTAAAGGAGACATGTACGATTTAACCCTCAAGTTTTAGGTGAAATTAAACTTTGGCTCTTCTATAAAAAATATACATTACGCCCATTCAATGTGACATTATTATATTCGGTGTCTGTGATAAAATTTTTAGTTTTTCTCCATGAATGTCAAATATTTTTTTTTCTATTTATTAGGTAAAATTAAACTTTGTCTCTTCTATAAAAAAAAATCTTTCTAAATGTCAAATATTATTTTTCAGTTTTTCCACCTGAATGAGGGGGCTAAGACAGTAAAATGTAATTTTAGATAGAATTAGTAATTAGCCCATAAGAAATGTAAAAATGATAAAAATTAATAGCTAATTTGTTTTAACTTATGTCAATTGACTTATTTTTAATTTTACATTTTTTATATTTGAAACCAATTTCATTTGAAATCCAATATTATATAGATGTAATAATCCATTTGACAGTAAATTTTTATGATGTTATTAAATTTTTATAAATTTTTCCTTTTAATACCTTAAACAAGAAAAATTTATGAAAATTTAGTGAGATTACAAAAATTATATTTTTAATAGATTATTATAGCTATATAATATTAGCTTTTAATTAAAATTAATTTTAATTAAAAAATATAAGAATAAAAATAAACTATTTTAGAACCAATTGACTTAAATTAAGAGGAACTAGATGTAAAATTCCCAACACCACTTCTCACAGCGTAGCAAACGTCTCTTTCCAGCCCTGGTCCGGCAAATTTGCTGGCATCGATTTTATAGTTATGATTTATGATAGGTGGCCGCAAGACATAATCTCTTCGATGAATTTTCAAAACCCAGCTACGAATTGCAAGCTTTTAAGAATTAGTTTAACGTCACCATCATAATCATAAATCTTTTCTCCGATCCAACCAAGGATGTGAAAGTGGGCGCAAATAACTGACCATCTTGTTTTTAATTAACTGACTTGTAATTAATTGTGTACATAAGGGAAAAAAGACCAAATGAAAAAGAAGTCTACGAATTTAGAAATCCAATTAGCAAAACTTTACTTGGTCTGGGTAAACATATGTGAAAACTCAAATGTAAACAGTTTGGTTTTGTGTTCTATAGGAAAGCAAGACAAAAAACCAACCGAAGCAAATGTGAAAAAATCTTTTATGCCTTAAAAAGTTTGATCAACTGAGGCATTTTTCATTTAGATGTTATGGGTGTGTAAAATATTAGCATCAATGATTAGAGTTACAATTTTGAAAAAGTTATTCAATTGTAGATTTTAGATTTTAGCTTCAATACTTTCATCTCTACCATTGAATAAAGGATAAATTCTATCAGTCATCTCTAAACTATATCTAAAGTTGCTTATTTGTCTGTAAACTATATTCAGTATTGCTTAATTGTCCTACCATCTATTATATCATTAAAAATGGATGGAACAATGATATAAAAAACTGTAATGCTAATCACAAAGCTGTTTCCAAATAGAGCCTAAATGATCGTCTAATATTATTTATGAGGAAAAGGCAAATGTTCAAGGGATTTGACTATATTCGTGTGGCAAATACACACCACTTAACATCCATTAAACTCTTCCATTCCTAGTTTGTAACAGAAGAAGAAAGTGTATAAATCTTGCCTTACAACAAGAGATTAAGATGCTAAAGTCTACAATTTTGTACATATCAAACCAAATTGTCCAAATCTATTTACAATTACTCCAAATATCCTTCCTGTAATTCATGACTTCTTACAAATCATAGTAGAATCCAAAAAATCTCATTCTTTCATCCTCAACAATCTCCTAAAATCTCCACCGAACTATAGAAGAAATGGAAACCACAAAAATCTTTCTTGTTATCACTTTCACGTTTTTACTAATCGCCACTCAATTGGCAATTGTAGCTAATGGGAATCTAATAAGCTCAAAGGACCCTTTGAAGATTACTTCAGGACCAATTAATAGGAAGAGGCTAAGGAACTCAAAATGACACTTCAAGGGCTTATAAAGGGACCTTTTTATCAGCAAATGGCTAGAGTCACTAAAAGAGCTAGAACAAATTAGAATTGGATGATTCTACACCTTGGGTTTACATACTTGAAGTCCCCGACCATGTGCACCCAAAAGCATGTGCACCTGTGAACCCCCCTGCACCTTGAACAACTAAGAGTGCATCCCACATGCTCTAGTGCCCTGGGTGCCCTGAACTAGGTTATTTACCATAGTTTGTAGGGTTTCTAGTTGTTTTATGCCTTAGACTATATTTTAGCATGTGTTTAAACATAAAACATTCTTTCACAAGGTCAGATGTTTTATGCATGTTTAAGAGGCCAATTCCTTGTAAACTTAAAGTTTATCTTTTATTTAGGTTTCCTACTACTTTAATACTTAGGGTTAGTTATAAAGGCCTTGGAACTTTGTAAATAGGAACCTTCTATGCATTTTTCAGTACCAAATTTTAAAAGTACAACAATTGCCATTCTAGCATTTTTTTTAGTTCTTTGTGAAGTTAACTTAGCACATAAGATAATTATGTATTTTTTTTTGTTCTTTCCTATATCTCTCGTTTGTAATCATAAGTTGGTTAGAGGTGGGGGCTTTTCCAGTCATTTGGAGGTGAATTCCTGGAGCTTGTAGCATCTTGGGTGCATTTTTTGGTTTTATACCAACAGGGTTCACATCAAATGGTATCAAAGACACAAGTTCCAGGGCTAAAGACATATGTAGTTCCATCAATCTTTACTTGTTATTTCATCATCTTTATTACTCCCTCCGACTCATAATTGATGAAATGTTTCTCTAGGCACAGAAATTAAGGTGTATGTAATTTATGATGTTTCTTCCAATGTTGCCTATGAAAATAAAATGAAAAAAAAGTCTCTGTTTGGAATTTGTATTGTGAGAGTTTAAGTGATGATTAAAAATGATTTTTTTTAGGTTTTGTATAGTGAGAGTTTAAATGAAGGATTAAAAATAAAAGATTCCTTATTAGGCTTTGTGTAGTAAGAGTTTAAATAAGGGTAATGAGAGAAATTAGAAGTTAAAAACTTTTCAAAAAGGGAAATGCTTTAATCTTTTTGGGACTTCCAAAAAATGAGCATATTTGATCCTTTTTATGATAGGGATAGTATTTGTTTTGTTCTATTCTTTCACTTCCAGTTTTGTCCTAAACTTTACATCTTTTGCTTTAGGGTTCGTTTCAATCCATCTTATCCTATTTATTTCAGTTTGTGTTAGATCTTGTCCAAACATTTTAATTCATGTTATCGCCTTTCATTGTTTCTATACCTTTCTATTTATGTTATTGTGTGATAAAAAAAAAAGGGAAAGATGGGGAAAAAAACAAAAAGGAAGAAAGGGGCAATAAAGAATCAAGCCACGGATGTTTTCTTGCAAAAGAAGTAATTGACATGTTTGCCTGGTTGTTTGGATGGATTTGTGCAACAAAGGTGTTGTTCTTACAATTTTCTATTGTGAGAACATCTTTCACTCCATTTTATTTTGGAAACACCAAATTTTTTGTTTTAAAACTCTTTTCTTTTCAAAACCTTTATTTTCAAATCATTGGATTTTCCTTGTGCGTTTTGAGTCTAGCTCATCCAAAACTTAGACATAGGTTTTTGTAGCAATTTACACCTTATTTCACAAACAAATTGAGTGTAACTGTTACTAAAATAATGAAACATGTGTGGCACTGTGTGTGAGGATCTTTGAATTTTCATGTTCAATGTTTGACAATTCTAAAAGGGTGTTTAAGTTTGAAACCATGCAAGCTGTATAGGAACAAGTCCTTGCTAGACTAGAAGCAAATAAAAGAAGCTTTTACCCCTTCACAAAATGAGAAAACTACAGCATAAAGACCTAAATTTGTATGCTTTAATTTTCACCATAATGTATAAATTGTGAAGTGTAAAGTATTCAATATACACTCCCCTACGTGGCACAAACAATGATAATTTGGTCCTTAAGAAAGCATTGACATATTACCTAATTTTCAAGTAACCTATGGACTAAATTGTAAGGTTACAAAAGTTGGGTACTCAATTGCAAAAATTTCCAAAGATGGCTATGGAAAGGACATGGATGGAATTGTGAGGAAAGGACATGGATGGAATTATGAAGAAGGACATGAATGGAATAAAGGATATTGTAGGGGGCCAAAGTGCTCAAGGAGGCAAAGTTAGTCATTTAATGCTTAAGGACACTCAAGGCCTTAAGTGTCCCAAACTTTTCTAAAGGTGAAAATGTCCCTTGACCAAGGTTAAAATAGGTCAAAAATTGTTATTTTCCCATCCCAAATGGCTGGTAAAAATGTTGTCTAAGTGTGGCCTAAATTTTACAAAATTTGCAAACATGCCATTACTAAAAACCAAAATAAAGCTAGAAAAAAATCATTTTCTCCCCATTTTCTTCCAAAAATTTGACCTCCACCTACTAGGGTTCTTCCTTGAATTCCTCCACATCCCTCCATAGCCACCTTACTGCAAACAATCAAGACAATGCAAGAGAAGACAACCAAAACATCAAGGAAGACCATAAATGGATTTCCAGCAAAAGGTAAGGAGTTTTCTTGATCTCATGGGATGTTTACTATATTTCCAAGAATAAATGGATCTAGGGCTAAGCTTGGAAGAGAGCCATGAGCTTGATGAACCAAGCTTAGTGAGGGGAGTGCACTTAGTGAAGGTTTTGTGACATAGTGTGAAGTGAACAGTGGTGGAAGTGAATTTAAGGGTTTCTATTGCCCAAAGTTAGTACTAACTAGTGTTAAAAGTCTCTTAAGGCGAAGCTTATGCTTGAGGAGGGATTCCATAGTGATCTACTTATGTTTATTACATGTTTTATGGACTAACCAATGAATATTGTTGCTTTCGCATCATGTGTTTGTTGTTTTTGTTTGATTGCTACATTTGGATGCTCTATATTGGATATTTGCATTGTGTTTTCTTGTGTTTTAGTGTCTTTGGATGCAGGTGATTGTTAAAGGTTACATTACCTTAGTGTTAAAGTGTTCTCCTTACTAAGTTTTTTCATGAAACTTACCTCCCCTCAAATCTGCCCATTTTAGGTTGAGCAAATCACATTCAAACTAACCATTTCATTTGAGTTTTGATTGGAAATTTCAGGTACATGAATTTCCATGTGTCTAGTTATGATCTAGAAAGTTCGGTGATTTTAGGAGCACATTTGGTATTTTTAGTGATGGTCCTTATTGTGTTATGTAGCAGCTGTCTAGCATCCTGTTTTGGAGTACATTGTGTCTCAGGCATCTCTTGTGACTTGGGTGAGTGCCTTTAGCTGAGTTAAGGCCATAATGTAGTGCATGGATGCATGTACATGTACTAAATGTAAATTTTGAAAAAGTATGTGAACATTTAAGGATAGTTTTGCTATGTATGTAAAGGTGGTGCCCAAGTTGTCTAAGTGTGAATGATGGGCTGCTTGTTTGTAAATTCTGTTTTGACCACATAAAGTTGCTATATGCAAAAGCATGTATTCTTATGTGTATTGGACATGTATGGGATAGCCTTGGAGGGCTTACCCCTTGTGAATGAAGTGGTTGCATACTTATGAAATTTTGTATGGGCATAACGGTCATAAAGTGGACAGAATTTTGACCTTACACTCAAAGTTCTATATCTCCCTGTGTAGAGGGAATCTTGGTATGAAATTTGAGCATACTTAGATTACATCTGAAGGTGTAACTGGATTTGGAATTCCTGCATTTGGAGCCCTGTAGCCAAAGTTATGAATTTGGAAATTTGGCTAATTTACTGTTCAGTTAGTCAGAATTTTGTAACCAACTTAAAAAAAATCCATAACTTGGTCCATAAGTGAGCTATTGATGTAAAACCAAATTCCTTTGTTTGGTCTAGGTTTCTACTTGATAATGGAGCAAAGAAAATAGGGGGTACATGGCTAGATTGCTACAGTTTTTTTAGAGAAGTTCAGGTGCAGTGGCTGGAAACATGAACTTAACAAGATTGCCTAATGTATGATAGCCGAGATTAAGACTTGTGCTAGTGTTTTTCTTTCTTGCTACCATGATGTGCATAAAATACAAATATGTTTCTAATGGTTGGACCAATATGCATGTATTCACATAGTGCCCAAGAGGGCCGCTGGGTATGCACAATAAGGTATTGTTCCAATGGCCTACAAGATATACCAATCCTGGGATTTTAAATGCACAATTTTGGCACAATAACTTGACTACCCCATAATGGGACTACCCCATTGTGGGTAACAGATGTTGGTATCAGAGCATGGTTTGTACATGTACATAGCATATAGTTGCATCATGCATGCTAGCTACATACATGAACTCAGTTTGGTCAGCTGCTAGTATCAAGTATCATTAAAATATCTATGATCTTTATATGTGCTCTATGATGAATCATGAACACAAGAAGTAATTATGGTTGCTACAAGCAGAAGGGAACCACCCCTAAGGCCTCTTACTGAACATAGGTAACAAAAAAATGGATAGGAATGGGTGAATTAGGGCCAATAGGGGGCACCAAACCCTGAAGTGCAACAAATTTGGTTGGAGCTTCAAAGGAACTTAGCTCTAATTAATGAAAACTTAGTAAGGCTGATACAAGCACAACCACAAGAAGAACCAATTCAAAATGTACAACAACAAGCAGAAGAGGAGACCAGGAACACATCTGAATATGTTCTTTCTGGAAGATCAAAAGATACAAATAATGAAACTGTTGAGGTGGACGATGAGGATAGTAGAAATCCAAGAGGAAGAAAAGTGAGATCTGAGGTTGGTCAAGTGTCCAGGGCTAACCCCTTAGTCTATGACCATTCTTCTACTAGGAATGAGATTGAGGAAGGCCATGAGAGAAGAGGTAGGAGAAGGCATAGAGATCATGGAGAGCATCATCATGTTGAAGGTTCTCACAAATCCAAGAGACAAAGAGCAGAGGATTTGGAAGGCCTAGATGACTTCAAACTATTGGAGAGGTTCTAAGGAGTAAGACCACCACAGTTTGATGGAAGAGCAGGACTAGAAAGAGCTAAAGAGTGGTTAATCTTCATAGAAAAAATGTTTGAGAGGATGCCACTAAGCTTCACCAAGAAAGTGTTACTGGCTACTTCTAATTTAGTAGACAATGCAGAGATGTGGTGGAGGAGCACTAGAGATAGATATGCTGTCTAGAGGGGCAGAAGGCCAGGAAGAGATATAAAGATGAGTTGGCCAGAGTTTACTCAACTTTTTTAGGAGTAGTATGTTAGTGATGCCATTAAGGACTTGAAGCAAGCTGAATTTGATGCTCTAAGGCAGAACAACCTGAGTGTCCTAGAGTATGAGTATAAATTCAATCGGTTGGTAAGATATGCTCCTCAGTATCAAGGACTGGAAGAGTTGAAGGTTAAGAGATTTGTCAGAGGCCAAATATTAGACATTAGAAGAGTTGTGAGGCCATTTGGATTAGTGACATACTATGAGGTAGTCTAGAAGGCCCTCTTGGTAGAGTAAAAGGAGTATGAGAGTAGGTACTTTTCCAGTGGACCTGAGGAAAATAGCCAGGCAAGAGGCAAGTAGGAAAAGCCACCATATGGCAAGGGAATTCTTACTGTTGTGCCCAAAAGCCAATCATGAGATGATTGTGTTTTACACATTGAGTTATGATATTTTATTGAGGCATTAATCCAGTAATTATGTTTATTGTTTTATTTCTGCGTAATGTAATAAACATAATTATAACCCTAGAATAATGATATTCTTAAATATCCCTGGTCTAGAATTATTGCAGAATGAGTTACAATAATACATAATAACTAGCATATGTGGAGACTAATATAAGATATGTAGTCTACATATGGGTACAAGTTGAAGAAGTTGTGTACTAGACAGACCCACCATGAGAACGCTACATGAATTGTTATATGAGTGTTGTAAGTAATTTTCATAGTGATCATGGTATATGTAGTCCTTTGACCTAAGGTCGTCAAGGTTTCCCACATATGAGTCACATACTTTGATACTTCCCTTTGTTGCTCGTAACTAAGTGAACTTCAAAGAGGCCATTGGGTATGTCACATATCACGCGGAGGGTTTTGTATGATCAAGATGGGATTTGTCCCTCCTATGTAACGGGGGTGATATCTTCGGGCCCCATGATAGAGAGACTAAGAAAATGCATGTCCAAACTCTGATGAATTGATATACGATATCAATGTCATCAATTTAAGTTAGTCTACTCAGTAATTAAGAAACCAAAGATTGGGCTATACGAGAGTGACACATTCCATGTCTCGAGCTTAGTCTTGATGTCTTGGACAAAGGGACAATGGCATATATGGATAATGTTCATCAAGGTTTAGTTGAATCACCAACAATCTTGTCACTTGGGTAGCAATAATGTGTTGCTAAACACCGCTCATGATCGTAAATGTGATTTGTGATCATTGCCAATGTGGTAAGAGCTTATTAGGTTACACACATAAAGTCCATTTGGATTATTTGAGTGCATGGGTTAATTTATTTGGGTTATGGTTTCATGATAATTTTGTGTTAATAGTTGGCCTAAAAGTTGAGCCATTAGTAAGCCCAAAATTAAACCTAATTGGATTAGGGCTTTGAAAGCCATTAAGCTTATAGGTTGAGTCTCACTATAAATACATCATATAGGAAGAAATTCACAGCTTTTTGCCCTAGCCTCCCAAAAGTTCCAGCCACACTCTTCTCTTGCCATTCATTGGAGGATGCAAGCTAGCACTGTGAGTGTAAGAGAAATGCATCTACTAGGACGTGGTGGAGCCGCGGTGATCCTGAGAGGCTCGTGTGGACACCATAAAGAGCTTGAACATGTCAACTATTCAGGTTTTGTGATTCGACTTAACAGTTGGGTGAAAGATCTCAACAGAATTAAGTATGAAATTTTTGAACACTCGGTTTACCCTATTTCACTTGGATCCTGGACGGTTTTGGTTATTTTCCACTGTGCTTGTTTGGCTCCTGAAACCCTACAGTGATATCATAGTTACTGGTGAAACCCTAATCGGGATTGAATGTCAAATTGCATGATATATTGTGTGTTCAGTTGCTTTCGGTCATGATTAATTAGATTGATTCATGATGCATGAAACCAGAACTCGTAATGTATATATGAGATATATGAAGAAACAACACAAATTGGTTAATAAGACTAACCCTAGATTGATTGGTATGAGATACCTATACGCATTAGGATTCTTACAATAGTTGCAAAACCCTAGCATGGATCGAATTAGGGCTTTTGGGCACCGAGAGTAGAGTAATTTTGGTGGCTCAAATGGAGGTGGTTTCAGGTGCCTAGTTGCTCGAAATATTGGATCTCAGGCAACATAATTGTGAGGCAATTTTTTGTGCTGGGGTTGTTGCCTGGCTAGCAACCCCTCATAAGGGTGGCTCCCCTTGACCCTGCTCACTGATTGGTCAGAGGGACCACCGCCCATTGACTAACCAGCGGGACCACCATATGCGAAGCGCTACGTTAATAAAAACTAGTTAATCAACGTATGTTAATTGGTATCCATTTTTGTTGAATGAGATTTGACATGTTATGCTGATTGGTGGCTGTAGCATGGTGTATGGTTATAGCCCTTGTTGGTTGTACTTGTAAATACGGCCTATGAGTCATGCCTTATTCTTATTATTCTCATTGTACATTCTACTCTCAGCTTACTCTTCTCGAACTCGAGGTTTCTATTATTGATGTAATTGTACATTATGGGATCGTCCAAGGAGGTAACAACAAAACAACAACCAAGCAAGGAGGAGAAAGAGCTTGTGAAGACCCTTTTCTTTTCTTAGGCTTTTATGATATTCTCATTGGCTTGAGAATATCATATAGTTTGGGCTATAATCATGTCATGTTTACTTTGTTGTTAGCATGAGATGCATGTTTTATATTTGCATGTGATGCATGTATAAGACAACCGGATATAATAATCGGAGAGATCAAAAAGAAAAATCCCTCAAACAAAATATTAAGTCATTAAATGTGGTGCCTTCCAAATGTTGGCACTTGTCAAGACTTTGATCAACATTTGGGTGGCCATCTTGGTAAGGTGTGATGGGATAATAGTGATATCCAAATTGCTAACTTTGGGTCTGACTTAACTAAGTTATTCCAATAGGATTGGGGACTTAGAGGCATGGGATTGGGCTTAAGTTCATGAGATAAGCTTGGACAAGTGTTGTTCCACCTAACTATCCAAAAGTTGCATGAGATGCAATTGGTAAAGAGTTGCCTACCTAAATAACTGTAACTTGAGAGAAAAGCCAAAGCTGACTCAAGTTGTTGTGAAATATGGATCTTGGCCCACTAGAATACCTTAGCACCAACGTGTTTTGAAATAATATTGAGGGTTATTATTTTGAGTAAAATAGTAGGAGTTTCATTTAATAAAAGTCCTTATTAAATGAATTAAAATACATGACTCTTACACTGCATATTTACTGTTGTAGATAACCATGGCACAAAACACATCAACACTTTTGTTGCGATCGATCCTTGAGAAGGAAAAACTGAATGAGACCAACTTTCTCAAATGGTACCAAAATTTGAGGATAGTCCTCAAGCAAAAGAGAAAGGGTTATGTCCTGGAGTAGCCCATTCCAAATGAGTCTGCTGCCATTACTCCAAAAGCTGAAGGGGATGCTCACAAGAGGCATTCTGATGATGCTTTGGATGTTTCTTGCCTCATGCTTATTACCATGGAATCTAAGCTTCAAAAGCAACATGAAAACATGGGGGCATTTGATATGATCGAATATCTTGTAGTGCTCTTCCAAGAGCAAGCTAGGCATGAGAGGTTTGAGACCTCTAAGGCATCGTTTCAGTGCAAAACGTCTGAGGTAAGTCCTGTGGGTCCTCATGTGCTCAAGATGATCAGGTACATTAAGAATCTTGAGAGTTTGGGATTTGCTTTTCAAAAAGAGTTGGCTGTTGATGTAGTCTTGCAATCGTTGCCTAAAAGCTACAGTCAGTTCATCATGAACTATAACATGAATGACCTTGACAAGTCCCTCCCTAAATTGTTCAACATGTTGAGAACTGCTGAGCAAAACCTTAAGAAGGATAAGCCCATTTTAATGGTTCAAAAGGGTAGGGGAAAAGGAAAAGCCAACAAGAAGAATGATAAAGCTAAAGGAAAGTCCAATGCTAATTCTTCTTCAGCTACACTAAAACCATTTGGTGGTGTGGCAAAGGAAGAGGAGTGCTTCCATTTTAAGCAACTTGGACATTGGAAGCACAATTGCAAGCTCTATCTTAAAGAACTTGCTAAGGATAAGGGAAGTAAGACTTCCACTTCAGATATTCTTGTTATAGAGGCTAACTTTTCTACTTCCTGATCTTAGGTATTGGATATTGGATGTGGATCTCACATTTGCACAAAGGTGTAAGATTTAAGTAGGAGTAGAAGATTGGCCCAAGGTGAAGTGGACTTACATATTGGAAATGGAACAAGAGTTGCTGCCTTAGCCATAGGGACTTATGTTTTCACTTTACCTAGTGAATTAGTTTTAGAATTAGACAACTGCTAATTTGTGCCTACTATTAGTAGAAATTTGATTTCTGTTTCTTATTTGGACAAGAAAGGTTTTTCATTTATAATAAAGGACAAATGTTGTTCTATTTATTTGAATGAAATCTTTTAGGGTAGTGCTTAACTTAGCAATGGGTTGTATGTTCTAGAACTCAAAAACTGAATCTATAATGTGAATACCAAGAAGGTCAAATTGAGTGATTCAAAACTAACCTATCTCTAGCACTGTCTTTTGGGCCATATAAATGAGACTCACATATCCAAGCTCCATAAGGATGGACTCTTGGACTCATTTGATTTTGAATCATATGAGACATGTGAGTCATGTTTATTGGGCAAGATGACCAAAGCCCCATTCACAAGGCAAAGTAAAAGGGCTAATGACTTACTAGGACTCATACATAGTGATGTATGTGGCCCTATGTCTACACATGCTAGAGGAGGTTTCCAATACTTCATTACCTTTACTGATGACTTTAGTAGATATGGCTGTGTGTATCTCATGAGACACAAGTTAGATTCCTTTGAAAAGTTCAAAGAATTCAAGAATGAAGTAGAGAATCAACTTGGGAAGAGTATTAAAGTACTTCAATCAGATCGAGGTGGAGAATACTTGGATCGAGAATTCCTTGACTATCTAAAGGAGTGTGGTATAGTATCACAACTCACTCCACTTGGTAATCCTCAATGGGATGGTGTATCTGAAAGGAAAAATTGAACTTTATTACACATGGTTCGATCTATGATGACTCAAGTTGACCTTCCAAACTCTTTTTGGGGACATTTTCTAGAGACAGCAACTTTTACACTAAACCAAGTTCCATCTTAATCCGTTCAAAAGATACCATATGAGATATGGAGTGGGAGGCATTCCAGGCTATCTTTTATGAAGATTGGGGGTTGTGATCCTTATGTGAAATGTCAATCCTCTGACAAGCTAGGGCCTAAATCTCATAAATGCCTCTTTGTTGGGTATTCCAAATAAGCAAAGGGTTGTTATTTCTACAATCCTTTTGAGCAAAAAATGTTTGTTGCTCGAACTGGTGTCTTTCTAAAAAAGGAGTTTATCTCTAAAGGAACTAGTGGGTGAAAAGTAGAACTAGAAGAAATTCAAGAACAATAAGGGGACATTGAACTGAAATGAAACTTGAATAGACACCACAAGATGTTGTGGTTCAAGAGTCTGTTCCTGTAGCACAGAGCCCACATAGGTCTGGTAGGATTCGGTGTAACCCCGAGAGATATGGATTTCTCATGACTCATACTGGCGATCATGGATCAGGATGAGCCTACAACCTACCAACAAGCTATGTCAGGGCCTGACTTTGAGAAGTGGCTAGTGGCCATGAAGTTCGAGATAGAATCCATGTATGAAAACCAAGTATGGACTTTGGTTGATCCACCTGAAGGGGTAAAACCTATAGGGTGCAAATAGGTTTTCAAGAAGAAAACTAAGACAAATGGTAATGTGATTACCTTTAAGGGAGGATTGGTTGCAAAAGGTTTCAAACAAATTCATGATATTGACAATGATGAAACTTTTTCACTAGTTTCCATGCTTAAACCCATCAGAACTTTATTGGATATTGTTGCACACTATGATTATGAGATATGGCAAATGGATGTCAAAACTGCATTCCTAAATGGAAAGTTACTTGAGGATGTGTACATGACATAGCCTGAGGGTTTTGTCACTTCTGAGAATGCCAATAAAGTGTACAAGTTGTGAAGGTCCATTTATGGACTGAAGCAAGCTTCTCGGAGTTGGAATCTTCATTTTGATGAAGCGATCAAAGAGTTTGGTTTTATAAAAAATGAAGATAAACCTTGTGTCTACAAGAAGGTTTGTGGGCGTGCTATTGTCTTCTTGGTGTTGTATGTAAATGACATACTACTCATCTGGAATGACGTTCCCGAGCTATAGTATATGAAGACTCAGCTGGGGAAATGTTTCTCTATAAAGGACTTGGATGAAGCAGCCTATGTGTTAGGTATTAGGATCTACAGAGATAGATCTAGAAAATGGCTCGGCCTAAGTCAAAGTACATATATTGACAAGGTGCTAAAAAGGTTTAGCATGCAAGATTCCAAGAAAGGATTCTTATCCATGTCACATGGTATAACTCTTTCTAGATCTCAATGTCCGAGTACACCTAAGGTGAGAGAGCGCATGAGTAATATTCCATATCCCTTAGGAATTGGATCTATCATGTATGCCATGATATGTACTCATCCCCATGTCTCGTATGCCTTGAGCATGACGAGCAGGTACCAATCGAACCCCAGTAAGAATCACTAGACAGCTGTTAAGAACATCCTTAAGTACTTACAAAGGACTAAGGATGCATTATTGGTCTTTGGGGGTGAAGATAAGCTCGTTGTAAGGGGTTACACTGATGCTAGCTTCCAATCCGATAAGGATGATTTTATATCACAATTCGGTTTTGTATTTTGTACTGGTGGTGATGTTGTGAGCTAGAAGAGTTCAAAGCAAGAAACAGTAGCCGACTCTACAACAAAATCTGAGTACATTGCCACCTCTGATGCTGCGAAGGAGGCAGTTTCGATCAAGAAGTTCATCAGAGAACTTGGAGTAGTTCCAAGCATTGCGGACCCAATAGAGCTTTATTGTGACAATAATAGAGCAATTGCATAGGCTAAGGAACCTCGATCTTATCAGCAATCTAAACACATACTTCGACGCTATCATCTCATTAGGGAGATCATAGAGAAGGGTGATGTGAGGATATGCAGTACTTTGACAGATAGCAACATTGTTGATCCGCTGACAAAACCCCTTACGCAACATAAGCATGATAGCCATTTTAGGTCCATCGATATTAGATACATGGATGATTGGCTTTAGTGCAAGTGGGAGATTGTTAGTGTTGTGCCCAAAAGCCAATCATGAGATGATTGTATTTTGCACATTGAGTCATGATATTTTATTAAGGTGTTAATCCAGTAATGATGTTTGTTGTTTTATTTATGTAACATAATAAACATAATTATAACCTAGAATAATGATATTCATAAATGTCTCTGGTCTAGTATTATTGCGGAGTGGGTTACAATAATACATAACGACTAGCATATGTGGAGACTATTATGAGATATGTAGTCTACATATGGGTACAAGTTGGAGAACTTGTGTACTGGATTGACCTATATTAAGAACACTGCATGGATTGTTATATGAGTGTCATAAGTGATTCCTATAATGATTATGGCATATGTAGTTCTTTGACCTAAGGTCATTAAGGTTCCCTACATGTGAATCACATATTTAGATACTTCCCTTTGTTGCTCATAACTGAGTGAACTTGAAGGAGGTCATTGGGTATATCATATATCATGTAGAGGGTTTTGTATGATCAAGATGAGATTTGTCCCTCCTATGTAATGGGAGTGATATCTTTAAGCCCTTTGATAGAGTGAGACTAATAAAATGCATGGCCATGCTCAGATGAATTGATATACAATATCAATGTCATCAATTTAAGTTAGTCTACTCGTAATCAAGAAACCAAAGATTGGGCTATACGAGAGTGACACATTCCATATCTCGTGCTTAGTCTTGATATCTTGGACAAAGGGACAATGGCATATATGGATAATGATCATCAAGGTTTAGTCAAATCACTGACAATCTTGTCACTTAGGTACCAATGATATGTTGCTAGACACCGCTCATTGCTTATGATCATAAATATGATTTATGATCATTACCAATGTGGTAAGTGCCTATTGGCTCGCACACATAAAGTCTATTTGGGTTATTTGAGTGCATGGGCTAATTTATTTGGGTTATTCATGATAATTTTGTGTTAATAGTTGGCCAAAAAGTTGAGCCATTATTGAGCCCAAAATTAAACTTAATTGGATTAGGGATTTGAAACCTATTAGGCTTAGAAGTTGAGTCTCATTATAAATACATCATATAGTGAGAAATTCGCAGCTTTTTGCCCTAGCCTCCCAAAATTTCAGTCGTACGCTTCTCTTGCCATTCATTGGAAGACGTAAACTAGTACTGCGAGAACAAGAGAAACACATCTACTTGGACATGGTGGAGGTGTGGTGATCTCGAGAGGCTCGTGTGGATATCGTAGAGAGCTTGAACATGTCAACTGTTCATGTTTTGTGATTCAACTCAATAGTTGGGTGAAAGATCTTAACTGAATTAGGTATGAAAATTTTTGAACACCCGGTTTACCCTATTTCACTTGGATCCTGGAGGGTTTCGATTATATTCCACTATGCTTGTTTGGCTCCTAAAACCCTACAGGAATTGCCAAGAGTCCCCATCTTGGTGGTGAGGGCAAGGTTAAGGGAAAGTTCCTTGGCCTATGGTGCCTTAAATGCAAGAAGTGTCATGGAAAGAAACCTTGTTATTTTGATACTCAAGCTTTCATAAGGTGTAGTGCAATGGATCATTGGATCAAAGATTGCCCACATGTGCAAGGAAAAAGGCTAGAAGACCAAGGCCTAGTGAGACCTCCTAGAGTACCCAGGGAGTGACAACAAAGACCAGTTCCTCCAGTGTCATGGGCTCCAGTGCATAAAGCTGGCAGAGTGTTCCAGATGGAGAGGCCAGAGTCACCATATCAAGGAAGAGCACTAAGAGGTAACATTTACTTAAATGATGTGCCTGTTAGTGTTCTGTTTGATATTGGTGCATCTATGTCTATAGTGGCTAGGAATTTTGTTGATGCCATGAAGTTGCCCATTGAAATCATGCCTATGATATCCTTAGTGAAAACAACAGGTAGTCAATGCCTTTTTCACTAATGACCTAGCTAAGGATTGTGAGCTAGTAGTAGGAAAGACTAATGTTATGACTAATTTGCTTGTGTTGAATCTTCCTAAGTACGATATAGTACTAGGTCTAAATTGGCTTTCTATGCATAACATAAGAATTGATTGTGCTAAAAGGGAAATCACATTGCTTGATGGTAAAGTGCATGCAGTAGTGAATTCTAAGGAATTAGTGTATGAAATGCAAGGCATGGAACTAAAGGTATTAGATGAAATACCAATGATTTCTGAGCACGATTACTGTTATGCATTTAATGGCTTGGATTGTGATGAAGAAGTGGATAGAATACCTATAGTGAGACACTTTTGACAAGTATTTCCTAAAGATCTGTCAAGTATTCCTCCACCAAGGGAGATTGAGTTTGAGATCAAGCTGCAGCCAGAAGCTAGTCCAATATCCATTCCTTTCTACAAAATGCCTATCATAGAGATGAATGAGCTCAAGAAACAACTTGATGAACTTCTTGAAAAGGGGTTTATAAGGCCAAGTGTTTCACCGTGGAGAGCTCCAGTGCTTTTTGTGTAGAAGAAGGATGGATCATTGAGACTATGCATTGACTACAATAAGCTTAATGCAGTGACTGTCAAGAACAAGTATCCACTCCATGGGATTGAGGATATATTTGATCAACTCAAGGGAGCTAAGATCTTCTCCAAGATAGATTTGAGATCTGGATACTTTCAGTTGAGAGTAAAGAAAGAGGATATTCCTAAGACTGCATTCAGGACCAGATATGGGCATTATTAGTACACAGTCATGCCATTTGGTTTAACTAATGCCCTAACTAGTTTCATGGACTTGATGAATAGGCTGTTCAGACCACATCTAGATAAATTTGTGGTTGTTTTCATTGATGACATCCTCATGTATTCCAAGGATGAAAATGAACATGAACATCATCTGAAGATTGACTTAAAGACTTTGTTGGAACATAAGCTTTATGATAAGTTATCCAAGTGTCAATTCTGGATAATGGAAGTGTCTTTCTTAGGACACATTATAGATGTACAAGGCCTTGAGGTAGACCTTGAAAAGCTCAAGGCTATGCAAGAATGGGAAAGACCAAGGACTGTAAAAGAAATCAGAAGTTTCCTAGGATTAGCTAGATACTATAGAAGATTTGTATCAAGATTCTCCATGATTGCCTCAGCTCTTACTCATTTGACCAAGAAAGGTTAAAGGTTTGAGTAAACTGAGAAATGTGAAAAGAGTTTCTAGGAGCTGAAGAGGAGGTTGATTGAAGCTCCAGTATTGATTCTTCCTCGTCCAAGCAAGCCCTACATCATCTATACAGATACATTTAGATCTGGGTTAGGTTGGGTACTTATGCAAGAGAGAAATGTCATTACTTATGGGTCAAGATAGTTGAGACCTCATGAGCAAAATTATCCTACTCATGACCTAGAACACACTACTTGATGGGTAGTTCCTTTGTGATCTACACTGACCCTAAAATCCTAAAGTACTTGTTCATTTAGAAAGAGTTGAACATGAGGCAAATAAGATGGTTAGACTATGACTGCAGCATAGAGTATATAGAGGGCAAACAAAATCTGGTGGTAGATGCCTTGAGCAAGAAACACATAGGTCTTTTTAAAGAAGGATCCATAGCTGATCATGATGAGCAGAATAGTCTGCTGTGCCTATGGCATAAGTAGAAAAAATGGGAGAAGGCCAAAATCTACACATTAACAATCCAGTCTGGATGGATTGATGAGGTTAGAAAGGCACAAGAAGTAGATCCTGAGTTGAGAAAGCTTTTAGGAGAGGAAAAAGGTTCCTTGTATGAATCCTTTACCTACAAGCAAGGATTACTGTACTTTAAGGACCGAATCTATGTGCCTAAAGGACCAAAGTTTAGAGATGAAATACTTGAAAAAATTCACACAAGCAAGTTGAACATCCACCCAGGAAGTGAGAAAATGTATAAAGACTTGAAGACTCATTTCTGGTGGCCAAACATGAAGAGAGACATAGCCACTTATGTCTCCAAATGTGCCACATGCTAAAGGGTAAAGGTAGATTACCAAAAGCCAATTGGTACCCTTCAGACTCTACCTATACCAATGAGGAAGTAGGGCAACATAACCATGGACTTTTTGGCTAGGTTGCCGATGACCAGATTAAGGCATGATACAATCCGGGTCATTGTGGATAGGTTAACTGATGGCCGAAGTGCCATCGCCCTGATTACCGATTTTCAGGGGAGGAGGCCACACACCTAACATATATGACCTCGGAAGCCCCATCGCACCGACCTCGGAAATTTGCCATATCGCCTCTCCCTTGGAAGACGAATGAACCCACTTCGGAAGAGTGGGTAACCCCGGAGAGACGGTATCACCCCGCGAAGAGGTCCCTGTTCGTCCCACTAAAAAGTAACGTCGGCCGAAGGGACTTCGGCGGAGTGATGCGGGACGCAAAGGAGCCTCTGACATGTTCGCCTGTACGCACCAAACATTGACCTCAAGCATTCTGACAGGCCACTGTAGTCCGTGCTCTGGCACACTGAGACACGATTCTCGACAAATCACTGCCCGAGAAAGCCTACACGCGGCTGGCCCCTTTTTCTGCTTAGAGGTACGGACGGCATCTGTCCATACACGTGTCACAATCAGAGGGGCCTATTTTCCTCTATTTATAGCAGGAAAGGCTCCTGAGAAAAGGGGGCCTAAAGAAGACTCCAAAGTTCTAGCCTTCTCTTTTCTCTAAAAACATGCCGGAAAAACGCCTCCGGCGAGATTCTTTCCCTTCCGTGCATACCAGAGAAACCCTCCCGGCAAATCTATTTTGTGCTTACACTTAGTCATTTAAAAGCACTGACTTGGGCGTCGGAGGCTCCTCCCCAGAAAACCACTCCGGGGACTTCCTAACCCCTGTTTTCTTTGTTTTTCAGGCTGGACCACCTGAGGGCATCCCATTTCTCAGGCTCTCTCCAGCACCGGGAACCTTCTTCGGCCACCGCCATCCATCACCGGACGGCCACGCGTGACATTCAACCATAGACCACGGCGGAAACATAAATGATGGCGAACGCTACGCCATCACATGGCGCCGTCTGTGGGAACTTTTCCATGCAGCCGTGGTCAGAAACTCAGCGTGCTAAGGACAAAAGGTTCCTTGAGGCCCCCCCTCCGCGCCGGAGACTCGCCCGGCGGTCGAACGATTAAAGAACAAGGATTTCCCATCCCGGGGATGATAATCCCCCGAACATCACCGTGGCTTTCCTGTATAAATTCCCACGCGTTACCATGGTCGAAATACAGCAGCGGATAGGCCAAAGATGTCCATGTGCAAATATCAAGCCGAAGTCTCCTCTCTCAATCCTTTTGACGAGGGGAGTAGGGGTGACCCAAGGGCTCAGGGGGAAACAAAGAGTAGTGGATGAATACCCAAAGGACGTGCTTTCCTTCGAAACATGATGGAGGGGAAAGATAGATCTGGTGCCGTCCAGAACCCCCCCCGGTCAGAAGAGTCCGGGCCAAAGAAAGGTTGTTGTTCCTCAGACAGCAAAACCAAGCCCACCACCCTGAAAAGACGCTTACGCATTGATGTTAAGTGGGCAAAAGGTTATGATCCTACTCCAACGGACACACCACCACCGTCCAAAGAGGAGTCACCACCGCGCGTCGTCAGAAGGAATAGAGTAAACGCGCAAGCGCGCCGAACTCCAAAGATACTGCATCGCGCGCAAGTCTAGGGGAGCAATATATAACCCCAAACCACTAGCAGAATATTACCGAAAATCCCAGAACCAGAAAAAAGGAAAATCCAATGAGGACTGAATATAGGTGAAATCTAAAAGAAGGAGCCCCCAGCCGAAGAAATGCCAGGCGCCAAAAACACTGCGGCACGGGAGCGGCACCTCGGAGGCCCGAGGATAGGGAAGTCACCTGAGTTAGCATATTCGGTTAACAAAGTGTTGGACCACCCAAGTTCGGCACTTGCTAGGAATGAAAATATAGGACAAAGGAAGAACCCCACAAAAAGGCTTCTCCCTCACGAAGTGGTAATGAATGCAAAAAATGCCCCGAAAAGTGGCGTCTCCCAGCAAGCCTGAAAAAATCTTCATGAAATGGCGGAAAGTACAGAAAATGTTCCAGACAGTCTTCCTTGATTGAAGAGGAAGGACATTGGTAGGGAAGCCCAGGCCCATTATAGAAAGGCATCGGCAGAAAGAGGTGCAAAACAGCGCGCAAAAAAAAGGTGTGAACAAAATTTGTCCAAAATGGGCGAAAATGGCCAAAAATGCACCAGCACCTGAAAAACTGCCTTCAGAATAGAATGCCCGAAAGACTCCCGTCGGAATGAGTAACACCGAGAGATCGCCCTCAGCCCTCTACAAAAAAAAAGAGAGAAGAAGAAGGGGGGGCAAAAATGGCCCACTGTCAGCAACGCCTGAAGTATAATGCTATGAAAAAGCAGTAAAAGTACTTCGTTTCGCGAGACAAGGCGCAGAACCCCTACTGATTAAGCAAGCAAAAGATATACAAAAGCCTGCCTAAAGGAACATGACGCACAAAGATGGCATATTATTGCCGGTAGCATAATGGCTTCAGTCTTTAGACGAAGGAGGCCAAAAAGTCTGCCATTGGCCCCGGAGAGAAATGACATTCCGGTCCACCAGCTCAGTTCTAAAGCAACAAGCAAGTGGAGCCCCCGAATAGAATTGGGCACAAGGGGAGAAGGTCCAGAATGGTCGAGGAAATTCCTTGTGGGAATAATCAGACAAACTTCCCGAAAAACCACAAAAAATACTCTCCTGCAAAGACCAGTGCCTACTTGGAGCAATATAGCTATCAAGTAAAGAGCGACTGTCCAGGAGAAGTGTTTTCTCCGTAAAAGGTGGCCGTTAGCACAAAATTGCGCCGAACGCCAAAGAGAGATCTTATTCTCCGAAAGGCCGAAGACAGACCCCCGAGGACTATCTCAGGGGAGAACTTCGGCCACCAAACTCAAGCCATTCCCCGGATCATGAATGAGCTCAGGAAGGAAGAACGAGCTCGGGAAAAACTGAACCTGAGCTATTCCTTGAAGCATGAATAAGCCCAGGAGAAGTGTTTTCTCCGTAAAAGGTGGCCGTTAGCGCAAAATTGCGCCGAACGCCAAAGAGAGATCTCATTCTCCGAAAGGCCGAAGACAGACCCCCGAGGACTATCTCAGGGGAGAACTTCGGCCACCAAACTCGAGCCATTCCCCGGAGCATGAACGAGCTCAGGAAGGAAGAATGAGCTCGGGAAGAACCGAACCTGAGCTATTCCCTGAAGCATGAATAAGCCCAGGAGAAGTGTTTTCTTTGTAAAAGGTGGTCGTTAGCGCAAAATTGCGCCGAACGCCAAAAAGAGATCTCGTTCTCCGAAAGGCCGAAGACAGACCCCCGAGGACTATCTCAGGGGAGAACTTCGGCCACCAAACTCGAGCCATTCCCCGGAGCATGAACGAGCTCACGAGAGGTGTCTTCTCCGAAAAAGGCGACCATGGGCGCAAAATTCCGCCAACACCAAAAGTAGACCTCGTTCTCCGAAAGGCCAAATGCCAAATCTCAAGAGTTACCTTGGAGGAGAACTTCGGCCGCTAAGGAAAAAGACCTCCCTTCCCGGTTGGTTTAACAGCTGAAATTGACCACCCAAAAGAGAACAAGTTCGGGAAGAAGGCATGGCCAAGAAAGAAGTAGCTTCGAAATGGGGAACCAAAATCGAGCCACTCCCTAAAGCGTAAACAAGCTCTGGAGAAATGTTTTCTCCGTAAAAGGTGGCCATAGGCGCAAAAGTGCACTGAACGCCAAAAGGAGATCTCATTCTCCGAATGGGCCAAGACAGACCCACGAGGACTATCTCAGGGGAGAACTTCGCCCACCAAAACAACCTCGCTTGATTAAGGGCGAGGTCCGAAAGAAAGAATTATCAGCTTGGCAGCATCAAAGGGAGAAAATTGCAGAATTCTACATTTAGAATTTCATTCCGTACTTAGAATTTTTAAGTAAAAAGGCTGTACTTAGAGAAATTTCTCTTTTCTCCTGCACTGGTTACCCGCCGAACAAGGCTAAAGCACGCATACTCAAAGGCTACGTTTTCCTTCTCTAAAGAGAAGGGTGGCATGGCATCCATCAAAGGCAATCTAAGTGTTCGCCTGAAAAGTCTTTGATAGCCGAAAGAACGAGGTCGGCCAGCAGAAAGGCCAGGGAGTGGTTCCTCGAAACTCCCCTAGCCGAAAGTGGCCAGGGCAACTGGAAAAACAAAAAATGGCTCAAAGTGAAGAAATAAGGAGGAATCCATTAAAGAAAGTCTTTGATACAAGAAGGGTACAAAAAACCCTAGAATATCTAAGGATCCCCGGTGACGCGAGAAGTTCCCGCTCCCGTGTCTTTATCCGTCACCCTCGGTGCAAGAAGAGGAACAGGTGGCAGGTTGAGGTGATCAGCTTTCGACCAAGCCCACCGAGGACCCGCGGGAATATCCATGGCCGAAAGAAAGGAGGTCTCGAGGTCTGGATATCGTTGCAGAAATTGATGGCGAGCTAGACAAAAACCGTCCTGAAAGGACACCTTTGACATTTGGGTTGCTTTGTCTCATTCTACATCTAGCAAGTCCGCCTCATTCTCAAGAACAACAACCTTTTTCTCGAGACCCAGGACCTCCTCCTTTAGATCGGCTATCCTCCGCACCAGTCCCTTCGCGTTCCTCCTTTTTGCCGCACTCCTCCTCAGAAAATAAACCCGGGCTTGAAGAGCCGCTATTTCGGCAAGAGTTCTCTTCAGAAGGGCAGCTTCCTTTTCTTTCTCCTTCCGAAGGGTCTCATTGGTCGAAGTCAAATGCAAAGCCTATTCGCCAAGGTCGTGCATTTTACAAGAAAAGTCCTTCAAAAGGTCTGATTGGCCTATCAAGAACTCATCCCGGAGCAAAGACACCTTCTCCTTGGCTATGCGCATTAACTCGACATTCGCTATGTCCAAGTTAACACGGAAAAGCCTGGCCTTCTCCAGTTCACTTTCAGCCCGAGCTCGGGCAGAAGACTGCTCCGCCGCCCAAATGCGGAGGTGCTCACTATACCGCAAAAGCTGCAAAGGAGAAGGAGAAAATCCTCAGTAAAAGCAGCATAAGGGAAGGCAGAACACTTGGGCAAGAGAGGGGAGGCCAAAAGGATCACCTGAGTGGCGCGCTTAGAGACTCTAGCGGCAAGAATGTCTCCAGAAGCGCACTCCTCGGCAACCGCCTTAGAAGAAGCCTTAGTGAGAATACCCATCGCCATCTGGGGAGCCATTTCTTGGCAATCCCCGGAGAACAAGTTCATGTCCTCCGTGAAGGACCAAAACGGCTCCCTTGGAACTTTATCCTTTGGGAGAAGGGAGTCCCGAAGGGCCCTTCTTCGGGCATGATCAGTTATCCATATTGGGGCTGCTTGGTCCTCTGTAAAATGGAGGGGCGTAAGTCAGAAAGAGCTCCTCAAAAACACAAGTTATAAGGGAGCAACTGCCAAAAGAGGATTCAACGTAAACCTGACGCAACCCCGGTTGTCTCCTCCAAAAAGGCCGGAGCATGCTTGCCCTTTTCCTTGCGGCGCCTCCCCAGCCTTTTAGCAGTAGGACTCTTAGGCAAAGAGCCTAAAAGCTCCACCGACGAGGTAGGACTCGACGGAGTGAAAAGGGTGACTACTCCGGCGGGCACCTCGGCTGCAGCACCAACAGCCTCAGAAGATGTTGCAGCTACTTCGGATGGGGCAGCAACCCTGGTAGATATCGGAGTGACATCAACCATGGCGAAGGTTGCAGCCGCGTCGGTGGAACTGGTTATCACATCAGTTGAGATAGCAGCCTTGGTGGAGGCACCAATAACTTCATCGACCTCCACCACATCTTCCGAAGGTGGAGTAAGGGCTCTCTTCTTGGACTTCTTGGCCAAAGACGGTCCGCTCCCAGTAGACTTACGTCTTTTGGAGCCACTTTTCTTCACCTGTTCTCCCTTCTCTACCTGACCAAGGAAGAGACTCTTGTAGTAGTCGGCAGAATCGTCAGCCATCTCTGAAAAAGGGGAAAAGCATCAGTACGAGTCCAAAAACGGTTAGCCAAAAAACTGAGAAGTTCGCAGAAGTCAAAGGAAGGCACTCACGAAAAGCCTTGCCGAAATCAGGATTCCTGGATGCCGTCGTAAAAAGTCACTGGAAATCACTCTGCCGTGCAGACCGTTGCTAAAAGAAAAGCCGTCGTAAATAATCACCAGAAATTGCTCCGCCGTACAGACCGTCGCTGAAAGAGATGGAAAAGGCAAGAAAAAATGAGAGCAAAGGCAAGAGCAAGGAAAAAACAAATAAGAAGTCACACAGGAAAGGCTTATATAGAGCAGGGAAGGGCAATTGAAAAGGCATCATAACTACTGCGTGGGAGCGAAAAGTCACCATAATTACTCCTCCCACGCAAAAAGACGTGCCATACCAATCGGCGCTTGCCACGTGTCGACTATCACGAAAAACTAGGGCATGTTTTCTAAGGCATGACAGTCCACTGATCTAAGATTGAAAAGACAAGATTGGAAATCTCGAAGACACCAAAAGACAGCTATGCGACATCCGCCCGAGCAAACTACGCCCTTAAAATGGCGAAGTACCTTCCTTGCAAATGATATAAGCAGAATCCTCTGAAAGTGCTACCAGAAGGGCTACAAACTGAAGTCACCCTTCAGCTTCTCGAAGGAGGGCATGTGATGGCCGAAGTGCCATCGCCCTGATTACCGATTTTTGGGGGAGAAGGCTACACACCTGACATATATGACCTCGGAAGCCCCATCGCACCGACCTCAGAAATTTGCCATATCGCCACTCCCTTGGAAGACGAATGAACCCGCTTCGAAAGAGTGGGTAACCCCGGAGAGACGGTATCACCCCGGGAAGAGGTCCCTGTTCGTCCCACTAAAAAGTAACGTCGGCCGAAGGGACTTCGGCGGAGCGATGCGGGACGCAAAGGAGCCTCTGACATGTTCACCTGTACACACCAGACGTTGACCTCAAGCATTCTGACAGGCCACTGTAGTCCGTGCTCTGGCACACTGAGACACGATTCTCGACAAATCACTGCCCGAGAAAGCCTGCACGCGGCTAGCCCCTTTTTCTGCTTAGAGGTACAGATGGCATCTGTCCATACACGTGTCACAATCAGAGGGGCCTATTTTCCTCTATTTATAGCAGGAAAGGCTCCTGAGAAAATGGGGCCTAAAGAAGACTCCAAAGTTCTAGCCTTCTCTTTTCTCTAAAAACATGCCGGAAAAATGCCTCCGGCGAGATTCTTTCCCTTCCGTGCATACTAGAGAAACCCTCCCGGCAAATCTATTTTGTGCTTACCCTTCGTCATTTAAAAGTACTGACTTGGGCGTCGGAGGCTCCTCCCCGGAAAACCACTCCGGGGACCTCCTAACCCCTGTTTTCTCTGTTTTTCAGGCTGGACCACCTGAGGGCGTCCCATTTCTCAGGCTCTCTCCAGCACCGGGAACCTTCTTCGGCCACCGCCATCCATCACCGGACGGCCACGCGCGACATTCAACCATAGACCACGGCGGAAACACAAATGATGGCGAACGCTACGCCATCATTAACCAAATTTGACAACTTATTACCTATGAGACTCACAGACTACTTGGAGAAGTTGGCTTTGATGTACATCTAGGAGACAATGAGATAACATGGTGTACCAGACTCCATTGTATCTGATAGAGATCCAAGATTTACAGCTCAATTTTAGAGTGCTTTTCACAAAGTACTAGGTACCAAAATCCACCTGAGTACTTCTTATCACCCTCATATTGATGGGCAAATTGAAAGGGTGATATAGATATTGGAAGATATGCTCTAGAGTTGTGTGTTGGATTTAAAGGTGAATGGGACCAATTAATAGAAATTTCATATAACAACAGTTATCAGAGCACCATTGGCATGGCACATTTTAAAGCATTATATGGAAGAAGGTGCATGACACCCCATTGTTGGGTGGAAGCTTCAGACATGCTAGAGTTAGGTCCTGAAATCATTGAGGAAACTACTGCTAAGATCAAGAAAATTCAAGAAAGATTGAAAGCAGCCAATGAAAGAACTACAATCTATGTGAATAAAAGAGAGAGTGACTTGGAGTTTGAGATTGGTGACAACGTTTGGCAAAAAGTTGCATTAAATGAAGGCACTATTAAATTTGGTAAAAGATCCAAGTTAGCTCCAAGATATATAGGTCCTTATGAGATCTAGGACAAAGTTGGCAAGGTGGCATATAGGTTAGCTCTACCACCAAACATGCCAAGTGTTCATAATGTATTCCACATCAGTATGCTTAAGAAGTGCATATTGGGTAAAAAGCATGCTACTGCAGTGGAAGACATACAGTTGGAACCCAACTTGACATATGAAGAGAAACCTATAGTTATCTTAGCCAAGGATACTAAAAAGTTAAGGAACAAGCTTATTCCCATGCTCAAAGTTCAATGGTCACACCATTTAAAAGAGAGGCGACCTTGGAAATTGAGAAAGAAATGCAAGAGAGATATCCATAAGAGTACCTCAAGCTAAAGGCAATTTTGGAGGATGAAAATTTTTAAGGAGGGTAGAATGTTACCACCTTCACAAAATGGGAAAAGTATAGCATAAGGACCTAAACTTGTAAGCTTTAATTTTCACCATAGTGTATGAATTATGAAGTGTCAAGTATTCAATATACACTCTTTTAAGTGGCACAAATAATGATAATTTGGTCCTTAAGAAAGCATTTGCATATTGCCTAATTTTCAAGTAACCTATGGACTAAATTGTAAGGTTATAAAAGTTGGGTACTCAATTGCAAAAATTTTCAAAGATGGCTATGGAAAGGACATGGATGGAATTGTGAAGAAAGGACATGGATGGAATTAAGGATATTGTTGGGGACCAAAGTGCTCAAGGAGGCAAAGTTAGTTATTTAATGCTTAAGGACACTTAAGGGCTTAAGTGTCCCAAACTTTTCTAAAGGTGAAAATGACCCTTGACCAAGGTTAAAATAGGTCAAAAACTGTTATTTTCCTATCCCAAATGGCTAGTAAAAATGTTGTCCAAGTGTGGCCTAAAGTTTGCAAAATTTGCAAACATGCAATTACTAAAGACCAAGAAAGAACTAAAGCAAAAAAAAAAATCATTTTCTCCCCATTTTCTTCCAAAAATTTGGCCTCCACTTGCTAGGGTTCTTCCTTGAACTCCTCCACATCCCTGCATAGCCACCTTACTGCAAACAATCAAGACAAGGTAAGAGAAGACAACCAAAGCATCAAGGAAGACCATAAACCCTAGTTTTCGGGTTTATCTAAAGTTTATTGGATTTCCAGCAAAAGGTAATGAGTTATCTTGCTCTCATGGGATGTTTACTATATTTGCAAGCATCCATGGAGCTAGGGATAAGCTTGGAAGAGAGCCATGAGCTTGATGAACCATGCTTAGTGAGGGGAGTGCACTTAGTGAAGGTTTTGTGACATAGTGTGAAGTGCACAGTGATGGCAGCGAATTTAAGGGTTTCGAGAGCCCAAAGTTAGTACTAACTAGTGTTAAAAATCTCCTAAGGCCAAGCTCAGCTTGAGGAAGGCTGCCATAATGATTTACTTATGTTTATTACATGTTTTATGGATGAACCAATGAATGTTGTTGTTGCCGCATACATGTGTTTGTTGTTGTTTTTATTGCTACATTTGGATGCTCTATATTGGATATTGGCATTGTGTTTTCTTGTGTTTTCGTGTCTTTGGATGTAGGTGATTACTAAAGGTTACATTACCTTAGTGTTAAAGTGTTCTCCTTTCTAAGTTTCTCCATGAAACTTACCTCCCCTCAAATCTGCCCATTTAAGGTCCAGCATCTTGTTTTGGAGTGCATTGTGTCTCAAGCGTCTCATGTAACTTGGGTACGTATCTTTAGCTAAGTTAAGGCCATGATGTAGTGCATGGATACATGTACATATAATTCATGTAAACTTGGAACAAGTATGTGAACATTTGAGGATGGTCTTGCTATGTAGGTGAAGGTGGTGCCCAAGCTGTCTAAGTGTGAATGATAGGCTGCTTGTTTGTAAATTCTATTTTGACAAAATAAAGTTGCTATATGCAAGATCATGTAATTCCTATGTGTATTGGACATGTATGGAATAGCCTTGGAGGGCTTATCCCTTGTGAATGAAGTGCTTGCACACTTAATGAAATTTTGTATGAGTATAATGCTCATAAAGTGGACAGAATTTTGACCCTGCACTCAAAGTTCTATATCTCTCTGTGTTGAGTGAATCTTGGTATGAAATTTTGGTCACACCTAGAGCACATCTGGAGGTGTAACTAGGATTTGGAATTCCTACGTTTGGGGCCCTATATCCAGAGTTATGATGTTGCAAATTTGGCTAATTTACTGTTCATTTGGTCAGAATTTTGTAACTAACTTAAAAAAATCCATAACTTGGTCCATAGGTGGGCTATTGATGTAAAACCAAATTCCTTGGTTTTTCTAAGTTTCTACTTGATAATGGAGTAAATAAAATAGGGGGTACATGGCTAGATTAATACATTTTTTTAGAGAAGTTCTGGTGTAGTGGCTGGAAACATTAACTTAACAAGATTGCTTAATGTATGGTAGCCAAGATTATGACTTGCGCTAGTGTTTTTCTTCCTTGCTGCCATGATGTGCATAAAATGTGAATATTTGTGTAATGTTTAGACCAATATGCATGTATTCACATAGTGCCTAGGAGGGCCAGTTGGGTATGCACATTAAGGGTATTGTTCTGATGGCCTACAGGACATACCAATCCTAAGATTTTAAATGCATAATTTTGGCACCATAATTGGACTACCCTAGAGTTGGTAATAGAAACCAATCCTAAGATTTTAAATGCATAATTTTGGCACCATAATTGGACTACCCTAGAGTTGGTAATAGAAGCTAGCTAAAATTACCTCCTAATTGACATCTAAGGAGGAAACATCAAGCCAGGGGCAAAGAAAGGTTCTTAAAGGAACAAGCAATGCGTGAATCGTAGAGAGGAACAATTTGATGAGTTGAAGGAACAAGCACAATCAAGTGCCAATCACTACCATCCTAGGAGGCCTAGGATACGACAACCATGGGTTGATGACAACCTGTGTTTTGTTAAGTTAAACATTCCACCTTTTTAGTGAAAGAATGATCTAGAAGTTATTTGGAATAGGACACCAATATGGAGATGGTTTTTGATTGCCATGTTTATTTTGAGGTAAAGAAAGTTAAGTTAGTTATTGTTGAGTTCACTAACTATGCTATTGTTTGGGGAAATCAGTTGGTGCAATCTAGGCAATAAACATGGAAGAACCAATTCAAACATAGGAGGAACTAAAGGTTGTAAGGAGGAGTAGGTTTATTCCTAATTACTACCATAAGGAGCTCTGCCATAAGCTCCAAAGGTTATCTCAAGGTGCTAGGTCCGTTGGCTATTATGCAAAGGAAATGAAAATGGCCATGTGTAGAGGTAACATCGAGGAAACTAGGAGCCTACAATGGGTCATCTCTTAAGAGGCATCAATCCTAAAATTGCCAAGATAGTGGACTTACACCCTTATGTTGACTTGGATGACTTGTAGAAACTGGCCATCAAGATGGAAAGGCAACTTAGAGGAAAAAAGGCAACAAGGAACCTGCAAGGAGGAAGCACCAATTAGAGGCCAAATTGGAGTAACAATGTTAGGAGGGAACCACCAAAGCCAAAATTAAGGCACCTTTAATTAAGGAGGGTTCTGCACACCTTAAAGACAAAGGTACATTTGTACCTCGAATCTTTTAGGTGCAAAATGGAAGGGGCATTATGCCTTGGAGTGTTCCAACAAGGGAGCTTTGGTTATGAATTGAGTTTGGAGAACTTGTGTCTGAAGAAAAGCAAGACAATATGGAGGATTGTAAAGGCATGCCACAATTGGAGATAGATAGAAACCAAGACCCTTTTACTTACCATGGAGGGGAATATAGAGTAGAAGCCTTTGTTGCAATAAGGGCTTTAAATGTACAAGGAAAACAATAAGAAGATCAAAGAAACAACATCTTCCACACAAGGTGCCATATTGGTGAGAAGACATGTAGTTTGATAATTGATTGTGGTAATCGTACAAGTGTAGCTAGCATTACTTTGGTAGAGAAATTGTACTTCCCCACTCAAAAGCACCATAATCTACATAGATTGTACTACATAGATTGCTTACATAAGGTAAGTTCTTGTCACATTAGAAATGGAAAACAAAAGGATAAAGTATTGTGTGATGGGGTTCTTATGTAAGCAAGTCACATTCTATTGAAAAAGGTTTTGGCAATACGATAGGAAAGTTACCAATTATGGTTTTACAAATAGGCACTCTTTGTTTTCAAGAACAAGTAAATCACTTTTATACCTCTTACATCATAACAAGCTTTATAGGACCAAAAGGCAATTCAAAGCCAAGAAAAGAAAAAATCAAAAGAGATGAAAAAAAAAAAAGGAAAGTTTGAGAAGAGAAAAGGAGATGAAAGTTGTGACAAAATATGAGAGTGGTAAAGATAGAGGAATTAAGAGGAAAGCTAAGGGAGGAGTGAACTCGAAAGAAAAGCAAAATTGGAAAATTGAGAGGAAAAAAAAGAAAGATGTCTAGCTAGGATGAGTGATGTAAGGAAAACTTTAAAAGCACAAAGACTAGTACTTCTTTCACTTTATAAAGAATTCTTTTTATGTAAATGAGCTAACCACTTCTTTTCCAAGTGTTGTTGTGTCCTTGTTGTTGGAGTATGAAGATGCATTTCCAGAGGAGATAAGTGGATTGCCTTCCATCCAAGGCATTGAGCATTAGATTAATCTTATTACAGGAGCTTTATTCCCAATAGGCCTACTTATAGGATTAGTTTTGAGGAAACTAAGGAGATTCAAAGGAAAATTCAAGAGTTTTTGTCCAAATACTATATGAGGGAAAACATGAGCCCATATGCTATACTTGTTTTGTTGGTCCCTAAAGAAGAAGGTTCATCGAAGATATGCATGGATTGTAGGCTAGTTACTAAGATCATTGTAAAGTATCACCATCCAATCCCTAGATAAGATGATATACTTGATGAGTTAGATGGTTATAGCATCTTTGCAAAGATAAATTTGAAAAGTGGGTATCATCAAATTTGCAAGAGGGAGGGGGATGAATGGAACGCAGTTGTCAGAACTACCTTTTGGGCTTACTAATGCACCGAGCACTTTTATAAGATTAATGAATCATGTTTTACATAAAAGCATAGGTAGATTTCTTATGGTTTGCTTTGATGATATCTTAGTATACAATAAGTGCTTAATAGATCATATGGAATATCTTAAGCAATTGTTAGGCACATTAAGAAAGTAAAAACTTTATGGAAATATGAAGAAAGAGCTATTCTTTTTGTAATGACCATGTTATATTCCTTGGATATATTGTTAGTTCACATAAAATTGACATGGATCAAGAGAAAGTAAGAACCATTCAAGAATGGCCTATTCCTAAGTCAGTCTCTAAGGTTGTTATCTTTCTGTGATCTAGCTAGCTTTTATAGACAATTTTTCAAACAGTTTTCTACTATTACAGCATTTCTTACTAAGATTGTCAAGAAAAGCATTGTATTTAAATGGGGAGAAGCTCAAAACAATGCATTCTTGCTGTTAAATGTGGAATTCAGCAATGCAACTTGGTTAGCATTACCTAAAAAGTTTTGAGATTGAGTTTGTTGCATTTGGTATAGACATTGGAGCTATTTTAATGTAAGAAGGCTGACCTGTAGCCTGCTTTAGTGGGAAACTAAATTGGGCTTCCCTAAGCATCCCACATATGACAAATAGATGTATTCATTAGTGAAGGCTTTGGAAATATGGCAACACTATCGCCCAAGGAATTTGTGATTCACATAGATCACTAATCACTCAAACATCCCAAATGTTAAGATAAATTGAATGAAAGACATACAAGGTGGGTTAAGTTTATTAAATCCTTTCCATATGTTATAAAAACAACCAAGGTAAGGAGAATGTAGTTGCAGATGCATTACATAGAAGATATGCTTTGTTTACTATTTGAATGTTAAATTATTTGGGTTTAAGTGTTTAAAGGATTTATATGTTGAAGATCCTAATTTTAGTAAGATTTATAAAAATTTTGCGAAAAAAATGTTTGGAAAGTTTTCCTAACAAGATGGTTATCTTTTGAGTGAAAATAGATTGTGTGTCCTTCAAGGTTCACTCAGAAAATTGTTTACAAGGGAGGCACATTGTGGGGGTCTTATGGGGCATTTTCATGGCATTTTAGAATTAGTAAAACCTTTGAGGTTTTGAAAAAACACTTTTGTGAAGGAAATTTAGTGCACAACTAATGAACACTTTAATTTTCATGTTATAAAATAAATGCAGAAATTAAAGCATGCTTGGTTATTATTGAAGAACCGAGTGATTGCCTCCTTAATGAAAATCCCTCTTTGAACATGTTGCGGAAGACATAACTTGTTGTGAACACTCAAGATCATATATTTAATTAACTTGAAAATACAAGTAACAAAATATGTTGGTTTACACCCAATGCTCGACCATAATTCTCTTTATGGTGATAGATAAGTGTGTATGGCGAAATAGAACAAGTACAACGTTTAGAAATTGTGTTTGCAACTTCTATTTGCACAATTCTATTGCCCTCTATTTATAGGGGATGAATTGTCACTTATGGAGGGTCATAACCCTTTATAAAAGAGTTATAACTCTTCATAAAAGGTTATACTACTTCGCCAAGAGGTGCCTTTATCCACCCATAACTTCTTCTATTAAAATAAGGCATTAACTACCCTTAGAAAGAATGTATTCGTTCGGCCATAGAGTCACAACTCTTTTAAGAGTTGTGTCTCCTTAAATCAAGGCCATAACTACCTTTTAAAGGTTTTTAAATTCTCCTAAAACATGAGCCTTCATTAAAAGTCATGTTATTTCACTAAACAAAATAGTTATGGTGCATAACTACCTCCCCAACGGTCATATATGTTGGGATGGATATATTCTTTCATTTAAAAGTCATATCCCTTCATAATATGAGTAGATATAGGGTAGTTATTAAATAATTATCCCATGTGTCAAGGTATACGTGTACACCAACATCTAATGTGACTACACCAAGCAGTATTAAAACAAGTATATCTTAGTGCGTTTAAAGAATTTAGTAATCATTCTTAATAAGTAAATTCCAACATTTTGTTGGCTACATATGAAAAAAAATGTAGAAAGAATTTATGAGAAATGCATTGCACGTAAGACAGCCAAATCAACACAAACTTCGTAAGGTTTCTAAAACACTTTACTAATTCGTTGTCATCCTTGGACTGATATTTCCATGAACTTTGTCATAGGTCTTCCAAGGAAAAGGAAGAGAAAAGATTTTTTTTTTGTTGTTGTGGATAGATTTTCTAAGATGACTCATTTTATTCTATGTGAAAAAATTGATGATGTTGCTAATGTGGCAAATTTGATCTTCAAAGAGGTTGTTTCGTTGCATGTGATGCCCAAGACTATTGTTTTAGATACAGATACTAAGTTCTTTAGCCAATTCTGGAGGACTTTATGGGGTAAGCTATGAAGCAAAGCTCTTTTTCTTTACTACCTACCATCCACAAACAAGTGAGCAAACTGAGGTAACCAACTAGATCTCAGCTTCTTTATTGAGAGCAATAATCAAGAAAAATCCATAAACTTAGGAGGATTGTTTGACTCATGTGGAATTTGCATAAAATAAAGTTGTGTATTCTACTATTAGATTTTCACCATTTGAAGGAGTTTATGAATTTAATCCTTTAACTCCAAAGAATTTAATGCCCTTATCTGCTAGTCAGTTATTTGTCGAGATGGTGCAAATAAGGCTGAATTGGTAAACAACCTACATGAAAAAGTCAGATTGCAAATTGAGAAGTGCATTAAACAATATGCACAATGAGCCAACAAAAAATGCATAAGAGGGTAGTGTTTGAACCTAGACATTGGCTTTGGGTAAACATATGGAAGGAATGACTCCCAACCCAAGGAAGGACAAAATTGCAACCTAGGGGAGATCGACCTTTCCAAGTTCTAAGGAAAATTAGTCACAATGCATATAAATTGGAATTGCTAGGTGAGTACAACATCAATGCCGTTTTGAATGTTGTTGATTTATCTTTGTCTGATGTAGGTGATTCAAGGATGAATATTTTTGGGAAAAAGGGAGATTATGAGAATCCAACAAGCTCAAAGGATCCTATTAACATCACTTTATGACATATTACAAGGAAAAAGGCTAAAGAAGTCAAAGTGGTACTTTGAGCCTTCATGAAGGTCTTTTTAAGGAGTAAGAGGTCAGTGTAGGGTTTTGGTAGCCAAACAAGTGTATCGGAAGATAACTGAAACCCTGCAGGATCCAAGTGAAACGGGGTAAGTTGGGTGTTTGAAAATTTTATATGTAGTCGATTAAGATCTTTCACCCAGCTATTGAATCGAATAAAAAAACTTTAATAATTGATATGTTCAAGCTCTCTATGGTATCCACACGAGCCTCTCAGGATCACCATGCCTCCACCACATCCTGGTAGATGCATTTCTTTTGCATTCACAGTGCTAGCTTGTATCCTCCAAAGAATGGCAAGAGAATAATGCGCTAGAACTTTCAGAACTTTTCTGATTTCGCCCTTAGGGAGGCTAGGGCAAGAGTTACAAAATTCTCATTATATGATGTATATATATAGTGAAACTCAACTCCCAAGCCTAATGGTTTCAAAACCTTAATCCAATTAGGTTCAATTTTGGGCTTCATTAATGGCTCAACCTTTAGGCCAATTCTTAATCTAAAATTATTATGAAACCAAAACCTAAACAATTTGGCCCATGCACTCAAATAATTCAATTGGCTGTATGTGTGTGACCCAATAGGCTTCTATCACATTGGCAATGATCACAAATCACATTTATGATTATAATTAATGAGCAGTGTTTAGCAACACATCATTGCTACCTAAGTGACAAGATAGTTGGTGATTTGACTAAACCTTTATGATCATTATCCATATATGCCATTGTCCCTTTGTCCGAGATATCAAGACCAAGCATGAGACATGGAATGTATCACTCTTGCGTAGCCCAATCTATGGTTTCTTGATTACAAAGTATAATAACTTAAACTGATGACTTTGATATCGTATATCAACTCATCCAAGCATGGCCATGCATTTTCTTAGTCTTACTCTATCAAAAGGCCTAAAGATATCACTCATGTTACATAGGAGGGACAAATTTCATCCTGATCATACAAAACCCTCCGCATAATATGTGACATACCTAATGACCACCTTCTTGTTCACTCAGTTACGAGCAATAAATGGAAGTATCAACGTATGTGACTCACATGTAGGGAACCTTGATGACCTTAGGTCAAAGGACTACATATGCCATGATCATTATGAGAATCACTTATGACACTCATATAATGATCCATGTAGTGTTCTCATCGTAGGTTGGTCCAGTACATAAGTTCTCCAACTTGTACCCATATGTAGGCTACATATCTCATATTAGTCTCTATATATGCTAGTCTCTATTTATTATTGCAACCCACTCCACGATAATACTAGACCAGGGATGTTTAAGAATACTATTATTCTAGGGTTATAATTACATTTCATTATGTCACATAGAGACAATACAGAAAACACAATTACTGGATTAATGCCTCAATAAAATATCATGATTCAATGTGCAAAATACAATCATCTCATGATTGGCTTTTAGGCATAACACTAACAGTTAGAGTCATTATAAGGATAGGAATGAACTAGAATTGGATGATTCTATACCTTTGGTTAACATAATTGAAATCCAAGACCATGTTCACCCTAGTTCATAAATGCACCCTAGAGCACGTGCACTTGCGTAATCCTGGGCACCCTGAACACCTGAAAGCACATCCTACGTACGTTAGTGTCCTAAATTCCTTGAACTAGGTTACCTGCCTTGCTTTTAGTGTTTATTATTATTTTATGCCTTAGACTATATTTTGGCATTGTGTTTAAACAGAAAATATGCTTTACATATGGTTAGGTGGACTATATTTTGGCATTGTGTTTAAACATAAAACACGCTTTACATATGGTTAGGTGTCTTTTGCATGTTTAAGAGGCCAATTACTAGTAAACTTAGTTTTCTCTTTTGTTTAGGTTCGTACTGCTTTAATACTTAGGTTTTGGATACAAAGGCCCTAGATATTTATAAATAGAACCCTTGTTAGGCTTTTTCAGCATCAAATTTGAAAAATATAGTAATTGCTATTCTAGCACTCCCTTGAGTTCTTGAACTTAGCTTAAAACATAAGGGGATTCTATCTCTTTTATCTTCTTGTCTATACCATTAATTTCTAATCATAGGCTGTTTAATGGTGGGAGTTCTCCAGTCTTTTGGAGGTGAATTCATGGAGCTTGTAGCATCATGAGAGCATTGCTTAGTCTTATATGAATGAGGTTCGCGTCACTAGCATTGTTGGTCATTGTCACTTTGTTTTCCCTTGCCTTTGCCCTCACCATAGCTTGGGTTTGTTGAATTAAGGCTATCATCACACTGTTTGCCCTTGGCCTTGCTGTCATCTGAGTTCAAACTAAGGTTTGGTCACATTAATTTCTTCACTTAATTCAGTTTGTAGCATGAATTGTCTAGTAGGTTTATTTTCAAACACTAATTCAATATTTAATTTTATGTCATGAATTGATTAGTGTAGTACGTGTGAAACAATGTATTTGTCGTTTGAGTACAAAGATTAAAATTTTGTAGTCTATATTAACACCTAATTTTGTCTTAGTGTTAGTTTTCATTTTATGACTATTGAGGAAAAATTAATTTAGATTTATTTTTTTCCTTAAAAAAATGAAATTACATTTGATAATTTTGGATTCTTTTTTCTTTTGTTTTTTTCCTTTTCTCCTTTGGATAATCTAAAATTTAGAAATTATCTAGATGTTTTTATTTTTTAACCCAATAGATAAAATATAGGAAAGTGATAATTTTGAATCTAAAATTTTTTGTTTTCTATAGCTTTTTCTCAAAATAATCTTTAAACACTTCTAAACACGCCATGACTTTGTACTTGTACCCCTTAAACAGCATGAGGTGTGAACAAAAGAAACCCTATAAATAGCACAAGGGGAGTATGAAAAACGGGGATTGTGAGAGAGAATAAGATTAATAGCAAAGAAAGAAAATGGAAGGGAAGAGATAAAAAGCTTAGAAATTTGGAAAAACTTAAGCCATTATGCAAAAGGGTAAAATTGCAACCCTCTATTGTTGGCACCCCTAGGACTTTTTTCTAGGGTCCTTGATTAGTCCATCCTTACTCCGCTGCCACTAGCTAGTGTCCTACTTGACCATTGCTCCACATTGTCATCCGTAGTGATGCCAAATAGAAGGGAAGGCCCTTCGTGAAACCTTCCCTATGATGGTGTGTGGTTTGGAGTGTGTGTGTGTGTGTGTAATACAAATGACCTCAAGTTTTAACCTTCCACACTTAATCCGTAAGTGTATAGTTGTCACTTGTAGATGGGTGAGTAGGGGTCTATCCCATGGTGTCTAGGGTGCTAAACTATGGCTATTACTAATTATTGGGTATAATGGTGTGGGCAGGCTCAAAATGATGAAGTGAAAGTGTAATAAGACAAGTAACAAGATAAAGGAAGTGGCAAACAATAAAAAAAGAAAGGGCCAAGGTGGCTACCGAATTGAGATCAAAGTATCTAAACTAACAAAATCAACAATAATGACTCAAATACAAGGTTATCAAGAAGACAAAAGACCTCCAAGGGGATGAGCTAATGTTTCATGAATGGGTCTTCTTGTTATATGTTCTAAGCATCCTAAAGTGATGGTTCTTATAGGTATTATCCTAGCCATCTCTAACGTAGGAAATTCTCTTAACATGTAACCAAGTTCAGCCTTATGCCTTGCATCAATTGCTAGTGCATTAGGCACCAACCTAATCCACGAAGATGGTTCCTAGGACATTCTCATGCCTCTAGCAAACCACCTCTGTCCATTCTAGAGGTCTTAGCTCATAGAGATATATCTTGACTATTTACATGAACACCTTGTGTGGTTTGTCTTTATATGGCTAATACAAGCGCAACAAGAGGGTTAAGCTCACAAAAGACCACTAGACATGCTATAGACATGCTTAAAGACATGTTTTACCTAATCATTCCACAAATAACTCAAATATTATGGGTTTTGAATTATTACTCACTCATGAACACAAATGCATAGCAATGAAATAGAGAAAGGGAGAGAAAGATAGTCATAATAAAGATGATATTTTGGAAGTGAGAATAGTCTAAGCGATAAAAATCACCATAAGCATAGATAAATCATCGACTAAAGACCTTTAGGCCTTCTAGCTTCAAAGTGCTTCAAAACTCTTAGAACCAAGTCTCCTTAGTGTTCTCAACACCTAAATGTCCAATGATCCCCTCTATTGACTAGAAATTCATGATTTATATAGTTGAAAGTGCTTCAAAACTCTTATAACTAAGTTTGCTTATTGTTATCAACACCTAAATGGCCAATGATCCGCACTATTGACTAGCAATTCATGATTTATACAATTAAAACTATCCTAAATATCAAGAGGCCATGCTAGACCAATCTCAAGAATGGTTGGTGAGTTATCTTGGACCACATGCTCTTGAAAAAGAGATGTATAATCACTTGAAATTTTGTTGAGAAACCTTGTTTCCACCATTAATGCACACACTGTGCTAGCCTAGTAATGGCATGATGGTATTAAAATGAGATTCCATGCCTTGATTGTGCATGTTGCCATCTCTCAGGTATGCTCCAGACATGTAGCACACCAGTACCACGCACACGATGCATATTGTAGTGGCTAGTTGGCTCCAAATTCTTTTATTCTCTTGCTCCTCCAAAGTTAGTTGTGCATTTCATTCATAATGTGGTGACCTAGTCATCAAATCCTTTGCCTGTTTCACTCCATATCCTAGGCTCTCCCTAGTTCTTGGATACGCATAGCCTAATGCTCACATTTTGGCTCCATAGGCCTCTTTTGGATTTGAGCTCCATTGCCTAGACATAACATCTCAAACAAAACTAGCAATTATATACACATCAAGACTATGTTAAGGGCCAAATATGTAACAACACAAAACACTCAATGCCCTTTCACCGACCGTAAAGTCCCTCGCCTTATCTTCATCTTGATCCATTGTCCATTGTTACTCCTGATCTACCGTCTGCCACCGCCTTGCATGTCTTATGTTTTTCCAAAGATTGTTGTTGCCACCCTTTCCATGACCTAGCCTTCAGTCATTCAACCACTGTTGTTGCTAAAAGAAGCAAAATACAACCCACTTTGCAATTACCCAATCAATCACTTCTCTTGTGGGTAAAACTCACATTTGGCCTCAGAACTTTCAATGTTTGTTAATCGAGTCCCTGGACTTCCTTTATTTAGCAGTTGCTCACTAACATCACTTATTTTTATTATTTTTTAATTTATTATTTGTTTCTTTATTTATCTCGTTATTACCTTGATTTAATTTATATTGACACATAAAATTATAAGTTAGTGTAGTTATTTAATTATCCAACAATCTAGTTTACTTAATATTTTTTTTTTCAAAAAAGAAAAGAAGGAATGATTGAATTAAATGATAAAATTCTTAATAGATCTTCATAAAACTTTTCTTAATGGATTTGGTAAATTCTAAGATAGATTTATTTGTTCAAACTAGATTAGTCTATTACGATGAATGATTTGAACAGCTGTCCATTCAATTTTTGGGGGATTTAGTAAAATTGTAATATCTTAAGGAGATCTAAATAAATTCTATATCTAGTTGGTCTGGTAGGATTAACGACTTAGAACTAAAATTTAAACTCATAAAAATTATCTTATCAATGACTAGGTGTCAAAAGAAAAACAGATGTGAGAAATGGAAAAATTGAACCCCATTGTATCAATTTTTTGGTGTTAAAGGGTGTTTGGTCTTTCCCTAATGTAACCGATTCAAGAACATAAAGCTTTTCATAGTCTATATAAGGCGACTAATTAGTCTAGAAAAATTGATTGGTAATAATTTATAAAAACACATTACTACATTTTTTTTATTCTAGATTGCGATCTTATGTTTAAAACTAGAATCCTAATATATGAGCGTGAAGATTAAAAGTATGAAATTGATTGCATAGTATCGAGATGTACATGTTTATGGGGAAAGGTCAAAATGAGTCCTATAACTTTGTCTACTTTTCTATTTTAGTGCTATAATAACACGAGTTTCCATTTCAGTCCTATATGTTTGAAATTGTCAACACTTTTAGTCCTATGTTGGATGGTTATGAAAAAAAGGTCACATGTTGCAGTTGACAATGCTAGGTTTTTGTCCAGTTGACAAAAAATGGGCTATTGTCTTGCCTAGTAAACAAAATTGGTGGCGTTATCATGCCTAGTTGGCAAAAGTAGTCCTGGTTTTTGCAAAATGGGGAGGTTTTGGTGAAGGTGATAGAATGATGTTAGAGTGGGGATGGCAACTTTGTCATCTTGTTCCAATTAAAAAAATGATTGGAATGAAGTCTACAAATGCAATATGAAGCTGTTGGTCATAACTCAATGGACGAAAGGGAATGCCGATTGAAGATTTTTTAGTTGTCCAAGATATCTATTGAATCTGGACTGCAAATTCTTTAGGTGGACCCACTACCATCACATGTGACGAGGATAATTTTGGCATACTTAAGCTTGAAGGAAGCGTATGCCCACAACATAGAAGAAGCAGCATTGAAGGTTAAAGAGGCAAAAATAGACCTTGTGTGAGCAAAAGGAAAGATAGAAGCAGAGGTGAATAAGGTAATTGCAAGGATGGGAACGTTAGAGATTGAAATGGAAAGAATGAAGAAGAAAACAATCATTTTTGAGTTAGTTATGTTGATGTTAGGATTGATGCTAGTGTATGTACTGATATAAGGTCAGATATGCAATTATGTTGCTGTTGAGGGAGTATAATGTACTAGCTGTGGTGTTAAGTTGGTTTGGTGAATTTGTAAGCAATATGCTTGACAAAATGCTTGAATGAATATTTGGTTTTGGAACTTGTTGTGTTTGATGCAATATTGGTTTTGCAAGGTGATAAAATGAAAGGAAGAGCAACATTTAGGCAAACAAAATATTTTTCATTCAATTGTAGCACTTGACATGGACTATCCATACAAAATAGGCAATGGCTTTTTGTTCACAAAAAAAAAGTACTAGTTCCGCTACACAAACACACTGTATTTGCTTATAGGTCTGATACAAAAAAAGTCAGCATTCATAGGGCCCTAAAATACAAATTGGCCAATAGCTAACCGATCCTAAGATGTGCATTCAAATATTGCTACTTTGTTGGGTCATCAAGGAAGTTATCCTTGTAGATTTCCTTGGGCGTATGAAAGAGAGTTTTTCACATCTTGGTTGTTTCTTGCTTGAGTGTTTTTCTTTCAACTACCCAATGCTGATAGTCCTACTAGAGGTTCTTGGCCCCTTACCAACAATTAACTCCCATGCTGAACCAGGCTACAAAAATGTGCAAGCTTTACATACCAAAGCCAATGTTAGAATTCAAGTAATTAACAACTGTTGAGACATTAAAGCTTAAGTTAGAAGACATACATTCAAAATTGTTATGCCAGTAGTAGAGTTTCCTATATATTTGTTGCTTATATTAGATCCTAGACTAGTATTGCTTCTCAGTTCCTGTATTAAGTATAAAGATGTTACTTACACTTGTTACTTACATTAGTAAACATATTGTTACTTATACTTGTAGCTTGAGTTCTAGTAACTGATGTTGTTCCCTGAGTATTTCTCTGTGTATGCCTAGATTCATTCACATCATGTGTCTATCACATATTGTTAGCACAATCATCAATGTACATTATAAGCATATTTATGCCAATATGTTAACAGTCTGTGGTCATACCTACTATGTTAGTGGTCATCCTCTCCTGTTGTGCCCATTTTGTTTGCAATTCCCACATGTAGTTGGTGCACTTGCCCTAGTCATTCTGTTGCCCTTAACTATTTCTAATGCCTCCTTCCTTCAATTCCTGCATGGACTTCCTATGAATGGTTGCATGACTGGTGGGCTAGGTTCAGGTTGATTGGGCTTTTTCCAAAAAAATTTCCCAACTAGGGGGGAAATCATGAATTGATATGCTTTCTGGAACATTTCGCTCATATAGCATTCATCTAGGTAGTTCTCTGCTTTTTCTTCCCTATATGTAATTGCACACACAAAATACCTACGTAGGATGCCTAATACTTTCTAGGCACCACAAACACAGTTCTTTGTGTCTAGGTTCATCATATACTTAACACCAAGCTCCACAATCCTATACCCATAATTACCATTCCAAACATAGTGGAACAACTTTATATTTTTCTTAGCTTTTTCTAGCTTCTTAAAGATCTTGGGGCCAAAATCCATTGGCCATCGAAGACAAGAATTTCTCTGTTTTTGCATCCTAACCATTACTTTTTCCCTAATCTCTTCTAGCATTGTGTACATAGATTTATTTCTTGACTCAAGTATCCACCCATTAAACCCCTCACACAAGTTATTATGAACAATATCACATTTAACTAAAGAATTTGAAGAAAGCCTTATACCAATGTTTTGGAGATGTTTTCATGAGGTTGTCATATCCTTCAACAGTGATTTCTTTAATTAGCATCATGTTCTCCTCAAAATCAACCATATTCGTGGATCTTGCATAGTCCCAAAACAACTTCTCGACCTTGTACCTCTGAACTTGCCCCCCCAATTTGCATAAATGTGTCTAGCACACATTCTATGGTCAGCATTAGGCATCAATTCAAAAATTGCACTTACTAGTTCCTATTCCAAAACATAAATAAAGATATGTTAATTGGCATTGTTAACTTTCCATCAAACAATCAAATTAATTACAAGAAAATTACCTTTTGTTTGTCACTCATTATGGTCCACCAAATACATCACTAATATCTAGATCTTTTTTAGATTCCCTACAAACCAAGTCCAAGTTTCTTTATTCTCTACCCCAACTATTGCCCGTGGCATAGGAAACATCTAGTCATTTCCATCCCTTCCCACAGCAACCAAGACCTCCCATTTACATACTCCTTTAAAAAGGCACTATCTAACCTAATCAATTTCCTACATCTAGCAAGAAAGCCATTCCTCAATGCTTCAAAACAAACATAGAAACTCTTAAACAATGGCTTATCATCACCAGGTAATGGAGGATCTAGTCTTAGCTCACAAGTACTACATAGTTTCCTAGATTTGATCTCCTCCACATAATCACTTAACATACCATACTATTCCCTATAACAACCCAGCAACTTCTTATAAACCCTAAGTTTTGTCCTTCTACATTTTGTCAATGTAACATCAACCCCAATCCTCTCTCTAACCATGTTCTTCAAAGCGGTCTACCTTATACTAGGCATGGCCTTTGTCTCAATGAAAAAACACTATGAAAGCCACTTATTTGTAACCCAGCCATTCTTGAAATTTATACCACAAGTATGGTCCTCTTGATATGTGACCACATGATATGCATCAATTTTCTCATTGAATCCCAATGAAATGAACCATGGACACCCAAACCCTTTACAGTTGGTTCTTACATACCTTTTGGTGTTCTTTGTTATCCTTAATGGGCGTTGTTCTATGATGGAGTGTTTGTCAAGTGCCTCTTTGAATTGTTTTGTGTCATCAAATGTCATGGACACAACAAAAGCAGGGTTTATGCTATTCAGATCATATTTGGGGAATAATGGCACTCCTCCAACACCAGAAGTTGCACTAGACCCACCACCATCTTCATTTCCTAATGTAGCCCCTGTAAACAAGTTACTCAACTTCACTTTCTTGTCAGACCATTTTTGGTTAAATTCTTTGACCATATTCTTGATGATCAACAACTCATCATTATCATCACTCAAGTAATGTGTCTCCATTTTTGGATCATCTTCATCATTCCCAACATAGCCAAATAATTGGAATATCAACTCTTCATCATCTTCATCGACAACTTGTTTTCGATTCTCATGTGGGGCTACCTCTACCTCAAGGTCTGTTGGCTCCTCCCCGATATCCTCATCATTTGCCTCATACACAGGATCAACATCCTTCTCCATATTACTAACCTCATAAACAGGATTAACATCCCTCTCATACTCACTCATATTATCATTATTAGTTTCCCTCTCATAATCACTAACCTCATTGTCACTTTCATCTTCACCACCACGTTCAACATATACAAAAACCTTTCCATACTGCAACAATATCTTCTCCAACACAATCACACTTGAATCAGATGTCGGCAATATCTCCACTAACCCATCCTTCAAACTTGTTTCCAGAATTCTAAAGAACATCCTCCTAATTGGTTTCGGTATCAAACTTTCTACCTTACATTTCAACTCCATTTATGACAGCAAATTAATGTCCACCTTGGTTATATTTTGGATGCCACCAACATACTCTTCATGTTTCTCGTCCTTCCACACACCACCATACACAAATGTCACATTATGTCCAAACCATTCTTCCTATTATGCCATATATCCTAACACACAATAGTTAGACACCATAAACCACAAAGTTTTCATGTTTTTAGATACGATTACACCCAAAATATTAATTGAATTTTCAATTCCTTAGACTCTAAGAAACCCAATCATATGTCTTTTAAAATCCTCAGTTCGTCTTCTTCTTTTAGCCCAAATTGAAATTTCCCCAAAACACACTATGCACTCTTTAATCCACACATAAAAATCATAATCCAACTATTTTCTCACGAAAATGGACAACAATATTAAACCCTATGGCTCACATACCAGTTTTAGTACAAACCCTAAACTATAACATCCTCTCATAATATTTGAATGTGGCTTAATCACAACATGAACAAACCCCAACCCATCATATACGAACAAATAAATGAGACAAGTACTTACCTTTTCTTCTATCATTGAAGATTCAATTTCCAGTATCTTTTCCTATTTCTCAATAGCTCCCCTCTTACACTTTCTTTTCTTTCTTTTTCTGGTTCGAGATTGCTTGTCCTCACCTTCACACGAGCTTTGTCAAAAGTATCAATTGTCAGCTTGGCAAAACTTAACACCGTCAACTGCCACATGTGATTTTCCGCCATGACCATCCAATATAGAACTAACATTGTTGACAATTTCAAACGTATAGGACAGAAACGGAAACTTGTGTTGTTATAGGACTAAAGCAGAGAAGTAGCTAAAGTTATAGGACTCATTTTAACCTTTCCCCATGTTTATTGTATATTCATAAATTGTTCAATAAGAAACAAATAGAATCAAGCGGGTTATATTTGGTTTGATATGATCCATTCAATACTTAAAAACCCCAAATTTCCCACCGCGACTTTTCCACGCGACCATGATTTAACTCTTTAATACTTATGAGTGAATTTTAAGTCATGACATTTATGGCGGCCAGGTTAAGACATAGTACGTTGCCAGCAAGTGTCCAGTCAAACTTGTTTGCAGTATAATAATTGATCTTCATCTAAGTTGGCCATACTCATTAATGGTCTTACAAACTACTTCTCATCGTCAATGTGGCAATTTGCAAATATTTTGCTCTATTTAACTAAATGTAGTTCAGAAACTCCTCCATGTTGCTTCTTCTGCCACTTCATTGATCCATGATGAAAAAATTTATTACTCTCAGTTTCTTCAGCTCATTTTTTGTTGTTTTTTTGGTATCATGGACAAATCTCAGTCTGTGCTCTGAGTTAGCGCTTCTTCAGCTTTCTGCGGTGACCGGGCCGGAAAGTGTTGCTTTCGACTGTCGTGGCGGAGGACCCTATGTTGGTGTCTCGGACGGAAGGATCCTCAAGTGGGGAGGCACACATCTCGGGTGGATAGAGTTTGCCACCAACTCAGCGAATTGGTAAAACTTTGAGCTTGATCATGATGATTTCGGAAATATATCTTAAATGACACAAAAAGAACTGAAACTGTCGCCAATAGTACACTTTCATCCTTAGTAAAATATGAGTGTGCTGTTGGCCACACTACTTACTTATCAGGGGAGTAAACGGGTTAGACCTTTATTGGGTAGCTTAAGCTCAAGCCCAATTTGTTGCTTATAAAGTAAAGTTTTGTCAATTTCAAGCTTGAAAATGAGTCTGATATCTTAGAGAGTTGAACTCAATCTTATAAGTATCCAGCCCCTTAATGGGCCTTTGATAATAACACACACAGTACTTTAACTTTCTAACTAATCATAAAATTACTGGTTTACATCGCTAAGTTAGACACAATAAGTTCAGTGAAAGACTCTTTATTTGAGCTTGGCGGGTTTACTAGTTAAACTTGAAACCGGGTAGTATGGATAGCTTAAGGGGTTGAGCTCATGCTTAGTGGATTTGGCAGGGCCCTTTACACCCCCCACCACTTATAGTGCCAATAGCCTGATAGTTTTCATTAGATATAAGAAAAGTGTCTAAATTAAACATAATAAGTTCAATAAAAGGCTCTTTATTTGAGCCTGACAGGCTTATTAGTTAAATTTGAACTAGGGTGGCATCGATAGCTTAAGGGATCGAGCTCAAACCCTATGAACTTGGCAGGGCATCTTTTACACCCCACTACTTGTAGTGCCAATCGCTTAATAGTTTCATTAGATAAAAGAAAAAGCTCTAAATTTTGTCTTTTATTTTTTGTGAATTATTAGGGATAGAAAAATGTGTTATGGATCAACAAATCCGGATTTAGAACCGCAATGTGGAAGGCCTCTGGGACTGAAATTCAACAAAAGAACTTGCGAGCTGTATGTTGCAGATGCCTACTTTGGGCTCCTCGTGGTTCCGCAAAACGGCGGCGTTGCGAGACAATTGGCTGCTTCAGCTGAAGGTATTCCGTTCGGTTTAACCAACGCTTTGGATGTCGATTCTGAAACGGGCGTTGTTTACTTCACGGACAGTAGTATCATCTTCCAGAGAAGGTACCAGATAACCAGCTCCATCAATATCATTAATATTATTTGGCAAAAATCCCAAATTAGTCATCAGAGTTTCACAAATCTAATCATCGCTTTGATATTTTTTTTTTTTATGGTCACCCGCCTATCAAACTTATAAGTGTAAAATATATCATTTGTTCAAGACCTTTAATAATCATCACAAATTGGTCTTTAACCTTTATTTCATTGGATATTGGTCTCAAATGTTTATAATACATTGTATATTGGTCCTTAACCCAAAAAATATTGAATTAACATAAAATCCAGTTTATAGAGAGGAAAAACTGATAATTTAAATTTTCACTAATTGTTAACAAATTGTGACACAATTTGAATCTGTTAACTGTCTTAAATATTTACCAAATATTTTTAAATTCTAATTTAAACTATATAGTAATTAGACTTTGCATAAATTAAAACATGCCTTACATTTTGTACAGCTAATGGAACATTTAAGCCATCAATTAAGCCATCAATTTTTTCTCTTTAACTCGGGATTTTGTGTTAAATCAGTTCTCACTAAGGCTAGGGGACAATATGTAACACAGTATAAATGTTAGGGACCAGTATAAAAATAGATGTTGAGGATCATTTTGCAATGGTAACTAAAGACTTGAAACTAATGATGCTATTAACCCAGTTTCTAGAACTGGCCCTAGTCATTGAATGCGATTTTAACTCAATATTGTAACCATAATGTCACACACACATTAAATACTGGTTTTCGTACCCGTGCAACTTAGTTCTTACATTTTTATATGCTTTATGTATACATACATAAATTTCATCATAAGTGAAGTTTATAATTAATATGAGCATATTTTATGCCTTCATATGTAGGGAAATCTTGGCAGTAGTAATGAGTGGAGATAGAACTGGGAGGCTTATGAAATACGACCCCAGGAGCAACAAAGTGACCGTTTTATTAAGTGGCTTAGCATTCCCCAACGGCATTGCCCTAAGCAAGGACAAGTCCTTCGTTTTAGTGGCAGAAACAACAACGCATAAAATCCTAAAATTGATGCTCCAAGGCCCAGAAGCCTTTGTCCCGATGCATTATGCTCTGCTTCCACGGCCACCTGATAACATAAAGAGCACCGATGAAGGCCATTTTTGGGTTGGTCTAGCTAGTGTACGAGGAACTATAAACAATTTCGTATGCAACATCACAGGTGGGAGTGATCCGGTGGGTATGAAGCTTAATGTAGAAGGAAAGGTCTTGAAGGAGCTAGATGGGAATGGTGGAGAGATACTTGATTCTGTCAGTGAAGTGGAACAACAAGGTGGAATTATGTACATTGGTTCAGTGTTGAAGCCCTATCTCGTGGTAACCAGGGCTTAGCAAGACATGGCACAGTCCATCATAGTAATGGAATAATGCCAATTTCAGTCCTTAAAGTAATTGGCAATGTCCATATTTGTCTTAAATGTTTGTTCCTCACTTCAAGTGTTAAATGTTTTGTTTGGAAATGTGGGGTTGTAAATCTATATTTGGCGGCTGTATAAATATTGGATTGTGTAAATATTTCCTTAAATGTGGGGATTATAATAGTTGTTACAATCTCTTAATTATAGGGATTGCTTTAGAGAGATTTTTTTTTCATACTGAATATTTAGTATATATACGCTGGTTTGTATTGGAATGAAATCACTTTAGCTTCTACCATTTTAAAACATGGTATTTGAGCTTTAGGTTTTCCAACATTGAGATTGTTTTTCTTCTTTTGGCCTTTGTTGCTGAATCCTTTGACTGTTTTTCTAGCCTTTATTGCCAGCTCATTCCTTTGCTTTTCTAGCCTTTAGAGCTGATTCATAACTAACACTGTTTTTTGACCTCCTTTATTCTCCTGTCCCACTAGCCTTACTCTTGCTTCATTAACAATGTTTGATGAGAAAGTAACAAGTGTTTTTGCCTAAGTTGATTCTCATCTTCTTACTAGCAATGTAGAGAGTATTCAGGCAGCATATAGATTGAATGACCAGAACTATTGGATGTGGTCACAATAAGTGCATACTTATTTGAAGGGAAAAGGAAAAATATGTCATATTCTTGGAATAAGAGCAAAGTTGGGTGACCCAAATTTTTATGCTTAGAATGAAGAGGACTCCATGATGATGTCATGGTTATGGAGTTTAATGACACTTGAGATTAGTGATATTTGTATGTTTCTTCCATTTCCAAGGGCTATTTGGGATGCTGTCTAACAAACCTATTCTAGAGCCTATGACATTGCTTGTGTCTATAAGGTCAAAGTGAAGATAATAGCAACTAAACAAGGGAGTACGAGTGTTACTGAGTATGCAAATCTATTGCAAAATCAGTGGCATGAGCCTAATCATTATTGAGTAGGAAGAAGTGCCCCGTGATGTTTTGATTTTCAATAATTTTATTGAAAGAGATAGGGTATATGATTTTTTGGTCAAATTGAATGTTGAATTTGATTTGGACTAGATACAAATTCTTGGCAGAGAAGAGGCGCTTGCATTGAATAAAGTTATAGCCCTTTTTAGAGCTGAGGAAAGCTGCCATAGAATCATGCTTAAGCCAAAAGATCCTGAAGGTTTTGCTATGGTGGCAAATGAAGGAAATTACCACGATTCAAAGGGTGAGAGCAATAACAACCTGGCTTGTAACTTAACTAATCCTGACACTAAAGATAACCTTAAGTGTACCTATTGCAAGAAGCCCAGACACACAAAAGATCGCTGCTGGAAACTTCATGGTAAACCTTCCACATCTAGCAAGGAATCCGGAAATTAAGGAAATCCCAAAATAGTTCAATAGGCCTGTATTGTCTTCACATTTTCCCTACAAGAGCACTCAAGTCAGGGGATATTTAATAAGGAAGAAATTGATAGACTAAGATGTTTGCTGGGATCTTTAAAACTAAAAAGCGGTTATGCCTCTATTGCTCTTTTAGGTAAATCTCTATCTCTAGGATTACATGTCTTGGTTTGTGTTTTTCCATGCATTCTTAATTCTGGAACCACTGATCACATGACACCCTTTTCACTCCATTATCACCTAAACACCTTGTCCTAGTAGTAGAAATTTTTTTTTTGCTAATAGTCTTCTTACTATGGTGGTAGAAATGGGAAAGATTCAAATTACTCCATCACTCTTGCTTAAGAATGTGCTTCATGTTTCCAAGTTATCCACTACTCTCATCAATATATATAAACTCACCCAAAATGTGAACTACAATGTTGTGTTCTACTATATATTTCAAGACCAAGTTTTGAGGAAGAAGATTGGACTTGCAAAGGAAAGGAATGGACTTTAATATCTTGAAGCAACCAACAAACCATCTTACACAGTTACACATGTCACACATGAGCCATTCTTATTTACCTCCAATAAAGATCTAATTCAACATCAATATTTTTGTTTCAGTCATCCTTCATCTATTGTTTTAAAACATTGTTCCCTTCATTGCTTAAAGGTAGTGGTGTTGAAACCTTTCATTGTGATGTTTGTGAGTTTGCTAAATACATAAAGGTTTTATTCCCAATCAATAATAAGAGATCATCAAGTCCTTTTTATTTGATTCATTTAGATATATGCACCCCTTCTTGAACTCCCAACAGTACTGGTACTAGATGGTTTGTCACCTTTATTGACGATTACACTAGGGTGGGTTTTCCTTATTAAGTCTAAATCAGATTTGAGCATTCTTCCCAACTTTCATAACATGGTCAAAACTCAGTTTAGTGTGATAATTAAAAGGTTTTGATCTCAAAATGCTATAGATTATTTTAATCAAATTTTTTCATCATTTTTTCTTGAAAGAAGGCATTGTGCATGAATCGTCTTGTGTTAAAACACCTTAATAAAATAAGGTGGCTGAAAAGGAAAATGGCCATCTATTGAAGACCACAAAATCCTTTCTTTCTCAAAACTAGGTCCCAAAACAGTATTAGGGGAAGCTGTCCTTATCGCTGCATCCACTATAACTAGATTACCATATAAAGTTCCTAATAACCGAACCCCAATAACAGTCTTATCTTAATTTTACCTTGATATTTGAAGCTCGAATAATGTCACACCAAGAACTTTTGGTTACCTTACCTTTATTCATGCCCATAATAAGGGAAAATTAAATCAATGAGCAATTAGATATCTTTGCTTGGGATATTCTCCAACCTAGAAAGGTTTTAAATGTTACCATCCAAACATAAGAAAATTTTACACCTTCATCGATGTCATATTTGAGGAAGGACAATCCTTTTCTCACTCAACCTCATCTTTAGGGGGACCCCTCATTAATGGAAAATAAGGCCTAAGATCTACTCTTCCTAGATGTATTACCCCTTTACAACCATCCATCCACCGAGAATCTCAACCTTCTAAGTCACATTCCCCTATTCTTCTACGCCCTACACGCCTAGTGATGAAGGACCATCCAGCCTAGAGTCTCCTAAGACATCCAAGGATCGATTGAAGAGTAATTTTGGGCCTCTTATAAGGAGAAAAGCTTGGGAAAATTGAGAAGCACTACAAGAGCTCATCTTAGCACTCTTGCAGTTGACCATGGAGGCCTAACATGCCATTTCAAAATCTACTTGGGTGTTTTATGATCTAAGCTTCAAAACGTCAAGTCATACCATATAATGAAGATTCAAGCTGGAAAAAACTCAAGTAATCTTGGCAGAATGAGGAGGCCCAAGCTAAAACCCCAATTGAATCTGAGAGTGCACCTAAGACACTCCTAGGAACCCATCTAGGCTATTTTGTATGCTCGGGCATGTTTGCTCAATTTTGTTAGTTTGTTTGACTCTTTTACATATTATTTAGTTAATTAGCAAGTTTGGAGTATATGGGAAACATGACATACAGATTTAAAGGGAAGGAGTATGCAAACCATGTTTTTAAAGCCTAGTTTAACAAGGATTTATTCTTTTGCCAGGTTTAGGGTTTTTCTTGCCTCTAAACTTTGAAAATGATGCGAACCCCTTGGGTATAATGACCAAGAAACCCGCCCAAGATGTTTTTCAAGCTCCACAAGACATCAAAGAGACTGGATTTAAACTCCCACCCCTAATCAACTTGTGATTAAAAACAAGAAGTATAAGAAAACTAAGAACACAAGTAACTTGTGTACCAAGGTAGTCCTCAAAGAACAAAAGAGATTTTCTCTCCAAAATAGTAATATTATTTCATATAAAGGTTGTGTTTTACAACCAAAATATGTGCCTATTTATAGGCCTAAACCAGGGTAAGAAATCAGCCAAATTCACAACCCAAGTCATATAGGAAACCTAGGTACAAAAGACCTTAAAAAAACCTAGTCAAACTAGGACTCTAACACCTAATTTGCACATGTTTAATGTGTGCAGTGAATTCCTCTTATCCTATGTGACCTAAATCACTTCCATGGCCCTAATTACATCCAAAATAATGTAAATAAATAAGAAAATAAAATAAAATACGTTACAACACAAGATTGGCCCTAAAACCCCTAAAATAGTCTTCTTGGGTGCACTTTAAGGGCTTTGTAGGGCTTTTTCTTGTGTCTTCAACTTGCAACTTGAATAATTAAGTTCCATTGGATTGAGACCTTATTTAGATGTTGAAAAGAGATCTTGAAAGTTTAAAGCTCAAAGATTCAAGTTCTGGAATGAAATTGGCTCATGAACACTTCAAGGTGGCTCCAAAGGTGCACTTGATGGGTGCCCTTGTTCTTTGACTTGTCTAGGCACTCTAGAATTGAATTCCAAGCTTGACCATCATCTCTACATGATTTCTTGAATGTTATAGCAGCTCCTTGTGAAATTCCAAGTCCATTCTCTATGAAGAAGCTAGAGGCAAAAGCTTGAAGTGCACTAGTAAGCTCTTTAGCCTTCTTTCTTGTCATAGGTCCACTAGCTATCTCTAATGGGTCCTTGCCATCCTTGGTTGTCGCTTCCTTGATCATATTAACTCCCCCCTCCCTTTGAAGGATTCATCCTAGAATCAAAGCCTATATTAGAAAAAGGAACTGAATCAATAAGGATGAAATAGTCAATACTTAAGCACTTACCTTGCACATACGCACCAAGAGCATGGAATGCTTGTGTATGGAGCTTCACTCCTGTGTCAAACTTGAACCAATATCCCAACATGATTTTAATTTTCATAAATCCAAGTTCAAAAAGAAAGTTTGAAGCAATTAGCACAAAAAATTTGAAAGTTTGCACAATTTTCATCTTAACTCTAGGCATCACTTTCATTGCCTTTGCCATTTCAAAAACATTACTCTCACAACTAGGAAAAGTTTTAAAGAATTTACCTCAGGGATTCTATATGCACTCAAAACAAATGGACCTAAACTCACATAAATGTTAAGGTCATGAAAAGCACAAGTTATGCATGTGAAGACAACAGTTTGCACAGGCCGTTCAAACAAATAAGAATTGAACACAATGTGGCCTAAACTAATAACAAAACATGGATGCATGAATTTCACAAAAATCCTAAGCATTTTAAATGAATCAAGATTGGAATAAATATGATTAAGTGAAACCAATTTAGTGGTAAACTTGTTTTTGCAGTTTCATGCACCATATTGCATGAAATTTTAGTGGTAAATTTGTTTTTGCAGTTACATGCACCATAATGCATGAAATTTGTGAATGAATTGTAACACAAAACAAAGGACTCAACATATCTCCTCAAAAGGCTGAATTTAAAACTAGAATTACCACGCAAAATAAATATTTTCAACTTCAGACATAAAGCAAAAATATCAAGGCTCAAAAGTTTGTATGATGCATATGTCATAACAAAAAAATGCTTGCTGGAAATTAAAGATTGAAGCACAAAAATGGGCTGAACATGAATGGAAATGAAAGAAGTATGTAATGTATGTGTGAGAACTAATTTATGTATGGTAAAAGTTCCAAAGAAGTAGATTTAACTTGAGATATAACAAAACAATGTGGGATGGATGTAAAACAAACAGTGTCAAAAACAAAAGTCACCAAAATGGATTATGCTTTAGAGAAATTCATGGAATTCAAAAGATGATTTGACAAAACCAAGGAATTCAAAGATTTAAAACCATATTTTGTCAACATTTCATGCTTACTTCCTTTTCTTAATCTAGTTTCATGAAAATCATTCTTCAAAACAACATTGTTAGCAAACACACATTGATTGGGATTTTCATGCAAAACCACATCAAATCTAGGTGTTAGGAAGAAATACATTATAATGGTTGGACTGAGTCTCCATGTATCTTCCTTAGGTGTAGGAACCACAAAATTTTCACCTTTACACTCAACGGCTTCAGGTGGAGTTGCAATAATTTCATCCCCTTGAACCATAGGATAAAAAACAATGTTAGGCAAACTTTTGCATATAAAATCACTTAGACTTATCTCAAATTGTTCCTTTTCAACCTCCTTCAGTAGTTTGATGCAAGGGACATAACTTGGAATATTGGGAACACCAACTTCTTAGATGTACAACAACTCACTTGATTCTTGTAGCTCATCTCCACTTAAGTCCTGAAAAGAAGACAACACAACACTAGAAGAAGACTTTATTATGTTAGATGAAAGTATGACTTATCTGTAGGTCTTTCTCTCTTCACTCAGCTTTGGTTCATTGCACTATTGTCTTTTCTCAACTTCATACTCATTTTTTTCTCTCAAGAACTCTCCACTCTTCTTCCTCTCATGTTCACTCTTTTTACTTAATCTCTCAGCTTTCCCCTTATCACTCTTTTGCCCTTAACTTTTCCCTCTTTTTCTTTTCTCTCAACCTCACTTTGAAGCTTATTTGATCCTCCAAGACTTGTTGTGGTGAAAGTAGGACAAGCATGATTGACTTTTCTTGTTGAGGCCAAGACAAGCCTCCTTTTTTGGCCTCCACTTTTTGGCTTGGGTACTTCTTTTGCATCCTTGCTCCACATTCCTCTCCATGTGGAAATTCCTCCTTAAGGCATCTTGGATGCCTTTGCTCTCTTGATTATTCTCTCAGCCTTAGTGGCATGGTGAAGCAAGTCCTCCATATTGACATAAGGCACCATTTCCAATTTGTTGGCTATCTCATGGTTGAGACCACTGATGAATCCAACAATGGTGGTCTCCTCATCCTCAATGATGTTGGCTTGGGTCAAGGTCATCTCCAAGTCTTTGTAGTAGTCTTCCATACTCTTTTGGCCTTGCACATGCCTTTGAAGCATGAGGCATTGATCTCTAGTGTAGTAGCTAGGAACAAATCTCCTCCTCATCAAGGCTTTAAGGGCTCTCCATGTGTGTATGGGCTCCTCCGCATTCCTTCTCCTAGAAGTAACATCCTGATTCCAACATACAAGAGCATAGTCAGTAAACTTTATGGTAGCCAATTTAACCTTCTTTTCCTCAGAGTAATGATGGCAATCAAACACCATCTCAATCTTTTGCTCCTACTCCCAATATGCATCAGGATCACCCCTCCCTGGGAAGGATGGAATGGTAAGCTTGGTGGAGTTGAGATTGTTGTCCTCCCTTGGGTCCCCCTTCCTTGGAAGCCCATGGTCATGCCAAACTCCTTCTTCCTCCTCGGGTTCTTCTCTCATTAGACCTTTCCTTGGTTGCAAGATAAGATTAGGTCTCCTCGGCAAACTCAAATCTATGTCTTCAATCCTCCCCATAAGTCCATTGAGAGTTTCTTGAAGTTCCCTCATGGTTGGTTCCTCATTATGCCTCACTTCAATCCTCTTATTCCCCCGGGCCTTCATACTCCTGAAATAAAAAATCCTCACACACTCAACTCATGTGTTTCACTCAAAGATGAACGCTCAAAAGATTTAATTTGTTAGTGAGAATATTGCTACTAAAGAGTCCTCAAAAGTTCTAAGAAAACTTTTCTCAAAGCACACAAGAAAACTTGGATTCTTGAAAATAATTTTGACTCCAAAATAGAGGTGGGCTAAACAAGCTTTAAAAGACTCTAGGAAGATCTTGAAATTTATGATCACAAGAACCACAAAGAAAATATTTTGGCTCAAAACAAATGGTTAGGGTTTGTGGGCACAAAAAACCAAGTCACAATGTGCAAGCCTTCTTTGCAAAATTTTTTTTTCTTTCCTCTTCTTTTTTTTTTCTTCTTTTTCTTTAAAACTCTTTTTTTTCCTTGTTGTTTTGTTGCTAAAACACTTTATTCTTGCAGTTCCTTTCTACCAAAGACAAAAAGTTAGTTTTCTTTTTGGCCAAGACAAGAGACTATTGAAAACTTGCACAATTTGAAACAATTCTTTAGTACCCAAACTTCCTGAACTTGGATCCTTCTTTTTTTGGTGTTTTCTAACTCTAGGATGCTGAAAACAATGAAAATAAGGAAGATTAATATGGCTGGACATGAAAAGAAAAGAAAAGATTCAAAAGAGAACAAATGAATTAAAACTAAAAACACAAGGTAACACTAATTGGTTTCTTTTTGTTTTTTCTTTTTTGTTTTGATTGGAAACAAGGCTGGAAAAAAAAAAAGAACACAAACCAGAAATAAGAAGAAAAAGGATTAAAATAGAGAATTAAATCACAAAATTACTAGAAAAAATTGAAAGAGAAATGAAGAGAAACAAGAACACAAAGATATGTCCTTCGGATGGAACTTGTGGCTCTAATACCAACTGATGAGAACCCTTTTGGTATAATGACCAAGAAACCCGCCCAAGATATTTTTCAAGCTCCACAAGACATCAAAGAGACTGGATTTAAACCCCCATCCCTAATCAACTTGTGATTAGAAACAAGAAGTATCAGAAAACCAAGAACACAAGCAACTTGTGCACCAAGGTAGTCCTCAAAGAACAAAATAGATTTTCTCTCAAAAATAGCAATATTATTTCATATAAAGGCTGTGTTTTAAAACCATAATATGTGCCTATTTATAGGCCTAAACTAGGGTAAAAAATGCAGCAAAATTTGCATCCCAAGTCACATAGGAAACCTAGGTACAAAAGACTTTAAAAAAACCTAGTCAAACTAGGACTATAACACCTAATTTGCACATGTTTAATGTGTGCAGCGAATTTCTCTTATCCTATGCGACCTGAATCACTTCCATGGCCCTAGTTACATCCTAAATAACGTAAATAAATAGGGAAATAAAATAAAATACGTTACAACACAAGATTGGCCCTAAAAACCCCAAAATAGTCTTCTCGGGGTGCACTTTAAGGGCTTCGTAGGGTTTTTACTTGTGTCTTTAACTGGCAACTTGAATAATTGAGTTCCATTGGTTTGAGACCTTCTTTTAGATTTTGGAAAGAGATCTTGAAACTTTAGAGCTCAAAGATTCAAGTTGTGGAATGAAATTGGCTCATGAACACTTCAAGGTGGCTCCAAAGGTGCACTTGACAAGTGCCCTTGGCTTTCCTTGTTCTTTGACTTATCTAGGCACTCTAGAATTGAATTACAAGCTTGATCATCATCTCCACATGGTTTCTTGAATGTTCCAACAGCTCCATGTGAAATTCCAAGTCTATTCTCCATGAAGAAGCTTGAGACAAAAGCTTGAAGTACACTAGTAAGCTCTTTAGCATTCTTTCTTGTCATAGGTCCACTTGCTATCTCTAATGGGTCCTTACCATCCTTGGTTGTGGCTTCCTTGATTATATCAAAAAGGCTAAAAACCCTAGCTTTCTAATGCATAGATAGGTTATATATTTCATGTTTTTACAGGCAGATTAATAAGATTCATGTTATTTAAGGCAATACTTATCTTTTTTGTTCTTTCTCAATTCTTGGTGTACTCGTGCAAAAACTTCTTATTTTCTAAAAAAAATTCTTCTAATTTTCCTTCTTTAATTTTGCTTCTCACTCTTGCTTCTATTTCTAACTTGTTTTCTTTTCTCCCTCAATCAGTTTCAATTCATTCTGTTCTCAATTGCATCTAAGGTCATCAAGTTACTTTCTCACCATACAAGTCACATTCTCTTTCTTCTTGCAAGTTATTGATTCTATCATTTTTCCTAATAGTAGAAGGTGATTTCAAATTTTGAAAGTCTAATTCCAATTAGAAAAATCAAAAGTATCAAACAAAGGCTAGAAAATAGTTTGAAAGAAGGAAAAGTTTCAGTTTTCAGCAAAAATCTTAGTTCCCAGAAATGCTAATCTTGAAAACCTTAGTTTTCTCTCTCTTGTTGTTTTAATATTTCAACGGAAGGGCATCCTATTCTTGCCTTGTCTTATCTTTTCAGTGTGCTATCTAATCTTTTTTCTTTCTTTCAAGAAGAATTTTGAAAAGTGTTGAAGGATTTAAAGTGCTTGTGTGCTTTGAGTGAGCTGTTGTAGAACTTGGGAGCTTTGATTGTTTGAAGCAAATTTCCATTAACAAATTGAGAGAAAAACATGTTTGTAAGGATCTTTGTTTTTCAAATTCAGTGTCCAAGGAAGTTAGCTGAGACATCAAAGAGAAGATGGAAGCTTTTCCCATGTAAGCCATCCTTGATCTAAGTTCCAAACCCCAAGCCATGATGGGTAAGGTAGAGAAGTTGGAGCAAGGTGTATCCAAAGCACCCCAAAGAGGCATTCTAGGCTGCCTACCTAAGTTGCCTTAGAAGAGAGACCCATCCACAAGCCATGAAGTCACCACCTATGAAGAGGAGGACCTTAAAAGTGTGCCATCTCCACCATTCAATGCAATCAATTTACAAATCCCACCATTCAAGGGAAAGAGTGACCTTGAGACATTCCTTAAATAAGTGGATAAAACATAAATGATCTTTGAGTGCTATGCTTAGCCCAAGGACAAGAAGGTAAAGTTTGCCATTTTCGAGTTTACTGATTATGCTCTTGCTTGGTGGACTTAGGTTGCCAATTCTAGACAAAGGAACCATGAATAACCCACGCAAACATGGCAAAAGTTGAAGTGCATAATGATGAGGAGGTTTATTCAGAGCTATTACCAAAAGGAGCTATACCAAAGGATTCAAAGGCTTACCCAAGGAGCTAAGTTTGTGGAGGATTAGTCTAAGGGGTTAGAGCTGACCATGTTAAGAGCCAACCTAGAGAATGATCAAAAGGAAACTATGGCTAGATTCTTGCATAGCCTCAACCCAATCATTGCCACTTTAGAAGAGTTGCACCCTTGTGTGGAGCTTGATGATATGTTGCATGCAACTAGTCTGGTGGAAAAACAACTCAAAAGGAGAGAGGTAGCAAGGTTTTCCACAAAAGCTAACCCTAATCAATGGCCAACATAGAGCAATGATGGAAAGAATGAAGAGCCAAGGAAGGGGGATTTCAAGCCAAAACTCGATGCTCCCTTCAAAGGCCATCCCCAAAGGCATCACGAACATAGCTCCAATTCTGAAGTTAGATTTAGAAAATGTGATAAAATTTGCTTTAAATGCCAAGGCAGAGGGCATCTAGCAATGGATTATGTGAATCAAAGGAGTATGGTGTGCAATGATGTTAGAGAGGTAGTAAAAAAAAAAGGTGAAGGGGAAGAGCATGAAGAATAAGCTATAGAGGAAGAGTCTGAGATAGACTTTATGGAAAGAATCACATTGGTAGCAATAAGAGCCTTGAATGTTCACATCAAGGAGGACCACAACCAAACAAAGAACATCTTTAGTTGCAGCTGCCTACCACTAAACATTTAAGACCCTATAAGCTTCAATGGCTCAACAATAAAGATGAGGTGAAGTTGACACAACAAGTCATGGTATCTTTCAAGATTGGAAGATTTGAAGATGAGGTGCTTTGTGATGTTATACTTATGGAAGCAAGCCACATTCTCTTAGGAAGGTTGCGACAATATGATAGGAGTGTCATACATGATGGTTTCAAGAATAGATATTCCTTCCAATTCAAAGGTAAGACCATTACATTAACGCCACTTTCACTACAAGAAGTGATGGAGGATCAAAGGAAGATTCATGGTGAGGATGAAAGCAAAATTAGTGAGTGGAAAAAGATAGATGAGGGCCTGAGTGAAAAGGGAAAAGTTGGGATATTAAAAGACAGATATGAAGTGATAGACCTTAAGGGGAAAAGAAGTGTTGCGAGTTCTTGAGGCAAAAGTAGAGAAAACAAGGTTAAGAGAAGAAAATGAGAGCTTGATGATCAAAATGAGTGATGTAAGGAAAGCCCTTCAAGTGCAAAGGCCAATGCTTCTTTTACTTTGCAAAGAAACTTTGTTCTTATCTAGTGACTTGACTAACAAACTTTCTAGTGTCATTGTTTCTTTGTTAAAAGATTTGTACGGTGTCTTTCTTGAGGAGCCAAGAGGATTCTCACCCTTAAGAGGGATTGAACATCAAATAGATTTGATTCCAGGAGCTCCCATCCTCAACAAGCTAGTCTATAGGAGCATGTAGAAGACTTACTTTGAAGGGGCTATGTGAGCAAAATTTTAATTCCTTGTGCCCTGCTTATTATCTTGGTGCCTAAAGAAGATAGTTCTTGGAGAATGTGCATGGATTGTAGGCCAGTCAATAAGAGCACTATAATATACAAACATCACATTCATAGATTAGATGGCATGCTTGATGAATAGATGGTTCCATTATATTCTCTAAAGTTGATTTTAAAAGTAGTTATCATCAAATTAGGAATAAAGAAGGGGATGAATGGAAGGCTACCTTTAAGATGAAATTTGGGTCATATGAGTGGTTAGTCATGCCATTTGGTTTATCTAATGATCCTAGCATTTTGTACGACTCATGAATCACATTTTAAGGGAATACATTGGAAAGTTTGTTGTTGTTTACTTTGATGACAATTTAGGCTATAGTAAGAGTTTGCATGAACATGTTGACCCCTTAAGGCTTGTGTTAGAGACTTCTGATAGCCAAAGGGCTATTACCCTTAAAGAACTCCCAATTGGCTTGTTAAGCACTACCCTTAGTGAGTATGTGCGACCAACTTCAGAGAGGGGGTGCCCTCATTATCCTCGGAGGGAACACTGCCCCATAGCCGAAGGGCGATGGTCCTTGAGATCTCTTGACTATGTAGCCAGAAACCACCCTTGGTGAGGCCTAGCCCCGACCTCGGGGAACACTCATACACCACCCTTGGCAAGGTAACATGACCAACTTCAGGAAAAGGAGTTTTCACCACCCTCAGATCTACAAACCTACCAACCTCGGGAAAGTTGATTCACCATCCTCGACAGAGGTGAACATTTCCCGAGATTAACCCACACTATCGAAGGGCCTTTCCCAATGACCCTCATAGAAAACCTCTACTCGAAGGGGTCTCACAGAGATACGACAAAAGCGTTTAAAGAGCCTCTGATAGAGAGACCTCACACATAGCCTTGCCCTCTGGTTGGAATGGCCTACGGCCAGCTGGAGATACCTATCTCTGAAAGTACGAATCGAATCTAACCGAACACGTGTCACGATCTGAACAGGCTATGTTAAACGGCCTCCTCCCTCCACCCTCCCATAAATACTTAGGAAGGACCTTGGTAAGAACAGAACACAAAACTCTCACTATTTTCCCACTCTCTGTTTTTTACTACTACTCTCACAAACGCTGACTTGGGCGTCGGAGGCTCCTCCCCCAAAAACACACTCCGGGGAGCTCCTTATTCTTCTGTGTGTTTTAGGCACCTTCACACCGAAAGTCTCTCATCCAGGTCAACATGTCATAAAACGAGGATGCCACTGGGCATCATTTGGCACCGTCTATGGGAACTCATTCTTAGGCCGCTGTCGTTGAGACCCGACATTCTAAGGACAAGGGATTCTCGAAGTCCCCATCCGCGCTAGAAGCTCAAACGGCGATTGAATAACCTATGGTAGAGACTTCATTGCCTGAGGACGAGCGTTCTTTGACGGTCATGATGAGCTTTCTATGAGACTTTCAGCACTCTATTGTGGCTAAGATGACCCAACAGTTGACCGAAGGTGGTCTCAGCCACCCTCAGGGGTGAGGGCCTCTTCCCCAACTATCCACAGGGAGAAAAGTCCTATGTCACCACATCGGAGTTCAGGAAGTGGGGATTTACACGACGAGTCCTCAACAGAGAACATACCCACCAAAGGATGTCGTGCTGGAGAAACGGTGTCAAAAGAGCCTAGAACTTCCCGTCGGTGAAGTCCATCCCCGTACAGAAAGTCCCAATCCCCCCGTCGATGAAGTGACTCCCAAAAAAGAAGACGTTGCTCTCCATTACCAGCGACTACCAGGCAATGGGGAGAAGACAGTACTACCACCCTCATGGAGAAGGTCCTAGAGAGGTTGGAGAAGGTGGAAAAGTAGATTTCTCGAAAACCTGTCTAGTCAAGGTTGTCAGAGACCTTCACCAGAGAAGAGTCACCCTTCATCCGTCCAGTGGTAAAGGCACCTATGCTAAGTGACTTTTGAGTACCACGCTTGGAAACATATGATGGGCACAGCGACCCCCAAGCTCACCTGACGAAGTATAGATGCAACATGGTGTTGCATGGTGCTGATGATGCCACCCTCTACAAATGCTTCAAAGTCACCCTTTCAGGGCCGGCAACTGCATGGTATAACTCCCTGGCTCTTGGAACCATAATGGGTTTCTAGAAGTTATCAGCCGCATTCACCCAGCAGTTCATCAGAAGTAGACCGACGGCGAAGATGCCCGTCCAAATGTTTGACATAGCGCAAAAGAATGAGGAGACCATTCGGGACTATGTCTAGAGGTTCAACCGAGAAGCCTTGAGTGTGCTGGACTTTCACCCCGAGATCCAATTCCTCGCCATGATCAAGGGACTTAGGAGTGATTCGCAACTCTTCTGCGAGTTCTCCAAACATCCTCCTGACACCCTCAAAGAATTCTACCAAAGGGCAGAACAGCATATGATGGCTGAAGAATTGAGGATCGGAGGGCTGAAGTCTGATCACAATCACTCTGAAAGTCAGAGTCACCAACCTCAGTACCCAATCGAAGGCGGGGGCACACCTCGGAAACCAAGGGGGAAGAAACCGATGTCTTTCACTCCCCTGAACACTACAAGGATGAACATACTCATGGCCATGGAAAGACAAGGAACTACTATCCAACTTCTGAAGGCCATGACCTCGAAAAGCAAAATGAACATGAAAAAGTTCTGCCAGTTCCATCGAGATCACGGGCATTACACTGAGGACTGCTTCTAGTTGAGAAAGTACATTGAATCTTTAATCAAGTAGGGGCAACTTCTGCGTTACCAGCGAATGCCATCCCCCAAAGGAAGAACGAAGAAGAAAGGAAAGGTGAAGATGAGGACTATAATTCCAATCGACATCGGAACCGAAGCCCCAGAAAGCATCCACCACCTTCGGCGGGATTGATCCAAACAATCACTACAGGGATACCCTCGGCCGAGAGCGAAAGGAAAGTCTAAGACTTGGGAGAAATGTGGAAGTATATGTAGAAGATATGATAGTCAAAAGCAAACAGCCTGGCAGTCATATCGTAGACTTGGAGGAAACATTCAACCAACTTTGAGAATTCGGGATCCATCTTAATCCCAAGAAATGTGTATTCGGGGTGACGATTGGCAAATTCCTCAGGTTTATGGTATTCGAGAGAGGTATCGATGCCAACCCAGAAAAGGTTAAAGCCTTGCTAGCATTCCGAACTCCCATGACAACCACAGATGTGCAAAGGCTTACTCGGAGAATCATGGGCCTTAGCAAGTTCATCTCCAAGTACGAGGACCGGTGCCGACCATTCTTCAAAGTGCTCACCAAAGTAGCAAAGAATGTAGGCAACCTCGACTCCGAGGAACATCCTTGGAATGAAGACTGCCAAAAGGCTTGGGATGAACTCAAGAGCTACCTAGCCCGCCTGCCGACACTTCGGCAGCCGTTGGGAGGAGAACCTTTCATCCTCTACCTCGCCATTACCGAAAAGCCCATAAGTCCGGTACTGGTAAGGGAGAAGGGAGGAAAACAGTGGCCAGTATACTATGTAAGTAAGTCCTTGCACAGTTTCGAAGTTAGGTACCCTCTCCTGCAAAAGGCCATCTACGCCCTAGTACTGGTAAGCAGGAGGTTGCGGCCTTACTTCCAAGGACACCCTATCATTGTCTGAAGTAACCTACCTTTTTTAGATGTCATGAGAAAGGTAAACCACTCGGGAAGATTATCAAAGTGGTGCATTGAACTCGGTGAATACGACATCACCTATGAGCTGAGAAAGGCAATAAAGGCCCAAGCATTGGCAAACTTCATCACCGTAGTACCAAAAACCGAAGATACCTCGGAGGACCTCAGAAATGATAAGCCTGAGTGGACACTCTTTGTTGATAGAGCCTTTGGTTTTGAACATCAAGGAGCTAAAGTAATCCTCTGTGGGCCCGAAGTTATGGAAGCCATGAAGGCCATCAAATTTGGATTCAATGTCACCAACAATGTCGACGAATACGAAGCCTTTATAGCAGGCTTGCGGCTTGCAAAAAGAGTGAGGAATTTGAAGGCCCACAGTAATTCTCAGTTAGTGGTCCGATAGATGGCGATGGACTACGGTGCAAAGGACCCAAACTTGGCAAAATACCATGACCTCGTGAAAAAGCTCATCCAGGAGTTCGACACGGTGCATATAGAAAACATACCACGACGAGATAATATGGAGGTAGATACTCTAGCCAAATCAAAAGAGTCCACAAAAGTACTATATCAGCCAAGTATAGCGATAATGTGCGTGGCAGCCTCGGGTATAGGATGGAAAGATCCTAGCAAGAAGTACCTCACAACTTCAGAACTTCCTGAAAACGCTCTTGAAGCTACTAAAGTGCGAAAGCACTCAGGAAGATACTTACTGATTGGAGAAGAGTTATACCAGCAAGGGTACTCAAGTCCGTTGCAGAGGTGTGTCAGCGAAAAGAATGTGGAGACGGTCCTCAAAGAAGTCCATGAGGGGGCTTGTGGTTCACACATAGGAATTGATGCCCTTGCCAGGGTACTACTTCACCAAGGATATTTCTGGCCTACCTTGAGGAAGGACGCAAGGCAATTTGTCCGAAGATGCGACAATTGCTAGAGGCATGCTCCCATCCAGAGACTACCCTCCAAAGTTATAGCTTCGGCAAAGTATCCTTGGCCCTTCGCTATTTAGAGTATTGACCTTATTGGGCCTCTCCCAACAGCTTCAAGAGGAGTAAAGTTCTGTGTAGTCGCAGTAGACTATTTCACCAAGTGGATAGAGGTAGAGCCTTTAGCAACAATACCGGCAAAGGACATACAAAGATTTTTCTAGAAGAACATCATATGCAAATTTAGAATGCCGAGGGTGGTAGTAGCTGATAATGGTTCAAAGTTTACTGATAAAGGTTTCCAGGAATTCACTGCTGACCTCAGGATAAAATTGCACTTCGCCCCAATTGCCCCCCCTCAAAGCAATGGACAAGTTGAAGTGTATAATAGAATGATAAAAGATGGTCTGAAAAAGAGGTTGAAAGAAGCAAAGGGAAAATGGCGAGGAGAGCTTCCGAGTGTGCTGTGGAGCTATCGAACCACTCCTAGAAGGGCCACAGGTGAGACTCCCTTCTCGCTCATCTTTGGCACAGAGGCTATTATCCTTATTTAGGTTGTACATCCATCTATTAGAATACAAGTGTTTGACAAAGAAGGGAACCACCTCGGATTACGAACCAAGTTGGACATGGTTGACGAGCATAGAGAGATGGCCAAACTCAGAAGAAAAGCTTTTCAACAAAGAGTAGCCATTGCTACAAACCTACATGTTAAGCATAAAGGAATCAAGAAAGGGGGCCTCACTATCTGAAAGGATGAATTTGAAGTCCGAAGACCACTGATGGAGTACTTCGGGCAAATTAGGATGAACCTTATTTGGTCCTCAACAAAGTTCAACCAGGAGTCTACAAGCTAGGTGATTCCGAAGGTGAAGAATTGAAAAATACATGGCATTCAGACTCTTTGAAAAAATTCTACACTTAGAAATATTTTCAAGGGAAAATTTGTACTGCTTCAACTAAAGGTGATTGACCGAACATGGTTGGCGCCAAAGGGGGAAAAACTAAATATGGTTGTTTCTGAAATTGCATGAGTAAAATTGTCCAATTCTTGTCACAGGTAGTCAACCGAACATGGTTTGTGCCGAAGGTGGAAAAAAGAATGTGGTCATTCTCGAACATGGCTGATTCTGAAGATGCTTAACTGTTTTTGCACAAATTAAGTTTAACCGAAGGTGATCAATTGAATACAGTTGGTGCCAAACGTACTTAGTTATTCTTGAAAGCCAAATTTCCCAAAGAAGGTTGACTGAAGATGGTTGTCAAGCCTTCAAAAGGACTAACTTTCTAAGTCTTTAAAAGAAATGTGTGACTCATTGCCGATGATGGTTAAAACACCGAAGGACGAAGGCAGTATCTGGGGTTATATTAATCAGGAACTTAGTCAAAATTTTGAAGAAAGAAGAGTTCCATTTCAATATCATTTCATTACGAAAAGTACATGGTGTAGAACTCCCCGAACAAAAAAAAGAGAGGGCAAGGAAAAGGAGCCGCCTATTGCTTGTCTTGCCCATCATCAGGGTTTTTAGCATCTTCGGCATGGTCATCTTCAGACTCGAACTCTTCATCCGCACCAACTTTGGTCGCCGAAGAAGGGGGAATGGCAACGTTGAGAAACTCTACTGTCGACCATTCCGAAGATAGTCCTTCGGGAATGTCTAGAGTCCCTAGGAAGGAAAGGTCAAGGTCAGGAAACTTGGACAAGACTTAGTGACGAGCAAGGAAAAAACCGTCCTGAGAAAAGGACTTAGTCACCTCGTCGGGCTTAGCCTTCACCGCCTCCAAGCCCTCCAACTCTTTTTTTAGGACCTCGACCTCCTTCTCCAGCTTTTTCTTCTTATTTTTCTTCTCTTTCTTTAGTCGATCGACCTTGGCTTGGAGTTCGGCGTTGAGCGCCAATGACTTCATAAGGTCGGTGATGGCTTGCTCCTTCTCCTTTTGAAAAGCCTCATTCACCGAGGTCAACGAGATCACCTTCACTCCGAGTCCGACACCTTGATGGAAAAATCCTCCGTAAGTTCACCTTGGCTCTTCAGCACTTCCTGTTGAAGGTTGGCCAACTCCTCCTTGGCGATTTTATTAAGCTCGTCGTATTTCATGACCGAGCTAGCAAAAAGTTCCTTGGCCTTGGCCAAGCTCTCCTCCAATGGACTTTGGACCAAAGACTGCTTAGCTGCCCAAGCCCGAAGGTACCTACTGTATGCCAACAGCTGCAAAAGGGGAGATCCTGAATAAGGGTCAAAAGGAAACAAAGGCTTAGAAATTTTCTAAGTCCTAAAGTGTTAAAGTCTACCTGGGCAGCTTTTCACTCATCCTCGTGGCAAGGACCTCCTCATTTGGGCACTCTTTTATCAGGGACTGAAAGGTGGCATTCGTCATAATGCCCTTCGCCATCTAAGGGGCCATCTTCTAACTGTTCTCGGAGAACAAGTCCATGTCCTCCGTGAAAGTCCAGAAGGGGTCCCTCGGAACCTTGTCCCTCGGGATTTTAGAGTCCCGAATTGCCCTCTTCCAAGCATGGTCCTCCACCCATGGAGCTTGCACTCCTTCAACTGCAAAGTCACGCCAAAGTTCCATCAGAACGTTATCCCTTAGCCATTTGTCAATAAGGTCTAAAATGCCAGAAATTCCTAAACTCATAGAGGAATGGCTAAGGGACAAACCTGAGGGAAGTTCAGCATTGTCTTCCTCGAAGTCACTAACATCGAGGACCTTAGAAGGAATACCTTTGCCCTTCCTTCTTCGGCGCTCTTGCAGTTCTTCAGCCAAAAGCTCCCCGACCAAAGTCCCCAACACCTCGGCAGCCGCATTGGGACTCAAAGGGGTAGAATTGATAGCCGGTTCCGAAGGTAGGTCGACATGAACAAGAGTTTGATCCAACACCTCCACTTCTCCTTTGGGCAAAGGCGAAAGGGAGTCCTCCTTGGCTTTCTTGGACTTCGACACCAAAGAGGGACCGCTCGGTGCCTTCTTCCTCTTAGGCGCTGCCTTTTTCTTTTGTTGCTCCCCCTTCTCGGCCTGGCCGAGGAAGAGACTTTTGTAAAAAGTAGTAGACTTGTCACCCATCTCTACAAACAGAAGAACATCAGTATAAGAATAGAATGGTATAGATGTCAAAATCTGGGAAGGAGCTTACTCTCTTGAAGGGCTGAGTACGTGAGTTTGTGCCGAATGAGCTTCACCAACCATGAATTCTTCCCATCAACCAAGGGCTTTGGCATACCTTCGTCAGTAACATGCTCCCTAACTACCCCAAGTTCCCGAAGGACCTCTTCGGTCATGAAATTCCATCTGATGGGAAAGGGGTATAAAGAACACGGAGGGGCCTCGGGGTCCCAATCCGCGACAGACTGAATACGGCTATCAAATTCTTCAAATTAGGAATCTAACTCTAAGGTTAAGAGCTTCCTCGAGTCCACTACATTGATGTCAAGAGTCCCCGAAGCCCATTTGGTTGGCACGTCCTTCCATTGCTCGTCCACCTTCAGAAAAAAGAACTTCTTCTGCCACCCTCGCTAGCTATGCTTTGTTCTGAAGGTGAACATATATTTCTTGCTCCCGAATCCCTGAGGGAGCAAGAAATAGAACCCACCCTTCAGAACAGGGTGGAGTTTGTAGTATTGCATAAAATGATAAAGTAGGGCTCTATACCTAAGACCGCACACATGCAAAGAAAAGAGTTAAAGTAGGAGTAGGAGTTCGGGGGAAGTTAGTTCACGACTATGCCATGGAATTGGAAAAAGTCGCAAACCATCTTTGGAGGGGGATACCAAAGTCCCGCCTTCAGTTGAGCTTTGAAGATGGTAACCTTGTCTGAATGAGGAGCATAACTTGGCATACCAGGACTTGGTAGCCTGGTGATGAAGTAGGAAGGGAGAAAAAATTTAGCTGACCACTTCTTCACTTTCTCTGAAGTGGCACAACTCAGATGAAAGTTAAGTGGGAGCCAACTTTCAGGAACGAGGTGAGCTTCTATATGGTAAAAATACATGTTCGGAAAGAATACCCTAACCTCGGTAAAAAGAAGGAGAAAGAATCAAAATGAAAAAAAAAGGCACTTCGGAAGGAGACCCACCTAGTTCAGAACAAAGACAGTAACCTCGGAAACCACCACAAACTCACTGGAAATCACTCTGCCGCTAGCACCACCTCCAAAGTGGAAAAAAGACGAGGAAATTAGAGAGCAAAAGAGAGTGAAAAGTGAGAAGTGTGGAAAAATCTAAAGGAAGAAGGGTTTATATAGGCCGAAGGAGGTAAGCGAAGTGTTGCCATAATGACCCTTTATAGGCGAAGGGACGTAACTGATGTAACGGATGTGACCATTCACCAGTCCCCTAGTGACACATGTCACCTGACACAAGAAACAAGGGCACACCTTCTGACAGCTAGCAGACCTATGCAAGCCTAGCCCGAAGTGACGCATCCACCTGGTCAGAAGATGTGAAGATTCACTGGCAGACAACTAAAAACTTAGAGGGGGAATATTTACCCCAGTTCAAAGACACTACTTCAAAAATGTCGAGAGTTTGATCAAAGACCCTGCTTTGGCTAGAGAAGGCATCTTAAACCAAAAAGGATGCCCATACCGAAGAAGGTGATCTCGGCCGGAATTTGGCTATGCTGACGCGGACGTTTGCCATCTTCAACAAAGACTTTGACACCACTTTCACAAAAGCTTAATGCTGAAGACACAACTTCAGCTTCCCAAGGGGGGCATGTGATAGCCAAAGGGCTATTACCCTTAAAGAACTCCTAATTGGCTTGTTGAGCACTACCTTCGGTGAGTATGTACGACCAACTTTGGAGAGGGGGTGCCCTCATTATCCTTGGAGGGAACACTACCTCATAGCCGAAAGGTGATGGTCCTCAAGATCTTCTGACTAGGTAGCCAAAAACCACCCTCAGTGAAGCCTAGCCCCGACCTCAGGGAACACTCATACACTACCCTCGGCAAGGTAACATGACCAACTTTGGGAAAAAGTGTCTTTCACCACCCTCAGATCTACAAACCTACCAACCTCAGGAAAGTTGATTCACCATCCTCGACAGAGGAGAACGTTTCCCAAGATTAACCCACATTGCCGAATGGCCTTTCCCAACAGCCTTCAGGGAAAACCTCTACCCGAAAGTGTCTCATACCCCGAGTAGGTATCATGGAGATATGACAAAAGTGGTTAAGGGGCCTTTGACAAAAAGACCTCGCACACGGCCCGGCCCTCTGGCTAGAATGGCCTACGGCCAGCTGGGAATACCTATCTCTAAAAGTACGGATCAAATCTGACTTAACATGTGTCACGATCTAAACAGGCTGTGTTAAACGGCCTCCTCCATCCACCTTCCTATAAATACTTAGGAAGAACCTTGGTAAGAATAGGACACAGAACTCTCACTATTTTTCCACTCTCTGTTTCTTACTACTACCCTCACAAATACTGACTTGGGCATCGGAGGCTCCTTCCCTGGAAACACACTCCGAGGAGCTCCTAACCCTTATTCTTCTGAGTGTTTCAAGCACCTTCACATCGAAAGTCTCTCCTCCAGGTCAACATGTCATACAACAAGGATGCCACTGGGCATCAACTTGAATGGCACAAAAGTTGTATGTTAATATTAAGAAACGTTCTTTTTCCACTAATTGAGTTATCTTTTCTAGATTTTTGGTGAGCTCAAAAAGTGTTAAGGTTGATCAAGGAAAGGTAAGGGCTTATCAAGAATGGCCAACCACTAAGAATGTTTCGAAGGTGAGATCTTTCCATGGCCTAGCTAGTTTCTATAGGAGGTTTGTGAAAGATTTGTGAAGTATTGTTGCACCTTTGAATGAAGTAGTAAAAAAAATATATAGGTTTTAAATGGGAAAAAGCACAAAAAAATGCATTTAAAGAGATTTGCTTGATTTTTCTAAAAATTTTGAGGTGGAACATGATACATGTGGGCATGGTATTTGAGCTATTTTGATGCAAGAAGGAAGACAATTGCATACTTTAGTGAAAAGCTAAGTTTAGCAGCTTGAACTATTCAATCTATGACAAGGGGATGTATGCTTTGGTGACAGCCCTTAAGACATGGCAACATTACTTGACCAAAGAAGTTTGTTGTCCTCATAGACTACTAATCCTTGAATTACCTAAAAGGCCAAGGAAAGTTGAATAGAAGACATGCCAAATGAGTTGAATTCATAGAAACTTTTTTATACCATATCCAACACAAGCAAGGTAAGGAAAACATTGTGATCAATGCATTGTTAGAGGGATATGCTCTTCTTACTTCTTTAGATGCTAAGGTTTTTAGTTTTGAGTACTTGAAAGACTTATACGCAAGTGATTTTGATTTTAGTGAGATATATGCTATGTGCTTACTTTCGGTTTTGACAAGTAATATAGAGATAATGGTTTTCTTTTCATGCAAGATAAGTTGTGCATTCTTAAGCTTTTCTTAAGAAATTTGCTAGTCCAGGAAGCTCATGAGGGAGGTTTAATGGGAAATTTTTTTGTTACAAAAACCTTAAGTGTGCTTGAAGAGAAGTTTTGTTGGCCAAAGATGACAATAGGTGTTGAAAGGCTATGTGCTAGTTGTCTCGAGTAGAAAAGAGCTCAGTCAAAACTAAACCCTCGTGGTTTTTATACTGCATTGTTTATTCTTACTCACACATGGATTGTTATTTCTATGGATTTTTTTGTAGGACTGATCCAATCTTTGTGATTGTGGATAGGTTCTTAAAGATGACACATTTTGTTCCATGTCACAACACAAATTATGTTGTGCATACTGCCAATATTTTCTTCAAATAGGTTGTGAGATTACATGGAATCCCAAGAACAATCATAAGTGATTGTGGATAGGTTTAATGGAACTTAAGCTTTTTTTGAGAAATTTGCTAGTCCAGGAAGCTCATGAAGGAGGTTTAATGTGAAATTTTTGTGTAACAAAGACCTTATGTGTGCTTGAAGAGAAGTTCTTTTGGCCAAAGATGGCAATAGGTGTTGAAAGGCTATGTGCTAGTTGTCTCAAGTGTAAAAGGCCTAAGTCAAAACTAAACCCTTGTGGTTTTTATACTCCATTGCCTATTCCTACCCACACATGGATTATTATTTATATGGATTTTTTTGTAGGACTGATTCAATCTTTATGATTGTTGATAGGTTCTGAAAGATTTCCATGTCACAAAACAGATTATGTCATGCATATTGCCAATATTTTCTTCAAATAGGTTGTTAGATTACATGGAATCCTAAGAACAATCATAAGTGACTGAGATGGGAAGTTCTTTAGCCATTTTTGGAGAGTTTTCTTGAGCAAGTTAGGTACTAAACTCATGTTTTCTACTTCTTGTCACCACAAACTAATGGTCAAACCAAGGTAACAAATAAAACTTGGGCCACTATCTTAAGACCATCATTCAAAGAATTTACGAACTTGGGAAGAAGTTTGCCATATGTTGATTTTGCTTAAAATGGAGTAGTGCATAGTACAATCGGGTACTCACCTTCTGAAGTTGTTTATGGCTTTAATCCACTAACTCCTATGAACTTAATGCCTTTGCCTTTAAGCCAAATCTCTAGTGTAGATGGAGCCAAGAGGGCTAAGATGGTTAAAGCATTGCATGAGAAAGTGAAGTTATAGATTAAGAAGAAGATGCAACAATATGCACACAAAGCCAACAAAGAAAGGAAGAGCTTTACCTTTGAACCTTAAGATTAGGTTTCAATTCACTTAAGGAAAGAAAGGTTTTCTAACCAAAGGAAGTCTAAGCTTCAACCTTGAGGAGATGACCTACATCAAGTGCTGGAGAAGATCAATGATAATGCCTACAAATTGGACTTAAGAGGTTAGCATAATGTTTGTGCTACATTCAATGTTTTTGGCCTATCTTTGTTTGATCTAGGTAATAATTTGAAGGTAAATTCTTTCGATGAATAGGGAGATAATGGAGAAAAATCCAGCCCAGAAACTCCTAAGACATCCAAGGATCCATTGAAGATTAGTTCTAGACCTCTTATAAGGAGAAAAACTAGGGAAACTCGAGAAGCACTACAAGAGATCATCTTAGCACTCTTGCAGCCCACCAAGGAGCCTTTACATGCCATTTCAAAATCCTATAGGGTGTCTATTACCCACTCCAAGGTAGTCTAGTTATGGTGCCAAAATTTTGCATTTAAAACTCCCAAGATTGGTATGTTTTATAGGCCATCAGAACAATACCCTTAGTGTGCATACCTAAGTGGCCCTCTTAGGTACTATGTAAATGCATGCATATTGGTCCAACCATTACACACATATTCACATTTTATGCACACCATGGCAACAAGGGAGGAAAACACTAGCACAAGTCTTAATCTTGGCTACTACACATTGGGCAATCTTATTAAGTGTAAGTGACCAGCCACTGCACCCGAAACTTCTTCCAAGAAAATATGTAGTAATCTAGCCATGTAACCCCCTATTTTCTTTGCCTCATTATCAGTTAGAGTCTTTAAGAAAATGAAGGAATTTGGTTTTACATCAATAGCCCACCTATGGACCAAGTTATGGATTTTTTAAGTTGGTTACAAAAATCTAACCAAATGAACAGTAACTTAGCCAACTTTGCAACATCATATCTTTGGCTACAAGGCTCCAAATTCATAAATTCCAAATCCTAGTGCATACCAAGATTCATTCTACATAGGAAGATATAGAACTTTGAGTGCAGAGTCAAAATTCTGGTCATTTTATGACCATTTTGCCCATATGAAATTTTATAAGTGTGCAAACACTTCATTCACAAGGGGTAAGCCCTCCAAGGCTATCCCATACATTTCCAATACACATAGGAATTTCATGCTCTTGCTTCTAGAAACTTTATGTGGCCAAAATAGAATTTACAAGTAAGTAGCCTATTATTCACACTTAGGTAGCTTTGCACCACATCACATACATAGCCAAAACATTACTCAAATGTTCACATACTTGTCTCATTTTACACACAATACATGTACATGCATACATGCACTACATAATGGTGATAAACTATCTAAATATGCACCCTAAGTTATAGGACTATCTGAGACACAATGGACTCTAGAAATAGAATGCTAGACAACAGCTGCATAACACAATAAGCACCATAACTAAAGATACCAAATATGCTCCTAAAATCACCAAAATTTTTAGATCACAACTAGATACATGGAAGTTAAAATACCTAAAATTTTAGATCAAACCTCAAATGACAAAGGCTAGTTTGAATGTCATCTTTCTATTGGACCTGAAATGGCAGAATTGAAGGGAGTAAGTTTCATTGTGAAACTTAGTAAGGGAAACACTTGGTTTCTTAAGGAAATGCGACCCTCATTAAAACTTGTACCCAAATACACTAAAACACAAAACCACAATGCATATATATAAGATATAAAACCTCAAATGACAAAGGTCAGTTTGAATGTCATCTTTCTACTAGACCTAAAATGGCAGAATTGAGGGGAGTAAGTTTCATTGTGAAACTTAGTAAGGGAAACACTTGGCTTCTTAAGGAAATGTGACCCTTATTAAAACCTGCATCCAAATACACTAAAACACAAAACCACAATGCATATATACAAGATATAGCAACCAAATGCAGCAGCCATTCACAACCAACAAACACATGAAATGTGGTAGCAACATAAACCATAGGTTAGTCCATAAAACATGCAATAAACTTAAGTAAATCAGTATGGCAGCCCTCCTAAAGCTAATTCTTGGTCTTACGAGGATTTTAATAGTAGTTAGTACTAACTTTGGGCTCTAGAAACCCTCACTTCACTGCCATCATTGTGCACTTCACACTAGGTCACAAAACCTTCAATAAGTGCACTCCCCTTACTAAACTTGGTTCATTAAGATCATGGCTCTCTTCCAAGCTTAGCCCTTGATCCATAAATTTTTGAAAATATAGCAAACAATCCATGAGAGTAAGAGAACCCTTACCAAGATGAGTAGGCTGAATTTGAAGCTTGATCCTTGAAGTATTAAAGTAATAACTCTAGTTTGCTTCCAATTGCTTCCTTTTGCCTTCAATTCCAATCTTGGAGGTATGGTAGCTATAGAGGAGCTACGGAAGAAGTGTGGAGGAGGGTTGTGGCTGGTTAGGTAGAATATGACAGAAGAAAAATTGAGTTTGGCTTCCTAAATTAGCTTTAGGACACCAAACATCCTTATTAGCCTTAATCATGCTCTATGTCATTTTCTTTGCCCATAAGCATGATTTATTTGTCCTAAACTTATTTGTCCACATTTTTCCTACCTTTTTTACTATTTATCAAGCCATAGCTGCCTCCCTCATGATGGGATAACCTCGCAATTCCACCCTTTGACTTAAGTCAAAAGCTTGAACACCTTAAGGTTTACACTAAGACATTTACGTCCTTAATGCCTTTAGCATTTCATTTGTCCAAACTTGTCTTCCATGAGCAATTTGGTCCTCCAATAGCACTCTCATATGATTCATATCCTTCCCATAACTCTCCAAGGCTCTTTCTTGAGAGTTTTACAATTAAGTACCCGAATTACAAAAACCTTACAAAAAGATCCACAAGTTACTTGAAAAACAAGCAACCCTTAATGCTTTTTTTGGGGGCCAAGTTACCAACTTAGAACAAGTTTAAGGAGGTACTCATTATTCATTTTACCCCTCATTCTTCAATCACTATGAATAGAATTATACAATATAATGGTTTTTTTACCATTATGCCACACTTGTAATTCTCCCATTTTTGTGAGGTGGTAACAATCCTCCCCCCCTTAAAAGTTTTGGTCCTCCAAAATGGCCTTTAGCATTGGGTATTCTGTAGGATACCTTTCCATAAGGTCTTTCTCAGTTTCCCGAGTTACTTCTCTTTTATAGTGGTGTGACCACTGAACTTTAACCATGGGAATGAGCTTGTCTCATAACCTTCTAGTAACCTTGGCTAAGATAGCTATAGGTTTCTCTTCATATGTCAAGTTAGGTTCCAACTGTATGTCTTCCACTGCAATAGCATGCTTTGTGTTCAATAGACATTTCTTAAGCATACTGATGTGAAAAACATTAAGAACACTTGTATGCTTAGTGGTAGAGTTAAATTGTATGCTACCTTCCCAACTCTGTCTAAGATCTCATAAGGACCTATATATCTTGGAGCTAACTTGGTTTTTCTACCAAATCTGATAGTGCCTTTGGTTGGTGCAACTTTCAGCCAAACATTGTCACCAACCTCAAACTCCAAGTCTTTCCTTTTAAGTCTTTCCTTCTTTTATTCACATAGGTCGTGGTTCTTTTATCGGCTGCCTTTAATCTTTCTTGAATCTTCTTGATCTTGGCAGTAGTTTGCTCAATAATTTTGGGACCTAACTCTTGCGTATTCGAGGCTTCCACCCAATAGTGGGGTATCATGCACCTTCTTCCATATAATGCTTGATAAGGTGCCATGCCAATAGTTCTCTGATAACTATTATTATATGAGAATTCCACCAATGGCAAGTATTGGTCCCATTCACCCTTGAAATCCAACACATAGCTCATGAACATGTATTCCATTATCTGTATCACCCTTTCAGTTTGGCCATCAGTCTAAGAGTGATAAGCAGTACTCAGGTGGATTTTGGTACCTAGTGCTTTGTGAAAAGCACTTCAAAATCGAGCTGTAAATCTTGGATCTCTATCAGACACAATGGAATCTAGTATTCCTTATAGCCTCACAATCTCTTGGATATACATCAGAGCCAACTTCTCTAGAGAATCTGTGGCTTTCATAGGCAAGAAGTGGGCACATTTGGTTAGCCTATCCACAATGACCCAGATTGTATTATGCCTTAATCTGGTCATAGGCAACCCAGTTAAAAAGTCCATGGCTATGTTGGCTCATTTCCTCACTGGTACAAGTAGAGTCTGTAGGGTACCAGCTGGCTTATAGTGCTCTACCTTTACCTTCTGGCATGTGGCACATTTAGAGACATAACTAACTATGTCTCTCCTCATATTTGGCCACCAGAAGTGAGTCTTCAAGTCTTTATATATTTTCTCACTTCCTAGATGAATGTTCAACTTGCTTGTGTAAGCTTATCCAAGTATTTCATCCCCAAGCTTTGGACTTTTAGGCACATAGATTTGGTCCTTGAAGTATAGTAATCCTTGCTTGAAGGCAAAGGATTTATAGAAAGAACCTTTTTCCTCTTGTGATATCCTTTTCAAAATAGATTTGGGCTTCCTCCCACTTATGCCATTTATGCCAGAGGCATACTAGACTATTCTCCTCATCATGATTAGCTATGGATCCTCCTTTTAGAAGACCTGTATACTTCCTTCTCAAGGCATCTACTACTAGATTGCCTTTGCCTTCTATGTACTCTATACTACAATCATAGTCCTTGATATACTCTAACCATCTCCTTTGCCTCATGTTCAACTCTTTCTAAGTGAACAAGTACTTTAGGCTTTTATGGTTAGTGTAGATCACAAAGGAACTATCCATCAAGTAGTGTTTCCATTGCATCAAAGTAAAAATTACTACTGCCAACTCTAGGTCATGGGTAGGATAATTTTGCTCATAGGGTCTTAACTGCCTTGACCAATAAGTAATGACATTTCTATCTTGCATAAGTACACAACCTAGCCCAGTTCTAGATACGTCTGTATAGATGATGTAGGGCTTGCTTGGATCAAGAAGAATCAATACTAGAGCTTCAATTAACCTCTTCTCGAGCTCTTGGAAACTCTTTTCACATTTCTCCGTCCACCCAAATCTTTGACCCTTCTTGGTGAGACGAGTAAGAACTGAGGCAATTATGGAAAATCCTAATACAAATCTTCTATAGTAGCCAGCTAATCCTAGAAAGCTTCTAATTTTTTTTACAGTATTTGGTCTTTCTCATTCTTGCACTGCCTTGACCTTTTCAAGGTCTGCCTTAAGGCCTTGTGCATCTATGATATTTCCTAGGAAAGACACTTCTTTTATCCATAATTCACACTTGGATAACTTGGCATAAAGCTAATATTCCAATAGAGTCTTTAAGATAATCTTTAGATGATCTTCATGTTCATTTTCATCCTTGGAATACACTAGGATGTCATCAACCACAATTTGTCCAGATGTGATCTGAACACCCTGTTCATCAAGTCCATGAAAGCAGCTGGGGCATTAGTCAAACCAAATGCCATGACTGTGTACTTATAATGCCTATATCCAGTCCTAAATGCAGTCTTAGGAATGTCCTTATCCTTTACTCTCAACTGGAAGTATCCAGATCTCAAATCTATCTTGGAAAAGATTTTAGCTCTTTTGAGTTGATAAAAAAGATCCTCAATCCTACGGAGTGGATACTTGTTCTTGATAGTCACTGCATTGAGCTTCCTGTAGTCAATGCATAGTCTCAATAATCCATCCTTCTTCTTCACAAAGAGCACTGGAGGTCCCCATGGTGAAATATTTGGCCTTATGAACCCTTTTTTAAGAAATTCATCAACTTGTTTCTTGAGCTCATTCATCTTTGTGATAGGCATTCTGTAAGGAGGTATGGATATTGGACTAGCTCCTTCTTACCACCTCAACAAATGGAAAAATTACAATATAAAGGCATAATGGTTCTAAACCACTATATAGCATAATTTTTACCATAGTGAATGAAATGTGAGGAGTAAATTGAATAATCTACACCTCCTTAAAAGATTACAATGGTTACTTGGTACTAAAGGAAGATTTAGAGGATTTCTTATTTTACAAGTAATATATGGGTCTTATTGCAAGATTTCAAGACTTGGTTACTCAATTGTACAACTTTAAAAGAGAGGTTTTAAAGGGATTTGAATGATTTGGAAGCAATTTTTTAAGTCTAAATTGCATAAAGGAGACAAAGGCTATTATTCAAGAACTTAGGACAACTAGGTTTACAATTGTTCATAAAAATAACTTAAGGATGGGAGTATCATTGATAAGGATCAAAGGTGGCCATTTTTAGCACTATCCTATCCTTTTATTTCCAGGTTCTAAGGTCAAAAAGGTGGGCTAAAGATTAGCCAAAAATTCTTTGCCTAAGGCATACTTATAGGGACCTAAGTGATGGTTAAGATTAAACTAATTAAACCAAGGAAATTATCTTGATTTCTTACATTTCCTAGGTCATTTTTGGCCCTTACAAGCCAGAGTTTTTTCCTTAGCTCCTCCATAAGCTTCCATAGCCACCATAGCTCAATCTCCAAAGAAATCACAGAGGAAGGTAATCAAATGCAACAAGAAAGAGAAAAACCATAGTTTTCGGGTTTATTATGTATCTCTTCAAGATTTTAGGCTTCACAGCTTAGGTAAGGGTTTTATCTTTGTGTTTCATGGTTTTTTACTATCCTAAGATGATGATCAAGCATCCATGTAGCTAATAACATGCTTGGAAGAGAGCAAAAAGCTCAAGGAACCAAGTATGGGTTAAGGGGGAGTGCATGAACAAGGTCTCAGCCTTACTGTTTTCATGCACAAAGATGGCAGTGTTTATAGGGGTTTCTAGAGCCCAAGTTAATACTAACTAAGACCAATTAACCTTCTAAGAATAAGCATTAACTTGAGGAGGGCTACCATAGTGATTATATATTGTTTATTTGATTGTTTATAGACTAACCCTAATGATGTACTATTGCCAGCATTGCATTTGATTGTGTTTTGTTTGTTTGTGCATTTGTATGGCCATATTTTTGTATATGTGCTTTATTTTTTTGTTTTCATGTCTTTTCATTTTAGGTATGTTTCTAGGAATTCAAGTTTCTAATGACGAGCCCTTACTAAGTTTCTTCAAAGAGACTTACCCCATTTCTGTCTATTTCAGGAACACCTGAAAGAGAGAACTCAAACTAATAGCTGTCATTTGAATTTCTCTATTAAATTTTGGGTATATTAACTTCAATATGTCTAGTTGTAAAATGGCGAGTTTCATGATTTTTGGAGCACATTAGCTATTTTTAGTGATTGTACTTTCTGCCTTACGTAACAGCTGGTCCCTTCAAGTTTCTAGAGTGCTTAGTGTACATATTAACTAAGTTATTATCATGTATGTGGTGCATAAATGCATATAAATGATTTGGGTATGTTGTATGTGTAATGTGAGAAGGATATATCAATCAATGGAGTGTAGTTTGAAGTGTGTATACATTGCTGTCCATATGGTGTTTATGGGCTATTTTGATGGAATTTTTATGAATGATGTTTAAAAGGTTTATAAACTCATGGGAATGGTTTTCCTAGGTGTATAAGACATGTGTGGACACTACCAAGTGGGTTTTGCACCTGGAAATAGAGTGTATGAATATTATGATATTTTGTATGGGCATAAATGGTCAATAGTGGCTAAAATTTGGTACCTTGTACCCCAACTGCCATAAATTTTTGTGCATAAAGAATTTGGCTATGAAATTTTGACCATACCTAGAAAACTTTAATATGAATAAATTGGCTTTTCAATCACTAGATTTGGTGCCCTATAGTCAGAGTTATTGCTTGTCAAAATTGGCTTATTTTGCTTAGCACTGTTCATATGGTCATTTCTATCCGGTTAAGTATAAAATCGACAATTGTAAACTTATAAGGATTTAATGTCTCAACCTATTCACCTATGAAGGTTTAAGGGTGTTAAAGAGTTTAAAACCTTTAAGGCATAGGAGAACATGGGTAGAATTTGAGTTAGACACGGTGTGAAAGTTTGGACACATAAAATGCAAACCAATAGCATCATGTATGCATATGATTGTGCATGCACTTGGGGATTTTACTTAAATTCCATATTGGATAAGAATAAAGAATTTCACAGTCATCATTACTTCTAGATGAAATTGTTTATGAATATGTGTATGATGGATGGACCAATATACACATCTTTTCATAATGACAAAGAGGGCCACTTGGGTAAATATATTGCGCATGTACTGCTTGGCCTACAGGACATGGACTGCCTGGGGCTTGAGCTCACTAAAATTGATCACTGTATTCAAATATTTAGAGTGGTAGCAAAAGCTTTGGTTGCCTACAAATGTATACCCCCAACCCTACAAGTTGCAATGGCTAACTGATGAATGTGAAGTGAAGGTCTAAAGGTAAGTACTTATTATTTTTAAAATTGGTGCCTAGAAGATGAAGTGTTATGTGATGTTGTGCCCATGCAAGCTTGTCATATTTTGATTAGAAAACCATGAAAATTTAATAGGAAAGCCACTCATGATGGATTCAAGAATGTTTACTCGTGTGCATAAGAACAAACCAGTCACATTACTACCTTTTTCACTACAACAAGCCCTTAAAGACAAATGAAAACTTCAATGCATGGATGAGAGAAAAATAAGTTGAAAAGTGAGTGAAGGCCTAAGTGGCAAGAAACAAGTGAGGAAAGCTAATAGAACAATCAATAGACAAGATAAGGAGAGAGAACTTAATAAGGAAGTAAGAGTTGAGAGTTCATGAGGTAAGACCCATGAGGGCAACCGAAGAGAAGAAAAAAGTGTTATTTGGCTAAGATGAAAGACGTAAGGTAAGCCCATCAAGCACAAAGGCCAGTGCTTTGTTTAGTTTACAAGGATTTTTACCTTGCTTTAAGCGAACTAACCTATCTTCCACTTTTGTAGGACTTTGATGATGTGTTTCCTTAAAAACCAAGTTGATTGCCTTCCATCAAAGGCATTAAGCATCAAATAGACTTAATAGTAGGAGCCACTATACCAAACAAGTCAGCTTATAGGACTAGTCCTAAGGAAACTAGTAAGATATAAATGTAGGTAGAAGACTTGTTAGCTAAAGGCTATGTGAGGGAAAGCATGAGCATGTGTACAGTGCCAACCTTTTGGGTGCGTGATTTGCTTATATTTACACATGATTTCTAAATGTTTTTCCTTGTTAATGGTCTTAACATAGCTAAATATGCACCTTAAGTTACAGGAGTCCTTGAGACATAATGGACTCTAGAAACAGGATGTTGGACAGCTACTACATAACACAATAAGCGCCATCACTAAAAATACCAAATGTGCTCCTAAAATCACCAAACTTTCCAGATACATGGAAGTTAAAATACCTAAAATTTTAAATCAAAACTCAAACAAAAAAGGGCAACTTGAATGTGATCTTTCTACTGGACCTAAAATGGGAGAATTGAGCGGAGTAAGTTTCACTATGAAACTTAGTAAAGGAAATACTTGGTTTCTTAATAAAATGTGACCCTCATTAAAACTTGCATCCAAATACAGTAAAACACAAAACCACAATGCATATATATAAGATATAGCAACCAAATGCAACAGCTATTCACAACAACAAACACATGAAATGCGGCAGCAACATAAACCATAGCTTAGTCCATAAAACATGCAATAGACTTAAGTAAATCACTTTGGCAGCCCTCCTCAAGCTAATGCTTGGGCTTAGGAGGATTTTAACACTAGTTAGTACTAACTTTGGGCTCTAGAAACCCTCACTTCACTGGCATCATTGTGCACTTCACACTAGGTCACAAAACCTTCAATAAGTGCACTCCCCTCACTAAGCTTGGTTCATCAAGCTCATGGCTCTCTTCCAAGCTTAGACCTAGCTCCATGGATGCTTGAAAATATAGTAAACAATCCATGAGAGAAATAGAACCTGCACCAAGATGAGTAGGCTGAATTTGAATCTTGATCCTTGAAGTATTCAAGCAATAGCTCTAGTTTTCTTCCAATTGCTTCCTTTCTTGGAGGTATGGTGGTTATGGTGGAGTTATGGAAGAAGTATGGAGGAGGGTGGTGGCTGGTTGGGTTGAATATGAGAGAAGAAAAATTGAGTTTGGCTTCTTAAATTAACTTTTGGACACTAAACATCCTTATTAGGCTTAATCATGCTTTATGTCATTTTCTTTGCCTATAAGCATGATTTCTTTGTCCTAAACTTATTCGTCCACATTTTGCCCAGCTTTTTTACTATTTATCATGCCAGGGCCACCTCCCCCATGGTGAGATAACCCCATAATTCCAGCCTTTGACTTAAGTCAAAAGCTTAAACACCTTAAGGTTTACACAAAGACATTTAGGTCCTTAATGCCTTTAGTATTTCCTTTGTCCAAACTTGTCTTCCATAACCAATTTGGTCCTCCAATAGCACTTTCATACCATTCATATCCTTCCCATAACTCTCCAAGGCTCTTTCTTGAGAGTTTTTCAATTAAGTACCCAAATTTCCAAAACCTTACAAAAAAGTCCATAGGTTACTTGAAAAAAGGGCAATCCTTAAGGCTTTTCTTGGGGGCGAAGTTACCAACTTAGAACACTTTTAAGGAGGTATTCATTAAACCTTTTACCCCTCATACTTCAATCACTATAAAAGGAATTATACAATATAACGGTTTTTGGACTATTTTGCCACAATTGTAATTCTCCCATTTTTGTGATGTGGTAACAGTGTCTCATGATGTAAAGTTTGATGGAACTCAAGAAACCTTGATGGAACTAAGAGGTCCATGCAAAAACTCTAAGTGAATGTGGGAGTACACTCGAGATGCTCTTACCTTTCTAGGCTATTTTGTATACTCGAGCATGTTTGCTTAATTTTCCTAGTTAGTTTGATTCCTTTACATTTTATTTAGTTAATGAGCAAGTTTGTAGGGCATAGGAAGCATACCACATGGGTTTAGAGAGAAGGAGTGGGCAAACTGTGTTTTCCAAGCCTAGTTTGACTAGGATTTCTTCTTTTGCTAGGTTTAGGGTTTTTCTTGCCTCTAGACTTTGTAAGGCCAAAAATCTAGCTTCCTAAGCTATAAATAGCTTATCTATTTTGTGTTTTTACAAGCAGATTAATATGATTTAACTTGATTAAAGCAACACTTATCTCTTTTGTTCATTCTCAACTTCTTGCTACACTTGTGCAATAAGTTCTTTTTTTCTAATTAGAATTCTTCTAATTTCTCATCTTTAATTCTACTTTTGACCCTTCCTTCTATTTTTAAATTATTTTCTTTTCTAGCTCAATAAATTTCTTCTTCTTGGACCAAGTTTGGTGGAGTTATTTTGGGTTAGCTTTAGAACAAGTATATTGTGCATCATGCAAATGCATCATCTAGGCCTGAAAAAGAGTCAAACAACCCAACCGTTGAATTAGATCTAAACAATGTTAGCCCCAGTAATGGTGTCCATGATGATGTGAGGCATATGTAGGTTTACTCAAGGAGAAGTGTTACTGCCCTCCTATTGAAAAGTTCAACTGAGTGAGGCAAATCGATAAAGTCCAAGTCTAAGACCTTATTTTAAGTTCAGTTAGCAAGGTCAAGTAAGTTAGTGAAGGTTTACTAGGTTCTAAGATGTTTATGGCATCAAACAAAGTCTAGGGGCAAAATGGAAATTTTGCATCTTGAAGTCACTAACTAAGTCTCAAGTATGAAAAATGTCTTTTAAAACCATAAACCATGCTTAGCACCTAAGAATTTACCTAAATGTTGGAGTTAAGCAAGGGGTTACTATTTTGGAAAGGGGGTTTTTTGAAAAATATGAAAGACTTTGAGAAGGATTGGACTTTAACTTATAACTTGTGGAAGGCAAGACCTGGTGGCATTATTCCATCGACTTCTCCTCTCAAACTTGAAACCCTCCTTTCTCCACTTGATTCCACCTCAATTTCTTCACAAACCCTTGTTTTCTTGATGGAAATTAAAGGCTCCAAAGGTGCTTAAGCATTGGGTGGCTTTTTTCAAGTTAATTTTTTGCATTGGAAGCTTTTTCCCATGTTTTCTTGCTTGGGTCTTCGTATGTTCATGAGGTAACTTGCACTTCTTGAAGGTTTTTTGTTCATTTGGCTTTCTGATGCATGGGTTTTGCTTGATTGGTCTTGTTTTGATGCCATGTGCCTTGCTAAAAACCCATTACAGCCTTTAATTAAGTGGAGAATTACTTGATCTTTGCTTGTAACTTGAAATTGAGGTAAGGAATTTAAGATTTCTTGCTCAACTAATGCTATTTAAGCATGGTTGCTTGTTGAAAATGAGTAGAGTTGGCAATGGCATTGATTAGGGGTTAGTTGTGGACTTATGTTAATTCAATGGCTTGTGTGTGGTTTGTGAGCACAATGGACTTGGTTCCAATGGCCTATTATGGCCAAGTGAATATGTTTTGTAGGTTTTGACCATAGGGCAATGTCCCTAGTGTGGCCAAGGGGCATAGAGAGCTTGAACACAAGTTAGAGCACTTAGAACCAACACCTAGCTTAGGACAACTAGAGTTGCTTCCATGGCAAGCCAAGGACGTAGTTTTAGAATATAAAAAATCATTAAGATTTTTATTCCCATGTAGGGATGCATCCTTGACAATTGGAGGACATGGCTTTGGGCTCATAGTGGGCTCAAAGTTCCAAAGATGTGTCCCCAGCCCCTAAGGACATAGCTATGGGCTCACAAAGTTAGTAATTTTCTATTTCTTGTCAAAGACATGTCCTTGGCTTATGGGGATCCATCTTTGAGCTCTAGAGACACATCCCTAACCTTTGAGGATGTAGCTTTGGTACTATTAGCACCGGCACTCTTAAGACCTCCAGTCAAAGATGCAGCTTTGGGTTTTGAAGAGATGGCTTTGATGCCAATTTTGACTAAGGCCTTTTCTAGGTCAAATAGGAGGCTATAATCAAAGCTATGTCGTACCTTGGGGTGCGGGGTAGGGTAGTAAGAACTAGCTTAGTGTATTCAAGGGCCTCACAATGTGCTAGAAATTGCATCAAGTTGTGTGGTTTGTGTTAGTTTTTCATGTTGGTCAACTTTTTGACTATAGTGAGTTCTAGGAAATAAGTGAAAGGTTTAGTGACCACTAGTAGCCTAGTTATGCCTTAGGACTTACGGTGTTAAATTGAAACCCTTGTGCACTCTTGTGTGTTCCTTGGAACCTAGTGAGCTCAAGTTGAGCCATAGTAGCCCTATACAATGTAAAGGAGCTTTATGCAAGTGATTGAACTAACTTGTTGGGCTAGCAAGAAATGTTTGCTAGTAGACAAGGCTTTGCCTTGTAGTTAATGACTAGGTAGAGGAGAAGTTAGAGGGGACTGAAACATTATGCACATAAGTTTAGCCTTATGCTGTATAGGCTCACAGTAGATTATATATACATATAGATGTGTTCTCCTTAGCATTTTCTATGTAGGTTGAAGATCCTTTACTAAGAATCATATATTTTCACTCCCTTAGTTTTATGTTGTTGGTGTGTTCGTAAGTTTACACAAACTTTTTCCACTACACTAATAAATAATGTGGATGTGTCAAATCTCTTTATACTCATAAATTTATGAACTTAGAGGCAAGTGCATCTATCATCAAAGTATACAAGTGGCAAGTACCAAGATGATTTTTCCCAAAGAACAGTGCTTGCTTACCATACTCAACCTTTCTCTATTATTTAATTGACAATTAGGGAGGTTGTTTAACTAACTAATCAAGAATTCACTAAGCAAAAATAATGCATTAAAAATAATTAACAACTAACTACTAGTAGCAGAGAACAATTTAGATAACCATCAATAAGAAATCACATACCTAGAAACAAATCCCCCTAGAAATCCCTTGCAGTGCTTTTACCTTGATTTACCAGCATTGTGATTAATTTGGACCGTGAAGTACTACCTAACTTAGATTAGTTCCTTATTATTCCCATTACACTCATCCATATTCTTAAGTCATCGATAGGGTGTCTAGGCCTACCACACTTCTTAATAATGCATTACAAGTCCTATGACCAATTACTAGGTTTCACCCTAGTCCAGAGGTATTATATCGCACCTATTACTCCCAGTTAAGATAATATTCCTTTTATCCAATGGTGATCCACAACTAACATACCGAATACTATGTGTCATATGTTTATCATCCCAGATTGAACTAATAGGCCAGCTACTATTAATCAAGGTATCAAAGAACATTGGATAGATCGCAAGAAAAACATATTCATACTAAACCAGAAAGTAATCTCAATCATAAAATCATCCTAGGGTTCTTCTACTCTAAGCATGAGTAGAAAAATTTAGCTCATAGTGCTATAAAATAAACACAATTGGGTCAAAGAAAAACTAGGAAAAGAAGTCTCCATTTATGAATTTCTTCTCCTCCAATGAATCCTTGATCCAACATGCATTAAACAGTGTTGATCATCAAAATTGCCTCCGGTAGCCTTCCTCCATGAAAACTCTCTTATTTTTCCCTATGTCTGGCTTCCTCTCTACCCTTCATGGCCTTCCTAGGCAGCCTTTGGCCATCTCCAAGTGGCCCCTACTATTCTCCTTAAAACCTTAAAAATAGCTTGAGAATCCCTAATAGCATGTGAACACGGTTTGTATCGTGGGCATGTTTAGGCAAACACGGTCATGAACACAGGCATGTTCAAAAACCATGTTTGTCCTTTGGAATGTAAAAATTTTGAAATTTAATGACACGGTTTGGAACATGGGTGTGGCAAGGAACATGAGCATGTCTGAAGCAGTGTTTGAGCTGACATGGGTGTGTCTAAATCTATGTTTGATCCAATTTTTGCTAAAAATTCCAATTCAACTCCAAAATTTGCAAAAATCCTTCCTAACTCAAGTGAAGTTGAAATATAACCTGAATATAAAATATGAAGCAATTAAGCACCAAATCCTAACATAAATATATAAAAAACAAGCAAATATAAGGGAAAAAAGCCTAGAAAAAAAAATTAATATGAGCATATCATGTTTTCCCCCCATACTTGAATGTTTACTTGCCCTCAAGCAGAAACTCAAGAGAAGAATCTAAAAAACAAAATTAGATATGTAGAACCATACTCTTGAGCAAATGATATTAGAGAGAAAGGATTTAAATTTAAGGGTCTTGAAAAATTAACAAGACTACCAAGCTTGCAACACTTTTTAAAACAAAATGATTTAATGGAATAATTCATTCTCAAGCTAGCAACCTATATCTTTAGAAACTAAAAGGAAACATCAAATTTTCATGCATTATAAAAAGCACAAACCACACGAAGCACAAACCACCATGGATTTAGGTGAATAGTTGAACTTTTTTTTCTGTCTCATTTCCTTATTGAAATGTTTCTCTTCATGTGTTGAAAACTTTCATAGCAAGTGTAAACTACAGGAGCTTTGTCAATACCCAAGCTAATTCTTAACATAATCCAAGATGATTTTTTTGTACTCATGCTCTTAGCATCTTTTGAGTTGTGATCAACTCTTACCCTAGGGAAATACCCTAACCTGCTTCAACACTAAAAATAGTGGAGTAGCATACATACTATACTTTACTATTCACTGTTCAGCAACCAACAAGAAATCCATCAACCAAAATTTCCATTAACCAACATAGAAACTTCAAACTTAGCATGTTTTGAATAGTGTACTAAGCACAAAAACATGATGAAAAAAAAGCCTCTAAAGATCATCTTCCATTAGCTTGTTAATGAATCACAAAAACATTTCAAAAACAGATTATGCATAAAAGTGTGAATTTTCAAGAATCACTTAAAAAAATGCATAAAAGTGTGAAATTTTAGGAATCACTTACTTGGTCTTCAAGTTAAGAACTCAAGACATTAAATTAATAGTCACCCTCTAATAATAAGAGCATGCTCAACTGGATGATAAAAAACAATTAAAAAATCAAAATTTTCAAAAAAAATAACTAAAAAATATATTCAATAATAAATAATGGCTAAAGATAATACGCACTCCTCCACACTTAAATTGTACAGTTCTCACAATGTACCAACATGGAAAACAAAATGAAAGAAAAAAGGACTAATAGAAAATGATACCGCCCATAAAAAAAAATCAGTTGCTTGTCATGCAAGTCAGCATTCCAAAAGTTCCATAAATAGGGTTGATCGAGCTTTTGATTGAAATTTCAAGGCTTCCATGAAAACAGGAAAGATGATCAATCACAAAATATAGCAAAAGAATTAGTAAATATAGAAACTATCGAGAAATATAATGAAATAGAAATAGGATAAACCAATGCTCCAATATCAAAGTCAAACAGAGCAATGAAAACAAACAAAACTAAAGTAATAGAAGTAGTAATATCCATAGCAGAAACATGATAAAAACAAAATCAATGCCCTGGATGTCATGGTATCAAGCATCCCTGAGTGGTAAAGGATCGACAGAAGTTCTTAGAGTGGTCATCATCTATGTCGGTGTAGTGGGATATTCAGTAACCTTGTCCTTAGTACTCGGCTCCACTACCATGGGACCCATTCTAATCACTCCAATCTCCCCGGTAATAATAGTAGTCTCCACTACTCTATCCTCAACAACAACACCACTCGGCTCCACTCCCTCCTAAATAGCTCCAATAGTCGATAATCTAACTGTATTAGCCTTCTCTACCTATTGTATGGCTCACCGAGTATCATCAACTAAATCCTGGCCATCCATAGTTATAGGAATAATGAAGTAGTTTGTCAAGTTATAATCATGCTGGGAAGACTAGTGATCATGATTTAATGTACCCACCTTATCGGATCAAGGGAAATATAGGCATATCGTTACCTCCAACTTTAAAGTTCTTACCTCAACAGTTAAAAGGTAGGAGCTTATAGTCAGCATTTTATCAAACATAAACTTGAGGTGATCTAGGATATGCTGCTGCCTCTAAAAGATATATGATAATGTGGGCAATCTAGCACTAGTAGATACGGAGGCAGCTTATACCTCAGTAGCATCTCTCTCCTACTCCCGGTTCTCCTCCTGGGTCATCTATATAAACCTTGCCGACCCATCAAAAATAGTGGTCTTCTTCAGCAACCTTATTGACTTGAATGAATCTAGGTTGGCTTGCCTCAACCTCACCACTTCCATAATCAACCTCTCTGGCAGAGAAGATTTGAGGTTTCAAGTTAACCTCATCTTGAATGCTCCAACACAAATAGCCCCCGTCTTCATGTGATGGCTAGTCTCTCTCACCCACCAAGCAAAGGCTACACTTAAGTGACAGCACACTCAGTGGATAATGTAGTAGAGATAGAATCAGTCACCATGCCCATGTTTTCCCACTTGCTAGCAATTAAGTGGATGACCAAATAATGCACACAACAAACTACCGGCAACCTAGACCTAGATGCCTTGTATAACTTGAACTGGTAGACCATTACATCCTTAGTGATCTCTTACCAAAGCTCCTGTAGGGTAGGGGTGGTGGCACTAAACACAGAAATCGAGCATCAGTGCTCATCAAAATTCATGAACTCCTGGGTGTAGAAGCCACAATGCGACCCCAACTTATCCAAGCTCATCCCAAAGTCCCTCTCACCCAAATGGAACTTCATTGCATCAAGTTGGGTCCAAAAGATGTTTTTCATTTCAAGCTCGAGTATGCACAAGAACTATAGAGTGAGCTCGCTAAATGTAGGCTCTCAAAAGTCAAAGAAAGATAACCAACCTTCAAAATCTACCAATGGTCGAACCTCATCCACCATGCCTAGTTGGGCCAATGTTTCCTAGTTAACAACCTTGTTGGCCTTAAACTTCTTCTTCATCAAGATATCATATCACTTCCCTTGAAAATCCTACTTGAAGTCAAGAAGAGAGTTCAACCTCTTTGTCGACCTCTTGGTGTGAATTAGGAGCTTCTCATGGTGCTTCGTCATTCTAAAAAGGGTAGAAAATTTTCCCCAGTGCAACAATAATCTCAAATATTATCATGGAAATGTCAAGAATATGAGCTCTAATCAGAAATTAGTAAAATTCCCCTTCATAAAGCAAATCTCTATTCAACTTAAGGCATTAGGGTGGTTAGGCTTAACAACTAAAGCTAAATGCATAAAAATCATGGGACTTCAACACAATGTAATCCACTATCATACCAAAGGACTACCAATTCCTAGAATCCATGAAGTCCAACGTAAATAAGATAACTAGGGCATTCTCAATAAATCACAAGTCATTTAAACATCCATTGAAGTTATAAGATCCATAGAATCAACATGTAAAACTAAAATTCTGTCAAACATACAATTCCAACTTTTCTTTTTCCAAACATAACACCGAAAATTGCAACTTCCAAAAGCCATGCTATCAACTTAAACCAAACCTAAATGGGCAAGCAAAATCAATCAACTAACTTATATAAGACCTACCCATAACCATAAATCAATCCAATCTTTCATAAACTTAAAACAAATTTAGAGAGAAAAGGTTACCTCAAGAGAGAAAAAACCAAATATATGGGAATGAAAAATTTCAATTTGGACAAGAAAAAGGGTCCTCCAAGGATGGAAAACCTTACCTGGGATGCAAGGAAGCTATGGTTTGAGTTTGGAGTCTTATGGAATAAGTTTAAGTGAATTTTGTGTGAATTGGTGAAAAACTGACTCAATCACAAATATATACTAGCGAAACACAACTTTAAACTCACGTGTGAAACTGCGTGTGTTACTTAAAACTTCCTCAACATACTATTAAACATAGTATGAAGGAGACTGTGTTCGGGGTATGAACCCTAAAATTTTAAAAACACAAAACTGAAGCACGAGGATAAACATTGGAGTGAATGTGATCATGTATTTGTAACACGCCTTCAAACACGGGCATGAATTTGACAATGTTTGATGACTGGAGCTCAAAAAGTTTGAAATTAGAAGAATAACATGGGCTAACTAACATCGTGTTAGTGAAACACCGTATTTTCTATGGTCATGAAGGAGACCGTGTTTGTTCTTTGAAACTTGAACTTTTTGAACACAAAAAAGAAACATGTTTTCTATCAAAAGTGTGACTAAAACCGTGTTTTGTGATCACATTTAAGAATATGGGCATGTTTGTGTGTGTGTTTAGGTTCTGGAATGTTAAGCTTTTGAAAACACAAGTAAGACCCTGGGCATGATAGAAATCATGTATTGCAAGCATGTTTCATCACACGATTGTGACACACTGTGTTTGGCCACTGTAGCTCAAATAAAAACTCCACATTAAACATAAATTTAATAAATCAAACATGGCTATGTTTGAAACGATGTTGGTGACATGGCCGTAAACATGCATGCATTTGCCCCTTGAATTTAGAAAAATTTGCAAACTTACTACAAATTGAACTTAGCCTTTTTCCTCATTTTAACACAAAATTGTTCTGAAAATTCTCTGGATGCTTGCATCAAGAATTACAGATTATAAGAACATAGGACAATGAAAATCAAAATAACCTATTATTACTAAAATAAACTAAATGAAAACAAAGTTAAATGAAAATATTAATGCTTGCATTGCCTCCCAAGAAACTTGGTTTAAAGTTGTTGCCCTGGCATCTTCCTTGATAACTCAAGGAGGTTCTTCCTTCCTCTCCAAAGCTTTCACATCTACATGACCATCAGTTTTACAATGGAAGGCTATGTTGCAGATTCCTCTTGGATACAGCTCAAGGTTTGCCAGTAAAGCAACTTGCGGTCTTTCAAAAAGATCTTAATAAGTTGACCCAAATGCGTCTTGAAATTTTGTGTACTCAGTCTCATGTTCCTCAACTCTGACTCAATTTTAGTCATGCACTAATTCTCTTAAAAAAAAGAACAAGAAGTTTGCAATCCAAAAATAACCTAAAAATTTAAAGAAAAATGTTACAATAAAATAAACGGCTAGATTAGTAAAGATCAATATTTCAAGTAGCAATCTCAACAAATGTTCCTTGACAACGACACCAAAAACATGGTGTGTTCTTCAGTTGACACAAACCTTTTTTATTACACTAATAAATAACATGGATATGACAAATTTCTCTATACTTATAAATATTTGAACTCACATGCAATCATATCTATCATTAAAGTATAGCAATGGCAAGTATGAAGATCAATTTTCCCAAATAATGGAGCTTTTTTACTATACTCAACCTTTCTCTATTATCTAACTGACAATTAAGGAGTTTGTTTCACTAATTAACTAAGAATGAACTACACTAAACTAATGTTGTAGTAAAAATAATTAACAACTAACTACTGGCAGCATAGGACAATTTAGATGACAAACAATAAGAAATATCACACTTAGATACAAATTTCCCTAGAAATCCCTTGTGTTGCCTTTACCTTGGTTTAATAGGATTGTGATTAACTTGGACTGTGGAATACCGCCTAACTTGGATTAGATCCTTATTATTCTCAATACACTAATCTCTATTCTTAAGTCACTAATAAGATATCTAGGCCAACCATGCTCTCTTAGAATGCATTACTAGTCCTAAAAGGTACTACTAGGTTTCACCCTAGTCTAGCGGTATTATATCGCACCCATTACTCCAGTTGTGATAATATCCCTTCTATCCAATAGTGATCCACAACAAATAGGCTGCATACAACTTGTCATATGTTTGTCATCCCACATTGACTTAATAAGATGGCTACTTTTAATCAACACATCAAAGAAGAAAAGATAGATCGCAAGAAAAACAAAATCATACTAAAGTATAAAGTAATCACAATCATAAAATCAACCTCTAGTTCATCTATTGTAACCATGAGTAGGAAAATTTGGCTCAAAGTGTCGTAAAATAAACACAACAAAATCAAAGAAAAGCAAGGAAAAGAAACCTCCATCTTTGAATTGCTTCTCCTCTAAGGAATCCTTGATCCGGTTTGCTTTAAATAGTGTTGATCATCAAAACTACCTCCGGCAACATTCCTCCACGAAAATTCTCTTATGTTTCTCTATTTCTTGCCTTATCTTTGCCTTTTTTGCGCTTCCCAGGTAGCCCTTGGTTGTCTCTAGGCGGCCCCTACTATTTTTCTTGAAAACCTTAAAAATAGCTTGAGAAACCCTAGTAGCATGTGAACACGGTTTGTGTCATGGGCATGTTTGGGTGAACATAGTTAAGAACACGAGCATGTTCAAGACTTTGTTTGACTCCTAGAATGTAAAAATCATGAAATTTAATGACACAGTTTGGAACTTAGGCATGACAAGAACACTAGCGTGTCTAAAGCCATATTTGAGCTGACATGGGCATGTCCAAAGCAATGTTTGATCCAATTTTTACCAAAACTTACAATTTAACTCCAAAAGTTTGTAGAAATCCTAACTCAAATGAAGTTGACATATTACCTAACAATAAAATATAAACTAATTAAGCACCAAATCCTAACATAAACACATTAAAAGACAAGCAAATATAAGAGAAAAATTCCTAGAAAATATTACTAAATATGAGCATATCAATTGTGCAGATACTGACATTGTTGAGCCCCAGCAACCACTGAGGGTTCTTAAGGTAGTCTTTTGTTATAGGTATATTGTTTTTTCAATCCTTGATATTTTAGTATTGTTGATTACTTGTTGGATAAGCTATCTTACTAACTATAGTCATCTTAATCACAAAGGCTAGTAAGGCGCATGGTGGACTTTTGAGGCTTGCCATCAGGACTTGCAGCTAGCGCAGGAGTTAGATGTGTAGATCTTAGTAGCATTAGCCTTATGTATATGATGTACACTAGTAGCCTCCGATGTGTATGGATAAAGTGATGAGCTCTAGGGTTGCCTTTGGGTGTTGTGCATAACTTTCTTTTGTTGGGTGCCCGCACACAATTAATTATTTGTATTATTATGATTAACACGGCCCCTTTGCGGGCCTACCCAGGAAGCCTATGGGAACTTATCACACACTAGTCACAATTGACTAATTGATTACATGCATATTAGTTAAAACCTTTATGCTAGTTATTTAATCCTACTATGTAGCCAAGCACAAGCAATGCTTTGACTTAAGTAACAAAACAAGTTATAAAACATAAGCATAAATCATAAAACATTGCCTAGGTTTTCATATAAAATCAAAGTTTCAAAGCATTCAAAGCGTACAAAATAACTATGGAATTAATTACACATAGTCAACCTTGTGCAAGCATTCATACAAAAGTAGACTATGCTTGCAGCCAAGAGTAACTCTAGAAAACACTACACAACATGAACATTTGAGGAAACTAGTGTAATAAAACTATATACTAAACCATAAAACTGAGATCCATAACTAAGCTCCCACCGTAGAGCAAGCTCCCGATGGCAAGCTTTATAAGCCCTCCCTTTTGCTTCATTAACCTCTGTCAGCCAAATAAACAATTGTAGTTAGTACCATAATGTAACCAATAAGCAAACCATAAACTAGAATCATAAAGATTCAAATAAACCATATACCTACTTGTGAGCTTAGGCCAACAACCTTCAATGGTTGCTGGCTCAACAACACCCAAAAACTGCACAGCAAAGACTAAGTGGGTGGCAATCAATGATTCTCGCTAAGAAATCCTTCAACATGCAAGAAAAATACTAAGCACACACATATATATAATATATGAAGTCTACTGCACGTGCTTATAGTCTAAGGGCTAACATATGTGCATATATTTGAGTCTTTTGGGACTCCTCCTCTCCTAGTTCTCACACAGATGTCACCCCATGCCTAGCAAGTTTTGGCCATTAATTCACTCCTAGAAAGCTTGGCTTGCTAATGTCCTAGTAAGCTAAGGTCACTAAATAACCTTCTTTTAAATGTTGTGTAGGTGGACACGATGGATGAACCTCGCTTACGTTCCAATGAACTCACTAGGTGTACTAAGCCATCACACAGTACCTCAAGTCCTTAAACTTACCTAGGTTACTTTTATACTAAGCTTCCACCTTAAATCCTTGCCAAGAGTTTTAATGGGCTTTCACTTATGCCTCAAGTAACCTTCCCTAAGCACATACCTATCCACCATTACTTGGTTCACCCTAGTGGAGTAGCAAAGACCATGGTTGGACTCATTTACTAGGTTCTTTGGAACCCACCTAGGTGCACTAAGGTTCCCACATACAAGCCTCAAATCTAAAAGCCAACTAGGCTTCCGGTGGTACTAAACCTTGCACCCAACTAATAGTCCTTTATTATGGCCAAATATGCCTTTAATTTGAACTAAAATACATCTAAAATTGGGAAAATCTAGGCTTGGTGAAGGTATGGAAATGATATCTCTTTCTCTTAGCTTCACATGGAATCTTGAATCACCTCAATTGAACACCTGAGCTAAAAGTTATGGTAAAAATACTACAGTATGTCAATGCTATCGAGTGCTGGCGCCTAGGCACTAGAGGCCATTTTTCTTCGGGTTCCAAATGGGGTCCTAGACACTGCAGCACCACCTAGCAAATATGTGCATCCACCAACTAACACCATTCATAAAACTACTCAAATTATACCACAAGCAAGCTATGAATAGGATCAAATATGCATGAATCATAAATCCGTTACCTCAATTAACCTTGAATTAGCTCAATCATTCAACCACAAACTAAGAACTTTAAGTCCAAAGGTTCCAGTAAGGTTTCCTAGGTTCCAAGACAAATAAAAGGTATATGGAACAAAATTAACACTAACCCAACAAAACCCAAGCTTCATTGAGCTTAAGAAACATGAAATCATTAAGAACAAAAGCTTACCTTTTGCCCAAAACCTTGCCCAAGCTGAAAAATATTTCCAAGAGCTCTAATACCATGAAAAACAAGCAAAACAACCTTTCTTTGACTTGGGCAACACAAAAGCTTTCTAATTTAATGAAGAAATCTTGGTTTCAAAGAGGATTTGATAAGAGATTGAGAGGAAGGAGAAGAGCTACAGATTTTGGGCTAGAAATGGGATGAGTAGTGGTAAAAATTCATCCCCCAAATGTGTTTTAAACACAAAACCTCCCCTTCCCCCAAAATTTTTTAAAGTTGTGAAAATACGCCTTCCCTAAATAGTAATAAGGGTTTTACACCATAAGCAAAAACTTAATTAACTTGAATTTTGGGCTTTAAAAAAAATGAGATTTTTACTCCAGGGACTTCTCACAACCCTCTGAGATGTAAAATGACCATTTTGCCCTTGGGGGAACCTAGTGCAAAAGCACTCGGAACCAACTAAACCTTTAATAACTTACTTGACCTTGCTAATTCACCTCTAATTAAGGTATTTAAGCTAAGAATTTATGAATTTACCTAGTTGACCAAGCATTCTTCTAGGAGGGCTATAGCAATGATAACAGTATGATGGCTTTGTATGCTTTGAAACTTTGGACCTCGAGTTTATGAAAAATACCTAGGTTATGTAAATGTTTTAATGGTTTCCACTTGCCTAGGTGAAAGCAATACTTGCATGCATATTTGCATTCTAGGTTAATAACTAATTGCTTGAAGTTTTTAACAAGGACACACATGATTAATTAGCCAATCACAACCAGTGTAAGACACATTCTCATAGTCTACCTGGGCTGACCATGAGAGGCCATGTTAGTCGGTATTAGAACTTTGGCCATTAATATTAGAGGCTAGGAGCTGAGATCTAGTTTATAGTCCATGTTCTAGGTTACTTAGTACTAACAAATATCTATGGAATGTTGTCTAGCTTTGGTTATAGGTTGCTATGGTTAACACTAGGTCAAGTACTACATGGGGAGCTAGGGACCTAGGTGAAGGTTTTGGTTATCTAACTATGGCAAGGTTTGATGAGATAGCCAATGTGTTGCAAGGCATAAATCTGACTATGCTGCAAGTAGCACAAGGCATGACCGTCATCTTGAAGGAGATATTTGAAGACCATGAAAATGGAAGAGCCATTTAGAGGGGGATGACCAAGTGGGTGAACAAACCTAAGGTCAAGAGAGGTATGCCGACCCATAGCAATTGCCTAGGGCCTATGAGAGGCCCATGAGAGGCAAGAACTTGCTCATGAGTATGATGATGAGTAAGAGGACCTAGAGGCCCCAATGTAGGGAGAGACATCACACCAAATCAAGCTACTTAAGAAGTTCAAGATGGTTGACCCACCACATTTTAATGGGTTAGGTGACCCCAACAAATCAGAGGATTGGTTGAATGGGATGAATCGACTCTTCGGTTGTGGAGGCTATGAATCAGAACAAAGGATGATCTTAGTACATTTATTTTTTGGAGGGAGTGCTAGCTTATGGTGGGATGATGTCCTCGAGATGTTGAAGGAAAACAATGGGAATCAACTAGAGCATAAGATGAAAGTGCCTATGTGGTTAGACTTTGAAAAGAAGTTTTAATAAGAGTACAGTAGTGTGGTGGCACAAAACCAAAGGAGGATTCAATTTAAGAATCTTACTCAAGTTGAGATGTCCATTTAAGAGCATCGACAGCGCTACAATGCATTTAGTCAGTATGCTGCATATATGGCTGGAAATGATGAGCTCAAGGCCAAAAAATTCTTCCAAGACCTTAAGCCCATGGTCTAGAGATATATGGCGATGATGGACACTTAGAGCAACGGCCAAGTTGTTCAAAAGGCATTGGCTCTAAAGGGAGAGTTAGAGGATTCGAGAGCTCCAAGCAAGAAGATGGAGCATGGACCTTGCAACTTAGGAAAGAGTGCTGTTAAGCATCTTTTGATGGGTAAGCCAATTGAGAATCATGGGCCAACCAACAAAAGGGGGCTTTTGCCCTAGGTTTAGGAAGTTCCATGGCTCTAAGCCATGTACTCTTGAGGATGAATAATTGCAATAATTGTGGATAGGGTGGTCAGTAGATGAATGAATCCTGCATGCTTGACTCATGCTTGGTCCACCTTAAAGCCCTCCACTTGCACTCTTTTTCATAAGAAATCAACATGTTGCCACCGAAGTAGTAGTTCAACCAAGGGTCTACGCCATGGCCAGTCATGTGACTAGGGAGCTAGTCACCACTCAAGGTAACTTTACATTTTAGAGTAGTAACATTAAGATATTTTTTAATATTGGTGCTACTCTTTCTATGATATCGTATACTTTTGGTAAATCGAGTGAATTTATAATGTGAATTTTGAAATGAGATCTAACTCATTAAAACTATAGCAAAAGGTTTTATTATAATCCATGCGATGGTTACTAGGTGTCCATTGTAGGTAGGTAGCCATGATTTTGCTTGTGAGTTATGAGTTATGGACTTGATGTCTTATGACCTAGTGCTGGGAATGGATTGGCTAAGTATAAGAGATAGATTGACTATGCTAGTCACTCAATCAATGTTACTAATTCTCTTGGACCTAGAGTGACTTGCATAGGAGGGGTTCCTAGTTGATTTGCTCGGGTTACCATCCAAGTAGGACACATAGTCTTCCATTCACTTTTTACTTTGAATGGAACGAATTTGATTACCCCATTACTAAATGTTAGCTCCTGAAATGGATGAGCTGCAAAAGCAGTTAGAAGAATTGCTGGAGAAAGGCTTTACAAAGCCTAGTATTTCACCATAAAGAGCTTCGGTATTGTTTGTCAGGAATAAGGATGGAACTTTCAAACTGTTCATTGATATAGAATGTTGAATGCAGCAAAAGTCAAGAATAAGTATATGCATCCTATAATTGAGGATCTATTTGACAAACTGAGGGGAGTTAAGGAGGAGTGTATCCTGAAGACCACCTTTGGGACAAGATACAGGTAGTACAAGTATACAGTTATGCCGTTCAATTTGACAAATGCCCCGACAATGTTCATAGAAGCCATGAATAGGATCTTTAAGCTGTTCTTGGATTAGTTTGTTGAAGTTTTTATCGATGATATCTTATTAAGCTCGTAGTTCACCCAAGAGCATAAGGAGCACCTTAGGACAATTTTGCAATACTAAAGGACAACTAGTAGTTTTCTAAGTTGTCTAAGTATGGGTCTTGGTCTGAAAGGATATACTTTCTTCAGTGCATCATAATTGTTTAAGGTTTGTTAGTTGACCCCGATAAGGTTCAGGTGGTGGTTGGGTAGAAAAGGATAACTATGATGATAGAAATTCAAAGCTTCTCATGCTTGACAGGCTACTATAAAAGGTTCATAGAGAAATTCTTTATGATAGCAGCATTGTTGACGGTGTTAGTGTCGTGCCTAAAAAGCCAATCATGAGTTGATTGTATTTTTGCACATTGAGTCATGATATTTTATTAAGGCATTAATCCAGCAATTATGTTTGTTGTTCTGTTTCTGCGTAATATAATAAACATAATTGTAACCCAAGAATAATGATATTCTTAAACGTCTCTGGTCTAGTATTATTGTGGAGCGGGTTGCAATAATACATAACGACTAGCATATGTGGAGACTAATATGAGATATGTAGTCTACATATGGGTACAAGTTGGAGAACTTGTGTACTGGACCAACCCACCATGAGAACACTACATGGATCGTTATATGAGTGTCATAAGTGATTCTCATAGTGATCATGGTATATGTAGTCCTTCGACCTAAGATCATCAAGGTTCCCTACATGTGAGTCACATACTTTGATACTTTCCTTTGTTGCTCATAACTGAGTGAACTTGAAGGAGGTCATTGGGTATGTCACATATCATGCGGAGGGATTTGTATGATCAAGACGAGATTTGTCCCTCCTATGTAACGGGAGCAATATCTTCGGGCCCCCTGATAAAGTGAGACTTAGAAAATGCATGGCTATGCTTGGATGAGTTGATATACGATATCAATGTCATCAATTTAAGTCGGTCTACTCGGTAATCAAGAAACCAAAGATTGGGCTATACGAGAGTGACACATTTCATGTCTCGTGCTCAGTCTTGATATCTTGGACAAAGGGACAATAGCATATATCGATGATTGATCATAAAGGTTTAGTCGAATCACTGACAATCTTGTCACTTTGGTAGCAATGATGTGTTGCTAGACACCGCTCATTACTTATGATCATAAATGTGATTTATGATCATTGCCAACGTGGTAAGAGCTTATTGGGTCGCACACATAGAGCTATTTGGATCATTAGAGTGCGTGGGCTAATTATTTGGGTTATGGTTTCACAATAATTTCGTATTAACAATGGGCCCAAGAGTTGAGCCATTATTAAGCCCGAAATTAAAGCCTAATTGGATTAGGGCTTTGAAACCCATTAGGCCTGGAAGTTGAGTCTCACTATAAATACAACTTTTAGTGAGAAATTCGCAGGTCTCCTTGCCCTAGCCTCCCAAAAGGATAGCCGCACTCTTCTCTTGCAATTCTTTGGAGGACGCAAGCTAGCACTGCGAGCGCAAGAAAAATGCATCTGCCGGGACGTGGTGGAAGTGTGGTGATCCCGAGAGGCTCGTGTGGATATCATAGAGAGCTTGAACACATCAACTGTTCAGGTTTTGTGATTCGACCCTACAGTTGAGTAAGAAATCTCCACCGAAAATCAGGTATGAAAGTTTTTGAACACCCGATTTACCCCGTTTCACTTGGATCTTGGAGGGTTTTGGTTAAATTCCGCTGTGCTGTTTGGCTCCCGAAACCTAACAGACGGCTTTAACCAAGAAAGCTCAGAAGTTCATGTGGACACTAAAGTGTAAGGAGGCTTACATGGTGTAGAAGAAAAGGTTGACAAATGCACTTATACTCATCTTGCCATACCTGAACAAGGCCTTAACGGTGTACATGGGTGCATCAAGTTTTGGTTTAAGATGTGTCTTAATGCAAGAGAACCAAGTGATCGCCTATGGCTCAAGGCAATTAAGGCCTAATAAGTTAAACTACCCAATTAATGACCTTGAGCTAGTGGCAATAGTTTTGCACTTAAGGTTTGGAGGCACTGCCTGATGGGGAGGTCATTTCAAATTTTCACTAACCATAAGAGTTTTGAAATACTTGTCCATTCAAAAGGGGTTAAACATGAAGCAACATTAGTGGATTGAGTACATAAAGCACTATGATTACTCAATTAAGTAGTGTACTAGAGAAAAAAAATGTGGTAGCGGATGCCCTGATCATAGAGAGATTGTTTCTCAGTTTAGCATGAGTTTTGGCAAGACTGAGAGAAGTCCTTAGTTTGTACTCTAAAGATTCTGGTGAGGGTTTATGAAGCCCAAAGTAAGGTTTCATTATTGAAAAAGATTTTAGATGAGGAGACCTTCAGTACCATAAGGAAGAAATTTTAGTACAAGGAGGGAATACTATACCATGGAGATTGACTCTATCTGCTAAATGTTATAGGAGGCACATAATAGTAGGCTAAGCATTCATCTCAATGTTAGCAAGATGTAATAGGATTTGAAGAAACATTTTTGGTGGTTGGGACTTAAGAAGGATATGCCTGCGCATGTAGCTAAGTGTTTGACATCCCAAATGGTTAAGGTAAAACATCAGAAATAGCTGGGTGGGCACACTTCAAAGTTTACCTGATGGAGGACCATCTATCTCAAAGGCCTCCAAGAAATAAAAAACACATTGATGATAGGCACAAGACTCATGAGGAAAAAAGGCCAAAGAAACACAATAGGCACTCCAAGTGCTTATCTTGGTACACCTGGAAGCCAACATGGAGCCCTCCTACACTATTTCAACATCTAGTCGAGCCCTTTGTGTCTAGCTATAAAAACATTGAAAAACTCATCAGAAATAGAAGGCATAAGCCAAAACCTTAAGTGACACTTAATGTGCACCTGAGAGCCTTCGAAGAGCCCTTTTAGGCTTTCTTGTATGCCTGAGCATTTTTGTTTAATTTTCCTACTTACTTAGTTTTTTCCCAAATAGTATTTAGCTAAATAACAGGTTTGGAACTTGTGGGACATGCCACATGGATTTTGTGCGGAGTGTTCAAGCCATGTTTGTAAAGCCTAGTTTGAATAGGATTGCTTCTTTTTCTAGGTTTAGGATTTTTATTTCATTCAAGGTATTTAAGGATGAAAACCCTAGCTTCATAACTATAAATAAGGCCTGTGTTTTTTATTTTCAAAACTAGATTAATAAGATTTAGGTTGCTTTGAGCAATACTTATCTCTCTTGTTCTTTCTCAATTTATTAGTGCACTTGTCCACCAACTTCTTCTTTTCCAATCAAATTTCTTGTTTTTAAAGTCTTGATTCCATCTTCTTCTTTTGCAGCGAAAGATGTTTTGAAATTTTGAAAAGCCAAGTCCAGTAAGAAAATTAATAAATATCAATCAAACAAAGGCTGGAAAAGAGTTTGAAAAAAGGAAAGGCTTCAATTTTCATCAAAATTCTAGTTACCTAAAACCCTAATCTCAAGAACCTTAATTGTCTCTCTCTTATTCTTTCAATATTTCATTATAAAAGCATCATATTCTTTCCTTTTCCTTTCTTCTGAAAGTTTTTTCTAATTTATATTCTTTCTTTCAAAAAGGATTTTGAATAATTTTCAAGGATTTAAAGTACTTGTGTGCTTTAAGTGAGTTGATTTAGAAACTGGGAGTTTTGATTGTTTAAGCAACTTTCCATTAAAAAATTTGAAAGAAAAAGAGTGTTTATAAGGATCTTTGATTTTAAATACAATGTGTAAGAAAGTTGGCTGAGACATAAAGGAAGAAAGTTGAGGAGGGATCCATCTACAAGTCATGAAGTCACCAACTATGAAGATGATGACCTTGAAAGCTTGCCGGCACCACCACCATCTAGGAGACCTTTGAGGGAGAAACCAAAGAAGGACCTAAACCTCAATACAATCAACCTAAAAATTCCACCATTCAAGGGGAGGAGTGACCCAAATGCATTCTATGAATGGGTGGCCAAAGTGGAGATGATATTTGAATGCTATACCTACCTTGAGGACAGGAAGGTAAAGATTGCCACTTTGTAGTTTATTGACAATGCTCTTGCTTATTTGACTCACGTTGTAAACTCTAGACAAAGAAATCAAGAGAAGTCAATGTGAACATGGCAAGAATTGAAGACCATAATGACGAAGAGGTTTGTGCCTAGCTACTTTCAAAGAGAGTTACATTAAAAGCTCTAAAGGCTAACTGAAGTCACAAACACTGTGGAACACTATTTTAAGGAGTTGGAGGTGCCCTTGAAGAGAGCCAACATTAAGGAAGATCAGAAAGCCACTATGGACAGATTCTTGCAAGGCCCAAACCTTAACATTGCCACCTTAGTGGAGTTACACCCTTGTGTGGAGCTTGATGATGTGGTGCATATAGCCATTCAGATAGAAAGGCAACTCAAAATAAGAGAGACAGCAAGGTTTTACACAAAACCAAACCCTAATCCAAAGCAACTTGTGGCAATGATGAGAGGAATGAGGAGCCAAGGAAGGGGGGCTTCGAAGACAAACTCAAGGAACCTTTCAAGAGCCAATCTCAAAGTCCTTAAGAAGGTAATCTTGATTCTATGTTTGGGGCTAGAAATCATGTAAAAATTTGATTTAAGCCAACGTGTGGCAATGATGGGAGGAAGGAGGAGCCAAGGAAGGGGGACTTCAAAGCCAAACTTGAGGAACCTTTCAAGAGCCAATCTCAGAGTCCTCAAGAAGGTAATCTTGATCTATGTTTGAGGCTAAAAATCATGTAAAAATTTGTTTTAAGTGCCAAGGTAGGGGGCATTAAGCAAGATATTGTGTTGATCAAATAAATATGGTGCTCAATGATGTTGGAGAAATGGTCATGGATGAGAATGAGAGAGAGAGGAGCATGAAGAGCCTATTATGATGGAAGACTTGAAGATGAACTTTGTGGAAGAAGAAGTCACATTAGTAGCAAGAAGGGCCTTGAATGTTCACATCAAGGATGACCACAATAAGAGGGAGAACATCTTCCACTCTAGATGTCACATTGGAGAAAAGGATTTAGCATGATTATTGATAGAGGAAGTTGTACTAAGGTTGCTAGTATGACTTTGGTTAAGAAATTGTAACTAGATACCACATGACACCTAAGGCATTACAAGCTTCAATGGCGTAACAATGAAGATGAGGTAAAGGTAACAATGCAAGTCATGGTAGCCTTCAAAATTAAGAGATATAAAGATAAAGTGCCATGTAATGTTGTTCCTATTGAAGCAAGCCACATTCTTTTAGGAAGATCATGGGAATATGATAGAACGTCATACATGATGGTTTCAAGAATACATTCTCCTTCCAATTCAGAGACAAGACTATCACATTGGCATCACTTTCACCACAACAAGTCATGTTAGATCAAAAGAACATTCATAGTGAGGTTGAGAAAAAAATCAAAGAGAGGAAAGAAAGAGATGAGGACCTGAGTGAAAAGGGGAAAGTTAAGAGATTAAAAGAGAGATGTGAGATGAGTGACCTTGAGTGATGAAGAGTGTTGAGAGTTCCCAAGGTAAGACTTGAGAGAATAAAAGAGAGCTTGATAACAAAAATAAATGATGTGAGGAAGCCCTTTAAGCACAAAAAGCTAGTGCTTCTTTTACTTTACAAAGAAACTTTGTTCTTATCTAGTGACTTAGCCAAAACACATCCTAGTGTTATTGTTTTTTGTTGAAGGTCTACGAAGGTGCGTTTCCCAATGAGCCTAGATGACTACCTCCATTAAAGGGCACTGAACATCAAATAGATCTCATCCTTAGAGCTCCTATTCCAAACAAGCCAGCCAATAGAAGTAACCTTGACGAGATGAAGGAGATTCAATGACAAGTTGAAAACCTACTCCTAAATGTTTTGATGAGAAATAGATTAAGCCCTTGTGCTATGTCTATGATTCTAATGTCTAAAGAAGATGGAATTTGGAGGACGTGCATAAATTGTAGGCTAGTCAACAAAATCACTGTAAAATGTAGAATTTGTAAAATGTAGACATCCTATTCCTAGATTAGATGACATAATAGATGAGTTGCATGGATCCACTATATTCTTTAAGGTTGATCATAAGAATGGTTATCATCAAATTAGGATGAAAGAGTGGAATGAAAGGAAAAATGCTTTTAAAACTAAATTTTGGTTATATGAGTCATTAGTGATGCCATTTGGTCTATCTAATGCTCCTAGCACTTTTATGAGACTCACGAATCATGTTTTAAGGAAGTTCATTGGAAAGTTTGCGGTTATTTACTTTGACGACATCTTAATGTATAATAAGAGCCTACACAAGCATGTTAATCATCTCAGGCATATGTTAGAGACTTTAAGAGCACAAAAGTTGTATGTCAACCTTAAGATGATTTCTTTTTGTACTAACTATGTGATCTTTCTTGATTTTGTTTGTGACCTCCAAAGGTGTGGAGGTTGGTCAAGAAAAGGTACTGGCCACCAAGAGTGGACAACTCCTAAGCCCATTTCTGAGATGAGATTTTTTGTTGCCTTGCTAGTTTTTATAGGAGGCTTATAAAAAATTGCTCAAGTATTTTTGCACCTTTAAATGAACTAGAAAATAAGAATGTAGGCTTTATGTAGTAAAAGGCAGAAGAAGATGCATTTAGGACACTTAAGCACAAGTTAAAAAATGCCCCCTGTCCTAACTTTGCCCAATTTTTCTATGAATCTTGAAGTTGAATGTGATGCATGAGGACATGGTATTGGAACTTTTTTTATGTAGGAAGGAAAACCCATATCTTACTTTTCTGAGAATCTAAGTTGAGCCACCTTGAACTACCCCATCTATAGCAAGGAGCTATATGCTTTAGTGAGAGCTCTCGAAACTTGGAAACATTACTTGTGGCCAATGGAATTCATCATCCACACTGACCACCAATCTTTGTATAACTAGAAAGGCTAAGGAATGTTGAATAGAAGGCATGCAACTTGGATAGAACTCATAGAAACATTTTTGTACCACATTAAGTACAAACAAGCTAAAGAAAAAATTGTTGCCGATGCATTGTTAAAGTGGTATGTTCTTCTTACTTCTTTAAATGCTAAGGTTTTAGGTTTTGAATACTTGAAAGACTTATATGAGAATGTTTCTAACTTTGATGAGCTATATGCCAAGTGTGCACATTCAAGTTTTGACAAGCACTATAAGGTTGATGTTTTTTTTAAGCAAGATAAGTTGTGCATACTTAAGCATTCTTTGAGATCTTTGCTAATCCAAGAAGCTCATGGATGAGGCCCAATGGGACACTTTGAGATTGAAAAGACCTTAGCATGATCAAAGATAAGTTCTATTAGTCAAGGATGGAAAAACATGTTGAAAGATTTTGTGCATGATGTCTTGAGTGTAAAAAGGCTAAGTCAAAACTAAACCCTTAAGGACTCTATACTCCATTACCTATTCCTACTCACCCTTGGATTGATATTTCTATGGATTTTTTTTGCAGGAATTCCTCAAACAAGAATTAAAAGGAGTCAATCTTTACAAATGTGGATAGGTTTTCAAAGATCACATAATTTGTTCCATGTCATAAGACAAATGATGCTATGAACTTTGCCAATATTTTGTTCAAAGAAGTTGTAAATTTTGTATGGATTTCCAAGACTAATTGTGAGTGACTGAGATGTGATGCTCCTTAGTCACTTTTGGAGAGTTTTATGGAGTAATTTAGGTACTAAACTCATGTTCTCTACTACTTGCCATCGACAAACTAATGGCCAAACTGAGGTAACAAATAAAACTTTGATTACTATCTTAAGAGCCATAATTCAAAGGAATTTGAAAACTTGGGAAGAAGTTTGGCCTTATGTTGAGTTTGCTTATAATAGGGCAAGGTATAAAACAACTTGACATTCACCTTTTAAAGTTGTTTATGGTTTTAATCCACTAACCCCTATGGACTTAATGCCTTTACCTCTAAGGCAACTTTCTAGTTTAGATGAAGCTAAAAAGGTTAAGATGGATAAAGAATTGTATTAGAAAGTGAGGCTATAAATTGAAAAGAACACTCAACAACATGCAACCCAATCCAATAAAGGAAAGAAGAAAGTGACATTTGAGCTAGGAGATTAGGTTTGGGTTCATATAAGGAAAAAGTGGTTTCCTTGCCAAAGAAAGTCTAAGCTTCAAACTCAAGGAGATGGAACTTTCAAAGTGTTGGAAAAGATCAACGACAATGGCTACAAATTGGACTTAAGAGGTGAGCACAATGTTAGTGCAACTTTCAACATTTTCTGACCTATCTTTGTTTGATATAGGTGCTGATTTGATGAAAAATCCCTTTGAGAAATGGGGAGATGATGGAGGACCATCCAACTTAGAGGCTTACAAGAATAAAAGGAGCCATTGAAGATAAGCATATGACCTATCACAAGGAAAAAGGTGAAAGAAACACAAAAGGCACTCCAAGTGCTCATCTCACCACACTTGGGGCCTGCCCACACCATTTCACAATCTTGCAGAGCCCTTTGTGTCTAGGACCTCAAGAACTTCAAGACATACCATATAATGAAGATTTAAGCTTGGAAAATTTGGAAAGCTCATCAGACATAGGAAGCTCAAGGTTGCACTTGAAACCCTCCTAGGAGCCCTTCTATGCTTTCTAGTATGCCTAAGCATTTTTGTTCAATTTTTTTTGCATATATTATTTAGCTAAGTAACATGTTTGGAACACATGGGACACATGCCATATGGATTTTGTGTGGAGGAGTGTTCAAACCATTTTTTCAAAGCCTAGTTTGACTAAGATTGCTATTTTTTTCTAGGTTTAAGGTTTTTCTTTCATTCAAGCTGTGTAAGGCTAAAAACCCTAACTTCTCAACTTTAAATAAGGAAAGTGTTTTGTGTTTCTATAAGTAGATTAATAAAATTAAGGTTGCTTTAACCAATACTCCTCTCTCTTGCTCTTTCCCAACTTCTTGGTGCACTTGTGCAAAAAGTTCTTCTTTACCAATTAAATTTCTTCTAAATTCCCTTCTATAATTTTGCTTCTTACCTTTGCTACTATTTTTAACATCTTTTCTTTTCCTTCAATCAATTTCTTCTTCTCGGACTGAGTTAGTGGAGTAGACTTTTGGGTATGCTTTAGAACTAACATCCGCAAGCAACAAGCAACACATCATTACCTCTATTAGAGAGGAAGTGGAGATCCATTATGATGGAATTCCTAGTTAGGCTACCAAATACCTGAAGCCAACATGATTCTGTGTGGGTAGTGGTCTATAGGTTGATCAAGCCAATGCACATTTTACCCATTTAGATCACCTACATCATGAAGAAGTTGGCTTAATTATACATCAAGGAGGTGGTGAGGTTACATGGCATAATAAATTAGATTACATATGGTGGGAATCCTTAGTTTTTACCAAAATTTTGGAATGCTTTGTAGACGGTGTTAATGAGTAAGGTTAGCCTTAGTACTCCATTCCGTCCTCAGACCGATGGCTAGTCTGAGAGGATAATATAGACCTTAAAAGATATGGTACGTCGATGTGCTATAGATTTCAGAGGTGATTGGGACCAAAACTTACCACTTATCCAGTTTGTTTATAATAACAACCCCCAAGCTATTATACGATTGGTATCATATGAAGCATTGTATGGTAGGTGATGCATGATGCCATATTGTTGGGCAGCTTTGGATAAGGTATTCATTGGTCCTAACATCAATGTCGCCACCACTACTAAGATTAGGTTAATCCAAAAATTGATTAAGGTCGTACGTGACCATTAGACTAAGTACGCCAACCTGAGAAAGCGGGAGCTGAGTTTTGATGTGGGGGACAAAGTGCTCCTAAAAGTTTCCTTTATGAAAGGACCTGGTTCAAGTATAACAGTAAGCTAGCCTCGAGGTACATTGGCCTCTACAAAATCCTAGAAAAGGTAGGGAAGGTAGCTTATCGGTTGGCATTATCGCCTAACTTGTTCCAAGTGCACAAATTGTTCCATGTTAATTTTATAACGAAGTGCATGGTTGACCTGGGATAAGTAGCTACCCTATTAGTGATCCCTTTCCAGGAGGACTTGACCTATGAGCAGAGATCGGTTATTATCCTCGATAAGCAAGCTAGAAACTCCAAACCAAGTGGATTCAAATGGCTAACATTCTTTGGTCGAACCATAGTGAATAGGAGGCCGCTTGAAAGATAAAGCAGGATATGCTAAACAAGGTATCCTAGTAAGTTCCCTTAGCTACAACGAAATTTATGGGGCCAAATTTTAAAATAAGGGGAGGATGTTATAGCCCTCCTTGTGGGAAGCTTGGCTAAGGGAGGTAAATCGATAAATTACTAGGCTAAGAATTATTTTAATTTTATTTAGCAAGGTCAAGTAAGTTGGTAAAGGTATACTAGGTTTTAACAATTTTATGGCATCAAATGGGGTCAAGGGTAAAATGGAAATTTTGCATCTTGAGGTCTCTGACCAAGTTTTAAGTCTTAAAAATGTCTTTTAAAAGCATAATTCATACTTACCACCTAAACATTTCATTAAGTGATGAAGTTAAGTAAAGGGTTACTATTTTGGGAGAGGGCTTTTTGAAAAAAAGTGATAGAATTTGAAGGAGCCTGGACTTTAGCTTATAACTTGTGGAATAGGAGGCTTCAAGGCATTATTCCTTTTAGTTGTCCTCTCAAACCTGAAGCTCTTCTTGCTCTACTTGATTCCACTTTAATTTCCTCACAAATCCTTATTTTCTTAATAAGAAATTGAAGGCTCCAAGTGTACTTAAGCATTGGGTGTTTCAAGTGAATTTTGTACATTGGAAGCTCTTCGGCATGTTTTCTTGCTTGGGTCTTAGCATGTATCCTAGGTAACTTGCATTTCTTGAAGTTTTCTTGCTTATTTGGCCTTTTGATGCTTAGTTTTGGTTTATTGTTCTTATTTTGGTGCCATGTGCCTTGGATTTCTTGTAACCTAATAGAAACCTTGTTGAGCTTTGAATTCAGTGCAGACTTTGATTCTTAGAAAATATTTCAGTCTCCTCAAGCTTTTTATCTCTAATTCTCAAACAACGCAGTTCTTCAATGGTTTCTTCTCTTTTTCATCATTCCTAATAACAATTATATCATCCATATAGAATAATTGAGTAGTAACTCCCCTAGACATTTTGTGTTTGATAAACAACGTATAGTCACCTTGACTTTGCTTGTGGCCCATACAAAGCATTACCTTTGTAAACCTACCAAACCATGTTATTGTTGGGTTTCGGGAGCCAAACAGCGCAGTGAAATTTAACCGAAACCCTCCAGGATCCAAGTGAAAAGGGGTAAACCGGGTGTTCGAAAAATTTTCGGTTGAGATCTCTCACTCAACTGTAGAGTCGAATCACAAAACTTGAATAGTTGATGTGTTCAAGCTCTCTATGGTATCCACACGAGCCTCTCGGGATCACCACGCTTCCTCCGCATCCCGACAGATGTGTTTCTCTTGCGCTCGCAGTGCTAGCTTGCGTCCTCCAAGGAATTGCAAGAGAAGAGTGTGGCAGTCCTTTTGGGAGGCTAGGGCAAGGAGACCTGCGAATTTCTCACTAGAAGTTGTATTTATAGTGAGACTCAACTTCCAGGCCTAATGGGTTTCAAAGCCCTAATCCAATTAGGCTTTAATTTCGGGCTTAATAATGGCTCAACTATTGGGCCCATTATTAATACGAAATTATTGTGAAACCAAAACCCAAATTATTAGCCCATGCACTCTAATGATCCAAATAGCTCTATGTGTGTGACCCAATAGGCTCTTACCACGTTGGCAATGATCATAAATCACATTTATGATCATAAATAATGAGCGGTGTCTAGCAACACATCATTGCTACCCAAGTGACAAGATTGTCGATGATTCGACTAAACCTTTATGATCATCACCGATATATGCCATTGTCCCTTTGTCCAAGATATCAAAACTAAGCACCAGACATGGAATGTGTCACTCTCATATAGCCCAATCTTTGGTTTCTCGATTACCGAGTAGACCAACTTAAACTGATGACATTGATATCGTATATCAACTCATCCAAGCATGGCCATGCATTTTTCTAAGTCTTACTCTATCAAGGGGCCCGAAGATATCACTCTCGTTACATAGGAAGAACAAATCCCATCTTGATCATACAAATCCCTCCGCATGATATGTGACATACCCAATGAGCTCCTTCAAGTTCACTTAGTTACGAGCAACAAAGGAAAGTATCAAAGTATGTGACTCACATGTAAGGAACCTTGATGATCTTAGGTTGAATGACTACATATACCATGATCACTATGAGAATCACTTATGACACTCATATAACAATCCATGTAGTGTTCTTATGGTGGGTTGGTCCAGTACACAAGTTCTCCAACTTGTACCCATATGCAGACTACATATCTCATATTAATCTCCACATATGCTAGTCGTTATGTATTATTGCAACCCACTCCACAATAATACTAGACTAGGGACGTTTGAGAATATCATTATTCTAGGGTTACAATTATGTTTGTTAAGTTACGCAGAAACAAAACAACAAACATAATTGCTGGATTAATGCCTTAATAAAATATCATGACTCAATGTGCAAAAATACAATCATCTCATAATTGGCCTTTTGGGCACAACACTAACAATCTCCCACTTGCACTAAAAGCCAATCATCCATGTATCTAATACTGATGGACCTAGAATGGCTATCATGCTTCTGCTATGTAAGGGGCTTTGTCAGTAGATCAGCAATGTTGCTGTCTGTCGAAGTCCTGCATATCCTTACATCACCCCCTCGATGATCTCCATGATGAGATGATAGTGTCGGAGTATGTGTTTGGATCGCTGGTTAGATTGATGTTCCTTAGCCTGTGCGATTGCTCCATTGTTGTCACAAAAGAGCTCTATCGGGTTTGCAATGCTTGGAGCCACTCCAAGTTCTGTGATGAACTTCTTGATCCAAATTGCCTCCTTCGCAGCATCAGAGGCGGCAATGTACTCAGATTCTGTTGTAGAGTCAGCTACTGTCTCTTGCTTTGAACTCTTCCAGCTCACAACACCACCATTAATACAAAACACATAACCAGATTGTGATATAACATCATCCTTATCGGATTGGAAGCTTGCATCGGTGTAACCCCTTACAACGAGCTCATCTTCACCTCCAAAGACCAAGAATGCATCCTTAGTCCTTCATAAGTACTTAAGGATGTTCTTAACAGCTGTCCAGTGACTCTCACCGGGGTTTGATTGGTACCTACTCGTCATGCTTAAGGCATATGAGACATCAGGACGAGTACATATCATGGCATACATGATAAATCCAATTGCTAAAGCATATGGAATCTTACTCATGCGCTCTATCTCCTCGGGTCTACTCGGACACTGAGATCTAGAAAGAGTTATACCATGTGACATGCGCAAGAATCCTTTCTTGGAATCTTGCATGCTAAACCTCTTTAGCACCTTGTCAATGTATGTACTTTGACTTAGGCCAAGAAGCTTTCTAGATCTATCTCTATAGATCCTGAAGCCTAACACATAAGCTGCTTCACCCAAGTCCTTCATAGAGAAACATTTCCCCAACCAAGTCTTTACAAACTGTAGCTCAGGAATGTCATTCCCGATGAGTAGTATGTCATCTACATACAACACCAAGAAGACAATAGCGCTCCCACTAACCTTCTTGTAGACACAAGGTTCATCTTCATTTTTGATAAAACCAAACTCTTTGATTGCTTCATCAAAATGAAGATTCCAACTTTGAGAAGCTTGCTTCAGTCTATAAATGGACCTTTGCAACTTGCACACTTTATTGGCATTCTCAGGAGTGACAAAACCCTCAGGTTGTGTCATGTACACATCCTCAAGTAGCTTTCAATTTGAGAATGCAATTTTGACATCCATTTGCCATATCTCATAATCATAGTGTGTAGCAATAGCGAACAAAATTTGGATGGATTCAAGCATAGCAACTGGTGAAAAAGTTTCATCATAGTCCATACCATGAATTTGCTTGAAACCTTTTGCAACCAATCGTCCCTTAAAGGTAATCATATTACCATCCATGTCAGTTTTCTTCTTGAAAACCCATTTGCACCCTATGGGTTTTACCCTTTCAGATGGGTCAACCAAAGTCCATACTTGGTTTTCATACATGGATTCCACTCGGATTTCATGGCCACTAGCCACTTCTCAGAGTCAAGCCCTTACATAGCTTGTTGGTAGGTTGTGGGCTCATTCTGATCCATGAGCATCACATCACCAATGTGAGTCATGAGAAATCCATATCTCTCAGGCTCATGCCGAATCCTACTAGACCTACGTGGGCTCTGTGCTACAGGAACAGACTCTTGAACCACAACACCTTGTGGTGTCTGTTCAGGTTCCATTTCAAGTTCGATGTCTCCTTGTTGTTCTTGAATTTGTTCAAGTTCTACTTTCCTCCCACTAGTTTCTTTAGAGATAAACTCTTTCTTTAAAAAGACACCAGTTTGAGCAACAAACACTTTTTGCTCAGAAGGATTGTAGAAATAGTAACCCTTTGTTTCTTTAGGATACCCAACAAAAAGAAATTTTTGACATTTAGGCCCTAGTTTGTCAGAGGATTGACATTTCACATAAGCGTCATAGCCCCAAATCTTCATAAAAAACAAATTGGGACGCCTCCCACTCCATATCTCATATGGTGTCTTTTGAACTGATTTAGATGGAACTCGGTTTAGTGTAAAAGCGGCTATCTCTAGAGCATGTCCCCAAAAGGAGTTTGGAAGGTCAGCTTGACTCATCATAGAGCGAACCATGTCAAACAAAGGTCAATTTCTCCTTTCAAATACACCATTCCATTGAGGTGTACCTGGTGGAGTGAGTTGTGATACTATACCACACTCCTTCAGATAGTCAAGGAATTCTCGATCCAAGTACTCTCCACCTCGATCTGATCGAAGCACTTTGATACTCTTCCCGAGTTGATTCTCTACTTCATTCTTGAATTCTTTGAACTTTTCAAAGGAATCTGACTTGTGTCTCATAAGATACACATAGCCATATCTGCTTAAGTCATCAGTGAAAGTAATGAAGTATTGGAAACCTCCTCTAGCTTGTGTAGACATAGGGCCACATACATCACTATGTATGAGTCCTAGTAAGTCATTAGCCCTTTCGCTTTGCCCTGTGAATAGGGCTTTGGTCATCTTGCCCAACAAACATGACTCACATGTCTCATATGATTTAAAATCAAATGAGTCCAAGAGTCCATCCTTAGGAGCTTGGATATGCGGGTCTCATTTATATGGCCTAAGCGGCAGTGCCAGAGATAGGTCAGGTTTGAATCATTTAATCTGACCTTCTTGGTATTCGCATTATAGATTAGATCTTCGAGGTCTAGAACATACAACCCATTGCTAAGTTGAGCACTACCATAAAAGATTTCATTCAAATAAATAGAACAACATTTGTCCTTTATTATAAATGAAAATCCTTTCTTGTCCAAACAAGAAATAGAAATCAAATTTCTACTAATAGTAGGTACAAAGTAGCAATTGTCTAATTCTAAAACTAATCCACTAGGTAAAGTGAGAACATAAGTCCCTACGGCTAAGGCATCAACCCTTGCTCCATTTCCAACACGTAGGTCCACTTCACCTCGGGCACATTTGCACAAATGTGAGATCCACATCCAGTATCCAATACCCAAGATGAGGAAGTAGAAAAGTTAGCCTCTATAACAAAAATACCTAAAGTGGAAGTTTTACTTCCCTTTTCCTTAGCAAGTTCTTCAAGATAGAGCTTGCAGTTGCGCTTCCAGTGTCTAGGTTACTTACAATGGAAGCACTCCCTTCCTTTGCCACACCACCCTTTGGTTTCAGTGCAACTGAAGAAGAATTAGCATTGGACTTTCCATTAGCTTTATCCTTTTTCTTGTTGGCTTTTCCCTTTCCCTTGCCCTTTTGAACCATCAAAATGGGCCTAGCCTTCTTAAGGTTTTGCTCAGCAGTTCTCAACATGTTGAGTAATTCAGGGAAGGACTTGTCAAGGTCGTTCATGTTATAGTTCGTGACGAACTGACTGTAGCTTTCAGCTAACAATTGCAAGACTACATCAATAGCCAACTCTTTTTGAAGAGCAAATCCCAAATTCTCAAGATTCTCAATGTACCCAATCATCTTGAGCACATGAGGACCCACGGGACTTCCCTCAGACATCTTGCACTGAAACAATGCCTTAGAGGTCTCAAACCTCTCATGCCTAGCTTGCTCTTGGAAAAGCATTTTGAGATGTTCAATCATATCGAACGCCCCCATGTTCTCATGTTGCTTCTGAAGCTCAGATTCCATGGTAATAAGCATGAGGCATGCAACATCCAAAGCATCATCAGAATGCCTTTTGTGAGCATCCCTTTCAACTCTTGGAGCAGTGGCAGCAGGCTCATTCGGAATGGGGTGCTCTAGGACATAAGCCTTTCTCTCTTGCTTGATGACTATCCTCAAGTTTCGGTATCATTTGAGAAAGTTGGTCCCATTCAGTTTTTCCTTCTCAAGGATCGATCGCAACGAAAGTATCGATGTGTTTTGGGCCATGGTTATCTACAATAGTAAATATGCAGTGTAAGAGTCATGTATTTTAATTCATTTAATAAGGACTTTTATTAAACGATACTCCACTATTTTCCTCAAAATAATAACCCTCGATATTATTTCGGAACACCTCGGCACTAATGTATTCTAGTGGGTCAAGATCCATATTTGACCACAACCTGAGTCAGCTTTGGCTTTTCTCTGAAGTTACAACTATTTAGGTAGGCAACTCCTTGCCAATTGCATCCCATGCAACTCTTGGATAGTTGGGTGAACAACACTTGTCCAAGCTCATCTAATGAACTTAAGCCCAACTCTATGCCTCTAAGTCTCTAATCCTATTAGGATGACTTAGTTAAGTTGAACCCAAAGTTAGCAGTTTGGATATTACTATTATCCCATCACGCCTTACCAAGATGAACATAGGTGCTTGCTTTGGCAAACCCACCTAATGTTGATCACAGTCTTGACGAGTGCCAACATTTGGAAGGCATCACATTTAATGACTTAATATTTTTTTGATGTATTTTTCTTTTGATCTCACCAATTTGTTATCTCCGGTTGTCTTATACATGCATCATATACAAATATAAAACATGCATCTCATGCTTACAAGAAAATAAACGTGACATGGTTATAGCCCAAACTATGCGATATTCTCAAGCCAATGAGAATATCATAAAAGCCTAAGAAAATAAAAGGGTCTTCACAAGCTCCTTCTCTTAATTTCTTGGTTGCCCTTTTGTTGTCACCTCCTTGGACATACCACCTAGATAATCCTTGGACATACCACCTTGGATGATCCCATAATGTACCATTACATCAATAATAGAAACCTCGAGTTACATTCGAGGGGAGTAAGGTGAGAAGAGAATGTACAATGAGAGTAACAAGAGAAGGCACGACTCGCAGGCCGTATTTACAAGTACAACCAATCAAGGGCTATAACCATGCACCATGCTTCAAACACCAATCAGCATATCATGTCAAATCTCATTCAACAAAAATGCATGCCAATTGACACGCGTTGATTAACCAATTTTTATTTATGTGGTGCTTCGCATACGGCGGTCCCACTGGCTGGTCAGCGGGCGGTGGTTCCGCTGACCAATCAGTGGACGGGGTCAAGAGGGGCCGCCCTTGCGAGGGGTTGCAAGGGGGCCAGCGTCCCCCGGTGCAAAAAATTGTCTTACAATTGCTTAGCCTGAGATCTTTTATTTCGAGCAAGTAGGCACCCAAGACTCCTCCATTCGAGCCACCAAAAATACCTTACTTTCGATGCCCGAACGGGCCGAATCCGAACCAAGCTAGGGTTTTTGCAACGATTGCAAGAATCCTAATCCATATAGGTATCTCATACCTATCAATTTCGGGTTAATCTCATTAACCAATTAGTGTCCTTTCTTCATATATGTCATATGTTCATTACAAGTTCCAGTTTCATGCATCATGAATCAATCTAATTAATCATGGCCGAAAAGCAACTGAACACATAACACCATGTGATTCAACACTCAATCCCGATTTAGGGTTTCACCAGTAGCTCTGATACCACTGTTGGGTTTCGGGAGCCAAACAGTGCAGCGGAATTTAACCGAAACCCTCCAGGATCCAAGTGAAACGGGGTAAACCGGGTGTTCAAAAATTTTCATACCTAATTTTCGGTTGAGATCTCTCACTCAACTATAGAGTCGAATCACAAAACTTGAACAGTTGACGTGCTCAAGCTCTCTATGGTATCCACATGAGCCTCTCAGGATCACCACACTTCTACCGCATCCCGGCAGATGCGTTTCTCTTGCGCTCGCAGTGCTAGCTTGCATCCTCCAAGGAATTGCAAGAGACGAGTGCGGTTGTCCTTTTGGGAGGCTAGGGCAAGGAGACCTGCGAATTTCTCACTAAAAGTTGTATTTATAGTGAGACTCAACTTCCAGGCCTAATGGGTTTCAAAGCCCTAATCCAATTAGGCTTTAATTTCGGGCTTAATAATGGCTCACCTATTAGGCCCATTATTAATACGAAATTATTATGAAACCAAAACCCAAATTATTAGCCCATGCACTCTAATGATCCAAATAGCTCTATGTGTGCGACCCAATAGGCTCTTACCACGTTGGCAATGATCATAAATAATGAGCGGTGTCTAGGAACACATCAATGCTACCCAAGTAACAAGATTGTCGATGATTCGACTAAACCTTTATGATCATCACCGATATATGCCATTGTCCCTTTGTCCAAGATATCAAAACTAAGCACCAGACATGGAATGTGTCACTCTCATATAGCCCAATCTTTGGTTTCTTGATTACCGAGTAGACCAACTTAAACTGATGACATTGATATCATATATCAACTCATCCAAGCATGGCCATGCATTTTTCTAAGTCTTACTCTATCAAGGGGCCCGAAGATATCACTCTCGTTACATAGGAAGAACAAATCCCATCTTGATCATACAAATCCCTCCGCATGATATGTGACATACCCAATGACCTCCTTCAAGTTCACTCAATTACGAGCAACAAAGGAAAGTATCAAAATATGTGACTCACATGTAGGGAACCTTGATGATCTTAGGTCGAATAACTACATATACCATGATCACTATGAGAATCACTTATGACACTCATATAACGATCCATGTAGTGTTCTCCTAGTGAGTCAGTCCAGTACACAAGTTCTCCAACTTGTACCCATATGCAGACTACATATCTCATATTAGTCCCCACATATGCTAGTTGTTATGTATTACTGCAACCCGCTCCACAATAATACTAGACTATGGACATTTGAGAATATCATTATTCTAGGGTTATAATTATATTTGTTAAGTTACGCAGAAACAAAACAACAAACATAATTGCTGGATTAATGCCTTAATAAAATATCATGACTCAATGTGCAAAAATACAATCATCTCATGATTGGCCTTTTGGGCACAACACTAACAGTTATTGGAGACTTCTTGAGACTGTATAGTTCTTTCTTCAACTTGCAAACTTTGTTCCTCTTAATGCCCTTTCTAAAACCAAGTGGATTGTCCATGGATATCTCCTATTCTAGATCACCATAAAGGAACACATTCTTTACATAATAGTTGGTAGCCAAAGACAACAGCACCCTCACTACATTCATATTAGCTACTAGAGCAAAAGTGAAGGTGTTGCATTGACTTAGGCAAGTAAAAATAGATAAAACATTTACATAGCCTAGGCATTTTTCATAAACCCAATGCCAAGGTGTCAAAGCATACAAAAGAATCGTAGTGTCATCATAATACTATAGATAATTAATTGTGTGTGGACACCCAATGAAAGAAAGCTATGCCTAACACCCAAAGGCAACCCTAAAGCTCATCACTTTATCCATACACATTGGAGGCTACTAAAGTATGTCATATACATAAGGCTAATGCTATTGGGGTCCACACATCTAGCTTTCACCTTAGGTGCAAGTCCCGGTGGCAAGCCTTAAAATTCCTCCATATAACTTGCCAGCGCCTGTAGCCAAGAGACTATATTTAGTAAGATAGTGTAACACACAAGTAATCAATAGTACTAGAATCTCAAGTATTCAAATAACAATACACCTATAATGGAAGACTACCTCAACAATTCTCAATGGTTGTTAGCCTCAACAATGTCAGTATCTCCACAACATAAAAGTAGAGAGTGAGAATTCATGATTCTTACTAAGGGATCTTCATCCAGTATGGAAAAAACTAAGGACAACACATACATATGTACATGAAATATGTTGTGAGCTCAAACAGCACGAGGCTAAACATATGTGCATAACATTTTAGTCCATTAAGACTCATCCTCTATATAGTCCTTAACTATAAGGTAGAGGCTTGTCTACTAACAACCATTGCTTGCTAGCCTAACTTGTCAATTCAATCACTAGCTTAAACCTCCTTTACGTTGCATAGGGGTACTATGGTTGGATTTAAGTGCACTTGGTTCCAAGGAACCCACTTAAGTGCACTAAGGTTTCACATTAGCACCTTAAGGCCTAAGACTTAACTAGGCCACTAATCATCACTAAATCTTCCGCTCACTATTGACCGACACCAAAAACCCAACTCATACCATATGACTTGATGCAATCTCTAGGACATTACAAGGCTCTTGGATGCAAAGGTAGTTCTCACTATCATTCACCCTAAAGCCTTCCAAGGTACCCCATAGCTTCCAATGCAACCTCCTATTTGACATGGAGAAGGCCTTTGACAAAATAGGTGTCAAAGTTGCATCATCAAAACCTAAAGTTGCCTCTCTAACTAAAGGTCTCAAGACTGTTGGTGATCTGACAATACCAAAGTTGCTTCCTCAAAGGCTAAGAAAGCATCTCTAGAGCTTAAAGCTATGTCCTTATAAGCCAAGCATGCATTTCTAACTGGGCACAAAAAATTACTAACTTTGTGAGCGTAAAGTTGTGTCCTCAATGGCTAGGGAAGTGTTTCTGAGATCTCTGAACCCCCTATAAGCCTAAAGCTATGTCCCCCACTTGTTAAGGACGCATCCCTACTTGGGAATACAAATTTTACTAATATTTTAGAGCCTAAATTTGCATCCTTAACATGCTAGAGATGCATCTTTGATTGTCTCAAGCTAGGTGTTGGTTTTAAGTGCCCTAACTTGCATGCAAGCTCTTTATGCCCCTTAGTTGCACTAGGGACCTTGCCCTATGGCCAAAACCTACATGCACACATTCACTAGGCCATTATAGGCCATCGAAACCAAGTCCATTTTACTCCCAAAACCTCACACAAGTCATTGAATTAACATAAGTGCACCACGAACACAACTCCCCCCCTCCCCCCAATCAATGCCATTCCCAATTACTCAAATAGCATCAATTGAAAAAGAAACCTTAAATCACTTATCTTAATTTCAAGTTATAACATTCTAATAGTTTCTAAGGAAAAATACATGGGGTTTAATAATGAAAAAGTAGTAGATAAATTAAAAAGGATCCCAATTGTGAGAGAGTTTCCTAAAGTTTTTCGCATAGACTTACCTGGACTTCCACCATTGAAGGAAGTAGAATTTGAAATAAGGTTGATTCCAAGAGTTGCTCCTACATCTATACCACCTTATAGAATGTCCCCCATAGAAATGAATGAGCTCAAGAAATAGATTGATGAGCTTTTAGCTAAGGGTTTCATTAGGCCTAGTGTGTCTTCATGGGAAGCACCAATACTTTTTTATATGAAGAAGGATGGGAATCTTAGGTTATGCATTGACTATAGAAAGCTTAATGCACTTAATGTGAAAAACAAGTGTCCTCTCCCCAGGATTGATGTCTTATTTGATCAACTAGAGTAAGTAGCTACTATGTGGTAGAAATCCAAGAATCCCTCCAATAAAAAGAATAAGGAGTAAAATGAGCCGGTAAGAGTTAGGTAGGAGGTTTTAGCCTCAATATGTTAGGTATATCATTGGGTGTAAGTTAAATCCCATGAGAAATCCTTGGAAAAGAATGGCTAAGAGGGTGCAAGGCCAGCTTGCTGTGCAAGTCATAAGTTGCCTTTGAAGGTGCTTTGAGGGTAAGGGTGACTTGTGTGGAAAGCTTTGCAAGTAACACCATTGGCTTGCAGCTTATGTTTCTAAAGAGTATACCCATGGAGAAAAGTTCAGTCTGCACCTTCAGGATGGCTCAAAGAAGAAAGGGCAGCTCATAGAAAATTACAAAATTGCCAATCTAATTCCTAAGACTACTATTTCATGGTCTACCGAAGGTTACCTTCAACAGAGATTAAGTTGTCTAAGAGCTTGCGACTGTGGACTGAGTATTGCCATAAATTGCCTCGGTATTACAAGTAAGTAAAGAAAGGTGGTACCCTAAGACTCTTGATATGATCATACTTATACATGTTTTCTATACACTTTTCCTTGATAATTGCTTATCTTTTGATGTATTTTTGGTAGAATTTGGTGCTTAATTGGTTTATATTTTATTTTCAGGTCTTATTTTAAATCTATTTTGGTTAGAAAGGATTTTGTGCAAGTTTTAGAACTGAATTGCAAGTTTTGGCAAAATTTGGAGCAAACAAGGCTTCAGACACACCTATGTCAATGTCCAACATGCCTGTGTTCACCTACTACACGCCTTTGTCCACCTACATGCCCCTTATCATAATTGTGTCATTAAATGTTTGCGATTTTTACATTCCAAAAGAAGAATATGGCCTTGAACATGGTTGTCACAAACCATGTTTGACTGTTGTTCCGGTTTTATCGAGTTAATTGAACAAAATAAAAAAAGAGAGAAGAGGAGAAGCAAAAATACACAAAGAAAAACTTAAGTTTTCATAAACAAAGGCTGTCCAAGGCAATTCCAATGCCAACACCGAGTAATGTGCATAAAATCAAGGATTCCTTGGAAAAGAATTAATTCAGAGAATGAGACTTCTTTTCTTAGTTTTTCTTTATTTCTATTATGTTTATTTTTTGGTATGATAAACTAAATTCTCTACTCATATTTAAAGTAGATGAACCCTAGGATGATATTGTGATTATGACTAGTTTTGGTTTAATACAATTATGTTTTCTTTTGATCTGTCTAATGTCCTTTGTTGCTTGATTAATAGTAGCTAGCCTATTAATTCAATGTGAGATGATGAACATATGTAGGTAGTATCCAATATGTTTGTCGTGAATCACCATCGGGTAGAAGGGATATTGTCATAGCCAAAAAAAATAGGTGTAGCATAAAACCCCCAAAATAGGGTAAAACCTACCAGTTGAGTCGTAGGATTAGTAATGCATTCTTAGGAAGTGCGGTAAGACTAGCCACCCTATCGGTGACTTAAGAATATGGGTTAGTGAACGGGAATAATAAGGAGCAAATCTAATTTAGGCAATACACCACAGTCCAAGAAAATCATAAGCCTGTTATACCAAAGTAAGAATAATGCAATAGATTTCTAAGGGGATTCAAAAATAAGTATGATCTATCATGAGTCTAATTATTTTTCACTCCCAATAGTTAGTTGTTTATTTTTTTTTACTTCATTAGTTAGTTTAGTTAATTCATAGTTAACCAGTGAACACTTCTTTAATTTTTAGTTAGATAATAGGGAGAGACATTGAGTACAGTAGACAACTCCATTGCTTGGAAAAAATGATCTTGGTACTTGCCACTGGTATACTTTAATGATAAAAGCACTTCTCTGTGAGTTCACATATTCATAAGTATAGAGAGATTTGACACATCCACATTATTTATTACTATAGTGGAAAAAACTATGAGCTAAACACAAACCAACTACATAGTAATTGTAGCAAACTGAATGCAGTAATGGGTAGGACTTTATAACCCATAAGCCCCAAAACCATTTAGTCTATCTTAAGACTATGTTAAGGTAAGGTTCTCTTAGTATAGACTTGAAGTTTGGAGTTATCAAGTAAGATCATGAAGGAAGAATAACTCCAAAGGTTGCATACAAAGTTGAATTTAACATGGCTTTAGGATTCCTAAAGGAAAAGGATAACCCAGAAAGAAATAGGGCCAAGGGTTCAAGATTAGCGGAACTCTAATGATAGGAACCCCATTGTAGTAAGACCAAGAAATGCCCCCAAGAAGCTTATCAAACTCCACCAAAACAATCCAAGAGCTAGGACACCCCCACCCCATTCAACTTGTCAATAGAAATGAGAAGTATAGCAAAACATACAAAGAAACTAGTTAGGCTTTTATGTGCTGAAAATAAGTTCAATAAGAACTATGGAAATAAATTCTTAAGAAAATGACTATTAAAAATTACCTATGATGAAAATAGCATACAAGGTCCTAATTTATAGGGATTAAAGGTCTAAAGGTTGATTGGAACAATTCTTAAAAGAACAAGAAGTACTTAGCTAGGCTAAGAAACAAATCCTCCTAGGTTTAAGAGTCCTAACACTCAAAATTTTCCCAAAACAAGTAGAAAACATGTGTAACTTTTGCACATGTAGATTATGTCTTTAATACACTTAAAACCAATGAAATAAACTATACAAATCTGGAAAACTGGATAAAAACCCAGGTTGGCATGTTGGGCCTTCTCAGGTGCGCCTTAGGAAGCCCCATTGGCTTGCTTTTAGGGTCTTCATGGGTTCCACATCCTATCTTCCTCATTTTCATGTATGGCCTTACATGGCTGCTTCCCAAGTTCCATAGGACATATTAGATGAGTCTCTAGCTACCTCAATTTCCCATGCACCCACAACTTTCAAGATATTCATGTAGAAGTGAAAGGTGCCCTCTAGTGTGCTTTTAAAGGCCTCTTACGTGTTTTCTTGCACATGTTCTCCATTTATAGCCCCCAGGTGTCCAAAAAACTTTAAAACTAAACTTGGAAGTGTATCTTGGTCCTCCTTAGCATGCCTCTTTGTCATTGGTCCTAAGCTTATCACCAAATGGTCCTTAGGTGCTTGTAGTGTAGCTTTGGCTCCTTCATCATCTCCCCCTTCCTCAAAAGGATGCATCCTCAAATCTACATTGTCAAATAAAGAAAGATCAAACACATTAAAAGTCACATTAACATTATACTCACCTAAAAAATCAAGTTGTTAGCCATTATTATTAATCTTCTACATAACTTGAAAAAGACCATCCCTTCTTGGATGCAACTTAGTCCTTCTTTGAGTGGGGAATCGTTCCTTCCTCATGTGCACCCAAACCCAATCTCTAGGTTCAAAGTCACTCTTTTACACTCCTTGTTGACCAAATGTGCCATTGTTGATTCTTCTTTTCAATTTGAGCTTTAACATTCTCATGCATTGAGCACACCAATACTACCTTTCTAGCACCATCTATGATTGAAAACTCATTAGTAGGCAAAGGCAAAAGATTTAAAGGGGTCAATGAATTAAATCCATATACAACTTGAAACTGGGAGTATTTGGTTGTCTTATGGATAGTACTATTATATGCAAATTCAACATGTGGTAGACAATCCTCCCATGTTTTCAAGTTCATCTTAATAATGGCTCTAAGCAAAGTAATCAAAGTTCTATTTGTTACCTCAGTTTGTCCATCAGTTTATAGGTGGCATGAAGTGAAAAATAAAAATTTTGTACCAAGCTTACCCCACAATGTTCTCCAAAAGTGACTAAAAAATTTAACATCTCTATCAAACACTATGGTTCTAGGAACCACATGTAGACGTACCACCTCCTTAGCGATCAACTCAGCCACATTTATAGCATCATTAGTCTTGTTACATGGAATAAAATGAGCCATCTTGGAAAATCTGTCCATAACAACAAAGGTAGAATCTCTTCTTTTCTTAGTCATAAGAAGTCTTACGACAAAATCCATAGAAATGTCAACCCAAGGATGTGAAGGTATAGGTAAAGGAATATATAAACCATTAGTAGTTTGCTTAGATTTAGCCTTCTTACAAGCAATGCAATGGCTATGAACCATTTTAACATCCTTTCTCATATAAGGCCAAAAGGAAGTATTCTTCGAGAATCTCCAATGTCTTAGGTGCACCAAAGTGTCCCATAAGATTGCCACTGTAAGGCTCTTTGACAAGCAACTCTCTCATGGATGTTCATGGCACACACAACTTGTTTTCTCTAAAGAGAAATCCATCTTGTTGATAAAACTTGTCAAAAGAAACATTAGAACACTTAGAAAAGAAATTTCTAAAATTCAGGTCAATAACATACAATTCCTTTAAGCATTCAAATCCAAGCAACTTAGCATATAGAGTGGACAGTAATGCATACCTCCTAGATAATGCATCTGCCACTATATTCTCTTTTCCTTGCTTATACTTAATCACATAAGGAAAAGATTCAATAAATTCAACCCACCTAGCATGTCTTTAATTCAACTTTCCTTGGTCCTTGAAATGTCTAAGAGATTGATGATCTGTGTGGATGACAGACTCCTTGAGCTATAACTAATGTTGCTATGTACCCAATGCCCTCACCAAGGCATACAATTCCTTGTCATAAATAGGATAGTTAAGTGCTGCTCCATTAAGTTTCTCACTAAATTAAACAATTGGTTGCCCCTCTTGCATTGAGGCGCTCTAATGCCCAAACCTGAGGCATCACACTCAATCTCAAAAGTTTTAGAGAAGATAGGTAAGTCTAACACAGGTGCATGACACTTCTCTTTCAATAACATAAATGCTTCTTGTTGGCCTTTCTCTTACCTAAAACCAACATTCTTTTGAACAACTTCAGTAAAAAGTGCTGCAATAGTAGAAAAATTCTTAGCAAACCTCCTATAGACATTAGCTAACCCATGGAAGGATCTTACCTTAGAAATTGTTGTACGAACTAGTCATTCTTGGATGGCTTTAACCTTTTCTTGGTCAACTTCAATACCTTTAGAACTCATAACATACATAAGAAAGATCACTTTATCAACACAAAAAGATCACTTTTTAAGGTGGCAAATAACTTTTGTTCTCTCAATGTTTCTAACACTTGCCTTAAGTGTTCCATATGATTAAGATATCATCAAAGTATACAACAACAAACTTGCCTATGAAGTCATGCAAAACATGATTCATAAGTCTCATAAAAGTGATAGGAGCATTAGTCAAACCAAATGGCATTACCAACCACTCGTACAAGCCAAATTTGGTTTTAAAAGTTGTCTTCCATTCATCCCCTTCCCTCATTATATTTTATGGTACCCACTTTTTAAATCAATCTTAAAAACAAAGTAGAACCATTTAGTTCATCAAGCATATCATCAAGTTTAAGGATAGGGTGTCTATACATTACAGTGATTTTGTTAACAGGTGTACAATCCATGCACATGTGCCATGAACCATCCTCCTTGGCACCAATAGCATAGGTACAACATGTGGACTCATGCTATATCTAACAAATCCTCATTTTTTTTTGGATTTCCTTAGTCTCCTCAAGGTTTGTACTATATACGACTTTGTTAGGAATAGCAGCTCTAAGGATCAAGTCAATTTGGTGCTCTATCCTTCTTATTACCGGTAAGGCCCTTGGTTCTTTAGGAAAAACATCCTCAAATTATTGTAACAATGACACAACTGAACTAGGAAGAGATGTTAGATCTTTGATAGTAAGCTATAAATCTTTATAAAGAAAAAGAAGAACTTGCCTTTCTGCTTGAAGGGCTTGCATTACATCTCTTATTTTAGCAATGCAACACTATTCCTTTTTACTCAACTTCCCCTCTTTCTTTTCTCTAAGGAACTCTCAACTCTTTTTCCCCTCAATTCCACTCACCTTACCTTTTCTCTCAATTGTTCTTTCAGCTTTCCCCTCATGCTTTTCTCTTTTGGCCTCAACTTTCCTCTCAATCACTATTCCCTCAACTTTACTTTGAAGCCTCTGTTGATCCTCCAAGACTTGTTGTAAAGAAAGTGGAAGAAAAGTAACCAAACTATTTTTATAAATAAAAGAGTACAAATTTCAAACACCATCATGAATAACCTTCCTATCATATAGTCAAGGTCTCCCAAGTAAGATATGACATGCTTGCATTGCCACAACATCACAAAGAACCTCATCATCGTAAGTACCAATCTTAAAAGCCATAAGAACTTGTTTTGCTACTCTTACCTCACCAGCATCATTTAACCATTGCAACCTATATGGTTGTGGGTGCTTATGTGTAAAACATTGCAACTTCTCCACCATGGTTGTGCTAGCCACATTGGTGCAGCTTCCGCCATCAATGAAAATGCTGCAAACTTTATTTTTGATTTAGCATCTAGTGTGGAATTTGCACTCACCAAGAGCCCTTCTTGCAACAAAAATAAAGTCTCCATCTTCAACCTCCACTTGTCCTAGTGGGACATCCCTCAATGATTGCATATCCTCAAACCTTCTTGTGGTGCATCTTCATCTTCAGAAATGAGCCCTCCATCTTCTTTAATGAACACAACTCTCTTATTTGGGTAGCCTCTCATGTAATGCCCCTTTCCCCTGCACTGGAAGCACTTCATCTCTCCAGCTTTAAGAACACTCTAAGATTGAGGTGTGGACTTGTCGTGAGGCCGAGATATGGCCCCTTTGGTGTTGGGTGTCATCTCAACTCTAGACCTTCGTACCTATTTCTTGACACCTTTGGTCCAACATCCTGTCCAAGTATAACCTCATCCTTTAACCATCTTTGTTGCCTTGGATCTTTGAAGAATCTTTTTGGCCTTAGTAGCATGGTGCAACAAATCCTCCAAATTGACATACTGTACAATCTCAACCTTGTTGGCAATTTCAGGATTAAGGCCATTGATGAATCTTGCAATAGTAGTCTCCTCATCTTCAACAATGTTAACTCAACTCAAGTTCATATCCAACTCTTTATGATAGTCCTCCACACTCCTATTACAATGCACTAATCTTTGGAGCTTTAAGTATTGATCCCTATAGTAATAACTTGGGACAAACCTCCTCCTTATCAAAGACTTGAGATCTCTCCAAGTTCTTATAGGTTCCTCTACATTCCTCTATCTAGAAGTCATAACCTAATCCCATCATACAAGAGCATAGTCAGTAAACTTAATACTGGCTAATTTTACCTTCTTCTCCTCCCAGTAGTTGTGAAAATCAAACACCACCTTAGTTATTGTTCCCATTCCCAATATGCATCCAGATCACTCATTCCTTGGAAAGATGGAATGGTGACCTTGATGGAGTTCAAATTGCATCTTCCCTCCTTTGTTGTCTAGGTGCATTCTATGCTTCCACCTCCTCATCTTCATAAGCCTGTATCTTTACCTCCTCATATTCATAAGCCTCTATCCTACTCGTCTCCTCAGCATAAATAAAAGGCTAGTCCTCCTTCACAAGTTGGTTGATAGCCCTCATTGTTGGTCAATTGGGAACCAATCTCTTCCATTTTTTGGTCATTGACATCCATCCTGACCATAAAACATTCCATCATGGCATCTAGGGCCTTAAACTCTAGAATCACCTTCCTTTTCTGAACACTCTACCATTCTGCCAGGAAACAAAGAATTCTTTCTCACAACACTCAAATTTGTTAATGGGTTAGTTGCTCAAAATAACCGTCTCATATGTTCTACATGAACTAGTTGTCTAGACACAGAAAAGAAAACTAATCCTTTAAGGGTTTTGGAAAACAAACTCAAGAGGTTCCAACAACAAAAGGTCGCAAGAACACAAGAAGAACTAGGGTTTAAGGACAAAAGAGCTTCAGGTTAGGGCTTTCCAACAAAAATTGAATTTGCTTACTTAACAAAAAACTATTTTCTTTAGATTTGGCTATGCCAAGATTTGTCCAAAACTTCCAAAATTCATTTTCCCTCCTTGCTGTACAATAAAACAATGATTTAATGTATGGGCAGCAACAAAAATCAAACAAAAAACTTAGTTCAAAGCACCTTGATGAAAAACTAAGAACATTTGCTTCAACTTGCCTCACTTTCTTCTTTCTTTTTCTTTCTCACTTTTCTTTTTTTTTTATTTTTCTTTTTGTATTATTATTATTATTATTATTATTTGGATGAAATAAACTGGTTGGAAAAATTTAGAAAGGATGAACAAAACAAGGAAGACTAGGAAACAAAGCAAAAGAAGACAAAGGATGTACTTGGAAAGGAAGGAAACAAATCCAGATTTAAACAAGGATGAACGAACTTGGATGGACATGGAACACAAGGAAATATGAAAAGAACAAGAAAGGAAAGGAAAGATCTGAAATAGATAAAAAGAAATAGAACTTGTGGCTCTGATACCACTTGATAGGAACCCCATTGGTGTAAGATCAAAAAATGCCCCCAAGATGCTTATCAATTTCCAAAAAAATAATCCAAGAGCTAGGAAACTCCCACCCTGATTCAATCTATGAATACAAATGAGAAGTATAGCAAAACATACAAAGAAACTAGTTAAGTTCCTATGTGTCGAAAATAAGTTCAAAAAGAACTAAGGAGAGAAATTCTCAATCAAATTATCAATGATTAATTGTGATGAAAATAGCATACAGGTTTAATGGGCTAAAGGTTGAATGGAGTAAGTTCTAAAAGAACTATAAGTCCTAAGTGAGGTTTAGATGCAAATCCTTCTAGGTTTAGAAGTCCTAACACTCAAAACTTTCCCAAAACAAGTAGAAAATGTGTGCAACTTTTGCTCCTAAAAATATGTCTTTAATATACTTAGAAAACTAGAAATAAAATAAAATAAATCTAAAAAATTGGTTGGACAACCAAGTGATGTTAGGCCTTCTCGAGTACACCCTAGGAAGCCCTCTTTGCTCGGTTTTAGGGTCTTCATGGGTTCCACATCCTATCTTTCTCATTTTCATGCATGGTGTTGCATCGCTACTTACCAAGGTCTACAAGAAATATTAGATGAGTCTCTAGCTACATCAGTTGCCCATGCACCCACAATCCTAAACATATTCATTTAAGAGTGAAGGATGCCCTCCGGTGTGCTCTCAAGGGCCTCTTGGGCATTCTCTTGCACATGCTCTCCTTGTACAGCCCCCAAGTGTCCATGACAATTTAAAACCAAACCTAAAAGTGTATCTTTGACCTCTTTAGCAAGCCTCTTTGTCATTGGTCCCAAGTTTATCACCAAAGGGTCCTTAGGTGCTTGTAGTGTAGCTTGGGCTCCTCCATCATCTAGGCAAGCAAGAGTTTCTCACCCTAAACCCAAAGGAAAAAGTTAGACAAAAGGTAGTATAAAAGGGAAAAAAATGGGCCATGAGCAATAAGGCGTAAGTGACTGTCGTAAGCAAATTTTAGAGGCCCTAAATGAAAAAGGACACTTGACGTCCAAGTATACACCACTGTCAAATAGTCTCAAGTTAAGGAAGTAATAGTGGAAAGTTGTGTGACTTAAATTGCAAGTTAAGGTCTTAAGTGGTCTAAAGCACTTACGAATAGTGAGTTTAACTTGAGCTAGTATCCTTAGTCAAGTAATTCAAGGCCATTACATATCAATGTTTAGCTAAAACTTAAGAAGGCATAAAAAATCCTAAGTACATGGAACTCTTATTCCTTGTAGGGTAATTAAAGCATCAATGTTACTTAGGAGTCTAAGGGTTGCGGCTAATGATAGCTAAAGGAAGTTCTACGTAACAAGGTGGCCAAGAAATGAGTTGAAACCCTAAGGAAGAAGCTTAGATTATCCATAGTAGTTTGTACTACCTAATGGATCCTGAAAGGAAAAAATGTTTAATGATGACCTTGGATGTATTAAGTGCCCATCAATTAGAGTAATGTAAAAGTCTCTTGAGGTTGAATTGGCTAATGAGGCCTAAGTTAAGGGTAAGGCCAAATAGGTTCCAAAGTAAGTCTCCAATGGTATAAGGAGGTTTCGAGTCTCGGTCAAACCTAAGGATGCACACACTGTGGGTTATGAGTGTTGCCCACTCTGGGGTAGTCCAATTATGGTGCCAAAATTGTGCATTTAAAACTCCCAGGGTTGGTATGTTTTGTAGGCCATCAGAATAATACCCTTAGTATGCATACCCAAGTGGCCCTCTTGGGCACTATGTAAATGCATGCATATTGGTCCAACCATTACACACATATTCACATTTTATGCACACCATGGCAGCAAGGAAGAAAAACACTAGCATAGGTCTTAATCTTGGCTACCACACATTAGGCAATCTTATTAAATGTAAGTGACTAGCCACTGCACCTAAAACTCCTTCCAAAAAAATGTATTAATCTAGCAATGTAACCCCCTATTTTCTTTGCTTCATTAGCTAGTAGAGTCTTTATGCAAACCAAGGAATTTTGTTTTACATCAATAGCCCACCTATGGACCAAGTTATAGATTTTTTAAGTTGGTTACAAAATTCTAACCAAATGAACAGTAACTTAGCCAACTTTTCAATGTCATATCTTCGGCTATAGTGGTCCAAATTTAGACATAACAAATCCCAGTTTAACCTCTAGATGTGTTCTAGGTATGGACAAAATTTCATACCAGGATTTATTCTACACATGGAGATATTAAATCTTTGGTGCAGGCTCAAAAATTTGACCACTTTTGGACCATTTTGCCCATACAAATTTTCCAAACCATGCAAACACTCCATTCACAAGGGGTAAGCCCTCCAAGGCTATCCCATATATGTCCAAGACACATAGGAATTACATGCTTTTGCATCTAGTAAAAATATGTGGCCAAAACAGAATTTACAAGTAAGCAGCCTATCATTCACACTTAGGCAGCTTTGCACCACATCACATACATAGCCAAAACATTGCTCAAATCTTCACATAATTGTCTCATTTTACATACACTACATGTACATGCATACATGCACCACATAATGGTATTAAATCAGCTAAATACGCACCCTAAGTTACAGGAGTACCTGAGATACAATGGACTTCAGAAACAGGATGCGGGACAGCTGTTGCATAACACAATAAGCACCATCACTAAAAATACCAAATGTGCTCCCAAAATCACAAAAATTTCCATATAACAACTAAACATATGGAATTTTAAGTACCTAAAAATTTAGAGCAAAACTAAATCCAAAAAGGTTAGTTTGAAGGTGATCTTTCAGCTAGACATAAAATGACAGAATTGAGAGGAGTAAGTTTCATTGAGAAACTTAGTAAGGGTAACACTTGGATTCAATAGGCAATGTAACCATCATCAAAAACTGTATCCAAAGACACTAAAACACAAAACCACAATGCATATATACAAAATATACCAACCAAATGCAGCAACCATTCACAACCATCAAACACATGAAATGCAGCAGCAACATATACCTTAGGTTAGTCCATAAAACATGCAATAAACTTAAGTAAATCACTATGGTAACCCTCCTCAAGTTTAAGCATGGTCTTAGGATAGTTTTAACACTAGTTAGTACTAACTTTGGGCTCTAGAAACCCCAATTTTCAATGTCATCACTGTGCACTTCACACTAGGTCACAAAACCTTCAATAAGTGCACTCCCCTCACTAAGCTTGGTTCATCAAGCTCATAGCTCTCTTCCAAGCTTAGCCCTACCTCCATGGATGCTTGAAAATATAGTAAACAATCCATGAGATCAATAGAACCCTTATCTTGATGGGTATGCTAAAATTGGAGCTTGATCCTAGGTGGACTCAAGTCTTAGCACCACATAGCTTCTGATTGCCCTTTCTTGCCTTCAATTTCAAGTAGCTTTAAGTTTGAAGGTATGGTGGCTATGGAGGAAATGTGGAGGAGGGTGGGCTGCATCCCTTTGTTGGTATGGCCGAATATGAGAGAAGAAATGGTGGTCTTGACTACTTAAATGGTCAAAAGTACACTAAACACACTTAAGTAGTCTTAACCTTGTCTTATGTCATTTTCCTTGCTATAGGACTATGGTTTCCTAATCTTAATCTCTTGGCCCACATTTGACCATCCTTATCTTGCTTTAGCAGCCCCTCCTTAGGTGGGATAACCCCACAATTTCACCAATTGACTTAAGTCAAAGACATACACATCTTAAGGCCTACATTAGAACACTTAGGTCCTTCATGCCATTTTGTGTTTTCTTTGTCCTTAGTTGTCTTCCATAAGCAATTTGGTCTGCCAATAGCACCTTCATACCATTCATATCCTTCTCATAACTATCCAATTCTCATTTGTGAGAGTTTTGCAATTGAGTACCCGAATTTCTAAAATCTTACAAAAAGTCCATAAGTTACTTGACAAACAACCAATCCTTAAGGCTTTTCTTGAGGGCCAAATTACTAGCATAAAACACTTTTAAGGAGGTGTTGGTCATGCCTTTTACCCCCCACACTTCAATCACTATAATAAGAATTACACGATATAATGGGTTTTTTACCATTATGCCACACTTGTAATTCTCCCATTTTTGTGAGGTGGTAACAATGAGTATGTGAAACACACTGAGTAGTCACGGTTAGTAATGCATAAGGATGGGTTAGATTGAACAGGGGCCTAAGTGCTTGGGAAGCAAGGTATAAAAATGAAGGTGGTTGTTCAGTAAGCATAAGAGTTGTAAGTCTTAGTTGTTGTAAGTGTGCATATAGTGCACTCGTGGGCAGCACTTAGAGTAGAATGACTCAATGGACTTGGGGTGTTGAGAACCTTTCCTAACCGTTATTAAAATAGACTTAGGGTATGGCATAGGTTTTAAGTATGACTAAGTAGAGAGCTAAGATAGACCAAAAAAGATAAATGCTAAGGGTCTAATGGACTTTCTAAGAGAGCTAAAGCATTGTAAAGCCTAAGTATGGGGAATTCCAAGTGTACACCTGAAATGGTTAAGTGGCCAAAATGAGACCTTTAGGGAAATGGTTGTCATTATGTGGTTACATGAAAAATTTTAGACACCAAAGTCAAAAATAGTCTAGGCGTCACGAAGGTCATTATGATCTTAATGAACCAAGAAAAAAGGGCTAGTTTAGCCAAGAAAGCTCTTGCTGCCAAAGAACATCATATTGGTCAAGAAAAACTTAAAGGTTAAAGGAAATTAAGAACCATGTTAGGGTGCCTAAGTGGTCGGGCCGAGTCTGGCCAATTGGCTTGTGGTAGCCAAAGACCCTAAGTGTGGCAAAAGATTACCTAAAGGAGTCAAGGGACACCTCAAGGCTAAGAAATCCTATGGTAGTAAGTACCTCAAGTAATGAAGGACTACTTGTGGTGGCACAAGGGTGAGGTTCCATAAGCTATACCATGCTTAAAGTGCTAGATGGCTTAATGAAGTGTACTTGTGCTTAAGAGCATCATGTGATGGTGAGACTAAGATGAACCTAAGGTGGCTTAAGGGCCTAACCTAGGTTAAAAAGTTGTCTAGATGGTCTTAAGTCCATCAAGGAAAAAATGGCATGTAGTCTAAGAGATACTTGTTTTGTGGGGAGTCTTGTAAAACAAAGCTAAATGGTTAACCCCTGAAGTGTCTCTAAGAAAAGATTGTTTGATAAGCATCCTAAGGGGTTTCTTGACCCATAAGTCAAGAAACAGAGTAAGATATACTCATGGCTAAGATGCTATGGAACTAATAGTAAAGAGGGCCATGAGAAAAGTCAAGCTTGTGCATATGCTTAAAATCAAAAACTTGGAGGATCAAATTTTTTAAGCAGGGAAGAATGTAAAGGCTCCCCTAGCGTGGGCATAGCTCAAGTAAGGAAAGGTAATTAAAATCCTTTGTAAGTACCTTAGCTTAATTTTAATTATGGACACTAATCAAGTTGGTAGTATTTTATATGGTTCCCAAGTCACTAAAGGCAAGTAAGGGTCATTGTTGGCAATTTGGTGATTTTGCCCAAGTCAATGGAATTAGGTTCAAAACTGTAAAAATGACCTAAATATGCAATAAAATAGATGGCCAATGTTAGTGATAAAAGTTAATGGAAAAACCTAAATAACAAAATTGGTAATTTAGAGCTAAGTGTAAGTATTTGAGCACCTAAGGCCTAAAGACTAGTTTAGGCTAAGTGAAGAGGGCTACATTGACTTTTGTGGGAATTAATAGGATGACCATGGAAATTCTAAGAATGGACAAGAAAGGATTGGGGGTTTAAGTGGCAAGTGGAGCAAAGTTGATGGAATGGATGAGAGTAAGATCGATTAAAAGGGGGTTTGACGTGGAAGAATGGCACTATTCCTTCATTTTCTCCCTAAAACCTATAAATTTATTTCCTCCACCATATATTCAACTATCTAAAACCCAATTCTATGAATTCTTGATCAAAATGGAAGCCTCCAAATGGTATCTATCAAGCTCATGCTAGATTAAAGGTGTTTTGTTGTTATTGTGGGTTCTCTAAGAGTTTGAAGCATAAAATCAAGGTATAGTCCAATCAACTTGTTATAAATGGTTCTTGGTTGATTGGGTAAGTATAATTGGTCTTGCTCTAGCTAATTTAAATGCCCATGGTGAAGGATATTACATTGAACTTGAAGAATACTTGGGAGGAGCTTATAGTGAACAATGCTCCAATTTTCTTGGAACTAGCATAAATGGAGTTGAGGAAATGGATTTTAAGTGTTTTTTTACTCATCCCTAACACATTTGATTTTATCTGAGCTAGGACATAAGAATTTGGCAATTGGAATTCTGTTTGTTGAAAAAGGATCAAAGAAAGAAGCAAAAAATGGTGAATAAATGGCATAGGGTGTAGGGGCCTTGCACCGTAGCCCAACCCTAAGCTGGAGCACGTAGCCCCATCATGCCCTCAGTTCCACAGCCCCAAGCAGCACTACAGCACCAAAGGGCACATCCTGAAGCCAAGAAAAGTGGCCATTGGTGCTTACACTTTGGCTTGACCTGGGAAGTGTTTCTAACCTTCCTAAAGGGTCCCTAAGTTTCCTTGAACATTCCTAAGGCATAAGAAAATGTCAATTTAAAATTAAAACCACTCCCCAGTAACTTAATGCATTAAAAGTTAGGAAACTAAGGCAATGTGGCTAAGTCACCAAATACCTTGAGTGCTAAGTTTCATATGGTGGATAAGTGAGGATTAAAATTTCAAAATCAGTTAAAAGAGAGGTCATGGTACTCAAGAGTCATTGTAAATCCTAGTGAAGTCCACAATGTGCACTTAAGGATGGCCTAAACAGGCAAAAAAAGGCTAAACATGGGGGTGGTATCCTAGTTACCTAAGTTGGATATTTTATGAACACTAAGAATACCCTAATTGGATTAAATCAATCTTTCTAAGCTTTATAAAAGTGTCACTTGGTAATTAAGTTACTATAAAAAGGGGTAGTATGAGGTGATTAAGGAATTCGAGCTAAGTATGGTGGCCAACAAGCTAAGTGCCTTAAGGTGCAAGGTAGGCACTAAGTGTGGGGTTGGGGCACCTACCAAACCTGTACAACGCTAAAAGAATATACCAATCCTCTATCCAAAGTCAAATACTTACAAAAGGTAAGGTCTTCTATTTCACAAATCCTATTGTTCTATTAAACTAAAATTTAGGGTCACTGTAAACAACCAGATCCTTAACTCCAATCGGTGGAGCCATTAGGAGTTCAGAAACTAAGGCCTCATTTTTGCCACATTATTGGTTACTACTAAGCCAAACTTATCTTCCTAGCCACCTCTATTCCCAGTAGACCCTTGAGAACTACTCCAGTACCTTGGTACTTTTGCCCAAATGCCCCATTTACAAACAAGTGTTAATCAAGTTGGCAATCCTAAGAATGCTCTACCTTAATGAGCTCCTATAAGTCTAGGACATCTTTACAATGAAGTCTACCAATGCCTATGCCTTGATGCTATTCAAGGGTCACAATGTGTGTCAAACTCACTTAACCTGACATAGCTTTTCTCTAGTTACCTTAAATGGTAAGGCTCTAAAAAGATTTCCAAAGGGAAAGGTTTGTTTGTACTCGAATTGTATACATTTAAAAATAAAGCAACAACCTTCGACTGATGACAATTAAGATTAAGATGACCTTACGGATAGCTGGATATTTGACCTCCTCCCTGGAAGGTCCAACTGATGTGGTACATAGGCCACTATTGTGCTCCATCTTCTCTAACCAACATCATGCTAATCGCCTAGGAGGATACTTCCAAATAAAGGAACAATGGGCCCTGACAATTAGGTTACCGCAATGTAGTTAGCTTCTAGAAGAAATCCTTGATGCTCTTGAAGGCCTTAAGATGCTCATCGTCCCAATCAAAAGCCTCTTTTCTCTTGAGAATGTTGACGAAAGGCCTAGATTTATACCTAAACCTAAAGACAAATCATATAGGGTCCATCAATTGCTCCATGAGTCATTGGATACCTTATAGCTCTCCTAGGTATGTATATTCAACACTATCTTCACTGTCTCTTGATTCACATTGATCCCTCGTTCCAAGACCAAGTACCCTAAGAACTTTCCTTCCCCAACTCCAAAAGGGAACTTTACTTAATTCAGTTGTTTGTTGCAATGTTGAAGGTGCTAGAAGGTTTCTTGGAGGTTATCAATATGCTACTCCAAAGCCCTAATCCTGAGGATTAAGTGATCAACATAGACCTCCATATTCTATCAAGCTAATTCTTAAAAACATTATTTATGGGCCACTGAAAAGTAGCTCATGCATTCTCTAGTCCAAAGGGCATCATCTAGTAACAATAGACCCCCCATAGTTGTGAAGGTTGTCTTCTCCTTATCGTCTAGGCTCATGGAAATTTGGTGGTAAGCACTAAAAGCATCCATGAAGCATGAAGCTCAATACCTTAAACTCTATAATAGATTCCACTAGCTGATCAATTGATTGTAGGGCTACATATTTTAGGACATGTTTTGCTCAAGTATGTGCAATCAACACACATCTGATAGGTCCTATTCTTTTTTTTTAGCCAATATTATGTTGGCCAGCCACTCTGATATAATCCTCATGTATGAACCTTAATCTCAGCTTTTTCTGGACCTATGTGTGAACATTTTCCAAATGTTCAACACTCAAGGGTCTTTTATAAAATTTGACTAGCCTAGTGTTCAAGTCAATCTCGAGCTTATTGGACATCAACTATAGGTCAACTTCTATCATGTCACTAGGGGACCATGTAAACATATTTATATTAGCTTTGAAAAAGTAATCAAAAATTCTTTTACCTTACTTGGAAGGCATTTACCACTTGAGTACTCGATCCAATGGTCAACTTCGCCTCCCCCAACTTGGTTGTAGGGATGAGCAGCAAAACCTTCTACTTGTGACCTGTCGAATTGGGCTTGCTTTTCTTCTCCGAGGGTCCCCTCCCCCGTATCTTCTCTAACCAAGGACCCAAAAGTTGGGCCACATAAGACCTTTGGGCCTAATCTTGGAGCCTGGGGCAAGTAATTTTTCACATCCCTTCAAGGTGTCACAAACATCAGCATCAGCAACCGTATATCTAACTGGATATGGAACTACACCTAAGTCGGTTGGGAAACTAAGACATTGCAAGCAAAGGGAATGTCCAACACTTAGAATTCCACCGTATGGGAAAGGCGTACATGATCTTAAGTTTCCAATATGAACCTAGTCAACATCAACAGTAGCATAATCATCCCCAATGTCACAAACTCATGCTTCCTCATGCTAAAGCTGGGTCCTTACATTGGTGTAATAAAATACCTCCTGATGTTGAGGGCATCCAAACTGTAACTGAAAATAACATTGACATTGGCCCCCCATCAATATAGACCCTCTTCACATTGTAATTGGTTAACCTAGCCATGATTAGTAATAAATAGTATGCGAGCCCAGAATGCGAAACTAGTCTTCCCACTTTTGCTTCTACTAATGCATCACAGTCAAGGCACTTTGCATTTGGGAACCTCCATCTATGTATGCCATTATCTTTACAGCCTTTGCCCCAATCCTTCAACCATGGCTCTAGTGTCCTATTTGACAGAGGAGGCATCACGGATAAACTCCCTACAAAAATTAAACTCCCTATAAGTTTACTTGTCATCCATAGTCCTTACGATACTTTTAGTATTTTTTTTCAGTCTTTTGGGAATATACTCATAATTGGATGAGGCCACTTGGTCACCATGTTCTTCTACTCCAAGGCAATAGAAAGCTTTCCTGGTCTCCCAAAGGGGAGTGAAGTTTTCATGGTCTCCTAAAGGGGAGTGCTCACTAGACTTAGTGGCATATCTCACTTCATCTTGTTGGGCTCTTGTTGCTTGCTTAATAGTCCTTCCCTGACCCCTTCTCCTCATTAAGGATGGCAATTGGGTGGGTCAGGTCAGGTTTAGGTCAGGTCATTCAGGGTCGGTCAAGTCGGGTTAGCATGAATCCAGTCCAGGTTGGGTTCAGGTCAAGTTATTTGGGTTCGGGTTGATTTCAAGTTGAGTTGATTTCGGGTTCGGGTTGGGTTGGGCCGGGTTTATTTGCGTTCGGGTTCACTTCAAGTCGGGTCAATTTTAGTCTCGGGTAACTTCAGGTCAAATTCGGGTCAACCTTTATGTTCACGTGGATTATTAGTGTGAAATCAAAACGATTGAATTTATTCAATTTTTTTAAAATTTAAATCAAATAATTTGATTTTTTGTGTGATTTAATTTAAATTAAATTCTCATTTTTCAGCATATTTAATTAAAATATTCATAAAAATCTTCTTCATTATAGTTTAGTACATATTTAAGTAATTTAACATTATTAGTAATATTTGATTGTTTTTCTAAACCCATACCCTTTAACTATCATTATACAGATTATTCAGATCTTCACTCAGCTATCACTCAGACATACACAATGACAATTTTGTTATGCTTATGTTTTAATGAATTTTCTTTGAAATTACAATGAAATGAAAATCAAGTTCATTATCAGTGACTAAGTTGTAAAATTTAAAAATTTTGGGTGAAAGTGCAAAGATTTCAAAAATTTTAGGATCGATGTTGTAATTATTGTGGGCGACTAAATAAAATTTTTTAAAATTTAGGTACTTTATTGCACTATACTTAAAAGTATAAGGATGAATATTGTAATTTTAATAATTACCTATTAAGAACGTTAAACTTTCTAAATATAAAAATTACTTCTGTTGAAAAAATTCAAATATGGGATTCACTAAATATGGATGTTTCTTCCCCAAATAAGATACTTACAACATATAAAAGTCCTAAAAAAAATAGAAGTTACTAAATATGGAAATCCTTTCTCAAAATATGAAAATTATTAAACATGAATATCTTAAAAAAAAGAAATGAAATTACTAAATATGAAAGTCTCATCTCCAAATATGAAACTTACTAAATATGAAAGTACCAAAAAATGGAAGTTACTAATAACGGAATTCACCATTCTTAAATATAAGACATACTGAATACGAAAGTCTCAAAAAATGAAAGTTACTAAACACGAAAATCTCCATACTTAGGACTGAGTTAATATGGAAAATAATGAAAGAGGAAAGTTAAGGTTTAGGCTGAGGGTTAAAATCGAGTATTGTTGGGTTTAGTTATCGGGTCATCTCGGGTTCAGGTCAGGTCAGTCTCGGGTTTGGGTCATTTCGGGTTCGGGTCAATTCAGGCTCGGGTCATTTCGGGTTCGGGTATTTCAGGTTTGGGTCAGTTGAGTTCCGGTTTTCTCAGGTTTCCCTTTAATTGGGTTCAGGTTCAGGTTGGGTTGGGCACAGTCGGGTTCAGGTCGTTGACTTTTTTAGTCAAATCGAGTCAGGTCGGGCTTGGGTTCAGGTAGGTTGGGCCAGGTCATCGGGTCAAGTCTGATTTTGCCATCCTTACTCCTCATTATGGCAATTTTCACCCTCTATCTGAATGCAACGATAAGCCTTACTGTAGAACTTTTTCATGCTCTTTGGAGGATTCTCCTGACCGAGAAAAATGTGACTTTAAGAAGACCCTTTCATCAAAGTAGCTCCATATCCAAAGGGAGGTTAAGATCTAGAGAGCCTCTAAATTAAACCACCTTAAACAGTCCTAACATGCCTCCTTCTAATCTTGCTTGATGTCCAAAAGTTGGTTCACTATTTTCTATGCTGGGTAGCTTTCTATAAACTGCTATTGACACCTAGTTTTGTTTGAGCACCAACTTTTGTTTAGTTTTAAGTTAGAAATTTTAAATTAGGAGCATTTTTTGTTTTAGGGGCAATTTGGTGTTTTTGGTCATTTTATAGCTTAGGAAGTTGGTAGGATTAGGAGTGATGCCCAGCAGCATCTTCGCTATATGACATGGTGAAGGCAGCAAGAACTCCTGGTAAGCAAAGAACACTTGGAGAAGGTGAATCCTAAGGAAGACCACCTGAAATGCTCAGAAAAATGAGGGTTAGGAGGTCCCCGAAGTGTTTTTCCGATAAAGGAGCCTCCAACGCCCAAGTAAGTGTTTCGGAAGCGGAAATGGAATGTAGAATCCAGGGAGATTCTAGCCTATGTTGTGCTTTTTTGTAGAGGAAGAGAAAAGTCCCCCCAGGGAGAAAGCCATTTCCTTAGTATATAAAGGAGAGAACGATCAATTCAGATTGTGACACATGTTTGGTCAGATTTAATCTGTACTTCTTGGGCGTGGGGACCTCCAGCCGTTTGTAGGCTCCTCGGGCCACGGTCTAGGGCCGAAATAGCCTTAGATGACAGGACGTGTGCAGTCACAGTACGTCACAGCATGTATGAGGGTGGCGTGTAGCCCCTGTAGACGACATGTCAAAGGCTCATTAAATGCTTTTGCTATACTCCGAGGCTCCTCTGGTTAAGGTCACCCATCGGACCAAGGGTCTTTCTTCCGAGGTTTCCTCAATAGCTCAGGGATTTTCTTAACCCTGAAGGTTCTCCTTCGGGGGTGTTCTCTCCTGCCAAAGACGGCTGGTCTCCCCCCCCCCCCCCCCCGAGGCTGGTTCAAAAGCGCTACCGAGGTTAGTGCGCACTTTCTTCCCGAGGTCAGCAATGTCATTCTTAGGGGAGTTGATGGACTCCCAAGGCCGTGCGCTAGGGGTGCCAGGCCCCTCCTTCCGAGGTCGATGTCTCTCCTCGTGCGGGTGGCACTCTGCTTCTTAGGCGCGGCACTTTGACTGAAGCTCCTATGTTTGGAGGACGATAGTACTTCGGCAATCACATGCCCCCCTCAGAAAGTCGAGGTGGAGACTTTGACTACATATTCTGGAGGCACCTTATAGATCTTGGAGTGGGATGCCTTTTTGCAAAAAGACATACTTTGGGGCTTGAAGGCGCGCACCCTACCCGTTCGGGTATTATTCCTTGCTCCCAGGTCAATCCCTTGGTGTTCCCGAGATGCCAAGTCTCTTTATTTCTACTTTTTCCGCTGTAGGTCACTAGACCGTCGTGTCTCGTAACCAAGCATGTCAGTCTGGAGCAATGTGCCCGGATTTTCGGCGTCGCAGAAAACGTGTCCCTTGGTTCACACGCTGGTTGACACGCGGCACGCAACGATTGGGGGAGGTCGCATCGGTCACAGGAGCCAGGCCCTGGGTGACATGTGTCATGCGGCGGTTGGAGGTGGCTTCCTCGGTTATACCAGCCGCATGTTTTCGCCTTCAAAAAGCAATTATGGAAACGATTCGCCTTCGCGCAACAGTTGTGGCAGCTAGCCTTCCTCAGTCTATATAAACCTTCCTCCCGTCACAAGCCCCATTTGCTTTCTTCTGCTTTTGCTCCAAGCTCTCTCTGTTTTTGAGCTTTTTGCGGCGGTGTTAGCGGCGAAGCAATTTCAGGCCACCACTTACGATGGCGTCTTCTAATCCAAACTTCGGCAAGACCTTCGGTGGGTTTCTTTTTTAGCTTCCTGAAGTCGATTTTACCTCTCCCGAAGTCCCTTTGCTCTTTTCCGAGATCTTTCTTTTTCCTTTCCCGAACATGTCTTCTCCTGCCCCCCTTGCGTCTGTCGACCCTATTCCTGAGAGCTGGACGCCTCTCATGTCTCACCCTTGTTGCTCCACCCCAAAAAAACTAACGAAGTGGACAACCAAGTTCTTCCTCCCTTCTTACGCCACCACCAGATTACCTCATCTTGGGCATTTTAGTTTTATAAATAGGAAGGATGAGATTACCGTTTTCTGTGCCCAACTGAAGGCCGGACTTCGGTTTCCTCCTCACCAGATGATTTGCGACTTTTGCCAGTTCCATGGCATAGCCGTGAATCAACTTCCTCCTAATTCATATTGCTATTTTAATGCCTTTCTCTGCATGTGTGGGGCCTTCAAAATATAGCCCCATTTTATTTTGTTCATGCAGTACTACAAGCTCTATCCGGTCTCGAAGGGTGGCTTTTATTTCATGCTACCTCGGGGATCTGGGAGCAAGAAATATATGTTCACCTTCGACACTAAAGATAGTTGGTGAGGGTGGCAAAGAAATTCTTTTTCCTGAAGGTGGACGAGGCTTGGTCGTACATGCCGACTAAGTGGGCTCGGGGCAAGCTGGTGACGGATGTCGGGGACCCCAAAGAGCTGCTAACTCCTGAGTTGGCGGCGAGGTTTGCGGACCTCGACAGCCGTTTTCGGGCTATCGCTAACTGGGATCCCGAGGTCCCTTCACACTCCTTATACCCCTTCCCCATCAGATGGCAGTTTATGACCGATGAGGTCCTTCGGGAGCTAGGGGTTATTAAGGAGCACAAGAAGTCTTGGCTGGTGATGCTCCTTCGGAGGGAGCTTATCTATAAAGCCCTTTACGAAAGTAAGTTTCTTTCGCAATTCTTAGCATAAGTATTCGCCTGTACTTCCACTGATATTTTCCTCCTTTTCCAGAAATGGGCAGATCAATCAGCGGCCTTCTACAAATCCCTCTTCCTCAGTCAGGCCGAGGAGAAGGATCGAACGAAGAAGGGCACCCCCAAGAGGCGGAAGACTTCGAGGAGTGGGCCGTCTTTGGCTAAGAAGAAAACGAAGAACCTCCTTCCCCCTCCCCTGGAGGACGCCACGAAGGTCGGCGGGGTGCCTGAAACTCCGGCTGAGAAGCCTTAAACTCCTGCCGATCCTTCCACCGAGGTCACTAGTACTGCTTCTCGGAGCCCCGCTATATCGACAGACATTTTGGGTTCTTCGACGGCAGACCTCGTAGCAGAAGAACTTGAGAAGCGCCGAAAGAGTAAGGGCAAGCATGTCCCTGTTGATGCAGAGGAGGTGCGGGACTCTGACGACGACGTTGCTGAAGTTCCGCCAAGTTTGCTCCTTATATTTTTTCTCTTAATCTCATGGATACATGACTAAGGAACGCTTTCCTCGTGAGACTCTTCCTTTGTTTTTTTTTTTTTTAGCAGAGGAGTCGGCGCCTTCAGCCTGGGTAGTGGAGCATGCCCGAAGGCGAGCTCTTCGGGATTCCCACATCCCGAAGGATAAGGTTCCCAGGGAGTCATTCTGGTCATTCACGGAGGACATCAATTTGTTCTCCGCTAATTGCCGAGAGATGGCTCCTCAGATGGCGAGGGGCGTGCTCACTCAGGCTTCCTTCAAGGCAGTCGCCAAGGAGTGCGCTAACGAGGACACCCTCGCCGCTAAAATTTCCGAGCACACTGCTCAGGTAGTCCTTTGGGCCTCTTCAATTTTTCTCCCTTCCCAACTTTCTGAGTGTTTAGATTTCCTCATGCATATTTGACTAAGTACCTTCTCCTTTTTTTGCAGCTCCTGGGGTATAGTAGATGCCTTCCAGCTTGGGCGGTGAAGCAATCTTTGGTCCGAGCTTGGGCCGAAGATAAATTGGAGAAGGCCAAGGTCTTCTGCGCCAACTCAGTCATGACGAACGCCGAGTTGAGCCGTATTGCCAAGGAGGAGGTTGCCAATCTTCGGGAGGAATTCTTAAAGGGCCAAGAGGACCTTTTGAAGGATTTTTCCAACAAGATGTCCAACCTCGGTGAAAAGGTTGTGAACTTGACTTCAGCAAACGAGGCCCTTCAAAGGGAGAAAGAGGAAGATTCTGCTGTCCTGGCGAAGGCCCTTGCTAAAAATGCCGAACTTCAGGCCGAGGTTGGGGCACTGAAGGAAGATACAAAGAAGAAGAAGAAGGTGAAGACCCTACAGAGGAAGGTCGCTGATCTGAGCAATGAGGTGGAGGACTTGTCCGTTGAGAAAGACAAGGCTGTTCAGGGGACTAAAGTTGCCTTTCAGGACAACTTCTGCCTTGCTCGTCACCAAGTTCGGGCGAAGTACCCAGATCTAGACCTCTCCTTTCTTGCTACCCTGGATATTCCCGAGGGACCTCGCTGGACGTGGTCTAAGGTCGAGTTTCTCAACCTGCCTTTTGCCCCTCCTCCGACACTGAAGGTGGTGGCTAAAGATGCGGGAACAAGAACTTCTCACGATGCCGGGGTCCCTTAGATTTTTTAGGGCTTTTGTCTTCTTCTTTTCCTTTGTATTTTTCTTCTTGTAACCTTCTCCTTGTAATAAGGCCTTCTTCAATGGAATTTATTTTTTCCTTTATGAAAGTTGGGTAAGTCTTTTGAGCAATAACTTTTGTTTCCAGTTGTCCCGATCACGTTCGGTCAAGGGACTTCGGAAAACCACGTTTCACTCGTTGCGCCAATCATCTTCGGAAAAAAGAATCATGTTTGATGAATTCCCTTAAGCAAATTTTTGCCTGCGTTTGGTGGCCGTATTTGATGAACTTTATTGATGGGAAAATGACTTAATCGTCTTCGGAAGGGGCTCGTGACCCTTGTAAGAACTTGCTCAAGCTGTGTTCGGTGATAACTTCTTTGGTGGAAAGAAACTTTTGTACTTAGAAACTTTTTCTGACTTGTACAATTTTTTCACCAAAATTCTAAGCATAGAATCTGATAGCCGAAGTGTTATCACCCTGGTCAGCTAAGGACCCCGGAAAGGAGGGAGTCAGACACCTGAGGCACACGACCTCGGTACCCCGCCAATACCAACCTCGGGAAACTAGCATATCGCCTCCCTCGGGAGGACGACCGAACTAACTTCGGAGCCAGGGAATACCCCGAAGTACCAGTCTAACTCCGGGAAAAGGCCCCTTACTCCGAAGGGAGACAACGACCAAGGGGACCTCGGAGGTACGGCAGGAGCCACCAAGGAGCCTCTGATATTTCCGCCCGCACACCCTGCACGCCGCCCTCATATGCACTCTGACACGCTGCCACAGCCCACGTCCTGTCATGTAGGGCTACGCTTGTCGTAGCTCGTGGCCTGAGGAGCCTGCAGGCGGCTAGGGGCCCCCACGCCCAGAAGCACGGATGACATCCGTCCATACACGTGTCACAATCCGAAGGGCTCACTCCCTCTTATATACAATATCAGGGAGGCCAGATCGGGAGGAGAAAAAAGGAGGGGGGCTCTGCCCTAAATCCTCCCCTTTCAGCCCCCAGGAAAACACGGCAGGCAAGAGTCTCTTGTGCTTACTACTCCCTCTCCGCCTCTCAAAGCACTGACTTGGGCGTCGGAGGCTCCTCCCCGGAAAAAGACTCCGGGGACCTCCTAACCCCTGTTTTTTAAGTGTTTCAAGCAAGTCCTCCTGGGGAATCCCCGTTTCGGGCTCTCTCCCATATCGGAAGTCTTTCTCGGCCTCACTGTGTCTGCCACGCGAAGATGCTGCCGGCCATCACAGGTGATCCCCACAGAGCACCTTCTGTCGGGACTCGCCCGCACCTCCTGAAGTCCCTGCCGCATTCACCACGACACACAGTGGAGATGATGCTGATGGGCATCAGAATCTTTTCTAGGCATCTGAATGCCATGTATTTTTCAATTCTCTGCCTTCGGTATCACCCAGCTTGTAGACTCCTTTTCGAACTTCGTCGATCACCAAATAAGGCCCTTCCCAATTCGACCGAAATGCCCCGTGGGATGGTTTTCGGGGCTCAAATTCGGCCTTTCGGAGGATGAGGTCTCCCTTCCTTATTCCCTTTTTCCTGACACACATATTCGTGGCCGATGCCACCCTTTGCTAAAAGGCTTTCCTTCTAAGTTCAGCCACCTCCCTATGTTCGTCAATCAGGTCGAACTTGGTTCTCAACCCAAGGTCATTTCCTTCTTCATCGAACACTTGTATTCTCACTGATGGCTGCACAACCTCAACAGGAATAATGGCCTCTGTATCGAAGGCGAGAGAGAAAGGTGTCTCGCCCGTTGCTCTTCAGGGCGTTGTCCGATAGCTCCATAGTACACTAGGAAGTTCTCCTGGCCATTTTCCCTTTGCTTCTCCCAATCTCTATTTTAGACCATCTTTTATGGTCCTGTTGGTCACCTCTATTTGTCCGTTGCTCTGGGGGTGAGCTACCGGGGCGAAGTGCATCTTTATTCCGAGGTCAGTGATGAATTCTTGGAATCCCTTATCAACAAATTGGGAACCATTATCAGCTACTATCACCCTCGGTATGCCAAATCTACATATGATGCTTTTCTAGACGAACTTTTGTATTTCCTTCACGATAATGGTTGTCAGGGGCTCTGCCTCAACCCACTTAGTGAAGTAATCTACTGCAACCACACAGAACTTCACTCCTCCGGGTGCTGTCGGGAATGGCCCAATGAGATCAATGCCCCAGACTAGGAAGGGACAGGGGTAGTCAGCCGAGGTTATTCATTCCGAGGGCAACCTTTGGACGGTGGCATGTCTTTGGCAGCTGTCACACTTTCGGACAAACTGCCTTGCGTCCTTTCTCAAGGTGGGCCAAAAATACCCTTGGCGGAGTACTACCCCTGCCAAGGCATCAGTTCCAACATGGGAACCGCAGATCCCCTCGTGGACTTCTTCGAGAATTGTCTCAATATCGTTTTCGCTGACACACCTCTACAATGGACTTGCATACCCCTATCTGTACAGTTCTTCCCCAATCAGGAAATATCGTCCAGAAAGTTTTCATACTTTTGCTGCTTTGTGAGGGTCGTCGGGAAGCTCCGAGGTTGTGAGATACCTCTATATAGGGGTTTTCCATCCTTTTTCCAAGGTTGCGATGCTCATTACCGCAATGCTCAGGTGGCTCAACACTTCGGTGAAACTTTTTTATTTGGCCAAGCTGTTAGCTTTGGCATTGTCTCGGCGAGGCACATTTTCAATGCGTACCGCATCGAACTCTTGCACGAGCTTTGAAACGAGTTCGTGATGTTTTTCCAAAGTTGGGTCCTTTGCGGTATAGTCGCCTGCCATCTACCAGACCACTAGCTGGGAATCACTGTGGGCCTTCAGGTTCCTTATGCCAATTCTTCTGGCCAGACGTAATCCTGCTATGAGGGCTTCGTATTCGGCCACATTGTTAGTGACGCGAAACCCGAATTTGATGGATTTCATGGCTTCCATGCCTTCGGGACCGCGAATAATTCAAGCTCCTTGATGTTCAGAGCTGGAGGCTCCGTCCACAAACAAGGTCTATTCTGGCTCGATATTGCCGAGGTTTGATTGTTCACTTTCGGCAACTAGTACTTTGGCAATGAAGTCCGCTAAAGCCTGAGCTTTTATTGCTTTCCTTGGTTAATAAGTGATGTCATACTCGTCGAGCTCTATGCACCACTTGGAAAGCCTCCCCGAATGGTCTACCCTTTTCATTACGTCCCGAAGGGGTAAGTTACTTCAGACGATAACAGGGTGACCTTGGAAGTACGGACGCAACCTTCTGCTCGCAAGTACCAAAGCATAAATAGCTTTTTGTAATAAAGGAAACCTGATTTCGGCGCCATGCAGGGATTTATTCACCTAATATACTGTCCATTGTTCCACCCCCTCCTCCTTCACAAGCACCGAACTTAGTGCTTTTTCGGAGACAGCAAGGTACAGTATAAGGGGTTCCCCATCTCGTGGCTGCCAAAGTGTTGGTAAACGGGTCAGGTAGGCCTTAAGCTCTTCCCAGGCCTTTCGACAATCTTCATTCCAAGGATTGCTACCGAGGTCGCCACCATTTTTTGCTACTTTGGTAAGGACTTTAAAGAATGGTCGGTAGTGATCTCCATACCTAGATATAAATCTGCTAAGGGACGTTATTCTCCCTATAAGCCTTTGCACATCTTTTGTCGTGGTAGGAGTTCAGAATCCCAGTAGTGCTTTGACCTTTTCCGGATTGGCGTCGATGCCTCTTTTCGACACCATAAACCCGAGGAACTTACCCGCGTTTACGCCGAGGATGCACTTTTCGAGGTTAAGGCGAATTCCAAAGATTCTCATCTAGTGGAACATTTCCTCCAAATCTGTGATGTGGCCGATAGGCTTTTTGCTTTTGATTATCATACCATCGACATAGACTTCCATGTTCCTCCCTATTTGGTCGCTGAAGACCCTGTTCATTAGCCTCTGGTAGGTGGCTCCTGCATTTTTAAGCCCGAAGGGCATTCTGATGTAACAATATGTACCGACCTTCGTGATGAAGGCAGTCTTTTCCTCGTCTTCAGGATCCATCCTAATTTGGTGGTACCCGCTGAAGGGGTCCAGGAAACTCAGAAGACCACACTCAGCGGTTGAGTCTACCAGCTGATCTATTGGCGGCAGAGGATATGAATCCTTAGGGCAAGCGTCATTCACATTTCGGAAGTTGATGCACATTCAGAGCTTTTGACTCCATTCTTTTTTGGCAATAACCACGTTACTGAGCCATTCAGGGTATTTGACTTCCCTGATTACGCCTGCATCCAGCAAATGCTGGACTTCGGTTTTGACAAAGTTGTTTTTGTGCGCCGAGCGACTTCACTTTTTCTGACACATAGGCTTTGCCTCTGGCTTTATTTTAAGGCTATACTGAATTATGCGATGGTCTACCCCAGGCATGTCCTTCGGCGAGTAGGCAAACAGATCTTTATTTATCAGCAGGAAAGATACAAGCTTTTCTTTGTCACCTTCGGCCAGTTTTTTCTCTACTTGGGTATTTCGGCCTGGGACAAGTTCTATATCTTCCGTTTCTATTTTTTCAGAATCTTCTATTCCTTCTCCCGTTTACTTTCCCTTAGGTGTGACCTTTGCTTCTGCAGTTTGTGTATAGTTCGTCATCGGGGCCTTCCTCACCTCCCCTTGGTCAATGAAGATCTCAGTATCTCCATCCTTGGTGGCGAAGGTGATAGTTAAGTACTTTACATCCGGGCGGATGTGAAGGTTTCCTTGCGTTTGCCTTCCGAGGATGGCGTTGTACGATGAAGGAACATCTATGACGATGAACCTTGCCATTGTGGAGGTGAACAGCTCGTCTTTATTGTTTATTGACGTTCCCTTTAGCATCACAGGAAGATCAATACAATCGAGGACGGGGAGTTCGGATGGTCCTACTCCGAAGGTCGAGGAAGTGACAGGCTTGAGCTCACTTCCCAAGATGCCCAAACTCGGCATGAGGTGGGAGAATAAGACATCAGCATTAGACCCGTCATCCAGGAGCACCCTTTTTACGTCCCAGTTTCCTAGCCTTGCCATAATCAGCAGTGGATCGTCGTAAGGGAATATAATGGTGGACCCGTCCTTCCAAACTAGCTTCTTTGAAGGGTTCCCATATTCCATTACCGAAATCTCCCTAGCTTTTCTTTTTCTTTCTGCTGATTGTAGGCCTGTAGTGATCATTTGTATCACTCCTGCTGGAGGTGGTGGACGCCTTTTGGGGCTTCGGTTTCGGCGTCTATTGAAGTCATACTCCTGGTCGTCTTCTTTTCTGTCCTCTTCTCTTCTGGCCTTCGGGGAGGGCATTCGCAGGTATCGCCGGAGTTATCCTTGTTTTATTAGGGACTCTATGTACTTCCTTAATTGAAAGCAATCTTCGGTGTCGTGCCCATGGTCCCGGTGGAACTGACATAACTTCTTCATGTTCTTTTTGTTGTTCGAGGTCATGGCCTTTGCTCGCTGGATCTGAGTTCCTTGCCTTTCCATGGCCATGAGTATGTTCGTCCTTGTAGTGTTTAGGGGGGTAAAGGTTAACGGCCTTTTCCCTCTGGACTTCCAAGGTCATCCCCCCAATTCGATTAGGTAGCGATTTTGTTGGCTCGGCCCTTCAGCACAGTTGTGATCAGGCTTTGGTCCTCCCATCCTCAGCTCTTCGGCCGTCATGTGCTGTTCGGCCCTCCGATAAAATTCACCGAGGGTGTCCGGAGGGTCCTTGGAGAATTCGTAGAATAGCTGGGAATCTCTCCGAAGTCCTCACGTCATGGCAAGGATGCGTATTTCCGGCCTGAAGTCCAGAACACTCAATGCTTCCCGGTTGAACCTTTCGACATAGTCACGTATGGTCTCTCCGTTTTTCTGTGCTATGTCAAACATTTGAACCAGCATCTTCGCCGTCGGCCTGCTCCTAATGAACTACTGTGTAAAGGCTGTGGACAACTCTTGGAATTCCATAATGGTTCCTGGTGCCAGCGAGTTGTACCATGCCGTGGCTGGTCCAGCGAGAGTGACCTCAAAACACTTGCACAGCTTGGCATCATCAGCGCCGTGCAGGACCATGCTACGCCTATATTTGGTCAGGTGAGCCTGGGTGTCGCTTCGCCCATCGTAAGTTTCCAAACGAGGCACTCGAAAGTCACTTGGCATGGGTGCTTCGACCACCGCTCGGGTGAATGGTGACTCATCTCTGTTGAAGGTTTCTGATAACCTGGACCACACAGGCTTCCGGGCTACCTGCCTCTCCACTCTTTCTAGCCTCTTCAGGATTTTTCCATGAGGAGAGTGACACTGGGCTCTTCCTCTTGCTGTTTAGACGCCTCCGGTAACGGGGAGCGGCGTCTCCTTTTTGGGGATTGTGATTTCTCTTCTGAGGAGGAGTTCCTTCAGTGAGGAGTCCTTCGACGCTTGGGGCCCGCCTCTCCGGTAGGGCGAGCCCTGGCGAGTATATCTTCCGTCGATGACTCATCATGGTCATCCCTTTTTCCCGAACTCCGGTGAGTTAATTTTGGACTTTTTTCTCTTTGAGGTGCCGGGGGAAGGGGCCTCCTATCCGAAGGCGGTTGCGACCACCTCTGGTCTAGTTGCTGTGTCATTTCAGCCACCACTGAACGCTGAAATTCACGCAGGAAGCCCATAGTAACGGTCATAGGGCGATCTTCCTCAGGCAAGGAAGTCCCTACTGTGGGCTGTTTGGTTGCCAGTCAGAGCTCTGGCGCGGACGGGGACTTTAGGAGTCCTTTATCCTTAGAACGCTGAGTTTCAACAACGGCAACCTGGGAGTGAGTTCCCACAAACGGCGCCAAAGGATGCCCAACAGCATCTTCGCTATATGACATGGTAAAGGCAGCAAGAACTCCTGGTAAGCAAAGAACACTTGGAGAAGGTGAATCCTGAGGAAGACCACCTGAAATGCTCAAAAAAATGAGGGTTAGGAGGTCCCCGGAGTGTTTTTCCAGGGGAAGAGCTTCCGACGCCCAAGTAAGTGTTTCGGAAGCGGAAATGGAATGTAAAATCTAGGGAGATTCTTGCTTATGTTGTGCTTTTTTGTAGAGGAAGAGAAAAGTCCCCCCCAGGGAGAAAGCCATTTCCTTAGTATATAAAGGAGAGAACGATCCGTTCAGATTGTGACACATGTTTGGTCGGATTTAATCTGTACTTCTTGGGCATGGAGACCTCCAGCCATTTGTAGGCTCCTCGGGCCACGGTTTAGGGCCGGAATAGCCTTAGATGACAGGACGTGCGCAGTCACAGTACGTCACAGCATGTATGAGGGCGGCGTGTAGCCCTTGTAGACAACATGTCAGAGGCTCATTAAATGCTTCTGTCGTACTCCGAGGCTCCTCTGGTTAAGGTCTTCCTTCGGACCAAGGGTCCTTCTTCCGAGGTTTCCTCAATAGCTCAGGGATTTTCTTAACACTGAAGGTTCTCCTTCGGGGGTGTTCTCTCCTGCCAAAGGCGGCTGGTCTCCCCCCGCCCCGAGGCTGGTTCAATAGCGCTACCGAGGTCAGTGCGCGCTTCTTTCCCGAGGTCAGCAATGTCATTCTTAGAAAGTTGATGGACTCCCAAGGTTCTGTGCCAGGGGCGCCAGGCCCCTCCTTCTGAGGTCGATGTCTCTCCTCGTGTGGGTGGCACTTGGCTTCTCAGGCGCGGTGCTTTGACCGAAGCTCCTATGTTTGGAGGACGATAGCACTTCGGCTATCAAGGTGCATTTAGATTATGTTGTCATTTTGTGTTATGAATTTTTTGTGATTTAGAATGGTCATTTAGGGTCAAACTAACAATTAATTTAGTTCAAGTACTAAATTTGGGTCTTGAAGGTCTTTTAGGGTTAGTGTAGGAAAAAAGGAGGAGTTTGGCTGTTAATTGGAGGTTTTTAGAAAATCCTATCCAAAATTAAAAACCTTGGGGCAAATCTATCAACTATAGGGAGTTGTAGGCAAATCTAGCTGATTATAAATATCTAGACAAAATCTGGAAATTTTACAAAGTTTTGGGCTCAATTGACAAATTAGTGGAGTATTGGGTGGAATTGGAAATTTGCATAAAGTATGGGGCTGAATCAGCAGCTCAAGCGTTTTCCTGGACTTGGACTAGTATTTTAGCCAGATAATATCCTAAAGGATTTAAACTTTATCAAATAGGATTTGGATGAGTTTTAACCTCTCAAAACTTTTTTAATCTCATTGAGAGAGAAATCATGAAGAAAAAACTAGGAAGTTCAGAAAAGGTCAAACCACAGCTTTAGTCCCTAGTCTAACCTCTTTCCTATTCACAAACCCTAAACTTCTTTTTGAGACATCATCATCCTTCAAAGCCTCCAACCTTTTGTCCTAACATCTCTAGCCACAACCGCTAGTCATCCCTTCTCTCCAACGCCATGCCGCTTATGCCGCACCGTCGCTTCCAAGTGTCGCTACCCACGATGATGCTATTTGAAAGAAATGAGAAGGATCAGGTTTCAACCGCCACCATTTTCCTCTTAGGTCAACCTTTCGACATCACCGCCGTACTTCATCTACACCTCCGAGAGTCACGGCTACTGATACATGCACAAGAGCGGGAAAATTAGTTTCGTGTGAGAGCATTTAAAGAATAATGAAATGATGTCGTTTCAAGGCAGGCCTTATAGAGGGACGCTTTGGCGAGGTTCCTCTATTCTTTCATGGATTTGGGTTGTTACCAAATCCGCTTTTATTGTTATTTTCAGATATTCGAATTGTATGCCTTTATAGGCCTTTTGTTCATCTTGGGAGGGTAATGAGAAATTATACTTCTCCTCTCTAAATTATACTTCGCTCTTCTTCTGTTTAGCTCAAGGGGTAATTCTCTATTCTCTTCGAATTCAATCACACTCTTGTTTAGAATCCTAGAGTTAGAGTTCTCTTAATCAATTTGTATCAATTGGTATCAGAGCTGGGATTCTGGAGCAACCATGGTGGAAGGTACACGACATCAAGAATGGAAGAGGAATGTAGAGGACTTCATCACGTTTTCCAAAGAGCAGCTGGAGAAGCAAAGCTTCAAGCTAGCACCTTTAAGAAGATGGTTACCAAGCTCGCACTGACAATCAAGAGCTCCCTAAGCCGTCCGACCACCGTGGATGATTTCGGATTTGGGAATTCAACACCAATGACCATTCAAACTACTTCACCACCAATAGGAGTTATCGGCAATCTGCCATTCTCGCGACTAACTCGTCTGGATTTTCCTCATTTCCAAGGGGAAGATGTGGATGGATGGCTATTCCATTGTGGATAGTTCTTTTCATTGGATAATGTTTCGGCACTGCTGAAGGTTCCTATCGCCTCTATACACTTGGAAGGGGATGCGCTTTAATGGCATCAAAGCTTCATTGAGGTAAGTGGATCTGAAACTCCTTTTCTATGGGATGAGTATAGTGTTGCAATTCAGTCTCGATTTGGCACTGCGTATGATGATACGATGATTGAACTTAAAAATTTGAAACAAGATTCCCCACTCTTTGCATAAGGAGTTGATTGTGAGTTTGTTTTTGGGTGGATTGGTGGATGAAATCCATTTCCCCATCCATATGTTAAAGCCCAAGAACTTGGTAGAAGTGAGTGGGTTAGCTAAATTGCATGAGGTTACCAATATTGTGAAGGGAATGAAACTGCCTCTTGACAAAACTCGACGGATTCTACCAACACCTCCGGTAAGACCTCCTCAAGCACCAGTTATGGGACAAAATCAATGAGGATTTAGTCAAGGATTGAAGCAATTATCATCAAAGGAAATGGCAAAAAAAATAGCTAAGAATGAATGCTTTTGGTGTGATGAGCTCTATACTCCCGGGCACAAATGTAAGAGTGGTCATTTACACAAGATAGAAATACTGAATGGAGAGGAGAAAGATGCGGTTGATGACAGCAAAGAGGAAGATGAGGAAGAGAAACTTGAAAATGAGAACACCCCCCACATTTCTCTTAATGCCATCTTTGGAAATGTAGGATATTATACCATGAAGGTGATGGGTCATGTTGGCAAGAAAATGGTCTAAATGCCAATAGATTCTAGTAGCACACATGTCTTTTTAGAATCTAACGTGGCTAAGAAACTAGGGTGCCCTGTGGAACAAGTAAAACCTGTAGGAGTGAAGGTGGCAAACGAGACCATTCTGAAAAGTGTTTCAATGTGTAAAAAATTTTCATGGAAGCTACAAGATGTAACTTTTGAAGCTGATGTATACTTGATTCCACTTGGGGGATGTGAAATGGTCTTGGGTGTTCAGTGGTTGAGAACCCTTGGTGACATTAGTTGGAACTTTGAAAAGCTTTGAATGAGTTTCAAATACAAAGGACAGAGTTTATTACTGCGCGGGGCTACAACGACTTGAGCTAACTGTTGTTCTAAAAAGGCGATACACTAGCTATAACACCATATTAATAAATGATTTAGGGGTCAAGCTTATGCTCTGCAGTTGATGGGATGGTTGGATGAAGAGTAAGTGAACGATGAAGACATGACATGCTGGTTTATGGATGTCAGAAACTCAATAGACTACTAGCATGGGCCAACTGTTGGATCAGTACTCGAGTCTATTCAGAGAGCCGAATCACTTATCACCACCCTGAGACTTTGATCATAGGATCGTGCTAAAAGAAGGCAGTGAACCCGTGACCGTTCGTCTATATAGATACCCAGCGTGTCAGAAGGAGTCCTTTCTCATCTCCGATTATGTTGGTAAAGAAAAAGGATGGGTCGTGGAGATTATGGATTGATTACCGGCGGTTAAATCAACTCACAATAAAGGGAAAATTCCCTATACCCGTCATTGAGGAGCTGTTGGACGAACTTGGGCACGCACAATTCTTCACCAAACTTTACTTATGTTCAGGTTATCACCAAATAAGGATGGATCTAAGGGACGTCCATAAAACTGCCTTCTGGAGTCATCATGGCCATTTTGAATTTATGGTCATGCCTTTTGGGTTATCAAACTCCCCTTCAATATTCCAAGCTCTCATGAACCACATCTTTAAGGAACATCTAAGAAAATTCATTTTGGTATTCTTTGATGATATACTTATCTACAGTGAAAGTTGGGTTTCAAATATTGAGTGATAACTCTCTGTACGTTAAAAAAGCAAGTGTAATTTTGGTGTGCAGCAGATTTAATATCTTGGGCATGTCATAAGTAAGGAAGGCGTTGCTACTAATAAAAAAAATAGACGCCATAAGGCAATGGCTAGATCCCACCACCGCCAAGCAATTACGAGGGTTTCTAGGACTTACTGGTTATTACCGTAGGTTCATAAAAGGGTATGGTGTGATCAATAAACCTTTAACAGATCTTCTCAAAAAGAATAGCTTCACTTGGAGTAACCAAGCTCAAGACGCTTTTTTGAACTTGAAGGCTGGCATGGTTTCAGCACCAGTTCTGGCCTTACCCGACTTTGAAGAAGTGCTCATGGTGGAAACTGATGCTAGCGAAGAAAGGGTAGGAGCTGTCTTACGGCAGAAGGGGCATCCGATCGCCTTTATAAGCAAAGCCTTATCACAAAAGGCATCAGACGTTCTCTACTTATGAGAAAGCATTCTTAGCTATGGTTTTGGCTGTAGAAAGATGGAGACCATACCTGCTTGGGTGACACTTTGGCATTCAGACTGACCAAAAAAGTCTAAAATTCCTGTTGGAGCAATGCATTTTGACACCGTTGCAACAAAAATTTGTTATTCAACTTTTACCATATGATTTTGAAATACAGTACAAGAAAGGCAGAGAGAATATAGTAGCTGATGCGCTTACTTCTCTGAAAGCGTGGTTCTTGCCTCCCTCTCCCCTCCATCCCTGGAGCTCGTCTATTCGTTGGGTGATCCCTTGCTCTCACGTTCAAGTGTTTGCTCGTCGTTTAGGCCGGTGAGTGAGATTTCTGCTCATTGCAGTAACCTCCGGGGGTCTCGGCACCTGGATAGAACCAGGACCCTTGTGCCCCAGCCCTTTGATCAGATAAAGCTGACCGTCCGAAGCCCACCCTACGACCCACAAGTAAAAATGAGCCTTGCGACGAGACGCGGACAGTCCCCATGCTGCGGTTCCCTCCGGTCCGTTCCCGGGTACAAGAAAGGCAGAGAGAATATAGTAGCTGATGCGCTTTCTCATGTTACTCAGGAGCAGCTCAATGTAATGGCAATCTCTATCGTGACAACCCCACTACTACAAGAAATCAAGGACAACTGGATTACAGATGATGGGTTACAGAAGCTGATCACGGATATCACTCAGAACCCCCACTCTCATCCCAAGTTTACTTGGCAACAAGGAAACCTTAGAAGAAAAGGCAAACTGGTGGTAGGTAACAAACCAGACCTCAAGCATAAGATGATCTCTTTAATGCGCGATAGTGCTATGGGGGGACACTCAGGAGTAGAGGTAACTCAGAAGAAACCCTCTCAATGGTGTTATTAGAAAGGTCTTCGCAAGGATGTAAGGAATTACATACGCGAGTGTAATACCTGCCAACGTTACAAGATCAACCATGTAGCTCATCCAGGATTGCTTCAGCCACTTCCCATTCCAGAATCACCTTGGGCCGATATTTCACTAGACTTCATCGATGCCCTGCCAAAATCGCATGGAAAGGACACTATTTTGGTGGTTGTCGATCATCTTAGCAAGTATGCCCATTTTTGTGGCACTGAGTCACCCTTACTCAGCCATGGATGTTGCTCAAGCATTCATGGAAAACATCTACAAACTGCATGGTTTGCCTCAGTCGATAGTTTCAGATCACAATGCAACATTCTTGAGCAAGTTTTGGCGAGAAATCTTTCACAAACAAGGAGAGCAATTGAAGTTTTCTTCCGCCTATCACCCCCAAACTGACGACCAGACGGAAGTTGTCAATCGGTGTGTGGAGATGTACCTACATTGCATGACAGGAGCTAATCCCAAAAGCTGGGTTCAGTGGCTTTACATGGCCGAATGGTGGTATAAGACAAATTACCACACGTCCACCAAGTGCAGTCCTTATGAAGCTCTCTATGGCCAATCCCCACCAATACACATACCCTATATTCCATGTGATTCTTAGTTGAGGCGAATCAGCAGTTGCAAAGATAGACGTCTAGTTTGAATGAATTGAAGGAGAACCTTTGGAGAGCCCAGAATCGCATGAAGCAATTGGCGGACAGGAGGCATTTGTTGGATCGAATTGAGTGATAAAGATGAAACAGAGAATGGAACACAAGAGAATGAACATGAATTGCATCCACTACTTGAACTTTATTGATTAACTGGAACTTAAATAAAGAAAGTTTACAACTGATTTGCTTAAAACAAGGAAATGCATTCCTATTGAAACTCTTCTACTTAACAGAAAGAAACGTTAACTGAAAGAAACGTGCAAGATTCACTAAATCTGCAGCTAAACTGTCTGATCTTCTTCTTCCTTTCGAATCACTCCTCCAACACTCCCCCTTGATTCAAAAGGATTAATTCCAAGTTGAAGTCGAAGAAATTCATGCTTAGCAGGAGTTAAGGCTTTGGTCAAGAGATCTGCCAGTTGATCTTTAGATGAACAGAACTTTACATCAACCTCTCCATTTAAAACCAGTTCTCGAACAAAATGAAATTTTATCTCCACATGCTTTGTTCTCCCATGCATAACTGGATTTTTAGAGAGAGCTATGGTAGACTGGTTGTCACAAAAGATCTCAGTAGCTTGCTCCTGATTCTGATCTAAGTCAGACAACATCCTTCTCAACCATATGGCTTGACATGCTGCACTTGTAACTGATATATATTCAGCTTCAGTGGAAGACAAGGCAACTACAGGTTGTTTCTTTGAGCTCCACGAAATCAAGCTTGACCCAACCAGAAAGATATTGCCAGTAGTACTCTTTCGATCATCATTTGATCCTGCCCAATCACTGTCTGAGTACCCTCTAAGCTTAAATTCTGAACTTCTGCTGTACCATATTCCATGGCCTGTTGTTCCAGCCAAATAACGAAGGATCCTCATTGCAGCTCCTAGATGATGCTTACTTGGCTTGTGCATAAATCTGGATACTAATCCAACTGAGAAACTGATATCTGGCCGAGTGTGAGTGAGATAAATCAGTCTTCCCACTAAGCTTCTGAATCTTTGTTGGTCAGCTGGTTCTGTCCCATCTTCTAGCTGCAGTCTATCGTTGGTGTTCATGGGAGAGGCTGCAACTTTGCACTGCTTCATATTGAATTGCTTCAGTATGTCCTCAGTGTACTTTTGTTGACATAAGAATACTCCTGTACATGACTGTCGTATTTCCAACCCAAGAAAGTAATGAAGTTCTCCCAGATCAGTCATGTCAAACCTTCTCATCATTGCCACTTTGAAATCTGACACCAACTTCATAGATGTCCCAGTATATAATATATCATCAACGTATAAGCTCACCACCATAAATGCTTCATTTCCTTGTCTTTTTGTGTAGAGAGTGGGTTCATTTTGGCTGCGCTGAAACCCCAATTCAAGAAAGAACATATCTATCTTGCTATACCAGGCCCTTGGAGCCTGTTTCAGTCCATATAGTGCTTTCTTTAGTCTGTAGACTTTGTTTGGCATCCTGGAATTAATGTAGCCTTCTGGTTGGTCAACATATACTTCTTCTTGAAGTTCTCCATTTAAGAATGCAGACTTGATGTCCAGTTGGAATACTTTCCAGCCGTGTTGTGCAGCAACTGCTAGTATCACTCTGATTGTCTCAAATCTGGCTACTGGCGAAAACACTTCATTGAAGTCCACTCCCTGCTGCTGAGCATATCCCTTTGCCACCAATCTAGCTTTGTGCTTCAGAATACTTCCATCTGTATGATACTTGGTTTTGAAGATCCATTTCAGTCCAATGGAACTCTTTCCCTCTGGCAGGTCCACTAGTTCCCATGTTTGATTTTCTCTGATGGCACGTATCTCATCATCCATAGCCTCTTGCCATTCCTCCTTCGCTATTGCCTCCTGTGCTGTAACTGGATCCTCCACAAGAAAAGCATAAGAGGCAGCTGAATAGATATCTTTTAATGATTTGAATTTTACCGGTGGTGACTCTGTCTCTTCGAATTGTTCTTTATTTCGAGTTGGTGTTGATAGATGTGAACTTCCAGGACTCCATGCTTCTGCTTCTGACTCTGGTTCTTTTCCTTGTTCAAGTTGCAGCTGAGGGACTGCTATTCTTCGATCCTCACTGTCTTCCCAACTCAGATTTTCTTCAAAAATAACATTCCTACTAACAACAACTCTTTCTTTGACAGGATCAAATAAGCGATAAGCTTTAGTGTTAGAGCAGTAGCCAATAAATATATATTTCTGTGATTTACTCTCAAGCTTATGTCGATCAGCTGTCACTAAAGCATAACAGACGCATCCAAATACTTTCAAGTGACTTACACTTGGTTTGATACCTGTCCAGGCTTCAAATGGAGTTTGATCCCATACTGCTTTCGTTGGAGACAGATTTGAGATATATACTGCAGTTGCAACTCCCTCAGCCCAGAATTTATCTGCCAGTCCTCTTGCTTTCAACATGCAGCGTGCCATTTCAACCAATGTTCGGTTTTTCCGTTCAGCTACTCCATTTTGCTCTGGAGTATATGGTGCTGTAAGCTCATGCTTGATTCCATGTTTTTCACAGTAGTTTTGGAATTCTGCTGAGAGAAACTCTCCTCCTCTGTCAGTCCTCAAAACTTTGAGAAGTTGACTTGATTGTGTTTCTGCCATAGCTTTAAATTTGGCAAAGTTCTCAAAAGCTTCTGACTTGAACTTCAAGAAAAATACCCAACACATTCGTGAGTAGTCATCAATCAATAACATAAAGTACTTACTTCCACACAGTGAGTCAGTCTTCATTGGTCCACATAAGTCTGCATGAACAAGCTCTAGTTTATCTGTGGCTCGTTTTGATTTCCCTACTGGAAATGGTTTCTTGGCTTGCTTGCCAAGTGCACAACTCTCACAGACGTATTCCAGTTGTTTAATTGGTGGTAAGCCAATCACCATGCTCTTATTGCTGAGTAGTTGAAGTCCTCTCATATTCAGGTGGCCATATCGATGATGCCATGTTTCACTGTTAATCTCTTTGCTACTCATGAAACACACTTGTTTAGCATCCGAAAAATCAACAGGAAACATATGATTTGAAGTCATAGAAACTTGCAGCAGAATCTCATTTGAATCTTGTCTTTTAACCATGCATGATTCTCTATTAAACTCAACCGAGTGTCCACTTGCAACCAATTGTCCTACACTTATTAGATTATGAGCCAAGGAGGGAACATAGTGAACATCCTTTAACAGTTTTTCCTTTCCATTTACAGTACCAATAATAACTGTACCTTGCCCTTCAACTTGTATTGGTTTGTTATCTCCAAGCCTCACCTGCGTTTTCTGGCTTTCATCAAGGCTTTTGAACTTGTCCTTTCTTCCAGTCATGTGGTTTGAGCATGCGCTGTCAAGATACCACACATCAGCACTTGTGTCTTGTGTGTTTACATATGTCATAAACAGGAAGTCCTCTCCTTCATCACTTCTTTTTGCGAATTGTGCTTCAACAGGTTTGGACCAACAGTCATTCTCAAGATGACCATATTTCTTGCAGTAATTGCATTGGATGTTACTCCACCTGCCACGACCTCTTCCTCGGAAGTTGCTTCTTCCTCGTCCTCTGTAGGAGTAATTTCCTTGTTCCCCCTTCACCTGAAATGCTCTATCCTCTTCTTTCACAAGATTTCTGTTAATTCTATCCTCATGTGCTTGAAGAGAACCCATTAGCTCATCAATAGTCATTTTAGAGAGGTCTTTCGACTCCTCAATAGCAGCTACAACATGATCAAATTTGGTATGTAAACTGCGTAATACCTTTAGGATCACTGTTTCATCGTGATTTGATCACCATAAATTCTCATCTGACTTACATTGGATGATACCCTTGCAAGGTACTCCTGGACTGTTTCATTGGCCTTCATTTGCAAGTTCTCGAACTCACGTTTCAGAGATTGTAGCTTTACTACCATTACTCGGGATGAGCCTTTGAATTCTTTCTGCAGAATCTCCCAGGCCTGCTTTGCTGTTACTGCTGCTGAAATTCTTGAGAACAGGCTTTCATGCACAGCCTGTTGTATAAAGAAGAGAGCTTTTGCGTCCCTCTTCTGATTCTCCTTCAACATTCCTCCTTCACTGGTTTCTGCCGAATAACCAGTCTCCACAAGCTCCCAGAGATCTTGGGATTTGAATAAAGTTTTCATCTTTATGCTCCAATAGTCATAGTTTTCTCCTTGGAAGATTGGAATCTGTGGCTGGGAGATGTTGAGTGCTGCTGCATTGTTTGCTGTCATGGTGGATAATTGGATCTTCACACAGGTTTCAAAGAGAACCTTGCTCTGATACCAGAATGTTGGATCGAATTGAGTGATAAAGATGAAACAGAGAATGGAACACAAGAGAATGAACATGAATTGCATCCACTACTTGAACTTTATTGATTAACTGGAACTTAAATAAAGAAAGTTTACAACTGATTTGCTTAAAACAAGGAAATGCATTCCTATTGAAACTCTTCTACTTAACAGAAAGAAACGTTAACTGAAAGAAACGTGCAAGATTCACTAAATCTGCAGCTAAACTGTCTGATCTTCTTCTTCCTTTCGAATCACTCCTCCAACAGCATTCAGATAGATCTTTTGAGGTTGGTAATTGGGTTTATTTCAAATCAAGGAAGTATCACCAGTATTCTCTGAGAGCTCCTTTTAGTCATAAGTTAGACGCCAAATATTGTGGACCTTTCAAAGTTGTTGCCAAGATAGGGCAAGTGGCTTATAAATTAGACCTATCGACCGAAGCAAAGATACACAACGTGTTCCATGTTTCTCTTTTGAAAAAGAAGGTTGGAGATGCTCCTATATTGGCTACCTTGCCCGAGTCAGAGGTAGATGTGCCAGTTCGACGCTTAGCCATCTTGGCTCGTAAGATTGATAAGCGTGGGAACCAAGCCATTACCAAGGTGTTAGTTCATTGGTCTCATTCATCCCCAACTAATGCAACATGGAAGGAGTACCAGTCTTTTCGAGCTAGATTCCAAGACTTTGCAAACTCTTGAGGACAAGAGTCATCTTAAGGGGGCAGGAATGATACATGCACAAGAGCGGGAAAATTAGTTTCATGGGAGAGCATTTAAAGAATAATGAAATGATGTCATTTCGAGGCAGGCCTTTTGGAGGGACGCTTTGGCGGGGTTCCTCTGTTCTTTCGTGGATTTGGGTTGTTACCAAATACACTATTATCGCTATTTTTATGTATTTGAATTGTATGCCTTTATAGGCCTCTTGTTCATCTCAAGAGGGTCGTGAGAAATTATACTTCTCCTTTCTGCATTATACTTCGCTCTTCTTCTGTTTAGCTCAAGGGGTAATTCTTTATTCTTTTCGAATTCAATCACATTCTTGTTTAGAATCCAGAGCTAGAGTTCTCTTAATCAATTTGTATCAGCTACCCTCATCGCCTGAGCCCTGCTGCCCAATTGTCTCCGAAAGCAATGCCGCTGAGAGAATCAAAGCCGAACCCAATCGTGACCCGTTTTTGACATGCGCGTTCAACCCAACCCATTCGATTGACCCAGTCAAGCTCTCTTCTCTTTTTGGTAAAACTCTAATGTAGCCCCTCTGACTTTTTATTTCATTCATCTAGATCACTAGCATATTTCCATTTTGCAGATTGGTCACTAACAGCTGTCCTTTTATTGTTTTTTCTTTTCCTGTTTTTATTTATTTATTTGTTTGGGCCATGTATTAAATTTGACTACTAAGTTCACATAGGAATATAATTTAGGATATTTATTTTCTTATGTTTTTAATTTTTTTTTAGAAATTGTTTGATTTTAGTTTTATTTAAAACTGATGATGTATATTAAAATAATAACATGCAAAATTATTGGTTAGGCTAATTTTTTAATTGATTTTATAACTTAAATTTTTCCTCATCTATTTTAGAAATTAAAAGGAAACTAAATTAAAGTAATTGTAAAATACTCAACAATTTTTTGGAATCCGCACTTGGTGGATTTGATAAAATACCGATGCTGATTATTCGTTTGAATCAGATTGGTTTGATAAGACACACAGCTTTGAATAAGATGGTTCTTTCAAATTCTTGGTAGATTTGGTAAAGTCTCAAAATTTTAAGAACATCTAAAATTTCATATCTAGTTGGTGTGATAAGATTCACAATTTGGAATTAAATTAAAAATTGAACATAAGTAAATAAATTCATAAAATTATTTTATCAAAGGTTAGGCATTAAAAGAGACAAGAATTTAGGAAACGATAAAATTGAACCCCCATGGTACCAATTTTTGGGCTCTATGATAAGGTTATTGTAGCGTAACCAACTCACAATCTTAGAATCTTTCATAGACCATAATAAAAATTTAATCAACCTAGGTATAAGCAGATTGGTGGCAACTCCCAACAAAACCACATTGGTACAACTTGGTGACTACATTGGGGACAAGTCTAGCAATAAAAAGGCTTGATTTTACTCATTTCTTTATTTGTTTATTTCTTATTTATTGATTTGATGTATTGTGTTTTATTTTTTTATTTTATAGGTTCCAACACACACTATGGCATGCATAATGAGCTCAATACCCAAGCTCACTCCAACAAAGTTTTGTGAAATACCCGAGTTAGGCTACTCGTGTGAGACAATACTTTCCACACTTTCTCTAGTCTGTAGTAGTAAGTAGTGTTGCCTGAGTGTGATTATAGTCGCTCCATAAGACCATAAAAGCTACGACTCAAGTTAATCCTTCCTCACACAACCCTTGTGGATGAAGAATTGAACTTTTTCTAGTTCGATAGGACTTAGTAAAAGGGATTCGAGAACCAACCCATGACCTTTTTGAAAAAGAAAAACCAGCTATGCATATAGTGTTACCCACTCTAGAGTAATCCAGTTATGGTGCCAAAACTGTGCATTTAGACTCCCAGGATTGGTAATGTTCTGTAGGCCATCAGAACACTACCCTTAGTGTGCATACCCAAGTGGCCCTCTTGGGCACTATGTAAATACATGCATATTGGTCCAACCATCACACACTAGCATGGCAGCAAAGAAGGAAAACACTAGCATAAGTCTTAGTTTTGCCTTCCACACATTAGGCAATCTTGTTAAGTTCTAGTGGCCAGCTACTGCACTTGTAACTTCCACTAATAAACTGTATCATTCTAGCCACATAGTCCCATGTTTTCTTTGCTCCATTATCAATTAAAGACTTAGAGAAAACCAATGAATTTTTTTTTACATCAATAGCCCACCTATGGACCAAGTTATGGATTTTTAAAGTTGGTTACAAAATTCTGACCAAATGAACAGTAACTCAGCCAACTTTGCAACGTCATATCTTTGGCTAAAGGGATCTAAATCCAGAAATTCCAAATCCCAGTTAACCCTCTAGATGTCCTCTAGGTGTGGTCAAAATTTCATACCAAGGTTCATTCTACACAGGGAGATATTAAACTTTATATCCAGAGTCAAAATTCTGGTAACTTTTGGACCATTTTGCCCATACAATTTTTCCAAACCATGCAAACACTTCATTCACAAGGGGAAAGCCCTCCAAGGCTATCCCATATATGTCCATTACACATAGAAATTAAATTCCCTTTCTATTAACAACTTTATGTGGCCAAAACAAAATTTACAAGTAAGCAGCCCATCATTCACACTTAGGCAGCTTTGCACCACATCACTTATATAGCCAAAACATTACTCAAATGTTTACATACTTGTCTCATTTTACATACACTACATGTACATGCATACATGCACTAAAATATGGTCTTAACTCAGCTAAATACGCACCCTAGGTTACAGGAGGTCCTGAGACACAATGGACTCCAAAAACAGAATGCTGGACAGCTGCTGCACAACACAGTAAGTACCACCATTAAAAATACCAAATGTGCTCCTAAAATCACCAAAATTTCCAGATCACAACTAGACATATGGAAGTTCATGTACCTGAAATTTCAGATCAAAACTCAAACCACAAAGGTTAGTTTGAAGGTGATCTTTCAGCTGGACCTGAAATGACAGAATTGAGGGGAGTAAGTTTCATTGAGAAACTTAGTAAGGGTAGCACTTGGATTCAATAGGCAATGTAACCATCATTAAAAACTGCATCCAAAGACACTAAAACACAAAAACTACAATGCATATATACAAGATATAGCAACCAAATGCAGCAGCCAAACACAAACAACAAACACATGAAATGTGGCAGTAGCATATACCATAGGTTAGTCCATAAAACACATAATAAACATAACCAAATCACTATGGCAGCCCTCCTCAAGCTAATGCTTGGTCTTAGGAGGATTTTAACACTAGTTAGTACTAACTTTGGGCTCTAGAAACCCTCATTTTACTGCCATCTTTGTGCACTTGGCAATAGGTCACAAAACCTTCAATAAGTGCACTCCCCTCAATAAGCTTGGTTCATTAAGCTCATGGCTCTCTTCCAAGCTTAGCCATAGCTCCATGGATGTTTGAAAATACAGAAAACAACTCATGAGAGCAAGAGAACCCTTACCTTGATGGGTATGCTGAAATGGGAGCTTGATCCTAGGTGCACTCAAGCAATAGCACCAAATAGCCTCCAATTGTGCTTCCTTGACTTCAATTGCAAGTAGTTTTGAGTTTGAAGGTATGGTGGCTATGGAGGAAGTGTGGAGGAGAGGGCTGGCTTTCTTTTTGCTGGTGGAGGCCGAAATTTAGAGAGCAAAGGTGGTCTTGACTACTTAAATAGTCAAAAGTACACTAAACACACTTAAGTAGCCTTAACCTTGTCTTATGTCATTTTCCTTGCTACAAGACTATTGTTTCTTAGTCTTAATCTCTTGGCCCACATTTGACCATCCTTATCTTCCTTTAGCAGCCCTCCTTATGTGGAATAACCCCACAAAACTTCTATTTGACTTAAGTCATAGACATACACATCTTAAGGCCTACATTAGAACACTTAGGTCCTTTATGCCTTTTTGTGTTTTCTTTGTCCTTAGTTGTCTTCCATAAGCAATTTGGTCCTCCAATAGCACTTTCATACCATTCATATCCTTCCCATAACTCTCCAAATCTCCTTTGTGAAAGTTTTGCAATTGAGTACCCGAATTTCCAAAATCATACAAAAAAGTCCATAGGTTGCTTGACAAACAACCAATCCTTAAGGCTTTTCTTGGGGACCAAGTTACCAACTTGGAACACTTTTAAGGAGGTGTTGATCATACCTTTTACCCCCTACACTACAATCACTATGGTGAGAATTACACAATATATTGGTTTTTAACCATTATGACACACTTGTAATTCTCCCATTTTGTAAGGTGGTAACATATAGCAATCATAGACCCATCCCGTAGGACCTCCATAACAAAACATGCATTTGCCTCGTTACTTTGTTGATCTCGTAACTTATTCTATTCAATTATTTACTATTATTATGCCAATGACACTAACCATTTTTTATGTTACTTTTCTCTTTGCATGATTGCACTATAGGAAACACTTAGCACAGCCTCTATTACCATGGATATTCTTGACCTACTCCTAACCGACAACAATGAGACATAGGCAGCTAACACAGAAGAAGGTCAACCAGAAGCCATGGACTTCTCTAAAGAATCACAACTAGTCCTTGGAGATTGCCTTTCATCTAAAAGTAAACTTGACTTGAAAAGCCAGATTCATTTTTTATTGGAGTAGAATTCAATAAAAAAGCTATCACAAATCTAGAAGGCTTGGCCTCATTCGGAAAGGGAGATCATTGATATTGAATTTTGGCACATGGCTTATCTTCTAGAGGTAAAGATTGATAAGGCCTTGTTCCGAGCACCAATATTATTCTTGGATCCATATTATTGGTGATTTTCAATCAACAAGATGGATTTGACTCAAACAATCAAATAGTATGGTGTCCTTTTGAATATTCCTCCTAACTTCCCAATTGAGGCATATTCTCATGATAAGAATAGCAATGTTTTAAGATGCTTATCTTATTTCCTAAACATACAAGTCACGGATCTCAAGCACCGAGCTAATATAAAGGGGAATGGAAAAAGCTTGGCATGGAGCACTATCAAACATCTTATGTCATCAAAATCCAAAAAAAGAAAAGTGTTTACACTGGCAATTTGTGGGCTCATTATATTCTCGAGGGCATTATCACACATTGATGTCGGGTTCGTCAAGCATTCGGATCAGATACAAAGGAACACAAAAGCCCAATTCTTACTATTCTGGTAGAGATTATTTGCTCTCTCGATTTCTGTAGACGCAACAGAGGATGGTTCATTGGTTGTGCTCTACTATTACACATTGGGATTAAGAGTCACCTCCCGTGCATAAAGAGGGAGTTTAGTAGCTGTTTCTTTCAAGATTTTGTTCCAATCAAAGCTTTTATGAAGAGCGTCTGGATGGAGAAAAAAAAACAACAAATAGTGAAGAGAGTTCTTTAGAAACTTACAGGACTCTCAGGTTATATAGAGGTGACCATTTATATCAGGAAGGCTAGTGGTCTATCAATGTAGGAATCTACCATGGGTTCCTCTTCTTGCAATATGGGGAGGAACAATTTATCCACACACCTTAGTTCATAGGCAGTTTGGATCTCAACAGTTTGTACCTATGACACATCGGCTGCATGTGCTTGAGTTTTCATATGAAGATCTATGGTGCCTTCGATTCATTTTCAGGATGACAATAGCATGGAAGAAAGTTTACTTTGTGAACCCTGGAAGAAAAGTATCCAAAATAGGGGAAAAATTGAAGGGAATGTATTCTTCCATAAGACAGACCTGGTCATTCTATCAAAAAGGATCTAAAGAAGGAGCTTGAAGAACAAAGAGGCAAGATGAAAAATATCTAAGTCAAGGTAGATGAGAAGAACTTTGAACTAGAGGCATTGAGGAATAAGAATCTACTATTGTGAAGAAAGCTAGAAGACAAATAGGTCATCATTAGGTAGTTAGTCGAGGAATGTGGTAAAAATGAATGGGAAAATGAGCACTAGAAAGAAGAATATATCCGGTCTTTATGTCAGATCGAAGACTTCATGGAGAAAGTACTACAGGTCACTCGTGTTGTAAAGAGAATGGGCAAGGAGGCCCATGATATAATTGTTAATGCTGGCCTAACTTGTGTCCAAGATATCAAAAGATGATCTACTACATCAAGAAGGCCCACAAGCAATATGACCACATCAGGAAATTCTTTTAGCCTTTCAGTTTTTCAATGTAATAAAATGAGCTTGACCACTATGGCTTTGGAATTTTGGTTTTAGGATTCCCTTAGTGAGTATTGCACTAAGTGTTCAGGCATGAACAATTATTTTAGAGTTTAGAAGCACTGCAATAGTCGCCATTTAACACAGTTATTTTTAATCACATTAATAAATTTATCATGCACATCATGCATCATTTATCAACATCCACACAAAGATCTAATAAAATAAATCTTGCTTTTAATAAGGTAAAAAATTGGTACCCGACATCAATATTCAACTCGGCTACAAGTAAGACTTATGGTAGAACAGATGGAAAGACATCTCAATGAGGTCGAGTCAAAGATAGAGAGCATGGAAGAACAAATAAAACAACTAATGGAATTTACCAAGGGGAACGCAGTACAAGGCCTATAAAAGACCCACAATATCCCATATACCCTCCTGCATACACTCCACAATAGGTCTCAGTTTAAGTGAAGCTTTTTCAATACTCAAGCCCATCTAACAACATTCATTTAAGGCACAATCCATTCTATGAAAAAAGAAGCCACTGCTGAGGGAAGAAGAGGATGCTCAAAAGTTTGAGATCATAGAAAAAAGGCATTATGTCATTGAAGGTGGCACCATATTTAGATCGCTCTCTATTGATGATCCTTTTCTAGTTCCTAATGTGGTAATTCCATTAGATTTTAAAGGGCCAAAATTTGAGAAATTTGATGGAATGAGCTCATCACATTCCCATCTCACACTTTTTTTTAGGAAGATGCAACCTTTCACCAAGGATGAGAAAGTTTGGATGGCTTTTTTTCAAGAAAGTCTCACAAAGTCAACATTGCAATGGTACATGAGTTTGAGTTCCAAAAATATCAAATCTTGGAGTGATCTTGCCCATGTTTTTCTAAACAACTACAAATACATTGAAGAGTTGGCCCTTGACTATCAAGTTTTGCAAAATCTTCAGAGGTGACAACAAGAATCTTTTAAGAAATATGCATAAAGGTGGAGAGACTTAGCAATGCTAGTTCAACCTCCTATGTTTGAAAATGAGATGGTCACTTTATTTGTTCAAACACTGAAAGGGCTATATTATTAAAAGTTGGTTGGTATTGCCTCTAATAGCTTCTCTAATATCATGTTATCTAGAGAAAGAATACAATATGCGATCAAATCAGAAAAATTAATAGACATTAGTACTATCTTTCAAAGCATCAATGTTGTGGAAGACTCAACCTTCACATTACATGGGAAAGGATGTCCTAGTGAGGCAGTAGTCTTCAAGGCTCCTCCATCAGTACCATATCCCACTCATGTTAAGAAAGCTACTCAGGTTGGTCTGATTTCTACAAGCTACACCGAGCCACTTTCTAAGCTTATAAAGTCAAACCTATTATCACCTATACCAACAAAAGCAAAGATCAAGCAGCCTCCTCTTCTAAGTTGTTATGATCCAAATACCAAATGTGACTACTACATAGGCTCAGTCGAGCATTCAACTAAAAATTGTGCAACACTAAAACTCAAGGTTCAACGGTTGATCGATTCTAAATGGCTAGATCCTGATGTGATTAATAATCGAAAGTGAAGATTTTGAGCTAGAATTACATGGACTTTAGAAGGGCTCTAAGTTATATCTGACCTAGCAATCCACACAAACTTTTGAATGACAAGGAATCCTTTGAGTGAACTTGTATCTTTGAGAGCCTGCCAAAGTAATTGAATGATAAAAATCTCCTATATTTAGTCCAGAATCTAACGTATAGTCTTTGTTAAATGGATATCTATTATTCTTTTCTTTTACAATAAAAAATGTAACATGTACATTTCACTGAAAATTCACATTTTACATCCATTTCCCCTTTTCATTATACCATCCACTTCACCCTTTTCGCCATTATACGTTCTTTCATAAACAAACACAAATTGATAATGCTACTCAATGATGGAAATGAAAGCTAAGGGAAATTTGAGGGCAATGATCTTAAAAATGCTGCCAAATCTAGTAAAAAGAATCTTAAATATTACTCCTCAACTTTCATCATGCAAAAGCAAAAGAAAGTTTGCAGTGATTATCAACATCATTGCAAAAAGTTTTTGGTTAGTTTCTAAAAAAGGTAGTCCTCATATTTAATGGCTTTGGTCGTATCCCATGAATGCTCAACATAAGAAAAGGTTATTAGTTCTTGACAACACAAGTTCCGAAAAGAAAAGAAGTCCATCTATTCCATGAAAAGATGAAAGGAAAACTCAAAAGAAAGAAAGGATTAAGAGCAAGGATAAGCAACAGATATCACTTAAAGCCATCTCATTTAAGTCGAACATTGCAGAAGGGCTATCCAACACATCACATAAAAGTGAGTAACAATGCCTTCAAGTTATCAAAACTGTGGTTCAAAAAAAAACTAAAGGCTTACTAGGCTGTTAATCCCTAACACAGCCAAGGCAAAAGTTAGAGGAAAAGAAAGAAAATGAATGAAAAGAAAAGAAGAAGAAGAGTAAGCTATGGATTCTGAACTGATAACCTACAAAAGGTAGTTCAAAAAATAAAGGCATCCTTCAAAGCAAATCTGCACACAGATTACAAGAGTTGAGTAGTAACAAATAAGGTCTAATTTTATGGAAAAAGTGGTAAATTTGAGGCTGTTGCTATCAAGTTTTTCAAGGTAATTAGATTTGCTCATGGGTGACATTTAAAGACCCTTCTTTTACACCATCTTGACCTTCCCTTTTTACACCATTCAAGCTTGGTTTTCTTCAACCAAGTAGTTACCTCTCAAATACCATTTTGCTTCATTTATAGAAATACCATCATCATTTTGAAACATGTTTATACCTTTTTCCTTGTACATTTTACATTTTTTAGTCAGAAAGAATAAGAACAAAAAAACTTCTTGAATTAAATACAAAGGCCGTAAGTTATTTTTTCAAGCTCTGTAAATCGATGAGATTTTTTCTTTAAGGCTAAACCATTATTCATTAGTGTGTGTGGACTTAAAAGTGGAGAGATAACTTGAGACTTTTTTCGAGAATGTGTAGTTCTTATAAGAGAAATTTGCAATCAAGTGCAATCATGAAGGTTTAGAAAAGCATGTTTTTTTATAGATCAAAGAAGGCAATACCTTTTTCCACATAAATACCATATTCAAGGGCAAAGTAATCTCTACGAAGCGTAAGAAGAGCACTACCAGAAAAGAAGCCCAATAGATAAGGGGGGCAAGCTTTATGGATCAGAACTTAAGGGAAAACCATTATTCATATGGTGATGGAATTATCAAGTATGCACTAGTACGAACAAAAGGGGAACAAAGGGAAAAGGGCATATCATTCATTGATGGTTGAGCATTCACATAGCCTGAAACCCATGGTAAGGTAGGGAAAAGTTCTAAATAGCTTAGGGAAAAGAACCACAAGAGGTAATGTTGAATGAATCATAAGATTCACTCATCTTCATGCATCATGGTTTTCACCGAGATCATTCAAAAAATTGAAAGGTCAAGGAGCATGCATCATGGTTTTCATCGATATCATTCAAAAAAAATTGAAAGGTCAAGGAGCATGCATCATGAGCATCATCATATCATTTTCACCATGCTTTTATCACAAGTAGGTTTCAATAAAGCTTGGTACAAATATCTAGGGAGGAGTTCAGTTAGAGCACATTAAGGGGTGACATTTTGGACAAAGGAAAAAAATGGAGTGTTTCAACCAGTTAACATCTGTGAAAAGTTAAAGACTACAATTTCTCAATTCTATCAAAGGGAAAAAAGTTTTATGGTCCAGATAAGTTCACAAAAATTAAGATCATTCTATCAATTTCATAACTTAAGTTAAACCAAGGTTTTAAATAAGAAGAGTTTCTCTATCTCATCATATTTAAAGAAAAGACAAACTGAGGTTCCAAAGAGAAATTAATTCTCTTCCTTGTAATTTGGATCAAATCAAGGTTTCAAATAAAAAGTAGTTCTCTTCCTTGTAATTTGAGTTAAATTGAGGTTTTAGATGAAAAAGTTTTCTCTACCTCATTACATCTGAGGAAAGGCTAAACCGAGGTTTTAAAGAGAAGATAACTCTCTTCCTCACAATTTAGGTTAAACTGAGGTTTTAAATAAGAAAGGTTTTTCTACCCCGTCACTTTTTAAAAAATGCTAAACCGAGGTTTTAAAGAGAATGTAATTCTCTTCCTCGTAACTTGTACCAAACAAAGGTTTTAAATGAGAAATGTTTCTCTACCTCATCATATATAAAGGAAGGCTAAACCAAGGTTCCAAAGAGAAAGTAATTCTCTTCCTAGTAACTTGAGTCCAACTGATTTTTTAAATGAAAAGAGTTTCTCTGCCTCATCACATTTAAATAAGGTAACTCTATTCCTCGTAATTTAGGTTAAACAGAGGTTTTAAATAAGAAATGTTTCTCTATCTCATCACTTTTATAAAAATAAAAAAGCAAAACTGAGATTTTAAAGAAAATATAATTTTTTTCCTCGTAACTTATATCAAACCAAGGGTTTAAATGAGAAGGGTTTTTTTTACCTCATCACATCTAAAGGAAGGCTAAACTGAGATTCAAAAGAGAAGGTAATTCTCTTTCTTGTAACTTAAGTCAAACTGAGGTTTTAAATGAGAAAAGTTTCCCTACCTCGTCATTTTTAAAAAAAAGCAAAATTGAGGTTTTAAAGAGAAAGTAACTTTTTCCTTGTAATTTGGGTCAAACCAAGGTTTTAAATGAGAAAGGCTTCTATACTTCGTCACATCCACTGCAAGGCTAAAACAAGTTTCCAAAAGGCAAAGTAATTCTCTTTCTCATAATGCAAGTTAAATCAAGGTTTTAAAAAAAATAGGGTTTTCAACCTCAATGGTCATCAAAGGTAGTAAAGAGTCAAGATGCTCTACCTTAAAGAAATTCAGTGGTGGTAAAGAGACAGGATTCTTTACCTCAAGGGTCATCAGAGGTGGTAAAAAATCAGGGTGCTCTACCTTAAAGGAATTTAGAGGTGGTGAAGAAACAAAATTCTCTACCTCAAAAGATATCAGAGGTGGTGAAAAGATGGTGTTCTCTACCTCAAAAGAATTTAGAGGTTATAAAGAGACATAATTCTCTACCTCAAAAGAATTTAGAGGTTGTAAAGAGACATAATTCTCTACCTCAAAGGACATCTGACGTGGTAAATAGATGGTGTTCTCTAGCTCAAAGGCAATTAGAAGTGGTTAAAAGAGATGGTGTTCTCTACCTCAAAGTCAATGAAAGGTGGGAAAGAGAAGGTTCTCTACCTCTTTCTTAAATCAAGGTAAGAGATGTGTTCTCTACCAAATGTAAAGGTTTCTATGGAGAAAAAAGGGCAGGCAAAGTTCCTTAACCTCTCAAGAAAAGAGGAAAAGGTTTTCCTCTTAAGTTTGGAAGCAATAGAAATGTTCTAATTGCAAAAGGCTAGGAAAGTTTCTAAACCTGATAAAAAATGGGGAATTTCTCCTTCGATTCCCAAATGATAGGAGGGTTCCTATCGTGGAGACAATAAGGAGGGTTCCTTAGCCTAGAAGAGGAGGAGAAAAAGGTTTTTCCCCTCAATATTTTCAACAGTGAAAAAGTTCTCATTGTACAATTGGAAAGCCGGACAAAATTTGACAATTATTTTGCATGCATCATGTCCTATGAAACATACAAATGGGGGCAACTGTTGACACCCAATTTTGTCTAGACATTAACGTTTGATTAGCTTTATGTTAGAAAATTTAAACTAGGGGGCATTTTTGTTTTCAGGGGCCATTTGGTCTTTTTGGTCATTTTATAGCTTAGAAAGTTAGTAGGATTAGGTGCATTTAGATTATGTTGTCATTTTGTGTTATGAATTTTTAGGGATTTAAAATGGTCATTTATAGTCAAAATAAGAATTAATTTAGTTTAGGCACTAACTTTGGGTACTAAAGGTCTTTTGGGGTTAGTTTAGGTAAAAGAAGGAGTTTGGGTGTTAATTGGAGATTTTTAGAAAATTTTAGGAAAAAGTAAGATTTATAAAGATCTGGATAAAATCTGGAATTTTTAAAATTTTTAGTCTCAAGTGACAAATTAGTGAAGCATTGGGTGGAATTGGAAATTCGCATAGAGTATGGAGCTGTATTAGCAGCTCAAGAGTTTGCCTGGACTTAGACTAATATTTTTGCCATATAATATCCTAATGGATTTAAACTTTATCAAATTGGATTTTGATGAGGTTTAACCTCTCAAAACTTTGTTTATGTCGCTTAGTATAAATATGGGTCACTTGAGAGAGATCACGAAAAAAAAACTGGGAAGTTCAGAAAAGGTCAAACCACAGCTTTAGTCCCTAATCTCACTTCCTTCCTCTCCAGAAACCCTAAGCTTCTCTTTGAGTCGAAGCCATCCTTCGAAGCCTGCAACCTTCTCTGCCGGCATCTCAAACCACAACCGTGGCGCTCATCCCACACCGTCACTTCCAATTTTCGCTACCCCCGGTGACGCTATTTGAAAGAGAGGAGAAGGATCGCGCTTCAAACGCCGCCGTCTTCCTCTTCAACCTCCGGGCGTCACCGTCACGCTTCGTCTGCACCCCCGGGAGTCACCGCTACCCTCGCGGCCCGAGCCCTGCTGCCCGTTTGTCCCTAAAGCGCCGCCGCCGGGAGAATCGAAGTTGAACTCGATCGCGACCCGCTTCCGAACCGCGCGTCCCACCCTATCCATTCGATTGACCCAGTCAAACCTTCTTCTCTTTCCGGTAAAACTCTCATTTAGCCCCTTTGACTTTTTATTTCGTTCATCTAGATCACAAGCATATTTCTATTTTGCAGATTGGTCACTGACAGCATGCCTTTTATTGTTTTTTCTTTTCCTGTTTTATTTATTTGTTTGTTTGGGCTATGTATTAAATTTGACTACTAAATTCACATAGAAATATAACTTAGGATATTTATTTGCTTATCTCTTTAATTTTTTTTTATAAATTTTTTGATTTTAGTTTTATTTAAAACTCATGATGTATGTTAAAATAATAACATACAAAATTATTGGTTAGGCTAATTTTTGAATTGATTAGATAACTTAAATTTTTCCTCATATTTTTTAGATATTAGAAAGAAACTAAATTAAGGTAATTGAAAAATACTCAACAATTTTTGGAAATCCATTCTTGGTGGATTTGATAAAATCCCGAGGCAGATTATTCATTTGGATTTGATTAATCTAATAAGACCCACAATTTTGAGAAAAATGATCCTTTCAAATTCTTTGTGAGTTTGGTAAAGTCCTAAGATTTCAAGGACATCTAAGATTCCATATCTGATTGATTTAGTAAAATTCACAGTTTAGAATTAAATTAAAAATTGAACATAACTAAATGAATTGATAAAATTATTTTATCTTAGGCATCAAAAGAAACAAGAATCTAGGAAAGGATAAAATCGAACCCTCATGGTACCAAGTTTTGGGCACTATAATAAGGTTATTATAGTATAACTGACTCACAATCTTAAAATCTTTTGTAAACCATAGTAGGTAGTCAATCAACCTAGGTATAAACAGATTGGTGACGACTCCCAAAAAACACATTGCTACAACTGCTAAAGAAACTCATGAGACATCTCATTGAAAAAGGCAAACATGTACTTCTTCAACATTCCAAACATGTTGAAGTTGCTCCTGATAGCATTGAATTCAATGTGTCACACATAATAGTGTCGCTAGTCCTTTCAGGTTCATCGTAGTGATGTGCCTTAGCAGATGCTTAGCAAGATCCATCAGGCCATTATATAAATCCTCCTTTGGCATATGGAAGCCGAGAGGAGCTAAGGTGTTCCGAATCTCATCTGTGAATGGCTAGAGGCGCATGTAATTGATGTCAAGTAGAGACTCCTTGACTACTTGATGCGAACCCCGATGGTATAAAGACCATGAAACGCGCCCAAGATGTTTTTCAAGCTCCACAAGACATCAAAGAGACTGGATTTGAAGCCCCCACCCCTAATCAACCTGTGATTAGAAACAAAAAGTATAGAACTCCAAGAACACAAGCACACTTGTGCACCAAGGCAGTCCACAAAGAACCAAAGAGAAACCCTCTCCAAAGAGCAATATTATTTCGAAATTTTTCTGTATGTTTACATCCAGAATATGTGCCTTTATATAGGCCTAAACTAGGGTTAAAAGCTGGGCAAAATTCGCAGCCTAAATCCCTTAGGAATCCTAGATACAAAGACATAGGAAATCCTAGTCAAATTAGGACTCTAATTCCTAGTTTGAACAAGTTTAATGAATGCAGCATATGCCACTTGTCCAAAACGATTTAAAACTATTCCATAGCCTAAATAACTTCCTAAATAATGTATCTAAATAGGATTTGAACGAAAATAAAATATAAATACAAGATTAAACCCAAAAACTCCCAAATAGCCTTTTTGGGTGCATTTTGGGCACTTTAAGGTTCTCTCTTGTATCTTCAGCTCCAAGCTTGAATCTTTGAGTTCCAATGGCATGAATCTTCATCTTAGATGTGGTAATGAAGGTCTGGAAAGTTAGAGCTCAAAAATCCAGCTTGTTGACACAAAATGCAATAAGAACACTTAAGGTGGCTCAAATGGTGCACTTTGAGTGTTGCCCTTGATGTCCTTGTTTTGAGACTTGTCTAAGCACTCCAGAATTGAGTACCAAGCATGTCCATCATTTCCATATGGTTTCTTGAAAGTTCCAGCAGCTCCTTGTGAAGTTTCATGTCCATTCTCCATGAAGAAACTTGAAACAAAGCCTTGTAATGCACTTGAGAGCTCCTTGGCTTTCTTCCTTGTCATAGGTCCACTAGAAACCTTCAATGGGTCCTTGCCTTCTCCATGTGTGCCTTCCTTGATCATATCACTACTTTACGCTTCTCCTTCAATTGTTCCTCCTTCTTATCCATGTGAAAAAGGACCATGTTGATATTACTGACCTTCAACTCCTCTTGTACTCTATCCTTCATCCACTAATCCTTTGGTAGGTTTATTGTTTCCTTTGGCCATGGATATGTGATGCATATCCCCTTCATGGCTTTTAGTCCCTCCTCTAGGAAAGAATTGAGGGCTTGCAAGATCTCTTCCAGTAGTTGCTCACATAATTCCTCCAAGAAGGAATGTCTCAAGGCATTGAATTGGTCATTTGTCACGGCTGCAGGGGCCCACTACTAGAAAAACATCATTTAGCGACAGTTTAATTAGCGACGGCTAAAATGGTCGCTAATTAGCGACGATCAATAGTCGCTAACAATCTGGTGAGATTTTAGCGACGGCTGTATGTCGCTAAATTTTAGTGACAGCATACCGTAGCTAATTTAGTGACAGTTAAAAGTCGCTAATGTTAATAATTAGTGACAGTTAACCGTCGCTAAAATTAGTGACGGTTTACCGTCGCCAATCTAACTAATTTAGTGACGGTTACTCGTCCCTAAAGTTAGTGACGGCTTACCGTCACTAATTTAGTGACAGTTAACCGTCACTAACTGCCGTTGCTAATTTAGTGACGGTTAACCGTCGCTAAAGTTAGTGACGACTTACCATCGCTAATTTAGTGACGATTACCCGTTGCTAATTTTGTGATGGTTACCCGTCGCTAATATTAAAACAATCCCCAAAAATGGCAATAGTTATCATATGTTAGTCATTTTTTATGCTAAAATGTCTTCTCTTTTAACAGAATTAATTTTTTTTGAATATATGTAATGTCGTGTAGATGTGTAGCTTAAAGTCATCTAAAAGTTTAGTGGGGGTTATGAGTTGCTAAACAAGCCGTCACTAATTAAAGTTAGTAACGGTTTATTGTCGCTAATTTAGTTACGAGTGGCTGTCGCTATATTTAGTGACGTGTTACCTTCGCTAATTTAGTGACATTGAGACGTCGTTAAATTTAATAAAATCCCAGAAAAGAAATGACGGTTAGTCATTTTTTATGCTAACTTTTTATTTATTTTAACATAAATAACTTTTTTTAATATATGTAATGTTTTGGAGATGTGTACCTTAAAGTCCGATAAGAGTTTAGTGAGGGTTATAAGCCGCTGCATTACATTGGTAATTAGCGACGGAATTTAGCAGTCACAAATTAGTGACGGCAAATAGTCGCTAAAAGTCCAGTGAAAGTTTAGCGATGGTTAACAATCGCTAATTTATACGACTACTTGCCTTCGGAAATTTAGTGATGATTAGTCGTCGCTAATTTTAGCAAGGGGTTCAAAAATTACATACGGCTTGCCCTTGGTAATATTCAGTCATAGTAGCGACAACTAACTATGACTAGGTTTTAATGAGAATTTTAGTCAATTTTCTTTTCATTTGTTTCGATAATGATAAATTTCAATTGCTTTCAGTTTCTTTTCCGATGAAAATGTATGCATCGATGAATCCATATGTGTATAAAAAATATTATAATTTACGATAATATTTTGTTTTATCCTTAAGAAATTTATTATGTCAGTTATTTTTCTAAAAATGGACGAGCAAAGTTTTAAAACTATTGCCTAGCTCTCACTAAATTATGGAGACGGTTTGCTCGCACTAAGTAGACTTAGGCTAGCCGTCAGAAAATTATGGTCATAATTAGTGAAGGCTTACCTGAGCAGTGACTCCAACGGTCATGCCAACTCCAGAGGCAGAAGATGAATAAATAAATAAATTTAGTTATTTAAATATGGATTTCTAATTCTAAAAAAAAAACAGAGAATGATGGGATATTTCCCGGCCCTTTCACTATTTGAGATGAAAGAAATGAAGTATTGATATGGGAGATTTGCTACCTCTTACATTTTTAATTAAGATGAGATGTATCAGACATTTGCTGCTTTTTGCCACTGTTTCAGATGTGATAATAATGAGACATTTACAACCTTTTTCACTGTTTGAGATGAGGAGATAAAAGATAAATGTCTTAGTTGCATATAGTTTTCTTTTTTGTTAATGCATGTGACAAAAATGCCAAACTTGCCTCTAAATTTAAGGTTGGGACAATACAAGTCACAATTATTTTAATTAGTAATTAAGCATAGAAACATATCTCCATATTTTATTAGTAATTAACAAAAAATATTTTTAATGGAAATTAAATTCATTTGAATTGATTTATTGTCACATGAGACTTAACCATTTATTAATAAGCTATTATGTCATTTTGGGTTAGTAGTAATATGTTAACACCTAGCGAGGGCAATTAGTGGCTACTTTTAAGCGACACTATGCGGTCGCTATTGAATAACTTTAATTCTCTTCTGCTGTATTAAAGTTAGTGACGTCTTACCGTCGCTAATTTATTGATGATTAACCATCGCTAAAGTTACTAACGCATTCATGTAGCTAATTTAGTGACGGTTAAACGTCACTAAATTAGTGATGTGTTACCTTCGCTAATTTAGTGACGGTTAATAGTCGCTCAATTTAGTGACGGTTAATAGTCGTTCAATTTAGTGACGGCTTACCGTCGCTAAATTTAGTGACGGTTAATAGTTGCTCAATTTAGTGACGGCTTACCGTTGCTAATTTAGTGACGGTTAATAGTCGCTAAATTTAGTGACGGCTTACCGTCACTAAATTTAGTGACAGCTTAGTGACGGTTAATAGTTGCTAAATTTAGTGACGGTTAACTATCGCTAAAGTTTCTTTACTACAAAAAAACATAATATTTTCATGTGTTAGTCATTTGAAATACTAAATTGTCATCTGTTTTAACATAAATATATTTATATGTTTATATATGTACTGTACTTGAGATGTGGACCTTAAAGTCGAATTAAAGTTGAGTTGAGTTTGATTAGCAGTCCTGACATTGGTCAAGTAGTTATGGTTATTACTGACGGTTTGACCTGTTATTTAGGTATGGTTTAGCAGTCGTTAATAATTAGCAATTGATAGCCTTCATTTGTGGCCGATTATTTAATCTTGTTAATGTGACCTCAAATTTTTCAAATTTTATTTTACTTATTGTTTATGTTACATATAGTTTAACAAAAGCAGTTATCGTTTTTTATGTCACATGTTTAATTGTATAATTATAATTTTTAATTTGATTACTTCAGCATACAAATCTCTAAATATTTTTACTAGTAATTAACAACAAATCTATTAAATGAAAATTACATAAATAGACCATTGATTTATTGTCACATGATGGTAAACCTGAAAATGACTATTTTATAATCTCATTTTTATACTAGCGAGGGCCATTAGTCGCTACTTCTAAGAGACTTATAGCCGTCGCTATACAGCTACTTAGTGAAACGCGTTCTCTCCTGTTTAACAGAAGATCAGTGCTTGTTTTCTTCGCACTGACTAATCTTCTCCATTTCGAACCCCTTCTCCAATCTGCTCTACCTCCCCTTCTCCAGCCTAAATTGCCAGCTCCGATCGATCGCCCCTGTCTTTGACACCTCCCCTTCCACAGCCTCCCCTAGATAGAGACACAATTCGGCCATGTTAGATGAGACAGAGAAATGTCTCTGCTGCGTTGGCCACAATCAGCATAATCGATCCTCCCACATAACTAGAAAAGGGGTGACAATTGTCTCCTTTGTCAAGTAACGTGCTCTTTCACTTTCAATTCACATCGATTTAGGGCTCAGTTTGAATTAATTTCGTGTGTTCAAATTAGGGTTTCACTTTACTTGTATTTTGATTTTTTTGTTGTGCGTTGCTAGTTTCGAACAGTTATCTGCTGTTGTGAAGTTGTTAATTAGCTCTACCCGTTGGTGCGCCAGCCGTTCGTTTCAAATCCTTCATTCGTCATCTTCGATTTCAACGCTGGCACAATAAGGTTCTTTCTGTTCTTCATTTCACAGCTACTTATTTTTCATAACCATTTACAATAAGGGTTTATTTGTTGCTACGGATGGATTGAGGAAATTTGTTTGCTGTATAATTTGTATGTAATTTTAAGGGGTTATATACGTATCCATGTCAATATAAGCTGATATCCAAATGTATGTGCAAGATGTAAGGAAATAAATATGACTGAAGTGAGTGGGGAAAACAAACATGTATCTATATAAGTAGTGGTATGTGTATGTTTGAAGATTTTTTGTCAATTAAGACGTTGTTTATTCCAAGACTAACATTGGCATGACCTAGAATAATTGTATTCCACAATCGAGTTGTCCTAACTCATAATATGCCTTGAGTGTTTTGTTGTGGATGTTGGGCCAGATATGTCTTGCATCTATGGTCAAATAAAACTGAGATATGGAAAACTGTTAGTAAGTAGATCCGAATGTAGGTGAGTAGCATAAGTTAATATAAAATGTTTAGTAATTCTCAGTATATATTTGTTTGCTATTTGAATATGTTTCAATAAAAATGACATTATAATGCTATGTTGATGGAAGCAAACGAGAAATTAGTTCATTGTTAAGGAGTAGCAGGCGTCCAGACATGAAGTAGTTGCGGACAGGAATTTTGATCAGTATGACTACGTATTATTAAATTGAATAATAGGGAATTAAATGGTGTAAAAGAAGAATGCATGTTATTTAGAGTGAATTGAATATGTCGAAACGGTAAGATAATTTGTTAGTTATAATTTGTGGTAGTACATATTGCAAAAGAAAGTTGTTTTCTGTTGTTTTGTCTGTAGTTTTAAGTGGTGAGGATGACTGTAGTAGAGGGGGCCAGGATTTTGATGTACATATGTTAGGTTAGATATTATATTAGCTAAAGAAGTGGTATTTTTCACGGGTCTGTGTATGATCTATTTTGTATGTATATACTTCACAGTTTAGTAGCAAGCTGTCAGTCAATATATGTTGTTGTAGAAGGCAAAGGAATGTATTGGTGTTTGGGCAGAAAGGTTTGAAAAAGGCAAAAATTTAAGAGGTTTATTAATGTGTCTAGATTGATTAGTAGGAAAACCTATAAAGTTTGTATCCATATACAAAGAAACTAGGAAGATGAATGGATATAGACGTAAAATTTAATGAGTTGATACTCCTGACTATTTATTTTTATTAAGATAATTCAATGTCTTAATGCATGCCCGGATTTGTTATGAATTAATGTTGTTTTGTTTAATTCTGTGTAACTATATCCTTTAATGAAATGGAAGTGTACATGAGGAGCTTATGTTATTTATATATATGATAGTGGCTTAGAAGTATGATATTTTGATAAATAAAAGTAATGGTAGAAATTAGAAGAATCAGAGAAGAGGAGAAGGATAGTTTCTTCACTAAGGTTACTTAAAAGTTAGGTTATAGATTTTTAAAGCCTATCACTGCATAGAACATTAGGCTAACATATGGAAGAAACCTAGATATATACAAAATAGATAAGCCTAATCCAGTGTTGATGGCATGTTGATAAAGTAGATGCAAAAACAATAGTGAAGAACATGTGAATGTCGTCAACGATCTACTCAAACATTTTGCAAAGGAATGATTGTGAAATATCTTCCAAATGGGCCACCAAAAAGTCATATGACTATTTCAAATGTTCAACGTAAACATTGTTTGCCTTAAGAGCATAGATAGTAGCAAAGACACAAAGCTTCTAAGAGTCTGTTAGTGTTCTGCAGGAAGCGCGTAAGATCAAAATTGATATCTTGAATCTATATTTGAAAAGTTTGGTTGTGTATGTTGATCATATAAAAAGCAACAAAGCAAAAATATTCTGAGATGGACAGATAATGGTGAAAGGGACCATTTGTAACCAATATAGAATTGTTTAGGAGTACCGGGTTGGTGATCACTTCAATAATACTCATAATCGTGTTAGGGCTAGCCATGCGGCAGAAATATCTAGGTTGGGGTAGTAGTAATTGGTGTTATAACAAATTTAGGAGATCCAGAAATGACATGGGAACCATCACCATTGTTGCTAATCACTAGTAAGAATTAAGTAGTCAGACTGCTATGGTTGCAAGTGCTACTTCTAATGGAAGAAAAATGTTGATCAATAAATTACCATGCTTAAACCTGATTTTATGACTTGAACATATCTAGATTATGAAAACAACATTATATACAGAAGCTCAAGTCCCAAATTTTGTCCAAAACTCATAGTTAACCATGTGGGCAATGTTGTCAGAACTAATTCAATGTTCAGTAATCTTCAACATAAAGTAGACTAACAGGCTAGTTGTTAAACTGGTATGTCTTACCACTTCAAAATAGAATTCATGAAACCAGTTGGCACATGTTTTCTCGTTTGTTCCCTGGAACTTACTAGCCTTCCAGCCTAAAACAGTTTGCACAGTTAGTTCTGAACTTCAGTATTAAAAAGTATTGCAATGTACCAAACAGTTTAGCATTTAGAACCATTTTGATCGAACAGGTCATTCTACTGCAGGGATTACATAAACCAAGTTACCAAACAGATTTTTAATCAGTTTGACTCGAAAATAGCATCAATATGTCAAATAAATTGAAGCTGATTTCAAATCTGTAACTTGTCCAGTTCTACATATTCATTGAACTTAGAAAACTAGGCTTTGGGGGTGACTTTCAATTTCAGTTATAAACATCCGGACCAAACTTAATAAATATGTTTAGGTTATGAATTGAAAGTTGTGTAAACTTTAACTCCTCAGTTTAGATACACCTAAACAAAATACAACCTTCAACTCCAAGTCTGCAGTGAAACACTTGCAGAATTCTAACTTATTGGTATTAACACTTGTCCTGAGTTTGGTTTATATACATTATGCTGTACTCTGGTCTACATGAAGCCTTAACAAATCACCGTGTGAGACATGGGAATGAGCAAATCTAAGCATGACTCCGTATACATGAATCCTTGTCAATATAAGCTGATATCCGAATGTATATGCAAGAATAAGTGCCCTTCAACAGATTCCATGAGTAGTAATCTTACCAAACATATAATCCTTTTGGCCCTTTGCTTTTTCCATATTGAATAGCTAGCTTGGTTCATAAACAAAAGTGGTAAGTGTGTCAGCAGGAATGAATAGACAATTAGAAGAGTGTAAGCATTAGCGCAAAAGTTGTTTTTTCAGATTTAGGCAAGACTAGTATTAGTATACTTTTCCAAAACTAGTAATTATATACGTGCGTAGCACGTAAGTAAAAAAACCTAGTTTTTTCTTAAGTAACTGTTCTTTCAATTATATTGTTGAAAATAAATAGTTGCAATTATTAGTTCCTTTTTTCTAGTTTTTACATAGTTTTTTGAAGAATATTTTATCATAACTATCCTTACTTGCACCATCCATTATAATATATTGCTCATTGTGTTTGATTTCTGTTTATTATAATCCTTACTACCTTTGATATTGACATTGAACCTCTTCCTTCAATAAAAATGAATCAAAGTTGCCTAAAGCTTGGTGTTTGGATTTTGTTGGAGGTTGTTGAATTACAAAGAGAACTAGAAAGTAAACCTTTTTTATCTTTTGTGCCCCAGCTGGATGTTTGCAGTCTTGGAGGTTCTTTAAGTGGAGTTGGCAGTAGAAATCAACATCACATATGTTGGATACTACGTCTGTTGATGTGAGTAGCTTCCTGATTATGAGTTACGATGCCATTGTTGCCTGTTGAGTTGTTCCATGTAGTTGTTTGTCAGTGCTGAAACGTAAAAAAGAAACGAAAATAATGAAGCAAACTTCTGTCAATTTTATTCTGTAATTAACAAGTAAGCCTGGAAGCATCACTCATTGACCTAAAGTAAGCATACATATTTCTCATGTTAGTTCAAGTATAAATTCTAGTGACTGCAGATATTAAGTGTAATGTTAATGGACATGTTTATTAAGTGTAATGTTACTGGACCGATGGATTGACGAAATTCGTAGGCTTGTTAAACTCTTAATTAAGCAAGATAATGCATTCTTATTCATGTGGAATTTCTGTGGTCTGCCCAAATTCACTGACTTACAACGAAAGATATGAAAATTAAATTTGGAATCATTGCATGTAGGTTTAATTAAAGGCTATACAGCAACTTCAATAGAAGTACAGGGAGCCATGCATTGCACATATTGCTGTTAACTCTCTTTTCAGAAGTAAGGTAATGTGCCTTCCGTCCTTTGGATACCTTTTTTTCTTTTATGGAGAAAATGTTCAGCATATGTTGATTATTTAACTGCAATTGTTGCAGTGAATTGTAGCGACGTGGGATATTTGTGCTACAAGGTGGTTTTGGACAGGACATACAAAAAATTATTGCTTCTTGTATATCTAATACCAACTGTAAGTCTCTTTATTTTTTTTTCAGAGTGATTAAACGTATAGTTTGCTAGTTTCGATCACATGTACATCTAATACTAGATGTAGGAGTACCCCTCTTGTTTGGGTAGAAAGTTAACAAATAGTGTTAAATGTTCATGTTAAAAAACTATTGAATTGATTTTAACTTAGAACAGTTTGATGTATAAAAATTATAGTATCATGTGATAGCATGTTTGACTGATCATATAATGCTACCATGTAAGGCATGATTGAAGTGTGAAATAAAATTATTTCAACTATTGTCAGAATGGATAGAATATGTAAAAATGTCCACAAGTACGTTACAGTTTTGCCAAAGAAATTAAAGAATTATAATATAATTTAACAAAAAAAGGGAAACCGCTCTGATCTGGTTAGATTAAATTAAATTTTCATAATAAACAGATACACTAATTAGTAATAATAAGAAAAAGTTAAAATTTCATTTAAAAAAATTCAAATGATGGGTTTAAATAAGACAGAGAGACGTCTAAAATTATATAACGCAAAGGTTAAGAATTCTAGTATCGGGTAGTTGGAAAAGCAAGCATCCACCACAAAATCAACATCTATATAATTGATGGGTTTCAATAACGAATCCAAATCGACAAACTTAGGAATTGAAGTACTCCAGTCCTTAATCATAATAGTTCAAGTAAAAATGTATATCCAATGTAAGTGACTTTAGTTCATTTTGATTGTTTGAGTGGTTTAACATAAGAAGAAAAAAACATGAACGAGTGTTATTCCCATTAACATAATACCAACTCGCTAAATTACTTTCATTACTGTGGTGCAATATGTTGTTAAAAGGAATAAGAATATTGTACAGTATGGATGCTATTCAACATCTATATAATTGATGGGTTTCAATTACGACTCGAAATTGACAAACTTAGAACTTGAACTCCAGTCCTTAATCATAACAGTTCAAGTAAAAAATGTATATCCAACGTAAGTGACTTTAGTTGATTTTTATTGTTTTATTCATTTAACATAAGAAGAAAAAAACATGAACGATAGTTATTCCCATTAACATAATACCAACTCGTATAATTACTTTCATTACTGTGATATCTAATATGTTGTTAAAAGGAATAAGAAGATTGTACAGTATGGATGCTATTCAACATCTATATAATTGATGGGTTTCAATAACAACTCCAATTCGACAAACTTAGAACTTGAACTCTAGTCCTTAATCACATAAGTTTAAGTAAAAATTGATAAACAACATAAGTGACTTTAGTTGAATTTTATTGTTTTATTCATTTAACAGAAGCAGATGTAAACATGAACGATAGTTATTCCCATTAACACAATACAAAGTCTAATAATTAATTTCATTACTGTGGTGCTATATGTTGTGAAAAGGAGTAAGAAGAATGTACAGTATGGATGCTATTCAACTATTTGCTTAATCCCATGAGAAAACTACTTGATGATCACAGTTCATTACATACAACATTAATGTTATCTATATATGTGTACTCCATCTCTGTGTACTTAGCTGTTGAGTGATAATTATTAGTTATGTCAAGTTAGACAATTGATTTATATTTCTTGGCATGTTCTGATGCATATAGTTTGACATTAGCAGAATTAATAAGGGTTCAACGAATATACAATTACGGTATTGTACTTGGACTGCAAGAGAATGGAAAACGAACGGACTTGGATGTACAGTAAACGTTACATCCGAGAGAAAGGGGGTTTTACGGAGGAGTGGAGTAGGGGAGTGGAACAGTTTATAAGCTTTGCATGTGCTAATGTTCAGTTCATGAATGGGGAGCAAATTAGATGCCCATGTCGGAAATGTAAGAACCTTCAATTTAGATCTTGTGATGACGTAAGGCTTCATTTGTATAAGTGAGGGTTCATGTCGATGTACTGGAATTGGACATCTCATGGTGAAACCGTTAATTTAGGGGGTCTGCCTCAGCCTTACCGGTTTCATCAGCATCACGAAGATAATTGTTCTTCGATTAACTAGTTTGAAAGAATGGTGTTTGATGCTGTAGGTCCTAATCACCCTTCCATCGATGTTGAGGTGGAGGAGGAGCCGAATGCTGAAGCCCGACGTTTCTATGACGTCCTTGCTGCAACGTCAAGACCATTGTGGGATGGATGTGAAAAACATCTCAAACTCTCAGCTGCAGTTCATTTGCTCAATCTGAAATCGGAATACAATATGTCCGTGGGATGTTATGATGGCATTGCGAAGTTGATGAGGGATACTCAGCCAAGAGACAACAATATGCCGAGTACATGGTACGAGACGAAAAAATTGGTTTCCCGTTTGGGTCTATCACATATAAAAGTTGATGTTTGTGTCAACGATTGCATGCTGTATTGGAAAAGTGACCAAGATGCCATTAGTTGTAAATTCTATCATGCTCCACGTTATAAGCCAAGAAATGGTAAAGTGGGAAAAGATCAAGCATTGAAGACCATGCATCACCTCCCACTAATACCTAGACTTCAACGACTATATGCCTCGAATGCTACAGCAGAGCACATGCGATGGCATAAGGTACATGTCCCTTCCACAAATGTACTCAAACATCCTTCTGATGTTGAAGCATGGAGGTATTTTGACAGGACATACCCTTGGTTTGCAGCGGAGCCTCGAAATGTTCGACTTGGACTGTGTTCTGATGGGTTCAATCCTTTTGGACCCTCTGGTCGGCAGTACTCTTGCTGGCCTATGATAGTGACTCCATATAACCTACCACCATGGATGTGCATGAAGCATCCATATATGTTTCTAACCTCCATGATACCAGGACCACGTAGTCCAAGGCATAAAATTGATGTTTACCTACAGTTGTTAATAGATGAGTTGAAGCTTTTATGGGATGACAGAGAGTTGAAACATGGGGCGTCTCAGTTAAGCAAAACTTTCACCTTCGAGTGGCACTCATGTGGACAATTAGTGACTTCCCAGCCTATGGCATGTTATCCGGGTGGATGACTCATGGTAGACTTTCATGTCCCATATGCATGGAAAAGTCAAAGGCCTTTGCACTGTAGCACAGCCAAAAAACATCATTTTTTTATTGCCATCGTCAGTTCTTGGATATTGAACATCCTTATAGAATAAATAAAGTTTCTTTTACAAAAGGGAAACTGGAGAAGTCTGCCCCTCCTGAGCGACTAACAAGGGATGAAATTTGGTCTCGTGTGTCTCAGGTGCCATCAGTCATTGAAACTAGTAACATATGCAAGATGCCAGGTTATGGGGAAACACACAATTGGACAAAGTGTAGCATCTTTTGGACATTACCTTATTGGAGAACCAACCTCCTCCCACATAACCTTGATATCATGCATATTGAAAAGAATGTCTTTGACAATATATTCAACACTGTCATGGATATGAAGAATAAAACGAAAGACAATGTCAAGGAACGTAGAGATATGCAAATACTGTGTAAGCGTCCAGACTTGAATGTGATTGACTTAAAAGGTGGGGGTGCATTCAAACCTAAGGCTGCATTCACACTGACCGCAGCGCAAAGGTCTGATGTGTTAATGTGGGTAAAGTCCCTCAAACTTCTAGATGGGTACGCCTCAAACTTCAGCAGGTGTATCAACAATAGCTCAACAAGAATATTTGGAATGAAAAGTCATGATTGTCATGTATTTATGCAACGCTTACTTCCTCTAGTGTTTCAGGCACTCCCGGAGAACATATGGAAACAATTAACTGAATTGAGCCAATTCTTTTGGGATCTTTGCTTACCTGAATTACATGTTGATGCCCTCCAGGCACTACGAAGTAGCATCCCAATTATACTATGCAAGTTGGAGAGGATTTTCCCACCTGCCTTCTTCAACTTAATGGAACATTTACCTGTCCACTTGGCATATGAAGCATTAATTGGTGGACCTGTTAGTATCGTTGGATGTTCATGTTTGAACAGTAAGCTTTAATTTAATAATATCAAAATTGGTTCAGTTTCTATACTTCCTAACACGCTCTGTAATAAGTAGGTGTTTAGGGAATCTTAAGCATAGAGTCTAGAGTCTCGAATAAGGCCCGTGTTGAAGGGTCAATTTGCAATGCCTACTTGATCAAGGAGACATCAACTTTTTGCTCTTACTATTTTGAGTCCCACATTCCCCGAATGGGTAATAGGGTCCCAAGGAATGATGATGGTGGGCAAGTTCCACAAGATGGAACATTGTGGAAAATATTCACATATCCTGGACATCCACATGGACAGTTAAAGTATCAGTTCATGAATGATATGGAGCTGCAAGCTGCAACATTGTATATCCTGCTTAATTGTGATGAGATAAAACCATATATCACATAAGTAGTAACTGCATATAATTTGATCAGTTATATTCATAGGCTTACTAAATTACTAACTTATTACCACGTTATCTTGTGAGTGGAGAACAGAAAGTTTGTTGAATTCTTGCATCTGATGACACCAAACATATTTGACTTAGAAGTTGATGAAAGAATTGAGAAGGATTTCCCAACATGGCTACAAAATTATGTAAGTCGTGTTACTCAGATATCACCATAAAGTACACCAATGACTCTCACAACATTGTTTTACTTCCTGTAGGTTAGTGACAGTGGTAATGGTGAAGTCAAATGCTATGGGATGTAGCCTGTGGGCCTTCACGTCGAGTTGAGTGCTGGCCCGTATTTTTTGTAAATGGATACAAGTTCTGGACTGTTGCATGGGGTGAGGGGAAATCAACGTATAACAGTGGGGTGTGCATAAAATGCACTGGATCAACCAATAATCTTGAGACTGAGTTCTATGGAGTAGTTCAAGAAATCATTCAATTGGAATACCCTGGAATGACTCATAAGAACGTTGTGCTATTTAGGTGTGACTGGTTTAACACGGCACCGGAACGTGGGACACGTATTCATAAACAATATAGAATTGTTGAAGTACTTTGCAACCGGAGGTACCCTAAGTATGATCCATTTATTCTTGCATCGCAAGCGGATCAAGTGTATTACACCCCTTACCCAAGTAAGTCAAAAGAGAAGGTTGGTTGGTGGGTAGTTCTTAAGATAAAGCCAAGACGTATTGTCAATTATGAAATAACTGAAGATACTGAGGCTTTTCAAGAAGCAGTTGGGGAGCGGCTTCCACAAGTGATTCATGATGAACCAATTTACAATCTAGATGATATAAATGTGGGTGAAACTGTTGATGACGAGATCTGTGAAACTAATGATGTGATGGAAGAATATGAGACAGAGGATGAAGACACAAGAAGCACGGAATATGATGAGGAGAGTGATGTTCAACTCGATGATTTAGAAACCGAAGATGAAGAAGATGATACTGATGATGTTTAACATTGTAGTCCAAAACTAGAGTTTCTTATATTAAGAAAATTTGTAATTTATGTTTTCTCAATAATTTTGTTATAATAGAGACCATGTCTACAACCAGTATGTAGAAGAACAATTCTGAATTATACAGACTAAATTTTGTTATGCTTATAATAATTGTTTCAATATTGTGCAATGGCTGAAAGAGAAGAGGGTGGGGGTACCCCACCCCACCAGTATAGGAGGCGGGGACTGCCAAAGAAGAGCCTGGTGAAAGACTTTGCAAATGCTATTGGCCTTAGAGCAACGAGCAGTAGTAGAGGGAAGCAGCCGTCGAGTCGTACGGTTGACGATATTACTCGTGGTATACATGGACCATCACCTCCAGTCGATACGATTGTACCGGACACGGGTGTGTCAATGGAGCGTGGAGGCTCAAGATCATCGCACTCAAGTCGGTGCAGTGGTATGCCAACTGAGAGTAGATTGCCTAGAGGTCACTCCCACGAGTCCTCTGATCAGCCAGACTCCTTGGATGGTGGCATGGATTCTTTGAGCCCCGACCGATCTGGCGGCGTGCTATCCCGCCGTATTCATATATCACCTTATGCTGATACATGGTATGGTAATTATTAAACCTCCTTTTGTTAAGTTATTTTATTCTTTATGCACTAGTTATTAACAATATTGATTGTTGTTTTCATTGTGTAGCTTCGTTCCATACGCTGTGCAGGACCAGATTGCTTATTGCATCAAGGGTCATTTTCATGGACCGTATAGGTCATGGGAGGAGGCTGCCATGGCCAGTGCTGTTGACCAATGGTTTAGCGTCTTCCAGGTTTATAAGTTAATTAAAAGTTATTGCAATTATTATATAAAAGCAAACTTTAATTGACTTTGTTGATAATTTTCAGACTAAATGTTCGTGGGACCCTTATGATCATAATTGGATATTTGCAACTTTCTGCAAATTGGGAAAGAGGCAATTGATGCAGTCATATGAAAAAATAAGACGAGAGAAAGATCCGACGAAACGAAAAGAAAAGGCGAACTGGATGACGACAGAGACATTAGAAGCACTTGAAGCTTGGTGGGCTTCACCTGAATTCAAGGATATGTCATCTAGGATGAACCAGATTGGATGTGCATCAGGTGAAGAGATGGCAAATTATGCTGGAGGTAGAGTCTCAGTTTCAGGACATAGGCTAAAGATGGTAAGAAAAATCAAATTTTGAGTTAATTGGAATTTGTCACAATAAGTATGTAACTAACAAATTATGTCTGCTTATTACCATGTAGAAGGAGGCTGATCCGAAGAAACACGATTCGGGCTTCTTCAAACCATGGAACAAGTGCTACACAAAGAAAGATGGAAAGAAGGTGAATAAGAAGATGGAAAATTTTGAGGTCAGTATGAACGACCTATTAGATAGTGCTTAAAAAGATATTAACCATATACTACTGTTGCTTACTTGATTAACATGGAGCATTATATAGGCTCAATATCTTGCAGAGGTAGAGGAAATAACACAGCGGTTAGACGGTGACGCTGACTTCGATGAGGCATTGCTATTTGCTGAGATTGCTGGGGGGGAAAAATAAGGGTCGCATCACAGGAATGGGTTCTGAGAGTCATTTGGTGCCTGGTCGTCGTCGTCGTTCATACTACGGTGATGGGTCTAGTGCACCAATATCATTCACTCAGACATCCCAATTCCAGAATGAGGTTGACCGTCGGGTGGAGGAGCGAGTCTCCCAAAGAATGAGCCAGTTGTAGTCACAGGTACAAGAGGACATGGATAGACGTACTGCACAGATGGAGAGTCAGTATCAGGAACAGTTAGCATAGATGGAGCGTAGACACCAAGATCAGATGAAATCCATATGGCAAGCAATTGGGAAGACTCCGCCAGCTGCTCCAGAGTCTGATGCTTAGGTATTGTTTGTAAGTGTAACTGGTTGTCATTAGGGCTGAATTATATCCCATTAACTTGTTTGACTATAATTATTAACATTGTAGAGATGCCATCTGTAACTTGTCATACTATATGTATTCTAAATATCAATTGGTATGTTTATGATTTTTGGACGTGCTTAACATAACATTGTATTACTAAGAACAAGTTTTGAGTTTGGGTGGTATGGAATGGATACGTATACAGGAGAGAAGATTGGTGATTAAATTTTTTTGCAGTAACTAGTGACGGGTAACTAGCGACGGCTACGCGTCACTAACTAGTGACAGTGATATGTCACTAGCTAGCGACGGCTACACGTCACTAACTAGCGACGACTATACATCACTAACTAGCGACGGTAAAGCGTCACTACCTAGCGACGCCTAAATGTCACTAGTTAACGACGTTTATACGTCACTAACTAGCGACGGATAAGCGTCACTAACGACAAACCAGTTTTGTGTTTGGATTTTATAGAATGGACAAGTATGGTAGAGGTTTAGGAAATAAAATTGTATGCAGTATTTGGGGACGGCAAGTCTCACAAAATAGCAATGTACGTGAGTCACTAACTAGCGACGTACACGAGTCACTAACTACCCAAGTTAGCGACGGCGAGGCGTCACTAACTAGCGACGATTAAGCGGCGTCACTAACTACCGACGGCTACACGTCACTAACTAGAGACGGCGATGAGTCACTAAGTAGCGATGGCAACACGTCACTAACTAGCGACGGCTACAAGTCACTAACTAGCGACGGGTACACGTCACTAACTAGCGACGGCAACACGTCACTAACTAGCGATGGCAAAAAGTCGCTGTAGTGCCGGCCGATGAACTACCAGGAAATTTCTGACGATCTGGGTAGCGACGTTTAGCTGTCGCTAATAAATTAGCGGCGAGTAAATTAGCAACTGACCATTTAGCGAGGTGTACCGTCGCTATGTCTTGTTTAACGACGGTAAACCATCGCTAATAGCTGTCGCTAAAGGACCTTTTTCTTGTAGTGGCCTTTCCTTGTGTTGGGTGATGAGGCAAAAGAGGTAAGTCAACATCTCGACCTTTAGACCGTTCAGTCGAGATCTCTAGAAGTGACAGGGGCTACTCAATCTCCCCCTGTTGCAGCATCATCCCTCATCTCCTCGCAACTACTAGGGTTGTTCCTACTGATTTCCTTGTATCAACCATTGTTGGTTGTTCTCACAAACAGTGTCCAGATGATATCTAATGATGATATGTAGGCAACAAGAGATCATGACTGTGGACTAGAACTAAGATGAAGATAAAGTTAAGGGTCTGGGAGTTATATGCCTAGGGAAAACTCTCTAATGCTAAAGTAAATAATGACTTGAGAAGAATGTCAAGGATCCACTAAGGAGAATGAACACCAGGATTTTCCACAAAGAGCTGTTATAGGTTGGATGGCATGTTTGTTAAGGATGGTTACTCCTGCTTTCTTGGACCATAATCCTACAACTCATGGGATTTTATTCCTTCTCCAATTCAATCATCAGCACTGGTAATTATTATTTGGCTAATCCATGAGAATGTCTCCAATTGGTTATGGATAAATGGGTCTACGCACAATACAGTGCCTATTTGGGAAGCGTGTTTCCCTTGTAAAACGCTGGTTAAACGCTGACAGGCAAAAGTTTCGGTGTTTGGTTTCCGTTCAATCGAAAAACCAGGAAACGCTAAACTTTTGCCGCCGAAGAGATCGGACCGCTAAACGCAGAAAGCTCCCTCCCCCAACGTTTAACCTGAGCTTCTAGCGTTTGACAGCAAAATTGTCAATTATACCCACAAAAATTTCAGGAAGCGCGAAAGAATCAATGGATTTGGCGCCACAATCACAGTATTGAAGAGGAGATAGAGACGAAATTTACAGAGAACACAATAATTCACCTGAACAGGGCAATTGATGGACGAAGTCGAATTGATGCCTGTGAGTGTTTGTTTCTTGTTTCTTGTTTCTTATTTCTTGTTGTAGTGATTGCATCAAATGATCGTGTGTCTCCTATATGCGTAAAACTGATTTTTCTTCAGTGTTTGTTTTCTTCAGTGTTTGTTTCTTGTTTCTTGTTCTAGCTTTTATGCGTAAAATTGTGTTTGTTTCTTGTTTCTTGTTCTAGCTTTTATGCATAAAACTGATTGTCATAAGTCACCTTTGATTCTGAAGCCTCATCATTTTGATCATATGTAATGGTACTTATACTTTTTGATCATATCTTTTTGTCACCTTATATTTTGTGGAAAACTTACAAGAATATGAACAACTTCTGGTCATTCTCGTGTGCCCTTAGCTCTACCCAATTCACCCCATCCATGGAGCCCTGCAAAGTTTCAAACACATAATCTTCTGACAAACTTTCATCACTAGAAACCAACAAAGTTTTGATCAACTAGAAGAGACATTACCTCAAATCTCCAGAACCTGCTATATGTTCTAGACCCATCCTGTCTCAACGTGTAGTAATTGCACATAAGCTGCAATTTATTAATTGGGTGAAGCAAGTCAGTGAAACACTATACCAAACTTTCAGACCCATTTATAGTGTATATTTATCACAACACCACAAAAACCACAACATGCTAATCAGCAAAAGGATAATCCTTAAATGCAGCAGTTTAAGTTTAAAGGCCAAAACCTGATGATCCTCGCCAAGGTCAACCATCCACCATGCACATGCTTGCCCACCTTCCAACTGTGGTCTAGCAAAGGATGTCCCCTAATGCAAAAAATCTGTTAATTCAATTTGTCAACTTACTATCAAATGGGAAGCTTGATTCACATACCTGGTAAGATCTTGATACCAAAACTTTCGGATCAGTGAATCTTGATGCTAGACTGCTAGCTGTGATGGTAATCCTCTGAAACATTATATTTATACAGAGTTATGATGTTAGTATAACCAATAATTTAAAATTTAATATTTATTTGAAAAAATAAAAATCGGTAGATTAGTCACAGAGTTATCAGCATGAAAAAAGGGTATTTCACCTTAGCAAGAATTGGATTTACCCACTGATGCTGCCCATATGATGTACAAACAAAGCAACAAACAAAATAGGCATAAGAGAAAGACTTTTCGACAAGCTAATCTATCAATAATCAAACAAGAGTAAATGTTAAAATGAGGGAATGTATAGTAAAGCAGGGGCATCACAGGAAGCTTGGCAACCTTCCCAAAACATGTTGAGATGTAAAGTTTCTCAAGCTTCTTATGTTGCTGGACTTCTGCCTCATCAGCGATTACATTGTCAGAACCTCCATATCCCCACTGCTTCAGAACTGCCTGAAACATCATAGCCGGAAAAACCTTTTCAGCACAAATTCCAAGGTACATAAAACAAATGATGGAGCCTTAGAAATGAAAAAGCAGTGCACCAATGACCTGATAGACTAACATACACAAAGTCACAAATATCATCAAATCCCATAGTTCACTCGTTCTTAAAACATCTATCAGGTTATCTGATGTGAATCTATGTAGCCTACTTTTGTCCTCCACATGGTTTAAGGAAAGATCCATGTAACTACACTTCGCACAGATGACACTGATTATATATCATATTTCTAAGTGCGCCAGCAGTAAGTTAAAACATTGAACCAACCCCTAAAAGACGCCAAGAAATGCATTTAGAAAGATGTGACATGCACAAATAAGCTACCAACTAGCATCCATTCCCAACTTCCGGAATCCCAGATTTTCCATGGGATCTCTCCAAAATGCTTAAGTAAAACGATTTATACTAAGTTGTAGACGGTTAGCAACCTCAACAGTTCATTCATCCAATTAGTTACTCAAAAATATTCGCAAGCTCAATTTAGAAGTCATGAACCCCACCATCCTTTGTATCAGGATAATTCATTCCGCAGATCCGGCCGCCAATGGCAACACATTAATGGATAAATTAGTTCAATTTAAAAGGAAGCATCAACAACAAACAAAAGAATAAAAACGCCATTCATAGCTTTTGTCTTAGGTAATGATTTTGCATCCTTGAGCTACAAGAGTAAACTGCAGATCCTTTTTCAGCATTGAACAAAATGGTTTAATGTTCCAATGCCTCCCATTTGTGATATTACATATTTATTCTAGCAAATGCTCTTAAACAAGCTACAGGTGTAATGCATCTGTTCTCATCCAGTAGGCTTATAAGAATGAATTCAAAGTAAAAACCAGAAAAAATTACCAGCAGAACTTTCTGATCAGGAGCTGAGAGCGAAAGAGTTAAATCCTCATCCCACTCAGGATTCACATCTTTCTTCTTCACACGAGTCTTCAGCTTCTACATCAAAAGTTGGATGTTTGTTGGACAAAAGGAAATATTTGAATTAGTATGTGCATATGATATGCTTTTTAGGTAAGTTAACTAAGCTGAAAGTAACCGAAGTATACATTTCAATAAAAAATAAATTTGTGGCTGAACCTAAAACCTTTTTAGGAGTTTTGTTTGCTTACTTGGCTAAATATGCAAAACCAATCTTAAGTTTTAGTGTTTAGTTTCTAAATTTACTTCATTGAAAGTAGTCTACTTGCATAATTTTTTTTTATTTTAGATGGAGAATCATAACTCTCAGACCAGTAATAAACATGTTGGCGGAAGAGCACAGTGGGAACTTGCAGATGTCATTATATTTTGTGACATATGCAAGAAAGAACTTGATGATGGTAATAGGCAAGGTGGTGGCCTAAAAAAATTTTCATGGAAGACCATAGCAAGTAAGTTCAAAAATAAGACAGGGCTGTGTTATAGTGGTCCCCAAATGAAACATAAGTGGGATCAACTAAAAAAGGATTGGAAGAATTGGATGACACTTAAGAGACTTGCCACAGGGTTAGGATGGAACTCACGTATAGGCACAGTCGATGCTTCCGATGACTGGTGGGACAAAAATATAAAGGTGTGTTTGAAAAAAAAATTATCTTAGATTTATTTTAAAAAATATATAAGTACCATTACATATGATACATATCTTTTGATTTTTTTTTAATTGTTGTATGTAGGCTAATCCAGAAATTGCCAAGTTTAGAACAAAAGGCATAGATCCTGAGATAGTAGAGAAGTTAGATGCACTATTTTTTGGTGCAGTTGCTAAGGGTGATGATATGTGGGCTCCATCAGGTGGGCGTCCCCCCCAAAGATTTTTCCAGGCTTCATCGACCCAAAAGTCTTGCTTAGCAGATACAAGCAATGCTCCTACTGGTTTTGAAGAACTTCCTGTTGATTCGAGCATCCCAAATGGGAATATGTACATTGAAAATGAGGATGTTGAAGGGATTAATTATGATTCAGATGTAGATGAGAATCCAATGAGGAAAATAAATAACAAGTTACCTTCTACACAAAAAAAAGAAGCAATTGTGTACCAAACCAAAAGGAGGAGCTTCAATGTTGTCAGCAAAAATAGATGACATTAAGGAAGGTATTGAAAATCACAAGAATGCCATCATGGCAAGAATCAACAAGTTGCCTCCTACAATTTCTGATGCAGTTGAGGTTTTGATCTCCATGGAGGATGATGTACCACCATGTAGCCCACTTTATCGATTCGCAACTAAGCTTCTATTAAACAAAGAGAAGCGTGAAATGTTTATGGCACTCAAAAGCTACTCTACAAGGCTTTGGTACTTGAAAGCTGAAGAAAGCGAGGCAGAAGCAAATGAAGCACGCACTTTTAGTAGTCTATTAGGAAATAACCAATTTAATTTTGATTCTTAGGTTGTTGCTAGGTTTATATTTCACTTTGTGGAGCCTATTATGCTAATTTAGTTTTCTTTTGAGGAGTAATTTAGGTTTATAGTTACTAGTTTTATGTTTTCAAACATACCCGGTTAGCTATATATACTTTTTACAGAATTTCACTATATTTGATGGCTAAAACTTTTTGATATTGTTAGTGAACATATTTACTGTAAAATATAGGATATTTAAATTGTTGATTCTATCAATGGGTAACAATTGATGCTTTGAACTTACAGGAAATTTTCACATTTAATCCAAATTCTGATTTAGATGAAATGGACAGTGATGAAAAAGAGTTGCATGCCATAATGGTAGAATACATAAAGTGGACTCACTTGACAAGTTTGGCCTTGCAGCATATTGACGACTATTATTGAAAGTATATTCTCAAGAAACCATGCATGACTTCTTTACAAACAAGTATGCAATTCATAGTTCTCCAACCTGTAAGAAACAAAGGCACTGTAGCTACAAATGCTAAATTTTATTCTCTGCACCTGACTGATTTTTAAACTTAATAATATGGTGTTTTTCACAAGTGAGGTATGGGTAAGAGAGCTATTGAATGGTCATGATGGACGGTTTTATAAGGCATTTAGGATGTCAAAAGATATATTCTTGAGTTTACTTTATACTTTAGAGAATAAGTATGGATTGCGTGGTTCATTTAACATGTCCACTACGGAGGCTCTTGCATTGTTTTTATATATATTAGGACATGGAAATTCAAATCGAGAAATTCAAGAGCATTTTCAAAGATTAGGAGAAACAATTAGTAGGTACTTCAATATAGTATTAGAAAGTGTCATTGGCATGTCTTCTGATGTAATTCAGCCTTGTGACTGTGAATTCAAAGATACACCAGAACAGATTAGAAGGGATCATAGATATATGCCTCATTTTAAGGTAAATAAACTTTGCTAAGTTACCACAGTATAAGCAAAATCATTTAGTTTTACTCATATAATAAATAACCATTTCTCACAAGTATGTATGTCTTCTTTTTATGCTTTTGAATGTTATAGGATTATATAGGTGCTATTGATGGCACACATATCCCAGCCTGTATCCCGGTTGCAGATCAAATACCGTATATTGGACGGAAAGGTGTGCCAACACAAAATGTGATGGCAGTATGCGATTTCAATATGTGTTTTACTTTTGTTCTTGCTGGCTGAGAAGGATTAGCTCATGATGCAAATGTGTTTTATAAGGCTTTACGTCAAGATCAATGGAATTTTCCTCACCCTCCACCTGGTACGTAAATATTCAATTCTCTTCTTTGTTAGCATAAATAACATTTCTTGTTAATTAATCAAACTTGCCCAAGTAAATATTGTTTAGTGGATATGGGGTACCCTCAAATTCCAGGTTACTTAGGACCTTATAGAGGGGAGAGGTATCACTTATCTGATTTTCATCAAGGAAGACCGGTATCCAAAAAAGAAGAGATATTCAACAAAGCTCATTCATCTTTATGAAGTGTGATTGAAAGAGCTTTTGGAGTGCTGAAAAATAAATGGGCTATGTTACGAATTATGATAAATTATCCTTTTCCCAAGCAGGTTTTGATAGTAATCGCAGCCATGACTTTGCATAATTATATACGAAGGCATGCTGGGAGCAAAGATTCTGATTTTTACAAGTTTGAACATGAAGATGAAGATTTAGAAGAAGATACAGATGATGATGATGATGATGAGAGTTCTGAAAACGATGAAAGAAACACCAATGAGTCAGAGATGAAAAAGCTCAAGGAGAAAATAACCGAATGTCTACTGAGATCTAGTTGGCATATGTAGATCTTTTTTTTTTTTTGTGGAATAAAGTTTGCATTTTCGGGAGTTGGAGCTCATTTTTCGTCTTATCATTATGTATTTCATTATGGTATGAAGTTGAGTGGCTTTTGAAGCTACTTCACATTTATAATGGTGAAATGACTTCTGAACATTTTTATGCCGAAAGTTTAAGGTATAGATGTTTTTTTTTTTTTTTTTGCCAATATTGGTTAACTTTTCAGGTATTAAACATTTATGAGAGATTAAATGATAAAAAAGAAATATGACCATAATATTGCAAGAAAAAATGTCAATTCAAAGTACATAATTCTGGTAATGTGATAGACATCAAAGCCAAGTTATAAACTTTACTTAACCAGGAGGCAAAGCCACACAAAAGGAGAATTTTTGAAGCAAGTTAAATTGGGGCTTTTAGTAAATTTGTCACATAATAGCTTTTACTTAAAGCTAATTTACGAAACACTAAAAATTTTTCATGCTAATAGCTAACTCTAATACTAATAGCTAACAGCTAACGCTAACCTCTAAATCTAATCTTTAACGCTAAACTCTGACGCTATTCCCAAACAGGCACATAATATCAGCCGTCTATACAGGCTCATTAGACCACTGACAAATCTAAAATCATAAATTCAGAAATCGTAAATTCAATAGGTGATGGATATCCATTTTAAAAATCACAGCGAAGATAATCGTAAGCAATTATGCAACGGCATGGGCTATGTCAGCAGGAGCATGTGATGCAGAGTTTAATCAATTTTCAATTATTTCAGCAATGTTTTCAGTCTTTCGATCATAGCCTAAAACGCTCACAATAAAAAATTCTTTTTTTCTTTCTCTCTTTTTTTTCTTTTTGTTTGAATTATGTGAATTCTTTTGATTTCAGGAATTTTGGTATGAGATATGGGATGTAGAAAGAGAAACTAAAATTTCGTGACATTCATTGTGAGGGAAAAAAAAACATGAGTCAGGCTGTTTATAAATGTTTTGTCACCATTTTCTAATGTCCAGAAGGCAAAAATATGGCAGTGATCTAATTAAAATTTTTAAAAGTTAAATAACACAATGGGAAAAAATGAGACAGTATTAGTGGACCACAGATTTTAACAATTAAAAGTAACAGATGGTAGAAACAATAAACCAAATCATTACAAGAACAACCACAATTTTAACAGTTAAACTAATTAAGCATTTATTTTTAGCACATAGATATAGACACAACGCTTATAGAATCCATTTCCAAATTCAAACTGAACGCTGATGAAGTTTGCAAGCCTGCCAAGGGGACTACTGGTGCAGGGGGTCTTATAACTTATTAGAGACCAAGAAGACCCATTTAGCAACAACATTGACGATTAGCGTAGAGTTTCCACTGTTAATTAATTATCCAAAAACATGTTTCCAATAAAAATAGTTGGAAGAGAGAGCGGGAGAGAGACAGATGCCAAGAGACAAAGCCTATATTAATTATTTTTGCCTGGTCCTAATCTACAAAGAATCACATTACTTTTATCCTAAATTACACACCTGTGTAATGTACAAGCATCAATCAAAATGTACACCAGCCAAAAGCTGACTTCTGAGGAAACGATTCTGTACAGTCTTTCGAACTACTATTCAGGCTTGGAGAGATGGTACCAAAATCTTGTTGAACAAGAAAGCTCCACCAGATGTATGTTCAGCTGGGAGTCATTACTGGTACTGAGTCCCGTCTGTTACACGAGTGCTTCGTGTTCGTGCTACCCGACGAGCTGTGGAGCCAACTGTTGTAGGGCGGATGGACCTCTGCCGAACCATGTCACAGAACTCGGGATCATTTGCCTGCCCTTCATGCCTTATCCACTGTACCATGTTGTGGTACATAGGGAAGAACCTCATCTGAATCGCGGAGTAGAAGATGTACGGTGACAATGTTGCAATCACCACGAAAAGTGTGACAATCCAGTAAGAAGGTGCCGGGGCAAGAGCTTCGACAAAGACCTGGTAAGCATTAGTGGAGAATGAAGGTGGCAATGCACCATAAACCACTTGGAATAAGAACCAGAAACCGATCGAACCCCAGATGACGATATGCTGTACAAGGGTGAAGTAACTGATGGCAAGAGCCATCTGCATGTTCACCACCCAAACAATGCATGTGTACATTGTTCCGCCTAAAATTTCCCGGCCGACAGTTTTCCCATCTTCGTTGAAGGCTTGATGCTCCAATGCTTTTGTGCAGAAGAAGAAAATGATTAGACCGCTGTAAATTCCATTTAGCATCCAGGTGATTATCCGCCGCCAGCTGAAAAGAACATTTCGGACCCCTTCTTGGTACAATACAGGAAACTGCAACACACAACAAATAAGGATATAGGAAGTGAGGAAACCATCTTACACATTGCTAGGAACATTCATATGCAAGATCATGGAAATTGGCAAAAACCAGCAAGCCTTACCTTTATACAAAACCGTGCAGACACGTCTTGATCAAAAACACCCATAGCAACCACAGGAAGCGATGAGAAGAAAACGTTGAAAAGCGACAAATACCAATCGTTGTATACAGGCTGACCAGAGAATGATGCATATAACTCATACAAGAACACAGTGAAACCAAATAGAATGTTCTTGTAGAAAAAGTAGCAGATCTGCAAGCAAAGGAAAGTAAAGCACACTGATTAATTGCACAGCAAGTAATTAGATCAAAATAGAATACAAAGTATATGCTTGAGTTGTTTGATAAAAAGAACTCAGTATGTTTTACCATTGAGGAAATCCTTCTGTAACACCAATGTCCATGCACAAGCAACAAGCGCTCTAGATACCGGAACTGAGCAATCGCGATATCACTTGACATAACAGCCTGAACAAAACAAGAAAAGATACGTATTTCAGTAAGAGTAGGAGGAAAAAAAGGGACTTAATCTTAGCCTTGAAATTAATGTAAATGGTACCTGCATTCCTTCAACACCGCTAATGCCAACTCCAATATCTGCTTCTTGAAGCATGCCCACATCATTGGCACCATCACCAATAGCCAACGTTGTTTCCCCAGTTCCAGATTTAACTAGCCTGGTTACCTGAATGTTCAAAGATGTGCATTTAAGAAGAGATTACAAAAAGGTGAAAAAAGAAAAGAAACAAGAAAAAAAAAGTCAACTCACCAATGCCTTCTGCTTTGGGGAAGATCGGCAACAGATAACAGATGCACAACCAATTGCAAGGTCTAGAAACAGATTCTTGAGATCATCTTCCAATGCATAAGCAAGTGACTTCCCATCAATGATAAGGGCAAATGCCTCAAAGCTTCCATTTGATGCAGCAAGCTGTTTTTTCCCTTGAGTTATTTGCCTTCTGACACTCTCCTTGGATGCCTAAAAGAATATCAGAAAGTAACCATCAATATATAATCCCATCTGTAAGATTTTGATGTACACACATCATGAAGACACAATCAGAGGTGAAGAAAGTTGCTAATTGCTACAACTTTTTTCTTCACCAAAACACGTGGCGCTAACAGGTTGTATGGTGAGCACACACATCACACACACACCCGCAATGGTGAAGAACATTGCAACAACTTTTTTCTACGTTAAAACATGTGGAACTAACAAGTTATATCGTGAGCATTATATTGTAGAATTCAATCAGAGAGAAATTGTCATGACATGGCAGTTCCAGAATTCACTTCTAAGAAATATAACACCAGCTGCTAGAAGCTAATATCTGGCAACATTTTTTTCCTGGAGAAACAAAATTCTATTTCAATTTACCTTAGAAATGGCTGACTTATCACCAGCCTTTTCCAATGCCTGGATCTCTGGATGGTCCAAAGTGATTATAATCTGCTTCATCCCTTGTCTAAGTAAACTGCAAGCATATCTGCAAATTTATACCTAAAAGTCAGGTAACTGCAAGTGAAAATCAAAGCACGGCCCAACATGAAGAGATGAAATGTATCCATAATTTATACCCAATGTTGATGGCTGTCTCCATCTTGTCACCCGTCAATACCCAAAGCTTAATGCCTGCTTGGGCAAGTTTGTCAATGCAATCAGGAACCTAGAAGCCGAGCAATAAAAAATATATCAGCAATAACATCCTTCCGTGAATTGATCCAAACTTCAAATCCTACAATTTTGCAACTCACCCCATTTTGGAGTTTATCCTCAACTGCAGTCGCACCAAGGAGAACTAGGTCCCTCTCTATCTTCTCTGTAGCCTCATCGATCAGTGCTTCACGGTCAGCACTAATAGAATTTTTGGCCTCATTGAATTCCTTGTTGAACTTCTCGTATTCTTCCCCATTTAGTTCACGGTAGCCAAGAACAAGTGTCCTCAGGCCTGCATCAGCATATTCATTTATGTGCTCCATTGTAGCCTCTTCAAAATCACTACTGTTATGCGCAAGCCTTTCAAACATGACACTGCACAGAAGAAAGAATTATGATGATCTACTACACGAATCAAAAGGATGCACAATATCAAAACTTCAAAGGTTGCATTTGGCTGTGACAAACCTGTCAGCTCCTTTGCAAAGAAGCAGAAGTTTGCCCACCTCATCGCTGACTATTACTGACATCCGCTTTCTGGTACTATTGAACTCCAGAACATTCAAAAGTTTATATAACCTGGAAAACAGAACCTATAGGGTCAGATCCATATATGTGTGCATGCAAACAATGCATGTTAGTGACAGCACGTATGCATGGTAGAAAGCTCATGCGGACATTAGCACAATTTATCACACCATTTAGATGATGGTTGCATGAGGATGTAGCATAGTTTATCAAAATTGACTTGCCTTTCAACAGTCTGCCCAGTAACCGGATCCACCTCATGTACAGATATGCTTGTCTGTGTCCTGTTATAGAATTCAAAGCCTATTTCCCTAGCAGCAATGACAAATGCAGCTTCATCAGGTGATTCAGCCTCATATGACATTTTCCCTGTCACTTCATCCATATCAGGTATCGCTGTATGACAGATTGCCAATAACCGAAAAAACTTCTGGATGACATCTGCACGTGGCTCGTTAACCCAATTCCCATTCATGATCCTTTCATCTGTAAAGTTAAATCCTTTGATATTTGGTCGAGCATCTTCAGCTTTATCTGAACCATTCTTTTGCAGAACCAGTGGTGAGCCTTTCCTTCTATTCATAGCTCGCTCAACCTCGGTAACCCCACGGCCATATGCTGTCCCAGCCACAGAACACTTGATGAACTCCATTGAATTCATGGTCAATGTACCTGTCTTATCAGAAAGTATTGTGCCAACTTGGCCTAGCTCTTCATTCAAATTAGATGTGCGGGCATGTGCTGGTTTATCGGTCTCTTCATAGTACATTTGTATGTCTTGATTGATGAAAACGCCCTGAAGAACCTTGACAATTTCTATTGACACATATAGCGATATTGGAATGAAGTTACTGTACAGAAGTAGTGCGGTAAGGAAGTGATAGATAGCTGCAATGGGTGCTCTATCAGGATCAAAGAATATATCTGAGCTGTCAGGTCTGAGATACCACCTCTTCATCCTCCCATCTTTATAGTCATCTTTGGTCCAAATGCCAAAGAAAATGGAACCAATAAATGCCAAAACAAACACTAGGCCAAACATCAAATAGATAACTCGATCCATCTTCCTCTCAATTTTGCTTCTCTTTGAAGGTGGGGCAGTAGCATTTTGCATGACCTTTGTGTCATGTCCTGTGAAAACTACAGCTCCATATATGTAATCCGTATTCCGAAGCTTTGAGTCTCTAAGAAGAAGCTGCTGAGGAGAAAGTGGATACTGCTGCTCTTCAAATTCCATACTTCCAACAAAAGTGTATAAATTGGCATTTGGGTCTTCGCACTTAATGGTAGCCTTAAAATCCCTGAAGTTGGAGTCCTCTTGCAAGAACGAAGTCACTTCAACTGCTTGCTTTAGTTTCAAATTTGTTTCTCCATCAAGGTTCATTGTCTCGACATAACAGATTCCATCCTCATAACTGGATGATAACAAGAGGAGATCCGCTGGAAAAAACTCATCTTTTTCCACTTTCACAATATCTCCCACTCTCAAATGCCTCCACTCGGTGGAACCAAAGTCCCCATCCTGCTTATGCACTTTGACCTTTCGGTTGTTCACCTCAATATCCTGAAAGTGTCAAAATCTGACATTTTATTGAACTCATCTACAGAGAAATATAATGGATTTTGCTGATAAATCAACAACAGAACTACTGTAACCGCAACGGATATGTTCCTTTAAAGTTCTAACAATCAACAGAAGAAGAATCAGCCATCACCTCATACGCCCACCTTTAGGAAAAGTATCGTTGATTTTAGAATAAAAGAAGAATTCTTTAATGACCAGAAGCACAAAACTTCCAGGAAAATGATTTTTTTTTTTGGAAGAAAAGAAAACAATCATCGCATTCTAGTCTTCAATTAGTAATGAGAAAGAGCAAACCACAGAAAAAAAATCTAGATCGAGATCAGAGAATCTATCCAAAATCTAAACAAAGAAAAGAACCAAACCTGTTGCTTTCGACGCCAATCTTCAATACTCTCTTTCACCATGCTCACACCAATGACAATAATCAAAGGAAATACGGAGCTGACCGCTGAGTAAGGAGCCAGAGAAGTGAGGGACAGAATCCCAGTAACCAGGAAGTAGAAATTAGCGACTCTTCTGAACTGCTCGAACAAGGATTTGGGCAAGAACGTAGCCAAAGTATACTTGGTCGTCCGAACATAGTTACCGCTGTAATGTCTGATTCCAGCTTCGAAGCTTTCTGGTTCGTTGCAGAAAACTACTCTGGAAAACCCAGGCCCTCCAATCTGTGAATGGTCGTCTTTGAACGACGCTTTGCCGCACCCGAAAGTATAGATCTTGCTCAAACGCAGCTTCCTTCTCCTCCCTCCAGCCATTTTCAGAGCTCAAACGAAAAGCCCAGAAACAAAATATACAAGTTCAAACGAATAAAAGAATTTTGACCAAGAAGAAAGGAAAAGAAAAGAAGCAAAACTGAAAGCAAAAAAACTTGTTCTTAGGACAAAGAGAAGGCCGGACAAATTATAAATAGATTTGGTGTAAACTCCGCCAGGAGAAGAAAATTTCCCAGAAGAAGAAAATTTCAGAAATTTCTTTCACACGGTTTTCAGAATCTGGGTCTGGAAACAGAGCGCTTAAATGGAAATCGAATGAAAGAAAGCTCCCATCGTTGAATATTGGGCTTGGAAATGGGTTAAGTATTTTCCTCTGCTTCCAGAGACTGCTGAAGAAAGGCTTTGAACGATGACTTGACTCTTCCGGTCTAGTAGTAGCATTCTACCATTGCTGGCTAACGTATTAGGTAGGCACATTTGCGGGCGAGAATATGTCAAACTTGAGCTGCTACAACCGGGAAAATAACAAACGAAAGATGGGACTGAGGGGAAATGAAAAAGAAAACAAAAAAAATACAAAACCTCATTTTTTTTCTCCCTGTTTAAAAAAACGCGGTTGTTGAAGGATTTTTAAGTTTCTAGAAAGGCAAGATTGATGATTTTCTGCTGCAATTATGAAAAACTTTAACCAAAAAAGAAAAAAAAAACATGTCTTGAATGGGAACAGTGTTACAGCAGTTAGCTTTCCTTTCTGTTCTTGGTCGTCCCTTAAGAAGCTTCAACTCGGAGTTGGGGAAGGGGCCAATTGACAAGTCATACTATTTATTTGTTTTTCCGTGATTGAATTATTCAATATTAAATTATTGGTGTCTGATTCCATTGAAGTTCCAATTTCCATATAGACAGATCAGTTGAGAATATATTGAAAAAAAAAGGGTTAATGACAACTTGCCTCTAAGATTTAGGTAAAAGTACACTTTGCCCCTCCTGTTTAAAAAAATACAGTTTATCCCTTATATTTTCAATGCAGCCCAATGGTAACTTCCAAAATCTTAATTTAGACTGTACGGTTGTCATCTTCAAGTAATTTCAATCTGTATAATATTTTTTTAAAAATTAATTGACATTTTGATAGCCAAAGGCTATCGCCTCAATCTGGCCGAACACCCTGCCACAACAATGGCCAGAAGAACTGGTGCTTCCCGGGAACAGGTGGAATCATGCACCTCGGGAGATAGCCGGAGAGCTCCGAGCCTCGGCACGCCAGTAAAACTTGAGGACTCTATTCGCCCCCCAAGGTTGTGAACAGCGCGCCTTCGCAAAAGTGGCACCAGACATTGGTGCCCGAACATGATATCCCCGAAGGCGGAACCCCCTGGAACTGGGAACCCCCGAACTGAGGGTATGATTCCCGAAGAGGCTCTGTCCGAACTAGAGGACGACCTCGCCCAGGGACCTCGGGAGTACGGCAGGAGCATTTATGGAAGCATTTAAGGAAGCCTCTGACACGTCCCACCACAGACGTAAAAAGTCGCCCTGACGCGCACAGGCCATCAGAATCACATCATGGCCCGTCTCAGCACAAGGCTCGAGGCCATCTGGTTACCAACTATCTGTCCCCTACGCCCAGAAGTTCAGGAGCATCCGACCGCACACATGTCATGATCTGAACGGGCTAGGTATTCCTATATATACAGGAAATAAATACTTGACAGGAGGTTGGTAGGCCGGAGATACAGCTCCCACACTCTGAGAAATTACCAGGCGAGACTTTTCTGCCTTTCTCTTTGAGCTAGTGACTTTCTCCTTTTTCCGGTCACCACTGACTTGGGCGTCGGAGGCTCCCCCCCCGGAAAAACACTCCGGGGGCCTCCTAACCTTGTTTACCAGCTTTTCAGGTACTCTCCTTGGGGCGATCAACCTTCCAGGCGTTCTTCCTCCTAGAAGTCTCCTCAACAGTCATCATGACTCACAACGATGAGGCCCCAGGCCATCATTTGGCGCCGTCTGTGGGAACCCGCTCGCAAATCGCCGTCATTGAGACTCGGCGTTCTAAGGACAAGGGACTCCCAAGGTCCTCGTCCGCGCCTGAGATACAACCGGCCGCTGAGCAGACACTCCCAGAGACTTCTACGCCCGAGGAGGACCGCCCTCTGGTAATCACCATGAGCTTCTTGAGGGACTTTCAACGCTCGGTCGTTGCTGAAATGACTCAGCAGATCGACCGAAGATGGCCACAGCAGTCACAGGCCCAGAAACCGTCCTCATCAACACGCCCTCAGGAGAGAAGCCCCAAGTCTACACACCGCAGTTCAGGAAATTGAGAGCCTCGCGGAGAGTCATCCACAGAAGATATAGCCCTCGGGAAACGGCCTGTGGGACAAACCGGGTCCAAGCGACCGAGAGTCTCACAGCGAAGCAGTTCGTCGCCCGAGGCGAGGTCCCTGACCCCTCCGTGCCGAACTCGCTCCCCGAAGAGGCGCCGTCGATCTCCCTCCCGCGAAAATGGTCCTAGCGCCACTGCGCTTATGGAAAGGATATTGGCACGACTGGACAAAGTGGAGAAGCAAGTGACCAGAAAACCCGTTTGGGACAGGCTGTCGGGGGCATTATGCGAAGATGGCTCCCCGTTTATTCGCGCCGTCGTTGAGGCAGCTATGCCAGGCGACTTCAGATTGCCTAGGCTGGAGATCTATGATGGCCGGACTAATCCACAGGCCCATCTGACGAAGTACAGGCGGAGCATGATAATGCACGGAGCTGATGACGCTACCATGTGCAAATGCTTCGAAGTCACCCTCACAGGCCCAGCAACAGCATGGTACAATTCCTTGCCCCCAGGGACTATCACTGAGTTCCAGGAGTTGTCCACAGCCTTCACCCAGCAGTTCATTGGGAGCAGGCCGACGGCCAAAATGCCTGTGCAGATGTTCAACATAGAGCAGAGAAACGGAGAGACAATCCGAGACTATGTCGAACGATTCAACAGGGAAGCACTCAGCGTCCCGGACTTCCGGCCCGAAATCCGCATCCTCGCTATGACACGGGGCCTTCGGCGTGACTCACAGCTGTTCTACGAGTTCTCAAAGGACCCCCCGGAGACCCTCGGAGAATTTTACCGAAGGGCAGAGCAGCACATGACAGCCGAGGAATTGAGGATGGCGGGGCCGAAGTCTGATCATCACCGCGTCGAAGGGTACAGTCAGCAAGCTCGGCATCTTTCTGAGCACACAGGCCGACCACGGCGAATGCGAGGAAGGAAACCTCAAAGTTTCACGCCCTTGAGCACGACACGAACCAACATTCTCATGGCGCTGGAAAAGCAAGGGACGCAGATTCGGAGGCCAAAGGCCATGGCCGTCGATAATAAGAAGAATGCCAAGAAGTTCTGCCAGTTTCATCGCGACCACGATCATGACACCGAAGACTGCTTCCAGCTGAAGAAGTACATAGAGTCGCTGATCAAACAGGGCCAACTTCGCAAATACCTGCGGATGCCCTCCCCAAAAGGCAGAAAAGAGGAGGAAGAGAGGGCCGAAAACGAGGACTATGACTCCGACAAGCGGAGAAACAGAAGTCCAAAAAGGCGCCTTCCACCTCCAGTAGGGGTCATCCAAACCATCACCACGGGGCTCCCATCCTCGGAAAGAAAGCGGAAGGCCAGAGAAATTGCAGTTATGGAGTATCAAAGTCCATCAAAGAAACTGGCTCGCAAAGATGGCTCCACCGTCGTCTTCCCCCACGACGACCCGCTGCTGATAATGGCGAGAATAGGGAACTGGGACGTCAAGAGAGTGTTGCTTGATGATGGCTCAAATGCTGACGTCCTATTCTCGCACTTACTGCCGAGCTTGGGCATCTCCAGCAGCGAGCTTAAACCTGTCACCACGCCCACCTTCGGCGTTGGGCCATCCGAACTACCCGTCCTCGGATGGATCGACCTCCCTTTGATGATGAAAGGCACTTCGGTAGACGGAGCAGCTGAGTTGTACGCGTCCACAATGGCAAGATTCATCGTCATGGACGTCCCGTCTTCGTACAACGCCATCCTTGGAAGGCAGACTCAGGGGAACCTACACATTCGCCCCGATGTGAAGTACTTGACTGTCACATTCGCCACCAAGGATGGAGATGCAGAGGTCTTTATCGACCAAGCCGAGGTAAGAAAGGTGTTTGTAAAAGCACGAAAGGCTCCGGCAAACAACTCTACACAAACGGTGGAGGCGAAGGCGCAGGAGAAAGGCAAAGAAGGAGATCCCGCAGAAGCAGAAATGGAAGCAGTAGATCTTGTCCCAGGACAATCTACCCGAATAGGGAAGAGCTTGGCCAAAGGTGATAAGGAAAATCTTGTATCCTTTCTGCTGAAAAATAAAGATCTGTTTGCCTACTCGCCGAAAGACATGCCAGGAGTGAACCCTGGCATAATACAGCACAGCCTCAAAGTAAGCCCGGAAGCAAAACCTATCAGGCAAAAGAAACGAAGCATCTCAGCCCACAAAAGCAACTTCGTGAAAACCGAAGTCCAGCGCCTATTGGATGCTGAAGTTATCAGGGAGGTAAAATACCCCGAATGGTTAAGCAACGTGGTCATCGCCACAAAAGAAGGCAGCAGCAAACTCCGGATGTGCATTGATTTCAGAAACTTGAACGATGCTTGCCCGAAAGACTCATTTCCCCTCCCGCCAATAGATCAACTGGTAGATTCAACGGCCGAATACGGGCTTCTGAGCTTCCTAGATGCCTTCAGCGGCTACCATCAGATAAGGATGGACCCCGAAGATGAAGAGAAAACTGCCTTCATCACCGAGGGAGGAACGTACTGCTATGTCAGAATGCCCTTTGGGCTCAAAAATGCAGGAGCCACCTACCAGAGACTGATGAACAAGGTCTTCAAGGACCAAATGGGGAGAAACATGGAGGTATATGTTGATGATATGATAGTCAAAAGCAAGCTGCCCGGCTACCACGTTGCAGATTTGGAGGAAACCTTCCAAAAGCTCAGAGCCTTCGGGATTCGCCTTAATCCCGAAAAGTGTATCTTCGGCGTGACCTCGGGAAAATTCCTTGGGTACATGGTATCCGAAAGAGGCATCGACGCCAACCCTGAGAAGATTAAGGCTCTGCTTGAGTTCCGAACTCCTGCCACAGTCAAAGACGTGCAGAGACTAACCGGAAGAATAACCTCTCTGAGCAGGTTTATTTCCAGGTACGGGGATAGGTGTAGACCTTTCTTCAAAGTCCTCAAAAAGGCAGCAAAGATGGAAGGCGACCTCAGAAGAAACAATCATCCTTGGGATGAAGATTGCCAAAAGGCCTGGGAAGAACTCAAAGTCTACCTGGCCAGCCTGCCGACTCTGCGACAACCTAGGGAGGGAGAACCCCTCGTACTGTACCTCACCATCACAGAAAAGGCCGTGAGCTCGGTCCTGGTGAAAGAAGAAGGGCCGAAACAATGGCCGGTCTACTACGTCAGCAAGTCCCTGCATGGCGCCGAAGTCAGGTACCCTTTGCTTCAAAAAGCTATATACGCCTTGGTGCTTGCAGGAAGAAGACTGCGACCATATTTCCAGGCTCACCCCATCATCGTCCGAAGTAGTCTACCACTACGGGATGTGATGAAGAGAGTTGATCATTCGGGAAGGCTCTCCAAGTGGTGCATAGAACTTGGTGAACACGAAATCACGTATGAGCCTCGGAAGGCCATAAAAGCCCAAGCATTGGCAGATTTTATCGCCGAAATACCCACCACTGAGGAGAACCACTCAGATCCGAAAGAAGGTGAGCCAGAATGGACCTTGCATGTTGACGGAGCCTCGGGGTCCGAACACCAGGGAGCTGGAATAGTTATCAAAGGACCCGAAGGCCTAGAGGTGATGAAGGCTATCAAGTTCAGCTTCAACGTCACCAATAATGTGGCTGAGTATGAAGCCCTCATAGCGGGATTACGCTTGGCCAGAAAGATTGGCGTGAGAAACTTAAGGGCTCACAGCGATTCCCAGCTGGTAGTTCGGCAGACGGCAGGAGATTATGGGGCGAATGACCCAATCTTGGCAAAATACCACGAGCTGGTAACAAAACTCATCCAAGAGTTTGACGCCGTGCGGATCGAAAATGTGCCCCGGCGGAATAACACTGAGGCAGATTGCTTAGCGAAGTCCAAAACATACACCGAGGTGCTAGACCATCCAAGCATCTCCGTGCTAAGCGTAACGACCTCGGGAACAGGGTGGAAGGACCCCATAAAGAGATACCTCGCAGAGAATGAGCTTCCCGAAGACGCCGGCAGTGCGGCAAGACTGCGAAGACACGCCGGAAGATTCTTCCTGATTGGTGAAGAGTTATATCGGCAAGGATATGCAAATCCGCTGCAGAGATGTGTGGGCGAAGAGGATACTGAGATGGTCCTCGAAGAGGTTCACGAAGGCATGTGCGGCTCGCACATTGGAACTGATGCCCTTGCAGCAGTGATACTCCGCCAAGGATACTTCTGGCCTACCCTGAGAAAGGACGCAAGGCAGTTCGTCCAGAAGTGCGGTAGTTGCCAGAGACATGCAAAAATCCAGAGGATACCCTCGGAAATGGTAACGTCGGCAGACTATCCTTGGCCCTTCGCAGTCTGGGGTATAGACCTTATTGGGCCACTCCCCACAGCGCCCGGAGGCGTGAAATTCTGCGTGGTAGCAGTGGACTATTTCTCAAAGTGGGTAGAGGCAGAACCACTAGCAACTATCTTGGCAAAAAAAGTGCAGAAGTTCGTATGGAAGAACATCGTTTGCAGATTTGGCATACCGAGGGTACTAGTAGCTGATAATGGGTCCCAGTTCATAGACAAAGGATTCCAGGAATTCATCAGCGACCTCGGAATAAAGATGCACTTCGCCCCAGTAGCTCACCCCCAAAGCAATGGGCAGGTGGAAGTATCAAACAGGACCATAAAAGATGGCCTGAAAAAGAGACTTGGGGAAGCCAAGGGGAAATGGCCAGGAGAACTCCAAAGTGTATTGTGAGCTACCGAACGACGCCACGAAGAGCCACAGGGGAAACTCCCTTCTCACTCGTCTTCGGAATAGAGGCCATTATCCCGATAGAGATAGTTCAGCCTTCAATACGGGTGCAAGTATTCAATGAAGGCGGAAACGACCTCGGTCTGAGAACTAAGCTCGACCTTGTGGCCGAACACAGAGAAATAGCCGAGCTGAGAAGAAAAGCTTTCCAGCAAAGAGTGGCCGCGGCTATCAACTTAAAAGCCAGGCCAAAAGAAATCAAAAAAGGAGACCTCGTTCTCCGAAAGGCCGACTTTGCACCCCGAAGGCCATCTCACGGAGTACTTCGCGCAAATTGGGAAGGACCTTATCTGGTTCTCGCCGAAGTACGAAAAGGCGTGTACAAGCTTGGCGACGCTGAAGGCGTAGAATTGAAAAACACTTGGCATTCAGACGCCTTGAAAAAATTCTACGCCTAAGATTGAGCGGAAGAGATATATTGTACAAGAAATATTCTAAGTACAGAATGGTCTGGAGAAGAATGGTCTTGAGAAAATTTTTCAAGTATACCAAATTGTCCAAGACAGAATTCCGCGAAGGTGCTCGCCACGAAAAAAGCAGATATGATTTCCCGAAGTCCCTTAAGCCACTATGCTCGGGAAAAATGGGAAACAAGAATCTTGCAAAGGTACTCGGCATAATCAGTGCAGAGAAAATTTTCCGAACACCCTTGAGCGAACATGCTCGGGAAAAAGGGAAAGCAAGAATCTCGCAAAAAGTACACGCCAAAACAAAAGCAGAGGTAATTTTCCGAACACCCTTGAGCGAACGTGCTCGGGAAAAAGGGAAATGAGCAATCTCGTGAAAATTTTCCTAAGTCCCTTGAGCAAATATGCTTGGGACAATAGGAAGACAGAAAAATTTGGCTGAAGGTTTTCCGAAGTCCCTTGAGCGAACATGTTCGGGATAAAAGGGAACAAAAAGCCTGCAAAAGACTTAGCCAAATTTTTACAAACTTTCCAGAAAGTCTCTTGAGCGAGCACACTCGGGACAAAGGAAGGTAAAAAGTTTCTTTGGTTGCAGGTTTTCCGAAAGTCTCTTGAGCAAATGCGTTCGGGACAGTGGAAATGAAGAAACTTGCAAGAAAGGACTTAGCCAAAAGATTGTTCATTAAGAGCAAACGCCGCCTTACAAAAGAAGTGCCCAAAGAAGGAGCACAAAGGAGAAAAATAAGATGAGCCCTAAAGCAAACTAGGGAGAGCCGGGCGGACGAAGAGCAGGAAGCTTCAGATGCTCGACCTTGGACCACTGCCACCGAGGTCCCTCAGGAATATTTAGGCCCTCCAGAAAAGAGAGGTCCAAATCTGGGAACCTCTGCAGGACTTGGTGCCGAACAAGGCAGAAGCCGTCCTGAAAGGCGACCTTGGCCATTTGATCAGAAGTATGTTTTTGAACGCCAAGGTCGTTGAGCTCGTCCCTCAGCTCAGCAATCTCCTCCTCCAGCTCGCTTATCCCCAGCGTCCCTTCAGACTCCTTCTTCAGAGCCTCGACCTCAGCCCGGAGAGCATTGTTCTCATCCGTCAACCTCGCCGCAAGACTGTCAGAAACAGCCTTGTCCTTGACAAGATCTCCGTTGGCGGCGAGCAGCCCCTTTACTTGGTCGCCGAGGTCGGCAATCTTCCGGGAGGAGTCCTTTTCAAGTTCTTCTCTCTTCTTCGAGAACTCCTCCCGAACGGCGGCGATTTGCTGAGAACAATCCGCTGCCAGCTGCTGGTTGTTGGCGACCGCCTTCACAAGCGAAGCCTTCGCTTCACTGAGTTCCCGCGAAGTTGCATCCTTGAAGGCAGCCTCTCTGGCCACCCGAACTCGGAGGTAACCAGCGTACTCCAGCAGCTACGGCAAGGCAAAAGTCCAGGTTAGTACAAGTCTAAACACTTAGAAAATTGAGGAAAAAGAGTGTAAAGACTATACCTGAGCAGCATGCTTGGTGACTTTTGCGGCGAGGGTAAGATCCCTCAGGTGAGCCGCCGAAATGGCCCGGAAGGAGGCGTCAGTGGTCATCCCCTTCCAAATCTCCTTTGTCATTTTCGGACAATCGTCGGAGAACAAATTCATATCCTCCGTGATTGTCCAAAAGGGCTCCAAGGGGATCTTCCCCTCAGGGATTTTGGCATCGCGAAGGGCCCGTTTCCTCTCATGAATGGTCCTCCAGCCGGCAATAAGAGGCTCTTCTGAAAGTGAGAAGGAAGTTAGGAGTAGAAGAAAAATTCGCGAAAAGCAAAGGAGCTGAAGTTCGCCTGAAGGCATACCTGGAGGAACCTCGGAGACAGTGTCCTCGGGATCCTCGGGCCCCTCGGAAGAAAGACCCTTACCCTTCTGCCGGTACCGCTCCTCGGCAGTGGGTACTTCTACCACTACAGTGTTTCTGGGGGCCTCGAGGTCGAGAGGAGGCACCTCGGCGGAAGTAGCGGGGACCTCGGCCGGTGGAATTTCAACAAAACCAGCCTCTTCGCCAGCTTCTTCTTCCGAAAGCTCTGGCTGAGGAGGCTGGACAGCCTTCCTAGCTCGCTTCGCCAAGGGCCCCGCCCCTATCGTCTTCCTTCTTCGGGAAGCCGCCTTCTTTGTCTGCTCCCCTTTCTCCACTTGGCCAGAAAAGAGGGCCTTGTAATAGGCGGCAGCCCCATCGCCCATCTCTGAAAAAGAGAAGAAATATCAGCGTAAGTCCGAGGAAAAAACATAAAGGGGTGGAAGATTACTCACTTTCGGCAAAAGATTCGAAAGAAGTCTCCCCCTTAAAGAGCTTGACCAGCTAGGAGTCCTTCCCGGCGATGGCGTGAGCGGGCATATTGAGGTCAGTCACGTGCTCCTTAACCACTTTCAGCTCCCGAAAGACTTCTTCGGTCATCAACCTCCAGTTGATAGGAAAGGGGTAAAGAGCACGAGGAGAGACCTTGGGAGCCCAGTCAGCGACTGCCCGAATGCGGGCGTCGAAATCCGCGAACACGGAAGCCAACGGTGGGGTCAGCAGCATCCTCGGATCAACGACGTCTGCGTTCAGCACTCCCTGAGCCCATCTGGTCGGGACACCAGACCAGTTCTTATCCACTTTCAGGAAAAAGAACTTAGGCTGCCACCCCCGCCAGCTATCCTTCGTGTCGAAGGTGAAGGTGAATTTTTTGCTCCCGGATCCCCGAGGCAGCAGGAAATAGAAGCCACCCTTCGGGACCACGTAGAGCTTGTAGTACTGCATGAAAATGATGAAGTGGGGCTCTATCCCGAACACGCCACACATGTAGAGGTAGGCGTTAAAATAGCAGTACGCGTTCGGGGGAAGCTGGTTCACAGCAATGCCATGGAATTGGCAGAACTCGCAAACCACCTTCGGGGGAGGATACCGAAGTCCGGCCTTCAGTTGGGCTCGGAAGACGGTAACCTCGTCACCGCGGTTTGAAAAAGCAAAATGGCTAGATTGAGGCAGCCTGGTCACAGCGTAAGAGGGAAGAAAGAATTTTTTCTTCCACCTCTCTAGTTTTTCGGGGGTGGTACAGCAAGGATGGGCCAGAAGATGTTTCCAGCTCTCGGGAACAGGCATTGTAGACATGAAAAAGAGTTTGAGATGGAAAAGAAAATAGTTTCCAGAAAAAACTCAGAAGACGAGTTTGGAAAAAAACAACAGTTTTCCAGAAAAACAGAGGAATCAGAGTACTCTGAAAATCAAAACCCACCAAAAGATTTGCCTGAGGACGCCGTCGTGAAAGTTGGTAGGAAAAGCTCTGATTAAAGAAGCTCCGCCACAGAAAGCAAGATAAAACGCAAGAACAGAGGGCAAAGCAGAGAGAGAGCAGTAAGTGGGACTTATGATAGGATGGGCTATTTATAGGCCAAAGGTGGGTAGCCGAAAAGAGATCATAAGTACCCATTGGAGGCGAACCGTCGCCGTAACTACCCACTGCACCCGAAAAGGCGCACCCTCTGTAAATGACGCGTCTCTCTTCCAATGGTAAGAAGCCGCATGTCAATCGCTGCGTAGAAATAGGGGACACGCCTCCCCAAACGTCCCTGGAAAACCGGGACACACCTCCTGAGTGGGACACGTCGTTTGACATCCCTGAAAAGTGGAGACGCGCCGCTCAGTCTGACACGCTTGGCCATCAGACCTGCAGAAATAAAAAGCAGGCCACCTCGAGGACACCAAGAGACAGGCTATGGCTGAACAGCCCATGACTTTTGGGCAAGAGGTGTATCTTCGGTACAGGCTTTGCCTTGGAGACACCAAAGAAAAGGCTAAGGCCGAACAGCCCAGACCCTCGGGCAAAAGGTGCGACCTCGGAACAGGTTATGCTTCCCAACAAGACTCCCAACAACAACCTCGGAAAGAGATGCAAACCGAAGTCTTCACTTCGGCTTTCCAGAGGGGGGCATGTGATAGCCAAAGGCTATCGCCTCAATCTGGCCGAACACCCTGCCATAACAATGGCCAGAAGAACTGGCGCTTCCCGGGAACAGGTGGAATCATGCACCTCGGGAGATAGCCGGAGAGCTCCGAGCCTCGGCACGCCAGTAAAACTTGAGGACTCTATTCGCCCCCCAAGGTTGTGAACAGCGCGCCTTCGTAAAAGTGGCACCAGACATTGGTGCCCGAACATGATATCCCCGAAGGCGGAACCCCCTGGAACTGGGAACCCCCGAACTGAGGGTATGCTTCCCGAAGAGGCTCTGTCCGAACTAGAGGACGACCTCGCCCAGGGACCTCGGGAGTACGGCAGGAGCATTTATGGAAGCATTTAAGGAAGCCTCTGACACGTCCCACCACAGACGTAAAAAGTCGCCCTGACGCGCACACGCCATCAGAATCACATCATGGCCCGTCTCAGCACAAGGCTCGAGGCCATCTGGTTACCAACTATCTGTCCCCTACGCCCAGAAGTTCAGGAGCATCCGACTGCACACGTGTCATGATCTGAACGGGCTAGGTATTCCTATATATACAGGAAATAAATACTTGACAGGAGGTTGGTAGGCCGGAGATACAGCTCCCACACTCTGAGAAATTACCAGGCGAGACTTTTCTACCTTTCTCTTTGAGCTAGTGACTTTCTCCTTTTTCCGGTCACCACTGACTTGGGCGTCGGAGGCTCCCCCCCCGGAAAAACACTCCGGGGGCCTCCTAACCTTGTTTACCAGCTTTTCAGGTACTCTCCTTGGGGCGATCAACCTTCCAGGCGTTCTTCCTTTTAGAAGTCTCCTCAACAGTCATCATGACTCACAACGATGAGGCCCCAGGCCATCACATTTAAAAAGTACTATTTTAAAAAATTGAAAGAAATACAAAAGAACTGATAATTTAAAATACCCATTAACTATAAAAAAAATACCACATAGATTGAAATTATTAGAAGATGGTAACCGTAATGTATAAATTAAGATTTCAAAATTTATTATCAAATTTTATTAAAAAATTAGGTAAATTGTAAATTTTTAAAATAGAAGAAAGTAACGTATAATTTTATATAAACCTTATGGTAAATTGTACTCCCTCCATCCCAATTTACTTGAAACATATTCCTTTTTTAGATGTCCTAAAAGGTTAAAACGTTTCTTCTTTTGGAAAAGTTTAAACAATTAAATAATTCTTTCACACAAAACCCAATAAAGACTCTTTTTTTAATATCCACTCAATCTCTCACTGCACAAAACCTAAAAAGGAATCTTTTTTTTAATCATTATTTAAACTTTTACTACATAAAAAATTAATATAAATTATATACACCTTAATTTCTGTGCATAAAGAAATGTTTTAATTAAAATGGGACGAATGGAGTAATTATTTTAAAAAATGGAAGTCGTTCTTTGAAAGGGAATTGGATTAATAATTAACATAAAGATACTGTAGACTGGATTTCGACGAAAATTAATGGCAAAAGAGTAGTTAATTGGAGATAATTAAAGGACAAAGGGGTGCTCCCTTGACAGATTTACTGAACGAAAGATGCGCCGCCATGGAGGGGAAAGAAAGGTACAACGTGTTGTGTAGGATACTGGTCAGAGAGACGAATTTGGGGGAGTACCCATGAGTGCCCTAGTCTACGACCCTGTCTCACACATGACATGATGACACGTGTGATTAGAAATTGTAGGATAACATGAGTGGTTTTACCCAATTTTTTATAAAAGATGCGTCAAAATAAAATATATTTTTAAATTATACTAATTTTATAAGAAAATTTGATTAATTATGAGGAGAGGTTCAAATATATTTACATTTAAATTCTAAATGAAACATATGTAGTTTACTTTTTTAAAGAGTTTGGGCCCTTGTTATTCCCTTTAGTTTTGCCCCTGAATCCGATTATATTACAGATGCAATAGCATGAGCTAAGCTATTTAGGAATTATGTGAAGGACGACGTTGTGCATTTTCCACATGTTGTTAAGTTCTCCATCAAGCTGTTCTGATCTGATCTTAATAAGTTTAGTGCATCAGCGGTTGAGGAAGGGAGGGAACCCACTGCGCAGGATGGGTGATCAAATGTCAATGTTGATTGGAAATAATTGAAGGATAGATCTATATGGAATATTCAGATAAATAGGGAGATATTTGGGGAAACGGGAACTAGCCAAATTCACTTGGGGTGAACCTAGCCTAAAATTTAAAGGATAAATTGCATGTGCTACCCCCAACCTTTAATTATTGTTCATGTTCTAACCCTAGCTTTTACTTTACCTATAGCGTATCCCTAACTTTAATAAAATGTTTCATTTTTACCCCATTTTAGATAAAAATTGTTATCATGGATGGAAAAATGTCATGTCAGCTTAGAATTATAAGGATAAATGATAGCTTTAATCCCTAAAATTATTTCCATTTGCCAAAAAAACTTTTGAAACTTTTCCTCTAACAATCCCACCACCATCTTTTCTTCTGCCATATTATCATCCTTCTCCGCCCACCATCGCTCGCCATTCCCAGGCCTCTCTATTTTCGGCCTCATCGCCACCTTCACTACCCCTTTATTTTTTCCATCACTGGATATTCTTGCCACATTCAAGACCGGCCACTTGATCACTGGCCTCTCCAATTTCCGGTAGCATTGTAGAGCTCGAGCTCGAGACCATGGGCTCAATTGTGGGCTGCATAATCGAGATGTGCGTGGATGATCGTGAAGGATTTGAAGGAGAAATCAAATCATGAGGGATCTAAGAGAAACAAAATCCTAAAGGATTTGAAGGAAAAATAGAATCAAAGACGGGTTTGAAGGAGAAACCGAATCATTGGGTGGTCGGACTTGATGAAAAAGCTTAACACATAAATAACCAGCATCGACACGTTCGGCCACTCTCTGCAGGCTATATGGGAGCAAACGTTGCAGCCGAACAACACCTCTTGCTTTGATCGATGGTCGCGGGTGAGGTCGATGACAAGGATGGGGAAAGATCGATAATGGTTATCGATGGAGGAGGAGGAGGTGTAGGCCGATGGAAGGTCAATTGCTTTTGTTGTGCCGGTGCAGCCCAACTGTGGCAAGACCTGGAAGAGAGAGGAAAGTTTGGGTGATGAGGGTGGCGGTTGAGGCAGAATAGGGAGGGAAACGAGGGGATGCTAGATGTGGTGGCGAAGAAGGCAGAGGGGCAATGGTCAAAATCGTTAGATTTCAAGGTTTGAAGGTTTTTTTGATAAGGGAAAAAAATTTCAGGGATTAAAACTAGATTTTATCCTATAATCCTGAGCTTGTGCAATATTTTCCATCCAAGATAACAATTTCCGTCTAAGAGGGGCCAAAATGAAACGTTTTATCAAGATTAGGGACATGCTACAAACAAAGTAAAGATTAAGATTAAAACAGGAACAATAATTAAATATTAGAGATAGCACATGCAAATTTATCCCAAATTTAAATATTAGCGTTGACATTTAATTTTTAACGGCTCTAGACTTATAATAGTGTTATCATACCTGTTATTTCTTATATTACAATACACACGTATGTGTGCAAATGTTTGACACATTATCTAATATACTAATTGCCTAGAGTCATTGTAGATGAACAGTGACCATAACGGTGACAACATTTTTTTTTTTCGTTTTTTCCTGGGTTATGATCTAACCCTTCATCTAACCCTTGTAAATTTTTTTATGTCAATTTGGTCCCTAAACTTTGCCAAAAAAAGGTATTGTTTATACAATAGTAAACTATAGTGCATTTTCAATTTTGCTCCTTAAGATGTTAGTCCAGCTTGAGGCAAGAATTATTCATCTACAACGATAAATAGTGTATTTCAATTCTTTCTTTATTTTTTTTATACAATTGTTTCTATTGGAAGTTTTTATCACATTTTCAAAATACAACAGCTTTTTGAGCGTTTGATTCACACATTCATTTTCAAGTTTTTTTTATTAAAACATTTTTTCAGTCCCTAAAATGCTTCTATTTTTCATTTTGGTCCCTATGTTCAATTCACTTCATAGTTTGGTCCCTGAACTTAATAACTATATAATTATAGTCTTCTATTTACCCTTTTGGTCCCCAAACTACTTTTTTTTTTCATTTTGCTTATGTACTACTCCATTCATCTCAAATTCTTTGAAACATTTGAATTTTTTGATTAATTTAATTTGAATTTACTTATATTATTGTTTGTTAGAAAATATATATATATATATATATATATATATATATATATATATATATATATTGAAACTCTATGTCTTTATTTATTATTTTATACATAAATATTTTTTATTTATATACTAAAATGTTGAAAATAAAAAATCATAGATTAATTGTGGAATATTAAATGTTACAAAGAACTTAAGACAGATAGAGTATCTGCTAAAGTAAAACATTTGTCACCATAGTTTATTTGTTGCCAAAAATCATGAATAAACCACCAATATTTTCAATCCAGCCCGATTCAACCACTAATTTTTTTTTAGCAAATAAACCACTAACATTTCTGGTTCTTACCAAATAAACCACTAACTTTTTTTGTTGGCCCGATTCGGCCACTCCAATTAAGATTGATTAGTTGACATAGGAAGAACTTCACATCAGATTTTTACCACCTTGATTGCCTTCTTAGTCAACTCCGCCAACTCAACCTGACACATGATGTGAAGATCCTCAACGTGGTTGTTCAAGTACCCTTCATCCACGTTTGAAGCTTTCATTACGATGTGAGCAGATTCGTGGACCCCTTTTGATGAGAATCAACAATACAACACAGTTTTTTTGGCATTCTTGGGCAAATCAATGATCACTAGGAATAGCCGAAGACTTTGGGAGGCAAAGGATGGCCGAGATTGAAAGAGCCTAGAGGACTTGGAGCACTTTGGAGATTCCAGTGAGGCCATTCCTCCATGTCGACAATGACAAATTCATAGCCGTAGATGGAAATAATCTCGGCTATAATGGCACTAGGGGTTAGAGTCGGGCGGGGGGGGGGGGGTGTTCAATAAGAGAATGGAAAATGAGATAGGGGTGAGTAAATGACAAGGATAGGGTTTATGATTGGTGGAAAAGGTGGAAATGTGTCTTGAGGGCGCAACTGGTGGCGGCAGAGTTGGTTAAAGTGGTATTGGCAGCAGCTAGATGAACATAGGATTGTAGCATGTTTTAGAATTGCCACATTAGCCTCGCTTAATGGAATATTCTTCATATTAAACTGTATATTCATTGTTTTAATGACCAATGGTCAATTTATGCTGTTTTTAAAAACATTAGTAATTTATTTGGCCCAAAAAAAAAATATTAGTTGGTGAATCAGGCTAAACCGGAAATATTAATGGTTTATTTGTCAATTGTGCCTTATTTGTTCTTGAGCAAAACCATTTCCTTTTTTTTAACATTTATTAAGTCAAATATTAAATCCTTAATATCTAAATTTTTTCCATTTTCTCTCTTGTTTTACACGAAAAGGACGTGGTTTTAGTTTGGACTTTACTATTATGATTGTAATATATCTACACCCTTCATTAAGGCTTGGCTTGCGCAGAGGTATATGTGCAAAAATAATGACTATATATATTATTTCAAAAATAGTGAGTAAATGCAGAGTTTAATTATATACAAAATGTATTTGGTAAAATTTAATGAAAAGTGTGGTTGATTATTTTTTTATTTTTGAAATTCATAAAAGCACATGAAATAATAGTAATAATAATAATAATAATAATAATATATTTTTTTAGCTAATTTATCACCGTTGAAGTTATTTTCTAATTATGGAATCTATTATGGTGTTTAAACAATAAAAAGTATTACCAAAAGAAAACATAATGGCTTGATATTTCCTACACAAATTTTTACAAAAGAAAATGTTATTAGTATAAATAAAATTATACTATCAGTGTACAACCTCTATTTCACTTTTCAACTAATGGTTCATACTACCAATCTGTTAAATCGGAAAATATAAACTAAGATATAAAACAAAGTTTTATAGAATGATGTTTACTTATAGTAGCCAAACAACATTATAAGCACAGACAAACCAAGTTATGAAATTTTTAAACATAATGCTAAATTAGAGCCAATTTATTTTAATTTAAGTTAATATAATTTAAAATGACTTATTTTATTTTTACATTTTTTTAACTTGGAACCAATTTCAATAGAAAGCCAATATCATTTAGTTGTAATAATTCACTGATTGTAAACTTTTATGATATTATTAAATTTTTATTGATTTTTCCTTTTTTTAGTCATTAAAAAAGAAAAATTTATGAAATTAAATATTATTTTAAAAATTTATTTTGAATGAATTATTTTAGTTACATAATATTAGATTTTAAATAAATTTGCTTTGAGCAGATAAGATGAAAAAAATTAAAAAATATATATTTTAAGCTAAATTAATTTAAGTTAAAACAAATTGATCTTAATCTTAAGTGGCTCTTAAAGTATGAAGGATTATCATCATGATAGTTGGATTTAAGCTATTCATTCATGTTGGCCAAGTCGGTCATCTCGACATGAGAAGATACTTCTTTTATTCTAAAATTATTATAACATATTTTATTTTGAATAGTCTCAAATTTTTATAATATTTTCATATTTAGTAAATTACATTACCGTATTACAAATTAAATTATAATTTCACTATTTACATTTTCCAACTTTTATAACTTATGTGTAAAAAGTTTAAAGATAAAAGTGAAAACACTAAACCAAATAATTCATACTTGAGATGGATGGAATTTTTGCTTCATAAATATTTATAACTGAAAATTTATTGTCAAGATAATCTCGTGGCTCAAATCGATACGATTCAAGTGTCCAAAAACTTTGTGAAACTTGGGATCGTCTCATGGTTGAACAAAGTGCCGAAGCCAACAAGAAGTTAACATTGTCCTACAGCTACGTGCCCCGGGGTCCAAGCTTAGCTTATGATTCAATACTCCTGAGGTTGACCAGGGAGTAATGCCGTCACAAATCCCAGGGTTGTTACGTGGTAATAAGATTGTATTATGGCTCAGGGTTGCTTACAAGCTATTGGTTTTTATGTTTTAGGTTCCTAGATTTTCATAAATGACATTTAATTAGGTTCTGATTTGTCCTGAAATCTTAAATTTAATCATTGGTCTCTTGTCACATGTTTTTTGTTTACCAAATTTGTTACCAACATCTTTCAAAAATTGTAGTCTCTTTAGATATTTTGAATTGATCATAACTTATTTTTTAATTCATAACTTTTTTAGCATTTTTTTCCTTTGTAAATAGAATCGGATTAAAAAATCTGTATACTCGTTGATCGCTCCACCATGAAATGCAGGTTGCAATCTAATGAGATTTCAAAATACAAACATCCTCTAGTTTTTTAATATCCTTATCCAACAGTAGTTAAAAAATGCAATTGTTATGCCCTTAATAAAAAAGTGACATTTTAAACTGTAGAATAACTATGAAATGGTTATTGGATTGTTTAAACTTATTGCCTTATCATACTAAAATAGTTATTTGATTGTTTAAATTTTATGTCAGATAGATACTGCATAGTTTAAACTAAATTTTTTGACAATGTTTTTTTCTTTAAAGCGAGCTGATCTTTTCAGTAGAAATGAGAAAGGGAAGTATGGATTTCAAAACCTTAAGGGTGTAAGTCTAACTTTGGCCGAAGTTTAGAAGTAAATATCATTAACCCTATTTTAAAAAAAGCTACCTATGTCCTTTGCTCAATTGCTCGTCTGATCATCCTGAAGGCCCACAGAAAGGCCGCCTCACAGCTCACAGCCTGGTGACTTCTGCTATCTCTCCTTAACTCTTTGTGTTGTTTCCTCTTTCTTTCTGCATACGAAAAAAAGGCTGAAATCACAAAATCATTATCTAACTTTCACTTTTGTACCAACAGCCTGTCCAATCTTGTTCCCATCTAGTCGTCGAACCTCCCAGTGATATCCATTAAATAGGTCACTATGTGAGGATGAGTATGAGTTGAATTGAAAAACTGACCGAAACAAATCCTATTGGTTGATTTGAGTTGAGTAAAAATTAATGATAGGTTTAGAGATGATTTCGTTCCTAAAATTCCATCAGCCTTTGGGCTGATTCCTGTTCTACATGGAATTAACCTAAAATGAAACTGAACTTCGCATATATATTTAAATATTTATACATATTTATTTATTGAAAATTATATTATGGGGTGTTTTTATTTTTAGTAGTAAACAGAAATTTTGAATTAACATAATGTTATTAATTGCCAACTTTCTCAATTGACTTCTATAGTCCGAAATATAGGTGTTTTTAAACTTAGAAATAATTATTAAGTGTGCTAAATATTTCTTAATGTGATGAATATTAATGGAATCAATTATTGTTTTGGGTGAAATTTTATTGCTCCCTCTATCCAAAGTTTTTTGCAACATCCAACATCAATTGATTTTTATTTATTTTCAACATTTTAATATATAAATGATAAATAAAGATTTATAGTTTCTAAATATATTTTTAAATTTTTTTCAAATAAATAATAATATGAATAAATTGAAGTCAAACTTAAGTCAAAAAATAAAATTAATGCTTCAAACAATATGGGACAAATGTGGTATATTTTATACTTGTTGTAAGTATATATGCAAACTGGGGAAAAAAAAAGTCAAGAGATAAAAAGAGAAAAACAGAGCCCATAGTTTGGTTCATTTTGGTTTTTGGTTCTCAGGATGGGTTAAATAGTTTTCAAATTGTAACTATTATGAGTTACGTCGGTTCCACTAAAAAATTTACCCAACTCGACTCATGCTTACACACTAAGGTATGGAATAGAAATTTTTTCAAAACATTAATGACAAAAGTAGATTTTCATCAACCAATTCATTTTAACTTAAAATCAAGTTAATTTAAAATGACTTATTTTTATTTTCACATCTTTTTTACCCAGAACCAATTTTATTTGAATGTCAATATTACGTAGGTATAATATTTCATAAAAATATAATTTTTATAATTTTTTTAGATTTTTATGAATTTTTATTTTTTTAATACCTAAAAAATTCACAATAATTTAATAAAATCATAAAAAATTTACTTCCAAATGGATTATTACACCTATACAGTATTAGCTTTCAAATGAAATGAATTCTAGGTAAAAAATATAAAAATAAAAATAAATTATTTTAGATTACTTTAACTTGAATTAAAACGAATTGGTGTAAAAAATGTCACTCCACTAGAAAAGTCATCTCATCAATCCCACCTTAAATTTTGCGTTAAAAGCCTAAAACTCACTACTAGAAAAACCGAATTTAGCGACGGTTTAATTAGCGACGGCTATAAACAGTCGCTAATTAAAGACGGCAAATAGTCACTAAAAGTCCGGTGAAAGTTTAGCAACGGTTGAAAGTCGCTGCCGTCACTAATTAGCGAAGGCAGGTAGTCGCTAAAATTAGCGACGGCTTGCCTTCGCTAAATTAGTGAAGGCAGGTAGTCGCTAAAATTAGCGACGGCAGGTAGTCGCTAAAATTAGCGACGGCTTGCCTTCGCTAATTTTATGATTAGTGAGGGCAAACCGTCTCCATAAGTTACTGACAGGTAACCATCACTCTTAAAACTTTCTTATTTCATTTTATGAAAAATAACTGAGTTAGTTAATAAATCTTGTAACCTTAAAACAAAATTTAGTCTAAATTATAGTTTTTTAATACACACATGGATACATCGATCCAAGCATTTTCATTGAAAAATAAACTGAAAGCACTTAAAATTTATCATTATCAAAACAAATGAAAAAAAAAAAAAAGAGAATGAACAATCTCATAAAAAGTCAGTCATAATTAGTCAACAACTAGTCTTTGGAATATTACCAAGGGTAAGCTGTATGTAATTATAACTTGGGTAATTAGAATTTTTTTGCTATTTACTGAGCTAAACTCTTTTACGAAATATTAGGTAATTTAACAAAAAATCATGTTAATTAAAATTAAAATTCTTTTACACTATTTTAGGTAATTTAACAAAAAAACATGTTAATTAAAATTAAATTAATTTGAATACGTTTATTGGCACAAGAGGCTTAGCCATTTTATAATATATTGGGATCTAATTTAGCCTAAATTTATTACAAGTATGGGCAGGAGAATGTTTAGCCTAAATATAGCGAAGGCCACACGTCGCTAGTATTAAGCGACATATTGCCGTCGCGTTTAAGCGACATATTGCCATCGCTACTGCAAATTAAAATCCCTTCCCCAGCCTTTCTCACAGATCGTATAGACACACTTCTTCAAACTTCCACAGAAGTCCCTTCTCTGCTTCCCAATCTGTTCGATCGGTCCTCTCCACCCAGCACGATTGTGTTGAAGCTTGCTTGCCTGGTTCAAATCGTTTCTATTTCAGGTAAATATCTCTCACTTTCACTTGAAATCGATTTTGGGCTCGAATCATTAGTTCTATTTAGGGTTTCATTTGCGTTGTATTTTTATTTTCTTTTTCTTTCATGGTAGTTTCGGACATGGCTGTGTTCTTGTTGACTCGTTAATCGTCGCCGTAGGAGCGACGACTAGCGATTCATCCTTTGCGTCTTCGCAATTCCACCGCTGCGATAGTAAGTCTGATGTTGTAAATTATGTCGTTCGTTTCTGACATTGTTAATTTCCTTAGGGATTTGAAGCAATTGGTTTTAGTTTACAATTACGCAGCACTTCACATTGTGCCAAATCCAGTGTTTCATGAGATAACAAAACATTTTGAAATGAATTCTCTTTTTTTGCATTAGCTAAACTCTGGCGAAGAAGGCTTTAAATGTATTTTGGCCTTCGATTTTTAATAGTTGGGAGACATGACAAGCTATAGTGGTGATAATTCAGGAGTATTTATGCCAAGAAAAAAAAAACCCTTAAACCCCTATTGTACTCCAGTTTGCTTGACTGCTATTCGCCATAAACCTTTGAGAGGCCTCCACTTCCAAGCGAAAAGAGGGAACATCATGAGGGTAAAACAAGAGTGCATTTTTTCTTGAGTGAAAAGGATTGATGTTTAAGATGCCACATTCTTGAGCTGCAACTTTTGACTTTGAATGTGGATCTATTTATTGGATTTGAGATTGGGTCTGATTGACCTTTGCATTTTGCTTTGGATGCTCGGTTATCTGTGCTTTGCCTCATATAAAAGTACTTTCTAATGTATCCAGTTTACACTTTCTTTGTGATATAAATTAGGTTATTTAGCCTAGGCTTTATTTGTTGGTGTTTTTGTTTGCATCTTCTATTTGTAGTCTGCCATTGCACATTCCTAAACATAAGCCTTCTAGTGCTTCCTTTGTTTGCTTTGGAAGTTCCCTTTTCAACCTGCTAATAAATCTACCGCAATTGGCTATCAACTTGCATTATGAGTTTCTTGATTTGTTGTGCCATGTCATTAGTTTCTTATAAATTTTCTCATTGATGTTTAGGCAACATTATTTGCTTATTAAGTAATCTACATAGGCCTTCAGCTGTTTTTCTTTTGTTTATAATTGCGTAGAGATTTTGATTCTTAGCTTTCCAATAAGTTATTAGAATCTCTCTTTATGTTTTTATTTATATTTTTATACTTTATATTCTTGTTGCTTCTTTTATTTTTATTTAGCTAAGAGGCGTGGAAGTAATCAAGATTTGCTGGCTCATGCTCATGAGCTCTGGGGGCTTCTACCTGGATTTTGTCACTATCCTACTGACACACAGAGAGGTATGTCGCAACCCTGATACCACAGAGAAAGATCTAAAGAGGTATGTCATAGGGTTAGTTCAGCAGTGTTGGCAAAAGATGCAACTTATTATTTAGATAAGTAAGAGACATTGATAACCTTATATCGTGTACCAGATGTTTGTAGAAGGAATTGAATTATTTTGTTATGCGTAGTAGTTGTAGTAGTTTGATGCTTCTTTGTTATTTCTGTAGAGGCACAATACTAGCCCTTGCATCTTCTCTGATTGAGGGAGCAAGCGAAGATCTTATTGACCTTATTTATAATTTAATCCAACAAACTTTACAGGTAGGAGTTTGGAATTTTCTGAACCTCTGTTCTCCAACTTGTGCTGGTTTAAGTCTCTTCATAAATGGCTAACACAGTGTGACTTCTTTTTACAATTTTAGGCCACTGATGATGTACATCATAATGAAGCCTATATTGCTTTGAGAAGAATTTTAGATGTATGTTTTTCCATCTTTTTCCTTCTTTTTTTCATGATCACTTATCACAAAAATTCTTTTGAAGGCGATTTTCTGTGCTTCTTTTTATATTCTGGTGCAGAAACATGCATGGTTTGTTTCTACTAGATTTGTGGAGCTGATTGAACTATTACTCAGCCTCAAGCCTTCTGTACACATTGAAGCACTTAGAAACAGATTTGAATGCTTCAACAGACTAATGGTTTATGCTTTAAAGGTTAGGCTCATCCTGAAATTTTAATAGGGTTTATGCTTCTCTTATTCTTTCAAACGTGTATGTTGGCTTCCCCTTGCTTTGCAGGTCATATTCTTGCTCATTCCACTTCCTTTTGCTGCATAGATCACAACATCATGATTATAAACATATGAAAACTAATTTCCAACCCCAGAACTAGTTATTAAAGCACTAAAATCTTCAAGTCCAATCGATAATCATAAATCTGCCCTCTTTGGTCAAACTTGGTTTCCATATGGTCATTTTTTGGTTCTCCTGCTCCATTTTAAAAAAAGTTTCTGCAGAAAGCTTCCTTAGGCCATAAGAAATATGTCTCCATTCATACACCTCAGTTTAGGTGCCATCTTCCTTAACTTTGATGCACAAATAGTTCTGGAAGTATTACATAGGCCAAAATATTGGGTTTGTTGTGAGTTCACTGCCTTCAACAATCCTTTTATTCAAATGATATGGATTGCCTTTAAATCCTCTCCTTCTAACTCAGGTCTATTTTCTTCCATTTCATTCAGCTAATTTTGTGATGTTTTGCTCTTTCTAGGCCAATGCAGGTAATGCTGAAAATGTGAAGGATGAGTTGAATGGTCTTGATAAAGCAGTAAGTGCTGTCTTAGGACAAAGAACAATCAAGCGAAAGCAGCTACTGGTCAGCCTCACAAAGAGTAATCTTACCAAACGCCGTGACGACAAAACTGAAAAAGTTACCAAGTCTGAAGAGCTTGTGCGCTTGTATGATCTTTTATTGCAGGTTAGCCATCTTTAAGAGAGTTTTTTTTTAAAAAAAAAATCTTGCTGGATCAACTCTATAAAATTTAATGTATCTTGTCCAACTGATGTTATGCTTTTGCATTTTTGCAGAATACAACTGATTGGTCTGATGTAGTTGGTTCAGGAAGAGATAGACACCAGAAGAGGTTGTATTTCTTCAAGAATGTCACCTTAAGAGTCTGGCTTTCCCAGCATAGAAAGGTTTAGTTTGTTTAAGCTTTATGTTGTCTGTCCATTCTAACACAAGTTTTTACTGTGGTTGCTGATTTACTGCTCTATTCATGAGGATTTGATGGGTCGCTATATTTGGGGAAAATTATATCTGTTCGTGGTTGTTGCTTTTCTAGTCTGTTTTCACATTTCATTTCACTGATAGTTATTTCCTATGAAAACTTTTGCACTGTACTCTGTACATATGTAGTACTTCGAAATGCATATCTGTGGATGCTTGAGTGAGTGTGCACTACAGTTTTAGGTCATAGTCTTTCCATACTACACATGGATCGTTGTGAAGATATGTGATTGCTTTTACTTGGAAAGAATTTACAGAATATAACCTCATGTGCCCTGACAATAATTGAGCATGACAGCTAAAATTTCAGTTTTACAATATCATCAAACTAGCATATTTTCCACAGAAAATGTGCTCCACAAGTTCTAATTTACAATTACAGCACACTTGCAAAAATTCAGGTTCAAAATCCTTTCTAAGCTTAAAGTCAATAGTTGGGTGTCATATGCTTGCTCAATTAAGCTCACATGCTGACTTATTTGTACCCTTCAAATGAACTTGCTCATGGCTCAACACTACAACTATGGCCTAGAAACCATAATTTTCTCATGGCTGTACACTTAAATATATCTATGTTCTGTGAAAGGTAATAAACAGTGCAGCTAGTTTGTTTCATGACTATGTTTTTATACTGTAGATATGGAAATTAGTTATGGAAAAAGTTCTACACTATGTTTTTGGCGAAGACAAAGCACAAACCTGTTTTGTTAAGTAAAAGGGATGAAGAACCATTGGTAGGAATGAACAAACCAGTAAGTCATGCTGTAAGTCCTAGTTGTGCAGCAAAATGAAACAGGAGGCCAAGAAATATTACTTCTAGAACTTAAATAATGACAAAAAGTCCATAAAGCTAAACATATCTTATATACAAGACTACTAGTTAAGGACATAAATAGAGACAATAACTATTGAAGCAGTGAGGTCTGTTGCATTTGAGCAGAATGGTTCAATTTGACGAACAGGTTTCACTTAAGCTAGGAATAAAAAAATGGCCTAAAATTGTATGAGCAGATTAGTATGTCTAATTAACACGTGTTCATATGGTAGACCCAATATATGCACTACAGTTTTGGAAAATGAATTAGCGGCTGCTAAAAGGAATCTATCATTTAGAGGTCATTTTAGCTACAACTATGTGTCACTAACTACACAAACTGGCGACGGCTACGCATTACTAACTAGCGACGGCCACACGTCACTAACTAGCGACGGCTATGCATCACTAACTACACAAACTAGCGACGGCTACGCGTCACTAACTAGCGACGGCAATGCGTCACTAAACTGCGACGGCGATGCGTCACTAAATAGCGATGGCTATGCGTCACTAAACTAACGACTGCTATGCGTCACTAACTAGCAATGGCTATGCGTCACTAACTAGCGATAGCAAAATGTCGCTAAGGCGCCGGCAGGAACCAATGCCGGAAAATTAGTGACAGTCTCTTTAGTGACATTTAGCTGTCGCTAATTAGTGACGCTATCCGTCGCTAAAAATTAGCGGCAAGTGAATAAGCAACGGACCTTTTAGTGACGGTTTGCCGTTGCTAATTCATGTTTAGCGAAGGCTGGCCGTCGCTAATGGCTGTCGATAAATGGCTTTTTCCTTGTAGTGACTCCATCCATGACTTCTCCACTTTTGGCTCACATACGCTCCCTGATGCCGTCCGGTGACGCAGGACAAGCATCTGCGCTGTGTGCGGTGGTGAAGGCAGCAGGGGTTCCTGGAGGAAAATTGGTGCCCTGGGTGGATCGCCTCAAGTGATGGCCGGCAGCTCCTTGGTCTCGTAGCGGGGAGGTGAGGTGAAGTTCCTACGGCATGGTAAAGGGCTTGGGGCGAAGATCCTCCAGGGATGCCTAGCTGGAACACTCAGAAAACAGTGGTTAGGAGGTCCCCGGAATCTTTTTCCGGGGAGGAGCCTTCGACGCCTAAGTCAGTGCCTTTTTTCGGAAGCGAAACACCCTAATAAGTACAAGAGGCGTTTACCTAGCGTGTCTTTCTGTGGGCCGGAGGGAGAGTATTCAGGCGGAGAGGAGATAGTGTCCTCTGTTTTCCCGCCTCTCCCTGTCCCTGTTTTCTGCAACCGGAGCCCCTCTTATGGCCATGCGCCTGACATATTTAAAGGAGGGAACGAGCCTTTAAGATTGTGGCACGTGTAGGGTTGGATGATGCCTGTACTGTTGGGCGTGGGATTTCTTGGCCGCCTGCAGGTTCCTCGAGCCATGAGCTGCAACAATCATCTCCTGATATGACAAGACGGGGGGTGTGTCGCTTTGTCAGAGTACACATGAGGGCGCTGTGCAGGGCGTACGGGCGAAGTGTCAGAGATTCCTAGACAACTTCTGCCGCGCCTCAAAGGTCCCCTAGGTCGAAGTCCATCTTCATAGTGGAGGCCTTTCCTGGAGTTAGGCTAGTACTCCGAGGCATCACCTGCTTCCGAGGTTAGTTCGGTCGCCCTCCCGAGGGAGACGGTCCGTTGACTTCCCGAGGTAGGTACCGGCGTTCTGCCGAGGTGGTATTTCTCAGGTGTCTGGCTCCCTTCTTTCCCGGAGTCCCTAGGTAACTAGTGTGGCCACACTTCGGTCATCACATGCCCCCCTTCGGAAAGCCGAAGAGGATACTTCGGCTGATGCTTTCATTTGTGGGCTATTTTCAGGACTTCGGAGTATGCCATTCACCACCTAAGAGATGTGCCTTGTTCGGGCAAATGCCACCTGTTTGTCTTTTGGTGTTCTTTTGGCGCTCTCGAGGTTCCCAACTTCTCCCAACCTTTTCATTTTTCCTGCCATTGGCCATCGAACCGTCGCGTCTTGAAACTAGGTGTGTCAATTCCGGGTGATGCGCCCGGGTTTTCAGAATATCAAAAAGCGTGCCCAGGTTTCTTGCGATGGGTGGCACGTGGCAAGAGCTGGCTGGGAAAGACGCGTCTTTTCGTGTGCGAGGGGCAGTTATGGTGTCGTTTCGCCTTCGCACGGCAGTTGTGCCCCCTTCTTGCTCTATATAAACACTTTTTGCTTCATTTCCGCCTCACTTTTCATTTTTAGCTCTCATATGCTCTAGAGCCTTTTCTCTGTCTTTTCTCCATTTTCTAGCGCATTTCTTACGGCGGAGCGATTTCCGGCTATTTTTTCACGACGGCATCCAGAAACCCAGATTTCGGCAAGGCTTTTGGTGAGTTCTGTTTTCAGAGTTCCTTCGGTTTTTTGGTCTTCGGCTCCCCGAAGTCATTTTCCTCTGTCCCGAGGTTTCTGCTCCTCTTGTGCTACCACATCTTCGTTTATTCCTGAGATGGGGCATCCTCTTATGTCTCCCTCTGGCCAGTTTCTTGAAAGTGAACTTCCTTTCAAAATTTTCAGCATGCTTTGTCTTTGTAGGCTCACACTGATGTTTTTTTTTTCAGAAATGAGCGACGAATCAGCTGCCTACTACAAGTCCCTTTTTCTTGGTCAAACCGAGAGGGGAGAACAAGCAAAGAAAGGTGCTACCAAGAGGCGCAAGACTTCTGGGAGCGGGTCGTCTTCCGCCCCCAAAGGATGTGGCAAAGACTGAACATGTCACTGCAACTTCCATCTCGCCTGAGACTCCTTGTGGGGCTGAAATTTCTGCCGAGGTTCCCGCGGGGGCGCTTACTGTTGCCACCGTTCCAAGTCCTACCGCATCGTTGATCCTTTTAGGTACCTTAGCAGGTGATTCTACTACTGAGGAATTGGAAAAATGCCGAAGGGATAAAGGGAAACAGGTTCCTGCCGTCGTGGAAGAGATCCCAGATTCTGACGAGGACACTGCCGGGGTTCCGCCCGGTTTGCCTTTTGCTCCCTTTTTTCGATTTGTATAACTAAGGAGTTTTATCTAACTTATGTCTTCATTTTTTCAGAGGATTTGGTGCCCCCAGTTTGGGTAACTGACCACGCCCAAAGACGGGCTCTTCGGGACTCTCTCATCCCGAGGGACAAAATTCCAAGGGAGCCATTTTGGTCTTTCACGGAGGACATGAATCTGTTCTCCGGAGACTGTCCGGAAATGGCCCCCCAGATGGCAAGGGGCGTGCTCACCCAAGCTTCCTCCGAGGTAGTTGTCGAGGAGTGTGCCTCCGAGGGCACCCTTGTTGCTAAGATTTCTGAGCACGCTGCCCGTGTAACTCTCCTGGTCCCTTTACTTTTCTTCCCACTTCGTTATTTCCGTTTTTTGGCTTTCCTTGTAAATTTTGCTAAGTGTCCCTTCTCTTGCAGCTCTTGGGGTACAGTGAGTACCTCCGGGTGTGGACGGTAGAGCAGTCTTTGGCCCGAGTTTGGGCCAAGAACGAGCTGGCGATGGCCAAGTGCTTCTGTGCTGATTCGGCGTTGGCCACTATCGAATTAAGTCGGATAGCCAGGGAGAAGGTAGCTGCTGTTCGTGAGGAGTTTTTGAGGGGCCAGGAGGACCTCGTAAAAGACTTCTCACAGAAGATGGCCATCCTTGGCGCGGAGGTTGTGGGCTTAACCTCAGCTAATGAAGCCATTCAAAAGGAGAAGAAGGAAGAGACCGCACTCTTGGCGATGGCTCTTACTGACAATGCCAGCCTTCGAGCCGAGGTCGACACGCTGAAGAAGGATTCAAAGAACAAGAAGAAGGTGGAAGAGCCGGAGGAGGAGGTTGCAACCCTTCAAGAGGAGGTCTCAGATCTTCAGAACGAGGCGGATGACTTAGACGTGCCTAGGAAAAAGGCTGACCAGGCATCGAAGGTTGCTTTTTAGGATGGTTTCTACCTAGCCCGTCATCAGTTTCTCAAGAAGTATCCGGACCTTGACCTCTCCTTTTTAGCAGCCATGGACATTCCCGAGGGTCCTCGGTGGTCTTGGTCAAAGATAGAGTTCCTCAACCTGCCGCCTTCCTTACTTCCCAAGACGTCGGCCAAAGTTAGCGAAGCTGGAGCTTCCCATGACGCCGGGGCCCTCTAGATATCCTAAGGCTTTTCTCATTCTTCTTTTTCTTCGTGTTTTTCTTTGTAACCTTCTTCCTGTATCAAAATTTTGATTAATGATTTCTCATAATTTTGGCTAAGTGTTTCGAGTATTCTTTTTCAATATTTCGGGCGATCTTTTCCCGACCACATTCGGCCAAGGGATCTTTGGGAAAACCTTAGTGGTTTTCCATCTTTTCCCGACCACATTCGGTCAAGGGATCTTTGGGAAAACCTTAGTGGTTTTCCATCTTTTCCTAACCACATTCGGTCAATGGATCTTTGGGAAAACCTTAGTGGTTTTCCATCTTTTCCCGACCACATTTGGTCAAGGGATCTTTGGAAAACCTTTGTGGTTTTGCATCTTTTCCCGACCACATTCGGTTAATGGATCTTGGGAAAATCTTAGTGGTTTTCCATCTTTTCCCGACCACATTCGGTCTAGGGATCTTTGGGAAAACCTTAGTGGTTTTCCATCTTTTCCCGATCACATTCGGTCAAGGGATCTTTGGGAAAACCTTAGTGGTTTCCCATCTTTTCCCGACCACATTTGGTCAAGGGATCTTCGGGAAAACCTTCGTGGTTTTCCATCTTTTCCCAACCACATTTGGTCAAGGGATCTTGGGAAAACCTTAGTGGTTTTCCATCTTTTCCCGACCACATTTGGTCAAGGGATTTTTGGGAAAACCTTAGTGGTTTTCCATCTTTTTCCCGACCACATTCGGTTAAGGGATCTTTGGGAAAACCTTCATGGTTTTCCATCTTTTCCTGACCATATTCGGTCAAGGGGTCTTTGGGAAAACCTTAGTGGCTTTCCATCTTTTCCCGACCACATTCGGTCAAGGGGTCTTTGGGAAAACCTTCGTGGTTTTCCATCTTTTCCCGACCACATTCGGTCAAGGGATTTTTGGGAAAACCTTAGTGGTTTTCCATCTTTTCCCGACCACATTCGGTCAAGGGGTCTTCGGGAAAACCTTCGTGGTTTTCCATCTTTTCCCGACCATATTCGGTCAAGGGATCTTTGGGAAAACCTTCGTGGTTTTCCATCTTTTCCTGACCACATTCGGTCAAGGGGTCTTTGGAAAACCTTAGTGGTTTTCCATCTTTTCCCGACCACATTCGGTCAAGGGGTCTTTGGGAAAACCTTAGTGGTTTTCCATCTTTTCCCGACCATATTCGGTCAAGGGGTATTTGGGAAAACCTTCGTGGTTTTCCATCTTTTCCCGACCACATTCGGTCAAGGAGTCTTTGGGAAAACCTTCGTGGTTTTCCATCTTTTCCCGACCACATTCGGTCAAGGGGTCTTTGGGAAAACCTTAGTGGTTTTCCATCTTTTCCCGACCATATTCGGTCAAGGGATCTTTGGGAAAACCTTTGTGGTTTTCCATCTTTTCCCGACCACATTCGGTCAAGGGATTTTTGGGAAAACCTTAGTGGTTTTCCATCTTTTCCCGACCACATTCGGTCAAGGGGTCTTTGGGAAAACCTTCGTGGTTTTCCATCTTTTCCCGACGACATTCGATCAAGGGATTTTTGGGAAAACCTTAGTGGTTTTCCATCTTCCGCTTGCTTTCTCCAACTTCTCTTGTAGTCCTTTTTTATAGCTCTTTTGGCGACCTTGCCTGCCTGTTGCTTGACAGTTGGGCTAGTAGGTCGAAGTGCTTTCTCATGCTGATGATGGATTCTTGAAATCCTTTGCCTATAGGCTTTGCCTGCATGGTTTTCCCTTAATCAGGAAAATATGGTTCGGGACGCCTTTGCACTTTCTGGAGCTTTAGGCGGATTTTTGGGACCTTTTGGTTCCAGGGTTCCTGCTAGGATCTTTCAACCTTTCGGGCGAGGTCGTTGCACCTAGCTTTGCCATACTCGGATGGCCCAATACTCCTGATAATCAAAATTTGATCGCTTCTATGGCTTCTCTGCCTTTGGGCCCTCGAGGGGGTATCCCAGCGTTCTGACATTCTGCGCTTTTTGGCAAGGAGTTTCCATTCAGGATCTACCTTCACTTTGTCTCCCTTATTGGTTTGAACCTTCCCTCCTTTTGGAATTTCGGCGGTATAGTCTGCCAATACCTGGTCGTTCACTGTCTTTCTACGCTCATACGCGACGTAGTACTTTCCGAGTTCGATGTACCATTTTCATAGTTTCTTCCGAATGCTTCTACCCTTTTTTGTGACGCCGCGCAGGGGCAGGTCACTTCGGACAGCGATAGCGTGTTTCAGGGAAGAAGAAGGGTGAGTGTCCTTCTGCTCGTTAGTCGAGTCATAGACGACTTTTTGGGGCGATGGGTCTCGACTTTGTTGCCGAGGAGATGGCGACCTTTGCTCAGGTGCCGAACTCGGGGAGGTCCGAGCCATCCTGAACCTGCTTTTCCCGCAGTCCATATCCCGAAGGGGCTTACTTCTCGAAAGGGACTCATCTCGTTGATCTTTACTTCCCACACCTTTGTTACGGGACTTTACCCCTCAATGAGGTAGCGCTGCGGAGGTGCTTTGGTTTGAACTTAGCTGTGGCCTTTTTTGGCCTAACTACTGCATCATTTCAACCATGACAAGGTGTGGGTATTCGCACAGGAAGCCTATGATAGTAGCCGGAAGGCACTTACCCTCGGGTGGAGGCACCCCTACTGCCATCATTCGGTTGCCCGTTGAATTTTTGGCGCGTATGAGGACCTTGGAAGTCCCTTCTTCTTAGAACGCCGGGCTTCAACTTCGGCAATCGGGGAGCTAGTTCCCACAGACGGTGCCAAATGATGTCGTCCGGTGACGCGGGACAGGCATCTCCGCTGTGTGCAGTGGTGAAGGCAGGAGGGGGTCCTGGAGGAAAATTGGCGCCCTGGGTGGATCGCCTCAAGTGATGGCCGGCAGCTCCTTGGTCCCGTAGCGGGGAGGTGACGTGAAGTTCCTACGGCGTGGTAAAGGGCCTGGGGCGAAGATCCTCCAGGGAAGCCTAGCTGGAACACTCAGAAAACAGCGGTTAGGAGGTCCCCGGAATCTTTTTCCGGGGAGGAGCCTCCGACGCCCAAGTCAGTGCCTTTTTTTGGAAGGGAAACACCCTAATAAGTACAAGAGGTGTTTACTTAGTGTGTCTTTCTATGGGCCAGAGGGAGAGTATTCAGATGGAGAGGAGAGAGTGTCCTCTGTTTTCCCGCCTCTCCCTATCCCTGTTTTCTCCAACCGGAGCCCCCCTTATGGCTATGCGCCTGGCATATTTAAAGGAGGGAATGAGCCTTTAAGATTGTGGCACGTGTAGGGTTGGATGATGCCTGTACTGCTGGGTGTGGGATTTCTTGGCCGCCTGCAGGCTCCTCGAGCCATGAGCTGCAACAATCATCTCCTAATATGACAAGACGGGGGGTGTGTCGCTTTGTCAGAGTACACATGAAGGCGCCGTGCAGGGCGTACGGGCGAAGTGTCAGAGATTCCTGGACAACTTCTGCCACGCCTATGAGGTCCCCTAGGTCGGAGTCCGTCTTCGTAGTGGAGGCCTTTCCCGGAGTCAGGCTAGTACTCCGGGGCATCACCTGCTTCCAAGGTTAGTTCGGTCGCCCTCCCGAGGGAGACGGTCTGTTGACTTCCCGAGGTAGGTACCGGCGTTCTGCCGAGGTTGTATTTCTCAGGTGTCTGGCTCCCTTCTTTCCCGAAGTCCCTAGGTAACTATTGTGGCCACACTTCGGTCATCACTCCTTGTCACAAATTTTCTAGGATTTGTTAGTTTAGTTACTCGCAACATAATAGGCACAACGATAAAGTTCAATGCACTTTTAGATTTTAGCCTAATTGTTACCCCAAATCTACCATAATACATCAATTCTGTGGTTGAAAAATAATAATTATAAATATTAACTAATAAGTTGCAACAGATTATTTGTATTAAATATAATAAAATGAAACTAATGATTTTGTAGCTATTAATTAAAAAAATCATCTTAGCCATGCTTTATAGGGATCAAAATCATGATATATAAGTTACTATGATGAATAGCTATTCGGTGCACCCATTGTACAACATTGCACTCATATTTTAATAATATTTACAAAATTGTCTCCACTTCTTAAATAACACATCTTACGAAATGAACAATATATCTTACAAAATTGTCACCGCGCGTTAAACAATAAATCCTTACAAAATGAACAGCACCTTTTGCAAGACTCTCACTATGTGTTGAAGATCAAATCTTATAAAATGAATAACACTTTACAAAATAGCACATTTATCTGAATAGAACAACATTTTTTGTTGTATAAAACAATACTTATTTTTTAACAATATATCTTACAAAATCAGCAACATTTTACATAATATCACATTTGTGAGAATAGAAAGTACTTCAACAAAATGAATAATATTTTACAAAACAACACATCTTATGAAATAGACAGCACTTTATAGAACAACATATTTATTTAAATGGAACAACATTTCTTATTTAATCGAACAACATTACTTATGAATAGTATTTTTTTATGAAATGAACAACATTTTATAAAATATCACATTTATAAGAATGAAACAACACTTCTTGCAAAATGAATAGTATTTTATTGAACAGTACATCTTACGAAATGGACAACACTTTACAAAACAATATGTTTGTCTAAATAGAACAAAATTTCTTATTCAATCAAACAACATTATTGATGAACAATATTTCTTACGTAATGAACATCATTTTATAGAACAATACATTTGTATGAATAAAACAACACTTCTTACTGAATAAATCACATTATTTATGAATAACACATCTTATGAAATGAAAAACATTTTAACAACACTACATTTATGTGAATAGAACAACACTTCTTACTTAAACAAACAGTATTATTTATGAACTGCGCATCTTATGAAATGAACAACGTATTACAGAATAACACATTTGTATAAATGGAACAACATTTCTTACTAAAAGGAATAACATCATTTATCTCGTAAAACCAAGCATAGGATTGTATATTTAGTTTGGAATTCATGTTTGTGGTAACAAAATCCTTGAACCATATTTTAGAAGATTTGGGTCTCCATGTACAAATTACACATCCCAAAAATGGGGCACTTGAAGAGCTATTCCACCATCAAGGCAACTGACTGGAAGCATATTAAAAGTTGTTGTAGTTAACCCACACTTGTGATAGTTTACTATACATTTAGCAAATGAAGGCAAGTGATGACTGAAACTCATAGAATAAGATAGCATAATACCAGTGTATGATCTCTAGAGTATGAATTGAAACTATTGTACCATTCATTGCCTTGCAAATGTAAAATAAGAACATGTCATATGCATCAAACATATATTTGTACAATAAATATATGAATTCAATAGCATTTAGTTTTTTTTCGTGATCAAATTCAATGTTTCATTAATTTATTCATATTTTATAATGAGAATAGAAAGCTATAGTTACATTATAAGGAATTTAATAAATGCTTAAACCATATTCCTTATTCCACCAAAGGCATAGTACCAATAAAAGGAGATACATGTAACTCAAATAGCCTTAAGTGATGAGTCCAAGAAACAAAAAACCCTGAACCAACATGCTAAGAACTTGAACTAAATGTTATATACATGTATTTTTCATTGAGGATTAGTGAGCTAAGATAGTAAATGTGAGCTCACAAATTAATAGCTATCTAAGACTTATGATAGCTATAATGTACAAGAGTTACATGGAGAATGCATGTATATGTGATAAACTACATTTAAGAAGCTTTCTAGTTAAGTCTAAAATCCAGCAAGATGTAGCCATGATGAGCTACTTGAAAAAGAATGGGGCTTAGTTGTAACTAGACTAAAAAAGCTGGGCCAAGTTAAAGTGACTAGAATGTACAAGAGCAAGAATTTAGGATAAGTCTATCACATGCAATACGAACTAAGGACTGAAGTGGGTATTTGAACCCTACTCACGGATTTGACTTCCACTCTAGCTATCACAGTGGAAATGTATGCAAAAAGGAGATTGAAGGTGTTTTTTTTTAGCCAAGGATGCCATTGAATCTCTATTAGCTGCCTAGGAGCTAATTCATTAAGAAATTTGGGAATTTTGGCTGGAGAACAAAGGATCAAGAGGTTTCTTGAGCCAAAAGCATTGCACATGTAATGGAAAGTGAAGGCTTGTTCTTTCTACCTAAAAGTTCAGTGCTCTGGTTTCGAGACCTAGTTAGTAAGGGGTTAATCTCTTGTTTCTAAGAATTTAAACTAATGCTGTTAACATTCTTGAACAATATGGAGGTTGAAATAAGAAGGAGCAATTAATGTTAATACTTTAGGATCTAACCCTAAGAACCAGGGGAATGACCTATAACCTATCAAGTTAAGAACAAAAAAAGCTCAAAAGCTAGCTTATTGAGTTCACAAGTAACCTAGAAACCTGGTTAATTATGGCCTAACCAAGAAAGGTTTTAGGAGCTCATTATACTTTCTATGGTTGGTTACTTGTATTGATGACCACTAGTCTCATTAGTTTATTTGGTTAGGTCAGTGTCTCATAAGTCTAGCATTTGCATGGTTTATTTGTATTATTGTGAATTTTAATTTGTTTTCTAGTCCAAGACAAGCCTCACCCCCTTTTAGTGAGTTCAAGATTCTAGAACTCACCTTTCTTGTCTTTCGTTGTTGCAAGGAAAAGAGAGGAAAAGGCCTTACTTGCTTTTTTATTGTTGCTATGGTGTTGTTTTGCAGGTCTTATATAAAATTAAAATGAGGAATGGTATCTTTGGCTGTAAGACACTAATGGTACCTATGGTTATAAGACACTAAATATTTATTCTGACAATGTGTAGTGCACTATATGAGCATGATGTGCATGATAGTGTCAAGTATGGCTTGCAATGCTAAGTTGCTTGAGAAGAGCTTCTATGAAGGGTTTTTTCACAAGCTAGTTATGACTTGTACATAAGGATTAGACTGGTTCTGTACCTAAGTAGTCATCTAACTAAATCAGAACAATTATGATGCATTTTAACATCTTTATGTGGATGTTTTGAAGTATATGAATGTTACTTACAAAGACTTCTAAGTGTGACTTTAATAGATAGTCAACTTGCTTAAGAGTTATGTAGATTGCCTTATATTTGTTAATCCAATTCATTAAGAGCAAAAAGTAAGATGAGGGAATGAATAAGTTGCCACAAAAAATCTGCTAGCTTTAACCCATCGTTGACCCTTTTGTTTGATCCTTCAAAAGATTTGCTATGATGGGTAAACCTTCACTTTTTGTAATTAAAAGATGAATAAGATGATTAATGCAAAAAATTAAGCCCCCAAGCAATAAAATCATCTATTGTAGTTTTTTGTCAACAAGTTGGGCAGATACATGTACAAGTTTGACCATGGCTTTGACTTTTAGAAAATGGACATACATTACAAGTTTGGCATTTTTTTCATTGTCCCTATGTCAAAACTAGCTTAACTACCAAGTTTTATCTATTAGTTCTTGGGTATTTGCAAGATAGTGGATTAAAAGCCTAAACCTGGAAACTATCTTGCTTTAAAAGATCATTGATGGCTGGAGTGGTTATGCCAAAGCCATATTGATGTTATGAACACATTATGTTTAAAAATCTTTGATAAGGGTACAAAGTGTGGGCATAATAAGTTAGTGTTAAAGCTGCTTTTATCATCTTGGGTTTCATATATAGGATCTACAGACACTAATATAGTCTTATACTACAATGCACAACTAGAAAATTAAAATTTTCATATTGCACATTTTGTAAATAGGAAATGGCCAACACCAGGAGAAGGAAATATTAAACTAGTGAAGTACAAGACACTGCAGGATAGTGCAGAACTTGTAGGCCAAACTACAGAATGTGGCTGCACGCCTTGTAGCCATTAGTCAAAGTCAAGTGCAAGTGAGAAATGATTAAAAAGCACAAAATGCTAGGAATGGAGAAGAAAGAGAAGGATAAAGGCAGAACCCATCATGACCTGTGCAGAATATGCATAGAGCAGGCAATATAGCTCAAGTTCAATAAAGCTTGGCACAAGGGCCTCTAAATTAAGAGGAAGGCTAGGGACATGTTCCACCTTAGGGGAGGGGTAATGTTGATGGAAATATGTAAGTCCCTGAGGCACAACATAGTGATAATCACTTAATCCAAAAGGAGGAAGAAAATGACAAAAGGAATCCTAGAGCAAAAAGGATAACATCAGAGATCAGGCAAGTGAAGGCATGTGGAATCAACATCGCAGTCACCAAGAAACCACACTCAAGTAGTGGTGTTGAATGATGAAAGAATTACGGATCAAAGTAAAAGAGGGTCTCATAAAAGGGGCTTTGAGAGAAGAAGATAAGTTGAAAGAATAAGGCATCATAGAGATGAGCTGAGAGAAGAAAAAGAGTGTCTAATAGAGTTTAAGCATTAAAGCCCCTTATGTTTGATGGTACTAGAGATCCAAAAAAGGTTGTGTGCTCTACTAGTTAAATAATAACTTAAAAAGGGTTAAGATGACTTTAACCCAAAAGGCACTGGAGGCTATCTACAACCTTGAGGTAGCTGCAGAGATTTGGTGGAGGTCCATTGAAAGAAGCTATGGAGTGAGAAATCAGAGAAGGCTTATGCATATACAAAGACCAATGGATTGGACTAAATTTCTTGAGGTCTTCTAAAATTAGTACATAAGTGAGGCCATTAAGGATTTAAAGCAACTAAAGTTTGATCTTTTGGTTTAAGGTAGTATGACTTCTTGAATATGAACAAAAATTCAATTTTTTAGTAAGTTATGCACCCTAATGTTATGGCTAGGAGGTACTCATGGCTAAGAAGTTTGTGAAGGGCCTCATACTTGAGTTGAGAAAAATTATAAACGCCTTTAGTAATGAGGATTATTATAAGGTGGTTTAAAAAGCCTTGGCTCTTGAACAAGAGTACATTGAACAACGAAAGATGAAGAATGGACTAGGGGAAACTAGTGGCATTCCTAAAGAAGGACAGAAGAAGCCAAGAGAAACTTCCCCTCAAATTGCCTAAGGAAAAGGGATGGTTAAGAAATTTAAAAAGGTAGGAGGGAAAAAGGTGTAAGGTATGTAAAAAGTTCCCCGAATCAAAGCCCCACCATTTTTCCACTGGGGGATGTTTGAATTGTGGCTCAAGAGAGCATTGGGTAAGGGGCTGCCTAACTAGAGGCATCTAACCATAACAGCCATAAGGTCCAATGTTACCTAGACTTGTTAGCATTAATATGGGAGCTAGGATGGGAGGACAATGAGTTGGAACAACAACTGGAGGAAAGATCTTTTAGATAGGACCACCAGAGAGAAAACAAGAAGCATTGAGAGGTATGATCCAAGTGAATGATAAATTAGTTTATGTATTATTTGATACATGAGCTACAATTTCAACTTATAGTACCATTGAATGATGTATTGATGATAAGAAATACTGGTACTCAATGCTTAATAACTCATTCTATGGCTAAGGGATGTAAGTTGATGAATGGGGATATTGAGATTGAATATGAACTCTTAATTCTCAATGTAGGTAAGTATGATGTCAACCTAGGAATGGATTTGATGACTAAGAACTATGTGCACATTGACTGTGAGACTAAAACAATTATCTTTCCTAGACATAAGGGTTATGATGTTATGATTAAATCTAGTTCTAAGAAGTTGTTAGAGACTATGAATAACATGGAACTAGAAACTATGGATAAAATACCTTTAGTCCATGAAGAAGAATACTTAGCTTTGAATAAATAAGAAGTGGATGAAGAACTATAGAAAATCCTCATTATTAAAGAGTTCCCTAAATTTGCTTGGCTTACCCCATTTGAGGAAATTTGAATTTGAGATAAGATTACAATGTAGAGCCACCCTATTTCCATTCCACCTTATAGGATGAATATTCTAGAAATGAAAGAGCTTAGGAAACAACTAGATGAACTTTTAGAGAAAGGGTTCATAAGACCAAGTATATTTCCTTAGAGGGCTCCAATTTTATTTGCCAAAGAAAAAGATGGCATCCTAAAGCTTTGCATAGATTACAGGAAGTTGAACTCACTCACCATAGAGAACAAATATCTTCTCCCTAGGATTGAACACTTTTTTGACTAATTGAAAGGGGCCAAGATCATTTCTAAGATAGATCTTAGGTCAAGTGATGTGCTTATATTTATGTGTTTTCTATATGCTTTTCCTTGATAATTGTTTGTCTTTTGATACGTTTTTTTGTAAGAATTGGTACTGAATTAATTTATGTTTTGTTTTTAGGCATTATTTCAGCTCTTCTATGGTTAGTAAGGATTTTGCACAAATTTTAGCAAGATTTTCAGAAATTGGAGTAAACACAACTTTAAACACACCCATGTTAGCACCAAACACCCCCATGTTGACCTGTTACACGCTTGTGTTCATTGTCATGCCTATAATTCAAACCGTGTCATTAAATATTAATGATTTTTACGTCCTAGAAACAAGACATGGCCTTGAACATGGCCATGTCCATACCCGTGTTTGCATGCTATTAGGGTTTTCTAGAGTTATTTCTGTTGAACCAGAAAAAGGAATAAGGAGAACTAAAAATATACAAAAATAAAGTTTAGGTTTCATAGTAGAAGGCTGTCAGAGGCAATTCAAATAATCAACACCGTTTAGTTCTCGTTAAAGCAAGGATTTCTTATAGGAGAATTTCAGAGATGGAGTCTTTTGTTCTTAGTTTTCTTTTGCTTCTATCATGTTTCTTTATTGGTATGATAGGCTAATTTCTCTACTCACACTTAGAACAGATGAACCTTAGGATGATATTACTATTATGATTATTGTTGGTTTAATATAATTATGATTTTCTTGCTATCTATCTAATAAGCTCTAATGCATTAATTAGTAGTAGCTAGCCTATCAATTCAATGTTAGATTATGAACATACACAGGTAGTATTGGTATATTTGTTGTGGAATGCCATTGGGTAGAAGTGATAGCGTCGTAGTCAAGAGTAATAAACTAGCATAATACCTTCAGACTAGGGTGAAACCCAGTAGTTGGGCCATAGAACTAGTAATATATTCTTAAAAGGCGCAGTAGGACTAAACACCCTATCAGTAACTTAAAAATAGGGATTAGTAATCGGGAGTAATAAGGAGTTAATCTCTCTGGGATAGTACTCCACAGTCCAAGTTAACTATATACTTGTTAATCAAAAGTAAGAGTAATGCAATAAATTTCTAGGGGGATTTATATTTAAGTATAATATATGTTGATTGTTGATTGTTTGACTTGTTTTCTATTTCCAATAGTATTTATTATTTATTTTATTGCATTAATTAGTTAGTTTAGTTTAATTATTAATCAGTTAGCTAAACAATCCCTTTAATTGTCGATTAAATAATGGAGAAAGATAGAATATGGTAGACAACTATATTTTGTGAGAAAAATGATCTTGATACTTGCCACTGCTATACTTGAATAATAGGTGCACTTGCTTGTGAGTTCACATATATAAGTAAAGAGATTTGATACATTCACATTAAGAATTGAATTAGTATAGTGGGAAGAGTTTTATAAACTGTAAAACCATGTCAAGTTTTTGGCACCATTATTGGGGAACATTTGTTGAGATTGCTACCTTAAAGATTAATCTTTATTAATTTAGCCATTTATTTTCTTGCAGCTTTTTCTTTTTAAAATTTATATTTTATCTTTAGTTTGCTATTTTTTTTTCTTTTCTTGTAGGAGAATTAGTGCATGACTCGTAGCCATCCTTGTAAAGTGATGAACGCTAATTAAGAAATTGAAAGAATGTTGAGAAAACTTCATTATACAAGGAGCATTGAGTTGAAGCCACTACCTCATAAAGTTGAGCAACAAGAAGAAAACTAAGAGTAGTTAATCATGGAAGATCGTAGTCAAGTAAGGACTATCTGAATATGCTAAACCTTCTCTTAAAGGGATGAAATCTAGTATTGTTAGACCTCATGTCAATGCCAATAATTTCAAGATTAAGCCAAATATTATTTAGATGGTGTATAATTGTGTTCAGTTTGATAATTTGGCAGATGAAGATCCTAATGCTCACATTGCTAGATTCTTAAAAATTTGCGATATATTCAGAATTAATGAAGTTTGTGAAGATAACATTCAGTTGAGGCTATTTCTGTTTCCATTGAGAGGAAGAGCAAAGAAATGGTTAACTTCACTTCCAAGATGTTCCATTACCAATTGGAATGCTCTTGCTGAAATATTTCTAATTAAAATATTTTCCTCTGAAAAATACCGCATGCTAGGTTTCCTAATGATATTTCTACTTTAGTCAGATGGATTCAAAGACATTATACGAAACTTGGGAAAGGTTTAATGAGTTTTTGAAAAGGTGTATACATCATGGATTACGTACTTGGATACAAGTCCAAGTGTTCTATAATGGTTTGAATTATGCTTCTAAACAGATAATTGATGTAGCAGCTAGTGATACTTTGACCAATAAAACAATAGCACAGGATTTGATTAAGGAGATGACAATAAATAATTACCAATGACAATCATCATCCAAAATTAAGAGCTGTTGTAGTTAAGAATTCTAATGCTTATTCAGCATTAGGTAATTAAGTTGAAGCTTTAGTGAAGGAATTTAGAAATTTTTTTGCCAATCAAAAGCAAGTTGCAGTGATACAATGTGAATTTTGTGGAGAACGTCATTCAAGTCATAATTTTCATATGCACAATTGGATAAGCAAAACTAAGTAAGTGGATTTTGTTGAAAATCTATTGAGGCCATATAACAATTCAAATAGCAATACTTACAATCCAGGATGAAGGAACCATCCTATTTTTTCATGAAGTAATAAGAGGCAACAATAATCACCTGATTATCAACCTAGACCACCATAAGAAAGAAGGCTGATTGTAGAAAAGTTAATATTGAACATTATTAAAAAAAATGCATTTTCCAATGGTCAAATTTCCAATGGCCAAGAAATTTGAAATTTCCAATATGATAAGCTATTGGAAAAAGGGTAAATGATTTTCCAATGGCCAAGTAATGGAAATTTTAAAGATCATATTTTCCAACAGCCTAGCCATTGGAAATTTTCAACACGTTGAGTTGTTGGAAAGTTTCCAAAGGCCTAACTATTAGAAATTTCAAAATTTCAACTTCCAACAGCTAGGCCATTGAAAATTTCTAACACAAAAATTGTTGGAAAATGGGGTTATTTAATCAATAAATTTTACAATTTTAGAAAGTAAAGTAGAATTTTTAAAATCCTTTTTTATGAATAATAATAATAATAATAATATGATGTATAATATAATAACTTTATATGTGTGTGTGTGTGTGTGTGTGTGTGTGTAACCTAGCCTATATAAAAATGCCCATTGGGCCAATCTAACCCTAACCCAAACCAAACCTAACTTTAACTATATTTACCTTTATATCTCATACCTTTCATCTCCCTTTCATCTCTCATCCGTCTCCCATCTCTCATCCCTTTCATCTCCCTTTCATCTCTCATCCGTCTCCCATCTCTCATCTGTTTCTCATCTCCCTCTCACCTCTTCTTCATTGCCTTCCCTCCATAACCGCTGTTGCCTCCTTACCTCTATAGCCGCCATCACCTCCTTTGTCTTCTCCACAGCTGTCATCGCTGCCTCAGTTTTCTCCACAGCCGACGTTCTCACCCTCCATTCACGTTGCCCATCCATAGCCCTCTGTTGGCCTCTTGCCATTCTCCTTGGCCTCCTCACCGTCCTCGCTGGCCGTTGCTAGAAGAAATGAAGGCCTCGTTATTGGAAAAGATGGCAAATAAAGCGATAGTCATTTCATCCTTGCAAGGTGCAGATATGATTTTGAATTAGGAGTGTAAATCTGATTTCGGTGGATTTACTTTTGTAATTACTTGGTGATTGTGTTGTTTACTTTTGTGTAAATTGATTTTTACATTGTGATTACTCTGTGGATTATGTTGTTTACTTTGTTGATTACTTGGTGGATTTTGTTTAATCACCTCATTGGTGGATTAATTTGAGTTTTAATCACTTTAACACAAACACACACACACACACACACATATATTAAAGCAGCTATTAGTATTTTCCATCGGCCTAGCCATTGGCATATTTCCAGCGACTTTGGTTGTTGTTAAGCCATTGGAAATCCGCTCAACCATTAGAAAAATTCTAATAAGTTTTGGCCGTTGGAAATTTTCAACAGTTTACATTCCAACGAATAGCTATTGGTATTACCAACGGCTAACCCTTTAGGCCATTGGAAATTTTTTTTTCTAACACACCAGTTTCCAATGGCTTTGCCTTGGAAAACCTAGTTTTCCAACACTAGGCAATTGGAAAAGGTCATTGGAAAAATGCCTTCTCTGAGTAGTGCAAGTGCATGAAACATTCTGATGCTCGAATTGATGCAACTAAATCAAAATTGAGGAGTATAAAAGCAAGTATGCAACATTTTGAGACTCAGTTAGGCCAACCAGCTATGATGCTTTGAAAGAGGTGGCAAGGTATTTTGTCGGCCAATACCGAGCCAAATTTGAGAGTAGCATATAATCCAACCTTCCATTAGAAGGCGAACGATCATGCAGATATTAAGGTTTTGGAAAAGAAGGAAAAGCCCCTTTGAGTCATCAAGGAGGACATCTAGTTAATGACGTTACACCAAGTGCTTCTTAGGAGGCAACCCAAGTGATAAAATTTCTTATTTTATTCTAATTAGTTTTGATTTTTTATTTTATTTTTAGGAATTAATTGTTTTTTATTTTTATTTAAATCCATACTATGTACTTTCATGCAGGAGAATAAGGTCATTTAGGAAGGAAACTTTCATGAAAAGAAGGGAGAAAGCACTACAATCACGATCAAGTAAGTGTTGAGAAAATTTAAGTTACAGACCCTGAACATGCACATGTTCACTATGTCAGTCGACATAGAGTCAAACACAGCCACGACTGCATCGAAAAAAAATGATGATCTTTTTAAGAAATTTTCAAACTTAGTTCTGGTAGGCCAAACATAGTCTTTTACATGCCCATGTTATTAATCATGTTTGCCTAAAGTTAAAAATTCCAGAGAAGAACACATTTGAAAACACACCCATGATTTAAGTGTACTCACTAAACATGATCTTTTACATGCTCGTGATCATGAACGCGATGCCTTTCTATTTTCAAAAGATTTAAACTCCAGTTTTTAAATATGGTCCTTTGCATGGCTATGTTTTAAAGCGTGTTTTACTAACACGGTCACTTTCACACCCATGTTTTAGACCATGTTAGTCCTCTATTGTTAAAATTTTTGAATTTCAGATGCCAAACACGGTTCGTTTAATGGCCGTGTTCACAAATGTGTTTAGCCAATATAGTTAGTATCACACCCGTGTTGTAACCTATGTTTTAGCTCTAAGTTTTAAAAATTTTTGGCTTTAGACGTCGAACATGGCCTGTGTTATGACATGTAGCAAAACATGTTTGATAAGTTTCAATGAACATGTTCTTGAACACACATGTGTTCATGGACATGTCGCGTAAATATATAGGGCCCATAATGAATTGTTGCTAGAAACCTTACCTTTTTCACACGGAACTCTTCCCCTTCTTCTGTCTTATGTTAGTGTTGTGCCCAAAAAGCCAATCATGAGATGATTGTATTTTTTGTACATTGAGTCATGATATTTTATTAAGGCATTAATCCAGCAATTATGTTCATTGTTTTGTTTCTGCGTAATGTAATAAACATAATTGTAACCCTAGAATAATGATATTCTTAAACGTCCCTAGTCTAGTATTATTGTGGAGCGGGTTGCAATAATACATAACGACTAGCATATGTAGAGACTAATATGAGATATGTAGTCTACATATGGGTACAAGTTGGAGAACTTGTGTACTGGACCGACCCACCATGAGAACACTTCATGGATCATTATATGAGTGTCATAAGTGATTCTCATAGTGATCATGGTATATGTAGTCCTTCGACCTGAGATCATCAAGGTTCCCTACATGTGAGTCACATACTTTGATACTTTCCTTTGTTGCTCATAACTGAGTGAACTTGGAGGAGGTCATTGGGTATGTCACATATCATGCGGAGGGATTTGTATGATCAAGATGAGATTTGTCCCTCCTATGTAACGGGAGTGATATCTTCGGGCCCCTTGATAGAGTGAGACTTAGAAAATGCATGGCCATGCTCAGATGAGTTGATATACGATATCAATGTCATCAGCTTAAGTTAGTTTACTCGGTAATCAAGAAACCAAAGATTGGGCTAGACGAGAGTGACACATTCCATGTCTCGTGCTTAGTCTTGATATCTTGGACGAAGGGACAATGACATATATCGGTGATGATCATAAAGGTTTAGTCGAATCACCAACAATCTTGTCACTTGGGTAGCAATGATGTATTGCTAGACACTGCTTATTGCTTATGATCATAAATGTGATTTATGATCATTGCCAATGTGGCAAGAGCCTATTGGGTCGCACACATAGAGCTGTTTGGATCATTAGAGTGCATGGGCTAATTATTTGGGTTATGGTTTCACTTTAATTTCGTATTAATAATGGGCCCAAGAGTTGAGCCATTTATTAAGCCCGAAATTAAAGCCTAATTGGATTAGGACTTTGAAACCCATTAGGCCTGGAAGTTGAGTTTCACTATAAATACAACTTTTAGTGAGAAATTCGCAGGTCTTCTTGCCCTAGCCTCCCAAAAGGACAACCGCACTTTTCTCTTGCAATTCTTTGGAGGACGCAAGCTAACACTGCGAGCGCAAGAGAAACGCATCTACCGGGACGTAGTGGAAGTGTGGTGATCCCGAGAGGCTCGTGTGGATACCATAGAGAGCTTGAACACGTCAACTGTTCAGGTTTTGTGATTCGACTCTACAGTTGAGTGAGAGATCTCAACCGAAAATTAGGTATGAAAATTTTCGAACACCCGATTTACCCCGTTTCACTTGGATCCTGGAGGGTTTTGGTTAAATTCCGCTGCGCTATTTGGCTCCCGAAACCCAACATCTTAAACCCCAAAACTTAAACCCTAGCTTGTCTATGTCCCGGGCAAGGTTTTCCTTCATCTGAGGACCCCATTAATGGGCCAGACTGTTGTTTTTACTATCTATTTCTTCTGGCCTTTCTCTACCAAGGTAATTTTCTCTTTCTAGCTTTATTTGAATTTTATGGATGATTTAGTTGATTTTTTCAAATTGGTAAGAGTTATTTGATGTTTTTGATTGATTTTTTTACTCCTATTATGGTTGGTTTTCAGGTTATGGCATGATTTTTGGTATGGATGAGTTTGGTTGATTATGCATTGGAAGATGAAGAGTTGGGATACAATTGCTTATGGAATTGGTGAATTACTTGCTATTGATTGATGTTTTCATACAATTGGATGTTGTTAATTAATTGATGTGGGTTTATGTTTTGAGTTGGACTTACTGCAATTATTATTTGAAATGAATTAAGAATGCTATAGGACTTGGTAGTCTTTTGGTATGATAGAGGAGTAGGTTTCTTATCCAATAAGAAAGTGCGTTTTGAAATGAATTAATATTTTTTCCTTAATCCTTATGCATTCAATCTTGGATATTAACCCTGATCACCATAGCACCTAGTTTGAATTAAGATATGCTATGTAGAGAATTTCAAATTAACTTATTTTAGAACTTTAATTCTTTTGATTGTGGATATATATTATTATTGGATTTAAGATTTCTATTGTGCTAGGAAATATTTCTACCATTTTCAGGATGATGAAGCACCCACCAAAGTTTCTTACTCACACCAAGAGGGCGGCTAAAAGGTTGAAGAAGACGTCCAACCCATTCATTGATTTCAAGGAGGATTTTTAGATTGACAAGTTTAATAGGCTTATAAAGAACTGGTCGCCAGCAAGACCATTGACTAGGACATCCTTACCTAATTGAATTGCTTAGAAAGGTCTGAGATCTTGTAGACTTTGATGGTGGTTTATTAGTATTCAATTACTAGAAGCTGATGTACAGTGAGCTCACCATTTAGTTTTTGTGTACGTTGGGAGTTCGATACAAAGAACATTAGCTGGACCAGACAGGATGGTGTCAGATTTAGGTTGGGCAAGATGAACAAATCCATGAGTGTAGATGAGTTTGGATGGAAAAGTGGGCTTTTTTTCTTAGAAGAACGTAGATACTGATCTATAGTAGTACTCCTTCACCTGCTGATTTTTTGAGGGAGATTGCTACTGATGTGGTGTGTATCAGAGGAAGTTGTCGAAGGCATCCAAGTTGAGATCTCCTGCTGTCTTCTACGTTCAATATCTGCTTGCATATTCTATTTCTAGACAAGGGGAAAGTGCTGGAGTTGTGACCAGGAGAGACCTATTTTACCTTCACTACATTATCCAGAGAGACCACTTCCATCTTCATCACGCCTTTACCTGGTGGGTTTGAGATATTGCCTGTAAGGTGAGGATATGTGTTATACGCATAAGATCATTCATTCCTAGGTTGGCAAAGAACATAGGCTCCCTTCCACAGGCAAAGTACTTATGCTATGGAGGCACTGTGTATGCATTTGGAAGAGGTCATGCATTTACATCTCATATGTCTTGGAGCTGCTGGACCTCCTGGTTATGTCCATTCTTCATTCTCATAACAGGGAGATGATCTTAAAATTATTTTCAAGTGCCCTCCAGTATGAACAGTCAGGAGCAGAGAAATGAGTCTGGGGGAGTGATATACGAGGTAGATGAGGTCGACACTATTATAACATTGACTGTTGATGCTATACGCCAACATGGGGAGTTACTATTGAAGGCATCACCATTGAGGAAGCTGCCAGTGAGGACATGAGGAAGTTGCTGTTGAGGACATTGTTGTTACTGAGGAGGAGGAGACCGGAGAGACTACTGCAAGAGTGCATATTGCTGACCCTATGATTGTGGGGTAAAGTACAAAGGTTGGGACTATTGAGGGTCCAGAGGCACACACATAGATAAAGACTGTTCCGAGTACTGCAGTTGATCCTCTAGCCACTGGATAGTCTCTGACAAGAGATGATTGATGAATTTTAGGGCATTTATTTTCTTTTTCATGTTTATGGATATTATCTGCTTTATTTTTCTAGTTTATGTTGCATATTATTATTGGAGCATTGGTGACTCCTTATTTTATTTGATTTTATACTTCTATTCTAGTAGTTATATTTCTATCCTTTATTGCTATTTTTGTTTTAATGATCATCTTTTCTATTTTCTTGAAAGCTTTTCACTATTGAACCTAAGGCCCAAATAATATTTATGGATCTCTTGGAATGATTGACATATGCGACAACAATTGAATTTTTCAGGGCAATATTAGTTTTTAATACCCCTCTCTTTTTCACTTTGTGTTTTCCATGTTTGTACATTGAGGGTAATGTAAATCTTAAGTATGGGGAAGTGGGTAGCGTAGGCCCTAAGTTTTCTTTTATTTTTAGTAATTTTTTTTTTGAAAAATTTTAAGTTTTTGACCTAAATTGTTTTTTTTCAATCATACTATTAAGCATGAGTTTATTAATGAAGAGTGATCGTTTATTTATTGTCTTGTGTTTTTAACTTGAGTATCAAGTAAGTGATTTTTTAGATCTTTCACGTTTGTACTTATTATTTTGAAGATGTTTTTGCATTTTACTATCAAGCTAATAGAAAATTGTCTTTTGAAGCTACTTTTGCATTAAGCTTTTGTGTTTGGTACACTATTCAAAACATGCTAGATTTGTAAGTTCTTATGTTTAAAATTGTGGTAAGATTGGTAATGGAAATGTGGTTAATTGTTGAATAATAAAAGAATAAAAATGGTATGGAATAAGTTGCTACTTCACTGTTTCTTCGTATTAAAGTAGGTTGGGGTTTTTTCCTAGGGTAAGAGTTGACCACAGCTTGAAAAAATGCTAGAGCTATGAGTATGATCAAAGATCACCTTGGATTGTGTTAAGAAATACTTGGATATAAATAATGCTACTATAGCGTATACTTGTTGGAAAGTTTAGCAACACATGAAGAGGAATGTTTGAAAAGGAAGAAAAGTAAATGAAAAGTTCAATCAATTGCCTAATTCCATGGATTGTGGTATGAATCGTTTTTGCATAATGAGTTTCAATTTGGTGTGGTTTATGCTTTTTACTTTGCATGAAAATTTGATATTTCCCCTGAGCTTCAAGAGATATGGGTTGCTAGCTTGAGAATGAATTGTTCTCATTAATTTATATTGTTTTAAAAGTGTTATATTGAAAGTGTTGAATGCTTGGTAGTCTTGTTAACTTCTCAAGACCCTTAAAGTCTCAATCCTTTCATCTATCTTTTGTTTCTCAAGAGTATGACCTTATTTTTATCTTTCAGATTTTCTTTTTATAGTATGCATGAGGGTAAGAAAAATTTCAAGTGTGGGGGAAAAATATGATGTGCTTATATTTATACATGTTTTTTCTATATGCTTTTCCTTGATAATTGCTTGTCTTTTGATATATGTTTTTTTTATAGGAACTAGTGCTTAATTAATTTACATATTATTTTCAAGTATTATTTCAGCTTTTTTATGGGTAGAAAGGATATTGCATGAATTTTGGAGTTGAATTACAAGATTTTACAGAAATTGGAGTAAACAAGGCTTCAATCACGCCCATGTTAGAACCAAACATGCCAATATTGACCTGTTGCATGCTCGTGTTCATTGTCACACCCATGGTTCAGACTGTGTTATTAAATGTTCATAACTTTTATGTTCTAGAGATGAGACATGTCCTTGAACATGACTGTGTCCATGCCCATATTTGCATGCTATTAGGATTTTCTCAAGTTATTTATGTTGAATCAGAAAAGAGAATAGGAAGAGGTGAAAATACACAAAAATAGAGTTTAGGTTTCATAGTAGAAGGCTGGCGGAGGTAGGTCGGATGATCAACATCGATTAGTTCGCATTAGAGCAAGGATTTCTGGGAGGAGAAGAATTTCAGAGATGGAGTATTCTATTCTTAGTTTCTTTTTGTTTTTGTTGTGCTTTTGTATTGGCATGATGAGATAATTTCTCTACTCATGCTTACAGCAGATGAACCCTAGGATGATATTGCTGTTATGATTACTTTTGGTTTAATATAATTTTGGTTTTCTTATGATTTGTCCAATGTTCTTTAATGTGTTGATTAATAGTAACTAACCTATTAATTCAATGTTGAATGATGAACATATGTAGGTAGTATTCCATATGTTTGTTGTGGATCACCATTAAGTAAAAAGGATAGTGTCATAGTAGGGAGTAATAGATCGGCATAATACTTTTAGACTAGGATGAAACATAATAGTTGGGTTACAGAACTAATAATGCATTCTTAAAAGTGCAGTAGGATAGGACTAAATGCTTTATCAGTAACTTAGTAATAAGGATTAGTAACTGGGAGTAATAAGGAGCTAATCTATCTAATATACTACTCCATGGTCCAAGTTAACAATATGCTTGTTAAACCCAAAGAAAGAATAATGCAATAGATTTCTATGGGGATTCATATCTAAGCTTGACATATCTTGATTGTTGATTGCTTGAATTGTTTTCTATTGTTAGTAGTATTTAATTATTTATTTTATTGCATTAGTTAGTTAGTTTAGTTTAATTCTTAGTTAGTTAGATAAATAATCCCTTTAATTGTCAGTAAGATAATAGAGAAATGTTGAGTACAATAGATAACTCCATTCTATGGGAAAAATGATCTTGATACTTGCCACTGCTATACTTGAATGATATGTGCACTTGCTTGTGAGTTCATATATATAATTTTAGAGAGATTTGACATATCCAAATTAAGAATTAAATAGGTGTAGTGGGAAGATTTTTGTGAACTATGAAACCACATCATTGGGATACCTTCAATTGAGGATAATAGAAGAGGATATTCCCAAAACAGTCTTTAAAAGAAGACATGGACATTTTGAGTATACTGTATTGCCTTTTTGTTAACCAATGCTTCTACTTTTTTCATAAATCTAATGAACTGGGTGTTTAAACCCTATTTTAAACAACTTTGTTGTGGTTTTCACAAATGATATTTTGGTTTAATCAAAGACAGAAGAAACATAAAACCATTTGAAAATGGTATTAAGAACTTTAAAAGAACACCAACTCTATGGAAAGTTGTCTAAATATCACTTTTGGACATTAGAGATATATTTCTTTGATCACATTATCAATGGGCAAGGCTTATCTATAGACCCATAAAAAGTTAGAGTAGTGAATGAATTGAAAAGACTATATAGTGTGAAGGAAGTCAAAGGTTTTCTAGGCATGGCTGGGCATTATAGAAGATTTATGCCTAAGTTCTCAAAACTAGCTTCCCCTCTCACTCAATTCACCAAGAAAAATCAAAGGTTTTGAATGGAATGACCAATGTAAAGCTAGTTTCCAAGAACTAAGAAAAGGATGATTGAAGCAGCACTTCTTATATTGATATACCCTCATAAACCTTATGATGTTTATACTGGTGCTTCATTTTTGGATCTAAGGTGTGTCTTAATGTAAGACAAGTAAGTAATTACTTATGGCTCAAGATAACTAAAAAAAAAAAAACCTAGTATACGACTTAGAATTGGTTGCTATTATCCATGCACTCAAACAGTGAAGACATTATTTGTTACGAAGCACATTTTAAATCTTCACTAACCATAAAATTTTAAGATATATTTTTATTCAAAAAGAGCTAAACATAAGGTAGAGAAGATGGCTTAGATACATGAAAGATTTTGACTACATCATTGAGAATGCTTTTGAGAAAGGAAATACAGTAGTAGATACCTTGAGTAGGAAGTGCATTAGGGTTGTTAGCCCTGGAACTAAGTGTGGAAAATGATGAGAATAGCGTGGCCGTTTTATGTGTGAAGTGGTTGAATTAGGAACAGAACCAGCTGTGTACTTTAAGCATACAACATAATTGGATTGAAGAAATAAAGTAAGCTTAAGCTAAATTCCCTAACTTAAAAAAAAGTGTCAAGTGAGGATAAAGGAAAGCTTTATAAGGGCATTTGCTATGAACAAGGATTACTGAAGTTTCAAGGAAGATTGTATGTTCTTGACTTGCTTAATCTTAAGGAGCAAATACTTTGTGAGGCTCATACAAGCAAGTTCTCTATACATTTAGGCTAGGGAAAGATGTATAGAGACCTAAGACCCTATTTTTGGTTACCGAGATGCAGGAAAGATATAGAGTTGCTTCTAGCCAAATGTCTAACCTACAAGAGGGTTAAGATAGAGCATCAGAAACCCTTTAGGACTCTACAACCTCTACCTATCCTTAAGAGGAAGTAGGGCTCAGTAACAATGAAATTCTTGTGTGGTTTGTTATTGACGAAGAACGGACATGACCCAATTTGGGTTGTGGTTGATAGACTAACAGAGAAAACTCACTTTTTACCCATGAAGCTCACTAACTCACTAGATAAATTGGCCTATTTGTATACCAAAAAAGTAGTAAGGCTTCATGAGATCCTGGATAGATTGCATCAGATAGAGATCCTAGATTTATATATTGGTTTTGGAGAGCTTTCTAACAAGCTTTAAGAACTAAAGTCCATTTGAGTTTAGCTTATCACCCTAAAATAGATCAGCAATCTAAGAGGGTAATTTAGATCCTATAAAATATGCTAAGAAGTTGTGTGCTAAACTGCAAAGTAGATTAGAACTAACACATACCCTTAATTGAGTTTGCATACAAAAACAACTATCAGTCAGTGATAAAAATAGCTCCCTATAAAGCTCTATATGGAAGAAGATGTATCACCCCTCACTACTAGATGGATCTGAAAAATAAAGATGAACTAAGACAAGAAGTTATTCATGAAACAACAAGAGAAATCAAGTTAGTGTAAGAAAGAATGAAAGCAAAAAACCATATAATAGAAAGCTATGTGAACCCAAGGAGAAAGGAACTAGAGTTTTGTGTTGGAGAAAAAGTATATCTTAAAGTGCATCCTGTGAAATGTGTTATATGATTTGGAAAAAAAAAGTAAGCTAGCCCCAAGATACATAGGTCCCTATGAAATCCTATAAAGGATAAGGGGGTTGGCCTACAAACTTGGTTTACCTTCTAACATAGAACACAAACATAATGTGTTTCATGTTCATATCCTCAAGAAATATTTGCATGATCCTACACATGTCCTACAACCAGAAGTAGTACCCTTAGAACCCAACCTTAGCTATGAAGAAAGAACATCAAGATTTTGGCAACAGATATTATAAGGTTAAGAACTAAGTTACTCCCAATGGTTGAAGTACAATGGTCCAAACATAGTATGGAGGAGGCAACTAAGGAGGTTGAAACAGAAATGATAAACTAGTACCTTTAAGAGTTTTCGAGACTAATAGCAAATTTGGAGGACCAAATTTTTTAAGGGTGATGGAATTTTATATACATGCATTTCTCATTGAGGATTGGTGAGCTATGATAGAAAAGGTGAGCTCACTAATATGAAATTAGTAGTTATCTATAACTTATGATAGCTATAAAGTACAATAATTCCATACAAAATATATGTATATGTGATAAGATTAAAACCTGGCAAGCTGTAGCTATAATAAGCTAGTTGCAAAAGAAAAGGGCTTAGTTATAATGAGACTAGAAATATTAGGCTAAGTTGAAGGGACTAGAATGCGAATGGGGAAAGAATTAAGGATAAGTCTATCACAAGCAATGTGAACTGAGGACTGAAGTGCGTATTTGGACCTTACTCATGGGTTTGACTTACCCTTCAGCTAACATGATGGCAATGTATGCAAAAAAGAGATTGAAGGTGTTTCTTCTGGCCAAGGACACCATTGAAGTTCTATTACTTGCCTAAGAGTTCAAATCGGGAAAGAACCAGGGGAATGACCTATAACCTATCGAGTTAAGAATGAAGAAACTTGAAAACTAGCTAATTGAGTTCACAAGTAACCTAGAAACCCTGGTTAAGGCCTAACCAAGAAAGGTTTCAAGAGCTCATTGTACTTTCTATGGTTGATTATTATATTGGAGACTGTTGGTCTCATTGTTTGTTTGGTTGGGTTAGTGTCTCATGATTCCAGTATTTGCATGATTTATTTGTATTATTGTGAATACTAATTTGTTTTCTAGTGCAGGACAAACCTCACCTTCTTATTGAGTTCAAGATTCTAGAACTCATCCCTATTGTCTTTCCTTGTTGCAGGGGAAAGGAAAGAAGAGGCTAACTTGCTTCCTAGTGTTGTAGTGGTGTTATTTTGCAAGTATGATTTGGAATTAAGACTAAGAATGGTACCTATGGTTATGAGACATTAAGTGTTTAATTCTTGCAATGTGTAGTGCACTATATGAGCATAATGTGCAAGAAGGTGTCAAGTGTAGCTTGGAATGTTGAGTTACTTGAGAAAGGCTTCTGTGAAGGGTTTTGTCACAAGCTAGTTATTACTTATGTATAAGGATTAGACTGGTTTTGTACCTAAGCAACAACATAACTAAATCAAAACAATTATGATTCATTTTAGCATCTTTACGTGGATGTTCTAAAGTATATGAATGTTGCTCAGAAAGACTTTTGAGTGTGACATGAATAGATGGGGTCAACTTGCTTATCTTAGTACAATTATGGCTTTCATTGATTACCTTAGATTTGTTAATTGAATTCATTAAGTGCAAAGGATAAGATGAGGGAAGGAATGAGCTACCATAAAAAATATGCTAGCTTTGACTGGGTCATTGATCCCTTTGTTTGATCATTCAGAAGACTTGTTGTGATTAGCCAAACCTGCAATCTTTGTAATTAAAAGATGAATAAGATGGGTAAGACAAAAAATTAAGCTCCCAAGCGATAGAATCATCTATTGTACTTTTCTATCAGTAAGTTGGGTAGATATATGTACAAGTTCGAGCATGGGTTTGACTTTTAGGATTTGGGCATAAATTGCAAATTTAGCATTTTTCTCATTGTCATTATGTCAAAACTAGCTTAACTACCAAGTTTCATCCATTAGTTCATGAATATTGTCAAGATAGTGGATTAAAAGCCCAATCTTAGAAATTGTCTTACTTAAAAAAATCATTGATGGCTGGAGTGGTTATGCCATGGCCATATTGATACTATAAACACATTGTGTTTATGAATCTTTGACAAGGGTGCATAGTGTGGGCATAACAGTAAACTGGCACTACTTTTGGATTTGATGAGAGCATCAAGCTAACAAAAAGCATAAAGATAGATAAAGCCACACTAGTTATTGGACCACTACAATGTCGTGTACAGCTCATTCTACAGCATCTTCTCCCTTTCTGGACTCTCCTTCACTCTAGCACCTTGTTCCTCTTCTTCAAATATTGTTGTTCTTCCTTATCGTCAATATCACCGAAGACAGTCATCGTGCAGTTTACCTGCTAGATATTCCACTCTTTGATGATGATTGCTCACACATAGTCGCGCAACATCTTAACCTCCAACTCTAGCAGTCGCTCGTACTGCATCATATAATTGATCCAACGGTCTAGATCACTGAGGAAGGGCATTGCGATTCTCATTTCAAATTGATCTTGTAGCTATTTTTTTATTGGATAAGGAGGGCAGGAGAGAGAGATTTAGGAATGGGAAAGAGGATGCAGGATGCAAGCCATAGCACCATCACAACTGAGGCTTATATCCAGATAATGGTGAGACAAAGAAGACTCTTGAGCTAATTTGACGTGAAAGAAGTGCGAATAGAAAAACTATAAATAGTTAGAAAGTGTGGGTGCAACGTGTAATCTAAGAGTTTTTTATCCTCAGCCTAATACGGTAATTGGACATTTATTATTTACTAGAAAATTTTTTAAAAGGTAGTTAAATATTACTCCCTTCGTCCTAATTTACTTGAAACGTATTTCTTTTTGAGAAGTCCCAAAAGGTTGAAACGTTTCCTCTTTTGGAAAAGTTTAAACAATTAAATAATCATTTTACACGAAACCCAATAAAGATTCTTTTTTTAATCTCCACTCAATCTCTCACTGCACAAAACTCAAAAAAGAATATTTTCTTTTTTAATCATTATTTAAACTTTTACTACATAAAAAAATAACACAAATTATATACACCTTAATCTCCGTGTCGAGACAAATGTTTCATCTAAAATGGGATGGAGGCAGTATTATTTTTACATATAGAAATTATTTTATCATATTGTTTACTATTCCACCCATTTCATGTTTTTATCTCAATTTTTTTTAACTAAAATTTGAATTTATTTTAATTATGATATTATTTACTAGAAAATTTTTAAAATTATATTTAGAAACTATAAGTTTTCATGTATCATCTGTACATTAAAATTCTTGCATTTATATAACAAAATATAAAGATAAAAAATTATAGATTAATTTCTATGACTAGGGTATGGTGCAAAAATATGAGATGGAGAGGATAACTGAAATTTAACAAGCAGTAAAAAAAATTTAAATTTTTATAAAAATATTTTTTTATTAAATTTTATTTTTTTATATTTGGTGAGGAAAAAATTTATAAGTATTTTTTTACTTAAAATTATAATTTAGTTAACCTTAAAATAAATATAGTATTGGATTTTAAATGAAATCAATTCTAGAAAATATAATGTTTATATATTTTAAATAAAGTTGAAAAAAATAAATTTTCAAAAATAAAACATAATAAAGCCCTAAATTACAGCTACTCAAGTTTTATAGTGGTCCAATTTGATAAGTTGTAATCTGAGATCCAAGATCTGGCTCCCGCTCCTCTGATTAAATTACATTCGTTGTCTATCGTCAAATATAGCCTAAATTGGAAAAGGGATAATGAATGGGAAAATTTTAGGGAATTTCATAGTCTTGTCTTTGACACGAATCACATTCTATTCGTATGACATTCCAACAAATTTTAGTTGTTACTATGGGTATATATAAATTCATTAATTATTTTTTATTTTTTATTATAAGAGGTCTTTATTTTAGATACTTTAATATATAGTCTACATTGTATCCTACCCAACCCTATCTAAACCCTTATTTAATGTAAAAAAGTTAGAAACATTTATTATTTAAATCAAAATTTAAAGCCTAATCAGCTATAAAAAAAATAAGGCATAAATACCTATTACTCCCCTGAACTATGGTGACTCGGACAGTTTGCTCCCTAAACTATAAAGTTGATCAGTTCGAACCTTGAACTTTGGAAAATCGAACACTTTAGTCTTTTGACTCAGAAACCTAACATTTGTGAAACGTTTGTCCATTCATAAAAAGGAAAAATTATGTAATAGTCACATAAAATTATATTTTCTCTTTTTCCCACCCTCAACTTTCATGTCCAACATTCAAACCACCATCTCCAACACCCAATTCCACTTATCAGGCGTTCAATTTCATCCCTTCATACCTGTCTCTAATCTCTCCATCATGGCCACCAAACCCCATTTGCAGAGCTATCGAAACGAGGGAGGCAACCTCACTCCCACCATGTCCGCCACCATTTGATCAAATTACAAATCTTCACGTTGACACAAATGGTGAACCTCGTTCCAACGATATGGCCCTGGAGGTTGTAGGCAAGGCTAATTTAGTGCTGCAGTCATTGATGAGGTAGAAGATGCAGCTGAGCTTGAGGACTACGAAGAAGCCGATGAGGATTCCACTGAGGTTGTCGACAACGGTATGGGTGTGGAAGACGGCCACTTGCTTCGGCAGCCATATCTTCTTGTGGAGCCAATGGTGGTGAGGCAACTGTTTGATTTGCAGAGGAAGGAGAACCACAGAAGGATGCCGATGGTGGTGGAGCAAGGAGAACCCAAATTGATCCATGGTGGAGCTAGGTATAAAGGGTCAGAATTGAATGCCTGATTGGTAGAGGAAGGAGAACTACGGAGGGATGCCGTTCGGTGGTCATGATGGCGAAAGTGGAGGTGGGTATGAAAGTTTAGGTGAACCACGGAGGAACACCCGATTGGGTGCTGGAGATGGTGGTTTGAGTGTTGGGCATGAAAATTTAGGGTGGGAAAAAGAAAAAAATATGATTTTGTGTGACTATTTCATAATTATTCCTTTTTATTAATGGACAGACGTTATCACAAACGTTAGGTTTCAGAGTCAAAGGACTAAAGTGTCTGATTTTCCAAAGTTCAAGGTTTGAACTGATCCACTTTATAGTTCAGGGGGTAAACTGTCCGAGTCACCATAGTTAAGGGGAATAATAGACATTTAGGCCAAAAAATAATGAGTATCATGTGAATAAACCAATAGATCTATTGAATATAATCTCTTTATTTTTTTTTACTTAGCATCAGATATATAAGTATAGAATTTAAAGAAAATATTATTATCATATATAAACAGAAGAATATAAAATCAACTTGTTCAGGGCCTAAAAAGGCAACCAAATTAGATAGAATGATAATGTATAGGATTAGGGAAGAGGAAAGGACTAGCGACGGGGCTGGTGTCCCTAAACGTCAACAGAAGTGGCGCTTGGGGACAATTCCTTTAATTTGAATAGACCCTTCGGCCTCATAAAAGCTATTCGCAAATATAAAATACTACCGAATAATTTGGAGGAGGATGCCGATGTGATGCTATTTGTATAACCATTATGGATGGTTGTTGGTTTTCGGGACAAACCAAGAATCGACCAATTGTTAAATCTTGGCCCATTTTAACATTAAAAAAACCATAAAAAAAAGTTTAAACTGATGCTCGCAAAGTGGCATAATATATTTTTTCCCCGTTACTTTAATTAATTGATGAAAAGTGAAAACAACCATGTGTACGCATAAGATTGTTAGGTCTTTCTTTCTAATATAGAGAATCATATCTTGCCATACAAGATTTGTGAGAGAATGAAGAAAGAGTTGCTTGTGTTAGTGATTTGGTATTAAAGAATTGTGCGGGGGGGCTTGTATCGTAGATAGGTTTATAATAAGGTCTAACATTAAAGTACTTGGATGTTGATTAAATAAATTAAATAATCCGTATTAATGATTGTGATATAAAATGTAGCTTTTAGGAAGTGATTTTGCGCAATCTTTGTTGATTATGGTCTCATTTGAAAATAATTTTTATAATTAGTGTTAGAATTTTGAATAATTTATTAACAATGGAGTTGAAATCATATAAACTAGGATATAAAAACTATCCTTAAATAATTAGATTTTTTAACTCTAACACTAATAACTGATACTAATGTTAAACGAGACATATGTATTATCTCAAACTGTAGTATAGTTGCATATAATCTCTAATAATAAAGGCTGAAGGTTGATTTCCCACTGAAGAAAAATAATTTGGGTCTTTTTTATGTGAAATTTTTAGTATTTGAAAGTTATTACTATATCTTTCTATTTATCACTTATATATATATTTTTAAGAAAATTTAATTTTTCATAATTTTTTCACCTTTTCCCAAGCAAAAATAAAATATAAAAAATACATGATTTTGCGAATAAATAAATAAATAAAAGCGCTTTCCAGAAAATTCTGTACTTAAATTAACGTAAAAAATTTAGAAAAAATACATATGTATAAAGACAAACACTTTTAATGTCTTCAAAATATTTTAAGATAAATCCAGAGCTTTGTTCCACGAAAGGTAATGCTAACCCCAGTCTGTAACTTATTTTAATATATAAGTCCTTGAATTGAACCTTTAAGCCCTTTTCAGTCGAATTAACTCGTTTATAATTTTGGTTGATTAAAGGTAACTCTAGTCCCTTCTACTCGAACTAACTTCCATTAGTCATATATTTCTTCATCTTTAGGCTGATCTCCCCTAAATGAAATAGTGACCTGCCACCCGGACAAGTGTTAAGTAGAAGGATTAGGGATGAACTAATTCATTAATTGGGGGTTAGAGGTAATATATAATCGATTCGGTTTGGCATCTTTGAAATTGTACGTACCCAATTTGCATGAGATAATTGGCCAAAAAGAAATTGTATAAGATAACGTACAAAAAACTTCTGCTGAGCAACTGTGATAAGGCTTTTATTATATATTAAAGAAGCCCTTAAACTAATGCATATATTCTACTTTGACTTTGGATGTATGGGAAAAGTTGCACTTTCTACGCACAATTATAGTTGGTGTCACACATTCACTTCCGTTGTCTGAAAACCTACACTTATACCACCGGTGGTGCATGTAATTTTACACCTACTCGTTGAACAGATTCAAAATGACATCAAGCAAATAAAAAACTTACCATCATAATCTTTTATCTCACATTATTATTTATGTTAAGATGTGTATATTATTGTTTTCACAAATTAATAATTACTATGTATAATTTTTCAGTTTTGTATCTTATTTTCTTTATATTTTACTGTATACAGATAAATGAAATACTGACAACATAGGAATGTGAATGAGAGGGTTTATCTTTGAATTTTAGCATTATATAAACCCTTACTTGATTATGAAGTGAGCTTTAAAATTTTAATGAATATCATCAAAGATGTCAACATATTCGAGAGTTAAAAATAAAAAGAGTTCAAAAAATCTCTTATTTAAATACGAGAGATTTTCTAACTTAAAGTTGCTTAAAATTTACATATGGAAGTAGCTGAAGTATTGCTTAGATTACATGATAAAGCTCACTTTATCGTTTCTATCGTATACCTTCCCCTCAATTTATAATATTTTCGAAAAGTTAAATTTGTTTTGGTAAGAAGCAACTTAAAAAGTCATCAATTCATACAGTTAAATAAATTTAAAAGGTGACTGCTACTTACTTTAACCAGATTTATCATTTCTTGTATCTTAGAGTACTTGTTGATATCAAATTGAAAACTGAAATATGGATATTGGTTCAATGACTTGTTCAAGCTTTCAACAGGCCTTATGTCCCAGCAACCTTGGTCGTAATGGCATAAATATCTCCTTATTGGGAAGTAGCTTTCAACAGAACTTTAAATAGTTTCATCTAATTGGGAAGTAAATATTTCCTTATTTCATAATACTTTTTTTCACTTTTTGACTTTTAAAATTTGATTTTGACACAATTTTTTTCGTATATTAACTATTTTACAATGATCAAAGAAAAAACCATTTTTCAAAATATGGTGAAGTTCTAGTCTAACCCCTAAACTATTTAAAGTACCATACTTCAACCAATGAATCATAGGAATGTAAACAAACAGAACGTTCAATGAGCTGTTCGTGAATGATTCTATGGGAGCTCATTTATTTAGTTAAAAAACAAACTCAAACAAAATGTTATGTACATGTAAGTTAAACACAAATGACCACATAATTTTTTTTTCATTCGTTTATGTTCACGAACAGTTCGGTTAATATTTGTTTTTATTCGTTCATTTATTTGTTTGTTCATTTGTTCACTCATTATTTTTGGTAAATTCATTTATTTATAATATTTTTCTTTTGTTGGTTCATTCGTTTGCTTGTTTATATTTATTATGATGTTCATGAACACATATATTCATAGTGTTCGTGAATATATTTTTTTAATAATGTTTAGGAACATATTCATTTGTTTAGTTTATTTGATTGATAATAATCTTATAATAATCTTATTATTAGTGAATAAACACAAATGAACATGAAGACATTGATTTGTAAATGAATGAATGTGAAAAGAGAAATCTGAAATCGTTTATTATTTGTAGTCGAATCCTTTATAGTCCAAACAAATTAACATGGGTATCCAAGTGCCTACTGTTGCACCTTTGAGGGCTTGGACTTAGGCTAATTTGACCCCAATACCCAAGTAATATTAGATTAAGAAAGGCAAAAATGATTTGTGAACAACTAATTTCTTCAAATTGGCCTAAAATTTGCCACAAACTTCATTTCTTTTTTCAAATGAACCACCAATATTTTTGACTCGGTTTAGATCGGCCACTCATCATTAATTAAAGGCCTCAGACGTAAGATCCCTACCCCTTAAACTTTACAAACTCAAACACATTACCTCTCAAACTTTAACTCAAGTTGATTTGCCCCTCAAACTTTAAAAAGTGGGACATTTTACCCCCTCAACCCATTTAATGAAGCACATGTCATCATGTGCCTTATTGTTGTTGTAAAACTAATGCTTTTAGTTATATGGGGACTGAAATGAAAGACAAAATGAAAGGAAAAGGGTTTTCCCACATAATTGCAATTTTGATCATTAAAGGGATTGTTATTTATTTTTTTTGTTAATTAGAATAAAAAGAGAAATTAAAGTAAATGAGAAAAGAAAAATCACCGGGTTGCCATCCTGTGCATCTATTCGACTATCCTAAGATGGACCTTGATAATAGACAACCTTTTGAACGATGTGGCTAGTTCCCGAATGCTCACAATGTCTTCTTGAACTTCCATATGAACCGACATGTACTATGTGATTTGGAAGAAACCCTGCATACAGTCTGTGAACATAGTACAGGAATACGGTTCATAGTCACAAACCTTAAGGCTTCCTTAATTTCATGAATTTCTGAGGCAAGTGTAGAGGAGAATTGCCTTAAAAAACACTATTGGGCTTGAGAGCCTTGATCTGGGAAACAGTGAACCCACGTTGCCACACCTAAATTAGAATTGCAATGCCATGCTCCATCCATAAAAAAAATAAAATCTAAGGGGCCTATTGACAACTTTCATTTCCCCAAGTTTTGAAACTAGAAGGATGAGGTGGCTGGTGAAGCTACATCATAAAGCATTTTTGCTCTCTAGTAGCTTCAATATCTTTTTGGAGATATATGGAGAAAATGATTTGATTGGGAGACATCTGATCATTTTTAAGATTGTAGCACTATAACTCAACCAAATACTTCACAGCATAGTAATGATCAAATTAATCTTAGCTTTTTGATCTACCAAATGATGCTGAGTCGAGTCAAGGTTTCATTTCTTAAAGTTTTTATTTTTCGTAGAACTTATCAATCCTTGAGTTTGTGACCAGACCATTGTTGAATCTTTACACTAAAGGAACATATGGCTTATGTCCTCCTCCTCCTCACCACATTTAGAGAATAAAGGTGATAGAACAACATTAATCTTGCATATAGCTGACTTTGTTAGGAAAGCATTAGAGTAGCACTTCCAAATAAAAGTTCTAAACTTTCGAGGAATGTTCACTGCATATATTTTACGAAGGAATTTACGAAGATCTGCTGAAGGATAAACTACTGAGGTGGAGCAACTTGCCCATCTAGGTTAATGCATGCCCTTTCTTAGTGGTGTAAATACCATCTCCTGCCTCTTCCTACACTAGCCAATTTTTTTTTGCTGTATTTCATCGGGTGCTATCAGTAATACTTCGAATAATGTCCTCTGAAAAATATTTGGCTAGTACTTCCATGTTCCAAGATCTTGTGTTCAGATGCAATAAATCAGCCACCAAGAGAGGCCGAGTAGGCCTAAGCAATCTTGGCATGCAATTTTGCAAGTTGTCAAGGTTAACCCATGGGATCCAATAGTCTTTCTTGACATCAATGGTTTTCCCATTTCCAACTAACCAACATAGATCAAATTCAAGGAGTTGTGCTCCAAGAACCAGCCTCTTCTAGATCATAGTAGGATTATTACCAATCTTCGCTTTCCATAAGAATCCTTGTCTCCCATACTTAGCTTTGAGGACCTTTAACAGCAAGGATTAGAATCCTTATGCTTCAGTCTCCAAAAAGTTCTAGCTAGTAAGGCTTAGTTAAATAGCTTTAGGTCTTGAATGCCCTGACCATCGGCTCCCTTAGGTAAGGTGAGATGAAATTTGTCACGGAAATGAATACTATGCTCTTGCTCGGCCTCTTTCCACCAAAATCAGATCATTGATTTTGTCAATTTATCAATCACAGTGACTAGGACATGAAATAAGGACATAGTGTAAACTGGGAGTGATGATAACAACACTTGGATTAATGTAAGACATCTTGCCTAATTTAAAAGTTTCCCCTTCCAAGCAGCTAGCTTCGTCTCAATACAATTGCTTAAAAAATCGAGTGATGCCATTTTGGACAAATCAAAATCAAAAGGAATCCCCAAGTACCTTCTAATTACGTTATTGACTAAGATAGGGAGAATTTTCTTGAAAAGGTGAATAAAGCATTGGGGAATATTTTTGGTTAAATGCCACTTGGATTTCTAATAGTTAATCTCTTGTACCACTATTTTTTTTATAGAACTCAAAAGTTCCTTGACATGGGTTGATTACACATTATGGCAGAAGAATATAAAGCAGTTGTCAGTGAAAAAAGATGATTAGTAGTGGCTCCAACATGCTTGCCTTCAATCCAGCAAAAACAATCAAAGCTTGCTAACCCGTAGGAAATTGGAAAAAGCTTCACAACATAAAAAGAACAATTAAAGAGATAGTGGATCACCTTACCTTAAACCTCACTTTGGGTTAAACCACTTCATAGGACTCTCATTTTCCATGACCAAGAATAAAACTATGGTAATTGTATGATGAGGTTAATCCACATCATTAGGAGATTCATCTTTAGCAAAACAACCTAGATGAAACTCCAATTAAGCTTATCATAGGCTTTCCTCAAGTCTAATTTTATGGTTGCTTTATAACCCCTTGGCCCACTTATCTTATTCATTGATTTAATAGCCCATAATAGTTCCTAGGTTATAATGATATTGTCCTGAATTGAACAACTTGGAATGAAGGGGTTCTATTACCTTGAAACCAAGCTATGGAGGAGTGTTTTAAGCCCATTTTCCAACAATTTGGATGCCACTTTGTAGATACTATTGGACAAACTGATCGGCTGGTAATCTTGTATTGATTTTGGATGATGGACTTTTGGGATAAGTGTGGTAATGGTAATGGTAATGGTTTTGTTCAATTCCTTTGGAAAGTAATGACATTGAACACAAGCTCTCAGAGCATTGATGATGGACAACCCCATGAATGACCAGTATTTTTTGAAAACTACCGGTTGAAGGCCATCTAGAGGCCTTGACATTTCCTAGTTGAAAGGTAGCTTGTCTAATCTTTACCACTAGAGATATGTTATTGCCATTATGGATGTGTTATTGCCATAATAGGTGTAAATGAGTCAAGCCCCTTATCGAACAGTTTGAGCTTGGGTGCAATTTTTTTGCTTCTGAATTGAGCTAAATGGGCCTTAAGCCCAAACTTGAGCTACATCCCAAATTCAAATGCTTAACAAGTCAAGCTTTGAGCTAGATAATATTCAACTTGAATCCTTACCAAGCCTATTGAACCATTAAACCAAGTCCAAGCAAATCTTCAAGCTCATTTATTGAGCTCGTCGAAATTGAGCTAGAGCTCGAGCCTAGTTTCAAACATGGGGTGTTTGGGCTTAACTTAGGCCATCTTTACCCTTAATTTTAACTGGCAAAATAAAAGATATACGATTATTGTTTGACAAAGAAGATAATTGCAAAGTGAAGAAAACCATTTAGTCCAAACTCAAACTTTATTCATCAATACAAATTATCTTAATATTTTCTTGCCAAAAATAATAAATTAAAAAGAAAATAAAAAAATAAAATTTTAAAAAATGAAGTAAAAGCAAAGGCCTCCAATATTTTCTTAAACAGGTAAACTAAAATACCTCAATAAAATCAAGCATCATATCCAGAAAATCAAGTCAAAATGAATTGTAAATCCAAATATGATTTCGAGCAAGAATGTTAAAATACCAAAACTTAAGCACTTCATACCAAATTGAGACCACAAAGACATAAGTTGATCAAAAGCTCATGAAAAATGAAGTAACCCTAAATAGAATTGAAGGTTGAAGAACATGATTATTTGCTGACAGAAACATAATCACAGTGGTGTTAATCATTTTAAGGGTATGTTAAACAAAGCTAATGAAAGTGCCTTGATATCTGATATGAATCTAGAAGGAACACTCAAGGATGTCTAGTACCAATTTAAGATAGCTAGTAGACCTACTATAAGGAAGAGAGCTAAAGAGAGAGCTCAAGCACTTTATGGGTTTATCATTTGCTATTTCATAGAGAATGGACTTATATCTTCATATGGAGCTGCTGGAATAGTCAAGGAGTTATATTGGAGAGGTGGCACAGCTTGGTGCTCACTCTTAGAGTGCGAAGACATACAAAATCACAAAGGAGCTCAAAAGTACACTCGAGAGTGCACCTTTGAAGGCTCCTTGAAGACTTTCTTGCACCATTTTGTTCTTCTTTGTGTGGGGAAGGTTTAGACATCTTACCAGTAGACTTAAACTCCTTTACAAAATAATAGATGTCCCTTTTTAGAGTGTTTCAGCACTTCTTTATAAAAGCAAAATTATAGCCATCAAGCCTTGGTGCTTTTGAGCTGCCATACTGATGAAAAACCACACAGGAATAGCTCTTAGAATCAATTAGAACAAATGAAGAATTCTAAATACTTGGTCCACAAAGACCACACAGTTCTTTGAGCACCAAATGAAGTTCACACAAAGTAATGAAAGAATAAATCTTTAGCAATTGTTTATTGTATTCGAATAATCTGAATTGTGCAAGCTAGAATTCATCATTCTTAAAGTAGTATGCAGGCCATGTAGTTCACTTCTCCTAGCAAAGAAAGAAAACAAACCCTATGTAGGACTATAATTCCTAAATCAACTACAATACTCACAAAACACCCATAATACTAGAAATATGGCTAAGTTCAGCCATAAACTTAAAAATCAGACCTAAATTTCAACCTAAATAGATAAATAGGCTAAAATATGCTAAATTATACATGTTCACACTAGCTCAAGCACAAGTGACCAAATATGGTAACTCAAAGGTTTAGCAGACTAAGCTAGTCCCTGTGCCAGCTCATGTGAACTCAACCGGGTGCACCTAAAGTGGCTCGAGTGGACCAATGGATCCAAGAGAGTGTGTGCTAGGTCTAGCCCTTAACACCTTGAACCATGGTCATGTCCTGGGGTGCACATGTGGTCCAGGGTGTATGCTTCATAGGTGTATGTGTGCTCCAATGGTGCATGTAGACCTTGTAGCTAAAAAAAATGCACTATGGTGTTTCTTGGTTCTTTGATGGACTAAATGGCATGCCATGGTGTTCATCATTGTCTCCATCTCTATGCTTGAAATGTTACAAAACAAGCCCAAGCAATGTCTCTTCAAGATCCTGAGCTCTCTTTCTTGTCATAGGTCCATGAGTTATCCTTAAAGGGTCCTTTGCCATACTTGATCTATTGTCATCACACATTCCCAAACACCTTCCTTAATTTCATTTCCTCAATTAGTAGTTTTGATCCTTTTGCACAATTAGGTCCTGGAAAGGTTGATGGAAGGGTGATGTAAATATTAGCTGTGTGATTTGAGCTGGGAATAGAGAATAAAAAAGTTCCTTGTTCCAATCTTGGGCACCTTTTGAGACAAGGTCTGCCATTTTTAGGGTTTTATGATTATGATGTTTTAGACTTAAAGCTCTAACAATATCTAGAAATATGCTTAAAATCCGATAGTTATACCAAATCCATATAGGTTTGTCATCCCCAATTGTCCAAGCATGAACGTAGCCAATAATACTCCATTCATATAGTAAACCTCACTAAGTTAGAGAAAAATTGTTTTTTTCCTTTGATTGACCAAATAGACTAGAAACTACCATATTTGGTAGTTAGAACTTTATAGAACAAAGCATTGGGAGCACCTATAAAAATCCTCTAGAACATTTTGGCAAGAAGGGCTTGGTTTAAATGGTTGTACCCTTTAGTTCCAAACCTTCTAATCCATTTGGTAGCATCAGGATATGCCTATTTTTTGGGTGATAACACCATTTGTCTTGAGCACTTGACCACCAAAACTTAAGAAACTTGTTTGATGTCTTGTCTGTTAGGGTATCTAGCACTTTAAAGAGAGACATAATGTACACTTATAAAGAGGTTAACATGGATTGAATAAGGGTTAGTCAAATGGAATTATTTAGCAACTTTCAATTATGACTATCCAACTACTTTGAGATCTTATAAAAAAGAAATTGGAAGGAGGAACTTTTAGAAAATTTTTGGCACAGAGGAGCTCCCAGATAGTTTAGGATTTTGTAATCAACTAGGAATGAAGTGATGTTGCAAAATTCCTAAGCCAAAGCATTATGAACATTATTACTAAACATCCATTCTGATTTCAAAAATTTTATCTCTTATCCTGCCACTGGCTTAAACAACCTTAATGTATTCTTGGTAGTCTAATAGGTTTTTTTGATGGAGAAAAGAAAACCGCATAGTCATACTAAAAAAAATAGGTGACTAATAGATGGGCCATTTTGACTTACCTTCAGACCCAAAAGGTACCTAAGGACTGAAGATTGGCCGGATGACTTAAGAGAGCTTTGGCATATAAAATAAAAAGATATGATGAGAGAATATTTCTTTGCTTTAGACCCACCTATGGAGTAAACCATTTGATGGTGTTGCCATTCACCAAGACTGAGTGTGAAATAGTGGTAACGCATAGCATAACAAGAAAAATCTATGTGTTAGGGAACTAAATGCCATGTAAGTCTTCTCCAAAAAATACCATCAAATTTTTTTGCAGGGCTTGCGAATATCTAACTTTAGATCTAGCTTATAACCACAAGGCTCACTCTTCTGCTGGTGTACTTGATTGCATGAAGCATTTTGTGAGTGATGATAATATTATCCTAGATGTTACACCTTGGGATAAAGGCATTTTGGAATTCTAAAAATAATGGAAATAAGGTAGGCTTCAAATGATTGATCACTACTTTAACAATCACTTTATATAAGGTTCCATTATAGATGATAGGTTTTAAACGGTTGACCTATGCTTTAATTTATTTTGAATTAGTCAATTTTTAAATAGATTTTAATGAATAGTAAACAGTAATCTTTTGCTTATGGTGTTGCTATTTGATTTGGTATGGTCTATTATTATAAAATTGAAGCCATGACAATTATTTTGGGTATAAGATAGACACTTGGGTAGTGGTTTTCAATCTGATCGCATTCCACTTGTTACCAAGTAATGCTACATGTATATAAAAGTTCTAAAAACATGAATTATATGATTTTATTTAATAGGCAAAGTGCTACACATATAATCTTGTTGTTTGATTTTGTGTCATTCTATTATACAAATTGAATTATATTTTTTTAGGCCCCAAAATGTATGTTGCTGAGAAGGACCATTTGACATTTAAATTAGCAAACATTTTGTGAAAGGTGGGCAATTGAGAGAGCTCAAGTATGAGATATGTCAAGTCACCTTCTCAACATAGTGTAATAGCCTTTTTATAGTGGTAAAGACTTACGATATGGTAAACTCGATTAGCAATAAAAGCTGGAAAGTAGTGGATCATGGGATTTGATCCTCCTTCGATAATAAGGAGATAATAGGAATCTAGACCATAATGCACCCCAGGACCCCTTGAGAATACCATCCAGAACCCATGAAAAAAACATGAAGCAAAAAGCTTAGGGATCTGCTCCAAGGGCTTATGAAAAGACTACTTGAGAAGCAAGAGGCATATGGAGCAAAGGACATGAAGAGCAGCTGGGACAAACATAGATAGGGGTAGCAAGGTCTTTGGAGGAATGTGCCAGAAACACATGACCCATGCACACCTTTATGCATGTCTGCAGCCCTAGGTGCATGCTCTTGAGGCCCAAATGCACCTTAAGAAATGTGTTCATGCCCTTAGGACATTATCGTGTGTTCTACTTAGTATTTGTTTGTTTAAGTTTGGACTTGGTGCGTTTAAGTGTCATTTTGGATGGGAACATGAAAATGACACATATTGAGCCTTAGTGTGTTCGGAGTAAATTGCATAAATAGTCCCTAACCTTTAATTGTCATTTCATTTTAGACCCTAACCTATTGAACATTTTGTTCTAGTCATAAACCTATTAAAATTGTTTCATTTTTGCCCCTTACCAGATGAAATTAATTAACTCAGAATAACTAATTTTAAAATTCTCATTTAAATATTCAATAACTGTCTTCCAGTAAATTTAAATAGTTTAATTATTTTTACAGTAAATAAAAAATTTAAATTAATAATTTTTTCTTCTTGAATAAAAAAGGTTCAGTTTACAGAAAGAAAAAAAATGATTTGAACTTTCTATTAACTATAAAAAAATTATTATACAGATTAAATTTATTTTAAGAAAGTTACTGGATAGTTTAAATTATTATCTAAAAAATTTTTATTAGATGAATATTTTAAGTTAACATATTTTATTCAATAAGTACCAAAGTGAAATGTTTTTAATAGAATAAAGATCAAAATGAAACTTTTTAATAGGTTTAGGACCAAAATAGAACATTCAATAGGTTAGGGAGTAAAATGAAATAATAGTTAAAAGTTAGTGATTATTTATGCAATTTACTCATGTGTCTGAGATGGCCTCCCTAGGTACTACTAGAAGTCCTTTACAGTTTAGGGCTAAAGTTGGCTTAGACTTAGGATTTTACTACATTTGGCCTAAACTCCTATAAAAGGGTAGGCTTATGTACTATTCTATTCTTTCAAGATGCCATATACTTTGTTGTTATTGAGCGCATTCTCTCGGGTTCCTTGTGAACTCAACTTGGCACATAAGGATTCTAGGTTCTTGTGTGTCTGCACCTACACTAGTCATTCCTAATTATAGGCTGGTTAGGGGTAGGAGTAAAACCTAGTCTCTTGAGTATGTCTTGGAGCTTGAAATCATTCTTGGCACATTTCTTGGTTAAGCCACGAAGAGGTTTGCATTAAGTGGTATCAAAGCTACAAGTTCCATTCAAGGAAAAATTCTTTTCTTTCTTCATTTGCTTTCATTACTTTCATTGTGTTTCTTGTTTTCCTTCATTCTTACTCATTCTAAAGTCCATAACTTTGTGTTTCAGGTCTTGTCCTTCAAATAAAACCCTAGTGTCTTGTTGTTTTAAAACCTAGTCCTTCACTTTTGATTTGTTTTCCTTTCTTCCATGTTTCTAAAGTTCTTTGTTTCTTGCTAAATTAAATAATGTTAAGGAAAAAAATAAAAATCATAAAAAGAGAAAGAGAAAAAAAAAAAGAAATATTGTCTCTAACCTAACAAGTAATATTATGTAAGCTTTAAGTCTTGTTCAATTGGAATTTGAGAATTAGGTCTGAATGGCAACAACCACTAATAAATTGAGTGTGAGTGATATTATCAAGAGTAGACACATGATGGAGTGTGTGTGAGATTTTGTGGATTTCAGGACAATGGCAATAAAAAACTCACAAGATCTTAAGATTGGAGACATGTTGAATCAGATCATGGCTAGGTTGGACCTTGTGAAGAGAAGGAAGGCTGAGTTAAGCTCCTAGGTGTTTCAGGAAAAGACCTCAACCTAAGGGTAGAGACAAGCACCCTTAAGGCCCAGGTGTGCAGTAGCCTCAAGAGAAGATGGCACTGAAGAGGAGCATGAAAAGGTGCACATGAGCACTAGCAACAGCTTTTAAGGAGGCCTAGAAGGGGAGTACCCTGAGTAGATGACAACTTGTGTTCCATCAAGCTTGCCATTCCATCTTTCAATATGAAGAGTGACCTAGAAGGATATTTAGAATGGGAGGCTTAGATCGAGATGATATTTAATTGCCATAAATATTCTGAGTTAAAGAAAGTGAAGCTAGCTACAATTGAATTTATTAATTATATTCTTGTTTGGTGGTAGTAGTTAGTGCAATCTAGATAAAAGAATGGAGAGGATCCCATTTAAATGTTGGAAGAACTCAAGGCCATAATGAGGAGAAGGTTCCTCTTTAGTTACTGCACTCGAGATCTTTACCAAAGGCTCCGAAGCTTTAACTAGGGATCGAGGAGTATGAAAGATTACTTTAAAGAGATGGAGATGGCCATGCATGGAGCTCCTGTGAAGAAGGATAAGGAGGACACAATGGCTCGGCTCCTAAAAGGGTTATACCCTGACATAGCCAACATTGTAGACTTGCACCTTTATATTGATCTGGAGGAATTGAAAAACCTTGTCATCAAGGTTAAGAAATAAAATAGAAGGGCTATTACCAAAAACTCCCATAAAAGAATGTCTAATTGGAGGACAAGTTGGCTAAAAAACACCCCGAGAGTGCCCCATGTGGCACAGTCAAAGGCACCCGAGCACATGGTAGCCCCTAAGTTGAACAGCAACCCTTGCACCCTAAAGGAAAGCTAGGGACTATGCTAGAGAATGCCTTAACTAGAATACATTGTTCATTAATGCCTATAGGGATTTTTCTAAGACAATGAGAAGGACACAAAAAAGCTTTATTGGCACCCTAGTTTCAGACACAGAGGGTGACTAGGAGGCCCACCAAGAAGGAAACTACAAAGTGGAAGCTTTGGTTGCAATGAGAGCTTTGAATGTTCAAGCCATGGAAGATGCCAAGTAGAAGGAAAACATCTTCTACACAAGACACCTCATCAAAGGGAAGGAATGCATCCTTATTATTAATGGTTGTAGATACATTGATGTAGCAAGCACTACACTAGTGGAGAAACTACAGCTGCTCATATAAAGACACCTAAACATTTATAGACTATAATGGCTTAATGATTCAGGAGAAGTAAGGGTTGCTAGACTAGCATTTGTTATACTTGAGATGGGGAAGTACGAGAATGAGGTGGTTTGTGTTATGGTGCACATACAAGTAAGCCACATACTATTGGGGAGGCCATGGCAATATGACTAGAAGGTTACCCAAAATGGGTTCACTAATTAGTATACCTTTTTCCATTAAGAAAAAAACCATCATTATCATGCCACTAACACTATAGTAAGCCATGGAGGATTAAAGGACCATAAAACTTTAGGAATGGAAGGAAAATAAAGAGATAAAAGATATGGTCTTGAAAGCAAAATAGAAAGGAAAGTTGATAGAAAACAAAAGGGATGTGAGAAGAGTGAAAATGAGTGAGAAGAAAAGAGAGGGTTCCCAAGTGAAAAGAATGGGAGGAAAGCCAAGAGAAGAAAAGACTGCCACATTGCCAAGTTGAGTGACATGAGAAAGGCCTCAATGCAGAAAGGCTAGTTCTTTTATTGGTCTAAAAAGATTCCTTACTTGCTTTGAATGAACTAACTAAAACTCTTCCAAGTAATGTTGTCTCTTTGTTGTAAAAGTTTGAAGACATGTTTCCTAAGGAACCAAGTGGGTGGTTGCCTCCAATCTGAGGTAGAGAGCACCAAATAGGATTGATTTCAAGGGGCATCTATTCCCAACAGGCTTGCCTACTAAAGCAATCCGAAGAGACTAAGGAGATACTAAAGCAAGTGAAAGAGATTTTGTCCAAAGGATACATGAGGTAAAGCTTGAGCTCATATGCCATGCTAGTTATGTTGGTGCCTATGGATGATGGCTTGTGGCGTATGTGCATGGACTTCTGATATATTAATAAGATCAGTGTAAAGTGTCACCACTCCAGTCTTAGGCTAGATGATATACTTGATAAACTAAACGGTTCTAGCATCTTTTCAAAGATAGATCTAAAGAGTAGCTATCATCATATTAGGATGAGAGAAGGAGATGAATGAAAGACAACTTTAAAACTAAGTTTAGGCTATATGGGTGGCTAGTCATGCCATTTGTGCTAACTAATGCACCAAGCACCTTCATAAGGTAAAGAATCATGTTCTACAAGAATTCATAGGCAAATTTGTTGTAGTATACTTTGATGACATCTTAGTCTATAATAAAAGCCTAGAAAAGCACGTAGGGCAACTTAGGCTAGTGCTATGGACTTTTAGAGAGCAAAGGCTATATGCAAATCTTAAGAAATGCTCTTTTTGTTGACTATGTGATCTTTCTTGGATATATTATCAGAACACAGGGAATTGAAACAGACCACGAAAAGGTAGAGGCTATTTGAGAGTTACCTACACCTAGGTCAATCTCTAAGATAAATCATTTCATGGGCTAGCTAATTTTTATAGGAGATTTTTCAAGGACTTCTCTACCATCATTGTACCTCTAACTGAGGTTATGATAGAGAATGTTGAGTTTAAGTGGGTAGAACAACAAGATAAAGCTTTTTGGGTGCACAAGGACAAGCTAAGAAATGCACCTTTGTTGGCCTTACCTAACTTTGACAAGGGTTTTAAAATTGAATATGATGCCTCAAGTGTAGGTATTAGAGCAATACCGATGCAAGACGGCTAACCTATAGCTTACTTCAATGAGAAGCTCAATATAGCCACCTTAAACTACCGTATTTCTGACAAGAAGCTATATGCATTAGTAAGGGCTTTTAAGACTTGGCAACACTATTTATGGCCTATGGAATTTGTGATTCACACGGACCACCGATCATTCAAACACCTAAAGGGCCAAGGTAAGCTAAACAAATGACATGCCAAGTGGGTTAAGTTCATAGATTTATTCTCCTATGTCGTTAAGTATAAGCAAAGGAATGAGCCATAGTGGCTGATACTTTTTTTAAACAGTAAACATTGTTCACAACTCTTAATGCTAAGTTACTGAGCTTTGAATTCTTGAAAGACTTGTATACTAAGGACCTCAATTTTGGGGAAATATATTCTTAATTTTCTAAGGCAACGTTTAACAAGTTTTGCCAGTAAGAAGGGTACTTGTTGTGAGAAAATAGGCTATGTGTGCCACAAGGGTCCTTAAGAGAAATGTTTGTGAAATAAGCCCATGGTGGTGGGCATATGGGGCACTTTGGTGCCACTAAGACACTAAAGACTCTAAAGCAACACTTTTATTGGCCACGAATAGGCGTGATGTAGAGAGAATATGTAATAAATGCATCACATGCAAATGGACTAAATCAAAACAAGGGCCCTAAGGTTTGTATACTCTACTTCCTATTCCTATGCACCTTTGGACTAATATGTTCATGGATTTCATTGTAGGTTTTCCAAGGACAAGAAGAAGAAAGGATTCATCTTTGTAGTGGTGGATCAGTTCTTAAAGATGGCTCATTCATTTCATGCAACATAGATGATGCAACCTATGTGGTAGAAATGTTCTTTCAAGAAGTGGTACGGCTACATGGGATGCCTAATACTATTGTTTAGGACATGTACACAAGTGTTCCTTAGTCATTTTTAGAGGACATTGTGAGGTAAGCTAGGTGCTAAAATTTTATTTTACATAACATATCACCCCTAAACAGATGGCCAAAGTAAAGTTACTAATCAGACACTTTTTACCTTGTTGAAGGCCATCATCAAGGAAAAACTTTATGACATGGGAAGAATGCCTACCTCATGTAGAATTTGCTTATAATAGAGTTGTGCACTCTACCACAGGCTATTTACCCTTTGAAGTAGTATATGGTGTCAACCCCTTAACCCCCATGGACTTATTGCCTTTGCCCACTAATGAATTCTTTAATGTTAATGGTGCACATAAGGCTAACTTTATTAGGAAGTCGCATAAGAAAGATCAACCATAGATGGAGAAAATGCCCAATCAGAAAACCAGGTGGCTAATAAAGGATGCAAGAAGTTGACCTTCAAGCCAGGAGATTGGGTATGGGTGCATGTAAGGAAGGAAAGTTTCCTTGCCCATAGGAAAACCAAACTCAACTTGAAAGGCAATGAACCCTTCCAAGTGCTAGAAAAGATCAATAATAATGCCTACAAGCTAGATCTTCCATGTGAGTATAGTGTGAGGCCTACCTTTATTGTTGTTGACTTGTCTTTTTTTTATAATATTTTAGATTCGAGGATGAATCCTTTTGAGGAATGAGAAGCTAATAGGAATCTAGTCCTTAAGGCACCCTAGGATCCATTGAGGATATCTTCAAGGGCCATGAAAAAGGCACAAAGCAAAAAGTTTAGGGAGGCCCTTCAAGGGCTTGTGAGAAGGCTACTTAAGGAGCAAAAGGTGTGTCAAGCTAAGGACGTGAAGAGTAGTTGGGATGAAGTTAAAGAGCAGCAGCAAGGTCTATGGAGGAATCTACTAAAGGCACAAGATCTATGTGCACCCCAATGCACAGGTGCACCCCAAGGTGCATGTGTTTGAGTCCTCCATGCACCTTAAGAAATGTGGTCGTGCCTTCAAGATACTATCATGTGTTTTATTTAGTATTTGTTTTTTTAAGTCCATACTTGGTGTGGTTAGGTGTCTATTTGGACAGGAACATGCAAAAGGAACATACTGAGCCTTAATGTGTATGCGAGGCCCTCTTTGAGAATTACTAGGAGTCCTTTATGCTTTAGGACTAAAGTTCACTTAGACTTAGGGTTATACTACATTTGGCCTAAATTTGAATAAAAAGGTCATCTTATGTTGTATTATATTCATCCAAGATATCGGTATACTTTGTTGTTATTGAGCACTCTTTCTTAGGTTCCTAGTGAACTTAATTTAGTACATAGGGATTCTAGGTTTTTATGTGTCCGCACCTATACTACTCATTTCTAATCATAGGCTGGTTAGGGGTGGGAGTATAATCCAATCTCTTAAGTGTCTTAGAGCTTGAAATCTTTATGGGTGCATTTCTTGGTTAAGGCACCAAGGGGCTTGCGTTAGGAGATATCCTAATTTGATAGTCTGATCTGATCTTGAATTGTCTTTAAAAGTGTTTAACTTGAGCTACAAGACTTAGCGACATATTGGGCTAGAGAAACATGTCTAGGCCTGATCAAGTATTAGCCCTAGTATGAGTGTCATATAAATGACATATAAGCCTCCTAGACTGATGGGCTAACATCAGCCTAATATGGTGTCATTACGAAACTTATATGACAAGTAGCTTTTATATATAAGCCAACTCAAAAGATTTTTTATCTCTCTTTCCAAAGCTAATAGAGGACATTTTATGTTTTATTTTTGAATTCCAAAAATTAAATTGTTAATAATAAATAAAAAACATAACTCTCATTTCCATAAAGATACTGAAACAATTTACCATCTAAATACCCACCATAAAACATACTAGTACAACGCACTCTTACATTTTATATCAAACCTAAAGTCTTTTACTAAATAGGCTCGATACCTTAATGAGCCAAGCTCGATCTTAGTAGTACTTAGCCCACAAGTTTATTGAGCCAAATAAGACCAATAAAAAATAAGGTTAAGTACACTAATCCCCCTAAAGTTAGACCATGAGTACATATACCTTATCAAGTTTCAAAACTTTTAGCTACCCCATTGGTGAAGTGGTGAAGGATCTATGAAGAATACTAAAGGGCATGAAAAGAGGGATCTATTGCCACATTTCCAACCAATATGATGTTGTTTCAATGAGTTAAAGAGTATTTGCAATGGTTTAACTTTGGAACAAACTATCCAAATCTCTCCATCATCACGCTTAAGTCTTAAACTTCATAAAACTGTCAAATGAGGCACCAAATGCATCTAACTGTTTCATGCTCTTGATGTGGCATGTTGCCCTTTCTTTTTATTTTCCTTTTTGCAATGGGCACGTCTCATTACAATTTCAATTATTATTATTATTATTAGTATTATTATTATTAATTCATGTTTTTGGAGCTGACAAAATTAATATATGTTTCACATATTAAATTAATTAATGGATGTTCAATACATCATGTTTTTTAGAATGGCTTTGCCTTTGAAAAATGCAACAATAAATAAATCTAAAATGACAAATAAACATGATCTGTAGTGAAGCATGGGCACCTTTCTAGTAACCATTATACATGAGAATAATTGAAATTTACCCCCTAATTAGGACAGACAATGCCCTAAGTTTTGAAAAGGTATATTCAGCCTTTGACATTATCAAGCTTGTCGAGCTTTCAAATTGAGCTTAAATTTAAATTGTGGTACCTTTTTTATTAAGCTCAAGCTTAAATAGTATTATTAATATATTAAGCCAAACTTGAGGTTAGTAGGCTTGGGTTTGGGCTCCGCCACCTATTTACAGCCCTAATCAAACGTATCTTTTGAATAACATTTAAGAATTATAGTTCAATTTTTTCTCTTATCGGTTAATAGTATATGTCTTTACTTGGTATATTTCTGTGCAATGAATGGGAGCAACAATCGAAATCAGCTTCCCTGCCATCACGGTGCCATTCTTTGTTAACTCCTCCTTGAGCTTCTATAATTGTAATCGGCTAGAGGCAGCCAGCGGGCTCCAGTCTGACCACCCTTTTTTCGTTTCTCTATATTCTATTTTAAACCCCGCATTTAACCATTATTCTCATTTTTATTTTTATAATATTTTTATTTATTTAAAATTTGAAATAACACTTTCTCGCCCTCAGCTTTCGCTTCAGGAGAGTTTTCTGTAATTCAGCGTTGGGGTTCATTCATTGATTAAGCCGCAAATATTGACCGATCTCCCTGTTTCTAGTTCTTTTCCTCCTCCAAACTTAGTCTTTAGACACAGGGCACATTCACAAGTCTTCTTTTGCTCTCTTCATCACCACAAAAAAAAAAGGTTTACTTTTTTGGGTTCAAATCTATAACCTTTATCTTTGCTGATGGGGAGCTCTGCCTTTGGTTATGTTGCAGATCAACTCATCGGCGAGCTTCAACGTGCTGGTGGCAATCACTGGCTACAGTTGGCTCTTTCTCGACGATGCAGGCTTCTAATCGATTAAAGAGTTCGATAGTAGGCAGAGAGATTCGCAGCCGTAGAAACCGAATTGAAGCTTTGAAGAGTTTTCAGAAGGCCCCACTGGAACCGACTACATCGCTTCCGCCCGATTACAAGTAGAGAAGCTCAAGTAGACTAGCGTTTAGTTAAGATAAAGTGATAGAGACTGGAATGAACCAGTTACTACAGTACAAATGAGCCGATTCCAACAACAATCAACAAACTTGGATTAAAAAAATTGTTACAACTAAATGCATGAAAAGGCACAGAAGGGTGAATACTGATGCATGTAAAAGACAATATGGAAAAAAAATGAGGGGAAGAAGAACATAAATAAAAAAGGGAAGGGATTGCGTTGGAGAAGCGAAGGGAGGGAATTTTGAGCAAACAAATAAAAAATGTAAGAGATTTATGGTGTAATTTATTTCTAAAACTAATGAGAAAATGAGGTTGTAGGAAAATAATAAAGATATGCATTTTAATTACCAATAATATAAAATCCTTGCATTAATTGTCAAAAGGAAAAATAAGGAAAAAAAAAATATAACCTTAACAAGGGTCATAAGGGCACTCGTTAATATAGTTGTTAAAGTACTTAGCCAGTATCAAAAGAATATATATGTCTTGTATGATCAAATCATCTTTAATACCTTCAATAATAATGAAAAAAAAAACAATATTTCTGATGCTATATTTATTTATTTATTTTGAACTTGGCTAACCTCTTTTGGTGAAAAAAAAGAGAGGAAATTTTATAGTAAATAAACATGAAAGTGATGAGGTTTGCTATGCTGGACATGTGTTCACCATAATATGTGGACAAGATATTTATGTTTCCATTTATATTCACAAGCGGCTGAAGCCCAACCCATATATACGTACAAGCATGCTAGACTTCTTATAAATTATGAGTCATGTCACTAGGCCTATATATATATATATATATATATATATATATATATATATATATATATATATATATATATATATATATATATATATGAGGCTAAAATTTCTATAAATTACAGCCCATGTTATCATGAATAAGAGAATGTCATAGATCATAGCTCTCTGCCCGAACCATTGCTGATGGAGCTTTGTCAGAGTCTTATTGTTGCCCTCTTCCCCGAATGGCAACTCAGTCCATCATCAAAACCATTGTGCACACCGGGGTCCATCGAAGAAAGAGGGGGAGAGAATATCACAGGTCGAATGCAACTCATAACTGTATACTAAAGGATATTTTCTCATTAGAAAACATTATCTACTTTTCATTTACATATCTCACACTTTCCACATATATTACGCAAACACCTTCACTTCAACAATGAAGCACCATGTGCTTATTTTGTTTAAGTGAACTTTTCATTAACATTTTTATAGAAATTCTATTGACACAATGTATAAATTTCATGTCATGTTTTCATCGACACATTACCCATTTTCATCATACACATTATCCACTTTTCATTGACATATCTTGCGCTTTATTTATATATTAGGAAATTAACTTCACTTCTCATAAATAGTTTTGAATGATAGAACAGGTTATTAAGTTTCATATAGTTATTATTTTTATTGACTAATTGTGAATTTTACAATGACATATGTCTCACTATTCACATTAAACTAGTTAATAGCATTGAGCAATAAAATAAGTTATTAAGTTTATGTAGCTGTTGTTTTCATTGACAGAATGTGCTTTTTTTTTTTACACATCTCACAGTTTTCACATGTATATGGTAAATAATTATGAATGATGGAATAAGTAATTGATTTCATGTAGCTGTTATTTTCATTGACGTATTGTAAATTTTTTCTTGGCATATTCATAATTTTTTCATTGGTATGGTAAATAATTCTGAATGATAGAATAACATATTGAGTTTCATGTATCTGTTATTTTGATTGACATTTTTGTGAATTTTGCATTGACACATTTCACAGTTTATACATTAGTCTATGTTATTTATTTATTTTTACTACATTTTGGTGCTCAAGTATTTTAATTACTTTAATTAAACTGATTGATTAAAGGATAATCAGGTATTTCTTTTTTTTTTTTGCTACAATTTGGTAATATAAGGAATGGCTACTCCACATGAAACTGTTCTTCCTATTAACTTTGCTAGGTAAATTGGAAAGTAACTCGAAGCACTTCCATAAGGGAGGCAATTGGGGAATGAATTAGGTCTGGTTGAGTTGAGAAGAAACGGGTGAGTTGTTGAATGGTATGAGCTTGCTACAGAGGAACATGTCATCGGTAGCACATTTTGGATTTGAAGTCAAATTCGAAGAACTCAAGCATTAGCTTCGATGCCAATTGCTAAGTTTGCATTGGGAAGTCATGGTTGTCGAAGTCATTGAGTGGAAAATTTGTGGAGTAAAATATCTTAGAGACACTGACATACATCCACCATGGACATAACCACTTGTGACGCTTGTACATACATGTTTAAACTTTCTAGGACATGCTTGAGATTAAAAAATAAACTGAAGGATAATAATGAAATAAAACTACCAGTCTATGGTGGACATATGTCCACCGTAGAAAACTCATGAAAGTGATGCACCTATGGGAGAAGTATTAAAATGGTGCGACATGAATTATTGTAACCTATTAGTAACACATATGTGAAATGCTTAAAAAATTAAATAATAAAAGAAAAGGTGTGAAAAAAAATTGTAAAAATATAATACAACGAGGAAAAGTAGTAGCATGAATAAATAAGAAATTTTATTTTATGTGTTTTAATATACATACATACATATACATATGTGTGTGTGTATGTACATATGTATATATATTTGTGAGCTTTTTTTGAAAAAAAACAAAGCACATAGAAGATATAAAAAAAAATCATGCATTACTTGGTTATATTGTTACATATCTGAGTATTTTAAATGCTAATAAAACAAAGATGAAAAATTTTAAGGGGTAGAGATCATTGTAAAGTAAAACACATATAAAAAAATGAGATTAAGAAAATGACAATATTAATTTATAAGAAAAATATGAATTATTTTATAACAACATATAAATGAAAAGTGTAGCACATAAGAATAATAGAATGACAAATTAGTGAAAAAAAATGTGTGAGTAACATGTTTAAGTCACAATAGGACTACTTTATTTGGAGTATTAGGCAACATATATAGTTCATAATGCAAACATAATTTAATTGTAATTTAAATCTTGGATTGTACATGAATCCAAGTTAGAGGGAATTCAAAGGTGAACAAGGTGTGAAAATTAGAATCATTAGCACAAATAGGAGAGACAAATATATAACACCATTTAGTTCGAGTTGGAAATGATGGAAATATGAAATAAAAAAAATGAACGTCTAATATGCTAAAGAAAATAATAATGAGAAAACGAATGAAACAAGTACAATAGTAAGAGAATTTTTAAATTTAGGATTTAGAGATGCAAAAAAATAGATATCATCATTATTAAACGAAAGTGTCAGATCATAGAGATGCAAAAAAATAGATATCATCATTATTGAATGAAAATGTTAGATCATAGTAGATAACGCTATTATTGTACACAAAAATGTGAAATTTAATGAATAATATCATTGTTCTTGAATCTGAAAACGTTATATTGATTGTAAAAATTATCATTATTGTACACAAAAAAGTCATTATCATTAGAAAAAGTCTTATATTTAACAATGACTAAAATGTCATTTTTCAAAATTATTAATATATTTACACATTTTATAAAAGGTTAAGGACTAATTGTGTAATTTTGGAAAGAACATTTTGTGAATTTTTTGAAAGTTTAAAGACTAAACATATAATTTTTTAGAGATAATTTTGTCAACTTATAAGAATTTAGGTACTAAATATGTAATTTTTAAAGTATAATTTTTGAAAAACTTTCACTCTAAGAGCCTTCTTTTACATACTAATAGACATAGATTTCATACCAGCTATTTTTTTAAATACTAGTGACTTTAAAATATAAAAAAACCTCTGGTATGTAAAAGTACCTTGCTCGGAATATAAATAAGATATCTTGATATGTAGTTATTTTCATTTCATTACCCTTATTTTATATACCAGTAACTTGTCAAATTACATACCAACTATTTTCTCACATATCAAAACTTTAAATCACAATATCCTCCTTTTTACATGTTGAAAGCCTTAAAATAAATAGCAGCTATTTTCTTACATACCAGTTATTTTCATTTCAGTACTCTCATTTTACATAATAGGAGACCTCAAGTTACATATCAATTATTTCTTTACAAATCAGTTATTTTGAAATGTATCACGGTATATAAAAGTACCTCTTCTAGAATGTAAATAAAGTCGCTTGGTATGTGTCTATTTTTATTTCATTACCCTTAATTTACATACTAAGAATCTGTCAAATTACATACTAGATATTTCTCCACATACAAAAAATTTATATCCTAGTACCCTCTTTTTAACCTATCAGGAGCCTCAAATTACAAAAAAGTTATTTTTATTCTAATATCTTTATTTTACATAAGAGGCCCTCAAGTTATATACTAGTTATTTTTTTACATACCAGTTATTTTGAAATGTACTACAATATGTAAAAGTACCTCACTCGATATGTAAAAAGGCCTATTGGTATGTGTCTATTTTCATGACATTCCCTCATTTTACATTCCAGTAACTTGTTAAACTACATACTTGTTATTTCTCCACATGCCAACAATGTAAATCCTTATATTCTCATGTTTGCATACCAGAAGTCTTAAATTACATACCGACTATTTCCTTACATACAGACTATTTACTTTCTAGTACTATCATTTTACATTCCTAGTGCCTTAAATTATATACCAGCTATTTCTTTATATATCAGTTATTTTCATTCTAGTACCCTTGTTTTACATAGCGAGAGTCTTAACTTATATACCAGTTATTTTTTTACATTATTGGTATGTAAAATCATTTAGCTCGGAATGTAAAAAGGGTTAATTAGTATGTTATATGAAAAATTGTTATTGTGTCTTAAGAGAAAACTATTTATCTAACACAAACAATTGTTTTCCCTTGTCTTGACATCGCTTTTATTTTTATTGGAACTACTATTTAGAGTAAAGAAAATGTTTTCCTTTAAATTAACATTAATTATTTTGCATGTGATTACTTATATAGCATTAGAATACTCTACATTATATGGTAATTGTTATATAATATAAAGAAAATGTTGTTCTTTGCTTTTAAATCACAAGTATTCCTTTAAAAGATTATCAAATTTCCATTCAACACCATGCTAAAATCACACTTCAATAACTTCAATTACATATTAAATGAAAACTATAAATATCATATCCAACAAAAAAAAGTACATCAGATATGTCCATAATTTCCATGGCAATTAATTTCTTTGCCCCACCCTTCATTTGGCCTTTTGTTTGTTTCGTTGTTTTCTTTTCATTACTCATTTCCTCCCTCTATTTTGTTTTGGTCTTTCCTTTGGACCCTTTTTCCATTGAACAAGACCATAAGCTAAACCAACATTCAAAAATGTTGGTGCTACATTTCCTTGCCTATCACTCCCAAATTTTGTTGTCCTTTATTTCTAGAAAACATAAGTTGTCATTGAAACCAAGAAAACAAAGATAATAATACATATACGAATAAAATGATATATTATATCTAAAGATTACTGCTCTAAAGAAAAAATGTTATGCACAAGAACTGTTATTCCTAAATATTAAATCACCATATATAGCCTAGGGATTGCGATATTGAGATAAGAGATTGTTATTTACATTTTATTACACAAATAACTAGTCTCAATCGTATCCAAAAACTCATCTTTCACTCTTTTAATCAGGTTAAACAGATAAATATAAATGATACATGAAAAAAGACACAACTAATACTTTAATTAAGAGTAACTAACACAAATTAGCATAACCAGATCACTAACCTCTTTTTAAACCCGAAACATTCTTCTTCACTGAAAAACTTTATAACCCCTTTGTATTTTTGTGTGGATTTTAGATAAAGAAAGTTTGAACAAAGAATAGACATGTGTTTGAAGATTGGAGATGAAGATTGACAACTTACCTGCGTTTTCTTCTTTAATCTTTGTTTTTTTTTCCTTTTTGCTAGCAATTTTTATTTTTTTTCTTCTTATTTTCTTATTTTACCTTCTAATCAGGTCACAACTTTTTTAATCTAATGGCCAAGATTAACATCTTAAGATCCAATTATCATAATTGCTTCTCTACCCATGGAGAAAGAAATATGGTTTTCTAGTATGGAAAGACCTGAAAAAAAAAACTTGGCTAAATTCCTAATTTATATAATTTAGCAATAAAGAGTAAATTGGGATTTAAAATGCATAAAAGGCATTTTTATCAAACACCCTAAAAGCAGCATATCATATGTTTTCTTTTAGACTCTGATTTTAAATCGATTGCAATGTAAAGAAAATCTCTATTTTTAATTAAACTCTCAACTTGCCCCTGGCCCATCCGGGCCCGATCACTTAAACACGCAGCGAAATTTTTCACACAGAAGGGGCATTTAAATAAATCTTATCAAAACATATGGGCACGAACCCCAGGATACTTACCGGTACTAGCTCATTAAGTTCTTATTTAAGGTAAAGTTGGAGTGCTCTCAGAAACAAGCTAGCACCTATGTGGAATTTAGTGTTCATTTCATGATTTTATCATGCTTAGCCAAGTACATGCATGGCAACCAAAACACCAAATCCATATTTTGGAAACTTGTTTATGAACTCATGTTTTGCATGATCTTATGTTACTTAGAAACATGCATACATCATTCCATAGCACATAGTCAAAAGAAACATGCATACACCATTCCATGGCACATAGTCAAACATAAGCCTCTTCCAGTATTTTCTCCACTTGTGCAGACAATATCATAGGCATCACTTCACATACTTAATTCACCCAAAAGTACACATGTCCATTTACATGTACTTAATATCCTTAAATGCCATTTTAGCATATATGTGACCAATTCCATACTAATCCAAGTTCACTTGCAATTCTTCCTTAGGTGCACATACAAGGCCGAATGTTGCATGCTTCATTATTGAACATATCTTCATGCAATTATGTTGGTACTTAACATGTGAGCTCATTCTCATTTGATCATAAACATCTTATGTTTCATACTTGCATATCATTCTTGGCACATGGTAAAAATCACCAAGCATGCAAAAACATACCATAGTCCGTGAGTCCATATTTACAAGTCATAAAAATGGTGTTATACTAAAAGTAAACGAAATTACTTAAAACTTAGCTAGGATATCCAAAAGCATGATACATGGCAATCAACTTATAATATCATGGAACACATTCCACCTTAATAGACCTTGTTCCCACAACTTCTGGACTCCATAAGCCTGCACAAGGAAGTCCACACCATTAGCTTGACTCGCAAGCAATCTATACCATAAGAGACACTTAGAATATATATATGAATATTTTTTAGCAATACCGTACACATACCCACCCTTAACACAACAGAAAGAGTATTCCTATACTCTTAGCTTGATCTTTCAAGCAATCCTTTTCCTACAAAAGTAGATGAAGGCGGGTGAGTTATAAAACTCAATAAGGAATCCGATGGCATCCAATGCCTAACTTAGTGAGGTATTTCTTATGGCTTCCAAAGCCTACATATGGCTTCCAAAGCCTAACATATGCCAAGAACGTAATGGCAATAATTATTCCATGTTCCTACAAAGAAAACACTAAGACAAAGAAAACACAAGATACATACATGTAACAATAATAATCATAATCGGGGGGTTAGCATGCACAACCAAAACAGAGAAGCACACAAACACATACACCACTTAAAACCATTCTGGATGGGCAGAGCAAGCATGAACATTACACAAAATTCCAGTCGACCTTTCTTTATCTTATATCGTACTGAGCACTCCTTAGCTTAGGAATCGAGTTGGCCAAACTCAATTCCTAGCCGTAATGCTTGCACAGAACTCATGAGTAAACAGAGTTGCTGAAGCAACGATACTTAGCCCACTTAGCACTATGTGCCCGAATACTCACAAAGTGAGTATGAGAAATCCTCACACAGAATTGCCGAAGCAATAAAACAACTTAGCCCTCTTATGCACTCCTACGATCACATGGTTCTTTGACCATCACCTAGGGGCCCGAATACTCACAAAAAAAATCATAGAACAAAATGAGTATAGGAAGTCCTTACTATAATTTCTGTAACTTCTCAATGCTTAATTCCTTTGCCTTTCCTTGCTTTGTTGTTGTTCGAACATGCCTTTTTCTTAATGGACCTATAAAGCCCAAAACACTAGCAAGTTATTTTCTTGCTTTTCATTAACTTAAAAATCATAAATTACCAAGAACGCTTGGTGTAACTTACACAACCTCAATTTAAAGAGGTAAGGCCTAACTTAGCTTTTATTTGTACTTAGGCCCAACTTAGCCTTTCTTGTATTTAGGCCCAAATGAACTTAGGAGCCACATAGGCCCAAATGAACTTAGGAGCCCAAGAACACCATGAACAAGTGTTCAAGCCCATGAAATCTCTCCATAGTGGACATGGCCGAAATTTTGGCTTACCATTTCTCTCAAGCTTATATGTTCTTAGAAACTCACATATACCGAGAACACTTGGTTTTAACTTAAAGAATTCAAAATGAATCCTTGGCCAAATTTATGCTTTATTCTTCCTTCTCATCTTAGTTCCATAGATCTCTAGGAACCCATAATTGCCAAGAACACTTGGCTAGCTTGCAAAAACACAAAGACAACAACATGGCCGAATCCTTTCATTTTAGCTTACAAAACTTATTCTTTTTACAACCATCTTTTTGGTTCTTGTCTAGAACATCCATAAGAGCTTGTTTAGTACCAAGAACACTTGGTTTAAGCTCATTAATGCCACGATAAAGGCTTGGCTGAATTTCCACCTTTGCCTTTCATCCATCATTCACTTGTTTTTCTTGCTTAGGATGACCATAAAAGCTCAAAAGTACCAAGAACACTTGGTTTAGAGCTTCATAATGCCAAGAACATACTTGGCCGAATTTTCTTCTTCGCTTGGAAACCTTCACTTGATCTTTGCTTTGTAGGCTTCTAACACTTCATAAACACCAAGAATACTTGGTTTATCTTCCAGAAAGTTCAAACATGAACTTGGCCAAATTTCTTCAAAATGGTAGCATGGCTGAAATTTCTACATGATCTTTCTTCAATATCTCACTTGATTGCTTGCTTTGGATGGCCTTGGAAGCTTAAGAATACTAAGAAAACTTGGTTGAACTTCATGGATGCCAATAATATATCATGGCCGAATTTTAGAGGAAGAAGAAAGAGTTGTAAGCTTAAGAAAGAACATGGCCAAATTTTTTATGAGAGAATGAGAGAGATTGGAGTGTGTTTTGAGTGTTTGAGTGTGAGAGAATAATAATGAATGGGTGGGAGTGAATGGGCGGCTATATGGGTGAATTATGGAGTGAATAATGTGCTTGGAAGAGTGGGAGACAAGATTTAATGGAAGGAAGACTAATTGGAAGACTTTTGGGTAAGTTTGGTAGAAATAGTCAAAAGTAGGAGACAAGTAGGTGAAGAAAGAATCCAAAGTCTTGACTAAGGATGGGAGGTGGATTAAAATAATAGGGGGTGAATAATGTGTTTGAAATGAGTGGGAGACAAGATTAAAAGAAATGAATACTAATTGGAAGACTTTTGGGTAAGTTTGGTAGAAATAGTCAAAAGTAGGAGACAAGTGGAATCCCATGTGATAACTTGGATGAGAGGTGGATTAAAATAATGGGATTTGGAGAGAGGTGTCATAAAATATTGGGAAATGGAGGTGCGTGGCTGGCCAAGGCATCCTAGGCCATTAAAATGGCATAATTTCCCCTTTAGTCCTCCAACTTTCTGATTTTGGGCAATTGAGCCCAACTACTAAAAATCCCTTGTGCAATTGAGTCCCTTAACTTTAAATTCCACCATTTACATCACTATCTTTCTTGGCCTAAGCCAAGCTTAATTTTTCAAGAGTGTCCAACACTCTCATATATCCATTCTTCACTTAATTAGTGTATCCTGAGCTCAATGAGCTCAATTTCCTTTTCAGAAAAATTTTCTAAGCCCTTTTTATCTTCATAATCCGAGACTTAAATACTCGGGGTTTTCAGGGCATTACAATTTAGGTTTCATAAGTAAGGGCCATTAGTTATATTGATCTGCATTGAGATGAACTCACAAATTGAACAACCACTTTAGAGTCCACTTCAATGACAAAAGGAAATGTAAAAAATTGTTGAGCTAGTTTCATGCCTTCTTTTCAGGCCTCATAACTTAGCTTGTAAGCTATTTGCCTGACCAACATTATGAGCAAAAGTAGCTATAATGGTCTCATTTTCATACCTGATGATACCCCTAGCTCTAGTTAAAGAGTTATTAAGTTATGATGAGCCATCTATATTAAGCTTGCAGCTTTTAGTGGAAAGGGGCAGTTGTTAGAAATTTCTAATGTGGGCTAACATTAATTATGTGTTTTAGTAAAATGGGTTAAGATTAAAATGGTTGATTATAAGATAAGCGAAACCCATAAAGGTTATGATTTAATTATTTGTGCTAGTGACTCCATTTTGGTAAAAAAATGTGGGTTATTTTAGTATGGGTCATATAGTCCATGTAGCTGTTAATGGGTAGGCTCGTGAGACTTATATAAAGAAGTGTTACGTCTCTTCATTAACCTAATTGTGATGAGCATAATGGAACTCTGCCCATTGGAAGAGTTTTGGTATAGGGATAAGGGAGAAGCTTTTAGTCCAATTGCTCGTCATAGTTTTTGTTATGTATCGCGATGAATCAAATTAGGTCAGATATTTTTATTTGTCATGTTTAATTCTTGTATTCTATGTTTTTATATATGATCCTATTAGGCATTAAGAAAATTAACATGTGGTATCATAGCCGAATTCATAATCATGGCCCATGGGATATATAAATGAATTAGATTAGTCTTCTGAACTTGCTATTGGATTTTAGTTTTCCTCCCAATTCATATTTGATTGAAAACTCTGGTTAAATCTGATCAACGTTGCTTTGGCTTGTTGAACTTTGTTAATCGTTGGATTAACTGTTGTTTCAATAGTTGGCTAAAATAAACTAAAACAAATTGGAACAAAGAATCAGTAGCGCAACTCAGCCTTGACGGACTTATGACTGCTTTCAGATTCGAGTTCTGGGCATGGTGGGCGGCCAATTCAGATCGCATGAGGACCGACGATCAATGTGGAGCCACCCAACAGCCAACTCTGATGCCAATTAAGGATTAGACTGACTGTGTTGCAGCAAGAATGCCAGTTTTCGCCCTGCCGCAGTGAGTGTCTTTTGCAATTTCATCATCTTTCCTGGCAGGGTGATACAACGAATGTATGGCCAAAGAAATCCTTAAGTTTTAGGTGGAAAATTATGGCCACTCGCCAAATTGGCCGATTGATGTTTGGGTGGTGGCGGGATCCTTTTCACAGAGTTCTTGACCACAAATCGGGGAAGAAAAAGAATTTGTGGCTTAATTTCACCCTAGGTCTCCATAGTTGTTTAATTCTATCGTTTTGAGCCCCCTATTTTATATTCTTACAATCAAGGCACTTGAACTTCTTTGAATTCTACGAATTGGCCCTTGGACTTTTTAGATGAACTCTGTTGAACCCTAATATTTCTGATTTGTTCAAAATAGCCTAAAACATCAAATAAGGCCATAATAATATGTATTATCATGCAATGAAGTTTATATTCACTGTAATTAATAAGACATATTAAATGTCTCATTAAAGTAAAGTTAAAGTGAATATGCATGATTATTTTATTTATGAATCGATGTTAAGGGACATGTGTTATGAAGTTGCATAACGTTAGTCCATAAAGTTTTGGATTGTAACTAAATTGACCATTAACTTTAAATAAAGCCATTGGAAGGATTTTTTATGCAATTAAGTTTGTATTCACTGTAAAGAAGTACATAAAGTTACGTATCTCATAAATGTTGAGATATATAAATTATATGGTTATATCTCATAAAGGTTAGTAAATTAATCATTGAATATATATATATATATATATATATATATATATATATATATATATATATATATATATATATATATATATATATATATATATGTATGTATGTATGTATATGGTTTTTATATCTCATAAAGTTAGCTAATTAATCAATGGGATTCATAGAAGATTTAGTATCTCAATACCATCATTATGATGACTATGCATGATTAACACCTTTTCCTTGGAATAAAAAAATTTTATTCCTTAAAGTTTTGATTGAGATGCAAATCACACGAATTCCTATCACTAAGAGAGATATTTCTCAAGTTTATCCTCTCATTAAGGTTGAGTTTATATGGTTGTTTTACTAAGCCCCATATTTTTTCAAAATTCCATGGTATGCGAGGAGATATAAAGTATATTCTATTGCAGGAGACTTTCATGAATTTGGTTAAATTGTAGTCACCAAAGTGGTCTATTTGCCAAGTTTGTGAAATTTCACTCTTGCAAGATTAAGGATGTTTCTGATTAAATTGATAATTATTCAACCCAAAGGTGTTGATTGTGTATGAGATCTAGAGAATATACACATAAGACATATGGTTGGGACTTGACTAGTTCAAACAATTTATACACCCAAATGGGGTAGACTTAGTGAATATTAGAATAGATGTTGTGGATCATACTTATGTGTAAGGGTTTAAAACTACGTACTATGTATTCTGCCCAAAGGTGTTTTATAGTGATGTGCTTAAATTCTCAATAAAGATACTGTTATGGCTTTTAGTATAATTGTCGCCCTATTTTCATTAGTCATTGCATCAACTAATCATTTAAATCACATTTATTGCTCTTACTTTTAACCATATATGTAATCTATACATGTAGAGGTAGTGTTTGAAAACCTGCTTTGTGCCTGTTAAGGGCTCTAATGGTCAAATTCTTGGTATCCAATTATTAAAGTATTTTGATATGGAAATTAATACCATACTTGAGAGATTTTACTTCATAAGGTATAATGGAGTAAAATCAAGTTAGGTTATAAAGAATTGGAATGGTCCACATTCAGTTTAAGCTCAAAGTATATGATATTATGCTACTTAATTATTGCATAATTCATTAAAAAAATAAAAAAATTACCTTCTTAGTTTGAGCTAGTAAAATAATCTCATAATGTCCTTGTAAGTCTTGGGTGATCATTTGTTTTACTAGAAATACTGACAAAATATGTGATATAAGATAGAGAATGCTCAAACTGTCTTGTTTGTATTAAGTAATCACAAACAAGTGTGAAGGTAAATATGTTTAATTTATTGCTCATAAGATATTCAAACTTTCAAAGGTCAAATTGAGTGATAAATGGTCATTAAGAAAAATGTCAAGATGTTCCATTTATAAGAAGAGAGACTATAAATAATAAGAGTGTTCTAAGTAAAGCTTGATTAGAAAATGTGAGCATAAAGTAACTTATTGGTTCTTGTTCTACATGAATTCTTTGTGGCCTTATATAGATCTAGGTGTCATGTTGTTACACATTTTAAGGATTCATAAACAAGAAGGTACCAAATAAAAAAGTTAGAGCTCATAATTGGTAATGATGTGAAGGTAATGTAGATTTCAAATATTATTCAATTTCTATTCGATTTATATGCTATCTCATATAGCAATAAACATATCATTACAAAACTATCTCTTATAAAGAAGTGGTTTTTCATATTGTGACATAAGGACTAAGTCACATCTCTATGGAAGAGTAAAAAGGGATAATAAATGATGATATTTTCTTTACTCTTCATAATGACAACCTAGAGACATATAGTGGCTACTGTAGGGATATGTTAACCAAGATTAAGGAAAATAAGCTATTAGCCGCTTAGTCTTTTTAAGGATCCTCTATTCAAATTCGTGGACCGCGCTTATACATAAAACATAACCTTAAACATTTGTTACATTTCATTTTTGATTTATCCTATCATGATGTTGTTTTCTCAAATATGTATAACTCTGAGGTTCATGATCAATTCGAGATGCCAAAAATTTAAATTGAGAAACAATTTGGGGTGAATTTCAATTTTTGAAATTTGGCCATAACATAAGCATTATGGCAAACATGGGGGAGAAATGGACCATGAAGTATGCTTGCAAAATACTTTAACTTTGTGGAATAGTAACTTAGTTTACTATGTCAAGTGTGTTTCAATGAATTTGTGTGGCTAAAGAAGTGAAATTATACACTAATGAGTATGTATACTATCATGACTACTATGAGTTGAGGCTATCAAGAGTTCCTTTAAATGCACTTATAAGGGCTCATAAAGTAGTATATGAATAAATTGATCTTTAAGCTGTAGAACTTTAACAAGCCTAACTACGAGATACTTTTCAGATGTTTTTGTCTCATTGTGAATAAACAACAATCTTGCTATGTTGATGATCTTTCATTGAACGCCTTTATTTTTTTTTAAAGGATTTTGATTTCTAAGATAGATTAAGAATCTAGAATTGTGGAATTAAAGTAGCTAAAATTCTGAATTTGATCATTCTTAGACTATAGAAAAGAATGAGCATAACATTGAGGAGTACTCCTATACCTATATAGTAATTTGACTCTTGAACCAGATTTTGTGGTACTTCTCATTGAAGAGTGAGAACCTAGGAACTATAAGTTGTAAAGGTATAAAGTTGACATAAAAGGTGGTTTTTTGAGAAGTTCGGAAGGGTAAAGGAGGTATGCTTACTTATATGGTCTATTATAAGAATGATTAGACATCTTTTAATGTCCAAATTCATAAGTTACTTCTAATTCCCATAAAGGTCTACATAGAATATAATGAAAGAACAAATGTGGTTTATGCAATGAACAAAAGAAAGAAACTTATGGAGCTACTTAAGGTTATAGTCCTAATTTTGTTATTTGGGTTGTGTAGACTAAAAAGGCTCCCTGAGAGACTTTGATCTAAAGCTATTTGTCGACGGATGCACTTTGGGAGAAATTAACGTTGATTTGATCCTTTTTGTATCATTTAGAATACATGTGAAGTGATCCTAGGGCATGTAACTCATTTTGTTCAAGAGTTACAATGAAGAATTAAAATCTCATTTTAAGATGGGAACATAAAGAGAAGTCTACATAGATATAGCCTTAAAATTTTAAGATAGCTTATAAAGAGAATTTCCTGTTATTGGTACCAAAAGTTCATTCATCTAGTGGATGCCTAAATAAATAGATGTACATATCACATGGTCAGTGGGAGTTAATATGTCATCTTTTGTATAGATGACATTTTACTCAAAAAATATGGCTAGGACATGCTGCCTAAGGTTAAGTAGTTTTTTGTCCTAATGCCTGAAATAAAAGGACCTTGGTGAACAATCATTTGTTCTTGGTATTTGGAGAAATCTCAAAATTTATTGGTATTTCTCCTTTAAGAAGCATACATAAAGAAACATATCATAAAGTTAGGATATGTTATAAGATGAGTCTTGAGATATGCTACTCACTAAGGGTAATAATTAAGGAAGGCATTTGTTTCATAAACTTATTGAAAACTAAGATAAATGAAAAAATGCATTTAGAATGTTTCATGTCTTAATATCATCAAGAAATTGTTGTATGCACAGTTGTACACTAGAGTGGAAATTGTCTTTGTAATGGGCTTGTTGGAAAGGATTTTGATCCAATCCTGAGTATAGCCATTAAGTTTCTATAAAGAAGATTTAGAGATATTTCTATAGGACTATAGAATGTTATTAGCAAATGGTAAAGTTAATGACCCTAAACTGATAATAATTTGACCATTTGGCAATTGGAATATGGAAAATCCAATTAGAGTGCATATATGTTTATGCAGGTTGTGTGTTGTATAACACATTATATCTCTTCTGAAAATGCATGTTAAGTACATAAATTTTGAGAAGTACTTAAGATGGTTGTGTAATTTGGTTTATTTTGTAATTTTTAGTTGATTTCATTTGCTGGACCTATCTGATTGTATAAGTAATAATTTGGATTTGGTGCCACCAAGGTCAAGCATTTGTGAGGTTTAAAGAGCAAGAGGATGAAAATGATATTGCAATAGAGCATGTTGGGACTGAGGATATATTATTAAATCTGCTAATCAAGGGACTTCGACCCAATATGTTTAAAGGTTATATGACTCATATGGGTTGAGAGAAGTCTCATGGTGTTCTTGATTAGTGAGACTTTGTATGATCGCTCTATTTGCTTGTTTTGTATTTGAACACATCCTTATGGATGTATAAAGGTTTACATCATTTTATGAGGACAATCTTTTACTCAGTCATAAGGTGTGATATGTCCACTACTGATGCCCGGTAGCATCTTCGTCGGGTGACATTATGACTTCGGAAGGGACTTCCTGTGAGGGAGGACATCTGGAGCAAAGGTTCCCCAGAGGAAAGTGCCTGAAATGCTCAAAAGAAAAGAGGTCAGGAGGTCCCCGGAGTGTTCTTCCGGGGAGGAGCCTCCGACGCCCAAGTCAGTGTCCTGAGGGGAGATAGAGGAAGAGCGCTAAGGGGTTAGATGGTCTTGCCTGTTCGTGTTTCCTCAGGGAGGGGGGTCAGATCCTTTGCCAGGGCTTGTTTCCTAGTATTTATAGTGGTGCCTAGCCCGCTCAGATCACGACACGTGTTCGGTCAGATGCGATGTGTACCTCCGGGCGTAGGAGACAGGTAGCCGTTTGTAGGATCCTCGGGTCTGGGACCGAGACAGGTCGTGACAAGACTTGGACGGCGTCGGCGCGTTAGACCGCTTTTCGAGGCAGTGTGTAGCGCATGTGGGCGACATGTCAGAGGCTCCTTAAATGCCCATGCCGTACTCCCGCGATTCTCTGGCGAGGTCGTCCTTCGGTATGAACGCCCTTTCTTGGGGAATTATGCCTGTAGTTCAGGGAGTTCCCTGGTTCGGGGGTATCACCTTCGGGGAGATTCTCTCCTGCTTGAAATAGCTGGTTCTTCATCTCCAAAGGTAATCCGTTTGGTCTCCCGAGGGAGCCGGTGGCATCCTTGGAATTCTTGACGTTCTAGCCGAAGTCTAGAGTTCGGGGTATTTTGACTTCGCTCCTTCCGAGGTCCTTGATATCGCCTCTTTCGGGTAACACCAGTTTTACTGACCATACTATTGGCAGGATGTATGTACTGAGAGAGACGATAGCCGTTCGGCTATCACATGCCCCCCTTCGGGAGGCCAAAGTGAAAAATTCAGTTTGTAGGCTTTCTGAGGGCGCCCTTCGGGGGTCTTGGGTGTAATACCTGTGCCGAAGATGCACCCTTTTATCCGAAGACATAGGCTATTCGACCATAGCCTGTCTTTTGGTGCCTTCGAGGTAACCCACTTCTTTCCTTTTGCAGGTCTGCGCAACGTCGCGTCTCATAACCAAGCGTGTAAGTCTGGAGCGGCGCGCCCAGGGTTTAGGGGTGTCAGAAGGCGTGTCTTTTATTTGGCGCAACGATTGACATGTGGCACGCTATCATTGGAGGGGACTCCATCGGTTACGGCAGGCGCGCCTTTTTAGACGCAAGGAGCAATTAGGGCGACTGTTCGCCTTCGTGGAGTACTTATGACGCCGGTTCGCCTATCCGCCTTCGGCCTATATATAGCCTGTTCCATCATAAGTTCCTTTTGTTCTGCTTTTGCTCTTCCCCTGCTCTCAACTGTTTTTGCGTTTTTCACGGCAGTGCTTTTTCTTAGGTGATTTCCGGCCACCTTTTATGACGGCGACTCCGAACCCAGATTTTGGCAAAGCGTTTGGTGGGTTTTGACTCTCAAAATCCTTTGATTTTCTGTGCTCTTTTGGTTTTCTGAAAGCTTTCCCGAAGTCGGTTTTTTGTCCCCCGAAGTCCGTTTTTCCTTGAAAATGTCTTCGCCAATTCCTCTTATGTCTATTTCCCCCATCCCAGAGAGCTGGCTTCCTTTTCTCAACCATACTTGCTGTACGTCTTCAGAAAAACTAGAAAGATGGACCAAAAAGTTTTTTCTTCCTTCTTACGCCATCACCAGGTTTCTTGGCCCTCAGGTGGTCAGTTTTATGAACCGCCCAAATGAGGTTACCATTTTTCGCGCCCAATTGAAGGCCGGACTTAGGTTTCCTCCCTCGAGAGTGCTTTGCGACTTTTGCCAATTTCATGGCATTGCCGTAAATCAACTTCCCCCGAACTCGTACTGCTATTTTAACGCCTTCCTTTGCATGTGCGGTGTTTTCAAAATAGAACCCCATTTCATTCTTTTTATGCAGTACTATAAGCTCTATACGGTTCCGAAGGGTGGCTTTTACTTCATGCTGCCTTAAGGATCAGGGAGCAAAAAGTATATGTTCACCTTCGCCACTAAGGACAGCTGGCGAGGGTGGCAAGAAAAATTCTTTTTTCTGAAGATGGAGGAGGCCTGGTCGTACGTTCCGACCGAGTGGGCTTCTGGAAGGTTGGAGACAGATGTTGTAGACTCGAAGAGGCTGCTGACTCCTGAGTTGGCAGCCAGGTTCGCGGACTTTGACAGACGGATCCGGGCAGTCTCCGACTGGGACTCCGAGGTCCCTTCACGCTCCTTCTACCCCTTCCCCATCATGTGGAAACTGATGACCGAGGAGGTCCTTCGGGAGCTTGGGGTAGTGAAGGAGCACGAGACGGACCTCGAGATGCCGGCTGGTAAAACTCCTTCGGGAGGAGGTTACTTACGAGACCTTTTGTGAGCGTAAGTTATCTAAAATTTTTTTTGTTATAGACACATCTTAGACTCACACTGATGTTTTCCTTCTGTTTCAGAGATGGGCGACGAGTCCACTGCTTACTACAAGGCACTCTTCCTCGGTTAAGCCGAGAAGGGGGAGCAAACAAAGAAGGCCGTCTCCCGAAGGTGGAAATCATGTGGGGCCGGGCCATCATCGGCAAAACGGACGAAGAAAGAAACTCCTCTTCCTCACCCGGAAATTCCTGAGGAGGAGCGCGAAGAGCCTGACGCTGCTGTTGCCTCACCGACCGAGGTCGCTGCTAACGCCCTTTCTTGGAGTCCCACTTCCTCAGCGGCTCTTCTGGACGCCTTAGTGGAAGTCCCTTCTGCCGAGGAATGCCGGAAGGGAAAAGGCAAGGAAATTTCTGCCGAGGGGGTCCGGGACGCTAACGATGATGTCACCGAGGTGCCGTCAGGTTCCTTTTTTGGTCAAGCTGCAGTATTTTTATTTTTATTTTTTGAACTTTGAGAATTGCTTGCCTTAACAAGCTTCTTGTCTTGCCGTGCAGAGGAGGTACCATCTTCGGGGTGGGTGGCCGAGCACGCCCGGAAACGGGCCCTTCGGGATTCCCATATCCCGAAGGGGAAGATCCCGAGGGAGCCTTTCTGGTCGTTTACGGAGGACATGAACTTGTACTCCGGCAACTGCCAGCAAATGGCCAACCAAATTTCAAAGGGGATCCTCACCGAGGCCTCTTTCCAGGCTATTTCCGAGGCTTGTCCGAACGAAGAGTCCCTTGCTGCAAAAGTTTCCGAGCACGCTGCCCAGGTATACTTCGCGCCTTGGTTTCCTTTTGATTTCTTCTAAGTGTTTGACCCAATTTTTTTTTTTTGCCTTACTAACTTTGTTCTTACTTTGCAGCTGTTGGGGTACACCGGCCTCCTTAGAGTTCAGGCAGCGAAGCAAGTGGCGTTCCGAGCCTGGGCCTTAGACTGTGTGGAGAAATCCAAGGTCATGTGCTCCGACTTGATCGCCAAGAATTTGGAGACGGCTCAGGCTACAAAGAAGGAAGTTGCTGTCGTTCAAGAGGAGTTGTTGAAGGAAAAAGGGGACCTTCTGAAGGACTCCTCCCAAAAGATATCTGACCTCAGTTCCAAGGTGGCGGAGCTGACTTCGGCAAATGAGGCATATCAGAAGGAGAAGTCAGAGTCTGAGGCTCTCCTGGCGAAGGCACTTGCTGAGAAGGCCGCGCTCCAGGCCGAGGTCGAGTCTTTGAAGAAGGAGCCAAGGAAGAAGAAGACGAAGGCACTGAAAAAGGAGATCGCTGACCTAGAGAAAGAGCTTGATGACTTAGCTGTTGCGAAGGAGAAGGCTGACCAAGCGACCAAGGTCGGTTTTCAGGACGGCTTTTGCCTCGCTCGTCATCAAGTTCTGCAGAGGTTTCCGGGTCTGAACCTCTCCTTTTTGGCAGCCCTGAACATCCCCGAGGGGCCTCGATGGTCTTGGTAAAAAATTGAGCACCTCAACTTGCCATTTCCTCTTCCGGCGCCGAAGGCGGTGGACAAAGACGCATGAGCTGGTGGCTCCCGAGACACCGAGGTCCCTTAGTCTCTTTTAGGGCCCTTTGCCTTCTTTTTCTCCTTTTTTGTACTTCTTCTTTTGGCGAGCTTCCTTCTCTGTACTCAGATCCATCTTTGTTAATAAAGACTCTTTCTTTCATGAATTTTTGGCTAAGTCTGTTGCGCAAAATCTTTTATTTCTCATTGTCCTGAACACGTTCGCTCAAGAGACTTCAGAAGATCATAGCTAGACTTATCACGCCAATTAGCCTTGGAATCACCCTCGGGAAATTCTCTTAAGTGAATCTCCAATCTTCAGAGAAGGTTGATAACCTTTGTAAATAAGCTTTCTTCCGGCGACGACTGTTCTGGTGAAAAGAAGCTTCTGTACTTAGAAAAATTTTCCTAAGAAACTTTTGTACTTAGAAATTTTTCTAACTTGTACAATTTTCCCACCAAAATCCTAAGCATAGAACTTTTTCAAGGCATCCGAATGCCATATATTTTTTAATTCTACGCCTTTGGCATCGCCAAGCTTGGAAACTCATTTTCGCACTTCGGCAAGTACCAGATAAGGACCTTCCCAATTTGCACGAAGTACTCCGTGGGATGGCCTTCGGGGCCCAAATTCAGCCTTTCGGAGAACGAGGTCTCCTTTCTTTATTCCCTTCGGCTTGGCGCGCAAGTTTATAGCCACGGCCACTCTTTGCTGAAAAGCTTTTCTTCTCAGCTCGGCTATTTCTCTGTACTCGCCGACGAGGTCCAGCTTGGCTCTCAGGCCGAGGTCATTTCCCCTTTCATCAAACACTTGTACTCGCACCGATGGTTGTACTACCTCAATTGGGATGATGGCCTCTGTACCGAAAACAAGTGAAAAAGGTGTTTCCCCTGTGGCTCTTCGGGGTGTTGTTCGGTAGCTCCATAACACACTTGGGAGCTCTCCTAGCCATTTCCCTTTTGCTTCCCCCAACCTCTTTTTCAGACCATTTTTATGGTCCTATTAGATACTTTTACTTGCCCATTGCTTTGGGGGTGAGCTACTGGGGCGAAGTGCATTTTTATTCCGAGGTTGTTGATAAATTCTTGGAACCTTTTGTCCGTAAACTGGGATCCATTATCGGCTACTAACACTCTCGGTATGCCGAATCTGCACACAATGTTCTTCCATACGAACTTCTGCACATCTTTTTCCGATATAGTCGCCAAGGGTTCTGCCTCAACCCATTTGGAGAAATAATCTACTGCGACCACGTAGAACTTCACGCCTCCAGGCGCTGTTGGGAGTGGCCCAATGAGGTCTATGCCCCAAACTGCGAAGGGCCAGGGATAGTCAGCCGAAGTTACCAATTCCGAGGGTGCCCTTTGGATACTCGTGTGTCTTTGGCAATTCCCACATTTCTGGACGAACTGCCTAGCGTCTTTTCTTAGGGTAGGCCAAAAGTATCCTTGGCGAAGTATCACTGCTGCCAGGGCGTCGGTTCCAATGTGCGAACCACAAGCGCCTCCGTGAACTTCTTCGAGGATCATTTCAATATCTTCTTCGCCTACACACCTCTATAGTGGATTTGCATACCCCTGCCGATATAATTCTTCTCCGATTAGGAAGAAACGATCGGAACATCTTTGCACTTTTGTCGCTTCGCTGGGGTCTTCGGGGAGCTCACTGGTTGCGAGATACCTTTTTATCGGATCTTTCCAGCCTTTTCCCGAGGTTATTATGCTCAGTACTGTGATGCTCGGATGGTTTAGCACCTCGGTGCATGTTTTCGACTTCGCTAAGCCATCTGCCTCGGCATTGTCTTGACGGGGCACGTTTTTGATCGTACAGTGTCGAACTCCCTGATAAGCTTTGCTACCAGTTCATGGTATTTTGCCAAGGTCGGGTCCTTCACCCCATAGTCCCCTGCTATTTGTCGAACTACCAGCTGGGAATCGCTATGGGCTTTCAAGTTTCTTACACCAATTTTTCTGGCCAAGCGTAACCCTGCTATGAGGGCTTCGTATTTAGCCATATTGTTGGTGACGTTAAAGCCGAACTTGATGGCCTTCATTACTTCCAGACCTTCGGGGCCTCTGATAATTACCCCAGCTCCCTGGTGTTCAGACCCTGAGGCTCCGTCTACGTACAAAGTCCATTCTGGCTCACGTTCGCCAGGATCCGGATGGTTGTCCTCGGTGATGGGTATCTCGGTAATGAAGTCTGCCAGAACTTGCGCTTTTATGGCTTTCCGGGGTTCATAAGTAATGTCGTACTTGCCCAGCTCTATACACCATTTGGAAAGTCTTCCCGAATGATCAACTTTCCTCATGACGTCTCGTAGAGGTAGACTACTTCCGAAAATGATTGGGTGAGCGTGAAAATATGGCCGTAGTCTTCTTCCCGCTAGTACCAGGGCATATATAGCTTTTTGTAGCAAAGGATACCTGACTTCGGCGCCGTGCAGGGACTTGCTTACATAATAAACCGGCCATTGCTTCAGCCCCTCCTTTTTCACAAGGACCGAGCTTACTGCTTTTTCTATGACTGCGAGGTACAACACGAGGGACTCTCCCTCGCGAGGTTGCCGAAGAGTAGGCAGACGGGCCACATAGGCTTTGAGTTCTTCCCAAGCCTTTTGGCAGTCCTTATTCCAAGGATGATCATCACATCCAAGGTCACCCTCTTTTTTGCTGCCTTAGTGAGGACTTTGAAGAATGCTCGACACCGGTCTCCATACCTGGAAATGAACCTGCTAAGAGAGGTTATCCTTCCGGTGAGTCTTTGCACGTCTTTCATTGTGACGGGAGTTCGGAATTCAAGCAGAGCCTTAACTTTGTCTGGGTTAGCATCAATGCCTCTTTCTGATACCATGTACCCAAGGAACTTTCCCGAGGTTATACCGAAGATGCATTTTTCGGGATTGAGGTGAATTCCGAAGGTTCTGAGCTGGTGGAAAGTCTCCTTCAGATCTACGACGTGGTCGTAAGGCAGCTTGCTTTTGACTATCATGTCATCAACGTAAACTTCCATGTTCCTCCCTATTTGGTCCTTAAAGACCTTGCTCATCAACCTCTGGTAGGTAGCTCCCGCATTTTTGAGCCCGAAGGGCATCCTGATGTAACAATACGTTCCACCCTCGGTGATGAAGGCGGTTTTCTCCTCATCTTCGGGGTCCATCCTTATTTGATGATACCCACTGAAGGTGTCTAGGAAACTCAGGAGCCCGTATTCGGCAGTTGAGTCTACCAACTGGTCTATTGGTGGAAGAGGATATGAATCTTTTGGGCAAGCGTCATTCAAGTTTCTGAAGTTGATGCACATTCGGAGCTTACTACTCCCTTCTTTTGTGGCGATAACCACGTTGCTTAACCATTCGGGGTACTTGACTTCCCTGATTACATCTGCGTCTAATAAGCGCTGGACTTCGGTTTTGACGAAGTTATTTTTATGGACTGAGATGCCCCGCTTCTTTTGCCGGACAGGTTTTGCTTCCGGACTTACTTTAAGGCTATGCTGTATTATGCGAGGGTCTACCCCCGGCATATCTTTCAGCGAGTAGGCAAACAGGTCTTTATTCATCAGTAGAAAGGATACAAGTCTTTTCTTGTCACCTTCGTCCAAGTTTTTCCCTATATGGGTATTTCGGCCCGGGACAAGTTCTACTTCTTCTATTTCTACCTTCGCGGGATCTTCTGCCTCTCCCTCTTTTGGCCTTCCATCTGAAAAAACCTCTGCATCCACAGTTTGTGTGAGGTTGGCTACTAGGGCCTTTCGCGCTTTGACGAACACTTTCCTTACTTAGCCTTGATCGATAAAGATTTCCGCGTCTCCATCCTTGGTGGCGAAAGTGACGGTTAAGTACTTTACATCCAAGCGAATGTACAGATTTCCTTGTGTTTGCCTTCCAAGGATGGCGTTATATGACGAAGGAACATCCATGACAATGAACCTTGTCCTTCTGGAGGCAAATAATTCATCTGTCGATCCATCCGAACCTCCTCTCATCATTAGGGGGAGGTCGATCCATCCGAGGACAGGCAATTCGAACGGCCCTACCCCGAAAGTTGGCGAAGTGACGGGCTTGAAGTCGGTGTTGGATATTCCCAAGCTCGGCAGCTGATGCAAGAACAGGACGTTGGCGTTTGATCCATCGTCAAGTAATACCCTTTTGACGTCCCAATTTTCTATTCTTGCCATGACCAACAGTGGATCGTCATGGGGAAAGATGACGGTGGAACCATCCTTTCGGGTTAGTTTCTTCGACGGATTTTGATATTCCATCATTGATATTTCTCTGGCTTTCCTCTTTCTTTCCGAGGATGGCAGTCCCGTCGTGATTGTTTGTATCACTGCCGCCGGGGGCGGGAGACGCCTCTTTGGACTTCGGTTCCTTCGTCTGTCGGAGTCGTACTCCTCGTCATCAGCCTTTCCTTCCTCCTCCTTTCTTCCCTTCGGGGAAGGCATTCGCAGATAACACCGGAGTTGGCCTTGTTTTATCAGCGACTCAATATACCTTTTCAGTTGGAAGCAATCTTCAGTGTCGTGCCCGTGGTCGCGATGAAACTGGTAGAACTTTTTCATATTCTTCTTGTTGTTAGCGGTCATAGCCCTTGGTCGCTGAATCTGGGTTCCCTGCCTCTCCATTGTCATGAGGATATTGGTTCTTGTAGTGTTCAGGGCTGTGAAGTTCGGAGGAGGTTTCCTTCCCCTAAACCTCCGAGGTCGTCCGGCCTGTTCAGCCGGATACTTTGTTTGCTGGCCGGACCCTTCGGGACGGGTGTGATCATTCTTTGGTCCACCCATTCTCAGCTCTTTGGCTGTTATATGCTACTCGGCCCTTCGGTAGAATTTGCCAAGCGTGTCCGGGGGGTCCTTGGAAAACTCGTAGAACAGTTGTGAGTCCCTCCGAAGGCCCCGTGTCATGGAGAGGATGCGTATTTCGGGCCGAAAGTCTGGAACACTTAGGGCCTCTCCATTAAACCTTTCGACATAGTTGCGGATGGTTTCTCCGCTCTTCTGCGCTATGTCGAACATCTGGACCGGCATCTTCGCCGTCGGACGGCTTCCAATGAACTGCTGCGTAAAGGCCATGGACAGCTCCTGAAACTCCCTGATGGTTCCAGGGGCCAATGAGTTATACCACACCGTTGCGGGCCCTGCGAGGGTGACCTCAAAGCATTTGCACAAAATAGCATCATCAGCGCCGTGTAACACCATGCTACATTTGTATTTAGTTAGATGAGCCTGTGGGTCAGTTCGGCCTTCATAGGTTTCCAGCTGAGGCACCCGAAAGTCACTTGGCATGGCTGCCTCGACTACTGTTTGGGTGAACGGCGATTCATCCCCATAGAAAGTTTCAAACAGCCTGGCCTAGACTGGTTTGCGAGCTACCTGTTTTTCCACTTTCTCCAACCTCGCTAATATTTTCTCCACAAGGATTGTGGCACTGGGCTCTTCTTCCTGGTGCTTGTAGGCTTCTGGGAAAGGAGATTGCTGGCGCCTCTTTGGGGACAGACTTCGCCGCCGAGGGGATGGCGACTTTGCCTCAGGCGATGAACTCTTTTGGCGTGGGGTTTTAGGCCATCTAGGCCCTACTGGCCCCTTAGGTCGTCCCTTGAGGGGTATGCTTTCCGTTGAGGACTCATCACGCGGATCCCCACTTCCCGAACTCCGGTAAGCTGATCTCGGGCTTTTCTCCCGAGGGAGTGCTGGCGAGGAAGTCCTTTGGGCCTGCGTTGGTTGCGGCCATCTTCGGTCTATTTGCTGCGTCATTTCGGCCACAATAGAGCGCTGGAAGTCGCGCAGAAAACTCATAGTTTTGACTAGAGGACGTTCTTCCTCAGGCGAGGAAGTCCCTGGAAGGGTTTGCTCAGTAGCCGGTTGAGCTTCAGGCATGGACGAGGACTTCGGAAGTCCCTTGTCCTTTGAACGCCGAGTTTCAACAATGGCGACCTGAGGGTGAGTTCCCACAGACGGCGCCAAATGATGCCCGGTAGCATCTTCGTCGAGTGACATTATGACTTCGGAAGGGACTTTCTGTGAGGGAGGATGTCTGGAGCAAAGGTTCCCCAGAGGAAAGTGCCTAAAATGCTCAGAAGAAAAGAGGTCAAGAGGTCCCCGGAGTGTTTTTCCGGGGAGGAGCCTCCGACGCCCAAGTTAGTGTCCTGAGGGGAGATAGAGGAAGAACGCTAAGGGGTTAGGTGGTCTTGCCTGTTCGTGTTTCCTCAGGGAGGGGGGTCGGATCCTTTGCCAGGGCTTGTTTCCTGGTATTTATAATGGTGCCTAGCCCGCTCAGATCACGACACGTGTTCGGTCAGATGCTATCTGTACCTCCGGGCGTAGGAGACAGGTAGCCGTTTGTAGGCTCCTTGGGTCTGGGACCGAGACAGGTCGTGACAAGACTTGGACGGTGTCGGCGCGTCAAACCGCTTTTCGAGGCGGCATGTAGTGCATGTGGGTGACATGTCAGAGGCTCCTTAAATGCCCATGCCGTACTCCTGCGGTTCTCTGGCGAGGTCGTCCTTCGGTACGGATGCCCTTTCTTTGGGAATTATGCCTGTAGTTCGGGCAGTTCCCTAGTTCGGGGGTATCGCCTTCAGGGAGATTCTCTCCTGCTTGAAATAGCTGGTTCTTCATCTCCGAAGGCAATCCGTTTGGTCTCCCGAGAGAGCCGGTGGCATCCTTGGAATTCTTGACATTCTAGCTGAAGTCTAGAGTTCAGGGTATTTTGACTTCGCTCCTTCCGAGGTCCGTGATATCGACTGTTTCGGGTAACGCCAGTTTTACTGACCATACTATTGGCAGGATGTATGTACTGAGAGAGGCGATAGCCCTTCGGCTATCAACTACGAAATGATGTTATGTACTACATTGTGTATATACATAAATTCTTAAGATGCATGTCAATCTTAAGTAACTGCCTGCCATAATTGTTTATGGCCTTTTGGATGTATTCCTTGTGTCACATAATGGTTTAAAGACATGCAGGCTTAAGAATGCATAATAAATCATAAAGTGATAATTGTTGTTACTTGCCACATTACCCACATTTGACTTATGTCAATAAATTTTTTCAACGGGTGTGACCATGGAAGGTCCTGTGTCATAACTTGATATAGTTAGCACCAAATCTTGCATTAAGAACCTTGTTGGACAAAATGGTACATGGATTTATCTTATGACCAATTTTTTTTTAGCGTATGCATAAAGGTTTTAAAGGTCTTAGTCCAAAACATGTTTTCAAAATCTTTCATAATTAATGCTGCCCAAATAGGAGAATGTTAGAAACTTTTAATGTGGGCTAACATCAATAGTGCATTTTAAAATGGATTAAGATTAAACCAGTCAATTATAAAACATATGCAGCCTGTGGTGAAACAGGGCCCTAGTGCCTTGATTCGCTAACACTGGTAGGCTATTTGGGAACTATGATCCCACTTCGGTTACAATTAGCTAGTTATTACTTATGAAGTATCTTAAATCATTACATACAACTAGTTACTTAGCCTACCTTGCATAGGAAGTATGCATGTGTTGTCTTGGCTATGCAATAACACTAAATTAAAATAACATTGAAAATAGTGTCACGACAATTAATGAAAACACAATTCAAAACAAGCGAAGACATAAAAATTTAGTTGTTTAACTTCATGTAATAGCTAAATGTAACCCTAGTGTTATACACACCAATGGACATTAGTAGAGGCAATCTATTTGTATGAAAAGCAACATATTTCTACTAAGATCCATCCTTAGCTCTTCACCCACGCAAGCAAGCTAGCTTCAAGTGATGAGCCACACTTTCATTGTGCTCACTTAGCCTTAAGCTGAAAGACAAACACTTTGGTCAGAAACTTGAAGTTTTCTACTTTGAGAATAACTTCAAACCAATAAAACTTAGCCTTAACAGTTGCCCTTTTAAGCCCGATTAGCCCGCTTAAAACTTGCACAACACTTAAGGGGTGAGTACTCAAAAATACCTAGTAAGGGATTTAGCATCTGTAGGGGGAAACACATGCAAGCATGCAAAGCACTACAAGTATATATATATAACATACAGAACAAACAAACAACCAACAATACAACCAAAAACAAGAATAAGCACAACAAATAATCCAAATAATGGATGGATGGATGGATGGATGGATGAAATATACACATGCACATGCACTTAGGACTTCCTTAGTCCCAAATTTGCTAGACTTTCCGTGAGCTCTTACTGTTGCCACCTCACAAAAAATGGGAGAATTACAAGTGTGGCATAATGGTCAAAAAATCATTATATTCTGTAATTCTCACCATAGTGATTGAAGTTCAGGGGGAAAAGGCATGATCAACACCTTCTTAAAAGTGTTCTAAGTTGGTAACTTGGCCCCCCAAGAAAAGCCTTAAGGATTGCTTGTTTGTCAAGCAACCTCTGGACTTTTTTTGTAAGATTTTGGAAATTCAGGTACTCAATTGTAAAAATTTTACAAAAGAGATTTGGAGAGTTATAAGAAGGATATGACTGGTATGAAAGTGCTATTGGAGGACCAAATTGCTTATGGAAGACAACTAAAGACAAAGAAAACACAAAAAGACATAAAAGACCTAAGTGTTCTAATGTAGGCCTTAAGATGTGTATGTCTTTGACTTAAGTCAAATGGTGAAATTGTGGGGTTATCCCACCTAAGGAGGGGCTATTAAAGCAAGATAAGGATGGTCAACTGTGGGCGAAGAGATTAAGACTAAGAAACGATAGTCTTGTAGCAAGGAAAATGACATAAGACAATGTTAAGACTACTTAAGTGTGTTTAGTGTACTTTTGACCATTTAAGTAGTCAAGACCACCTTTTCTTCTCTTATATTCGGCCATACCAGCCAAGGGACGCAACCCGCCCACCGCCCTCCTCCACACTTCCTCCATAGCCACCATACCTTCAAACTCAAAACTACTTGCAATTGAAGTCAAGGAAGCATAATTGGAAGTTATTTGGTGCTATTGTTTGGGAGCACTTAGGATCAAGCTCCAATTTTAGCATCCCCATCAAGGTAAGGGTTCTCTTACTCTCATGGATTGTTTACTATATTTACAAGCATCCATGGAGCTAGGGTTAAGCTTGGAAGAGAGCCATGAGCTTGATGAACCAAGCTTAGTGAGGGGAGTGCACTTATTAAAGGTTTTGTGACCTAATGTGAAGTGCATAGTGATGGCAGCAAAAATTGGGATTTCTAGAGCCCAAAGTTAGTACTAACTAGTGTTAAAACTCTCCTAAGACCAAGTTTAAGCTTGAGGAAGGCTGCCATAGTGATTTACTTAAGTTTATTGCATGTTTTATGGACAAACCTATGGTTTATGTTGTTGCATTTCATGTGTTTGATGGTTGTGAATGGCTGCTGCATTTGGTTGCTATATCTTATATATATGAATTGTGGTTTTGTGTTTAGTGTCTTTGGATTTAGGTTTTAATGAGGGCCACATTTGCTTAAGAGTACAAGTGTTACCCTTACTAAGTTTCACAATGAAACTTACTCCCCTCAATTCTGCCATTTCAGGTCCAACAGAAAGATCACATTCAAACTGACCTTTGTTGTTTGAGTTTTGATCTAAAATTTCAATTTTTTTAACTTCCATGTATCTAGTTGTGATCTGGAAAGTTTGGTGATTTTAGGAGCACATTTGATATTTTTAGTGATTGTGCTTATTGTGTTACGCAGCAGCTATCCAGCATCCTATTTCTAGAGTCCATTGTGTCTTAGGCACTCCTATAACTTAGGGTGCGTATTTATCTGGGTCAAGACCATTATTTAGTTCATGTATGCATGTACATGTAGTGTATGTAAAATAAGACAAGTATGTGAACATTTGAGTAATGTTTTGTCTATGTATGTGATGTGGTGCAAAGCTGCCTAAGCGTGAATGATAGGCTGCTTACTTGTAAATTCTGTTTTGGCCACATAAATTTGCTAGATGCAAGAGCATGTAATTTCTATGTGTATTTAACATGTATGGGATAGCCTTGGAGGGCTTACCCCTTGTGAATGAAGTGTTTGCACACTTATGAAATTTTGTATGGGCAAAATGATCATAAAGTAACCAGAATTTCAACTCTGCACTCAAAGTTCTATATCTCCCTGTGTAGAATGAATCTTGGTATGAAATTTTGACCACACCTAGAGCACATCTAGAGGTTGAACCGAGTTTTAGAATTTTTGAATTTGGAGTTCATGTAGCCAAAGATATGATGTTGAAGATTTGGCTAAGTTACTATTTATTTTGTCAGAATTTTGTAACCAACTTAAAAAATCCATAACTTGGTCCATAGGTGGGCTATTAATGTAAAACCAAATTCCTTGGTTTGATTAAAGACTCTACTTGATAATGAAGCAAACAAAACATGGGGTTACATGGCTAGATTAATACATTTTTTTGGAAGAAGTTTGAGGTGCAGTGGTTGGTCACTTACACTTAATAAGATTGCCTAATGTGTGGTAGCAAGATTAAGACTTGTGCTAGTGTTTTCCTTCCTTGCTACCATGGTGTGCATAAAATATGAATATGTGTGTAATGGTTGGACCAATATGCATGCATTTACATAGTGCCCAAGAGGGCCACTTGGGTATGCACACTAAGGGTATTGTTCTGATGGCCTACAGAACATACCAATCTTGGGAGTTTTAAATGCACAAATTTGGCACCATAACTGGACTTCCCTAGAGTGTGTAACACTTACGGCTAGGGTACTTAGATACTGGCACTTGTATCCTATGCTAGCATTTAACCAAACCCATGAAGTCCTCTTACGGGCTCCTTAGAGTAGGTCATCACTTACTTAACCCTTCCCTACCTTCGACAAGCTACATAGAGTAAGTTTTCACTTACTCCCTTCTTACCCATCTCTTCCCTTTAACTTATTATGCAGGGTTAGCTGTCTTATATGTTCCAACTTATCAAGATCTTAGAGCTAAGCTTAAGGTTCTTTAGTTGCTTACTTACAAAAGCACAAGGTTTGGTTGGGATCCCCTTAGGTTTATTTCTCATTTCCCCAAAGGTCTAAGACCTAACTCTTGGGCTAATGAAAACTTCGAAACCTGACTTATTCTCCTTAGTGCCCCCTTAGCAACTTGAGCACTTTTACCCTTTTGCTACTTTACTTAGCCCTACCTTAGCCGCACCACTTAGCTACCACTTAAATAATTAATGAATCTCAACTTAGGAATGAGTCTTAGACCCAATCGAAGCTACGAAACCTCTTAGAATAGCTTAGGGATGATAACTAAGAGATTGAGACATTCTTAGTTTGCCCCGAGTTTGAGGGACTTAGGCCTTGGTGGCACCATTAGTGATGCGTCGCCAAAGCATCAGTCCTTGGGTTTCCTACAAAGTCACCAGCCACACTTCACCAACTCGTGTCGCCAATGCTCTTCTAGCATTACGCGACTGCACACTAACTTGCACGAAACTTGTTGAATCTTTCAATCTCCAAAGCCAATTCACATGGGTCTTGTTTTTACTTCATTCCCATATGTAATACTACATTTCTATGCATTATGTGAGCTAAATTAAATTAAATCCCTTGCCTCAAATCATCCTCAAAGCAAGAAGCAAGAAATAAGCACACTTGAGTAAAATGGAGTTCCTTTGAGTTCCAAGCTTGAATTCAACCAAATTGGACATCAAGGGCATGAAATTAAGACCATTTCTAGCCATTTAACAATATTAGAACTAACCCACAAGGATCAAAGATGCTTAGCTTAGGGTTTGAACCAAAAACTTGCAAAACCAAGCTCAAATGCACCTAATACATAAAAAATGAGCTAATGGCTTGTTGGGATGTTTTTGGGGCCTTCAATTTTCATAGAATTTTGGGTGAATTGGGAGCTTTGATGAGGAGGAGTTATGAATAGAGGAGAGCTATGAAAATGGAGTGAAGAAGATGATGAATAGTGTTGTTCATCTCTTCTTAAAATATCCCAAGTACTTTACTTAACCCAAATCTCCTCTACTTGTCACTTTGGCCCTCAAACTTAGCTTTGATTCACTTAGGCCACTTAAAGTCTTCCTACACCATCACTCCTTGGTCCCAATGAGTGGTTTTTCTTAGCTAAACACTTTGCCCTCAGGTCACTTAAGCCATTATAAGACATAATAGCTCAATTTCTCAATTAGTGCATTTTTCACCCTTAACTTTCACTTTTGGTTCAAATGGCTAGAAACACTTATGGTCTTAAATTGTTAGCTCAAAACACTTACATGAACCTAATTTCACAGAAATTATGGTCATGCCACTGACTTGGGCCAAAATTACCATTTTGCCCATTTTGCCCTTTAGGTGCCAATTTGACTTTAGAACTCAACTTAATCTTACTTAGCTTGCTTTCCTTGCTTAATAAAACTTATTTGAGAAAAATAACTTAGGATTTACTTACCTTGGCTCCAAAATAGAGGAAGTAATTGGAGAGCCTTTACATTTTCCCCTCTTTAAAAAATTTGGTCCTCCAAATTTTGATTCTTAACTGAGCACAACATTTGGATGATAATCCTTTTGCATCTTGCTTAGTCTTCTTACTCATGGTCTTTTCCTTACTATGGTTTTCCATAGCTCATTAACCATGAGCTCATTCATGTTCTTAGCTCTTTGACTTATTGGTCAAGAAACTTCTAAAGGTACTCCCTAGGAGACCTCTCCTTGGAGACATTACTTATAAGGCGGACACCTTATCTTGGTTCACAAGGCACATCCCCATATTCCCAATTTTCACTTAAGCCTATCTAACTTGGAGTTAAGTTGCTCCCTTTCAGCCTTTCTCCCTATTGGGGTACCTTTGGGAGTACTTAGTCTTCTGCTTTGAGTCTTTACCCTTGATGGGATTTACCGCAATCTTGCACCACGCTTAGGCTTTCAAGCCTTACTTAGGTGTTTCTTGGTTACCACCACCTGAGCGTTCTTAGCACAATTCAACTTGGCAATGGTTGCACCCATCTTTGTCATTTAAGCCACCTTAGGTGCATCACCATCTTATTGCCACTTAGTGCCCATTAGGACTCAAGACACATTTTTGACTTGGCAACTTTTATGCCTGACTTAGGCACTCAAGCCAATTCTCAAGTGTATCTTTAATTTTGTTGCTCTTTGATGCCGTGGGCACATACTTCTCATGATAACCTACCTTTGGCATCACTACACTTTAGTGCCTTAACTATGGTACCCTTTTGTGGCAACTTACCCTTAGCTTTCTTAGGTAGCTATTCACACTTACTACTTTAGGGTTTCTTAGCCATTTTAGGCACTTATAAGCTTGATACCCTTGCTATGGTATAGGCAGCTTAGTTCACAAAGACTTTACATCCTTTCAGGTGTTCTTAGGTGTACCACAAACTACCCAACTCTTCTACACTTGACTCCTCTTGGTAATCACTCAACATGCTCGGGTCCTTGACTACTCTTAGTCACTTAGCCATTTCTTGGCCTTTAATTCTTAAGACACCCTTAACATGCTCCTTCACTCTTTATTACCTAGGAGTCATTCCTTAATTAGCTTGGCCTTATTTGGCGGCAGGGTATTCCAGGCCATTATAGCCTTTTCTTAGGCCTTTTCAAATTAACTAAGACCAATTCTTAGCACCGTTAATCAACTTACTTAGGTGCTTTAAATACCCCACACTGCCCAACATGTCACTAGCGTGACCCTTAGGCCTTAGCTTGATTACTTAGCTACCTTAGGTGTATACTTGGCATTGAGTTCTCTTAGGCTCCACGGCCCTTCTTAACTTTTCTTAGGAAGCCCTTAGGACTTTTGGCGTTTAACCTTTTACGGTCCTCCCTTAGCTCCTACACTTGGGTACACTTTGTGTCCTACAACTCATGCCACACCCTTGGCCTTCTAAGGAATCTTAGTTTGCTTGATTTCAACTTAGCATCTGGCATTTGCCCTTATACTTGTCTTGGTTTCTCATGGAATCCACAGGGGTCTTTCCTAACACCCTAAACCTATTGGGTTAACACGACCTGACTGCTACCCTCAAGTGCTCGCGACATATGATTGTGCTTGAATGAGACTTACAAATCTTATGCCTTATTTGAGGCCATTTTGGTACCTATACCTTGCTTCCCAATACTTAGGCACATTCTTAGGTCATTGCCTCATTAGCCCATCCTTATGCACTAAGCACCATGGCTACTTAGTGTGATTTACACACCTATAGCCCATAGTGTGTGCATCCTTAGGCTTAACTGAGACCTATAACCTTCTTATGCCCGATGAAGTATTACTTGGCACCTTTTTGGTCCACATTTCACTTAGGCACTTGAAGTCTTTTTGAACACTAAGATCTCATAGAGCATTCACTATAACTCATTCTCATGGGCTTTTAGTGATTCAAGGCTATCATTTAGTAGCTCAACTTTATGGACTCAATAGGTAGTTTAAACTACCTTAGCTTCAACAATCTTACCTTAGGGTTTTGGTTCTTTTCTTGGCTACCTACTTGTTTAAGAGTCTTTCTTAGTCATCAGTTGACCACTCTTAGACTTTTAACCTACTTAGGTAACTTCTTACCCCATAGGAAAACAAAGAATCCCATAACCTTTTTAGGCTTAGCAAGCTTACTAAATTTTTCAACAAACCTCAACTTTCAGTTGCCTTGAATCCACTAGTGAGGATATTACACTTAGCTCCATCTTGAGCTTCTCTATAATTAAGACCTTAACTCGACATTTACACCCATCTAAACCTTTTTCGATTCTTTCTGATTTATTTGAGACCCTTCGATAATGGAATACACTTTGGACCTCAGGTTCCTCTTTCTCACAAACCATTAGGTTAACTTAGGTTCACACTTTTAGCCTTTTGGTTTAAAGTTTTCTTAACTCCTTCAAATTCGCAAAGAGCCCCCATTAACTAAAATGGTTGAACTCCCAAACAATCAAGAGCACTGTCTAATTCACTTTCACTTTTCATGAACAGCCTTAGGTCAACACATACCATAGCAAAAAATACTACACACAAGTCTGCTACTTGGAGTTCATTTTGTCTCCATGGGTGTTCTCATCAGCTATAGGTCCTAGTTGTAAAAAAATTAAGGACAACTCCTTTTTAACTCACTTGGGTTGACCTTAAAGCCACCCGGCTAATGGTGCTTTCATGGTTCCCCTTTACACACCCCCTTTAGGTTGCAATTTCTTAGGGATCCAGATGTTACCCTTTTGGTCTTTAAGGCTCAAGTTAACTCTTGAACATTGACCAACTTACCAAATAAGAAAAAGAAAACAATGAACTCCCCTCTTTAAGGAACTGCACTTTTATAGACAACTTCACAGTCTTGAGACTTATGGGTTATAGTTCTCAACCTTCACTTAACCAACTTATCGTAACTATTTCGAGTCCTTAGGGTACCACTTACTTTCTCTTTACTCGTAACTTCAGGCTCCTAAAGTTAACTATTGGCTTTATAAGCCCTCTTACCTTAGTTGTAGGTGCTTGGAGAATTCAACCTCACCTTGCTTAGTAACCTTTAGTAACTTGTGTGCAATACTTCTTAGAATTCGACCGGTCATAACTATCATAGAGTTGTCCTTTCTTAAACTGTCCTTATCATGCATAAAGTACTCTTTGCACCATAGGTATAAGTTTAATCAACTTAAGACTCAACTGATGGTATGACTTACCAACTCTCTAGTGCAAGTCACCCTTACCCTTAGGATACTTCTAAGGGTCACTTATGATCGGCACAATTAAGTCAACTCTTATGCCCTTTAACCAATCCTTTTCCTAAGCATTGCTACACCAATAAAAAACCACAACCACATATCACTAAATACCTGCTACCCTATGCTTCTAGGCAAAGCCTTAACCACTCTAAGGCTCTAATCAAAACTTGCCCTTCTTGGGCTCTTACGGTTCACATGCCCATACTTCTTTCACGATCCTAGCTTTCTAGGCAGGCTAGTCACAACCATAGACATAGCAGTTTAAAAAAGAAAACTACTTACTACCATGCCATAAACTTAAAGGTACTTATCTTTATTGTCAGCTCCTTAACCAATAAATTGGTCCAAGTAAATCTTCTTGGTTGCGTTTGAGTACTAGCGGTGCTTCCCAGGTGATTGAGGTATTCTTAAGCTTAGCCTTGTTCAAGTCTTGACCTCGAGCATATTCATGCCCTTAGTCCTTTAACTTTCTCGTTTCCAAAGACCTAGCATATAGCCTCTTTTTTTTTTCTTTTCTTTTTGTTGTTCTTACTTACTTCTCCTTTGGGTTCCATGGACTCAAAATTAAATGGTCCTAACCTGAGCTCTTACTTTCAGCCTTAACTTTCCTTGGGGTGGAGATGTTATTCTCTTGGCTCAAGTGCACACATGGTCCTAGTGCACGTTAGCCTTTACCCCATGGCCTATTACTCTCTTGGTATCCATGTCGCCCTTTCCCTTGGCTAATGATGGTTCACTTGGCCTTAGTGCACCCTTAGTAACTTAGTGCTCCTTGGCTCTCACCTTTAGGCTCTTCAACTACTCATCAAAATCTGTCCTTATCCTCATAACTGTAGACATTTCCTTGACCTTGGTCTTGCCCTCAGGATGGGGATTCCTCCCTTGGTCTCAGTGTACTAGTAGGCCTTAGCACACTTCAACCCTACCCATTAGGCATCAACCACGGTCTCCCCTCCTTTTGTAAAGATAATCTTTTACTCAGTTATAAGGTGTGATATGTCCACTATGAAATGATGTTGTGTACTACCTTGAGTATATACATAAATTCTTAAGATGAATGTCAATCTTAAGTAAAGGCCAGTGGCATAATTGTTTACGGCCTTCTGGTTGTATGTCTTGTGACACATAAAGGTTATTTCAAGATATATAATGGTTTAAAGACATAAAAGCTTAAGTATGCATAATAGATCATAAAATGAAAATTGTTGTTACTTGCCAAATTACCACATTTGATTCATGTCAATAAGTTTTGTCAATGGTTATGACCATGGAAGGTCCTGTGTCATAAGTTGATATAGTTACCATGAAAATCCTTCATTGAGAACCTTGTTGGACGGAATGGTACATGGATTTTTCTTATGACCAATTTACTTTTAGCGTATGCATAAAGGTTTTAAAGGTCTTAGTCCAAAACATGTTTTCAAAATCTTTCACAATTAATGCTGCCCAAGTGGGAGAATGTTAGAAATTTTCAATGTGGGCTAACATCAATAGTGCTTTTTATTAAAATGGATTAATATTAAACTAGTCAATTATAAGACATACGGAGCCTATAGTGGAATAGGGCCCCAGTGCCCTGATTTGCTAACACTGGTAGGCCCTTTGGGAACTATGATCCCATTTTGGTTACAATTGGCTAGTTATTACTCATGAAGTATCTTAAACCATTATGTGTAACTAGTTACTTAGCCTACCCTGCATAAGAAGTATGCATGCATTGTCTTGGCTATGCAATAACAACAAATTAAAATAACATTGAAAATAGTGCCGTGACAATTAATGAAAACACAATTCAAAATAAACCAAGACGTAAAACTTTAGTTGCTTAACTTTAAGTAACAACTATGTGCAAACATCTCAAAAATTATATGCACCTAAATGTAACCCTAGTGTTATACATACTAATGGACATTAGTAGAGGCAATATATTTGTATGAAAATATCATACATATAAAAGAAGCAACATAATTATACTAAGATCCATCCTTAGCTCTTTACCCAAGTAAGCTAGCTTCAAGTGATGAGCCACACTTTCATTGTGCTCACTTAGTCTTAAGCTGAAAGGCAAACACTTTGGTCAGTACTAGCTTAAGGTACAAGTAGCTTAGAAACTTGAAGTTTCCTACTTAGAGAATACCTTTAAACCAATAAAACTTAGCCTTAATAGTTGTCCCTTACCAATTGTTAAACCTGACTAGCCTGCTTAAAACCTGCACAACACTTAAGGGGTGAGTACTAAAAAATACTCAGTAAAGGATTCAGCACCTGCAAAGAGAAAGACATGCAAGCATGTAAAGCAGTACAAGTATAGATGTGTATACAACAGACAGAACAAACAAGCAACCAACAACACAACCAAAAAGAAGAATAAGAACAACAAACAACGCAAATGATGGATGGATGGATAGATGAATGAAATATGCACATGAAAATGCACTTAGGACTTCCTTACACCTGAAGGTGCTAGACTTGTCATGAGCTCTTATGGCTGGGGCACTCGAATACTGGCCCTTGTATCCTATGCTAGCACTTAACCAACCCCATGAAGTCCTTTTACGGGTGCCTTAAAGTAAGTCATCATTTACTCAACCCTTGCCCACCTTCGAAGAGCTACTTAGAGTAAGTTTTCACTTACTCCCTTCTTACTCTTCTCTTCCCTTTAACTTATTGTGCGGGGTAAAAGTCTTTTGTGGTCAAACTTACCAAGCTCTTAGAGCTCAACTTAGGGCTCCTTAGTGGTGGTTTGGTTGCGATCCCTTTAGGTTTCTTCCTCATCCCCCAATGGTCTAAGACCTAAATCTTGGGCCAATGAGGACTTCGAAACCTGACGTAATCCCCTTAGTGCCCCCTTAGCAGCTTGAGCACTTTTACCCTTTTGCCACTTTACTTAGCCCTACCTTAACCACACAACTTAGCTATCACTTAAATAATGCATAAATCTCAACTTAGGAATGAGTATTAGACCTAATTAAGGCTACAGAACATCTTAGAATAGCCTAGGGATGATAACCGAGAGATTGAGACATTCTTAAGATGCCTCAAGCTTGAGGGACGTAGGCCTTGGTGATGCCATCAGTGACACATTGCCAAAGGCATTAGTCCTTGGGTTTCCTAAAAAGTTGCTGGCCATGCATCACCAACTCACGTCACCAATGTGTCACCAATGCCCTTCCAATATTATGTGACTACGCACTAACTTGCATGAAACTTGCTCAATCTTTCAATCCCCAAAGCCAATTCACATGGGTCTTATTTCTACTTCATTCCCATATATAATACTACATTTCTATACATTATTTGAGCTGAATTAACTTAAATCCCTTACCTTAAATCATCCTTAAAGCAAGAAGTGAGCAACAAGTACACTTAAGTTCAATAGAGTTCCTTTGAGTTCCAAGCTTAAATTCAACCAAATTGGACACCAAGGGCACACAATTAAGACAATTTCTAACCATTTAAGAAGATTAAAACTAATGCACAAGGATCAAAGATGCTTACCTTAGGTTTGAAACAAAAACTTGCAAAACCAAGCTCAAATGTACCAAATATACAAAAAATGAGCTAAGGGCTTGTTAAGATGCTTTGGGACCTTCAATTTCCATAGAATTTTAGGTGAATTGGGAGCTTTGATGAAGAGGAGCTATGGAGGGAGGAGAGCTATGAAAATGGAGTGAAGAAGATGATGAATAGTGTTGTTCATTTCTTCTTAAAATATCCCAACTACTCAACTTAACTCCAATCTCCTCTACTTGTCACTTTGGTCCTCAAACTTAGCTTTGATTTACTTAAGCCACTTAAACTCTTCCTACACCATCTCTCCTTGGTACCATTAAAAGGTTTTTCTTACCCAAATACTTTGCCCTTAAGTCACTTAAGCCATTATAGACATAATAGCTCAATTTATCACTTAGTGCATTTTTTACCCTTAACTTTCTCTTTTGGTTCAAATGGCTAGAAACACTTATGGTCTTAACTTATTTACTTGAAAACACTTGCATGAACCAAATTTCACATAAATTATGGTCATGCCATTGATTTGGGTCAAAATTACCATTTTTCCCTTTAGGTGCCCATTAGACTTTAGAACTCAACTTAACCTTACTTAGCTTGCTTTCCTTGCTTAATAAAACTTATTTAAGAAAAATAACTTAGGATTTACTTACTTTGGCTCCAAAATAGAGGAAGTATTTGGAGAGCCTTTACAGAGTCCGTAAAGGTTATGATCTTATTACTTGTGCTAGTTCCATGAATTATGTAACAAAATGCGGGTTATATTAGTGTAGGGCATAAAGTCCATATAACTGTTAATCGATAGGCCAATGAGACTTCTATATGAAGGAGTGCTAGGTTTCACCCTTAACCTTATTGTGATGAGCATAACAGAACTCTACCCATTGAGAGTGTTTTGGTCTAGGGATAAGGGAGAAACTCTTAATGCAACTGCTCAGATGCAAATTGTGGTGGATCAAATCAGGTCAGATGTTTTTATTCCTTGTGTTTAATTCTTGCATTCTATGCTTTCATGTATGATTCTGTTAAGGATTAAAAAAATTAACAGTAGCAACTACATTAATTTGGCCTTTCTTACTAATGTAGTTATCATTATTTAGCATTGAAAAAAGTACCCCTAATAACTCTACTTAAGGATTTCCTAGTAGCCTTTTAGACTAGTCGTATGTTATTCCAAAAAACTTTTAGACTTCTAGCACACAAGAGCTCCCATAGAAAGCTAGACAAGACAACATTCCAGGGAATATCATGATGTGGGAAGTTTTTGCTAGCATTGCACATTTCTCCAAAAAGCTCATCGAAGTTGCTATAATGAGGCCAATTAAAGCCCAAGGCCTAAATCATTTCCCTACTATGGTTTATGAAACAAACAGATGCATCCCATTTTCAACGTCAGCAACACATATAGTACAAACCTGTGGAACAACATTAACATGTTGGTTGAGCTGATCTACAGTTGGAACTTACCATGGGCGGCAATCCACAGAAAATGTTGAATCTTAGAAACATTAGGTGTTCTCCATACCCAATTCCATGTTTGGTTACTCTCAACCATACTTTTTTTTTATCAAATCATAAGCAGATTTTAAAGTAAACTCACCATCTCTACAATACTTCGAAAAGACTTTATTTGGGGCATTGTCAATAATATTGACATTAATAGCCACATTTCCTTCAAAATGATGATAGGAATTTCAAAAAATCTTTCTTTTAGTCTGAAACATCACCACTAAACACATCCTTGATAGATTAGTTAATTTCATGAAAAGTGATAGGGCCAGTAATTCTACTTGTAAGAAAGCCATTCCCTAATGATTTACAGAACAAAAAAAAATTTTCCATTATAAATTAGAGATACTAATTGCTCTTCCTTATAACTTTCCATTTGGTAGAACATCCGGCTTTTTACTTCTATTATATTCATTAACAAAGACTTCATAAACTAGCTAATGCTTATTATGAATCACATTCCAAGCAAGACTAACCATATGGGCTTGGTTCTGACAATTAGCCTTCCAAACTACTAATTGATCGAGGACCAGGAAGAACAAGAGCTTCAAGGATGCATGTGATGCCCCAAGGCATCTTCGTTTGCTGTCATGTTGACAGGCGGGGAGACTTCATGAGGAGGCAAGCGCCTGGAGCTCTGGTTTCCCAGCTGAGCGTGCCTGAAAAGCTCAAAGAAGAGGTTAGGAGGTCCCCGGTTTGCTTTTCCGGGGAGGACCCTCCGACGCCCAAGTCAGTTTTCTGAGTGAAAGTGGAGGAAGAACACTAAGGGATCAAGTGTCTTGCCTGTTTTGTGTTTTCTCAGAGGGAGGAAAATGCCCATCCTTCGCCCAGTCCCATTTCCTAGTATTTATAGGAGTAGCTGGTCCGTTCAGATCATGACACGTGTTCGGTCGGATTTGATCTGTAGTTTTGGACCTAGGGGACAGGCAGCCGTTTGCAGCCTCCTTTAGCCCTGGACCCGGACGGGTTGTGTCAGGACGGGGGCGGCTGCGGCGTGTCAGTTCGCCGTTCAGATGTGACGTGTAGGGCTTGTGGGCGACATGTCAGAGGCTCCTTAAATGCTCATACCGTACTCCCGAGGTCCCCTGGGCGAGGTCGCCCTTCGGTGCGTGCACCCTCTTCGGATTCTATCCGTCCTTTGGTGCGAGCACCTCCTTCGGGATCTATCCCATAGTTCTGGGAGTTCCCTTGATGAACACCTTCTTCGGGACTCACACCCATAGTTAGGGGATACCCTTGCTCAGGTGTTTCTTGTTCGGGGAAGATCCTCTCCGGGGCCTCTGCCTTCGGGGAGATTCTCCCTTGCTTCAGAGAGATGGCTCTCTTACCCGGAGGCAGTCAGTTTGGCCCCTCGATGGAGACGGTGTTGTCCTCGGAATTCCTGACGAGCTAACCGAAGTCTCGAGCTCATAGTGTTTGACTTCGCACCTTCCGAGGTCCGTAAAAAGATCCTCTCTTGGGTGACGTCAGACTCCTCGGCCAACATTCTGGCAGGGAGTTACCACCGAGGAGGCAATAGCCTTTGGCTATCACAGGCCCCCCTCCGAAAAGCCGAAGTGAGAAACTTCGGTTCATCGGTTTTTGGGTCCTGTGGTTGTGATGTCCGTGCCGAAGACGCCTTCTTCTGCTTGTACCGATGGGCAGCATTTTTGCGTCCTCGAGGCGCGAGAAGATAGGCTGTCCCTGTGCCGAAGATACACCTTCTGCCCGAAGTCACAGGCTGTCTCTTGGTGTCCTTGTGGCAAGGGGAAATAGGATAACCTTGTACCGAAGATAGACGTTTTGCCCGGAGTCACAGGCTGTCTTTTGGTGTCTTCGAGGTAACCTACTTTTTTGCCTTTATAGGTCTGCTCATGCGTCGCGTCCTGTATCCAGCAGAGTCAGTTTAGGGCGGCGCCTCTAGACCAAACGGTGTCAGAGGGCGTGCTCGACGTGATGGACGACACGTGGCACGTTTGCTGCGCGATGACCGACACATGGCACACTTTTATTGGGTAAGAATGCACTGAGTACGGCTGGCGCGACTTTTCAGGCGCCCATAGCAGTTATGGCGACGCTTCGCCTTCCGAGGGGTAATAATGACGACGGTTCTCCTGGCCTTCTCGGCCTATATATATCAGTCCTGTCATAACCCTCTTTCTTCTTCTGCTTTTGCTTTCTTTTGCCTTCTAATTCTCTCCCGATTTTCCGCGGCGGTTCTCCTTTTTCAGGCATTTTTCCGACCACTTTTCACGACGGCTTCCAGGAATCCAGATTCCGGCAAGACCTTTGGTGGGTTTTAGTCCTTCTGCTTTTTTCAAAGATTCTTCCTTGTTTTTCCCGAACTCATTTTTATTGTTTTTCCCGAACTCGTTTTCATCATGCCTGTTCCCGAGAGTTGGCAACCTCTTCTTTCTCACCCCTGCTGCACTACTCCGGCAAAGCTAGCGAAGTGGAAGAAAAAGTTTTTCTTACCCTCTTACTCTGTGACGAGGTTGCCCCGTCCTGACCAATTTGCTTTCTCCAACCGAAGTGATGAAATCACAGTTTTCCGAGCCCAACTGAAGGCCGGACTTCGGTATCCCTCCCCGGAGATGGTTAGCGCGTTCTGCAACTTCCATGGCATTGCCGTTAACCAACTCCCACCGAACTCGTACTGCTATTTCAACGCCTTCCTCTGTATGTGCGGCGTTTTCAAAATAAAACCTCACTTTGTAGTTTTTCTTCAGTACTACAAGCTCTTCGTGGTCCCAAAGGGTGGCTTCTACTTCATGCTGCCTCGGGGATCCGGGAGCAAAAAGTATACGTTCACCTTCGCCACCAAAGACAGCTGGCGAGGGTGGCAACAAAAATTCTTTTTCCTGAAGAAGTCGGAGGCTTGGTCGCACGTCCCGACCAAGTGGGCTCAGGGGAGGCTCAAGATGGATGTTGTTGACCCGAAGATACTGCTAGACGCCAACGTAGCACCTATCTTTGAGGACTTCGACAGGCGCATCCGGGCCGTCTCTAACTGGGCTGCCGAGGACTCTCCTCGTGCCCTTTACCCCTTTCCGATCAACTGGAGGCTCATGACCGAAGAGGTCCTTCGGGAACTTAAGGTGGTAAAGGAGCACGTGACAGACCTCAATATGCCGAAACCGGCTTCTTCGGGGAAGGACTCCTGGCTCGTGAAACTCCTTCGGAGGAAGGAGACTTATGAGTCTTTTTACGAGAGTAAGTTACTTTCTCATTTTTTCCTTCATAACTTCATCTTGGACTTACACTGATCTTCTTTTTTCTTTTTTCAGAGATGGGCGACGACGCGGCTGCCTTTTACAAGGCTCTTTTTACCGGGCAGGCCCAGAGGGGCGAACAGACAAAGAGGGCCGCCTCTCGGAGGCGGAAGCAGACTTCAGGCGGCCCTCCCCCCAAACGGGCAAAGAAAGCTGCTCCTTCCTCTCTTCCGCAAATTCCGGAGGAGGTAGGCGAGTAGCCCGAGGACCTTGCTGCCTCTTTGCCCGAGGTTCCTCCTGTTGACGTTCCTTCTTCCGACGTCCTTCCTCAAAGCCCCACACGTTCGCATGCTCTTCTGGAGGGCGATGGGGAGGAGACCCCTTCTGCCGAGGAACGGCGCCGAATAAGAGGCAAGGGGGTCTTTACTGAGGTGACGTCGATTCTTGACGATGACGTTACCGAGGTGCCAGCAGGTTTGTATTTCGTCGAAGAACCTTTTTTCTCTTGTAAATCCTTAAGACCTTTCTGGCCTTAACCAATTTTCCTGCCTTGCTGTGCAGCGGAGGTGACCGCTCCTGACTGGGTTGCCGAACACGCCCGCAAGAGGGCCCTTCGGGATGCCCAAGTCCCGGCAGGGAAAGTTCCGAAGGACCCCTTCTGGACGTTCATGGAGGACATGAATATGTACTCCGAGGATTGTCCCGAAATGGCCAGGCAGATGTGCAAAGGGGTTTTTACTGAGGCCTCTTACAAGGCCCTTACGGAGGCTTACCCTGGCGATATCTCTTTGGCCGCCAAACTCACTGAACATGCCGCCCAGGTATGCTTCACTGTTTCCTTAGTGCTGATTTCGCCTTTGCTTTTTACTTAGCATCATTTTCCCTTTCTTTTGCCTTTTTTGCAGCTGATGGGGTATGCTGCGTTGCTCCGTGTTCGGGTAGCGCGAGAGACAGAACGGAGGGCGTCACTCTGGGACCTTTACACCAAGACGAAGGCCCAGTGTTCGGCGTTGGCTGCCGACAATGCTCAGCTAAAGCAGTCTTCGGAGAAGGAAATTGCTGAACTTCGGGAGGGGTTCATAAAAGAGAAAGAGGAACTTGAGAAAGGCACCTCCCAGAAAATTTCCGACATCGGCTCTCAGGTGACGGAGCTGACTTCGACCGTAGAAGCGATTCAAAAGGATAAGTCAGAAAGTGACGCAATCCTTGCGAAGACGCTCGAGGAAAAGGCCCAGCTCGAAGCCGAGGTCGCATCTCTGAAGAAGCCTTCAGAAGAGAAGAAGAAGATGAAGGCATTGAAGAAAAAGCATAAGGATCTGGAGAAGGATTACGCGGATCTGGAGAAGGACTATGCAGATTTGGCGGTCAAGAAGCGGGAGTCCGACGATATGACGAAGTTGGGCTTTCAAGACGGCTTCTGTCTTGCTCGGCACCAAATTCTGCAAAAGTTCCCAGATTTCGACCTCTCCTTCCTCAAAGGCATGAACATCCCGAAGGAGCCTCGGTGGACTTGGTCCAAGATCGAGCACTTGAAACTGCCTCCTTCTTTCTCGGCGCCGAAGGCTGTTGACAAAAGCACAGAGGCTGGCAGTTCTCAAGACGCCGAGGTTCTTTAGTTTGTACTAGGGCCTTTTGTCTTCATTTTCTTCTTCTTTTTTGTAGTCTTTCAGCAACTTTCTTCTCTGTAAGCACTCTTTGGCTCAATAGATAAAAATTTGGCTAAGTATTTTTTGCCAGATCCCTTTGTTTCCCTTTGTCCCGAACATAATTCGCTCGAGAGACCTCGGAAAACCATATTCTTGCTTTCCTTTGTCCCGAACATATTCGCTCAAGGGACTCCGGAAAACCATACTCTTGCTTTCCTTTGTCCCGAACATATTCGCTCAAGGGACTTCGGAAAACCATACTCTTGCTTTCCTTTGTCCCGAACATATTCGCTCAAGGGACTTCGAAAAGCCATACTTTTGCTTTCCTCGGCTATTGCTTTCATGAGACTCTTGTTTTGTACTTCTTCAGAACTTTTTACTTAGACAAATTTGTCCAACTTGTGCAATACAACTTTCCCACCAAACTTTTTAGGCATAGAATTTTTTCAAGGCCTCTGAGTGCCAAGTGTTTTTTAATTCTATGCCTTCGGCATCACCGAGCTTATAAACTCCTTTTCGTACTTTGGCAAGTACCAGGTACGGTCCTTCCTAATTTGCACGAAGTACCCCGTGGGACGGCTTTCGGGGTGCGAATTCAGCCTTTCGGAGAACGAGATCTCCCTTCTTTATTCCCTTTGGCCTGGCGCGTAAGTTTATGGCTGCTGCCACTCTTTGCTGGAAAGCTTTTCTTCTCAGCTCAGCTACTTCTCTGTGTTCGCTGACGAGGTCGAGCTTGGTTCTCAGGCCGAGGTCATTTCCTTTTTCATCGAACACTTGGACTCGTATTGACGGTTGTACTACCTCGACAGGGATGATGGCCTCTGTACCGAAGACGAGTGAAAAGGGCGTTTCCCCTGTGGCTCTTCGGGGTGTTGTTCGGTAACTCCATAACACGCTTTGGAGTTCTCCTGGCCATTTCCCTTTTGCTTCTCCCAATCTCTTTTTCAGACCATCTTTTATGGTCCTGTTAGATACTTCCACCTGCCCATTACTTTGGGGGTGAGCTACTGGGGCGAAGTGCATTTTTGTCCCGAGGTCGCTAATGAACTCTTGGAATCCTTTGTCTATGAACTGGGATCCATTGTCCGCTACGAGCACCCTCGGTATGCCAAATCTGCATACGATGTTTTTTCATATGAACTTCTGCACTTCTTTTGCCGAGATAGTTGTCAGAGGTTCTGCCTCGACCCACTTAGAGAAATAGTCAACTGCTACTACGCAGAACTTTACGCCTCCAGGCGCCGTTGGGAGTGGCCCAATGAGATCTATGCCCCAAACTGCGAAGGGCCAAGGATAGTCTGCCGGAGTCACGAACTCCGAGGGTGTTCTTTGGATGTTCGCATGTCTCTTGCAACTACCACATTTCTGGATGAACTGCTTGGCGTCCTTTCTCAGGGTAGGCCAGAAGTATCCTTGGCGAAGTATCACTGCTGCCAGGGCGTCGGTTCCGATGTGCAAACCACAGGCACCTTCGTGAACTTCTTCGAGGATCATTTCAGTATCCTCTTCACTAACACACCTCTGTAGTGGATTTGCATATCCTTGCCGATATAGTTCTTCTCCAATTAAGAAGAAGCGTCCGGAGCGCCTTCGCACTTTTGCGGCTTCGCTGGGGTCTTCGGGGAGTGTGTTGGTTGCGAGATATGTTTTGATTGGTTCTTTCCATCCTTTCCCCGAGGTCTCTATGCTTAACACCGCGATGCTGGGGTGGCTTAGTACTTCGGTGCAAGTTTTGGACTTCGCCAAACAGTCTGCCTCAGCATTTTCTCGTCGGGGTACGTTCTCGATTTTCACGGCGTCGAACTCCCGAATAAGCTTTGTTACCAACTCATGGTATTTCGCCAAGGTCGGGTCTTTCACGCCATAGTCCCCTGCCATTTGCCGGACCACCAGCTGGGAGTCACTGTGGGCTTTCAGGTTTCTCACACCAATTTTTCTGGCCAGGCGTAATCCTGCTATGAGGGCCTCATACTCGGCCATATTGTTGGTGGCGTTGAAACTGAACTTGATGGCCTTCATTACTTCTAGGCCTTCGGGGCCTCTGATAATCACTCCAGCTCTCTGGTGTTCGGATCCTGAGGCCCCGTCAACATATAACGTCCATTCTGGCTCGTCTTCGCCAGAGAACGAATGTCCCTCCTCGGTGTTTGGTACTTCGGCGATGAAGCCTGCCAAAGCTTGAGCTTTTATAGCTTTCCGGGGTTCATACGTGATGTCGTGTTCGCCCAGCTCTATACACCACTTGGAAAGCCTTCCCAAGTGATCAACTTTCCTCATAACATCCCGTAGAGGCAGGGTACTTCGGACGATAATGGGGTGAGCCTGAAAGTATGGCCGCAGCCTTCTCCCTGCAAGCACTAAGGCGTATATAGCTTTTTGAAGCAAAGGGTACCTGACTTCGGCGCCATGCAGGGACTTGCTGACATAGTAGACCGGCCATTGCTTTGGCCCTTCTTCTTTCACGAGGACCGAGCTCACAGCTTTTTGTGTGACGGCGAGGTATAATACGAGGGGCTCTCCCTCCCGAGGTTGCCGCAGAGTCGGCAGGCCGGCCAAGTAGACTTTGAGTTCTTCCCAGGCTTTTTGGCAATCTTCATCCCAAGGATGACCATTCCTTCCGAGGTCGCCTTCCATCTTTGCTGCCTTTGTGAGCACTTTGAAGAAGGGTCGACACCTATCTCCGTACCTGGAAATAAACCTGCTCAGAGAGGTTATTCTTCCGGTGAGTCTTTGCACGTCTTTGACTGTGGTAGGAGTTCGGAATTCGAGCAGAGCCTTAATCTTCTCGGGGTTAGCATCGATGCCTGTTTCAGATACCATGTACCCAAGGAACTTTCCCGAGGTCACCCCGAAGATGCATTTCTCAGGATTAAGGCGGATCCCGAAGGCTTTGAGTTTTTGGAAGGTTTCCTCTAAATCTTCAACGTGGTAGCCAGGCAGTTTGCTTTTGACTATCATATCATCAACATACACCTCCATGTTCCTCCCCATTTGGTCTTTGAAGACTTTATTCATCAGCCTCTGGTAGGTGGCTCCTGCATTTTTGAGTCCGAAGGGCATCCTGATATAGCAATATGTTCCTCCCTCAGTGATGAAGGCAGTCTTTTCTTCATCTTCAGGGTTCATCCTTATCTGATGATACCCGCTGAAAGCGTCCAGGAAACTTAGGAGCCCGTACTCGGCAGTTGAGTCTACCAGTTGGTCTATTGGCGGAAGAGGATATGAATCTTTCGGGCAAGCATCGTTCAAATTTCTGAAGTCGATGCACATCCGGAGCTTACTACTTCCTTCTTTTGTGGCAATTACCACGTTGCTTAGCCATTCGGGGTAGTTTACCTCCCGGATAACGCAAGCGTCTATCAGACGCTGGACTTCGGTCTTGACGAAGTCACTTTTGTGAGCTGAGATGCTCCGTTTCTTTTGCCGGACAGGTTTTACTTCCGGACTCGCTTTGAGGCTATGCTGGATTACGCAAGGGTTTACCCCTGGCATGTCCTTCGGCGAGTAGGCGAACAGATCTTTATTTGCAAGCAGAAAAGATACAAGTTTTTCCTTGTCTCCTTCGGCCATGCTTTTCCCTATTCGGGTATTATGGCCTGGGACAAGCTCTACTTCTTCTGTTTCCGCTTTTGTGGGATCTTCTGCCTCGCCCCTTTCCAGCTCTTTTGCTTCTACAGCAAGTGCTAAGTTGCTTGCTGGAGCCTTCCGTGCTCTGACGAACACCTTTCTCACCTCGCCTTGATCAATGAAGATCTTTGCGTTTCCTCCTTTGGTGGCGAAGGTGACGGTCAAGTACTTTACATCAGGGCGAATGTGCAAATTTCCCTGTGTCTGTCTGCCGAGGATGGCGTTGTATGACGAAGGGACATCCATGACTATGAATCTTGCCATGGTAGAGGCGAACAACTCAGCAGTTCCCTTCTCCGAAGTTCCTTTCATCATCAAGGGGAGGTCGATCCACCCGAGGACAGGTAGCTCAGATGGTCCTACGCCGAACGTGGGTGAAGTAACAGCCTTGAGGTCACCCCTGGATACGCCCAAGTTTCGCAGCAAATGTGAGAACAAGACATCTGCATTTGACCCATCGTCCAGCAGTACCCTCTTGACGTCCCAGTTTCCTATCCTCGCCATTATCAGCAATGGATCGTCATGGGGAAATACGATGGTGGGGCCATCCTCGCGGGCCAATTTTTTCATTGGGCTCTGATATTCCATCACCGCTATCTCTCTGGCCCTTCTTTTTCTTTTCGAGGATGGAAGTCCGGTTGTGATCGTCTGTATTACTCCTGCCGAAGGTGGAGGACGCCTTCTCGGACTTCGGTTCCTTCGCCTGTCTGAATCGTAATCCTCGTCATCGGGCTTTTCTTCTTCCTCCCTTTTCCCCTTCGGGGAAGGCATTCTCAAATAACGCCGAAGCTGGCCCTGCTTTATTAGTGATTCGATGTAGTTTTTCAGCTGAAAGCAGTCTTCGGTGTCATGACCATGATCATGGTGGAACTGACAGAACTTCTTCATGTTCCTTCTGTTGTCAGCAGTCATGCCCCTCGGTCGTTGGATTTGAGCCCCCTGTTTTTCCAACGCCATGAGGACGTTAGCCCTCGTGGTGCTCAGAGGTGTAAAGTTTTGGGGCTTCCTTCCTCCTACTCGCGCTCTCCAAGGTCGGCCTAACTGTTCCGTTGGACACCGGGCTTGCTGGCTGGACCTTTCGCCACGAGCGTGAATATGGTCAGCCTTTGGTCCTGTCATTCTCAGCTCTTCAGCTGTCATATGTTGTTCAGCCCTTCGGTAGAATTCTCCCAGTGTGTCCGGGGGATCTTTGGAGAATTCATAAAACAAGTGCGAATCCCTCCGGAGGCCCCTTATCATGGCGAGGATGCGGATTTCGGGATGAAAGTCCGGAACACTGAGGGCCTCTCTGTTGAACCTCTCGACATAGTCACGGATGGTCTCCCCGTTTCTTTGTGCTATGTCGAACATCTGGACGGGCATCTTTGCCGTCGGCTTGCTCCCAATGAACTGTTGGGTGAACGCTGTGGACAGCTCCTGGAACCCCCTGATGTTTCCGAGAGGCAGGGAATTGTACCAGGCAGTTGCTGGTCCTGCGAGGGTGACTTCGAAGCACTTGCAGAGTGTAGCATCATCAGCCCCGTGTAGCACCATGCTGCATTTGTACTTTGTTAGGTGGGCCTGCGGATCAGTCCGACCCTCATAGGTCTCTAGCCGAGGTAGCCTGAAATCACTTGGCATGGCCGCCTCGACCACTGTTCGGGCGAAAGGAGTTTCATCTCCAGAGACGGTTTCAGTTAGCTTGGCCCAAACAGGCTTGCGTGCCACCTGCTGTTCCACTCTCTCCAGTCTTGCCAAGACTTTCTCCAGGAGGAGTGTAGCACTGGGCTCCTCTTCTTGGTGCTTCGAGGTTTTTCGGTAAGAGGACTGTTGCTGTCTCTTCGGGGAGCGGCTTCGGTACCGGGGTGAGGGGGACTTTGCTTCTGGCGACAAACTTCTTCTGGACGGGACTTCAGGTCGTTCAGACCTTGCTCTTTCCGCCAGCCGTGCCCCGAGGGACAAGTTATCTGTCGAGGACTCTTCCCGCGGCTCCCCACTTCCCGAGCTATGATGGGTTGCCCTTGGGCTTTTCTCCCGAGGTCGTGCTGGCGAAGTGGGTTTTTGCGCCTGGGCTGGTTGCGGCCACCTTCGGTCTATCTGTTGTGTCATTTCAGCCACAACGGACCTCTGAAAGTCTCGTAAAAAACCCATGGTGATGACAAGAGGGCGTTCCTCTTCAGGCAAGGAAGTCTCTGGGGGACTTTGTTCGGTAGCTGGTTGGTTTTCAGGCGCGGATGGGGACTTCGGGAGTCCTTTGTCCTTCGAACGCCGAGTTTCGACAACAGCTACCTGGGAGTACTTTCCCACAGACGGCGCCAAATGATGCCCCAAGGCATCTTCGTTTGCTGTCATGTTGACAGGCGGGGAGACTTCCTGAGGAGGTAAGCGCCTGGAGCTCTGGTTTCCCAGCTGAGCGTGCCTGAAAAGCTCAAAGAAGAGGTTAGGAGGTCCCCGGTTTGCTTTTCCGGGGAGGACCCTCCGACGCCCAAGTCAGTTTTCTGAGTGAAAGTGGAGGAAGAACACTAAGGGGTCAAGTGTCTTGCCTGTTTTGTGTTTTCTCAGAGGGAGGAAAATGCCCATCCTTCGCCCAGTCCCATTTCCTAGTATTTATAGGAGTAGCTGGTCCGTTCAGATCATGACACGTGTTCGGTCGGATTTGATCTGTAGTTTTGGACCTAGGGGACAGGCAGCCGTTTGCAGCCTCCTTTAGCCCTGGACCCGGACGGGTTGTGTCAGGACGGGGGCGGCTGCGGCGTGTCAGTTCGCCGTTCAGATGTGACGTGTAGGGCTTGTGGGCGACATGTCAGAGGCTCCTTAAATGCAAATACCGTACTCCCGAGGTCCCTTGGGCGAGGTCGCCCTTCGGTGCGTGCACCCTCTTCGGATTCTATCCGTCCTTTGGTGCGATCACCTCCTTCGGGATCTATCCCATAGTTCTGGGAGTTCCCTTGATGAACACCTTCTTCGGGACTCACACCCATAGTTAGGGGATACCCTTGCTCAGGTGTTTCTTGTTCGGGGAAGATCCTCTTCGGGGCCTCTGCCTTCGGGGAGATTCTCCCTTGCTTCAGAGAGATGGCTCTCTTACCCGGAGGCAGTCAGTTTGGCCCCTCGATGGAGACGGTGTTGTCCTCGGAATTCCTGACGAGCTAACCGAAGTCTCGAGCTCATAGTGTTTGACTTCGCACCTTCCGAGGTCCGTAAAAAGATCCTCTCTTGGGTGACGTCAGACTCCTCGGCCAACATTCTGGCAGGGAGTTACCACCGAGGAGGCAATAGCCTTTGGCTATCAGCATGAGAATGCATTGGTGATAAATTCTAGACCTACCATAAGGAAGAAGGTCAAAGACACCCAAGAAGCACTCAAGACATTCGTATTAGACCATTTTGAGCTCAATTGTGCAAGCAAGCTTTCTAGCATTCCTAAAGGTTTCCAAGAGTTAAATTCATTCATTTTCATCAATAAACTAAAGATAAAAGCTAAAAATCCCATGAGAAGGAACCCGGGCCTATGAGGCACAAGTATGAGCCTTAATGACACCTAAAGATGTACCTAAGAGCCCCTTGAAGCCCCTTCCAACATATTTTGGTGTTTCAGCACTTAGGTTCCACTTTTTTTCATTTATTTGGTGTGTTTTATTTATTTTTTAGGCTAGCGAATAGAATTTTGGCACATGTTACTTGAGCCACATGGGTTGCAAACAAAAGGGTGTTAATTGCATGTCTTCCAATCCTAGTCAATCTAGGTTTAGTGCTTTTGCTAAGGTCAGGGTTCCTAGTCCATTTGGGCTTTGGATGGCCAGTTACCCTAGCTTATAATATTATAAATACATGCTATATTTTGTGGTTCAAGCACAAATTAATAAGAATACAAGTTGTTTTATGCAATTTTTCTCTTTTTTGTTCTATATCAACTCTTTGGCACATTAGTGCATTCTATCCTTCTTTTCCAATCAAATTTCTTCTTCTCGGACATGAGTTTGGTGTGCTACATTAAGTTCTAAAGGGAGCTTGAAGTGTCTTTGGCAATAAGGCATCCATCAAGTGGTATCAGAGCCAAAGCTTAAAAAATAGAACCAATATATCTTTGTTTGTGTTTATTTATCCTTGTTTTAACTCATTTTGTATCATATCACTCATCCTAATCAGTTTTGTTCTTCTTTCTTTCAGAGTTCATCAGCTTGTGTGCTCATTACATTCAACTACATGCCACGTTGTTCTTCTTCATTTTAGCCATTCCAAAAGTGTGCTGCAGCAATTTTTGTGTGTCAAGCATAAAAGATATGCAAACAAATACCAAAAAAATTTTGTTCCTATCTTGTTCATGTTTCTTTCTTTTATTGCAAGTTTTATTCGTTTGATTGTTTTTACTGCAAGTACTAATTCTCTTTGTTTTCTTTTGCAACAAGAAAATATCTTGAGCCTTTGAAATCTTCTCTCTAGCAAGAAAACAACAAGAAAACAATCATTCAAAAGCTTAGATATCCTTTTCTACATGAAAAGTTTGATTTTGAACAAAGAAAAAAACCTAGTGACCTGAAACCCTTGTTTTAAAACCCTAGTTTTCTCTCTCTTATTCTTTCAATCTTCAATTGCAAGAACATCTTATTTTCATCACTTCCAATTGTTTTCATTCCTATTTTCATTTCTTTCTTAGAGGAGTTTTACAGGTTTTGAAGGATTTTCAAAAATGTTTGTGTGCTTTGAGTGAGTTCTTTTAGAACCTAAAAGATTTGGTTGCAAAAGTAACTTTTCCACTAATGAATTAAGAGAAAATAGTGTTTTGTGAGGATCTTTGATTTTTATAGGAGAATATTGGAGGGGGATATCAAATCATTCCAAGGGAGGATCATGGAGGGAGACCTCAAATCATTCCAAAGGTCTATACTCTCTGAGTTTGAGAAGCTTAAGATACAAGTACAAGATACTATGGAGGAAAAGGTGGCTAGGCATGATAGGAAGTTAGAGGAGCTAAGTTCCCAATCAATGCCTAATAAAGGGATATGTGGAAGCCTACAAGAACAAATGCAACCAAGGAAGGCTCTCACAACATGCTATGATCCTTATGGCCAAGAAGAGAAAAAGACATTTGAGAGCAACCAACATCCACCACCAAGGAGACCTATGAAGGGCAGCCACGAGAAGAGTCAACCCTCAACACAATCAAGTTGCAAATCCCACAATTCAAGGATAAAAGTGATTCAGAAGCATTCCTTGAATGGGAGGCTAAATTGGAGATGATCTTTGAATGCTACACCTATCCAAAAAATAAGAAGGTAAAGTTTGCCGCTTTAGAGTTTACTGATTATGCACTTGCTTGGTGGACTTAGGTTGTGAGAACAAATCAAATAACTCATGAAGATCCAATTCAAACTTTGGAAGAATTTAAGAGCATCATGAGGAGGAGGTTTGTGCCATCTTACTACCAAAGAGAAGCCCACGAAAGGTTACAAAGATTGACACAAGGCTCTAGGACATTGGAGGATCATTTCAAGGATATGGAAGTGCTATTCATGTAGGCCAACGTTGAAAAACATAAAAAAGTCACAATGGCCAGGTTTTTGCATGGTTTGAATCCTGAGATTTCTAACCTTGTTGACTTGCATGATTATATAGAGGTGGAAGACATGGTGCACAAAGTCATCAAAGTGGAGAAGCAATTGAAAAGGAAAGGGGTAGCTAGATTTTAACCAAAACCTAACCCCAATTTAAGGCAAACTTTGGCTAATGATGCAAAGAGAAATGAGCCAAGGAAAGAAGAGTTCAAGGGCAAGACCAAGGCATCTTTCAAAGGCAATCCATAAAGGCCTATGAAAGATAGTTTTGATTCTAAGAGTGGTGTTAGAAATCATGACAAAATGTGTTTTAACTACAATGAAAGGGGGCATTATGCAAGGTAATGTGTTAATCAAAGGACCATAGTGTTGAATAATAGAAGAGAGATTGCAACAATGAAAGTGATCAAGAAGATCATGATGATTCGGGTATACCTGAGAAAGAATATGACACTGATGTGGAGTATGTGGAAAAAGGAGTATCATTTGTAGTAAGGAGGGCCTTGAATGTTCAAGTCAAAGAGAAGGATGAACAAAGAGAGAATATCTTCCATACTAGTTGCTACACTGGAGGAAACATTGGAGGAAAGGTATATAGTATGATTATTGATGGTAGAATTTGAACTAATGTTGCTAGTACTACTTTTGGTTGATAAGTTGCAGCTTTCTACAACCAAACATCTGAGACCTTATAGACTCTCATGGCTCAACAATGAAGATGAAATCAAGGTGACAAAGCAAGTGTTAGTATCCTTCATGATTGGAAGATATGAGGCTAAAGTTTTATGTGATGTTATACCTATAGAGGCAAGTCACATTATTTTGGGCTGGCCATGCCAATATGATTAGAGGATGAACCATGATGGATTCAAGAATAGGTACTCATTCAAGTTCAAGGACAAGAACATCACTTTAGATCCACTCACACCACAACAAGTGGTAGAGGACCAAAAGAAGATCCAAGGTGAGGTTGAGAGAAAAGTCAAAGAGGGGAAGAATGCCAGCCTAAGTGAAAAAATACTTGTGATGAAAGCTAAGAGAAAATCAGAGAGAAGTGAGAAGAGAGGCGTTGAGGAGAAAGAAAGAGTTGAGAATGCTAAGGCCAAAATCAAGAGAGAAAAGTTGAGAGAAAAAAATAGAGCTTAATGATCAAAATGAATGATGTGTGGAAAGACTTAAGAGCACAAAGACCAATGCTCCTTTTACTTTTCAAAAAATCTTTGTTTCATTCTAATGACATAACTAGCAATCTTCTAAGTGTTCCTGTGTCTTTGTTGCAGGAGTTTGAGGATGTGTTCCTAGATGTACCAGGCAATTTGCCACATATAGGAGCAACCCCAATGAGACAAATGAAATAGAAAGATAAATAGAGGATTTGTTGGCCAGGGGTTATGTAAAAGAAAGCTTCAGCCCATGTGGAATGCCTATGATGTTAGTGCCTAAAGAATATGGAACTTGGAGAATGTGCATGGATTATAGGTTTATCCACAGAATTACTTAAAAGTATAGACATTTTATCCCTAAACTTGATAATATGCTTGGTGAGTTGCATGGTTCCTCTATATTTTCTAAAGGTGATTTAAGAGTGGCTATCATTAAATTAGAATGAGGGAAGAGGATGAATGAGAAACTGCCTTTAAGACTAAGTTTGAGCTTTATGAATGGTTGGTTATGTCATTTAGTCTTACTTATGCTTCTAGTACTTTCATGAGGTTAATGAATCATGTTCTAAGAGATTTCATTGGAAAGTTTGTTGTGGTCTACTTTGATGATGTCTTAGTCTATAGTAAGACGTTGCATGAACATGTAGAGCATCTTAGGCATGTGTCAAAGACATTAAGGGCAGAAAAGTTGTATACAAATCTTAAAATTTTTTCTTTTTCTACAAACCATGTGATATTTTGTGGTTTTGTTGTGAGTTCAAAGGGTGTGGAGATTGATCAAGAAAATGTAAGGGTCATACAAGAGTGGCCAACCTCGAACTCAATTTCTGAGGTAAGATCTTTCCATGGACTTGCTAGCTTTTATAGGAGATTTGTGAAGGATTTTCCTAGCATTGCAGCACCCTTGAATGAAATTGTTATAAAGAATGTAGCCTATAAGTAGGAGAAAGTTCGAGAAGATGTGTTCACAAATTAAGCAATGTACCTATTTTAACTTTACTCAAATTTTCCAAGACTTTTGGGATTGAATGTTATGCTTGTGAACATGGTATAGGTGCTGTTTTGATGCAAGAAGGGTAGCCTATAGCTTACTTTAGTGAAAAACTAAGTTGGGCAGCCTTAAACTACTCAATATATGACAAAGAAATGTATGCCTTTGTGAGAGTCCTTGAAAGTTGGCAACATTACTCATGGCCGAAGGAATTCATCATCCATATAAACCATCAATCTTTAAAGCACCTCAAGGGCCAATAAAAGCTTAATAAGACTCGTGCAAGTAGGTAGCGTTCATAGAATTTTTTCCATACCACATCAACTACAAGCAAGGTATGGAGAATGTGGTGGCTGATGCTTTGTCTAGGAGGTATGTTATTCTTTTTACTTTAGATGCAAAAGTGTTAGGATTTGAGTATTTGAAGGATTTATATGCACAAGATTCTAACTTTGATGAGTTATATGCTAAGTGTGCTAAATCGGGTTTTTATAAGTACTATAGAATAGAAGGTTTTCTTTTCAAGCAAAATAGGTTGTGCATCCCTAAAAATTCTTTGAGAGAGTTGTTAGTACATGAAGCTTAGGAAAGAGGCTTAATGGGATACTTTGGTATTGAAAAAACATTAAGTGCACTCAAAGAAAATTTCTTTTTGTTGAAGATGCAAAGCAACGTGAAGAAAGTTTGTTCTCATTGTCTTGAGTGTAAAGGAGCTAAACCTAAACAAAATCCACATGGTCTATACATTCCTTTACCTATTCCATCTCATCCTTGGAATGAATTTTCTATGGACTTTAATATAGGACTTCCTAAAATAAAGAATGGTAGAGATTCTATCTTTATGAATGTCAATAGGTTTTCAAAGATGGCTCACTTTGTTCCATGTCACAAAATTGATGATGCTGTGCACATTCCTAACTTGTTCTTTAAAGAAGTTGTGAGATTGCTTGGAGTTTCCAAGACAATTGTGAGTGAGTGAGCACTATGTTTGTAAGTCACTTTTGAAGAGTTTGTGGAGCAAGCCAGGTACTAAGTTGTTATTCTCTACAACATGTCACCTACAAATTGATGGTCAAATTAAGGTAACTAATAGAACTTTGATCACTATACATAGGATCATTATTAAAAAGAAATTGAAAGCCTGGGAAAAGTGTGGTGGAATAGGGTCCTAATGCCCTGATTTGCTAACACTGGTAGGCTCTCTAAGAACTATGATCCCACTTAGGTTACAATTAGCTAGTTAATACTTGCAAAGTATTTTAAAACTTTTACATGTAACTAGTTTCTTAGCCTACCTTGCACAAAAAAATATGCGTGCATCGTCTTGGCTATGCAATAACAATTAAATAAGTAAATGATAAAAAAACCATTTCATGGCCTTTACATTTAAGAAGAAAAATTAAAACAAGGCAAGATGTAAAAACTTTAGTTTCTTTAACTTCAACTAACAACTATGTGCATACATCTTAAACTTATATGCACCCAAATGTAACCTTAGTGTTATACACACCAATGGACATTAATAGAGGCAATCCCTTAGTATAAAAATATCATACATATAGAAGCAAAATCATATATCTACTAATATCCATTCTTAGCTCTTTACCCAAGCAAGCTAGCTTCAAGTGATGAGCAATACTTTCCCTGTGCTCTTTTAGCCTTAAACTGAAAGGCAAACACTTTGGCCAGTACTAGCTTATGCTACAAGTAGCTTAGAAACCTAAAATTTCCTACTTAAAGAGTACCTTTCAACTAATAAAACTTAGCCATAATAGTTACCCCTTACCAATTGTTAAGCCTAGTTAGCTTACTTAATACCTGCACAACACTTAAAGGGTGAGTACTGGAAAGTACTCAATAAAGGATTCAGCACCTACAGGGGGAAACATATGCAAGCATGAAAATCACAAAAAATATACATATAACATATAGAATAATCAAGCAACAAACAACATAACTGATAACAAGAAAAAAACAACAAAAAATACAAATAATGGATAGATGGATAAATGAAATATGCACATGCAAATGCATTTAGAGCCTCTTTACATCCGAAGGTGCTCTAAATTGCCGTAAGCTCCTAGGATTGGGGTACTTGGATATTGGGCCTTGTATCCTATGCTAGCACTTAACCAACCCCATGAAGTCTTCTTACCGGTGCCTTAGAGTAAGTCATCGCTTACTGAACCATTGCCCACCTCTGATAGGCTACTTAGAGTAAGTTGTCACTTACTCTCTTGTTACCCGTCTATTCCCCTTAACTTATTTTGCAGGGTAGCCGCCTTATGTGGTATGACTTACCAAGCTCTTGGAGCTTAACTTAAGGCTTCTTAATGGCTTACTTATCAAACCACAAGGTTTGGTTGGGATCCTCTTAGGTTCCTCTTCATTGCCCAAAGGTCTAAGACCTCCTACTAGAGCCAATGAAAAAACTGAAACCCACCTTAATCCCCTTGGTGCTCCCTTAACAACTTAGGCACTTTAACTCCTTTAGCCACCCTTTCTTACCCTACCTTAACCACACCACTTAGCTACCACCTAAATAATACATAATTATTGACTTAGGAATGAGTTCTAGACCCAACTGAAGCTACGAAACATCTTAGAATGACCTAGGGAAGATAATCGAGAGATTGAAGCATTCTTAGGGTGCCTTAAGCTTGATGGGCTTATGCCTTGGCAAAACCATTAGTGACACGTTACCAAGGGCAACAACATATGGGTTTTCTGGAGCACAGTCAGTGACATGTCACCAATGCCATTTCAGCATTGTGCAACCATGTGATATCTTTCACTAAACTTACTCAATCTTTCAATCCCTAAAGCCAATTTACATAGGTCTTATTTCTACTTTATTCCCACATGTAATAATACACTTTTACACATTATTTATATTGAATTAACTTGAATCCCTTATCTCAAATCATCCTCAAAGTAGGAAGCAAGCAACAAGCACACATGAGCTCAATGGAGTTCATTTGAGTTCCAAGCTTCGATTCAACCAAATTAGACACCAAAGGCAATACATTAAGACCATTTCTAACCATTTAATCAGCTTAGAACTAACCCACAAGGATGATAAAAGCTTACTTTATGGTTTGAAGCAAAAACTTGCAAGAACAACTTTAAATGCATCAAATGCACCAAATACACCAAAGATGAGCTTGGGGCTTATTAGGATGGCTTTAGGACCTTTAATTTTCATGAAATTTTTTGTAGATTGAGAGGTTTAGAGATGGAGAAATATGCAGGAAATTGAGAGGTTTAGAGATGGAGAAATATGCAGGAGAGGGAGCCACAAATTTTCTAAATGAAGAAACTGATGAATAATGCCATTCTCCCTTTTAAAGATATCTCAACTACTCCACTTAGCCCATTTCTCCTTTACTTGACACTCTGGCCCTCAAAATTAGTTTTAATTCACTTAGGCACTTAAAATCTTCCTACTCCATCTTTAATTGGTCCTATAGAAGGGTTTTTCTTACCCACACACATTGTCCTAAAGCCACTTAAACCATTATAAGACATAACAGCTCAATTTCTCACTTAATGCATTTTTATCACTCAACTTTCATTTTTGGTTCAAATGGCTAGAAACACTTATGGTCTTTGCTTAGTTATCTCAAAACACTTACATGAAACTAATTCCACTGAAACTATGGCCATGCCATTGACCTGGGCCAAAATTACCATTTTGCCCATTTTTCCTTTTTTGGTGCCAATTACACTTTGGAACTCAACTTAACCTTACTTAGTTTACTTTTCTTGCATAATAAATTATGTGAGGAAAATAAATTTATATTTACTTACCTTGGTATTTCAAACTAAGGGAAGTACTTGAAGAGCCTTTACAAAGAGTGTTTGGCACATGTTGCGTTTGCATACTATAGGGCAGTGCATAAAACCATAAGATATTCACAATTTAAGATTGTATATGGTTTTAATACACTATCCCCTATGGATTTGATTTCTTTACCTCTAAGGGATGTTTAGCTTAGAAGGTGCTAAGAAGGCCAAGGTGGGCCGAAATGGTGAAGGCAATGCATGAAAAGGTGTGACTGCAAATAGAGAAAAAAACTCAACAATATGTAAGCCAAGCCAACAAAGGAAGAAAAAAGGTTACTTTTGAATTGGGAGATTAGGTTTGGATTCACATGAGAAAAGAAAAGGTTTCTTACCCATAGGTGATCTAAGCTTTAACCAAGAGGAGCTAGGCCCTTCCCAATCATTAGAAATATCAATGATAATGCTTACAAGTTAGACTTGAAAGGGGAGCATAATGTTAGTGCAACATTCAATGTGTCTGATCTATCTTTGTATGATGTAGGTGAGAATTTAAGGGTGAACCTCTTTGAAGAAGGGGGCGATGATATAGGGGTAGCAATCATAGGAGCTTCAAGGATGCACACTCAAGAAACTCATCTTGAACCATTTTGAGCTTAATTGTGCAAAGGTTTTTAAGAACTAAATTCCTTCATTTTCATTAATAAACTAGAGAAAGAAGCTAAAGAACTAATGAAAAACTACCTTGACCTATGAGGCACAAGCATGAGCCTTAATGATAGCTAAGGGTGCACCCGAGAGCCCCTTGGAGCCCATTCCCACACATTTTGGTGTTCTGGCAATTTTTGTACCAATTTTTCTCATTTGTTTGATGTGTTTTATTTATTTTTTAAGCTATGGAATAAATTTTTGACACATGTTACTTGAGCTATATAGGTTGTATACAAAAGAGTGTTAATTGCATGTTTTCCAATTCTAGTCAATCTAGGTTTAATGCTTTTGCTAGGTTTAGAATTCCTAGTCCATTTGGGCTTTGCATAGCTAGTGACCCTAGCTTATAATAGTATAAATACATAATGTATTTCATGGGTCAAGCATAGATTAATAAGAATACAAGTTGCTTTATGCAATTCTGCTATTTCTTGTTCTATCTTAACTCCTTGACACATTAGTGCTTCCTATCCTTCTTTTCCAATCAAATTTCTTCTAATTCCTTTGCTGCAATTATTCTTCTCATCCTTGATTCTATTTCTAACTTCCTTTCTTTCCCTCTTAATTCAATTTTTTTCTTCTTGGACTCGAGTTTGGTGTGCTGCATTCAATTCTAAAAGGAGCTTAAAGTATATTGGGCAATAAGGGATCCATCACTAACCTTTTTTTTTTATTCACCATTGAGATACTCCTTATTATTCTTTATAGCTTTCCATGTGGTAGAATAGCCTATTTTTTTACTTCTGCTATATTTATTTCCAAAGACTTCAAAACCAGCTTATGTTTATTTTGATTCACATTCCAAACAAGATTGGCCACATGGGCTTGGTTCAGGCAACTAGCTTTCTAAACTACTAACCCTTTTCTTTTTGGGCAACTAACAATCTCCCAATTTACTAAATGGAGCTTTATTTTGTCATGAGTGGAACTCCAAATGAAATTTCTTTTGATTTGGTTCATTTTACTCGATGTTTAATAGGGAAAGAGTTTATTTGCATGTAACAATTACTATAGTAGCTAGAGAAATTTAAGCCAATTGAGTTCTACCGCAAAGGAGAGCCAACTTGCCTTCATACCAACTAGTTTCTAACTCATTTTGTTTAGAATAAACCCATAATTAGTGTCATTCCACTTTATATGAGTAAAGGGAAAACCAAGATACTTCCCAAGATAATCAATTTCTTCCAAATTCAACAAATCAAAACTTTTTTTTTTTTTGTATCCTCTAAAGCATTAATAAAAAATAGAACTTTAGACAAGATTAATGGTTTGTCCAGAAAGTTCACAAAAATTAGTAAGTGTATCATCAAGAATAGCATTATATTAAGAAGGAGAAGCTTCAACAACTAAACTTAGATCAACAGCAAAAAACCAAATTAGTAAATTCAAAACCCTTGCTTCCTATTTTAAAACTTTTCTATTCTCCTAAAGTCTTTATGCTAAATTATCCTGAAGGGAATTTCAAGACAAAAAATGAAGAGGTAAGGAAGGATGGGATCTCCTTTCCAAACTCCCTTGGAGTCAGCAAATTTCTAAAAAATATACCTATTTAGAAGAATAGCAAACTTAGAAGTACAGATGCATTTCATAATCAGATCAACCACTTGCATGGGAAACTCAAAATAAGTGAAGGTATTTCTAATGAAATTCTAGTCAATTTTATCATAAGCTAAATCAATCTTCAAAATGATAAACTCTTTTTTTGCTTTCTTTTTATGAAAGGAGTGCAAAATTTTTTGAGTAATCAAGGTACATTAGCAATACACCTCATGGGAACAAAAGTAGACTGGAAAGGCAAAACAATTCTATCTAGAAAAAGTTTAATTCTACTAACAATAATTTTAGTAATAATTTTATTAAAAAAATATAACAAAAGCCTATGGGTCTATAACTAGAAATCATCTCAGGGTGGGAAACTCTTAAGGAATTAGATAGATGATAGATCTATTCCACTCATTAGGCACCACTAAAGACAAAAGAAGAAGAAACCAGGTAGACATCCCTGACAACAAAGGACCCAACAGTGTTCCAAAATTTCTTTAGAAGGATAGCATGGTTGCCATCAGGACTAGGAGCTTTTAAATTTTTAATACTCTTTAGAGCGCTCCAAATCTCCATATCATAAGGTTTACTAGCTAGAAGAATACAAGAATTAGCATCTTAATCAAGCCTAGCCCTCTAGTCCCAAATGCCAAAACTAGTTATAAGGGAAGTAGTAAAAAGCTTCTAAAAGTCAGATTCTATATGCTTTTTAATATCCTTAGAGCCCTACAAGCAAGATTCAACAATGTCTCTAATTATGACAATTTGGTTTATTTCTTCCTTTTAATAACAAAAGTATCATTTTTTTTTATTTTTATCTCCATCACCTAGCTACTTTATCCTAAACTTGATTTTCCATATATCTTCTTCTCTCATTAAGACTTCATTATACTCTTGAACAAGGGTTTTTTTAAGTTGAATAAGAAAATTGTTAGGAGTTTTCTTTTGAAATTCCTCTAATTAAGCAAGTTGTCAATTTTTTTGATAAAACATATTACCAAACATACTCCCGAAAATCGTTCTATTCCAACCCTTAGCCACAACTTGAAAGCTATTTATGTAATCAGTAGACTGACTAGAACTATCCCAACAATTGTTAACCAAGGCAGTAACCTTAGGGTTTCTTAGCCAAGCTACATCAAATCTAAACAACTTTTTACTAGTTGCATGTAATGGTGGAAGCATAGTAGTAAAGGATTACTGTTAGAATGATTTTTAGGTAGTGTTATCATTCTAGCATCAAGAAATAAGGTAGACCAATATGGATTCGCAAACAGATGATAAATTCTTTCCTGAATCATACTGTTATCCAACCTAAGATTAGACTAACTGAACTTATGGCCAAATGCTGCTAAGTTAAATAGATGACAAGAATCCATCTTATCTCTAAAGTAACTTAACCTAACAATCTTAACTAGGAGGCCACCAAATTTATTTGGAACAAGAAAAACTTCATCAAAGTCACCCAAGATACACCAAGGACCCAAGACAGAATAACTCAAAAATTCAAGATCATACTAAAATTTAAGCCTTTTGAAGGGATCTGTACTAGCATAAATAATAAATAATGTCCAATTACTGTAAGATCCAAAAGAAGTGGTTACCTGCAAGTAACATGAAGACAACGATTGAAACTAACAAGTGAGCAGGAGTGGTGCCACATACACATAAGAGGGGCAATAGCCCATACTCAATTTTGGGAAAACTACATGTATTAGATATAATTTTACGATAATTGAGCATTTTAACCCTATAATTCTTTAAAATATTTACCTATTTACCCTTACTATTTTTAATATATATTTCTTGGCCCCACTCAAGAATTTTTTTGGCTTTGTCCCCGCAAGTAGGATAATGTTTATTTTAGTATTATCCTAAAGCAATAGGATACCTTTGGAGTAGTTCGATGTATCCTCCATTAACACTCCTTTAAATCTTAATGATGAACTTGCCTCTCTTGGTCTCCAACTAGATATCCTATTTTATGTCAAAATGACATTACTAGGTTGGTATCTTTTGATCAAATCATCAAAATTCATCAAAACCTTGTATTTCTAGGCCTCTGTAATTCTACCTCAAGCAATTCAACTTTATTGGATGATGATAATAAATGCCCTGAAGGACCTTAAAGTTACAAAGGATAACCTAGATTCTACCTTAACATGATTGGGCCTGTCCCTTTTCAACTAGCACTGCTTGAGAGTGAACATGAAAGGATTCTCCTCCATCTATTCATAGTTGATGAATACTTATTTCAAGTAGTAGTTGTTTGAGATTTTCACCATTTTGCCCACTAGTCAACCTCTACGATACATATAGAGAAAAAGGTTGCTAAAACTATCTCCTCCAAAACCTAGTCCATCTCAAAATCTTATTAGGCTTTTGCGCCTAATCCTATAAGTAAGAGTTGGATAACACTTTCACTACTAGTTGTACAAACCACTATCCTCTAATACAACTCCTTTAACCCTATTTGGATCATTCAATTTTGGATGACCTCTTTTTTATGTGGAATCAGATGTTCCACCTATTCTAGATTCAAAACCTTTGGAGTCATTAATAGTTTATTCTATTCCCTTTCCATGTCTTCCATGTCCACTAGTTAACTTTCCCCCCTTAGATCAGAAATGACCTTGTGTAGAACTTGCATAAGCCCTTGAAACTAAACTTGAAGTTGCTTACTTTTTGAGTTTAGATCCATATTTTGTTCCATATTAAGAATGACAAAAGAATCAGTAGAGGGTGAAGGTAAGACTGACTTTTGGGTGCACCTCTTGCTCTTGAGTTCATTTGCGTGGCTTGTTCAATTTTCATGTTTAAGCTGCTTTGGTTAGCACTTGGCCCCTTTAAATACTAATGGGCTTTATATCTCGAGCCCTATCCTCTTTCAATAGGTCTCTGATTTGGCCCATTCCTTATTTTGTACAACATCACATGAGGACCGCCATCAACTTCCTTTTGCACTAGTATAGGTCCTCGATTTTGAGGCTTTGGAACTTTTGCTAGGTGCGACTTGTATCCAAGGCCCAAATTCTTTATCTAGATTTTTCAACATTGGAGCCAATGCTTGTTTGTCCGTAGCACTTTCTTCTCCACTATCTTCTTGGATTACCCTAAATGCATCCTTCCTTTTTATACCTGGTATGTCCGCATTGATAACACAAAGTAGTCACCCCTTCATAGAATGCTTGATTGACTTGGCGATTTACACATACCTTACTTCACAGACACTTAGTTAGATCTATCTAAACATAGATACATGCATAGTTACCTCTTGCTCCAACTTCTGAATAATCATTAATTTGTAGTGCAGGACCGTATTGTTGTCCCGTTTCCATCAAAGTCTCAGGAAGAAAATGTTCCATAAGGAAACTTGGCAACCAAACCCTGGTAATGGTTGTGCAAGTAGCATTTTTAGGTATAACATTTGGTCCACATCCTTATAGTAAGATAATTTGTTCCAACAAACCATGGACCCCATAGATGACTTTTTGCAAAATTCTAGAAGTTCAAATTTAAAGAGGAAAAAGAAATCCTTTCCAAATTCCACAAATTGGTATTTATCCTGTAATTTCCATAGGTTTAGAACTCTAAGCAACAAATATTTATACTCCACTCTTTATCCAAATGTCCTATCAATTATTGAGTCACTCTAATGCTCTTTGCCCTTCTACTTAGCTTCTTTGGACAATTGGATTGCCAAAATATTGGTCTTCAAAATCCTTCCCTGGATTAGACTTTTGGTCCATGAATGAGGGATTATAATTTAGAGCAATTGAGACACTTTATTGATTCCTCAACAAACTATCTCTATAAAACTTGGTTTACATCAAATTCGAAGAATCAATGTCTTGGGTCATAGCATTTGGCAAGGGTGTTCATCCAACCTGCTCAACCTATGAAACCGCACAGATTGAACCAAATCAGCCCGTTGGCTATGCAGGTTTATACGGGTTATGGTGCGGTTTAGGTTCTAAAAATTAAAAACCAATGTATATGTGGTATGGTTTGGGTTTTAATTTTGAAACTCTGTAAAGCCATACTGAACCACAACCTTAATAACCTCATAGGAACTTAAACTCATCCCTTTTTCTAGTTAAAAAAGAAATGCCCAATTATATCAAATCTAGCCTCTCCTTATTGCCACACAAGATTGGTGCAGAGCTGCACCACTTTTGTTTAAGGTTGAGGAATGAATTAATGAGCTTGAACAAATTAAATCAGGTTAAATAGTTTCTTTTGTATTTGTAGTTAATATATTGTATAATATACACATGATGATACATCTAATTTGTAATTTATTATTCTACAACTTTACAAAATTTTTCGGTGTAACTTAGACATCACTTGTTGTTGATGTTGATTAATGACTACTTCTCCGCTGCATAGTTTTTTCTATGTAAGCATGTTCTCATATTTAAAAATTTATTGTTCATAATTTTAATTTGTTTTGAATGTCTTAAAACTCACACTTAGTGGTTTCATGTAGGTGAAGTCGAGATCATTACGTATAAGAAGTTGAAGAATTTTGAAGCAATTTTGCACTCTAATCAGGCATGAGCTTTGGCAACCTTGTGTGACAAGATCTTTGGACTCCATATACCATATTTGTATTTTATAACAATAAGTCTATTTTGTGCTTGTGTGTTCGAAAGTACAGAATTGTTGATGTTTCATAAAACTATTTAGTTTTCAAAACAATGTATTAACATTAAGACAAGTGTTGTGAAGTAGCTTAAATTATTTTATAGGATAGAAAAGATAAAACTAGTCAAATCGAACCACACCGAACTGCATTTTATATGGTTTGGGTTTCAATCGGAGGTTTTGGTAAATGGTGTAGTTTGGTTTTATATTATGTAACCCAGTCACCTATGCGATGCGGTTGGGTTTAGGTTGAACCTGGTCAAACCCACACCGTGAACATTACACTAGTGTTAAGAGCCTCGTGAACCTGTATAGACTGATCCTATTTAAAATTTTTGGTGTCGCGGTTAAAAGGGCCTACCTGCTTGTCATATCTTTCTGCGGGTGACAGAGATGACTATTTTCATGTACAATGGTAAAGAAAATGGCCAACAGTGTAGAGAGAGAAATTAGAGAGAAGTTAGAGAGAAATTTTGATTGCTCTTTAAAGAGATTTCAAGGTCTTTTAATTATTTCGAAGTAGACAACGGAATGCCTAAAGTTCAAATATCTCCTAGCCTCCAACCGATTTCAAGTCCCATCAAAGGTATATTATGCACCAAATGTTATTCCTTAATTTTCTTAGGTAATCTCTTATATTCTAATATACTTTATAGATACTCCAACTATAATAAAAAAAATCTATTTAATTAAACTAGAACTATTTTTAGTTCCCTTCATTTTTTTTAAAATAAAAATAAGTCATTAAATTTTTTATCAGCGAAATGGATGATTATTAAAATTCAACTAAAATATAGGGCAAGCCCTCCAACTCAATTGACCAGGACAGTTTTTCCTCTGAACTTTAACTTAGCCTAACTCAGTCCCCCAACTTTAAAAAATGGATCAATCAACCCCTTTGACTTGGCTTGCGGGTCACGTGACTTGTTTTAAATGGACGGCGTATGTCTTCTGTTTGGCAGCCATAGGGAGAAGCAGGAAAAGAAAGGTGTTTGGCACAAGTGAAAAAGGCATAGAAAGTATGCTAAGAAATCTGATAGGGGCAGAGGAAAAAGCATGGCTGAGAGCAAAATGAACAGCATGGTTGAAATAGATAAGTGAAAAGGTTGATTTCATTGAATAAAAGGCAAAGAATATAACAGAAGTTGTAGGTGAGCTTTAGTTGTGTAGGGGAAGTGACAAAGGTGGGCTGAATCTCTATGCATTGATTGGTCTGTAACATATATTAATTAATCAACTTCTTTTCCCATCACATGTGATGCCTACTATACATTGATGTTCCCCAATATATATATATATATTGGAATGGAAGAGGAACAGGAAAATGGTTGGGGAAAGTGTGTGTTAAACTGTGTCTACACTATTGGATACAATTGGAGGTGTGGGCCAGTGTGAAAAGTAAATTGAAAAAATTATTTGTTTTATTGTTAAGTTGTAGTAACATTGATGGCAATAGTAGAAACTGGGGGTTTGTAAAACCAAAGAAAATGTATGTAAATTGTTTAATTGTGTGTAATTGTGTTCTTTGGTATATGCGTATGTGTATTTTTATTATTTATTTGTGTGCATTCCTAATTGATGGTTTCGGTTTCTGTGCAATAATAATGGAGGAGTTGAAAGTGGTCATTTTCCATGGTGGAATATTAGTGAAAAACCCAATTATGAGGTACATTGGGGCAAGAAGTTACAGAGTGAAATAATTGGACCCCGATTTAGTTACATATTGGTGTATTTTAGATTGGTTACAAGAAGTTGGTTATGGAGAGAATGATTTGAAAAAAATTTACTACAAAATCCCTGATAAATCTCTTGATGTGGGACTTAGAGAACTACATAATGATGCTAGTGCACTTGATATGGCAGGATGTGGTTTGTTATGTGGACATGTGGAGGTCTATGTTGAACACTTTGAGAAAGTTGACCACATGGGCAATAAAGACAATTCGGCCAATAGTAGTGGCAATGAAGAAGTATTGATGGACTATGTAAGAAAGGGGGGCAAAAGATAAAAGAAAGTGTAGGTGAAAATGGCAGTGTAAAAAGTGATAATGGTAGTGATGATGCTTCTATTGACCAGGGTGAAGAATTAAATACAGTTCTTGATAAGCAGCTGGCCATCATTGTTGATACCATATTGCCTAGTGAAGATGATGAACTTGTAGAGGCAATTAAGAAAGTGAAGGTGGATAGCCAACCGACTAGTTTGGGAAGCGATGAGGTTGTACAACAAGAGGCATTGGTAGCTGCAAACCGGCGAAGCAGAAGGGGTGTTAAGATGGGAGTTGTTTCAGATAGTGATGATGAAGGTGGAAATGGTCTAGATAACTTTGACGTTGAAAGTCTTTCTTCAGAAAGTAGAGCTGATGGTGAGAGAGTTTTGGGGAGAAGGGTAAGTAAATATCCCAAGTATGATGAAAATGCAAAAAATGTGATTTTTTTTGTTGGACAATGTTTCACAGATGCGAAACTGTGTAGTAGAGCTTTAAAGAAGTATGAAATAACTGAAAAAAGGGAGTTTGTGTACATAAAAAATGAAAAGGGTAGAATTAAAACAAGATGCAAGGGGAAAGATTGTCCATGGTTATTCTTTGCTTCTATTGAGAAAGTTAAATCAAAGGTGTATTTCATGGTTAAGAATTATGTTGGGCGTTATACTTGCTCAAAGTAATATAAGGTTTAGAGCAAATTGTCCATGGATAGCTAGTATGTATGAATCACTGATTTCAGGCCATCGTAACTTGAAGCCTAGTTTCATTTCAGACCAAGTTAGAAAGCAATTCAATTTGGAGGTCTCAAAAATCAATGCAAAAGAGCGAAAAGATTGTTCATGAACAAGTTCCAGCAAGATGTTGGTGAAGAGTATGCAAGATTGCATGATTATTCAAAGACCCTTCTCGCATCCAATCCCGGTAGTAGTGTAGACATGGAGGTTGATCATAGAGGTCCAGCCTGTCCACCATTCTTCAAACATTTTTATGTGTGCTTTGCTACCATTAGACATACTTTCTTAAAGGGTTGTAGGAGGTTCATAGGGTTGGATGGATGTTTTCTGAAAAGAGTCGTAAAAGGACAACTATTAACTACTATTGGAAAAGATGCAAACAACCAAATGTTTCCATTAGCATGGGCAGTGGCGGACGTAGAATGCCTTGCATCGTGGCAATGGTTATTGGAACATTTGAGACCAGATATACAAACAGTAGATGTAGGAGGATGGTGTTCTGTATCTGATCAACAAAAGGTATGTACTTCTCCTTATCCCATTTAGTTACAAATGAGGTTCTGGGTTCCTATAGTAAACAACTTTTTTTTTTCTTTCCCTCCATGTAAAAGGATGTTGTAGCAATTTAGTAATGTACCAAGTAGCATAGATATTTGTTTGTCTTCCATGTTATGCAATAACCATTCTTAGGCGTTTTAGTACTAGTTGTAAACAAATGTGTTTTGACCGATTTGAGCTTACTTTATATATATCCACCTATTAAATATAATGTTTTAATTAATGTTTGTTTTTTCAATTTGTAGGGACTTGTCCATGCAGTTGAAGCAATATTCCCAAGAGCTAAACATAGATTGTGTGTGAGACATGTCTATGCTAACTAGTATCTTTAATTTAGTGGTGATGCCCTCAAGCTTGCCTTCTATGCCGCCGTTAAAGCACCAAATGAACAAGCCCTTAAGAAAAGATTAGATGAATTGGAGCTGTTAAAACCAAGTGCAAAAGAGACTGTGTTGCATGTGGACCCAAGGAAATGGTGTAGGGCTTATTTCTTGAGAGCAACAAAGTTTGACTCCATGAATAATAATAGTTGTGAAGCTTTTAACTTTGTACTGCTTGCAGCAAGGTGCAAGCCCATCATATCTTTATTGGAAGAAATGAGAATGTTCATGATGTAGAAAGCTATAGACAAAAAGAATTGGGTAGCAAAGTGGCCGCATGGGGAAGATTATGTGAAGAAAATTTGAAAGGTATTGGATGAAAACATTGTCGAGAGTTATAGATGGCGGTTGCAGTGAAATAGCCAGGACGGTTATGAGATCAGTCTAGGAAGAAGTAGCTATGAAGTGCATCTACAAACTAAGTTCTGTACTTGTAAGTCCTGGGAGCTTTTTAGAATTCCATGTGTGCATGCCATTAGGGCTATACATTTAAAAAAAGAAGACCCTAAGGCTTACATTTACCATTGGTATAAGAAGGGAAACTTTTTAAAGACATATTCATATGTAATTAGGACTATGCCAGGTGAGGATTTTTGCAAGGATAGTGGCCCTGGTTTAGTTCTACCACCTATTGATAGGCTAATGCCTGGTCGGCCACAAACAAAGAGGAAAAAGGGGTAGGCATGAGTTGAAGAAAGGAAAATACAAGATGTTGAAGTATGGAAGGAAGATTTACTGTTCTATATGTAAAAGTGAAGATCACAGTAGAAGAACATGTGGTATCCAAGTAAAAAAATTTTACTATTTTAACTATTTAAACATAATGATATTTATGTCATAACATGCTTGCATTACATTGAAGTATGTTTATTGTAGACCCAAGGGGTAACTGAAATGCGAAGAGGTACAACTTATTCTTTATCGACATCCACAACAACTATTGCACATCGGCGTAGAAAGAAAACTACAGAGGTTGGGCTCGGTGTATTTAATGACCCTATTACTGGAAAACAAATTTTAAATGTAAGGTGCCAAATTTAATTTGAGGTTCATATGAAAATTCTTTACCATATGTTGGTTTTCAATTAACTGATAACTTTTTTGGTTTTCAATTACAGCCTAGACTTCGTGGTGAAATGACTCTCAAGACCGGCTTTCACTTCATTTCCAACCTATAGCCATGATAGAATTAGTGATCAAGTGTGAAGTGAATGACACTTTTGGTACTAGATTCATTTGGTACAATGGGTGCTTTATGTTAGTGAAGACTTTTGGGCTTGGTAGCTGTAGCATTACTTGAACATGAACAATTTATGTATGATCTTTGTGTTATTTGGAACTTTTTCGGATTCACTCAATACATAATAATGTAACTTTAGATTTTGAACAAGGTTGTTGCACAAAGCTTGCAAATTTATGATTACCATTTTAATTAACACTGTTAATTACAACAAAGGCAGTGTCTTTGCATGCTTGCAACAAAGCCTTGTACACAGCCATGACACTAACACTATCTACCTAAATACCAATGCGAACATTACTACTATAGACAAAAATAAAACGCACAAGCAATAGAAACCTATGACCATCATTCTCAATTCAGACAGTTTCTTATCCATATTCATCAGCTGCCCAACTAATAACTTGTTAACTAAATTATCAATTCCTTGTTCTGTTGTCAAACAAAGCTGTGACACTTGCAACTTCAGTGTACGAACTTCCTTTTCCAATTCCTTTCTTTTCCTGTGATATTCAACAATCACCACTTTGGTCTAATTTGAGAACTCATCATCAATCCATCTAAAATATCTACAATCTTTACTTGTCTGCAAATGGTCAAACATTTTCTTGAGAATACTTATAAGAAGACCCATCACAATAACCATGTATCCAGTACCTATGCTTTCAACTGCATCAGACAAACCGAACAAACATTTCTTAGAAAGACTGCATTTGATGCCATTTACACCTTTAAATCTGCAGTGGAAGAATCTTCTTCCCATATTCTCTCCTTCTCGTCAGGTTGTACCCTTGAGGCCTATAACTTGCATTTACAATTTAGGACTTGATCATAGAACAACGATGATGAGACTGAGTAGTTGGAAGACATTGATACTTTAGTTTCCAAATCCTGCAATAAACATCCACCAAAATTTCTATAATGGGAGAATATAAACTTGATTGACATACTTTGTACTTATACAAAACACTAACCAACCATTACATTGTCAATGAATATTACTCAGACCAACTAGAAAGAACAACATCATTAGATAGTAAACTAATTGTTCCCGAATAGTGAAGTATGTAAAAAATCATAACACTAATGAGATCAAGCGAACAAGGTGCCATCCACATTATCTAACTCACATATTTTTGCTACTTCAATTTGTCCTTCCAATCAAAACTTTACTCAGAATATATGCTTAGTTAGCTCATCAACTTGGTGGAACAAAAGTCGTAACAACATTGCACATAGAGACAATTGCAAATAACAAATAATGGACAACTTCTCAATTGTAACTGTCTTAAGCAAAAACCATTATCCATTAACTAGTAGAGAACTAAAGCCAAGATTAAACATATTGCCATTATCTTAAGCAATAGTTTTCCTTAAACAAAACTAGACTACATGTAATGCCATTATCCCATTCATTGTCGCTGAAGTTGAAGAAACAATGATGTTTCAAATCCAAATGTTAAATAAAAGTACTTAATCGAGACAATGATAAATCGAAGGTAAAAAAAAAGAAAAAAAAAAAAGAAAATTCAAGCAATGCCTCTATTTCATGTGCACCTTCAATGGATTGAAGTTCAGCTACCATAAAAACACCACCTTCAAGGACAGAATTCATCCACCATATGCACCACAATGAATCGATGTTCGGCGTCTTTAGGAAAAAATAGAAAAAAAAAGAAAAGCAAATTCAAGCAATGCCTCTATTTCATGCGTAACTTCAATGGATTGATGTTCAGCCACCATAAAAACACCACCTTCAAGAACAAAGTTCATCCCCCATACGCACCACAATGAATCGATGTTTAGCGTCTTTAGGAAAAAATAGAGAAAAGAAAAAAGCAAATTCAAGCAATGCCTCTGTTTCATGTGCACCTTCAATGGATTGATGTTCGGCCACCATAAAAACACCACCTTCAGGAATAGGGTTCATTTGCCATACACACCACAATGAATCAATGTTCAGCATCTTTTGAATAGGACAATGCAATTGGCTCCGCAAAATTCAGTCGGGGAGAGCGAGATTGCTAATCTAGGGTTTTTCTTTTCCCCAAATCCCCAATTCACAAATGAGAGTGGAACGACCGACACAAGCCCATTTCATCCTTCCTTGTGGCTGCCGAATGGAACACAGACGCCGTCCATTTAAAACAAGTCATGTGACCTACATGGCAGGCCCACGGGGTTGATTGATCCGTTTTTTAAAGTTGGGGGACTGAGTTTGGCCGAGTTAAAGTTTAGGGGGCAATTTGTCCTGGTCAACCGAGTTGGAGGGCTTGCCCTATATTTTGGCCTTAAAATTCTCGGCTGTGCGAAAGTTCATCAATCTCATTGCTCTAGGGAAGATCTCTGAAACCGTTAATTGCAGATCAGATCTTGTCGACGTTGGCCATGGATTACACAGCTCGGAGAACCGGCGGCGGCCTATTTGAAGGCCTTTACAGGGTTATCATGCGCCGGAACTCCGTCTACGTCACCTTTGTCATTGCTGGGGCTTTTCTCGGCGAGCGTGTGAGATTTTCTTTAGTTCTCTCTGTTTCGATACCTCCTTTCTGTTCGATTGAATTCTTGAGCCAAAAATCCTGAATCGTACAATGGTTTTTGGGCATTCTGGCTTTCGATTTGAAGTTCCGGAATTTGATTTCAATTAATAGGTATAGAAAATGTTTGATTGGTTCCTGAAAATCTAATTCTGCAATCTACAGATGCTTTAGCCGATACTGATATGGAGAAAATGCAGTCTTAGCTCTCAATAACATCTATTGTTCCTAATCTACCACCATATCATCAAACAGCGGCTCCTAATATTCTGCTTGCGCCGCTTGATTCCTGTCCTGAATAATGAACCGAGAGAAATGGGTTTTGATTTAGGAGTAGTCCTCTCAAGTGGTATCCTTTCGGGATAGATTGAACCTTTGGTCAATACCTGAGTTTTTGGCTTGCCGCTTATTCTATCATTCTATCATTCTATCATTCTGTCCAAGATTGCAGCAGGGGTCTCCCTAAGCTTGACCATTATCTAGAAAGGATGGGCTTTTACTTATAAAGTTAAGGTTGTGAAATACATGACGACTCTGAAAACTGTAGGCCATTTTCCTACCCTGCATATTTGAACTTCAACAGATAACTGCGTATAAGGTTGTATGTTTTCACACAGCTCATCTTCCAGCTTTAGCAATCTGCACATCCTTTTCTTATTACCGTGGTAATGTAGAGAGCCATCCTTTGCTTGGCTTTGGCTGTGTTAACCTTCAGTGAGATCAAGTTGTTGGCTCTTTCTTTGAGCATGTCTTTTCTGATATTTCACGGGATTTAATTCAAATGAGGCCTTATTTGACATTTTAAGACAGTTGTGCACCACCATTCGGCAAGGGTTTTCACTTACACCAAGCTGTTGGATTTTGAAAATTTGTGCACCTGAAGTGAGTTTTAAGGAACTTATTGAGCCTTTAAGTCTGAACATCAGCTTGGGGTTGTTATGAAGTAATCATGTTCAAACAGGATCCATGGGCATATGACTCTTTGAGAGGCCTGGAATTTTTAACGGTTGCAAAAAACCTGGATGAGCATTCGTTTCATCCTAGTTCCTCTCACAAGCATTACGTTGATGTATATAATCAAGGTCTTGATTTTGTAGTCATGGCTGCATGCAGCCTTTATGGCTTAATAGACCTTATACGTAGCTGATATCAAGTTGGGAGCTTGGGTTCATAGCTGGGGCGGAATCAGTTCTTGGGCTAGCCCTTAACAATAAAGATTTGCCAATCCTGGAGTTAAGTACGTGGCTGCATGGTAGCCCAAGTTTCAGGAATTCTGGGAACATTATCTGGAACGGCATTTTCTCTTCGTTCAATGTATTGTTTAGTATAGTCTTATGGCACCAACTTACACCTCACCTCCTCAAATCTGCTTCTAGATATTCCTCATTCTTCTCAAACACCTGTAATCTGCACCTATCTTTTTTCTATTTCCAGAACACCAAAAACAGAGATGCTGAAGTTCAGCTACATAGATGGTTTGTCGCTGTAATTAGTATGAAAACTCAAAAATAATTCTGTGGTTTGAACTCACTCTCTCGTTTGCTACTGACTAGATAGGCAGAAGTGAGAAACTATAGCTTCTGACTAGTTCAGCTGCCAAAACTTCAATAACAGTGGCATACAAATGGCTCTTGACAACGGAGTGTTCTATTCTATGAAAAATACTGAAACTCTGTTTCACATTTTACTGTAGATTAATGGTGAAAACTGGTAGGTTGATAACTTGTGTCAACTTCGTGTTATACTAAACTATGTGGGAGTTTCTTATGGTGATCTATTTACTGTTTCCAGGCTGTTGATTATGGAGTGCATAAGCTTTGGGAATACAACAACGTCGGGGTAATAAATAGCTATACTATATTTGTATGTTAGAAGGTTTCAAATTTCCAGTTCATAAGCACTTGACCTTGAATTTTATTGCACATCAAGGTAGTGTTCATCTAGTAATTGTCTGGCTACCAATTGTGTTTACTGTTCCAACAAGCTCATGATTTGTTTTATGATGAAACAAGTTATTGAAAAGGCACTAAGAAAGTGCCAAACAGCTGTTTATAGTAAAAATTAAAACATCAAAATTCTTGAAAATTTTGAGATCAGTAGCTACAGTATCTACAGCAAGTAAGCCAAAGATAAAATGTACTATCATGTATGACATAGTTACAAGCAGTCCTAGATGATATATGAGTTATCTAGATATTGAACTTCATTCTTCGACTCATAATTGGAGTTATTGCAAATTTTGGGTTCGAGGTTTTTTTCTTTTATTTCTCTTGTTTGTTCGTGTCTGGGTTTCAGGGAATGGATCAATGGAATTAAAGAGAAGGCTTTTCAGATGCTTTTAATGTGTGAACTTTGAAAATCCGGTGTTATTTAACTGTCTGCTTGCTTTTCATTTTGCCCTCAACCCTAAAATTTTGATGTTCCTGGTTTTGAGCAGAAACGGTATGAAGACATTCCTGTTTTGGGGCAGAGGCAATCAGAAGAATGAGAATAGAACTTCATCCTTCCTTATCTGACCCGAATTACCGAGTATTCGGGACAAACGTGTTTATGATGCTGAAATGCTCATTGTTGCAATAATGCTAGTGGTTTGTAAAACTAGTAACTTCTTGCTTTGGTTGGACTCTGTTGAAATGCCTCCTGCATTGTTTGTCAGTTTCATATATATATTTGCTTGGCTGAAGTAATTGATTTAGATCCGTGAAAGACTTGATTCTTAGATTTGATACTTATTTGCTTGTAAGTTTTTTCTTTTCCTACCTGAATTGTGATTAAACTGAGACCTCGAACTCATTAGCTTTAGGGTAGGGCACTTAGTACTTTTTCAAATTATCGTTTTTGTACACCAGCTCATTGTTGGATTATATTTTTCTTGGATACACTGAATAAATTCAACTCAAATTATGAAAAGGGGAAACGGGTTTAAAATTGGGGTTAATGTCGAAGGACTTTGCCTTGCCATATACCCAGCCACGGTTCCCCAAGCTCTGCTCCTTGAACTTTCAACCATAGTGTAGAGAATTCTGAGTAGCACAAAAAAACGGGGTTAATGAAAATGCTTCTAACAGCCTTCGACCCTGTGCCCAAGCCCTCACTCGCGTGCACAATTAGCTGGTCTTTGCCATGTAAGATTCCAACAAAGAAATAGGAACATAAAAAGAAAAAGAGAGAAAATTCTATTACAAAACGTAAAGGAAAATGAAACAGTTGAGCAAGCTCTAATTAGATGCAATTGGACATGATTAAAGGGTAAATCGGTCATGAATGGTACAGCAGCCGCGGGCAGCGTACATCTGCCGCGAGCCCACGGCTTATTGGCGGCCAGAACTCAATTGCTTGCTGCCTGAGTTGGAATTACCCCCGGTGAGTTGTGAATTTGCAAAAAACGCTTATCCACTGGTAGGGTTCAGAGACCAAAATGGAAGCAAAAATAAAGATTAGGGATCAGTAGTGCAGTTTACCGTTCATTAAAGTTACATTTATCTTATTCTTTACCGTCTCAATTTTTCCTTTTTATTTTTATGAATGTATAAAAAGTCACGAGTTGGAGAGGAAGAGAAAAGAAAAGTAGGAAACTAACTATCTACGGGGTTAAATGAGATTTTTTTCCTCCTCCTTGAAGGTTTGAACATTGGTCTTCAAATTATGGCCAATCCTGGTGTATTTGTAAGCTAGATGTCTTTTTATGACATCCAAGATGAAAAAAAGGGTTTTTTTCTCTAAAAAAAATTAAAAAAAAAGGGTTTTCGCCAATAAAGTAAAAGACCAAATGTCATCATAAAAGCATTTAAACATACTAATATTTTTCCATTCAATAGAATCACTCTCGAAAGTGCAATTAATATTTTCAGCATTGCCCACTAGTTATTTATAGTATTGATAATACGTAGTACGTAGTAGAAATTCAAAAATTAGAACAAGGCTTGATTGGTTCATTAAGGTGTTGCCAAATCAGCGGTGGAGTTGTTGGTCTCCGGGGAGGCGGTGGCACGTGGGCAGCCGGCGGGGTCATAGCAGGTGCACAGAGGCGGGGTGATTGGAGGGCGGCTGCATTCTCCTACTCCACGTTTCTTGGTTGCTTTCTTGCACCGGTGGTCGCAGTCGTTGCCTTTGCCGCACGCACCCAGTGCTATTATGCAGTTTGCTCCTTCAGATGGAAGCAACCCTGTGAAAATAACAGAACGGATTCTTTCAATGCATGTATAAAAAATTTTGAAAATAAACCTTCGAAATTTATACCCACCCACATGTACGGATTACCCGCAGGCTGCAGGGCAGGTGACATTTATCGCTCACTAGCGGATATCCGCAAAGTGAAAGCTTCGCGAAAGCAAGGTATAACAACAGAACTAATTCTTTCAATGCAAGCAAGATAAAAAATGTCACGATTATACGTGAAAAAAGGTTGCTCATAGAATAGAAATTAACGGTTGAAGTGATAATTAGCTTAATTCATGTGCTTGTGAAAGGAGTAGTAATAATGTATATACCTTGGGTGAGAAGTATTAAAGAGAATAGCAGGCACAAACAAGTGACTTTGGCCATCTTTGATCAGTGCCTATGTGTGATGAATTTGTGATCGCTTTTTATAGTGAAATTTAGAGGGATTTATGTTGGTGGAATATTATGTAGGTAAGTTTGTTTCATTTTTTTCGCCGGATCTTTTACCAAAATGATCAAAATTTTGAAATCAGTAAGTCAATTACATGCCACAATTTTAATCAAGCGAGCGATTCCAGCAGCAAACCTTGGGCTTTCATTTCCTTATTAATATAAAATCTCCATGTATTTGTTGCTTCAATGCTTTTTAATTATATTCACTGGAATATATCTTTAGTTTAAAGTTAGCTAGGATATTTTTAATCTTATTCTTCAAATGGTACTATAAATATATATGATCCCATGGTATATTGGCGTATCAATAGGAAACTAAGATCATTAATGTACATTGAAAACATATCGTTGAATTTTATGGCAATAGAATATAAAATAAAAGAATTTGACACTATATTTCAAATAATTAACAAAAATTCAGATTTCGGATAATTATTAAAAATTTGGACACTGGAAAAAAATATCTAATTTATAATAAAAAATTTTGTTTCTTTTTTTTTTTTCATTGAATCAATCTGTAATATTTTCAATCACCTGACAACTATATTTTCAAAATATATCAAATCATCTAAATGAACTCTTTATTTCATTCCATAACATTTGATCATTTTTTGGTATATACATAGACATAAAAAAAAAAACCTTCGGTGTCTTTCAAAATAAAAAAGAGGAAGAAATTGTGTGTTAAGATTTCATTTGTCCTTGTTAATTTATTTAAAAATTCATATCAATTTTTGAGGTGTATTACATTCTATACCAATTATTATTTCACTTTTATCTCTCAATTTTGGAAATTTAATCATTCTTTCTACATTTTCCAGCGTCAGCAAGGGGAATGATTTTTTTTTTTTTTTGCATTTGATGGGAGAGGGAAAAACTAAAATTGATGTTAGAGAGTATAAATAAAGTAAGGTAAAAAAGAATTAAGTTTTTAAGTAGGTTTTTAAAATTCAAAGATTGAGGTAAAAGTGCCAATAGGGATGAAAAGTGGGGAGTAAAAGTTTAATCGATACCAACCTTTCAGGGACAAATAGGCCTTGCTAGAGAAAAGGTAAGGTTGTTCGGCCAACATATTTCAACTCACAAGACACTATCTCGACCTCGGCCTGGATTCCACACATACCGCCACCTTGCTCTAAAGCAAAATATCAAAAAAGTGTCAATATAGTTTGACACCTTTCATGTTCTTGGAAATAGACATTTCACCCCCTTTTCTTCCCAAATACTCCTAAATATTTTACCTACTTATAAACATGTTCGTAAGTATTAAAAAAAATAAAAGAAAAAGTAAGATTAATTTTAAGCATGTCCTTCTGGATAAAAAAGAGTACTACCAAAGTTGTAATAGGTACTTCCATTAGCACATAGAAATCACTTTAGAGAACTTGATATATTTTTCTTTAACAATAATCCTCAAATTTTAACAATATTCAGTGAGTTTAATATTATATTTTTTTCCTCGTAAAAGGTTGTCAAACAAGTCACAATCTAATCTCAAATATCATTTAGCAACTTTCAATGAGTTTGATGTTATATAACTAACTTAATTTATATTTTTTTACTAATATTAATAACTTATGTTTTTATTTCAATTAAATTAAAAAATGTTGGATACCATAAATAAATTTAATGCAGGAGCGCGGAGTTTCTTTTTCTAGCCATAGTAATCTTTAAGAACTATTTCACAACTAATGTTAGTTTAAGAAAAGAGCTAGTACTTCCCACGTAATTTTATTAATTTTTTAATAAAATAATTTCATTTCAATTAAGACTGAACCACAAGACATTATACAAATTAATAATGTATATATATTATTTTTAATATATACCATTATAATGGGAAATAAAATTTATCATATAAGATGAGAAAAAACGGACATAACTATTATTTGGAATACACATACCACTACTAACTGAAATAAATTCAAAAATTTTGAAATACTAAATTCGTTGTATTATGATCTATCTATATTTTCTACGCATTTTTGTAATGATTTTAAAAGTAAGAACTATACTAGAAGTCCTAGATTTTAATCAAATATTCATTTAATTCCATAAGTTTACTAAAATAATTTAAAGGCCTTTATTTACTATTGCCAATTCATTTTAACTTGAGTTATCCAAAATGACTTATTTTTATTTTTACATAATTTTTATTTAGAATCAATTTCATTTGAAAGCTAATATTATATAGATGTAATAATCCATTTGAAAGTAAATTTTAATGATGCTATTAAATTTTTATAAATTTTATTAGTTTTAAGAATTAAAAAAATAAAAATTCATAAAAATTTAATAAGATTATAAGAATTGTATTTTCAATAGATTATTACACCTATATAATATTAGCTTTTAAATAAAATTAGTTCCAAGTGAAAAATATATAAAAATAAAAATAAGTCATTTTGAATTAAGTAGACTAAAGTTAAACAAATTGGCTCTAAAATATAATACAATTTTATTTTTGTGCCATCAATTAACTAATCTAATATAATGTATTTTTAATAATTTTCATTTAATAATTTATATTTTATAATTTTCCGTCTATGGGACGGGCATGAAACTAGTTCTTCAAATGATACTATAAATATGATCTTATGGTATATTGACGTATTAATGCAAAAAAGTTCTATATTTATCCTACAGTCAGAAATTTTTGTTATAAAATATTAGAATAAGAAACTTGTTCTATAAAGGGGAATTGAATTAATGTGAAGAAAGCCAATTTAAATTTTAATCCTTCATTCAGGAATTTAAAGTATAATCTCTTGGTGAAATATTGATGCTCATAACAATTGGATAATATAACTGAAAATACTACACTAATATATCATCTCATACAATCATCTTCATTATGACTATACATATATGTATATTAATGAAAACTACAAACCCATCCTCATTTTTATTGACATTCAAATGTATTCCTTGTACACATAGGTCTAGTTCGGCATTATAGTTAAAAACTTCAAAACTTCATTTGCATGTGTTCTGATCATGAAAAAGTTGTTTTGTTGATCTAAGCAAATATAATTTTAGAATCCTCTATTTGATATCATAGTTATATTTCCCTATTTAATGGATTATTAATAGGAACCACCAATTAAAAGATGAAAAAGAGGTTGGACGTTGATATTATAAATTTTTTCATACTAATAAACTTTTTTTTTCCTGGCAACAACTCATATAGGAAATATCAAATAAGGAGAGCTTTCTTTTAATCATAATTTTTTTATTATTTTAACACAATAATTAATTCTTTAAGTAGGAAATGGCTTTACCAGTGATAACTTGATGCTAATAAAATAATATTCATCATAATCATTATCATTGTTATTATTATTTCATGCACTTTTTAGACATTTGACAAATAAAATGCAATTAGCTACCCCTTTCATTTTCAATGTTTTAAAATAACATATACATGGTTAACCACAACATCTAATCACTATGTTTGCCCATTATTTTTTCAGAAGCACCATAATACAAAAGTAAGAAATAATCACACTTGCTTGTACTACATATAGTTAAACTTTCAACTTCTCACCCACAAAAAGTAATAGAACAATTTGTTTATTGTACCTTTACTTGTTAAAACATATTAATCCATTACGTATGGATAGGAACATAACAAGGAATTGAGCTTAGGGGGTGGGGGAGGGGAAAGGTTGTTACCATATATAAAGTTACAATAAATAATACAAAACATCAAATAATGTTACATGTAAACCCATGAAATTTGAAAGTCTAAAATAATTAAGTTCAACTCAAAACTTTATACCTAAAAATTTAATACAATGCTTGTTCAAGTCTCTAAAATCAAGTATCGAATCTAACTGAAAGTCTCTTCAAGGTTCTTTTCAATATACAAAAGCAGACAATCAACGTGAAGTCCACTATCCATCTAGTTTATCCATCTAGTCTTTACAATTATCATAGATGATGAAGCACATTCTTTAGTAGCAGTTATTGATAAGGCTTTGCATAATGTAGTTATTGATGAAAATCCTTCAAAATCTGACAAGTTAAAAACATCAGCTAAAGAATGTCGTAATTGAAATGGCCTCAAGTCATGTTCAGGTCTTGAAAAATCATGAGTATAATATTTCTGTCCAGTGATGCAAGTGGAATCAATATGAAAAGACTTTGATAGGAATCAAGCTAGCATGGAGCTAAGCATGCACAAGGACCTCTTAAGAATCACCTCAACCCCATTACAAAGGTGAGGAGTAAGGAGCTCGGGAAGGTGCTCCAAAAGGTTTCTCCATGGAACATGAAGTGAGGAACATCAGAAGGAGCTAGAATGAGCTAATTGAGGAGGATTCTACACTTTGGCTGAACATGATTGAGGTTCAAGACCATGTGCACTCAAGTGCACATGTGCACCCCTAGGTAGATGCACCTAAGCCTCACCATGCACTATAAGGGTTCTCGAGCATGCTTAGCATATTTAGTGCTCCAGCGTAAGGCACCTTATTTGATTTGATCTTGTTTTAGGTATTCTATGCTTCGCTTGAAAGGGCCGAGACATGCCTTGGACACATTAAGGAGCCCCACCTGTGTGTCTTAGGGTTCAAGTAGGACTCCTTGTAGGGCTTTAACTCCTAAGACATTTTAGTTAGGGTTTTACATACAATTTGGCCTAGGAACATTATTTAAGGTCGTAGTTATGTATTATCTTTCAATCAGTTTTTGAATAAACCAAGTTGATGTTGAGTAGTCTTTCAGGTTCATTTTGAACTCTACTTGGCACACTAGGGGTTTTAACTTCTTTCTTGCTCTTTTATACACTAATCGTATATAATCATAAGCTAGTTAGGGGTAGGGGTAATTATTAGTCTCTTTGACAAGTATTTGAGCTTGAAAACCATTCTAGGCAGGTTTCTAGGTTGATACACATATGGGGTTCACATCAAGTGATATCAGAGCCACAAGTTCCATTTTAAGATATATCCAATCTTTTTTCTTTTGTTCTTTGTCTATCTTTTTATTATTTCTTATTTTTCTTGTGTTTATTCATTTAGAACTTATTCTAAAAACTTGTGTCTTTGTGTTTCAGTACCATCTATCCAATTGTAAGCCTTGCTCATCTAAAACCTTAAGTCTTACTCTTCTTGGTTCGGTGAAGCTTTTGTCCAAAACCCTTTCAATTCATATTTGAGTCATTTTAAACTATTTTTGTTTCTTATTGTTTATGACAATTAATGTAAAAAAGCCAAAAAGAAAAGGAAAAGAAATAAAATGGTAGTGAATCTAAAGAAATGATCAATTCTTGCATAATAAGCAATAACATGTCTTATATTGTTTTGGCAAATTTAAAGCTTTAAGGGAGTTGCTCTTACAATTTTCTATCATGAAAACTTTGCTACAGCACAAAGAATTTTCATACCAAAACCTTTCTTTTTCTTGTCAAAATTCTCTAGTTGGGGTTTTCTTATGTGCTTTGAGTCTAGTTCACCTTAACTTTGGGAGACGAGTCTTTGATAATAATTTTCACTAAAAAATTAAGTGTGAAAGCTATTAAAGGAGTTAAACGTGTGTGTGTGTGTGTGTCTGAAGATCTTTGGATTTTAGGCATAATGTCGAGTCACTTTATATAAGAGTCCAGAGTTAAGTCAATATTGGATCAAATCATGACTAGATTGGGGCTCAATGAAAGAAAGATAGCTGAGTTGGGTTCTAACATGTCTCGAGAGGAAACTTCAACACAAGGCCAAAGGAAGGTTCCATAAAGGAACAAGCATGCTATGAACCTTAGGGAGGAAGACATTGGTGATGAAGATGAGGAGGCACACTTAAGTGTAACCAACACCCACCAAAGAGGCTCACGAGGAGGCAGCCTTGATGACAGCCTAAACTCCATCAAGCTCACTATACCACCCTTCCAAGGAAAGAGTGATCCAGAGGCTTATTTGGAATGGGAAGCTAAGATAAAGATGATCTCTGATTACCATATGAACTTTAAGGTTAAGAAAGTTAAGTTGGCTACTGTTGAATTCACTAACTATACTCTAGTTTGGTGGCATAAATTGTTGCAATCTAGACATAGAAGTGGTGAAGATTCAATCCAAATATGAAAGGAACTCAAGGTTGGCATAAGGAGGAGGTTCATTCCTAGCTACTACCATAAGGAGCTATACCAAAAGCTCCAAAGGTTGACTTAAGAATCTAGAACTGTGGAAGATTGTTTCAAGGAAATGGAGATGGCAAGGAATAGAGCCAACATAGAAGAGGACAATGAAGCTACAATAGCTTAGTTCTTGAAGGGTCTAGACCTGGGCATTGCCAACATAGTGGACCTGCACCCCTATGTTGAATTAGAGAGTTGAAGAACATAGCCATCATGGTGAAAGGCAAATAGAAAGGTGGCCACAAAGAACACATAAATGGATGATCTAATTGGAGGCCAAGTTGAAGCAATGACACTAAGACAGAGCCTACCAAGTTTAAGACAAAAGCACCCATGAGCAAATAATCCCTTAAACACACCAGAGACAAAGGAGCAACCCCATCCATGCCACCTAAGAGGGCTTGGGACATGGAGTGCTTCAAATGTAACAGAAGAGGTCATTATGCTAGAGATTGCCTAAATCAAAAGGCCTTGTTCATCAATGCCTATGGAGAATTGTTCCTAAGGATGATGAAGACACTCAAGAGGGTCACTGACACCCTAAGTTAAAACTCAAATGGGGACTAGGAGCTTTACCAATAAGAGGACTATAGAGTAAAAGCCTTAGTTGTAAAAAGAGCTTTGAATGAACAAGCTAAGAAGGATTCAGGCTAGTGAGAAAGCATTTTCCATATAAGATGTGTCATTGGAGGAAAGTTATGCAGCCTTATTATAGATGCAGGCATTTGCAATAATGTAGCTAGCACCATTGTAGTTAATAAGTTGCAACTACCTATACAAAAACACCCTAACCCTTATAGGCCATGATGGCTTGATGATGCTAGGAAGGATTGGGTTGTGGTGGGATTCTTCATCCTCACTGTACAACATAGTTGCTAATGGTGTCAGTTAGTTGTTCGTCCAGTGGAAGATTGCCTGAAACAAGGAAAAGGGGAGCTAGGGGGGAGTCCCCGAAATGTTTCCGGGGACTCCCCGGAAGCTCGAGGCTCAAGTTAGATATATGTGGAAGGAGAAGGACAATAGTGCTAGAAAGAGTAGTGAGAGTAAGGGTTACCTCAACTAGAAGATAGCCTTGGGTATTTATAGAGCAAGCGAGAGGCTAGGCTGATTGGGCCTATCTAGGACAAGGTTGGCTATATGGTGAACCGGATCCAAAATTTTAGAGTTTGTACTCTAAAGAGCAGCCCTGCAACCAACCCCCTAGAACCGATAGAGACAACTTCTAACACGCCGCCTATAGTATGGTTGTAAAGGCCTTATGGTGACCTCTTGCTCAGGATATGTAGAAGTCCTTATGGTGGAAGTGCCGATGTGATACCTAGGCTAGGAGCATGGTTTCCTTGGTACGCAAGTTTTCTAACATCCCCTTTAGGGTTGCCAAGGTAGTTTTTCTGCCGAGGAGCCCTCCTTATATTGAAGTAGTTTACTAAAGGGGTTCTTTTAGCTCTGTTGGTTTTAAGGAGAAGTCCAGTAATCTGGTAAAGGCATCAGGCTTTTGGCCATCACATGGCCCCCCAATTAGGCCCGATGTTTGCTTGGACATCGAGACAAGGTTCCCATTGTTCCACACTCCTGAGGTCATCATTTTGAGGGATGGCTTTTCGATGAATAGTCCCTGGCTTTGTGTTTTTTCTCAAGTTTCCTGGATGGGCTATAGCTTAGGTTTCTTTCACGCACACTTATATCAACCTTGGTTTTTAGCACTTTAATGAAGTACACTGCATCAAGCATCATTTTTTCAATCTCAAACTATCACTTTGATTGACACCGTGTCAGTCTATGGTTGGTTAATATATACCTGATGCGTAACTTCAGTCCAAAGAGGTAGTTTAATTTTCAATGGGGTGTAATTATTGTGACTCTTGGGGTTCCCTGTTCGGGCTATATATACTCCCATCCTTTAGAAGGGCTCCACATTTCTATTATTTGCTCTCATCCTTCCCTTCCTCAATTTCAAGCCTTTTTGCTTTCCTTCTTTCTGGTAAGGTGATTCTTGCAGATGCTTAACCCTCGTTTATTTGTCTAGTAGTGGTCCGGCAACCATTTTCTGGCCATCCATCCTTTTGGTTACTACATTTCCCTTCCTTCCCTTTTTAGCCGAAGTAGGCTTCTTAGACTTATAGTCCCTGTATTTGTATATCTTAGACTGATTTCCCAAGGACAACGTTTTGTTGTAATAGACTTATAAATATTCTACATTTAATAATTTTAAATACAAAGCTATATAATTTCTATTACTAGACTTCTCACGCAAGTTTTTAGTTTTTTACAATTATGAGCTTTTTTGCTTTAAATCCATTCAACCAAGCATTATTTGTCAAACAAAAAGTTATTTAGTTTTTTAAAAAATAGTGTTTGACACGTGTTAAGTTCATTAGCCCATTTTGCAAGAAATCTGCCTAAAACCTTGTTACAAGCCATTCTGGGTGCTCATTTGGGCTAGAAAAATAATTTACCTTCTTTGTTTTGTTTTTAAATCATCTTTTTGGGTTCTTGGCTAGGGAGGGTGTGTCATATAGTGAAATTCTTGTGGATTTATGTTGGAGAATATTAAGTAGGCAAATTAGTTTTTTTTTTTTTGGATCTCTTACCATAATGATAAAAAGTTTGAAATCCATAAGCTAATTATATACCAGGTTTTCAATCAAGCTAGCGATTCCAGCAGCAAACCTTGTGCTTTAATTTCCTTATTAATATAAAATTTCCATGTATTTGTTGCTGCAATGCTATTTAATTATATGCACCGGAAAGTATATTTATCTTCAAGTTAGGGTATTTTTAATCTTGTTCTTCAAATAATAATAAATATGATCCAACGTTATATAGACGTATTAATTCAAAACTAGTTCTATACCCGTTCTTATGGTGGAAGTTTTTGTTATAAGATATTAAAACAAAAAACTCGTTTCATAAAGGGGAATTAAATTAGAGTAAAATTTTAATTTTAATCATTTATTCAGAGAGTTAAAGTCTAATCTCTTGGTGGAATGTTGACACCTATAACACATGGAGAATATAAAAGAAAAAACTACACCCATATATCATCTCATATAATCATTTTCATTAGGATTACACATACATACATAAATACTAATAAAAAACACAAACCCAACTCATTTTCATTGACATTTAGATGCATACCCTTGTACATATAGGTCTAGTTTTGCATGGTGATTAAAAACTTCAACATATTGTTTGCCTGTGTCTAATCATGATACTATTATTTGGCTAACCAAAGAAAAAACTGTTTTGGAAAACTCTATTTGATATTCTAGTTATGTTTCCCCACTTAATAAACTTGTAGTAGGAATCACCAATTGAAAATTGAAACAACGATTGATGCTGATATTACAATTTTATTCAAGCTAATCACTCCCTTTTCTAGCAAATCATGTACCAAATATTAACCCATCAGAGTTCATTTTAATAATACTTTTCTAATTATTTAAACACAATAATATATTCCTTAAGTAAGAAACAACTTTGCAGGTAATAATTCAGTGCTAACAAAATAATATTGGTTATTGTTGCTGCTGCTGCTATTGTTGTTGTTACTACTACTGCTGCTACCACTATCACTATATTATTATTCTTATTATTATTATTGTTGTTATTGTTGTTGTTATTTCACGTATATATTTTGTACATTTGACAAATAAAATGCAATCAGCCATACTTCTCAATTTGAATTTTGCCAAACAACATTTGCATGTGATTAACCACACTATTTAATCACTATACTTGATCATTATTTTCTCATATGTACCACACAATGCCAAACCAAGGCACAATCATACATGCTTATACTATATATAGTTAAATTTTCAGTTTCCCACCCATAAAACATTTCAACTCAAATTACGAATAGGGGAAATGCATTTCAAATGGGGGTTGATGAATGCTTCTAACAGCCTTCAAACTGTGTCTGTGTAAAATCTTACGCTGGTTAACGAGAGGAAATTAATTTCAACTCTTCACGAATAGGTTGAACATTAGCAAAGATTCTACGATAATTTTCTTCCAGAATTCCCTAACCTTTATATTTTGTCCCCATTTTGGTCCCCAGTCTCTATATTGTCTCGTTTGGTGCCTAGTCTTTTAATATTCATTTTTATCGTTTTTGAGATGGCATCTACTAGAGGTGACTTAAAACATCAAAACAGCCCCACTTGTGTGCACGATTAGCTATTCTTTGCCATGCAAGATTGCAAAAAAAAAAAAAAAGGCAAAGAAAGAGGAAAAATAAAAATAAAAATAAAAAACTCTATTAAATAAAAAAAGAAAAGGTAATTAGATGCATTTGGACATTATAAAATGGCAAAGATCGTGAATGATAAGAATGACAAAATCTAACCTAATCCACCTGAATCCACATGTGACTTGACCCAATTGGACAAAAAAAAAAATCAATGACCCGAATTTGACTGTACCCAAGCTGACCCAAACCCAAACCCGATTGAAACGAAACTCAAGAAAACCCAAACCGAAATGATCCGAGCCTTAAATGGCCCAAACCTGAATTGACTCGAACCTAAAATGACCCAAACCTGATGTTAACCTGATCTAAACCCGAGATGACTCGATAATTAAATCCAATAAGACTCGATAACTAAATCCAATAAGACTCGATTTTAACCCTCACCCTAAACCTTAATTTCCCTCATCCATTACCCTCTACATTTAGTAAGTCTGATACATAAGAGCTTATATATTTAGTAACTTCCATTTTTTTGAAAATTCATATTTAGTACGTCTCATATTTGAAGAAGAAACTACTATATTTCCATGTTCTCAGATTTTCATGTTTAGCAAGAGGGTTTTCATATTTAGTAACTTTCATTTTTTTAGGACTTCTATACTTAGGAAAGGGACTTCCATGTTTAGTAAGTCTCATATTTAGGAAAAGGACTTTCATAATTAGTAAGTCTAATATTTGGGTTCTTCCAAAACAAGCGACTTCTTTACTTAGTGAGTTTAATGATCTTGATGGCTAATTATCAAAATTACAAAATTCTCCCCTAAAATTTTAAGTATAGTGTAATAAAGTACCTGAATTTTAAAAAATTTAATTTTAATGACCTATAATATTACAACATGGGTCTCTAAATTTTGAAATCTTTGTATTTTTACCCAAAATTTTTTGAAATTTTATAGTTTAGTAACTAATAGTAAACTGTACTTGTATTTCATAGCAATTTCATAAAAAATTCAACAGAAAATGAACATAGAAAAATTTTCATAGCATGTGTCTAGGTGATAGCTAGGTAAAGGTCTAAGTGGTTTATGCAATGATAGCTAGAGGGCATGGGTCTCGAAAAACAATCAAGCATTATAAAGTATTAGCAATAATATTAAATAAGCTAGATATATAATAAACTATATTCTGAAGAAAATTTTTATAAATTTTTTAATTAAATATACTAGGAAAATAAAATTTAACTTAAATTAAATTAAATTGAACAAAAAATTTGAGTTCTTTAATCAAAATTTTAACAAAATTTGAACAAAAAAATGAATCAATTCAGTCATTTTGGCTTATGCACCAGTAACCCAAGTGAACCCAAAGGTCAACCCAAGTTTAGCCTAAAACCCAATTTGAAGTTACCTAATATTGAAATTGATCTAACTTACATTGAACCTAAATGCAAATAGACCTAACTCACCCTAACATAAACCCAAAATCAACCCAAATCCAAATAACCTGACCTAGACCTGAATTCATGATAACCCGATCAAACCCGAACTGGTATGACCTAACCCAAACCTGATCCAACCTACCCAATTGCCATCCCTAGTGAATAATTAGGGAATTCAATAAATATTTACTTCAACTGATATTAGTCTGTATCCTATCATGCGGGTAGGTTCTTTTACCAATTAAATAGATATGTAGCGGATGTCAATTTTTTTTTTCATACCTGCTAGATGTGGATAGGATACTACATGTTTGATCATACAAAACTCATTTCCTTTTACAATAAAAAAAAGGAAGTCCAATATAGGATCGAAGTTTAAGTGTGGTTCTGTATAAATATAGCTTACTTTTACTAGATTTTGTTTTCTATTTGAAGTGGTATAATCAAGTGCCAACATCCACGTAGAAATTGTAATGTCCACGAATCCTAAGTGATTAAGCCTTGGGCGATGAGGATTTAACGCTTCAAAATTTTTTATAAATTAGGAATTGAGCTCATTGAGCTCGGGAGACACGGAATTAAGCGAGACATGAGACTATGTTGAGTGTTGGACACTCTTAGATTTAAACTTGGCTTAGGCCAAGAGGAATATTGCTAGAAATGATAGTTTTAAAAAATGAGGGACTCAATTGAACTAAAGGAACTTTGAAAGTTGGGCTCAATTGCTGAAATTAAAGAAAATGAGTGGCTAAATGGGGAATTAGCCAATTTTAAAAGCATTGGATGCCATGGCTGCCACCTCCCTCCATTTTTACCATATTATAATCATTTCCCTCCTACTACAATCTCCACTCACATTAAAATAATCCCACACTCACAAAATTCGTCCAATTTGTTCCATACTTTTGACTATCTCACCCACCACCCACACAAGTCTTCCAATTTGTCCCCTACTTTTGACTATCTAACCCAATTTTCACCAAAGTCTTCCACTTTGTCCCCACTTTTGACAAATTCTCCCAACTTTCACCAAAGTCTTCCAATTTGGCTCCTATTTGTCTCTCACTCACATGCCCATGTGAATCACATGGCCACTCACTCTCTCCCCCTCATGGTTGGCCATTACATGCCCATTAGGCTACCAAATTCATTCATTTCACTCTTCCCATCTCTCACTGCAACTAAGTGGAAGTTACTCAATAAACCAATATGTGAAGTTCTATTAAGCTTTAAGTTTAATGGGTTAAACTTCTAAGTGCAACTAGATAGACTTGTCTTTGTGCCTATTAGGTGCATATGTGGTACAAGTAGGTGGGCACAAGTGGGCATGGGTATGTGTCTATATGGGTGTGTCTTAGTATGCCCAACATAGTAAGACTTAAGTGGAAGTTACTCAATAAACCAATATGTGAAGTTCTATTGAGCTTTAAGTTTAATGGGTTAAACTTCTAAGTGCAACTAGATAGACTTGCCTTTGTGCCTATTAGGTGCATATGTGGTACAAGTAGGTGGGCACAGGTGGGCATGGGTATGTGTCTATATGGGTGTGTCTTAGTGTGCTTGCCCATTTCAACATACATGCATACATCCATGCTTTCATACATACTTTCTAGGTTGCTTAGTTAAAAACTTTGCATGCACTTTCTAGCTCATTACACTTAATGCTTTAAAAGGCTTACCTAAGCCCATTATGTACAACTAAGGCACATGCCATACACTACTCTAAGTTCCACGCCATATAGATATGCATATACATTTACAAGTACAAAATTTGGCATTATAGGAACTACATGGCCAAAACTATATGCATCAAAAGTTGAACTAATTAGATAACATGAATGCTAAATAACATGGGCTTAAACAGTTTCAATGCCTAGAGTAACTTTAACTTCCACTTTTACTTGGCACCTAGGCAAAAGTTAGCTTATTATCCTCCTAGTCTTTACCCACACTAGGATGGATCCAAAAGTAGCCAAACCCACTATATCCATCAAAGCCTACAATTCAGTATACAACAATTAGTCCAAAATCATAAACTTTTCAATCTTCCTTTCATAAGCCAACATACCCAAGCCATACCTCCTTGTACATAAACCTTTACAGAGGTTTCCTAGCTCTATTCCTCCCTTTCTTTACCTAAAATGGGCAGAAATAGGGCATGACTACATAAGTACTCGGTAAGAGTTCAATACGGCACCTAGTGCCTACACAATGTTCAAAACATTATATTATACATAAACCTCCAATATCTCCTTCTAACCTGCAACCAAAGACAAATAATACGCAAAAGAGATAAGGCATAACATAATACAAGATACATATATAATCAATTTAAAGCTTAGCACACGCAAACAATCAAAGAAGCATGCAAAACACACACACCACATACATGGTTTTACTTAAACTTAGCAAGCATTTCTTTTATTCAATTTAGCAAGTGATCATTTTGAATTAAGTCAAATTAACATAGAGCTCTAGGTAGATGAACAAGTTCGGCCATACTTGATCAAAAACCCTAATGCTTGCCATATGTAAACTAGCTAGCTCACTATAGTGCTTTAGCACACATAGCCCATTAACATAGCTCCTAGGCTCATTTGGCCATGGTCATCACCTAAGGCAGCCTTCCTCCCATCAAAATCTAGGAGAAGAAGCTTCATTTGATTACCTAGCTCAAAATTGCCAACAAAGAAGCAAGAAACCTTCAATGCTCCACACGCACCACCGTGGCTTACCTGTTAGCCACCATACTTGGTTTTCTTCTTTCTTGGATCTAGCTTTTCTTTTAGTTATTTGGCTGAAACTTTGGCCAAAATTTTGAGGTTATGACTGCCCCAAGAAACAGCTAAGAAGCTACATTAATTTAATTTGAGCCTAGTCCAAGTGGTGGAGGTAGATTCATTGTCGGTTACTTGGTGGATAGGATATTTGACCAAGTCTTGGTCTTAACCACCCACAAATCCTTCATGTCATTTAGGTTATTTGATTAAAGTGCTTAGCTCTCTTGGTAGGGTGTTTTGAGCACCACTTTGCCCTTAAATTCATTCATTTAAGTCCCCAAAATTTCATGTGACATCATAGGTGCACCTGAGAGCCCTCTAGTGCACCCTAAGGTGTTTCCCACTTCTCTTATGTGCTCTTCATCTTTCTTTGACCTACATTGTAGCCCTTATCTTCATTTTAAATCTTAGGCATCAATTCCACACAATTCCTTCTAAGGCACCTAGCTTTAAGGGCCTCATAATTACATGAATGCACACAAAGTGTGCCTGAAAGCTATCATGTGTCTCTTCTTAGTGTCCTTGGGTTCTTAGTCATTCTTTCTTCAAGTTTTGGATCCTTATTCCAAAACCTACCTTGGCACTTAGTTTTAGCCATGTTTGGTTCACAATTGTGACACTTTGCTTCCTATTCCACTTTGGTGCACTTCGGACACCCTTAGGGCACCCCTAAAGCACCCCATTTGGCACTTGCCCTTTTTATGGTTCTTGCCTTCACCTTTATGACTTGTATTACTTGCATACACATCTCATTTACATTTTATGTACATTTGATTCATAGCCCATGGCCTATACAAGTCATAGGCATGACATCATTACCCTAAGAACATGGAGATGCATGCATAGCTTCGACTCTTAAGTAAAATAAATAAATAAAACAAACACACTTAAAAACTTGTGCTCATTTTATAAAATGACTAAAATGAACATGAATGAAACCCAAATAAACATGTAAGTAAAACTTCAAGTGCCAACCGTATGTACATTATTTAAAGCATAATGTACAACCAAAGGCAACTATGTGATGACAACATCACAAGCACATTCAAGGACCCTTTAAGGACTAATGGACCCATTACAAGAAAGAGAGCAAATAGGCTTGGATTGGCACCTCAAGGCTTGATTGAGCAATATTTCAAGGAAAACCAAGTTGGAAACAACAACGGAACACTTGGAGCACCATTTGAGCACATGAGGAGCAATGACATGTAATGATGCACATTTTTTTAGACTGAAGGTCTAGGTGCACCTTGGTCCACATGTACACCTAAGGAGCATATACCCTAGTGCACCATAGACCCCAAGAGATGACCATGGATAGAAGAGACCATGAGCTAGGTCGGACCACCGTAAAGCCCCTAGAGCACCAAAGAGACTTGGTGCGCACCTGGGAATCTCTTATGAGACCCAACTGTGTAACCCTTTAGCTTACTAGACCTTTCCACTACCACATTTAATCATATTAAAACTTAATGCATATTTTGTACATGTTTATTAAAGGGAGATGTACCTGGACTTGTTTAGGGGAGAATGAGTGTTTAAACCGTGTTTATTATGTGTTTATGATAGTTTAGAGCCTCTAATGCTTTGTAAGTTCTTTGTGTAGGGTTTAGGGAGCCAAACAACATAGTGGAATTAACCAAAACCCTCCAAAATCCAAGTGAAACAGGTAAATCAAGTGTTTGATATTTTTCGTACCAAATAGGTTGAGATATTTCACCCAACTATTGAGCTGAATCATAAAATTTCAATAGTTGACGTGTTTAAGCTCTCTATAGTATTCACACAAACTACTCAAATCACCACGCCTCCTTCAAGTTCTAGCATGAACATTTCTTTTGTGCTTACAGTGCTAGCTTGCATTCTCTAAGGTAAGACAAAAGGGAAGTGTGGCCCGAAATCTAAAAGCCCTTTTTGATTTCATCCTGGGAGGCTCACATGAAAAACAACACTATATAACATATATATAATGATGCAAAAATTCCAAGCCAAATTGGTTTCATAACAATAATCCAATAAGGCCTAATTTTAGGCTTAACAATGGCTCAACTTTTGGGTCAATATTTAATCCAAAATTATCATGAAACCAAAACCAAACAATTTAACTAATGCACTCAAATAATTCAATTAGATCTAAATGTGCAACCTTATAGGTTCCTATCACATTGACAATGATCATAAATCACATTTATAATCATAAAAAATAAGCGGTATCTAGCAACACATCATTGCTACCTAAATGACAAGATAGTTGGTGATTCAACAAAACTTCTATGACCATTATTCATATATGTCATTATCCCTTTGTCCAATATATTAAGACCAAGCGTGAGACATGGAATGTGTCATCCTCGTATCTCCCAATCTATGGTTTCTTGATTCTTGAGTAGACTAACTTTAATTGGTGACATTTATATCCCATAGCAACTCATCTGAGCATGGCCATGCATTTCCTCAGTCTCACTTAATCAAGGGGCCCAAATATATTATTCCCGTTATATAAGAGGGACAAATCTCATCTTGATCATACAAATCCTTTTGCATGATATGTAGTATACCTAATGACCACATTCATGTTCACTCAGTTATGAGCAACAAGGAGAAGTATCAAAGTATGTGACTCACATGTAGGGAGCCTTAATGACTTTAGGTCAAAGGACTACATATACCATGATCACTATAAGAATAGCTTATGACACTCAAAAAATGATCTATGTAGTATTCTCATGGTGAGTCAGTGTAGTATACAAGTTCTCCAACTTGTACCCATATATAAACTACATATCTCATATTAGTCTTCACATATGCTAGTCTCTGTATATTATTGTAACGCATTTCATAATAATACTTGACCAGATTTAAGAATACTATTATTCGCACAATAAACAAAATTATTGGAATAGTACATCAATAAAATATCATGATTCATTATGCGAAATACAAACATCTCATAATTGGCTTTTGGGCATAACACTAACAAATTTTCCTTTCTATTTTGTTTTGATTTAGTTCTCTAAGGCCTAAAACATCCTTAAAAGGCTGGACATACCACCATAATTATATAGATTAGTTTGATTAATATCATTACTAGAGAAGTGTCCCCTCTTTGGTTCTGTGTGAACTTAACCTGGTGCACAAAGGACAGTGTAATCTTTGTGTGACAAGCCTTTTATCCAACCATGTTCTTTTGGATTTATGGAGCTTGGCATCTTTCTTTGAGAATTTTCTATGTGGATTGTCATCACTATATGTATAAAACACACTTAAGTCTTTACAACCTTATCTATACTAGAGTTCAACTTAGGAAAATTAGGTACTCAACTTTCTAAGGTGTTTAAGATCACAAAATAACTTAGCTCTAACTCAAGCTCAATTACTATGAAGTAGAGAACCTTTTTGCTTCCATTGTGCCCTTATTAGCCTACTCACTGGCAAGGCTATAAAACAACTCAGTTAGCATATAATAATAACTAACTAAAACTTAGAACTAATCTAGATTCCATAAACTTATGACTACAACAAAGAATTAGAATTAGCACTTCTTTATTTGGTGTTAAGCTCAACAACATTTATATTTGTACAATATGAACTTAAGGGGTAAAAATTTAATAATTTTTATTAACGGATTTCTTAACTAATAAGAAAATCTAAGGCCCTAGCGCACACATGCACGCATGCGCACACGCACACACACACACACATACACACACACACAATATAAGCATCTTACTACGAGCTCTATATATTTTGAGGTCTTAACTAATGGCTATTAAGAAAGGTTCTATTATGCAAACCTACTTTATCCTACTCCTACTTTTTTTCAAAAACTTTGTTCTTTCCTTAGCAAGCATGGTAACTTGCCATTTCTTTACTTAGCCTTTTTCATACTGTGCAGCAATTAGTCTTAAACTTGGTGGATCAACTTACTAAGCTAGATAGCTTAATTAAAGTGCTCTAGAAGCTCAAAGCTTCCCTTGCTTACTTAGCCCTTATAACCTTATTAAGGTCCACTTACTTACTTAGCCCTTCTTCTTAACTCTCCTAACAGATGCATTTAAGTTACTTTAAAAGTGATTCTTAGATGTGTTTAAAGGTCACATATGTCTTAGAATGGTATGAAGCACGTAACCGTAGCATTAAGCTACCCTCGAGACCTCTAGGCTTAAATGGGCTAGTGCAGTGCTACCAAGGGCCGCACTAAAGACAAATTGGGGCTACCTCAAGCCAAGCCCCTCGATGCCAGGGCCTACCCTGTGGCACTATTGTAACCTTCCAAGTGGAATGCTCTATAAGCAAGGTAAGTTTATAAATCCCTAGCTTAAATACCTTAATTAAATGTGAATTAGCAAAATCAAATAAGCTATTCAAGGGTTAGTTGGTTCTGAGTGGTTTGTGGCACTAGGCTTGATTGGGGGCAAAATGGTTATTTTTCACCTCGGAGGGTCAGGACACTTCCCATGAGTTAAAATGATGTTTTGAAAACCTAAATCCCAAGTTAGCAAGGTTTGACAAAGTTTTTAACTACCTAGTTACTATTTAGGGAAGGGGTTTTTTGCAAAGACTTAAAAAGTTTGGGGATGGAGGATGTTTATTTGTTTATAAACTTGTTGGAAGGGTTGAGGCTGCCACTATTCCTCCCATTCGCAGCCCCTTCTTCTTTTCTTTATCTCTTGCTTAATTCCTTCCAAATTCATGATTTCTTGGTAAAATTGAAGAGCTTTCTTGGTGCCTAAGTGGAGGGGAGCTTCCTCTGTACTTGTTTTCCATGTTTTAAAGCTTGGAGGGGCATTTTTCACCTTGGGCAAGTTGATTTCATGAGGTAACTCTTTGTTCTTGATGATTTCAAGTTTCCTGAGCTTAATCAAGCTTGATTTTTGTTGGGTTAATGTTAATTTAGTGTCATATACCTTGTATTTTTCTTGGAACCTAGGATGGCCCTTGGTAAAACCTTGAGCATGGAATTTTTGGCTTGTGAGGCTTCATGCTTGCTAATTCTTGTTAAATTGAGGTAAGGGATTTATGATTCATGTTTATTTGATGTCATCCATAGCTTGCTTGTGGTAGAATCCATGTGATTTTGTGAATGGCATTGTTGGTGGGTGGTATTGCCCATGATGGACTAGGGCTAATCATTCGGTTTATTCGGTTCAAACCGAATATTTTTGATTTATTCAATTTTTGATTTATTATGATTAGAAACCAAATTAATAGAACTAAGCCTCTAGACCAAAGTAAAATCGAACCAAAATATTCAATTTGGTTCGGTTTAAAACCGAAATAACCGAAAAAAGTCATATCCAAATACAATGATGCACTTGTAACACAGAGAAACGTAAGTGGCTTAAGCAACTACATATAAGTCGTGGACCATTCTGGGGTTTGTACGTTCTCCCCCCAGTTGAGCAAAACACGATGATGGCTTAAACGTATGCGCCAACAAAGGCGGGGGCAGAGGCAAGTAGAGGGCCAAGGGCAGACGTTGGTGGCGAGGGCAAAGGCAGATGAAGGGGGTGAAGGTGGAGGAAAGTGAAGGGCTGGGGTGGCAAGGGGGAGGGGCAAGGGCGGAGGCAACTGGAGGGCTAGGGCGACAACGGAGGCGACTGGAGGCCGGGGGTGACAGTAGGTGTGGGGGGGAAATGGCAGGGGTGAGGACGAAGGCAAGTGATGGGCTGAGGATGACAGCCAAACCCTAAAAGAAACCATCAATCTTTTATCTACCATCCATTCAACCCCTACACCTTTTAAACCTATCAACTAGCCCACCAAAACCTCAAATATGAAATGAAAAAAAATTTGGTTTTTTTTATTACCGAAATAACCAACACCCCTAGCCAAAACTGATATTCTTTCTATTCGATTTCAACCAAAATTGAACCAAAAAACTGAATTAACCAAACTAAATTTTTGATTTTTTTTGGTCTTTCAGTTTTTTTTTGTTTTAACAGAATAGTGATCACCCCTATGGTGGACCAGTAAGGTTTGATTGGCTTGTGTGTTGCTTATGGACACCAAAGACTTGGTTCCAATGGCACATTATAGCCTAGAGAGTATATACATGCAAGTTTGGATTATGGAGCAAAGCCCCTAGTATGGCTAAGGAGCATGAAGGCCTTGAACACAAGCTAAAGCACTTAAAACAAACACCATGCTCAACCTAGCCAATGACACGTCTTTTGCCTTTGAAGACGCAGCTTTGGACTCCCAGAAACTTGCAAATTTTTGAGTGCCCAGGCAAGGACGCATCCCTGGTTTCAAATGATGTAGAATTAAGCTCTCTAAGACCTCAAAGACGCATCTTCGACCCTTGATGTTGCAGCTTTGGGCTTCTCAGCACCAACCTCTTTGTGAGCTCTAGGCAAAGATAGGGCATTGGGTTCTAAGGACACAACTTTGATACCTAAATTGACTAAGGTCTTCTTAAGTCAATTAAGAGGTTTCCTTGGGAACTAAGGTGGTAGCTTGTAAGACTTTAGGGTGAAAGGTTAGTGCACCCGAGAATCTCACAATGTGCTAAGAATGGTATCAAAGCTTGAGTTATGAGTCAAGTTTTGGTGTTGGTCAAATGTTTGACTACATTAAGTGCTAAGAAGTGTGTGAAAAGTTTAATGACCAATAGTAGCCTAGTTAAGCCTTTGGACTTAAGGTGCTAATGTAAAACCTTAGTACACTCACTAATGAATATGAGTCCATCCACGGCAATTTCTACTCCATTAGGGTGAGCCAAGTAATGGTGGATAATTACGTGCCTTGAGTGAAGGTTTAGTGCACTTGTAGCCTAAGCAAGATTACTTAAGGCACAAGTGAGAACTTAATGCACTTTTGGCAAGGATTTGAGGAGAAAGCTTAGTACACAAATGACCTAGGCATGTCTAAGGACTTGAGATACTATGTGGAGGCTTAGTACACTTAGTGAGTTCCTTGGAACACTTTGGAACTTGAGGGAGGTGCATCCACCATATTCACCTGCTTAACAATCAAGGAAAGGTTAAAGTTACCGTGTCGGTAAGCTAGGGCTTACTAGGAGCGAGTTAGGAGCGAGAACTCGCTAGGCACGAAGTGACACCCTTGAGTGGACTAAGAAACGGAGGGGTCCCAATGGACTCGAATGTTTGCGCATATATTAAGCCTCAAATTACAAGTGCATGCAGTAGACTTCATATATTTTGCATATATGTGTGTCCTCAAGATTTTTCTTGCAAGTTGAAGGATCCCTTATTAGGAATCTTTAATTCTCACTCCCTTAGTATTTGTTGTGCAGATTCTGGGTCTATAGAGGTGACAACTATTAAGGGTTGTTAAGTTAAGGACACGAATAGGTATTGTGTTTATTTAAATTCTTATGATTCTATTTTTGTGGTTTGCATGTTGGTTAGGTTATGGTGCTAATTATAGTTGTTTATTTGGCCAATGGTGGCTAGTGAAGCACAAGGGAAGGCTTATGAAGCTTGCCACCAGGAGTTGGCTCTAAGGTAAGAGCTTAGTTACGGATCTCAGTAATGTTATTCAGTGTATAATTTTCATACACTAGCTTGCCTCCAACACTCATTTATGAGTATTGTACTCTATAGTCACTCTTGGGTGTGAGCATAGTTTATTTTTACCGAGATGTTCACATGTGGTTGATTATGTGTAGTTAACCACATAAATGCTTTATATGCTTTGATGGTTTCGGTGTTCGATTTTAAAGAAATGCCATGGTAATGTTTTATGTTTTTATTACTTGTTTAATCATTCAAGTCAAAGCATTTACTTATGCATGATTGCATAGTAAGTTAAATAACTATAAGCACAAAGGTTTTAAACTAGTGTGCACGTAATCAATTAGCCAATTATGACTAGTGTAGGACAAATTCCCATAGGCTTCCTAAGCAGGCCCGTGATGGGCCATGTCAGGCACCTTATCTCCTACAAACATGCATAATTTGCCTCATTTCCTTGCTTGCCTTGACCAATCCACTTAACAACCACTTCTAATACTTTAACACATGCTAGATAACATGTAAATCCATCAATCAAGCACTCAAAAATTTAAAATTCCTTTATCTAGAATAATCAATGCAAGCAACACCAAGCTTTAGTATCCTTATAGTTTCAATTTTAGGCTATTTTCTATACCCTTTATAATAGCTTGTGTATTTCCTATAATTCATCATTTAAAACATTAATAAACCATACCTGGGCTAATAATAAACAATTCCTCATGTGGCTTAAATGATTAACTTAAACCTTATCTTTGTTTTGCTTCTTGCAATTAATTAAATAAAAAGCAACTTCTCATTCATTTTCCATTATTTTTAGCCTTTTCCCCCAACCACAAACATTGAAACAAGACAAGAAAAATAAAAGTTTTGGTTACCTCTCCATATCAAACTGAAGCCTTATTGGTTCCACTAAAACCTCTTGCTTGTTTTAAGCTTCCATGCTTTATTCTTTCAATAAACAAGCTAGGAACCAAATTAACCAACAAAATCAACCCTCCATAACCAAATTAAACTAGGAAGTTCAAGGAAAATGAGAACAATCACTTACTTATAAAGGTGAGCTCAAAATTTAGCTTCTTATGCAAGAAATCCATGTTTTATCCTAATTTCCCCCTTGAATTTGTGATTAATTTGATGGATTAGAGGTTGGATGGTGTAGTCATGGAGGTTTCAAGGAGATGGGAGGAGGCTTCAGGTGGCAGCTAGAGATGGATGAAGAAAATAATGACAAAAAAAATGGACCAAATCAACCTATGTAAGCTTTATCTCTTATGCTTATATAACATGCACATGGTCCCTTAATTGACGTAATCTTTAACTTTTGTCTCCAAATGAAAAAAGGGAAAAACTTATAGGACCAAAACTGGTATTAAGCAGCACATGGATCCTTCTTCATTTTAATTACTCGTCCACCCCTAATTTTTCAGAAACATGCAATTTAGTTCTAAGGATTCTAATGGTCTCACTTAAACTACCTATATGGACAATCTAGTCAATCCACAATTTTTAAGGATGGAGCAAGAACCATGAAAAACTATTGCCTTAACTTCAATATTTTCTCATCCTCTATCCAACGGTGAAATAAAAATGGGTCACTATGTGATATGATCAAAATTCCCCTCTTGGCCTAACTTGCCTAAATGACAAATTTTACCTATTTGTAAACCACTATACTTACATTAAATTGAGACTTTACTTAAAATAATTATTCTAAGCATCTAAAATTACTAAAATAACCATGTTACCATAGTAATTGAGCTTCAAGTCTTGGAAAGTTGTTACATCCAATGACCCATTTGTCTCCTCATCCCCATTCTCTAGAGAATCTTTCATCCAGTCTTTCACTCCATTCAATTCCAAAGACCAAAATTGTTCATCAGGATGCTTGGGAGCTAAATTAAGGATGGCATTCGGGCTACGACCGATTGATTCATCATCGGAGGATGAGGAAGAAGAAATGGAATCAGAGGTCATTTCAATGATCAAGAGATGAGTAGCGAGTGTGGGCTAAGGTTTTGATACGAGCAAGATTCCTGCCAAACGAATGTTTTCTTTGAAGGTTGAATCCTTTAATTCAAATCTCTACCTTAGCTACTAGTTGTTGTTGGTGCTCTTGCTTGCTCGGTTTCTATAGTTTGTAGATTGGGTCCAGCTTTGAATTATTGACCAATAGGTACTCATCCAATATTAGGCTTTGGTTTTGGGCTAAGATTTTCCTATTTTTTATAGGGAGGTGCAAGAGAGAGAGTTGCAAAGAGATAGAGGTGAAGAAGAAGAGTAGGGAGGTGGAGGAGAGAGAGTTGGAGGCGAAGGTGCCACAGTGGCCAATCGCCCACACTGGTGTGCCATATGGTGTTTTACATCCGTGATAACATTTTTCATCTATAAAAGATTCACAATGAAACACTTAAAAAAAGTTGGGGTTTTTCTATGCAAGAAATCGAGGTTATAGTTCAAAATAATACAATAATAAAAGGTTAGATGCAATGGATGCAATTAATTAACCTGAACGGAAAGACCAATAAAGAGAAGGATCAAGAATGTCATATTTCAGGAGCAAGATTAGTTACCAATAAACAAGTTAGAATTTGCCTCAACGAAAAAACATGGATCGAATTGGACCTAAAGAAGCAATTCGGGTCCGTTATTTTATTAGGCATCAGTGAAAACGTAAAGATAAAAGAGTTAGCTAAGTCAGAAATCCACCAAATTGAGCAAATGATAGACCATTAACAGATACTCTATCCGGAAATTCTAAAATACATTACAGGCACTTATCCAAAAATTCTAACATCAATCCCACACAAGGGAGATCAATTCCACACCATTTAATTCTAAGATGGTAATTATAAATAAGAAATTTTTCTATCAAAAAAAAAATAAGAAATTTTCAAATATTCAGTTGCCCTTAGATTCTCAAAATTTGAAGAACCAGGCCAAACAATAACGTCTTTGGAAGTATTGCTTCATTTATTTGTATACTAGCATTTACCTGAACTTTTTGAACAAACCATTTATTGTATTATTGGTAATTTAGAAATATAGATCCCATTCATCTTATTAAACACACTTCTAGAGATTGTAGCTTGTTAAAGCAAGCAAAATGGTGATAGATAATCCAGTGCTTCCTCCAATCTGTGAATCAACTCCATTCTGTAGCAAAAGATCAAAGAAATTAAGCACTTTCAGTTCCTCGACGATATATATGTGTGTGTGTGTGTGTGTGTGTGTATGTATGTATGTATGTATGTATGTATAACAAGGTAGAAATTCTTCTAGAAATGCGAGGTATGAAAACTTCACCCGGTTGACACTTGGAGAAGGTGCTGGGGTTTCGTCATCATCGGCGGCATCAGCTGGTTCGGTAGGAGGCGCAGGCGGCGCTGGAGGGCTCTCTGCAGCAGGCGCCGGAGCTAGCACATGATGGCGCCTCTTGTGCGAGTGCCTTGTTCGTCCCTTCTTGTGCTTGTTGCCGGGAGCTGGTGCTCTGGTTGCGATTGGTGCTGGGGCTGGTGCTGCTGGTGCACCAACCTGTGTGTCTTGGGACGGTGCTTCGCCTGCAGGTGCAAGGAGTGGTGGTGGAAACAATGGGCTACAAGCTGGTGCCGGGGAAGGCCATGGGACTGGTGGCTGGACTTCAGGTGGTGCTTGGGCACTTGTAATGGCAAGTCCATAGACAAGGCAAGATAAGACGAGTGTGTGAAATATGGAAGCCATATCTTGGAAATTGTCTAGCGTTGGGGAATATACATACACACAGCCATACGCTTTGCCGTGTATATGTGCATGTAATATAACCATGGTCGGGGACTTTGTAATATATATATAGCTAAATCTAGTATCAATAATGTCCGAGAAAATCTTACTAAATAATCTATCTCAGTATATGATTGACGCAGAAAAATTAACCAGTCTCACATGTTCTTTTAGGAATGAGTTAAATAATTATAGAGCATTTTGTAAGAAGTTCTGATATGTTTAGCATTATCCCTACTATTAATAACAATAGTGTCTGAAAATCTTGCTAACATCTAATTCTTTTTAACTTAAGTTAACTTAATCTAAAATTTTTTATTTTTATTTTTACATATTTTTTACTCGAAACTAATTTAATTTGAAACCTAATATTATTTAGTTGTAGTAATCAAATGAAAATAGAATTTTTATAATTTTATTATATTTTTAAAATTTAATAACATTATAAAAATTTTACTTTCAATTGACTATTATATTTATATAATATTGACTTTAAAGTGAAATTGGTCAAAGCAAAAAAGATGTAAAAATAAAAATAAGATATCTTTAATTGATTCAAGTTAAATGAATTGAGTCTAAATCATCCACCTCAATGTAAAACTGCACAAAATTTTTAATTGGTTTTACCTATTTTTCATAAAACAGTTAGATCCTACGAAGCATAGAATTTTATAGAATATTTATAAGAAAATTTCAACACATTTAGCAATACTTTTATTGTATTTTTTCTGTTTCAATAATCATAGATACTATTGCAGCTACTAAAAGCTTTGCAGAACATTTACGAATTCCAAATTGATTGTAGACAGAAAATAAAGATAATTTAATTTTTTTTCTTTTTTAAAAAAAGTGATTTACTTTTTTCATAAACTAATATGAAATTAATTGTAAGCACATAAAAATTTTCCAATATTATAGAAGAAAACTTGCGAAAAGAAAAACAAAAGAACAAAAACAAGAGGAACTTGCAAAAAGATAAAAACAAAACAGAAAGAAGAGGACATGCCGTAAATTCATGACAAATCACATATCTTCCAAATAAAATCAATTATTGTACTATGTTTGTCTAAAGTTCTTTGCTCTATTTCAATTTTTTTACTTAATTTTAAATTTAATTTATTTATATTATTATTTTTAAAATTTTTTAGGAAATAATATTTAGAAACTAGAGGACTCATAGTCTTTAAATATAGTTTTCCATGAAAAATTACCAAACAATAATATAAATAAATTTAAGTCACATTTAATTTAAAAAAAATGAGGGAAAAAATTTGGGATAGGAGTAATATTTTATTATTTTTAAAATAATTTATCTGAAAGGTTTCAAATGTTTTTCAGTTGTTAAGACATTTCGTCTACTGACCCAACTGGGGGTGAGATTTATTACTACAGGAATAGAGTAGGGCGAGGGGATGGGATTTAAATGGCAGTTGCAATGACGGCCCGCCTACTTGCTGATTCATGGACTGAAAACCCGGAGCATTTGTCCAAATCAGCTGCATCCAGAAGGGAAATGTTTTCCATTTCTTCTCGGGCCTTCTACGTTGCGGTACCAAGAAACTGCTGCAAGTCGCGGTAGTTTCGTCTGAGCCGTCCGATCAACAAATTGATTTGTGGGCTGTTGATCACTCATTTCTTCCCTAAATGTCTGATCTCTGTTTTGTTCCTTAACCGTCCGATCAGCCAACTACCTATTAACTGCTACTTAAAAGAAAAACAAAAAAAAAAAAGGAATTGGCTCGAAAAAAACATTTTGAATTTGAAACTACTAGAGACTCAGTATTCACATAGGAGGGATGACGATCTAAATTTTGTGTGGGAGTGGGAAGTACATTGAGGCTAAAGATAAGGAGATCGAAGAAATAAGGAAGAGAACAAACATGCGTGATGAATTAAAGGGATTTTTTGTATAAGGTATGTCCAGTAGCCATTTTGGGTCTAACTATAGATGAGAAAAAGTCGAAGTCGAGAAAGGAAGGTACAAGGTTAGTGACATTTATCAATCTTTCCTAGACTGAAGTTATAAATACAGGGTTGGAGCGTAAGTCTACAGAAAAGAAAAAACAGGTTCAGAAAAACAATATGTTTAAATAAAAGCATATCACTCTATAAGAAAAGCGATCGCTTGAATGGTACCTCTAAGGAACCTCAAAGGTACCATGTGGTACCTAGTAAGACCCTAAAGGTACCCGTTGGTATCTCTAAAGGGCCTCAAAGGTACCAAATGGTACCTGGATGACCGTTAAGGTATCAATTAGTACCTTTAAGGGGCGTCAAAGGTACCACATGATACCTTGTAGGGCCCTTAAGGTACTAGTTGGTACCTTTAAAGGGCTTTAAAGGTACCACCTGGTACCTGGTAAGGCCTTTAAGGTACCATGTGGTACCTATGAGGTCCATCAGAAGTACTAACTAGTATCTTAAGGGCTTTAGCAAGTACCAGGTGGTATCTTTAAGGCCCTTCGAAGGTACCAACTAGTACCTTAAGGGCCTTACCAGGCACTATGTGGTATCTCGAAGGCCCTTCTGGTACCACCACATAGTACCTTAAGGGCCTTACTAAGTACCAATTGGTACCTATGAGAGGCCTTATAGGTACTACATGGTACCTTAAAGGCCTTACCAGGTACCACATGGTACCTCTAAGGCCCCTTGAAAGTACCAATTGGTACCTTTAGGGCCTTACCAGGTACCTATAAGGCCTATCGGAGGTACTAACTGGTACCTTAAAGGACTTACCAGGTACCATGTGGTACCTCTAACGCCTTTCAAATGTACCAACTAGTACTTTAAGGGCCTTCCAGGTACCATTTGGTGCCTTTGAGGCCCCTTAAAGGTACCAACGAGTACTTTTAGGGCCTTACTAAGTACCGCATAGTACTTCTGAGGTCCCTCAAATGTACCATTCAAGAGATCATATTTCTTATGAAGCGATACACTTTTCTATACTCAAATCACTTTTGAAGACATTACTATTATACACTTTTCTATACTCAAATCACTTTTGAAGACATTACTATTACTTTACTTTGATAAATTACCATTTTCTAAAAATTAACATGCATCGTGACTTCCACTACACCATGACGATTAACAAATTTGATACCTATGGTTTTTTGGCTCTCTTCACTACAAAATTATTCAAAATATCCAGATCTTTATAACAGTGAAGGAGACGAGGATGGAGAACGAGTGGGAGAACAGAAAGGGAACCAAAAGGGAGACAACAAAAGCTCTAATGGTGACAACAAGAAGGATGATGAACGAAGGACAATGAAAAAGGTGATCTGAAACCCATTTCGAATTATTGAGACTAGGAGTAAGAAGAAGCCTCAAACTTGAATAAGGGGGCACATCATTTTACTACAAACAATGTTTGATTTGGAGATGTTATGTGTTTAACCATTCTTGCTTGACCATACAATAAGACCATGCTACTCGTTATAATCATTTTAGAATTTTGCAACTATGTTCATTTTCGTCCTACAATTTGTTCATTTTCTATTATTTTTTTCATCCATATAATTGCACTATATCTAAGGGTAGGAAAAAACCTAACGTCTTTCCATAATTGCTATACAACTGATGATCACCATAAAACTCAATTTTGAGGGGGGGACCACAACTGCACTGTTAGCTATCGGGTATGGCCAACCTGAAAACTGAGACTGAGGCTGTAATAAATTTTGAAATGACCCATAACATGGTTAACTTGTACTAGCAAATGGTGACCTGAAATATAGAAATGAGCTCCCTTGGGCCATCGAAGGGTCAATAACAGAAACTGTTCATTGACTTATAGCTTTCGTTGCCTCCATTTCTAACCTACTTGCATTACTGATACCCTTCTCACCAGATACATTTCCTTCATGAGCCTCATTGACTCCCATCCTTGATTCAAGATGCGACCTCATACGATAACCCCTTGAATTATGGCTAACTTTCCCGTAATTTTTGTATTTTCTTTCTACAGGTTTTCATTTTCCCTGAATAACAACTAGTGTTTTACCTCCAATAATGGTGGTAAAAACCTCTCCAACAACGAAATGAAGGCACTTACACTTTGATCAGCAACACGAGCACGCTCAAACACAGTTGTAACTCTTGAAAACACAACAAATGGCAACTTAAACTCATTAGTCCTAAAAGTTGCATCAAATCCAATAATATCACCAAAACATGCATAGTCTATTCACATCCCTCCATCGGTCCAAAATAAATACCGCAACCTATTTTTCTCATCCACAGCATAACGGCATTAAAAGAATGGCTCTCCGCTTACGCTTTTCATTAGATAACCAATTGTAGTCTCTACATCGATGTTCAAAATTTGTTCCCTCCTGTCATTATCCACATAATTATGTAGGTCTTTCGTGCTGAAAGCAACTTTATGATAACCCCCGGCAACCTGCACCATATAGTCTATGATTTGACTCATCCTCATCCCCACCCTCTTCATTTCTTCAGTTTGCTTTGTGTCTGCTTCACTCAACTCTCCATGAGATGATACAAAATGCACCTTTGTAGCTTCAGCCAGTATGTGATTATGTTTGGTATTAAACTTCTTTACCATATACTTATCCATCTTTTTATATAATTCACACAGAAAGAAGCTTTGCAGTCACATATACTCAACCTCCTTGCCTCCCTCTGCCTATCCTCTTTTCGAACTAAAGATAGACTCAATCCTTCCTTTGAGCACATCCATCTCCATCGGAAAATGATGCCATGAAGTTTGTACCTCTTGATTTCATCTTTTCATACTCCAAATCCCATTATCCGCGCATATTTGTAGTAGATTTGACCTACCTCCTGCACGCTATTAAACTGCATTTCTTCAAAATTTGTCAAGCCCCAGTCACTTATTGGTTTCTTCAACTTTAGCACAAACCGGTTCCAATCATCATCAATACAGTCTCTTTCACCTTCCTCATTCATATTTACATGCTCAACCTCTGTTACATCATTATAACTAGGATGCATTCCATCACTTCGTCCTACCTTACTGTTGTCCACTCTCACTCCAGGGGAGCTAAGTAGTCCAGATACATTATCCCCGTCCTCCATTGAAGCATTCATTGCCAATGACATATTCAATGCCATTAGTACTGCAATAACAACACCAAATTATGTTACCAAAATAAATTTAAAAATGATAAACTAAACATCTTCCCTAAATAGCGTTAGAAACAGTCACTTTTCTTAAATGTTATATTATTTTTTCTTAGTAATGTTGACATTGAATTGCTTTTTTTAGCTTGCGTGACGTTTATACTTCAATGCGCACGCTATTATATCAACACTTTTTTTCATAAAATTATCACTTTTTCTAGAGGCATTCATTGCTTTTATTCATTGTTCATCACTTCTCTATAAATGCTTTTTCCGTATGCAAATTGTTTCTAGAACGTACCATACAAAAGCAATTTAGTGTAATCGAACAGTGATTTAATATGATTGAAATGTGTTCGTTTGTTAAAAAAAGCATTTGTTACACCCAGAAAAACGATGAACAATGTTCTCAATATTACCTTTTTTTCCAACCCAAAAACTATAAATACTTATAAACAACCATCAAATTACTAACCTCTACGGTTCTTTCTCTGCTCCTGCTTCCCAATACCTTCTTCAAATCAAAAATCACATCTCGCGCATAACTCCGATATAGACTTCTTCACATCCACATGAACCAAACAATGTGCCTTATTTTGTTTCTAACTAAAGATAGAATTATCTTTAGTTCACAGAAACATCCTTTATCACTTCTCTTTCATTGACTACTCATATTAACTCTAACAGGGCATCTCTCAATTAACTCCAACCACCACTTAATCATATTGGGAAACTTCATCACCAACTCCAGTTATTCTCCTTTAATATGTAATTCTTAAATTCCTTTTGCATCCAACTACTGCATTTATTACTAATACCCATATTTGCATTTCTAATTCACTATTTATATTATACAATTTAATCCACTTTTTTTAAATACCATTTTCAATTTAATTTTTTATTAGGCTACAATTTTTTGTACTAAATTATCATTTTTTTTCAATTGGTTATTTATTTCCTTCAATTTTTACTATTAAGAAGCAAGGTTTACACTAATTCTCATAACTCCAAATCAGACAATTAAAAGTTACGTGACTCATCTGGCACTTTTATCTGATTGAAGGACTAAACACATCATTTTCCCCTTTTTAGAAAACTACCTTAACTTACAGTAGTTTTTCCACTACCGTAATGTAGAATTTTCACTCTTGTCTTGGAATATTTGTGGGTTACAGAGAGTGTTTCTTGAGAAAAAAAGGTAACAATCTTACACCTTTTTAAAAAAATAAAAAAAAACTTACAAAATTTTTAGATATTATTAATAAGTATTAAGTACCAAATTTACCACTTAAAAGTATCAAAATGACAAAATTTGTCATTAAACTTTTAAAAATATCAAATCTTATATTGAACTTTAATTTTTAGACTAAATTTACCACCAATGTTACAAAAAGTAGCATATTTGCCACTCATCCGTTAAGTGAATGCCAAATTAAAGGTGAAAAATTACAGTTTTCATCCTTAGTTATTCACATTTCTTCTACTAGTGCCATAACTTTGTCCATATAATGATTATACAATCTTCTTTAAAAGATGAAAGACGACCCCTGCCGGGAACGTCTTCTAGGCACCTCTCCACCGCTATACACTCACAAGGCATCTTCCTATACGCTACCAAAGCTTCCTTTGAATATCGATTTTGCACATAGCTAAGAATTAATGAATTCTAATTCACCAAATTCTGATTGGCATTCAATCAAAGATTACCTTGGCTTTCTTCAAATCAACCCTTTTACAATAGCCAAAAATCATGGACAACCACACAAAAAAGTTCCTTTTTTGCATCACCTAAAAAATCTCCCTTGCAACTTCTATATCTCTAACACGAGCATAACCATATTTCTTTCAGGCATTTCATTGAACATTGTGCAAGTGTTGCTTAAAATGCCACACTTAGCATACATATCAAGTAATGATGTCCTAATCATCACATCAAACTCCATGTTGCATTTGACTAACTTAGAATCCACTATTTTCTTATAATCCAAGCACCAAAAAAAAAAGTGCATGCCTTAAAAATCAAAGAAACTATGCCTACTATATAAAACCCACTTTGATGAAATTGCAGGTACGTGGATATGACCTCCTTGGTAGACGCTTGAGAGATTTAATTGATTTGGTTTTTTTATCAGGTGAAATTAATTTGTTTCATTAGGATTTTGCATTCTCAGAGCATTAAATAATTGATTGAAGAGGATGGCATGATCATTAAATGAGCAAAGTTAGAGCAATAGTAAAAGAAACATGAAGAATGAAGGACCAAAACTGTTAGTTTTCCCATGACTTAATGGAAAAAAATAATGTTAGTGGTAAATTTGGTCTTAAAAGTAAAGTTCAGTATTAAATTTTGTAGTTGATGGTTGATTTGGTCTTTTCGATACTTTTGAGTGGTAAATTTGGTAGTTAATCCTATTACTAAATTATGACCCGCACTTTATTGGGAATTATAGATATTAATATATCAAATTAGGGCACATGGAGTTATTCTTAAATCCTCAATGCAGTACAAAAGTTTCAACCAAACCTTCTCCATAACCCACAACATGCATGGTTTCTTTGTCCAAACCCTCCTCACCTTGGGGTGGGAAGTGTTAGGTATTATACCTATGATATCCTCACAAATGATTCACATAATAGAAAATAAATTAAAAACACTAATCTATTATTTTGTTTGCTTTCCCAAAAAGTTTAGACCTATGGAAGCAAATGAAACGCGGCACATTGCTAGTAACAAATAGATAAGATTGTCGAGGATGGGATGGGCAATAAAGAAATGTCGTAGAAACAAGGATGGACTCATGAATTTTTAGGATTTGGAGTTAATAACATTATAAATTACTTGCAATGAAGGTGTAGGGAGAGTTCAAGGAGTTATGGCAGCTTCTCAATAAGGCACAATGGCGGCAATTCCCCCCTTGAAACTTTGTAAACCTTTGGTTACCTATATACATATCTTCAATGAGTAGGCACTCATTTATTACTTCATCCATTTCATAAAAACTTATCTTTTACTGTTTATAGTAATTAATTTATTATTTTATTTCTTTCAAAATTTATTACCAAAATATGAATATTTTATATGAAAATGAAACTTTAAAGATTATAGTTTCTAAATATCATTTTTAAAAATTCTTTTTCAATACATGTTAATATAAATATGTTCAAGTCAAACTTCAGTTAAAAAAAGTAAATAGGTCAATTAATACAAAATGGAAGAAGTATTTTTTAAGTATAAATGGCCTTACAAACTCTTTGAAATTTTAAAACTTTAGGATTTATGAGTAATGTGTATGACAATATAGCCCTTATCCCATTATTTTATGATCAACAAGTAAAAATTTAAGTACTGACTCATGATTAACCTACTTCTCACTCTCTCTTGACTCTCTCCTTTCTAATTCCTAAAATTCTACTCTCAATTCATGTTTCCTAATTAGTCAACAAATAGCTGTCATAATAAGAGATTACAAGAGTGAGAGAAACTCACTGGGTAAGAGATGAAAAATGAGTGGCCTCAGCATCAACTGCAACTGCTACCCTCCATTGTCTGGTGTCCACTCAGGCCTCATTGGTCACCATTGTAACCAAGGGTCATAGGCCCAACTAGCCATCAATGTATTGTACTTATTGTATTTACTAGTTTGTGTATTGTACTTATTAATTATATATAAATTATAGCTCTAACTTTACCTTCATAGGAAACAATTTCTGTAACCACCACCACGGAGAGGGTAACCCTTAATTACAAACCCTCCCTATACCCAAAGGGTATATCTACAAGAATTACCAAAATCGACCCAAACCTGTGTAATTGCAAAAGAACTCTATCTATCAGGTAGGGTATTTGTGGGTCCAAGTTGAAATTGACATGACACGACCCTCATGGACTTGCCTAGGAATCTTATAAGAACATGTCCCACATTAGTGACAATTGGCTAATTGATTAAATGTACACTGCTTAAAACCTTTATGCTTGTTGTTAATTAACCTACTATACAACCATGCATGAATAATGCTTTGGCTTAAATAATAAAACAAGTGGTAAAACATAATATATCAAATGTTAACTGGGCCTTACATAAAAACCCAAGTTCTAAAGTAGTCAAAGAATACAAAAATATGTGAATTTAACTACAAGTAATTGATTGTGTGCAAGCACCCAAACAAAAGTATACTATGCTTAGACCAAAAGTGACCCTAGAGTTCACCACTCCTATGATCATCGGAGGCAACTAGTAGATGAATCTATACACCAAAAACAACTATTAAGATCCACAATTAAGCTTCCACCTTAGATTAATCACCCAATGACAGGCTTTAAAAGCCCTAATTTATGCTTCACTTGCATCTGCTCATGAGCCTAGCTTAGCAGCCATCAATGGTTGCCAGTTCCACCAACTCAAGTCCGTAAAACAAATACTAAGGGAGTGAACATCAATAATTCTTAGTAAAGGATCCTTCAACTTGTAAGAAAAATCCTAAGGGCATGCATGTATGTGTGTGTGTGTGTGTGTGCGTGTGTGTGTGTACATACATATATACATACATGCATACATATATATGTATTTATGTAAGTATGTATGTATGTATGTATGTATAATATGCAATCTACTACGAGCTCAAAACAGTGCAAGCCTAAACCTATGCACATAGCGTTTCAATCTCTTAGGACTTGTCCTCTACCTAGTCCACCCATGGGCATCACTCGTGTCTGACAAGTTCTGGCCTCTAACTCATTCCTAGCAAGCCTTAGCATAACAATGTAGTGAGCTTAGCTTACCATTCAGCCTTCCCTTGATTGTTATATAAGTACACATGGCAGATGCACCTTGCTTAAGTTTCAAGGAACTCACTATGTGTAATGAGCCTCCATATAGTATCTCAAGTCCTTAGACTTGCCTAGGCCACTAGTGTACTAGGCTTCCACCTCCAATTTCTACCAAGAGTGCACTAGGTTCTCACTTGTGCCTCATGTAAACTTACCTGGGCTACAATTCTACTAGACCTTCATTCATGGTACTTATCTATCAACCATTACTTGGTTCACCCTAGTGGAGTAGATATTGTCATGGTTGAACTCATATTCACTAGGCTCCTTGCAACCCAACTAGGTTCACTAAGGTTTCCATATTGGGTGTGATAGCCCTCAGAGCTCTATATCTAATTAGCCTAGTAATTACAGGAAGCTCGGATGTTTAGGTAATAAATTAATTTAATAAATTAACATTTTAGATAACTTATTTGCAAGTCAAATCTTGGTAATAGAGGGTCCACTAGCTTAAAAATATAACCATTGGTTAATTAGGCAAAATTTGCAAAAAGGGTATTTTTGTAATTTATCTAGATTAAAAAATGTTACAAAAATTACCCTGGAGTGAAATGGATAGAAATCAACCTATTCTAGCACTTATAAAAGGTTTGGAAGTATGTTGGAAAAAATAAGAGAAGTTTGGGCCAAATTGCTCAAAGCCCAATTAATTGCTCAATATTTCTCCTATTAAACAACAATTGCTTTCTTACTAGAATGAGAACCATGACCTCTGCCTCCTTTTGGTCTCCATAGCCACTCCAATCCAACTCAAGGAAAGCCATTTAACACATCAAAAGAAAAATCAAAGTTGCTCAATGTGTTTAAAGTACTCATGAGCTTATCCTTGGTTTAGTTTTGTTCTTGAGGTAAAGTTTTCATTATTTTTTAGCTACTGGTACTGTTCACATGATTTTCAAGGTAAATTTTATGGTTAAAACAATTCTTTCATGTCTTTCCTAGATTTAAAACTTAATTTGAGATGCCAATGAGCTAAAACACAAGATAGTTAAGGCTGGAAAATAGGTGCAGCTGAAACTGTGAGCATTAAGCAAGGTAAGGTTTGGTTCTTTTGCTCCCAGCCATATTTTCATGTTCCAGGGTCTTAGTAGCTCACTAAGGTTGTTCTCTTACTTATGAACTAGTATTTAAGGGTTAGAAAGTGGGAGAATAGGTGCTGGGCAGTGAATTACCCATGGAAACCATATTGTGTATTTAAGGTGCATTGGTGGAGAGCTTTTGGTATTAATTTTGTTCCAGTTAGGAGCTGCTGGTTTTAATGGTTTAAATTAGTTCTAGATGATGTTGTCTTGCTTATAATTTAGTGTTTAAAAGCAAAGAATCAAGAGAACATTTATTTGGAAGTGTATTGCCAATGAAAACCTTGAATGTGCATTGAGGTGAGGTTTTGGTGCTATTGTAGTTATAGCTGATTACAAGAATTAACCGTGCTACTTCAGTGGTTTTGGTTTCTATTGGTTGATGTGATCTTGCTTATAAACTAGTATATAAGGCCTAAAAAAAATAAAAGTTTAGGCTGTGCTTGTGCCTTTAAAAGTGGAAAAAAGCACAAGTTAGGCAAAATTAGGATAAAAAATCTAGACTATTTGTGCTTGATTTAGGGGCTATTTCAACACGTTAAAAATTGATAAATTATGCTTAAAATGATCAATATAGGTATTGGGCATAAGCTACTAAGAAGGGCCTTAAGTTTGGCTTGAAACCGAGATAAAAGGCTAGGTACTTGAAGCTTGCAAACTAAGTTATCTAAGGTAAGGGTTATTTGATTTATATGTTTATGTGCTAAATAAATTTGGCTAAGATACTTGTATATCAAGTGGTTGAATTATTGATGAATTTAATAATCACATGATTTGAGTATTGATGGTTATTTAAGAAACTTATGTGATTGAATTTGGTAGAAAGCTGAACTATGAAGTGCATAAGAAGTGTGTATGTGCATATTTGTGAGCTTGGTTGTACAAGCAAAAAGGACCTTAATAAGGTCTAGCTTATGGTGAGTATAATGGTTTAAAAACCAAAAACACCTATGGTCACCATGATGGACCAAGGCTTGGGTAAACCTAAGAAGGGGATGTGTCCTTAATCACTCATAAAACCTTACAGTGCTAGCACTAACACATGCAACTAAATAAGAAAATAGTTCACTTTTGCGCATAAAAATAAGGGATATTGGAAAATACTAAAAAGCTTTCAAAGTAGTATTTGTATAGACAAGTTAGACTTATCAATTATAGGACTAATGGGTGAAGGAATTGTGAAAATTAGCTACTCCCATAATTTTTAGCCAATAATATGAATTCCTAGCACTATGATTTGAGCTCAAGTTCATGAAGCATATAGTGTCATCTTTATGGATAATATGCATTGTCCTATATGAATTTTTTTTCTTGCAGGTTACAACCCTTACTAGGAACCTTTGGTTTTCACATCCCTTACATGTTTTGTGTGCAGATATTATTGTACATAGGGCTAATAACCAATAGAAGAATTGGTTATTAGTATTTTGATGCCAAGTGTGCATGAGTTGTTGGCTATAATATATTATTGTTATGTTTCTTTCTTGCAAGTTCTTAATTACTTAGGATACTAACTTACTGGTCTTTGTGGTACAAAGGCAAGGAGGAGGGGATGCCTGGGCACTATAGTGACCTATTTTGGCAGTGTAGCTTAGGTAGAATTGGATCCTAAAATTCTCAGTGTTTAGCATATATATAGCCCTTTTGTGCATAATGTATATATGTATATAGAACTTATGTCTCTGGTAAATACTATAAAACCATTGGTTATGTTCCTTGGTAGCTTCTATTGGTTTATAGTGTATAGCAGTATGTTTTATACAAGTGCATGTTTTGAAATGCTGGCCAATTGTACCATGTATATATTTTTTTAGGTCCTTGACCTACATCCATAATAAGGCATAGTATAAAACAGTATTGCATTAATGATTTAATCAATTAACAGGCTCACTAAAGAGCAATTTACACAGGCCTCACACAAAATCAGTGTAAGGTTCCTAGTGTCCCATATGATTTAGATGGGATTAAGGTTAAAGACCTGAGACATTGGGACCTCATACCTAAAGGCTCGACTAGGCTCCTAATGGCAAGTAAACCTTAAACCCAACTAATGGTGTGTTATTATGGCCAATTAAACTTGTTTCCTCCATGGTACACTTGTAACCCATAGATTTAAGGAAACTTCTAGCTCCTAGGAAAGTTTTGGAAGTCCCAGGGCATTACTGAGCATCCTTCACCGTTAGGCACCCTAAGCACCCTTCCCTCAACCCTCTATTGAAGCCTTCTTGCAAGAAAAAGTCACTTTCTTGAATCATGCACCCAAGTGTAGCTATACCTTGCAACAAGCTAATCAACTACCCCCAATTTTTCCATACTAGACCACTAGGATCCATTCCCAGACCCCTTGCATCCAAACCGTGCCTGGCCTAGTTTCACCATCACAACCTACAGCCAAAACCAAGCAACAACTCATAGATGTTGGTTAGTACTAACTACCCTACTACAGGGACAATCTACTAGATCTCAGTTCCTAGCTTCCAATGATCATGACCGCTCTCTAATACCAACTTACACGGCCTTTTGTTGGGCCTGCCCTAGGAACCTATGGGAATGTGCCCCATACTAGTCTCAATTAGCTAATTGATTACATGTACACTAGTTAATCATGCTTCTAGTTAATTAACCTACTATACAATTATGCATGAGTAATGCTTTAACTCCAATGATGAAACAAGTACATAAACATAAAATATTGCCATGGCATTTTATTAAAAATGATCATCAAAGTATTCAAAGCATACAAAACATTTTCATGATTAACCACACATAATCAATTCTGTATAAACATCCAAGCAAAAAAATTCTATGTTCACATTCAAAAGTGATTCTAGAGTCTAACTACTCAACCATGTACATTTGAGGCAAACTAGTGTACAAAGCCATACACCGATGATAAACCACTATGATCCATAACTAGCTCCCACCTCAGGGTCATACCCAAAATATTTGAGCTCTATAGTTCTCTTTTATGCAAACTAGCCACTGTTGGCCAAACAAACAACTATAGTTAGTACCGTAACTCATCTAACAAGTAAACCACAATCTAGAATCATAAAGATTCAAATAAACCAATTATCTGCTTGTGAGCTTATCTCAACAACCCTTAATGGTTGTCAACTCAACAAAACCAACATTTGCACAACAAACATTAAGGAATAAGAATCAACGATTTTGAGTAAGGGGTCCTTCAACATGCAAGAAAAACTTTGAGGACACACACACACACACACACACACACACACATATATATATATGCAATATGCAATCTACTGTGAGCTCAAACATTATGAGGCTAAACCTATGCACATAACATTTTAGTCCCTTGGGACTTGTCCACTATATAGTCCTCCCATTGGCATCACTCTGTGTTTAGTGAGTTCTAACCTCTAACTCGCTCCTAGCAAGCCTTAGCTTACCAATGTAGTAAGCTTAGCTTACCATTTAGGCTCCCATTAACTGTTGTACAAGTAAACATAGCCGATGCACCTCACTTAAGTTCCAAGAAACTAACTAGGTGTACTAAGATACTAAGCTTGAGGCATTATGTGGTGGCTTAATACACCTAGTTAATTCCTTCAAACTCAAGGCCATTTCACTTGTACAATAATCAAGAGAATGCTAAATAGTGATCTAAGCTCACTACATCAGTAATATAAGGCTTATTAGGAGTGAGTTTGAGGCTATAACTCATTAGACACGGAGTAACGCCTGTGGAAAGACTAGGTTGGGACAAGCCCCAAAGGATTGAATCACTATGTCATAAGTTTGGCCTTATGCTAATTGAGCTCATAAATATATATATCTATATATATATATATATATCCCTCAGGGTTTTTTTGGCAAGTTGAATGACCTCTTACAAAGAATAAATTGATTCTCATTCCTTTAGTGTTTATTGTGCAAATGTTGATTTTATAGAGCGAGTAACCATTAAGGGTTGTTGAGCTACGCTCATGAGCATATAATTGGTTTATTTGAATCTTTATGATTCTAGGTTGTGATTTACTTATTAAATGACTTACGGTACTAACTATAATTGTGTGTTTGGCCAAAAGTGGCTAGTTTGGCATATGGGAATACTGTGGAGCTCACATATTTTGGGTAGGGCCATGAGGTGGGAGTTAGTTATGGATCTCACTAGTTTATCATCAGTGTATAGCTTTGTACACTACTTTGCCTCCAATGTACATGGTTGAGCAATTAGACTCTAGACTCGCTTTTTGGTATGAGCATAGACTTTTTATGCTTAGACGTTTACACGCGATTAATTATGTGTAGTTACTCAAAAAAATCTTTTGTATTCTTTGACAACGTTGATGCTCGATTTCATTAAAATCCCATGGTAGTGTTTTATGTTTATGTACTTGTTTCATCACTTAAGTTAAAGCATTTCTCATGCATACTTGCATGGTAGGTTAATTAACTAAAAGCATGAGGGTTTTAACTACTGTACACATAATCAATTAGTCAATTACGACTAGTGTAGGACACATTCCCATAGGTTTCCTAGGTAGGCCCATGAGGGGCCGTGTGATGAGATCCCTATGGGTAACCAATAAAGATGGAAAGTTTTTAAGCTGATTATATCTTTAAAGGTAAAAGTGCTAAAAAAGGTTATAAATAGAAAAATAAGTTATGATCAATTCAAAAGATCTAAAAAAAATAAACATGTATAAAGGTGTTGGTAAAAAATTTGGTAATTAGAAAACATATGACATAAGACCAACATAGTAAATTGAAATTTCAAGACAAATTGGAACATTAAGTACCACTCATCAAAGTTCAAGGCCTCAAACACAAAAGCTAACAGTTTTGGACAAAAGGATAAAAATGCCTACTTTTAAAGTTTTAGGACTAGAAAACATCATTGCAAACAAAAAAGCATAAATTTTTTACTTTAAACTTTTTTCTACCTAACAAAAAGTAAGTTTTTGAAAAATAAAAATAAAAAGATGGTGAAAATGGTAAAAATACATACTTTCAAAATCTAAGAACCAAAAGACTTTAGCACAAACAAATAGAGGACTAGCTGTGTATTTACCCTTTTTGGTTCAAAAGAAAATCAACTAAAAAAATAATTTGAGGCAGAAGAAAAAAATGGCACAACACTTTACTCCCTTCTCGGCATAAACCCACACTATTCACAATGTCATATCACCTACTGATGCTTAAAGATATATAATTTGAATAGGAAAAATTAAAAAAGTCCCTTGAAGTTTAGTTGAATCTACAATTTTGTCATTACTTTATCAAATACCTGCACTTACCTCTTTCTAAGTTAACACCGTAATTCACCGTTACCACAAAAGTGACAAAATACTAGACTTTGGTCTCATAACCTTCTTCCTTAGAAACTTTTCCCCCTAGTTTCAAATAATCTTGCTTGCATTCCTCTACTTGGTCTAAATTAATCCCTCCCTCGTAATTACCTTGTTTTTTATCCTCTTCGGCAATGCCTCACTTTGAATTCTATTTCCTTTCGGAGGATCCCATGCCAACGACAACGGCGATGGCAGCAAGTTCACTGTGGCAACTGCTCTCCTTGTTATCCTCTTCTTCTTCTACATGTTCTCGTTGCTTTCTCTTCCTCTGCTCCCTTATGGCTTTGCTCTCTTCTTTCTTTCAATCTTCGGTCTCTTTATCAAAATATACATTATTCTTTGTCTTTTTTCAAGACCATGTAACTGACCAAATGAAAAGGCTTTTAAGCCTAGCCTCACCGTGAACCATCAATGGTGATGACACTTTTTATGAACTTATCGAAGCCGAAGGCTAAGCAAAAGCAGTAAAAGCACCTAGCATCTTAATTGTCGAACTACATGTCATACCTTAAGATTGGCCCCAATGAAGTTGCTCCTCCTCTTGAGAATTGGACCTTTGTTTCCATGGGTCTAAAGTCACAGCCTAGAACAGGTCTGATTCTGCTATTTGGCAACACCACCACCACCATATTGTCCGAATCCAATCCCTATGTATCTCCCATGCCCGTTTGATCAAGCAAAAGTTCCTAGATTTATTTAATTATTGATTTGTTTTCATATAGGTAAGGCATATTCTGTGAAAGATGTGTTAAGGAAATGTGGAAAGAAAGCTATAAGGGCCACAAAAAAAAAACTCAAAATAAGAATCATCATTGAACCACCACTAGGGGTCAAACTTGAAAGGGCTACTTCTACTGTGATTACTACATATGTTAGAGTCACCATCATACAACAACAATTAAGGACAAACAAAAGAGGTGATGGTAAGGGTTTGGATAGAAGATTGGGTAAGAGTGAGGAGAAAAATAAGTTCCTATTTAGAAGTAGAAGCAGTGTAGAAAATGTACTACTTCTCCAGTTGTGCAATGATCAACAAGCGTAGGAGGTGGAAAAGAGAAGTTAGCAAGCGAAGAAGATGAATTGCATAAGTTGGGGAAAAAGTGTCTTGGGTTTTAGATGCATAAGTTAGGAGAAAAAGTTTCTAAGAAAGAAAGCTAAAAGGGCAAAGTTAGCATTTTTTGCTTTTCTTTCATAACGGTGAATCACAGTGTTAACTTTACAGAGGGTAAGTGTAAGTATTTGAAACAATGATGATAAAATTGTAGGCTCATCTATACCTCAGGGTTTTTTTTTTTTAATTTTCCCAATTTAAATAAATGTAGAAAAGTGTACAAGCTAGTGTCACCTTTTCCTAGAAGCAATCTCATTATGAGATACTAGGTGGATTTATCTACATATTCTTATTATAGTAAAAAAAGAAATAATGTGTTTCAATCTTTTGTAACTTCTGAAAGAAGTAAATTAGATAAAATGGCCTAATCTTCGCCATCCAAAACCATTCCTATTTGTCGTCTCTTTTATTGTCATCTATAGTTTCTGATTAGATTCAAACTTCAGATTAGATCTGGCTAGTTCTCTTTCATTGATTAACTAACCTTATCTAATATTATCTATTGGATTTTATAGTAGATGCAATCTCTTTGAAATCCTAATGTTCAAGGGTGATTCGAGACTTCAATTGGAGGCAAGCAGTGACAGATTTAGATTTTATCTTGGGTTCATTGGAATCTTGGTCTTACTAGGGTGTCCCGATGTTAGAAAATAGATATGGAGGCGATTTCATAGAATAAAGTTAGCTTTTATTTTTTTAGGTTTTATAGGTTGTCATTTTGTTTTCTAAATACACATTTTCAAGTCTTTGATGCATGGTTTGTTCCAGGACTGTCTGGTTGTTGTCAACCTAGTTTGGGTTTTTCTCTAGTTATTTGTGAGTTTTCTATGCTAGATTTATTATAGTGTACATGGATGGTTTTTCTTGATCCGGTTCTCTTCCTTTCATTTAGTGCCACAAGAATAAATAGCCTTTAAATGCCCAATTTGATGTTTCAATTGTCCTTTAAGGTCTTATGCTATCATTATTTTATTAGATACCATTTGGCTTATTTATAATTAGGATGAAGCATTTTTTGTTCAAGAAAAATGAGTAAATCAAATAATCTAATGATAGTCACTTAGAATCAATTAAGGTGTGAAATATTTGACCAATGAACTTTGGAACATTTACACATAAATTTTAATTTATTGGTAATTTTTATTTGAAATGAATCATTGATATATGGAGGACCATCAAGCTTAGAGGCTTCAAGGACTTTTAAGGACCCATTAAATGTAAGAATAGGACCTCTCACAAGAAAATGAGCCAAGGAGACACAAGAAGCCCTTCAAGCCCTCATTATGAAGCACTTGGAGGCTTACTTGGAGCCCTCACAAACCATTTCAACATGCAGCTAACTTTTACATGTCCAAGACTTATAACACTTCATTTCACTCAATATTATGGAGATTCATGCTAAAGAAAGCAAGAGAAAGTGGCCGAAGCATGGAGGCCTAAGCCAAAACCTTAAGGAGCTCCAAGTGTGCACTCGAGGGCAACCTTAGAGTCCTGCCTAGGCATTTTCATATAACTGAGTGATTTTGTTTATTTTTCTTAGTTATTTCATATTTCCTACATATTAGTTAGCTAAGGAACAAATTTGGAGCACATAGGACACATGCCACACAGATTTTGTGTGGAGGAGTGTTAAAACCGTGTATTCAAAACCTAGTTTGACTAGGTTTGCTTCTTTTGCAAGGTTTAGGGTTTCTAGTCCAATACAACTTTGTATGGCTGACTACCCTAGGTTATTTCCCTTTAAATAGGACTTGTAATTCATGGATTCAACACAATTAATAAAGATTCAAGTTGTTTTGGGCAATTTTCTTCTCTTTTATTCTTTCTTAACTTCTTGGTGCACTTGTGCTTCAAGTTCTTCTCTTCCAATCAAATTTCTTCTAATTTCCTTTTTGCAATTCTTCATCTCACCTTTGCTTCTATCTTTAGCTTCTTTTCTTTTTCCTTACTCAATTTCTCCTTTCTTGGACCAAGTTGGTGAAGCATTTAGTCCTGTATTCTTTAGAATTAGGATCCTTAGGCAACAAGCAACACATCAAGTGGTATTAAAGCCAAAATTCCGTAAGCAAGACCTATCTATCTTTCTTTCATGTTTATTTAGCTCTAATTCATTGCGTTCTTGCATTATTTCATCAATTCTAATACATTTGTTTTTGCCTTTTTCAGATTTCCTGCATTTGTGTTCAAATGCTTTCAAACTTGAACCTTCCTTTGTTCTTCTTTATTCAAGTTCATCCAAGTGTTACTGCCATTCATTGTTCCTTGTGTTTTCCATTGAAAGTTTGGCTCAAAGCATTGTTGAGTGATCTTATAGTTGAACACAACCAACCAGTACAACTCCACTGTGACAATCAAGCAGCACTACATATTGTCTCCAATCCAGTGTTTTATGAATGTACTAAACATATTAAGATTGATTGCAACTTTATTTGAGACAAGATTCAGTCCAAAGAAATTGTTCTTTGGCATGTTACAAGTCGACTTCAGTGGGCAGATATCTGGATGAAAGCTTTAGGTCGAGCTCAATTTCACTTTCTCTTAAGCAAGTTAGGCATTTCAAATCCCATGCTCTAACTTAATGGGAGTATTATGGATAGATAGATAGAAGTTTCTGTTTCTTGCATATCAAGTTACTCAGTTTTATCGTTATCTTTGAAGGCATAGATAAGTAGTGTGATAGAAGTGAAATTCTTAAAATTGGCCTATATATGCTCGGCCCTAAGATGTAAACTGTGTATGGTTTAATGCAATACAATTGACAATAGCGAATTTATCAACTGGGGCAGTTTCAGAATATAATAACAGTAGCTTGAAATTTGAAAATGGAGGCTAGGGCTCTCTGTCACAAGTACTGGTGGGGTAGGGACCCGAACCAGTCTCCCGTTTGCAAATTTGTGCTTTGGGAGAGACAGAGTAACGTTGATGGTATATTTTCCGAGAAAATAACAACAGTGGACAATTGGGGACAATCAAAACAAGTTAGTGGTTTATCTGTTATTTTTGCTTCTGCTTGCTTCTCCTTAGAAAGTTAGGTGGAGAAAGGCTTTTGGTGACATCCTAATCCTACGTCTTAACGCCCATAAGCAATCAAGGAACAGAGAGCAGTTGCAGAGACGAAGCACGACACGGTTCAAAGATTTGCTGCAAGCAATAACAACTATTCTCTGTCGCGTGAAGAAAGAGAAGCCCAGAAAACCATAAGAAAAAATGCCTTCCCAACTCTTGCCCATATCAACACTTCCTTCATCCGTCGCCGGACCGCTTGCGATGCAGCTCAAACCCGAGATCGACGACGACCCATCTGCCTGTTTCCACATTTCATCCAATTTTAAGGAAGAAGCGAACGTGCCCATGAAATCTCTCTTGTCCAGGACCATGAGTTTCAATTCCTCTGTTAGTAATCAGCAGAGGCGCCGTCGGGTCGCCAGTGAGAGCTCACTCCCGTTGTTGTTCGCCGGCACCAACCGCCGCCGGTCGTTCACCCGAGAGGTGGGACACGCTGCAGCCGAGACATTCTTGGCAACTCGGTTGAGCTTGAAGCTTTTGAGATATCTTGGGTACTCGCTCTTCTTCCTTGATGTCCTTTCGGCTCTGATTTACCTTTTTTTTTTTTTTTGGTGTTGGTGTTTATTTTGATCTTCTGCTTTTTCTTGATCCGAAATTTCTTTCTGTTTTTTTTTTTTCGAGCGAGTGATAATGCTCAGATGAGCACGGAAAAATTATTCGATATGATCTCCTCCTTCTTCCTTCGAAAATATCTCCCTTAATCACAGAGTTCAAGCGTTGTCTGGTGGCATTTTAACTTGGACTTTTGGTTACTAATTTTTTAATTTCCGTTGATCGAATGGACAGGTTGAATAGGTTATTTAGGTGTTTCAGGACTCAGATGTAAGTGAATTTAGAAAGTGAATTTAGATGGCATCTTTGAAGTGCTGCCAAGTGTTGTGCTTTAAGTCGCTATATCATGATGCATTAAAAGGTTGTGGTGTTGTTTGTAAATGATATAGGTGGCATCTTTTAAGTGCTGCTATCACTATGTCGTGGTGGTGAAAGCATTCTTCACTTGACAATAGGTGTTTTAAGCTAGACATATAGGAGGCAGTGGGTTTCGAGGAGTAACAAATGTGTAATTGAAGACTCATATGCTTTGTGTACTTTCTCCCAAGGAACTTTAATATCAGCCATGTAGTTTGTACTTAAAGTTTTGAGTCCTTGTGTTCTTATTGAAATGGGGATGAAACTTCCTGATTGCTGATTGTTGTTCAGGATAGGCTACAGATGGATCGGTAGATTTCTTGCCCTTGGTTGTTATGCATTTCTTCTTATGCCAGGTTTTATTCAAGGTCTGTTGTAATAAATCGATCTTTTGCAAGGCCTATTGAAAATTGTACCTGTAGAATATTAATCATGTGTCCATGCTTTGGTCAGTCTTATAAGAGTGAAGCACTTCTTGTCTTTTTGCAGTTGGCTATCATTATTTCTGCTCCAAGCATATTCGTAGGAATGTAGCCTACAGTGATCAAGCACGAAATAGGTTTGTTTTCAAATACCCCCTTTCTCTTTCCTTTTGTTTCATGTGATGAGTATTTCATGGATGATAAATTGAACTTATAGTCATTAGAAGCTAAAATTATGCTGGCAGATTGGATCTTTATCTCCCGAAAAGTAGCAATGGGCAAAAACCAGTGGTTGCATTTATTACAGGTGGAGCCTGGATTATTGGGTAAGCAGTTTGTCTTTGTCATATTTTTACAGCTTTGTTTTACAAGCAGCCAAAAGTCTCTAGTCTATTGCTGTCTGTACTTCCTAGGTTGATTGAGATGCAAGTATGCTAATGCATTGCTTTAGTTGCATTTCTTTTGTTCTCTTTCATACGGGGTTTGCTTCCGTCATGTCATGACCCTGTAATCAAGCATTCATGCTCTATAGCTTCATTTCTTCACGTGAAGCACCTGGTGGTCTATCTTCACACGTGAACTTGCCTTTCATGTCTCTTGATGCAGTTACAAAGCATGGGGTGCACTCTTAGGACTACAGTTATCAGAAAGAAACATAATAGTGGCTTGTATTGACTACAGGTGAATCACCTGCTGCTTTTGTATGCCGGCTTTTCTCATGTTTCTCAAGCATCTGACTATAATGCTGTGTGGAATTATCAGTTGGCCTTCCATGATCTGCGTCATCTTCATCAGTTATTGCTAGCAGTCATGACATTGCCATTATGATGTTTCAATATGCTGAGAAAAAAATGGTTTAATATTGACATTCATAGGCTATCATGTCTCGGTGATCATAATCATGAGCTTGACAATCTCGCTTTTGTAGAAGCAACAGAGATGCCTCATTCTATTAGAGCTTTCAGGGAACATATCCCTGAGTGGCAGAATGGAGGCACAAATTGATGTAATTGACCTTAACTAGTTAGGGATTAAGGTTTAGGTGATTAATTTCTGCTGTTAATAATTGTTGGAAATGATGAGGGTCCTGTGTATTTCTCCAAGTAATCATCTGCCTGATTCTGATGCCCCCGCATTGAATCTGAAACCAGTTTGTTAATACTTAGCACTGAATGTGCTTTTCCTTTCCTTCCCTTTCTTTTCCTTTTTCATACTTATGTAGAGTCAAGTAGTTTTAGCTTGTCAAGTTTGTTATTGCTACCTCAGCTACTTCTCTTTTTGATCTGATGTTTCTTTTTCTTTTCTCCAATTTTTTTCTTTGGACATACATGAATAAAACTTAAGCCTGGAAAAATAATTGTGATCTCCAATATGCTTTACAGATTGAACTGTGCTTGAATATTGAACATCATTTTTCCAGAAAGTTCAACATCTTTATTTGATTTTATTTGCAGAAACTTTCCTCAGGGCACCATAGCTGATATGGTGAATGATGCATCTCAAGGTATCTCATTTATTTGCGAGCACATTGCTGAATATGGAGGTGATCCGAACAGGTGAGCACGGAACTTTTTTGCAAATATATGGGTTTTTTTCTGCTTGATGTATCTCTGCAGTGCCCTGTATGATAGGGTACGTGGATTTTCCTCTTTTTAGGATTTATCTAATGGGACAGTCAGCTGGTGCTCACATTGCTGCATGCACACTTGTTGAACAAGCAATAAAGGAGGCTGGTGAAGGAGATAATGTTTCTTGGAGTCTCTCTCAGATAAATGCTTATTTTGGTTTATCTGGAGGGTGAGAGTGCCAAATACATTTTCTTGCAACACTACTTCTCATATTAGATTTGCTGCTTGCATGGTATGTATTAACAATTGACTACCAAAACCAGGTACAACCTTTTTGATCTTGTTGATCACTTCCATAGACGGGGACTATATCGCTCAATCTTCCTAGGGTATGTACTCTGAATGCTGGTGGATTATTAATGTTCCATGTATCTCTTACATTCAGCATCTGATAGCTGTGTTTTTCTCTTACAAATTTGTCTGCATGTCGTCTGCTTTTGCACAGCATAATGGAAGGGGAGCAATCTTTGCGGCGATATTCTCCTGAAGTAAGGGTGCAGGACCCAAATGTCAGACATGCTGTTTGTCTCCTGCCTCCCATATTTCTTTTTCATGGTACTGCAGATTATTCAATTCCATCAGATGCCAGGTTTGAAATTCCTCTTGGATGAATGATGTGGCTGCCTGTCTTGATTTGGTTGACATTCAATTGTGGATCGTGATGTAGAAAAGTACTATTTTTTTTCTCATGTGTTTAAACACAAATGATTTAGATTTGCCAAAATCTAGGGCCTAGTATTATAAACCACAATCCATGGCATTTGCATGCAAAGCACCCTTCGCAAACTGGTGGAGATTCAACCCATCTTGGAATGTTTCATCAGTCGGTCTCTTCCCTTTAAACATTTCTAACAAGACCACTCCATAGCTGACTTCCCAATCCATATTCTGTATTCACACGTTCCAAGTAGCATCATGATAATGTTCATTCTGGAAAAAAAAAAAAAAAGATATTATAAATCCCACCCCATGTTCCCCTGGCCCTAGTCCTCATTTATGTTTTTCTAAGGAATAGTTTTCCATACATGTGGTGCCATATGATGCATGGTTATAATACAAATAATTTGTTTATTGGGAGTAGTTTTGTTTGTCTGTGTGTCCCTTTTCCCAAACCCTCTGCCACAATCTTCTATAGAAATAATTTTTTTGTGAATTCTTTAGAAACCTTTGCTTGTTTTATTTGAACTTCAGAGCACTAGGTTGATGAAGACAATCAAATTATTTATTCAAATGTGGAGCTACTAGGAAAATGAATGCTACAATATGAAGTGCAAGGATGTGATTTTCATATTTCATTTTCCAATGTAGTGGTTTCTGAGGAAGGATTGATCCGGCATTTAGTATAAAGGGCATGTTAAATCGTATAAACTTTTAAACCATGCTAAGATTATATCATGCTTTTTCGCTTATTGCTCAGTGCTTGAAGAGCATGTCAAAAGAACTAGTTTGACAAAAAAAACTCTTCGCCTTTATCTGTACATGATTAGGGAGTCCATTTGCTGAACCTTTGTGCTACTTCCTATGGAACTTAGTTGTGCGATTTACAGTATAAGGATAGTTCAATAAGAAATAAAAATTAATGAAATCGAGGTACTTCAATCATTAACTTTTACAATCTACGGTTGTCAAATCTTAACTTGTTCAAGCTGCTGCTTGGGTTGATCTGCTGCTCATGGTTGTACTAATCTACACGCAGCAAGAATTTTGCAACAACGCTAAGAAGTCTTGGTGTGGAAGGGGAAGCAATTCTATATGAAGACAAGACGCACACAGATTTGTTTCTCCAGGTATTTGACGTTATGAAAAACAAAAGGCATTCTATCTGTTTGTCTGGTTTCAGGTTTAGAGAATAGATTTAACAAATAGTAGCTGATGTCCATTTAAAACTTTTATTTCTTTCCACTCTATAGCGTGGGTTATGTCGTCAGCATTAGATTTTCATCGATTTGGTTGAGGCAAGTTGCAAGTTCATTAATGTGCTTACTTGATAACACTGAAACAGGATCCTCTTCGAGGAGGCACAGATCAAATGCTTGAGGACATAGTGGCCATCGTACATGCAGGTGATGCAGAAGCTCTTGCCAAAGATGCAGTAAGTCCCCCAAGAAGGCGCCTTGTGCCAGAGTTTATGTTGAAGTTGGCTCGAAGAGTCAGCCCCTTCTAGCACAACCTTTAAGCCATAAAGCATGCATGTTCCACTCCAATTTGTTCCCGTAAATATCATTGTCCCGGTTGATCCTTTAGCTGGTGAGCTACCATTGGAATCCAACGGCCACATTATTCATCCATTGGGCAAACAGCAGCAGTAATTGAGAATCTCTGATCTGCGACTGCTACGATGCCTCTGCATGGATTGTAAGAGGAGGCTGTCTTTGTATTTTGTGATAAGTTGTATATCATCCCACGTTGCTTGTAACCAGGGTTTGTCCTTCTATCATGTTGAGGTCTCTCAACTTGTCGCCTATCGATTTTAGGTTGCATGTATCAAGTCACTGTCAAATCTCAAGTTTCCTAGATCTCGATTTATGCTTTAGTGTACAAGCTTGTACCAACAAAAAAATGCTTTAACGTTCAGGCTAGTTGAGGTCTTGCTTGTCTTGGGAGCTTTAGTTACACGAATTGCAAAATAAGTACTTTTTTTGTTACATATCTATTGAACCGTTTTGTTTTATGCGGAGATTAAGAAAGTGAAACAAGTTTGTTTTATTTTCATTTTTGCTCAAAATTTTTTGCGTGTAAAATAAATATTGAAATAATAATTTCAATTGTAATGTGGTAAAATAACTTATTAAATATAGAAATTTTGTAAAGATTTAAAATTGCTCAAAAAGATTTATTGTAATAGTTTTAGGACGGAAAGAGTATCATGTGTTTTGGTAGTATGGAGGCTTCTTTATTAATCACTCATTGGTTTTCAGTTGGATCTTTAAACGACATGGATGAGGGAGGTAAGCCATTCGTGTCACGTACAAGTAAAGGCGTGGTAGAATCCTTGGTGGCCCCGGGCAACTCAGTTTTAATTAACTAGAGCTGCTTAACAAGTTGGATTGTGATACAAGGTTCGCATTTCAAAGGAGCCAACATAAATTTCGCAGATGACAAGCAACCAAACCAACATAAATTTCTCAGATGCCTCACGAAAAATGTTAAAAGATATTTGACACCTAGTGTATAGATTTTAAGTGATATCAAAGTATATAAGTTTGGTGAACAATCAATTAACTAATTAATCTAAACTAGTTAAGATGAACTACATGAATCATGTGTCTCCATTCCGCTCAAAAAGTAACTCAGGAAGTTTTGACATGACAAGATATTATTATACTAAGTTCATCATCTCTCTCACATCTTCTCACCCTGCCTGTTTTATCCTCAATATTGGTAAAAGAAGTCATAAGTAAATTAAGAAAGAGTATTACAACATCTACTATTTATTACCTATCCTTAGTTTGCCAAATTCTAATAGAGGGGGTGTTATTCGATCTTCGGTTGATCCCTCACCATAAAGAATCCCAAAAACTAGCCTGTTGTGGGGTGTCCAAAGAGACTATAGTGAGGTTGATCTAAGCCTGCTTTTATAGTCTCGAGTAGACTATCAATTTGACCTTAAATTAAAAGTTCATATTGTTGCAAATAATGATTTTCTTTTATCTTTTTCAAGTTTAGTTTAGTTTCAACTTTTAAGTAGTTCTCTATTTAGAAAAATAGATAAGTGTTTTTTATAATATACCATTTACACTCAGTTCGTTTTAACTTAAGTTAATTGACTTCAAAATAATTTATTTTTATTTTTTATGCCTTTTTTACCTGAAACTAGTTTTAATTAAAATCCAATATTATGTAGCTGCAATAATCTATTGAAAATACAATTTTTGTAATCTTACTAAATTTTTATGGATTTTTCTAGTTTAATACATTAAAAAAATTCATAAAATTTAACATCATCATGAAAATTTACTTTCAAATGAATTATTTCATTGAAGTAATATTGGCTTTCAAATGAAATTGATTTCAAGTAAAAAAATATAAAACTAAGAATAAAATCAGTTGATTTAAGTTAAAACGAATTTGACTTTGAATGAAGGAGGAGAAAGGCGGAGAGGTAGTTGCTATGTAGAGTTGGCATTTAGAATTCTAGAACGTTCTATTGCCTGGGGCGTGTCTAAGCTGAGGGCCATCCGATTTTTTTGTTTGGAATAGTCTCTAATCTTCCCCATCTTTCTAGCACCACCTCCAATGAGTTATTGTCATGTCGATAAAGAAAGTAGGACCACTCGATGATGTCATTACGTAGAGCTCAAGGGAGGCACATTCTCATTGGATCATTGCGTAAGGCTAAGGGAATTAGTATTACATGTTTCCTCCGTCTCATATTTTTTATACCATTTGACATTTTCGCTTAATTTGACTTGAATTTATTTATATTAGTATTTATTCAAAAAAACTTTCAAAAAATATATTTAGAAACTATATGTTTTGCTTTATCATTCTTATATAAAAATTCATCATTTATATACTAAAATGTTGAAAATAAAAAATTATAGATTAGTTGCTAAAAGGTAAATAGTACAAAAAAAATAGAACGAAAGGAGTACTTTTTCCTAGCGTTGTGAACTTAGGGCCGTGCTGATCCCATTATGATCTTCCTAAAATACCCCTGAGAGAATATAACCGAACCAAATTCTAGTGGGCATACGACAAAATATTATTGTAACAATAAACTTTGAACGAAATTGTTATTCATACTTTGCTGCAGTGGCATTTCATAATTTCAGCCACAAAGCTCAGTTACAACTTTTATTTTTATTTCTTCTCCTACACTTTATAACATCCAAATTCACCATTCATCAAAAGAAGAGACCATCTGCCTGTACTTATCCCTCAGCATGAAATATATAATAAACAGCAGCCCAATGATGAAGCACAACGTTATAAAAGGCCGTGCCACTGCTTTCCCTTGCTCCAGTACTTCATCCCTGCAACACACAGATATTGATCATTAAGCTTGGTTGGGTTTTGGAATGATTTTATTCTGTACAAAAAAAAAAAAACAGAGAGAGAGAAGTTGAATCAGTTTCATAGGGCATACACACCCTGAATATGGACTGGTGTCATATGCTTGAGGAATAGGTTTGACAGGTGTCGGTAATTGTTCTGGCTCAGCTACTGCTGGTAATGGTTGTGGGGGTTTGGTTGGTGCTGGGACAGGTTCGTAAGCCTCATCACTCATGGGAATGGGCACATTCCTTGCCTGCAAATGGCTTTAGGTTTAGAAAGATAACATCTATGATGGAAACTTTAGGTCTGTTTTCTCATAAGACGTGACATTAGATTACCAAGTTCCTGACGAGGAGATTGTACAGCAGCTGAATGTATCTTTGCTTAGCCAGCTTGAGCTCCTTGTTCATTTTGCTCCAAAGTGAATACGCCGATCCCATGTTCAGTAGTCTATTGGCATAGATATTCCACGTGTAGCTGCAAGGCAAAGCAGATTCAGTGATACAAATTTTACCGGTTTCTTTCTTTTCAAGAGAAGATCAAGATCAAGAGCTAGTCCTTAGAAGGTACCATTCATAGATACGTTGTAGTCCTCCCACTGAAACCTTGTTCCAATGCTCGCTATCTGCCTTGCATCTCTCAAAGAAATCAGCTATTTTGTTACTAGATTCATCACCGCGCAGAGGATCAACAAGGAAACCGGAAACTCCATCAACAATAATTTCTGCAGGCCCTCCTTTATTGGTGGCAAAGGTGGGTAGGCCACAATTCATTGCTTCGATCACTGTCAAGCCAAAAGCTTCATAGAGTGCTGGCTGCACAAAAGCTCCCTTCATGTCAGCAATGCAACGATACAACTCCCCGTTCCGGTACCTATCTGTTTGTGCTCCTATCCACCTGAATTGCCCTTTGAGCTGGTATTTCTCTACCAGTTCATGCATCTTTTTTATCTCTGCTACTTCTTCCATATCACTTGACTTTGAAGCGTCAAAAGTCCCAGCTACAATGACAAGATTTACCAAATCTCTCAGCCTTTTGTTCATTCCGTACCACTCAGTCAGCCCTGAGATGTTCTTCACAGTATCAAGTCTTGCCATGGAGAAGAGAATTGGTTTTCCCTTGTCCTCCAAGTATCCTCTGCTCCAACCAGGAATTTAGTTCAGTTTCCATTTACATGAAGAAGAAACTGCCTCATCAATTTTAATTATGCAGTTCTCAAGGACTTACATATGCTCATGGTTATCCACATCATTGAAGAGTAGTTCTTCAATAGCCGGGTGGAATGAGGTCAAACGCTTCTCTTTCTCAGTGTAAGGGAAGTACACAGACTGGTCTGCACCAGGTGCAACAATATTGAACTTGGGATCAAAAATATTGATGCCTGAGATGACACGGCAAAGCCCTGGCATTGTAAATACTGCATGACTTTCGTACTGTCCAGGCTTTTCCTTGCTGGTAGAAACAAGAGAAATCAGTGACACTGAATGGAATCACAGATAGACAGAAAGGTCATCTCTCCTGAAAGAATATTTCGATTACCTTCCGGCAATTTCTTGGTATGTGCTTGTAACCACAAAATCAGCTGCATTCATGGAGATCAAGTCAGCAGTGAATTGGCATGAGAAGAACTTCTTATCAAAATCTCTCCATTTCACATCTGAGTCCTCGTATTTGGTTTTCTCCAAAGCATGAGCGATGGTTGCCTGAATTACAAGCAAGTTATACAAGTGTGAAAACGTAATTCATAAGCAACACAACCTTGCTCATCAATGAGGCTCAGACCTGAGTGACTCCAAGTTTGTTAGCCACAAGGGATGACACCAAGTTGCCATCGGTGTAGTTCCCAATTATGAGGTCTGGCTTACACTCCATGTACTCAAGGATCTTGGCTTCAGCATCCTAGGGAGGAATAAGAGACAATCAAAATAAGTTGAAAAAGAAAAAGCTTGAAAGGTATGGTTATAAATTGAGTGAACAATGTATAATGTGTAATGCCTTTGCAAATCTCTCAAGGTAAGGGTAGATATCAAAACGGGAAACCCATTTGCATAGAACACCCTTCTCGGTAATGAAGGGGACTCTTAGAATGTGGGAATGCTTGGTCCCATCAATCGGCTCCAGCTCCTTGTTGCATGATGTCACCACACCCGCATCTGGTATAAGCCTTGTCACCTGTGAATCCAACAAGTACTGAATCAGTATAATCCAACATCTCAGATTCATGTTCTGGTTCAGATTCTTTTTATGCGCACCACTAAAATCTGAGGTTTCATGCTGAGTCCTTGCTGCTTGATTCTTAGTAGCAAAGCCTCCTCTAGAGCTCTTACTTGATCAAGAATGTAAACCACCTTGGCAATCAACGTAACAGTATAAATTCATGAGACCAAAAACAATAAGATTGCTACATAATTTTGGTCCTTAGCCGTTTTTCCTTCTGTTTTATCTTTTTTAACGAAAAATGCAATATGAAAAAATTATATTTCTACCTGGCCTCCTGTATCTGGCAACCCAAGGACATGCGATTGACCAAAGTATCCATGAATAGAGAAGATGACAATGTTAAAAACAGTGGGAAGCCTGGAAAATAACAAGGCTAGTTTTGGAGGTTCAGGTGCTTCAAGTGTCTCTAACAGCAGCAGCATTGTCTGTTCAACACATTCTGCATTCTCTCCCCAACCCTTCTCCAAACCCATTTCTTGTAACCTGAAAAGTATAACTTACCTCACTCATAACTACATATATAAATATAGCCAACTACAACCATAGCATTGATTTGAAGTTTTCTCTTTCCACGTTCCTGAATTACTAACAAGGATGAAACTGAAGGATCAAACTGAACAACGAGATCATGCTTACTTGATCGTATATATATTGCAAACTGTAATGCAATCAAGTAAACATCGCATATGTGTGTAACTTGCCTTTTCTCAAAATTAGTGTATGGTGTATCCTTTGGTAAGGAGGAGACTATTTCACTAGCTCTCGACAAGGCTGATTTAAGCTTGGGTACTGAATTTAGAGTTCCATTGATTAGCAGATCCTGTGAATCCAATCGAGTTGCTGGTTAGTTTCTCAATTGCAAGTAAGTTTCCAAATTTGTAAACCTGGCAATTTTTTCCACATTATTATTGTTATTATTACCTAGATCGTTTTTGTTGGTGTTATTACTATTGTTCAGGTAAGAATAAGAAAAAAAAATGACCTGCCCATGGTAGTTTAAGGCCAACAAGTGGTCCAGGAAAGGCTTGGCCTTTTCAGAGTCCCCACAAAGCTTTGAGGACAAAAATTTAGATATGTAATTAATCCCATTGCCAATGCTAGAAGGGAGAGTGAGGCTTGGGGTCTGGAAATCCACTGACCCAAAATCTATTTCCAAAGCATTCTCATCCTTGGCCCTGCACATAACAATTTCCCCATTATCAAAAAAAGAAAAATCTCCTTCTATAATTAATAGAACAATCATTTTTCCTGTTTTATTAGTAAGACACAATGCAGCCAAATAAACATTTATTGATATTAGTACAATAGTAGTATTACCAATTGGGGTCGAAAATGGATTCCTTGAAGTTCAAGAAGTCGGGACCACTAATGGGTTCCACCTCCAAGGTGTTGGAATTGACTTTAACAAACTCCCAGAAGCCTGGGTTTGGCCTCACTGCCATTGCTACATATGGCGGAATAACAGCTGCCTCCTGCTTTATTACATCAAAACGAAGTGGACTTTGGTTTTACTATACTAATTGATCATTAGCAAATTTGATCGAATTATTTGCCAAAAACCAAAAAAAAATAAAATTAAACCAAGCATATAGCAGTAAGTAGCCCAAAAGAAAATAATTACATGCCTGAGTCGAGACCAATATGTAACCAATCATTCCATCCAACAATTTGCCTCTCTCCACACTGTCCTCAATTGATTGCTTCATTTCAGCCATTAGGTGTTCTCTTTTCATCAACCTCTTCCCCTTCCCCACAAAGCTGGTGTCCCCAACCCCCCCATGTTTCATAGGGAATAAGAATCAAATTGTCAACCAAATGAAATCTTCACAAATAATAATAATAATAATACTAATAACAATAATAACAATAATAGCCAATGAAATCTATTACGAACGATGCTTTGATGCATCAAACCTCATATTAACAATAAATAAGCGAGTATATAATTGTTTGAAGTTGTCATTCAATTTAGTAGGTAAAGATTTTTTTGTGTTTAAACAAATGACGTGCTAAGTATCGGAAGAAAACACATCTGCATAACAAAAACGAACCAAATTGTGAATAGAGACTAAGCATATCAGAAGAAATGTACAAAAATCCTCCTACATAGATATATACAAACCTGGAAAAACATCTTTTCATGTAATAGCGGCTTTCTTTGAGGGCATCGGGCATGCTATCTGCAATGGAGTCTGATCTTTTCAGCACTTGGTTAGAAGTCTTATTGCTAGAATCCATCTTAAGAAGGAATTAGCTTTAACAGAAATTAGTAGTGCGAGAAATTTATTATTCTGTGAGGTATTTATAGCTAGCCAGCTCTGCGTGGGAGTTTGATGGAGGAATATAAATATTCTTTGGTATCATCTGGAGGAAAAGCTAAAGCCAGGAATACCATACCAAGGGAAGAAATTTTCCTATTGCTTGCAGCCAAATCTAGCTACCCTACCTCATTCATCTGGATGCTTTTCCTGGCGTGGACATAGGGGCATCATTGGGGCTTCTGTCTTCATGTTTCGCCTATCTCAAATTTGGCCAAAGACGTCTTGTTATCGAGAGCATCGCCTCCTCCTCCATCAAATATAAGGAAGCCAAGCTTTTGGTTGTCACCGGCGACGGAGGAACAGAACCAGTCTCCTCCTTCAAATAGGAATCAATGCAACAAGAGAGCCAATTCATCGTCTCCTGATTCGAGCAATAGTGGGGCTTCTTTCATAGTCCCCGCCATTTTGCAAACGATCTGCTGGCGCCACCCCGTAAATCCGGTTATGGCCAAGAAGAGCTCGATCCTGGACAAGCAGCTGAACGAATGAAGAATCGGAACAATAGATCAATTCGACCGTAATCGGAAATCATTGCTTTCAGCGGGAACCCAATCCCCTCCAGCAAACACAGCAGGCAGCGGTTTCTTGGCCCGGCCTATGACTCCGGGCACTTGGCTAGTGAACTGATTGTCTGTGGGGCTGAGTTCAATGGTGACCAAGTCGCCGGAAAGAGGAAGTCAAACAACAATCTGAATCGCAGAGCAGCACCCCTAAAGAGACCAATAACCTTCAATCCCCGGCAGCCAACGGAAGGAGACCAGAAATCAAGAAGGAATGAGATGAGTACGAGAGAGCGAAAGAAAAATGGAAGGTTGTTAGGAGATTTTCCAAGCAGACTGGCGCCGTAGATCCGGCGACGGGCAGCCATGCGAAGAAGTTCGATAGATGGAAGAAGCGCAGTCTCGCAAGTGATGAGACTTATCATTTTCGTCTTCGCTCTAAATTTTTTTCAAAAAAAATTACGTTAATTTGTGAGCGCGGGTTATCCGAGCTTAATTGGCGAGTTACGTGGAGATCAAAGATGCCCGAGTATTGATTGCATAAGCCTGGCTTATGCCATAAGCCTACCTTCTACTATATAATTATTGTCACTTCAACCCCTATTTATTTAGAAACTAACATTCGGCAGACGCGCTACAATTTTTATGAAATTACGGGCGTGCCACCGCATCTAAATCTCTCGAAATTACATCTCATGCCATCCAATAAATATCTGAGCACGAAAACCGATACATTTCAACTTCTCCGAGAAGCTTCTGTTCCGTCGTCGACGAATCGTTGCATACTGTTCCATTCAGCCACAACACTCGGTTTTCCATTGAAACGCCGGAGAGAATCTCTGCCCTAGCCGCTAAACTTCGGTCGTGAAAAAACAAGCCGACGATAAACAACAATGATGACATCGCAGGAAGAAGAAACGCTTAGTGAGCAACTGTAAGTACATCTAACCTGTTGCATCTTCCATTGTTTGTCGTTCTTCCGCACGATAAACGTATTTAATCCCTGCAGAAAGTCAATAATCAGAGCGACAAAAAAGAGAAAAGCTTCTGAACAAGGGGAACAAGAAAAACAAAAGAAAATCAGACCGGCTGCAAAAGACGAACTACAAGAATCTACGAGGAGTAAAAAAATTGGAAAGAAGTCAAAAGAAATCAAGAATCAAAGGTATCTCTCTTTTTTGTTCTTTTAACGGTATCCGTATGTTCCTCTATGTTCTTCAAATGTGAATGTGTTTGTTCTTTTGAGGAGGTTTGTGCATCTTAGATCTCGTGTTTTCTTAAAGTGCCTGTTTGTTCTTTTGTGTGTTTGTCCTTTTCGAAGTGCCTGTTTGTTCCTTTGGAAGGCATTGTTGGTTCTTTTGTGCTTGCAACAGGCCTGTATGTTCTTTTGTGTGTTTGTTCTTTCAGAAGTGCCTATTTGTTCCTTTAGAAGGCATTCTTGGTTCTTTTGTGTGTTTGTTCTTTTAGAACTGGCTGTTTGTTCCTTTAGAAGGCATTGTTGGTTCTTTTGTACTTACAACAGGCCTGTTTGTTCTTTTGTGTGTTTGTTCTTTTAGAACTGGCTGTTTGTTCCTTTAGAATTCATTGTTGGTTCTTTTGTGCTTACAACAGGCCTGTTTTTTTTTTTGTGTGTTTGTTCTGTTAGAAGTGTCTGTTTGTTCCATTAGAAGCCATTGTTGGTTCTTTTGTTCTTACAGCAGCCCTGTTTGTTCTTTTGTGTGTTTTTTCTTTTAGAATTGCCTATTTGTTCCTTTAGAATTCATTGTTGGTTCTTTACAACAGGCCTGTTTTTGTTTTTTTTTTGTGTTTGTTCTGTTAGAAGTGCCTGTTTGTTCCATTAGAAGCCTTTGTTGGTTCTTTTGTTCTTACAGCAACCCTGTTTGTTCTTTTATGTGCTTATTCTTTTAGAAGTGCCTGTTTGTTCCTTTAGAATGCATTGTTGGTTCTTTTGTTCTTACAACAGGCCTGTTTGTTCTTTTCTGTGTTTGTTCTTTTAGAACTGGCTGTTTGTTCCTTTAGAAGGCATTGTTGGTTCTTTTGTGCTTACAACAGGCCTGTTTGTTCTTTTGTGTGTTTGTTCTTTTAGAACTGCCTGTTTGTTCATTTAGAAGGCATTGTTGGTTCTTTTGTGCTTACAACAGGCCTGTTTTTTTCTTTTGTGTGTTTGTTCTGTTAGAAGTGCCTGTTTGTTCCATTAGAAGCCATTGTTGGTTCTTTTGTTCTTAGAGCAGCCCTGTTTTTTCTTTTGTGTGTTTGTTCTTTTAGAAGTGCCTATTTGTTCCTTTAGAAGGCATTGTTGGTTCTTTTTTTCTTACAACTGGCCTGTTTGTTCCTTTGGTTGTTTGTTCTTTTAGAAGTGTCTGTTTGTTCCTTTAGAAGGTATTGTTGGTTCTTTTGTACTCAAGTGTTTGTTCTTTTTTTTTTCATTGTTTACAGGTCATCTGTTACACCCAGGTGCTCTGCATTGCAAGTTCATGAGCTTATGCAAATAATATCAAACAACCCTGACCAGAAAAATGCTGTTGTGGAGCTTGGGTTTGAAAAGCTTTTCCATCTTCCCGGGATCACTATTAGGCAGGAGCTGATGACATTTTTAATCTCCGCCTTTGACTGCAACTCTTCGAGTCTATGTATTCCAAACAAGAGGGAGATTGAGATTGACGCTGCTGATGCCCATGTATTGTTTGGGATACCCTTTGGGCAAATAACTGTGCCAACATATGACACGTTCTTCACACCAAACTCTGATCGAGCCCCCTTATTTGCTTCTTGGGCGTAGCAATTTGGTGGCAAATCCCCACACCCGAGGCAACTAAGGGAAGCAATTCTTCAGGACATTGAGGGAGGGGACAATTTCAAGAGGAACTTTATTGTCTTTGTTGTTACACATTTGATTGCTCCAACAACAAAAGCAAATGACTGCACATGGAAAGTTGTGAAATCAACAGAGGATTTGTCATTTGTCAAGAATATGAACTGGGCTCAGTACTTGATTGATTCTCTTGTTTCATCAGTAGAAAAATACAAGCAGAAAAGTTCAATGGCCAACATTAGTGGATGCACACTTCTACTTCAGGTATTCCTCTTATCATGTCATAACATTGTTAGGTCGCTATTGTTACAACTAACTAATTCTAAAAAGTTCATCCGCAGCAACTATATTTTGACAGATTTTGGATGAAGGGACAACCAACTGTTGCTAGGCAGATACCAAGAGTGTCTAGATGGGACAACAAATTAATCATCCAAAGAATCAACTAAGAAAAAGCTGCAGGTTCCTTTGGACTGGGAAAGGTGACACTCTTTCTTCTTTTTTGTTCTCTTTTGTTCTTTTACACGTTACTGTTTGTTCTTTTAGAATCCTTTTTTTGTGCTTGTTTATTCTCTTACTTGTTTGGTCTTTTGCACGTTCTTGTCTGTACTTTGACCATATGTACATGTTATTGTTTGTTCTTTTAGGCTTCTTTATTTGTTCTTGTTTATTCTTTTATATGGTAGTGTTTGTTCTTTTCCACGTTCCTGTCTGTACTTTTACATGTTACTTTTTGTTCTTTTAAAATTATCTGTTTGTTATTTGTTTTATCACTTGTTGTTTTATATTCTGTTGGTTGTACCTTTTATATCAATGTTTGTTCTTTTCCACGTTCTTGTCTGTAATTTTACATGTTACTCTTTGTTCATTACCATTGTTTTTTATGTTTAGGTGGCGGATGATACACTGGTTGCTACTGTCAGACAAAAATGGTTGGAAAACTTGCAAAACACATCTAGAGAGGCTGAGGAAAATGCACAGGGAGAATCGGCCTCGCAAAAGCTTGAAAGATTTGAGGAACTTATTGATGCTGTGTTACAACATGCAAAGAGGGCTGCGGATGCCAATTGGGATTTGTTTAAGGCCATGAAAGATGCCATAGATGCCTACCCTGATCAGACAACAACCATTGCTGAATACATGGCAATGAGGACATCTGCACAAGAAGGGCAATCTGACTCTCAGTTCAGTTCAACTACCCTCAACCAAATTCATGAGTTGACACAGCTGTGGGAGCGTGCAAGAGAACAATTCACACAACCACAGAGACACAGCTGTGAGAGCGTGCATAAAGGAGGGTTTCATGATGATGGGGAAGAAGAGGATGAGCAGACAAGTGCAGATGATTTATGTTCTGATGATTTGCAGCAAGATCATCATGACAGTGATGACGATGATGATTTGCAGCAACCAGGGAAACAAGGTGGCAAGGAAGCACAGCATAAACCACAGGCAAAGCAACCAGGGGAGCAAGGAGGCAATGAAGCACAGCATGAATCACAGGCAGAACAACCAGGGGAGCAAGGAGTTGACAAAGCTCTGGAAAACCCTGTTGAAGAAAAACATGCAAAAAAACAGAGGATTACGTTCCTCTTTTCACGCAAGTCTGGTAATGAACAACATGAATCACTTTATACATGCCATGAAGGAAAAAGAGGTCAAACACAACACGAACGAACTGGTATGTTCTTTTTTTCTTGTTCTTTCTTTTATGTGTTACTTTTTGTTCTTTTATGTGTTACTCTTTGTTCTTTTATGTGTGGCTAATTGTTCTTTTACCATATGTACATGAAGATGAAGGTGATTTACGTTTTGATGATCTGGAGGAACATGATCATCACAGTAATATTTTGAAAGAACAACATGAATCAATTCTTGGAGGCCAACCAGCTGGTATGTTCTCGTAAGTTCTTTTATGAGTTACTTTTTGTTGTTTTATGAGTTACTAATTGTTCTTTTACCATTTGTACATGAAGAATCGATTGCTATTCAGACCAAGAAACAAGAAAAGACAAATAAGAGTAAGCTTATATTCTCTCACTATTAATTTTGTTAATGATTGTTTTCTTTTTTGCATTACAAATGATCTTCTACATTTTCTTTGCAGAACCTGTGAGTTACTTGGATGAAATACCAGACTTCACATTGCTGTCGGACTCTCAAACTGATAATGCTGTTCCAAACTCTCCCATATCAAAACTCCTGACTGAGCTCCCAATATTGAGGCCTCCACCAAATACTTTGAATGAACAAACCAAAGAACCAGAGGAAGCTACCATGCCTACCAGAGACATCAGCTTCATTCAGAATGAATTCATCTGAAAGTATGCTGCACATGCACCTACTGAAAACCTTACGGACCTTGAAATTAGAGCTGTGGAAAAGGCACTTTCAATGAGGTATTATTCCTGCAAATTTACTGAAAACCTTACAGTTTTGTTTGTTCTTTTGTCCATTGGTGTTTGTTCTTTTAGAAAACCTTGTGTGTTCTTTTAGAACTGCGTATTTGTTTTTTCTCAGTTTGTGTTTGTTCTTTTAGAAAACCTTGTGTTTGTTCTTTTAGAAAGCCTTGTTTGTTCTTTTAGAAGTGCGTGTTTGTTCTTTTAGTCCCTTGTATAAATTGCTTGTGATTTATAATCTGCAGTTCAAGTTTGATTCAAATTTCTGATAATTCGGTTCCAACGGACATACTTGCAACATTAATTGGTGAAGGTTACGTTGAAGTACAAATTGTACAAGTGTGGACAACCCTGCTAAACATGAAGGAAAACCAGAGTCCTCACAGTAAAAGGGCTTTCATCACTCCTTTCTTATCAGTAATCCCAAACCACTGCTCTAATTCATTTTTTTTTTTCATGTTATTGTTTGTTCTTTTTTATGGTACTGTTTATTCTTTTTATGCTTCTGTCTGTCCTTTTGCATGTTGGTGCTTTTTCTTCCATATCTCTCTGCTCATTTCCACAAGTTCACTGCCCTGAATATCCTGGATAATGGGACAAAGGAAAAGAAGAAGGAAAAAGTTGTTGTTGACAAGATTAAACTAGCGGGAATTGAAACTTTGAAAAACTGGACTGCAAGCCAGAATTTACGACCACTGGAACAATATGAACTGGTAGAATTTATTTTTTATGTTTATTCCACTTATGTTAGTGTCTATTATTTGATATAATTTTACTTTGATGTAGATTTTCTTTCCTGTCATCCAGCACGAACACTTCTTCATTATAGTGTTTGATATGAAAGCAAGAAAAGTCAGGTCAATTGACAACCTGCAACCAGTTGAAGCAAGATACGGGAAAATAAGAAGTGCACTCGTAAGTCGCTCAATCTCTGGTCAATCTATTTGTTCTTTTATGTGTTGCCTCTTGTTCTTTTATTCTGAAAGATATGTACATATCATTTCTTGTGTTACTGTTTATTCTTTTAGAATTTTTTTTTTTAGCTTTTTTATTCTCTTACATGTTACTCTTTGTTCTTTTGCACGTTCTTGTCTGTACTTTGACCATATGTGCATGTTACTGTTTGTTCTTTTAGTCTTCTTTATTTCTTCTTGTTTATTCTTTTACGTGTTAGTGTTTGTTCTTTTCCATGTTATTTTCTGTACTTTTATGTGTTACTGTTTGTTCTTTTAGAATTCTCTCTTAGTTATTTGTTGTATCACTTGTTGTTTTATATTCTGTTGGTTGTACCTCTTATATCAATGTTTGTTCCTTCTACTATATAACTACTGTATTAAAAACTGTGACTCATTGGATGGTTTCTTTTCTTTTTGTCTCAAATGTTAATATTCAACTCCTACTTTGTCGAAAACAATGTCAAACTCAAGCATCCAGTAACAGTCTTCAAACACTCAAATGTGAAGCTAATTTGGAAGGAAGGCATGCATAAAGCTGGCAGGAAAGATGAATATATATTGAACACAGTTAACTGCGGAATTTTCACATGTAGGCATTTGGAACTTTATGAGGGTAAGCAGTTTCATTCTGACTTGGGACCAAATGACATAATGAAGATTCATCGCATCAAGATTGCAGCGGAACTTCTCCTTTCGGAGCACAACAGCAAAAGGAATATTGTTCTTAGCGCCATAGGACAGTAGAGAAACAAACTCTTAGATCAACTATTATACTTTTGTATAAGGTTTTTGGATCTACACTGGTTGTTTCTATACAGATTGTATATATTATTCTGTGAAGAAAATATGAATATCAAAGAAATTATTATCCTTTTGGCAATGAAGTTTTTGTTCATTCATGTTACCTTCTATGCTACAAGGCACTGTTTGTCTGTTTTTTATGAGTGACTGTTTGAACTTTTGTTCTTTTGTTTTTCTTCATTTCAAAACCACTCTTTGTTCTTTTGGAAAGGAACGTTTGTTCTTTTGTCGTTACGTGTTTGCTCTTTTAGAAGGGTATGTTTGTTCTTTTCACTGTAACTCTTTGTTCTTTTCTCTGTAACTCTATGTTCTTTTGTTCTTTTATGTATGTTCTTTTCAATGTAACTCATTGTTCTTTTATTTTTAACTCTTTGTTCTTTTGTTCTTTTATGTATGTTCTTTTCACTGTAACTCGTTGTTCTTTTATGTTTGTTCTTTTCACTGTAACTCTTTGTTCTTTTCGCTATAACTCTTTGTTCTTTTGTTCTTTTATGTTTGTTCTTTTCACCGTAACTCTTTGTTCTTACATCAGAACAACTGTTCATTCTGATGCAACTCTTTGTTCTTATATGAGAACCTGTTTGTACTTTTACCTGACACTACATATTCATAACACTTGTATAAAAATGTTAGTCCTCTGTAGGGAATCATATAAAATTTCATAGAGGAACAAACAGTTCCCCATGAAAGAATAAATTTCTAACCATAAAATAACAAAGAAATATATGAAACTACTTCTTTGACTTCTTCAACTGCTTTTCAACACAACTCTGAATACGCTTCTTGCTGCGGCCCTTTGTCCTAACAGGCAACGGATTTTGTATTCCAGTCTCATCAACCCCAGACACACAACTGCTGCTAGGACCCATCGCTTGGTTAGAACTCAAACAAACACTCACCTTTATACTCAAATCTGTGACCCATTGTTCACATAAATGCCTTGCCTCCTCAATTTCTTGACATGAAATCACAACATCATATATATCTTTCATCAACTTGTTTCTCCAAAACATGCTAACAAACTTCACATTAGTTCCACCACCCATACTATCAATACGTTTACCAGCTCTAGCATTCTTTGTCCACCTTCTCACAATATACGCAGTAGGAATTGTTGTAACATTTCTCACATTAAAAATTCTGAGGATATGCAAACAAAACCACCCCATCTCCTCAAAATGCTTGCATGAACAATTTACCTTAATTGAATCACTGTTTCTGAAAGACACCATGCAGTAACGTCCTTCAGAATCTTGATTTGCAACTTCATACTCAGAAACACCATCAACCTCACTTAACAACTTGTAATCAGCAAAAGAACCAATCTCAAGCTCATCCTCAAACTCTTTATAGATACGAAATGTATATACCTCAGCAGCATGCATCAAAAGCGAACAACGAAATTTCACACTCAATGACCCTCGGTTACGAAAATCTTCACCAACCTCAGCATCTCTCCATTCTCTAATTCTCTACTCAATCGAATGAAACATTGACAAAAGTGATGTCTGGTTGCTGCAAATCCCATTCAACATGTGATTTGTACTTTCACTTTTCTGGGTTGACAATATACCTATGAAAAGAACAGACATTAATTCATAAAAGAACACCAACTAACGAATGAAAGAACATACACTAATACATAAAAGAACAAGTATTAACTGAAGAAAAATAAACAACAATATATAAAACAACACACATATATAGATGGGAAATTACCCGCTGAAAAAACATCTCTGCAATAAGCAGGGCACTACTTCTCCCGCAGTGCAAATATACTCTCCAGCCAACTATTACCTTCTAAACCAAATGTCTCTATCATATTTGACCACCTTTCAATAAACTCCTGAACAGTAATACAACCATAAAAACACCGGCACAAAGCTCTAGAAAACTCTTTGTTGTTGTTCATTAACCACCCCAAATGTTTTCGTGCATTCTGTGAAATATGCCACAGGCACAACCTATGCTTAGAACCAGGCAAATGTCTCTCAGTAGCAAACATAATGGCAGCATCTTAGTCTGTCATAAAAGTTGATGGCTGAACACCTCCCATACTCTCAAAAAATTGATCAAACAACCACCCAAAAGTCTCCTTCTCCTCGTTGATCAAGAAGTCACAACAAAAAATAACAATCTGCCTGTGATTGTTCTCTCCAACAAAGGGGGCACATATGAGACCATACATATTTGTTCTGTATGTTGTATCAAAAACAACAACATCACCAAAGCACTGATAATCTTCATACATACGTGAATCTCTCCATATAAAATTACCCAAACGACCGTCAACAACTTGATATTGATAGTAAAAATTGCCATCACAAACATATCTTTCTTTAAAACAATCAAGCAATGACTGCGCATCAGCACTCCCAATCTGAATTGACTTTTCACGAGTAAAAAAATTGTATAAATCCCTCTTCGTAAACCCAACAGACTCAATACCTCCACATTCTTGGTACATTATCCTGAATGCATCTATAGCTCGAATACCAATTTGCATGAAAGACATCAACATATTCTTCTTACTATCATCTATATGCCTCGCAGCATGCAAAAAATGAGTCTGATGTTGTGGAACAAATGGATGACTATGCTGCCTATCATGTCTATCACACTTCCAAGTACCACTCATATCAATTTTAAACCTCACAAATGCCCTGCGATTAGAACGAAAACTGGCTCTTTCATGACTCCCATCAATCATAGAACTATGTTTTTCACCAGCACAAGAACAGCAAAACTCCCTTCCACAACAAGAACCATCTACCCGACGACGGAGCCTAGTCTTCCTTACATCAAAACCATGGCTAAGACCATGCTTCCTGTAATACTCATATGCTTCATTCTCACCGCCAAACTCCATACCAGTCATATCAATCCGTTCAAATCCATCATCTTCAGAATAACCTACATGCAGTTCCATTATAAGAGCATATACAACATGCAAAAATAAAAAAGTCTAACACATAAAAGAACATATGCATTTTTAAAAGAACAAACTATGTAGCATAAAAGAACAAGGTCTAAAACACAAAGGTACAAACAGTTTTGTAGAAAGGTACAAATACTAATGAAGAAAAGAACGTAAAAGCCCAAAACATCAGTTCCGTAAAGACAACAGACTGTGAACCATAAAAAAATGAAGGCTAACTCATAAAAAGCAAACGCCCCAGACCAAAAAGCATATATATAAAACCAATATAAAAAACAAAAAAATAACAATGTCTAAAATAGCCAAGAACAAACAGTATTATTAGAAAGAACAAACAGTATTCTTAAAAAGAACAAATACAAATATAAAAAAGAACATGTACCTTCAACATGAATACCACATGAAATCGCCAGAGAATTGGACAATGCACCCAAATCAGATCCCTCAACAGCAGATATCAAAGACCGAACATCTAATCCACAACCTAAATCACCAGAAACTGAGGCAAACATTTAAAAAATATTAAAAAACACAAATAAATATCAAACATGAAAAGGCAATCCAAATAACGTTCGTACCTAAGTTAACAGAGTAAATAACGTCAGACGACAGAGCAGGAGAAACATTCTGATCTAGATCCATTACCAACCACAAGCAAACACCTCCATCAAAACAAGAGTTCCGAAACTTGTCCTTCAACGGCACAGAAAAGAAACTAAGATCGAAATCCACACCGAAGAATGATCGATGCAACCCGAAACTCGCGAGACAAAGTTAGAAGAAGAAACGGATTAGAAGAAGAAGCAGAGCAACTAATACACACCTAAGAACGATCGATGGAACGCGAAAATTGCGAGACAAAGCTAGAGAAGAAACGGAGTAGAAGAAGAAGCAGAGCAACTAACTAACAAGAAACGACCCAAAAAAGAAAAAAACAGAAAAAGAGTAAATAGGTCATAATGGCATGGATGTAAATAAGCCAGCCGACTGTCAAATGGCACGGATGTAAATAAGCCAGGCGCACATGTGCGCCTGGCGCACATGTGCGCCTGGCGCACACAAGAATTGGCCAAGATGCCCCTCCTGTCCTCTCCCATGACGATGTATTTTCTGGACACTGAAATTAATGTGTAGTTTATAATTTTTTATTTTAATCCCTGAAATTAAAATTAAAAAATTATTTTTGAGTTATATACAGTAAAAGTTTAAATAATGATTAAAAAAAAATTTAGGTTTTGTGTATTAAAAGTTTTAATGAAGATTGAAAAAGAAAAAATCATTTTTTAGATTTGTGTAGAGAGAGTTTAAATAATAGTAATACCACAATTTGAATGTTAAAAAGTTTCTAAAAAAGAAAACACTTTATTCTTTTTAGGATAACCAAAAAGGATATACGTTTCATACTTTTTTAGACAAATAAAGTAATTTTTTTTACTCATAATACAACACAAGACATTACAATTATTAGGGAGATAAATGAAGGATAACTAAGGGTATTCATCAACCTGCTCAACCTACAGAACTAAATGAACTAAACCAATCTAATCTAATAAATATACAGGTTTAGGATTGGTTCCTTTTTAAAAAAAAAAAAAAAGCAAAATTGTTTATGATGAAGAGGGCTTAGGTTGGAAATGTAAAAACCAATTAAAACCAAACCAACCCTATTAGTGTGCATGTTATTGCAATTTCCCGAGTCCATCGTAATGTTTTTGGATGAAATAGAACTCACTTCTGTTGGGTAGACAAGTAGAATGCTAACTTGAGTATACCCTATGTTTAGAGCTAAAAGCAAGCAGAGTTGTAGGCTTGATCATGCTCAACTTGAAATATCCATTGAGTTTGGTATTTTATTCATTCTTGATTGAAAAGAATATGAATAATCCATAAATGAGATTTTAACTGATAGAACTCAAGTTGAGATCAAGTTGGTCGCCTAAATTAAGAGAAAAAACTAAAGTTGAGTCGAGTTGAGCCGAGTAATAAGTAAATTGAGCTTTGTTTAAATTTTGTATCAAGCTTAAAACTTTGCTTATACTTGGCTTCATAATAGTTTCAATGAACCACAAATAAGCTCTAAACCAAACCGAATTTAGGCCAAGCTCAAGATGTTAATTTATTTTTCACCCTAACCTATATTTTGATTCTAATGGAACACTTTTGGTCACTGCCTTAATATATGGTAATAACAACAATATCTTTCAAATTATGCCATGTTGCAAGTGTTCAACATATGGAACTCAATTTTATGACTAAGCCATGCCTTATGTCCATCTCTACAAGCTACATCGAGAATGACATCTATTGTTAATAGTATTTTAAATTAGTTTAAGTCTCCATCTTCATATACTTCTTTTTTCATGTTGTGGGATTTTTAAACATAATTCTGTTACCCTAACAGGTGATCCAAGACATCTACTTTAGCAATTATAATCACTGGGTTACAATTGTCTCAGCTAAGGGTACTTATCATATCTTTGTTTTGTCCCTATTTGGAGGTGATATTTGGTTCTAAACTTTAAATTCTAAAAGTGAATAGCTCTACCTATTTTCAGTTCCATCATGTCCGGGTGCTCATTATCATCATTTGTAATTAATCGGCAATACCTTTCATTTTCTCCATTAGTTGCTCTTAGGGGTGTAAGCAAATGACTCTAACCCGAAACTTGATCTAAAAATCGAGTTAGGGTCAGGTCAAAAAGAAGAAAATGTGTACTTTGGGTTAATTCAATATAAAGAAAGAAAAATTGGGTTGGTTTGGGTCCAACCCGAATCAATTCGAATGACCCGAATTCCCTAACCCAGCACATTTATAGGCCACCAACTCCTTCAATTCCTACCTCAACCTATCTCAGCCCAAACCTTAAAAGAACTCCCTAAAGCCTTCACGAATCGCAACTTTACCTTTCACTACCTCAGTCAACTACTCCTAAAAGTTGAGACCTTTCCTCACTCTGTCACCCTATCCTTTCTCCATCCTCCCTTAGCTTGCCTTTATACCACCGGTTGCACTCCCTTGCATCACCCTTGCGCTGTCAACTGGCCTCCCTCACCTCTCCCTCAATCCCTTTACTTTTGCACGAGAGACGCCGATGATGATGATTGGTTCCTTCTGGGTCACCTCCATTCTTGTTAGCCTATACCATCTTCGACCTCGTTTCCTCCATTTTATATATATAATGTTGCAACCTAACCTAAGACATACCATGGGCTGCAAAAAATCATTAGCGAAGATGAATTAGAATCACTAAAAAAGGCAGAGGTGTCAATATGCGTATGTAAAGCTTGGTTGTGTTCGTCACTCAATCAGTGTCAATGTTGTTGCTGGAGGAAGGGGAGCATTGGAGGCAAAATGGCATAGGTGTATGTCAGGTTAAACTAACCCAACCCAACCCTAACATAATTTTTCTGGGTTAGGGCCCTTTAGGGTTGAATGCTTATATCGGGTTGATTTAGGTCAAGATTTGGAGGCTTTGAATGGGTATAATAATTTTGGGTTTCAACCCGAAACTCAAAATTTTCACCCCTAGTTGCTCTTTTTGTTGTTTTTAGGATAAAATACAAAAGCTTTTGGATCACTTAATACTATGAGTAAAGCCTCCACTTCTGCAACTAAAAAGTATTTTTTCCCTCTCGTGTTGTTGCTGCTATCTAGAATGATGAATACTTCATCAAACTATTTTGTTTTATAGATAATAGGAAAAATCAATCATACCAAACTGATTCAAACTTCTTTCTATATGGTTCGGGTTTTAATTGGGTGTTGGGATATGTGAGGCAGTTTGTGCACTAAATTGGGTAACTTGGTCAACTATGCAAGGCAATTCGAATTTTGAGTGAACTTGGTTATACCCGCCCCATGAACACCCTTAGAGACAACCTAATAAAGAGTGAGTTTTTTGCCTCTGGAGAGCCTTGTAACCTAGTCTAAGGGCCAAGGGCAACCTTAGTTTAAGGGCCAAGGGCAACCCTGGTGCACTTCAAGTGCCCAAGATCTATTTTAAAAATAGATGAGTATTGTTTAACAAGGGAGTCTATTTAAGACAAAAACTTTACCTCAGTTGCATGTAATTCTAGGTCCTATGAATGAAATCCACATTCATAGGAAGCTAAAAAAGTTTTAGCAAAAGTAATTGAGTTTCATACAACAAACAATTTGCCATAGAATATGAAAAAAGAAACACAGTTGAATAGTTAAACCATGAAACATCAAGATCGGACCACCAAATGCTATTCATTACTAATGGAAAAAAATTACATTGTAAAGTAGAGAGTTCCATGAGAAAACCAAAATATATATAAGGTTGAAACCAAAACCAACAAAGACCACCTATCACCAATGAAAGAAAACTACATTGGTAAAAAAAAACCAAGAAATAAGATGATAAATACCCAAATATGATTTTAAGCTCATAAATTTTGAGACTCTATCAACCCACAAAATGGAGTATATTACAATTAAACTACAAAAAGAGGTACAGGCACACAGACCAAACTAATAGTCCCAACCACTTGGTAAAGTGGTTAAGAGACATGGGTGGAGGTTCAGAGTTCAAATTTGACCTCCACCAATTCTATAGTGCCATTACATGCTGATTCAAATAAATTTTTTGATAAGACATGCAACACTGACAAAAGAAAAAGAAATCTACAAAAATAAGTAAATTAACTAATCCTTGCATTTTCATTTAAGAAACAACTATAACATAAATAAAATACAAAAATAATGATCCAATTATATCATGTTCTTAAATCACATTCAACAAAAAGATGTGGACAAACACCCACCAATGCCTATGATAGGAAGACCCGCAAAAAATATAGCAAAAGTCAATTTTCACACAAGAGAATCAAATAAGCTATAAATATCTAAATCCACCAACAGAAATAAAGCAAATACAATTACAAACCAAAACATGAAAGCAAACTCCACACAAATGAAACAACAATACAAACAATTGACACATAAACTCCAACTCTCACTTTTTGAATATTGGAAATCACGTTTACCTCCTCACCATAGCAACCATTCCATTGTCGGACATTGAAAACCAGACACCAACCAACAACAAGATAACCCATCCCAATGCAAAAACCTGAAACCCACCAACACCAATGCCACTCTTAAACCACAATTCAACCAATTGACAGAGAAATTCAAAATGCCTACTAGCTGAATGTTGAAAATCAATAACCCACATCCTAACACACCACCCACCCACCACCGGGCACCAACACCACCAAAGAAATCACTGCCATCAAATACATGCGCCACTCGAAATCTCACTATCTTTTGAAGCTACGCACTAAAAGTGCCTGACTGTGACGATGACCTTTAGCTGAATTCCTCATTTCTTTTGATCTCTCTCACGATAAATCCCCTTAGCAACAAAAATATCCCCTAAACCTTAATGGGGGAAATGGCAAAAGGACATTGTTCCCACAACAAGTCATAAAAAAATAGAGATACACATAACAAATGAAACCAATTTTGGCTGAAAAATGCAAATCACCATTTATCAAAGGCCAAGATTGCTATTACACCAACACAGTAGAATGAAGGCCGACATTTAAAGCCAAGACACCACTACACCAGGACACCAAAAGAAACGATGCTCGTTTAGGATTACTATTCATGATCATTAATCTTGCTTGCACCTTGCAATATAGATAAAGAATTTTAACAAAATGGCTCAAAAATCTAAACTCTAGCAACCTTGTATTTAGTTACATTTGGAAAAATGACTTGTGTTTATTATTTGATATTCTTACTTTCATGTGAACTTTCAAGTATTACAATTGGGTGTTTGAAAATTTCAAAAATTTTCAATTCAGTAACTTTAGAAAATAATTTGGTCCATGATCTTCAAAAACATTTACAAATGAGTCCGTAAATTTTATAAAATTTACAAATATATCACTAAAATTTGAAATTTGATATTGTAATCACTTTATTGAAAAGCTTATGCAAAACAACAAATTAATCCAACCAAATATGAGAAAGCTTGTTTATTCTCTGTTACGTGTGGACAAAACATGAGGAAGTTAGAATTTCAATTTTATGGATTCTCATATTTAATGACTTCTAATTTTCAATTTTTCAAAATTTAAATTTTTTTTAAACTAAACATAGCTTTAGGTCCAGGTCATGAAATTAATGTGTACCAATTTCTGTGTGGAAAATTACAAAAACCCCTTTGAGGTTTGGTTAAATCTATAATTTTGTATCCATTTCAAATACCTGCATTTACCCCTGCCAAGTTGACACTGTTATTCACCATTACGGCAAGAATGAGAAAAATGTCAGACTCTGCTCTCCTAACCTTCATACTTACAAACTTTACCCCCAGCTACATAAACTCATTCAATTCAGGCCCTATACCATTCACCTCTTCTGTTCATCCTCTTCTCCCTCATTGTACCGCCATCACTGGGAAACCAGAGAAAAAAACAAGAAAAAACCCCTTTCACATCCCCTCCTATTCACCTCCTTCATTCTTCCTCTTTTCCTCCCCCGCACCGCTGCTACTGGGAAACCAGAGAGAAAAAAACTTGGAGGCATCTTTGGCTTCAATGATAAACTCCAAAGCCACCACCAATAACGTTACATTCTAGTACCCTACATCTTATCGTTGATCCTCAGAACTGTACCCCCATGGCCTCTGAACATGTTGGAATCTTTGACGATGACTTCACCAACGTCTGAGAAACCATTCCCCCCCTTCTCTTCTTGATCCTCCACCTTTACCTCGACAACCTCCCACTGCTGCAAATCGATCTCTTTGATCTCCTCCGCACCAATGATCTCCACATCCCGCATGGTGACAGCGGCAAGATTTTATATTCATAATTTTGAGGGCGGTGATGATTTCGTTGGCGGCAATTAACTTAAGTCCTAGATTTTTCTCGATTTCATCCCACTGTCATCATTTAAGTACAGCAACTTGCACTGCGTTGCGAAACGACAGCCGATTGAATGGGGGAGGGGGGAGGAGAAGAAGTTGGAGTGATCTGTGGCCAATCTTCAATTGCAAAATCAAATGAAACAGAGTGGACTGATGACCCAAGGGCTTTGTTGAAGTCGCAAATGATAAATTTGAGGTTGGCGAAGGAAAGGATGATGGCGCTGGTGCATGCAATGACAATGAAATCAAGTAGGTCACCAACACCCAATTAATCCACGGACACAACTTGCCACCAACATCCAAAATTCTTTCATCCATCATAAGCAAAAGGGCCAATGATGCCTTTTCTGGCATCACACCTGTAGATTGGGGAACAAGAAATTCCAGATTGGTTTGATTTTCTTTTATTTTTTTTTTCAGATTAATTGGTTTGATTTGAAAGAGTTTAGTAATTGGGGGACAAAATTTTTAAGCAAGAAAGGTAGGAGAGCAAAGTCACATATTTTCTCTTTTTTATGGTAAAGGTGTCGGTGAATAACGATGTTGACTTTGTAGGGGGTAAATGTAGGTGTTTAAAAAAATAAGAACAAAACGGTAGGTTTGACTAAACCTCAAGGGTTTTTGAAATTTTCCTTTTTCTGTGTCAGTTATAAATGCGACTTAGTAATATACTCATAGCATGAGGGCGAAGTTGTTGAGTAAAAATGTTTAAGGGTTAATTGGATAGTTAATAGGTCGATTAGTTCATTTTAATCGAATTGTGATCCAGTGCTCGCGTCTGCTAGCTGCTCCCCCCGTCTTAAACATTCCTGTTACACAGCGAGCAGCGAGTCTTCCTGCTCGTAAAATCATCAGAGCACCAGAACACATCTTCCCTTGGATCTTCGAATTCGAAGAAGTTCGATCTCGATTAGATTCGCCTGCTCTTCTGCTATAATCTGCGAAAATGGTGAGTTAATCGCAGCAATTTGTTCGACTTTCGTGTTTGATCTGATTTGAACTGCTTCATTTTGTCTTTCGACGAACATTCGGCATTTGATTTGCAGATTTTTTCTTGAGTTTGCTTCGTGGCTGTTTTCAAATTTATTCTAGTTGAACTAAGTCTGCGAGTTGAATTTAGTTGGAGATCTGGTTGGGTTAATATTTGTTGGTTTCATTTAAATGGTTATGCATCAAGATCTGGTGTTTGATCTGATACTGATAGCTTTTTCTTTTCTTTGTTTTGTCAGCCTCTTCGATTGGAAATCAAGGTACTTTTATTCACTATTGTTCAAACTTCATATGCATGTTCAATATACTTTTAAGGAGTTTTTCGAATTGTCTTGCTGATGAAATTTCTTTAATGTTTGAATCAGAGGAAATTAGCACAGCGATCTGAAAGAGTTAAGTCTGTGGATCTCCATCCTACAGAGCCATGGTAATTCTATTCATATTTGGGCATCTTGTTGAGTTTCTCCTTTAGACTAGTTTCCTTTCTAAGACAATGCTGCTCTACTTAGATGGAATGCTCATCGTAAATGCCATTAGTGATGAATTGGAATTGTTGCTGCAGGATCCTGACAAGCTTGTACTCAGGAACCGTTTGCATCTGGAACTATCAGTCGCAGGTATGGGAATTTTCTATGTTAGCAATCAGTTGCAATAGTCATAAATATTCAGCAGAACGATGACTGTTTATGTAACTGAAACATCAATCTCGAATGTCCATAAAAAAATCCTAATTTTAGGAAGTAGGAAAGGAATTTTTGATGGTGATGGCAATTGTCGAGCATTAAAAGGATTTCTACCTTTTAGTGTTGAAAGAGTGGTGGCAATGTGTTGTACGATAAACTTTGGTGAAGTTCATGGTTGCATTGATACCTTGAGAGAGTTGAATGAGTAGCAGCTGTTTTTTCTACATTATAGTTTGTTGAAGTCCACTGCTGCACGGACTTGGGATTTTATGGGCAAGTACACATGCTATCATGACAGAATTTGGGCCTTAAAATAAGGGTCTGACACTTTACACTTATCAAGATGCTTCCAAGGAGAATGTCCTAGAACAAGAAGGTTTCGTAGCGGATGAATTGGTAGAGAGAGTTGATACAGTTGAAAATTTTCCCCCTTTTGACAAGTTATTTGGATGGATCGTTGAACTTTATCATTGCTTTATTTTCCTTGTCATGGATGGTAGAAAATGGAAATTGTTATGAGAAGGATTATCTTGAAGCCAAGGTAAAAGCAAGAAAAGAGGGGGATAGATCACCGTGCCAGAGGTGGTGTGCCCTGTCTCTTTACTGCCTTAAGGTTTTGGAGTGGAGAAAGATAAAGCAAATGATGAAAGGAACACCTTTTTGTTTGTTCAGGCTCTCATGTTCAAATAGGAATAAACAGGTTGATTTTGTGGTACAATTGGAAGACTCAAATATAAACTTTGGACCTGCTTCAATTTTTTACGTAGATAAGCAAGTCAGCTGAAGATTTTTACACGTAATTATGCTGACATGCACAATGTCATCATTTGATCCTGTTCTATAATACTAATAAGCTGTTTGAGGATGTCTACTTTATCTTCTTTTGAACTTGTTAAGGTTGTTATGTAAATGTTAGAATTTCTTGTCAATCTTCAATTATCTCCATACCTTTGATTTAGTTCTGTTTAATTTCTTTCAGACAATGGCCAAATCTTTTGAAGTGACTGAGTTACCAGGTATTTGTTGAGCTTTTATTTCTTCTTCTATGAGTCATGGTTCCTTTTCTATTGTACGGGTAGCAGTAATGGTTTTCTGAAGGTTCTTTTTCATTTTTTTTTGCAGTCAGGTCTGCAAAATTTATTGCCAGAAAACAATGGGTTGTGGCGGGTGCAGATGATATGTTTATCCGTGTTTACAACTATAATACAATGGATAAGATCAAAGTACTTGAGGCGCACACCGATTACATTAGATGTGTGGCTGTCCACCCAACGCTCCCATATGTTTTGTCATCTTCTGATGATATGCTCATAAAACTCTGGGATTGGGATAAGGGATGGGTGTGTACACAAATATTTGAAGGGCATTCACATTATGTGATGCAGGTGACCTTTAACCCTAAAGATACAAATACTTTCGCAAGTGCGTCTCTTGACCGCACCATAAAGGTATGTGAAAGCCTTCTTTCTTGACTTATGTATTCTGCTTGATTTCATTAGGTGCAAATCTGGTGATGCTCTTTTCCTGTCATGTATTTAGATTTGGAATCTTGGGTCCCCAGACCCAAATTTTACTTTGGATGCCCACCAGAAAGGGGTTAATTGTGTAGATTACTTTGCTGGTGGTGATAAGCCTTATCTCATCACGGGTTCTGATGATCATACTGCCAAGGTTTGTAACCATATCTAATTCCTTCAAAAAGTATATTTCCTCTTATCGTCTTTTTTGGGAAATCTTCTGTCAGACTTGTTCACAAATGGTTTTTTGTGCAAGCAGGTGTGGGATTATCAAACCAAAAGCTGTGTTCAGACGCTTGATGGCCACACACACAATGTCTCAGCGGTTTGTTTTCATCCTGAACTTCCTATCATAATCACAGGTTCCGAGGATGGCACAGTTCGTATCTGGCATTCTACTACTTACAGGTAATTTTATGCTGCAAAGATGTTCTCTTTGAGGTTTTTTGCTCCTGAATGTAACACAAGTTCCAACTACAAAAATAAAATGATTTTTCAGACTGCTTTAATTGTTCTCTTAGTCAAGCAAATGAATTAATTTTTCTGTAGAAGAAACATTTAGAGCTTTGAATTCTAGCTTATTTTCCTCATGTTCTCTCCATGTTCTTTTTTTGTTCACCAGTTTATATGATCTGTTTGCTAATAAATACTTTCTCTTTTGGGTTGCTATTGCCTTATTGTACTCTGTTGCATTGACAAGTTTGATTTTTGTAGCTATGAACAATATATCACTTCACTGGGAAAAAAGAAAGAGGAAAAAACGAATATGTCACAAACATTTAAATTTCCAAAATTTCTGATTTCTGAATCTATTGCAATTACTTTCAGGCTGGAAAATACTTTGAATTATGGTCTTGAAAGAGTTTGGGCCATTGGATATATTAAAGGTTCACGGAGGTAAGCAATTTTTTATCTTAAATTTCTGATGATTTTATTATTATTTCCCATTTTCAAGAGTCTCTGGATTTAGCTAGTTGTTGGAATAGGATTAAATATTTTACCTTTTGGGTGAACCGTGAACTTTATGTGTGGTGGTGTTAGGGAAGTTGCGACTTCTGTTTTTTGACTACAAATTGCATAGCTGCACCTATAATCTTAGGCTGGTTTCCTTTTTTCAGCAATTTTACTTCAAACTATCCATTAGAATGCCATTTTTGGTTTCACAACTTTTGTTCTTGAGTTGTTTGTTGGATGTTCAACAAGCTTTTCTAAACACCTGTATCTTCTATTTAGTTGGATTTGGTTAAGAATCTTCATTATTTTTCAACAGGATTGTGATTGGGTATGATGAAGGGACTATTATGGTAAAAGTTGGTCGTGAAGTGCCTGTGGCTAGTATGGATAACAGCGGAAAGATCATATGGGCCAAGCATAATGAAATTCAAACGGTGAATATAAAGAGTGTGGGAGCAGACTTTGAGGTTGTCTCTTTACTAACTTATGTGAGTTTGTATTTCAATTGTGTTAGCTTAAGATCAAGATGACATGAAGTATTCCTTTGTTTCATAGGTCACTGATGGAGAAAGATTACCTTTGTCAGTTAAAGAGCTGGGTACCTGTGATCTTTATCCCCAAGTGAGTTTGATGATTCTTTGTTGAAAAACCTGCATATGCTATGAATGTACAAAAGTTACCTATACATCATGAGGATTATAAGTTATTCGCCAGCTGTTTTCCCACTGATTTTAGCCAAGTTCCTTGGATACGGTGATTATTCAATTTCTTTTTGCTAACCACAAGCAATATGTTCTTATTTATATGTTAATGAGACAGTTTAGCGCCAGCTGTTCTGACTTGTATTCCAAGTTATTGTTAATAATGTAACCTATAATGTTGTGTTTTTGACAGATTCTTTATTTTTATGTTCTGCAGTTGTAGTGAATCCTCAAATCTAGATCCTTCACTCCCATTTTAGAAGATTGTGACCAAATCACCTGGAATTACTAACAAACTTGGCACATAATTCTATAATTACTTTGCAGCAACCTTGGGCTCCTTTTCCCAACGAAAGCCATTATTCTAGAGAAATATTAAAGATTTCTTTTTCTTTTTGATTGGCCAAAAAAAAGAGATGTATTGAAATAAAGCAAAAGTACAACACAACTCTAAGAAAGAGTTACAAAAAGAAAAAATAAACCAAAAGATAAGAAGAAACAAGAACAGTAAGCTCAATTGCAACAATATTGCTTGAGATATGTGGATTTTTCTCCCTTTAAACTCTGTACTTCTTATTACTTCTGCTAACTTGTGCCGGTTACAATTTCCTATTTTCAGAACTTAAAGCATAACCCCAATGGTCGATTTGTTGTAGTCTGTGGAGATGGAGAGTACATAATATATACTGCTTTGGCCTGGAGAAATAGGTCATTCGGATCTGCATTAGAATTTGTCTGGTCGTCTGATGGTGAATATGCTGTCAGAGAAAGTTCATCAAAGATCAAGATATTCAGTAAAAATTTCCAGGTTTGAATTCTTTCTTGATCAAGTGGTGGTGTTCCATTTTTCTCTGATTTTTACTCATGGATATATGGGGTGAAACTGAAAACAAGACTTCTGCCACAGCGCTCAAATTTGTATAACATCTTCTAAGTGGTGCATTGGTGTGTAGAGTGGCTATTGATGGAACTGATAATGAAATATTTTTAGGAGAAGCGCAGTGTCCGACCAACGTTCTCTGCTGAGCACATATACGGGGGCACCTTATTGGCAATGTGCTCAAATGATTTTATCTGCTTTTATGACTGGGCTGAATGCAGGTTAATTCGTAGGATTGATGTTATGGTGAAGGTAAATTGGACTAGCTACAATTGTCCATTCTGTTCTTGTTTTTAATTACTTTTCTTACAAATCCTGTTCTGTTTTCTTTTTGAAACATCAGAATCTTTACTGGGCTGATAGTGGTGACTTAGTGGCCATTGCTTCTGACACATCATTCTACATCCTGAAGTACAACGTGAGTCCTTATATTTAATCCTTTCGGAAGTGCAAGTTTCCACTTACAATAATTTCCTTGGTAAGGTGCATCTCTTTTGCTCATCATGTATACTTGTTCTAAAAGTTAATATTATTTTTGTTGCAGCGTGAGGTAGTTCAAACTTTCTTGGATAGTGGAAGACCAGTAGATGAACAAGGAGTGGAGGATGCATTTGAGCTTCTTCATGAAACCAATGAGCGTGTCAGAACTGGTTTATGGGTTGGGGACTGTTTCATTTACAACAACTCTGCATGGAGGCTGAACTATTGTGTTGGTGGAGAGGTATGTTGGGTATTTGTTCTTGCTCGAAACATAAAGTATTTAAGCATGTAAAGTTTTGAATTTCAAGTTCTGTCGTGCTGACATAAGAGTTTTAGGTGACCACAATGTATCATTTGGATCGCCCTATGTACTTGTTGGGGTACCTTGCTAGTCAAAGCAGGGTTTATTTGATAGACAAAGAGTTCAAGTAAGTTTGGTGGCTATTTATTTTGAATTTCTAATATTTTCCTTCTAGTCTTATATCAATTTTTGTAATGACTAATCCCTTGGCCTTTTGCTCCTGATGCAGTGTCATGGGATACACATTACTCCTTGGCTTAATTGAGTACAAGACTCTGGTTATGAGGGGTGACTTGGAAAGGGCCAATGAGATTTTGCCTTCAATTCCTAAAGAGCACCATAATAGGTATATGTCTGGTTAACTTGTTCTGTAAAAAAATTTCTGTTCTTTTCTGATAACCATATGCTTACAAGCTTATAGCACATGTCAAATTTTAATATCATTTAGTTGGTTGTTGCATGGTTGTTGGGTTATGTGGCTGAATGCAAGTGCGAATTTTTCCCCAAGTTTTGAAGACATTAGTTTTGAAATATATTTTCATTCCTTTCCTATCTCGGATTCCTGTAACCAATCTCACCTAGTTTGCGATAGGCTTTTGGTGTATTAATCATCAGACCTTTGCTTCACTTCTTGTTTTTGGTACCAACCTGGTTTGTTTGATCAACCTTTTTGTTGATATATCAATCTGTGAGTCAAGTTTCTTTGTTGATAGATTTTATGGTTATTTTGCATGCCCTGGTTTCTTAAGTTGACTCTATCCATGCATTGAAGAGAAAAACCAATGCTCACTAATAGGTTCTTTGCTTTAAAGAAAATATAGTTTTGCTCCTCTATCTCTATTCATGCAAGACTTTTGCTGTCTATTTCCTCCCTTGGTTGAGCTATTGACTTTGGTTATTCAGTGATCACTAGTTTTTTTATGTTCTAAAATTGCTAGTGTGGCTCATTTCTTGGAATCACGAGGCATGATAGAGGATGCTTTGGAAGTTGCTACTGACCCTGACTATAGATTTGAGCTAGCCATACAGTTAGGGAAATTACAAATTGCCAAGGTGAGTCATATTTTTGGATTGGTTGTGGTGCTTGTCTGGTTGTGTCTTTTCTGTCTGATCATATTTACCCTGGATGTGTACATTTTATGCAGGAAATAGCAACAGAGCTTCAGAGTGAGTCCAAATGGAAGCAATTGGGAGAATTGGCCATGTCAATAGGGCAGGTGAGACTTTATTTCAACTAAATGATTGTCACTTATTTAATGTTTATTCATCATTGTACTCAACTATTCTATTCTTGCATTAAATTCTTGGTTTTCATCTCATCTTTAAAAATTGAATGATGAAACTGGGAATTAAATCTTCAGAGGCTGTATAGATGAGAACATTTTCAGTTTTCTTTCTACAAAGCTCACATTGAATGTGATACTGGAAAATAATTTAAGCGTCACATTTTTAATGTTTGAAACATGTGTTGTCCATTTTTTGGAAAACTAAAAGGACTTGAAAAGGCTTTAAATGCTGAATTATGCAAATCATCTGGCATATTGTTTGTATATCGGGTATTCTAACCATGAGAGATGCAGAATATGGAATAACTTTATTAAATAACAAAATGGCCCTTAGTTGGTTGGTGGCTTATTATTATTATTATTATTATTACAACATGCATTTGTTTTCTTGTGTCAAACCTGTACTTCAGTCACCATTTGTTTCCTTCCACTTTGTGGATAACTTCATGTCAGCTTTGAACTTGTTTTAACTTCTCTTGATATGAAGCTTTCATGCTCTCATTAAATGCTTGTGAATCTCATGCTCTTGCAGCTGGAAATGGCTGAGGAGTGCATGAAGCATGCATTGGACTTGAGTGGTTTACTACTGCTTTATTCTTCATTGGGTGATGCAGAGGGAATATCAAATCTTGCCACTCTTTCCAAAGAGCAAGGAAAAAATAATGTCGCATTCCTTTGTTTATTCATGTTGGGGAAATTGGAAGAGTGCCTTCAGCTTTTGGTAGAAAGGTGAATCCTTCTTCATTTTTAGTTTGCCAACTAAGATAATATACTTGCCGGTGTTATAGTTGGTTATGAATTTATGAAGCATTCTTGCTGCAGCAATCGGATACCTGAAGCTGCTCTGATGGCGCGATCTTATCTTCCAAGCAAGGTGTCAGAGATTGTAGCTATTTGGAGAAAGGACCTAAGCAAGGTTACTTGTCATTTCTTGTTTCAAAGCTTCTTTCTGTTTATGCTTTGACAAACTGGTTAAATAGCGTGCTCCTTAAAATGCTTCCTATAGATATTGTCATAACAAGATTTGGTATGGCAATTTAGTTCAAGGTTCGATGTCTGAAACCACTGAAATTCTGATCCATTTGTTTGGGTAGTTGATGCAGAAAGGCTTTGGCCTCAACAGAGTGGGCCACCTCTGGTATAATGGATAACAGAGTATGATTCTGACTTATATGCCGATTCCATCCATGCCAAAATAATTGGAACTACCTGACAGACTAAGCATGGCAGGGTGAAAGAAGAAATATATAAAAAGAATATCCTAGGTTGTTCCTCTAATTGAGAGTGTTACAGGCCATAGATCAATGCCTCGTTGATGCTTCTCCAAGTGTGTCTGTGCCTCTGTTTAATTTTTATTGTCAGCATTCTGAAGCTGACATCTTATTTTCCCCTAAACCCTTGTACACATTTATTTTGTCTGAAGAAAACACTTACTAAGTTATTATTTTTGTTTAAAAAAGTTCTTTCTGAGATTTTTCTAAAATAGCTTTTGTTAAAAAAAGGTGGAAGTGCTCCTGTTACAAATAGAATCTTGGATGAAAAAAGGAAAAGAAGAAAAGTAATTGTATTTTCTTTATAAGTCATGCTGAATATGCTTAAGTTTTCTCTCCTTGAAAGTTTTTAAATTCAGGAACTGTAGAAAGCAACCTTATGCATTTTCTTTTGCTATTATTGTTGGTGCCAACTGTTTTCAAATATTTTACCCTGCCACCATGCCCTTTTCATGCTTACCTTTTAACTTGGGGATAAAATTTTCTGCATTTCACTTTTTTTCATTTTTATGATTTTTTTTTCATTCTATTTTCTAGATGTAGGATTTGTCGTTGAGTCATTGCTAATATTTTATCTGATTTGGGAACTTTTATTTGTTTATTTTTAGTATTTATCTTACTTCAGTCAATTTGCAGGTCAATCCTAAGGCTGCTGAATCTTTGGCTGATCCTGAAGAGTATCCCAACATGTTTGCTGATTGGCAAGTTGCCCTTTCTGTTGAATCTAAGGTTTCTGAGACAAGGTATTTATTTTATAGTCCTCTCTCTTGCTTATGTTTCTTGCATGTATATATGTCTACTTTTACTTCACCCTGTGTGTATCTCCAGTTCTTTATGGTTGAGAATTTCAAAAATAGATCTTTATTGCTTCCTCTGTGTCAAAAATAATGTAAGTTTTGGCTTTTATTAAGTTTGACACAGTAAATTTGTGTGCAAATGATGCATAAGCCCATACATTTTTAATGAAAATGATAGATAAAATCATGTAGATTCAATACATTATTTTTAAAAATATCTTTTGACAAAATTAATATTAGGAAATTCAAGCTAACATAAGATAAAAAAGTTGAAATTTGACAAACTTTTCAGGATGGAGGGAATGCTTGTCTCTGATTTATTCCAAGCTTCAAATATTAGAGATTCATCCTCAATTTCTTTTTGGGTACATATGAGAGACCATGTGGGGAAGGGGGATTTAAATGTGGACATAGTATGACTTCAAATCTTTGACCATTGGGCTATTGCTTAAGTCGATGTGCGGCGTTTCTTTTCTTGTTATGAGGTGGATGATGAAGCCATGGTAAACCATGCACTGAGAATTTCTTGCAAACTGCATTATTCCTATGTTTTTTCAGCTGCCTCTTTTCTTATTCATTTTACTGTAGAACATCTGTTAAAATCAACTCTCTTGCAGGGGCCTTTTTTCACCTGCAGGAGACTATGTTAACCATGCGGATCAATCCCACATGACGCTTGTGGAGGCTTTCAGAAACATGCACATGGAGTATGAAGAACCTCTGGAAAATGGAGAGCTTGAAGACGAGGTCTGCTCTGCTTCATAAACATTTCTTAAATGAGTAGCCTGTGAAGACATATATTAATAACTTGTTTCAATATTTCTGTTGTTTGGGAGTTTGCAGGATGAGACTGCAGAGCAGAATGGCTATGATCAAGCTACGAAGGAGCATGCTGGTGAAGAGAGCCAGGAGGAGGGTGTTGTTGTTGATGCTGATTCCAATGATGGTGCTGTGCTTGTTAATGGTAACGAGGCTGAAGAAGAGTGGGGTACGAATAATGAAGGAATCCCGTCAGCCTAAAAGCATTTGGTTGGGGCAGTGTGAAAAGTCAAATTTTGTCTCTGGTGATTAGTTGTTTCTAACGAGCCATCTCTAACTTGATCTCTCTGTGTTTCTTTGCCTTATTGGCCTTGTTCAACTGGAATTCTAACCTGTCTTATAATCATTAGTCGTGATTGTTGCACTCATTGGTTATCCTCAAGAACCTGCAATTCTCGTAATTAGTTATCTTGTGGAAAAGGAATTAGAAAATCCTCCATGTTTCATCATATTCACTTAGGAATAGTTGTCTCAGTCTGTATTTGATTTGTTATTTGAGTGATTTGTAAATCTAGCATCTGTTACATCTCAGCTGCCCATTGAATTGATAGTTATTTGACTTGCAAGCACAGGCAAGATACAGTTTTCTCATTGTTCATGATTGTTTCTAGCTTTTGTTTCCGTTTCCATAGTTAAGAAATGCAAGTTCGTGCACAACTTTCCTTTTTTCTTTTTTCTTTTTCTTTTTGATGAAATGACTGTCCTGAGTTGGTTGTTAATGTAGATTCACTTTTGTTTTTGATGTTGTTCTTGCTTGTTGAATAACAAGAGCTCACTTGTTTATGTTGGCAGTGCTTACTCCTGATCAGTAGATTGCACTCGAGCATTATTCAGACTTTATGTTAGGTAACAAAACTCTACACATAAACTGGAAAAAGTGACTTGATTCCATCTAGAAATAAGTCTTGAGCATTATTCAATCTTTATATTCTTTCCCTCGGGCAACATATTTTCGATACCTCTGGTTGTGGTGTTGCATGCCTCTTGTTATTGTTTCTTAGTGTTAGGTTCAATTAAAACAGTTCTGTATACTTGTAAACCACTATTTATATCTTCTGGAATGCCGTAAAATAAGTTCATTCAATTATTTTCGCATTTACTCTACTTTCTTTTGTCCTTTTGGTGGATTTTTACTCTTGATTTGTTTGTCAGGTAGTTTGGAATCCTGGAAGATGTGATTATATATTTCTGTACAACAGAATTTTGGTATGGAGCTCATACAAACTACACAAAAGTTGTATTAGAAGTAGTGTTAGCTATAGGGTTGAGTTGTATTAGATTCTGAGGGCTGGTTGTACTTTGATTTCGCTTTTAAGCTATTGTGAATGTAGAGAAAAAGGATAAACTTTTAGAAACAGTTAACGAGTGTGTGATTCATGTTCCCTGAGGTTCTCTGTTCTCTTTTAGCTTTCTGGTTTGGTCGTTAGTCCAGCCGTTATGTTCTGTTTCTAAGACGCTGAAAACAAGGGCGTCTCTATCCATGTAAATGCTTAACCTGAGACACATTTAGAAATGCTTGTGACCCCGTTTGGGAACAGGTTTTATTATTGTGTTAAGTTGTGAATGAATTATATATGGGGGAGTTCAACTTTTGAAAATGATGAAGCTAAAGATTACCCTTAAAAAACTCGCTAAACTTCAACACTAATTGTAAATTGTTGTTTCAAACGGTCTGTGTTTCATAGTTTCCGGATTGGAAGCTTATTTGGTTCCTTTTAAATGTGTTACCATCGAGTCAACGGCGGATCAAACTTTTTGCCTCGTGAGCTTCTTACCTGATCTTTCCTCTGCAGGTTTACTAGCACTGCAAACCTTGTGATCCCATAGAAATGTTAAGTTGCAAAAAAATTGCTCGTCTATTCTTGATTTGTTGGGTGCTTGTGCTTAGTGATGGCTAGTTTTAAGCCGATATCATAAGTTAAGGTTAAAGTTCACTTTCGGTTACCAAAGTTTGAAAGAAATTGTAGTCCAGTACTTGGTGGCAGTTGAACGACGCTCCGGAATCCATCCAGGTTTTAAGAAACATGCAAAGCTCTCTTCCTTTATAAATTCTCACATAAAAATGTTTCCGAGTGAAAAATAAATCAGTGACCTGATAGAAAGTCATTAGAAATGTGAAAGTACGAAGGCCAAATTGAGAATTGTACTTTTTTTTTTTTCTATAACTCTAACTATACATATTTATAATTATCTTTTTATTTCATTTTTGTTTCATTGACCATTGGCTAAGGTCCTAATGCGGCCTTAGACGTTTCAACTAAAGTTTCCTTCTTGCCTAGGCCTGATCAGTAAACCATCAGTAAACCCTGCAAAGCACAATATGATATTTTGTTAAGCATTTCTCTTCATAAAATAAGCCGTTAACATCTTTGAAACTTGTAGTAACCGCCGACTAGAAAAAGAAAGATTGACTGGATTTTGGAACGGAGTTCTTTTTTTAACCTATTGCTTTTGTCCCATAATAGATGAAATGTTTTTTTGGGCATGGAGACTAATACTAATGTGTTTGTGTAGTAAAAATTTAAATAATGAATGAAAAAAAAATTCTCTTTTATGTTTTGTGCATTGAGAGTTTAAATAAAGATTAAAAAAAAATTATTTATTGAATTTTGTGTAGTAGGAGTTTAAATGAGGATAGTAAGATAAATTAGAAGTTGAAAACTTTCTAAAATGGGAAACTTTTAATTCTTTTTGGGACATCAAAAAAAGAATACGTTTCATTCTTTTTAAGATGAAGGAAGTAATATTTACTCTACTCATCTAAATAAAAATATTTGCCATTTTTTCATTGGTATAAATGCTCTATTCATCTCACATTTTTTTACAACATTTACTATTTTGGATTATTCAAAATTTTTATAATATTTTATTGTTTAGTAAACTACTGTATTATATTACCTTAGAAAAATTACAAAAAACAACCTAAGGTTTGGCAAAACCTCAAAATTTATCCTCACGGTTTCAAAATTCTACACCCACACCCTTAAAAAGGTTAACATATCCACACTTACCCTTCCAACGTTAACTCCGTTAATGACCTGTTAAAACAAAAAATGAAAAGCTCGCTTTATCCCTGGCCTTATTATTTTGATAATTTTGCCCCCAAATTTCTGCATCTAACTTTGCCCACCTGACACAAGAATCTGGGTCGAACAGCCAAATCTCCGTCATTGAATCTCGCTTCGAAAGTTGTTGCTCCAACTCCAACGAGGTTTATTGCGGCAACAGAGGGAACCTCTGACTGTGATTCCAATAAAAGCACCCTATGATCGGGGTGGCCTTGTCGACCTAAAATTTGCGATTCCTTGTTGATTTGTTCTGCGATTCCGTTTTGAGATTCTGTTCGAGGTCGATGCCCTCTTCGGCCAAGTGTCGGTTTCTCCAATAGCAGGACACGCAATCGACGGCAAGGGCGATTTGTCGCTCATCGGACGAAGTTCATTGGGGCGGCCTGGGCGATTCGATGGCTCGTTGAACGACATAGCCGAACCAGCTGAACGTCTAGAGCTCTCCCCACATTTCCTCCTCATTCCCTCTTCCTCCGACGCCGGATTCGCCTCATTAGAGACAATCAGTGACTCTGCCATTGAAACGAATGTGAGAGAGGAAGGGAGATGGATAAAAAAAAGGTAAATTTTATGGTTCTTATATTGTAGATTTATGTCTAATTAGACATATTAATATAATTTTAATTTTTTATAAATAACTCATAATTCAGTAAATAAATTAATTAATTTATCTTTGGATCAAAACTCATCCTCACTCTTGAAAACTCACATCTACCGCTGTCGTTGTCTCCTCATCTGATGAACCGTCATCGTCTTCAGATCTTATAGTCATCATCCGGCTCCAGATTTCGTAGCTGCTCGGCTTCGGATCTCGTTATCATTCGCTGGATCTTGTCGATTACCTTCCAGATCTTGCTTTTGATCGTTTCCCGGATCTCTTCGTCACTCGCTGGATTTCGTTGTCACCCATTGGATCTCGTCGATCACCTGTCAGATCTCGTCATCACCTGTCGGATCTTGCTTTTGATCGTTTCCCAGATCTCGTCGTCACCCGCCGGATTTTGTCGATCACCTGCCGGATCTTGATTTTGATTGTTTCCTCCAAGTGCGTCCTTGTTGCTTTTGGACAACAAAAGTATTTGCAATAAAATGTAAATGTGTCTAATATAGTATGTGAAAGAATCTACAAAGTAATATAAAATAAATTATTATAATGTTAAATTAAAAGTGTCTAAAGCTATAAAAATAAGTGTCTGATTGAATATTGTAAAATGTCTAAATAAACATGTAAAAGTGTCTGAACAAAAAATGACAGAATTAACTTGTGAACAATTTATTATATTTAAAATATAATAAAAAAAGTTTCTGAATCAAAAAGTAAATTTGTCTAATTGAATATTGAAAAATGTCTAAAGAAATATATAAAAGTGTCTGACTAAATAACTTCTGAAAAATTTGTTACATTTAGAAAATAAATGTCTGAAATAATTAAAATAAGTGTTTGACTAAATATATAAAAGTGTTCAAATCAATATGTAAAAATGTCTAAATATTTAAAGAAATGTTCAAATAAAGGTATATGATTAAAAATTAAAAATTTCTGAACTAATAAGAAAAAATATCTAATTAAACATTAAAAAATGTCTAAATAAGTATGTAAAACTTGTTGACTAAATATATGAAAGTGTTCAAATAATAATATAAAAGTGCCTAAATATTTAAAAAGTGTTTACATAAAGACATATGATTCGACAAATAAAGAAGTGTCTAAATAAAAAATTAAAAATGTCTAAAGTGCCATATAAAAGTGTATAAACAAATAACTAAGAAAAAAAATTATTTTTCTTTTAAAACACAAATCACTCCAAGTACGTTCCGCGTTCATCTCTTCTCCCTTCTTGTCCCTTCACAGTTGCTGCCACTATTCCTTTGTGTTCCGCGTTGTTGCTCGGTGTTCCACCTTGCCTTCTCAGCCTCGCCTCGCCTCACCTCACTGTTAGTCTCGTCGTCATCAGGCGGCCACGCTTGGATCTTTTTGTCTCGCCTTGAATCGCACCATCGTTCCTCTGTGTTTTATGTCGTTGCTTGACCACCCGTCACTCGCGCGGCTTGCTCGATGTTCCACTCCCGTTCCCCTTGCCCATCTACCTTAACGGCCTCGCCTTGCCTCGCCGTTAGTCTTGTTGCATCTCGCCACCACGCCTGAATATTTTTGTCTCACCTTAAATCGCCCCGCTTCGCCTCGAATTGCGCTACCTTGCCTCAGATGGCCACCTCTCCGCTTGATGATCGTTGTCTCAGATGACAGAGATGAGCCGCATCATCACCGTTGTCTGGACCACCACATCGTCATCGTCATTTGGACGACTGCACCATTAGTAGAGGAGGAGGAGGTGGTGGTGGCGACGACATCATCATTTGTGGCACCTTTGCTCCATTTGCTCTGGGAATTTAAGGTCTAGAGTGTTTATTGTTAGAAATTTTTTACAATTATAAGGAGTAAAAATGTACAATCGGCACTATGTCTAATTAGACATATGTGTATTATATCCATTATATAAATTTCATTTATGGTCCCTAACCATTTGGACATGTCATAAATGGATCCCTAACCTTCATTTTGTACTATTAAAATCCCTAACCTCCTTTTTTTTTGTCCTAATCGTAGTCCTTCCATTAATTTCACAGTTAAATGTGATGAAAATTTAGGGAAAAATGACAACATTCATCTTAAATTTTCTTATTCCCACTCAAATTACTAAGAACCTAGTAAATCTAACTCTTTAACCACTATCTCCCTCTCTCTCCTTCCCTTGCCATGCCCGGCCACCACCATCTGTGACCAGCCCCTTCTCTACCCTCTTCGGCCACATCTACAGCATCTATTGCTATTGATAGCCCACTTTGATCGTTACCAATACCGAGAAAAGGTATGGGAAGCATCTTCCTTTCCTTCTACAATGATTCCTCATCATTTGTCTCCTCTGCAACATCCTTGACATCACCGACCGTTGACCAGATGATTGAAGCTGTGATGTTGATCATTGGAAAATGGAACACGAAGGCTTCGTCCACGAATCGGGCTCAACTAGACCCTGAATCAGTGTCTGTGTCCACTAGATCGGGCTCAACTAGACCCTCTACCTGGTCCTGCTTGTCGACGGATCTTGATGTTGAGGACTTGCTGGAACCCGTTGTTGGTGATTTTAGTCCTAAGGTTGAGGAGGTTTCATCCGTCGCCATGGACGATCTCAAGTCCATCACTGAAAGTCGTTCATTAACGAAGAAATTTACCGGCTAGAGGTAAAAAAAATCGGTTCTTCTCACAGGAACAAGATGGAGTGGAATTTATCGGCTAGGGGTCGAGGGAAATTGGGGTGACGCACGACAATGAAGGCAGATGGTGGCTGTTAGGTGGGAAAGAGGTGGAGACAGTGATTAAAGAGTTAGATCTATTAGGTTCATGATGATTTGAGTGGGAGAAGAAAATGTAGGATGGATGTTGTTATTTTTTCCTGAAATTCCATCACATTTAATTGTGAAATTAACAGAAGGACCACAATTAGGACAAAATAGGGAGGTTAGGGACTTTAATAGTACAAAATGAAGGTTAAGAACCTGTTTAGGACATGTCCAAAAGGTTAGGGATCATAAATGAAATTTACCTGATAAAAAAAATCATCAGCCCGATGAATTTTGTTTTTCGTTAGATGTAGAAGTTTGGAGGGCAAAGTTTTTATGAAGAAAAGTTAGGAAGGTAAAATGATAGTTTCTTTTTTCAGTGGTGATGGTGAGTAACAGAGTTAACATTGAAAGGGGGTAAGTGTAGGTATTTGAAATAATAAAGATAAACTTGAGGTTTCCTAAACCTTGGGTTTTTTTTTTTTTGTTTTTATAACTTTCCCTATTACCTTTTAGACGATCATTTCAATAAACTTTTTCATTTTTACTGTTTTATGTGCAAAAGGTGAAAATAATTCACAATTTGTTTTTTCATCTTTCTTAATTTTTGAGCTAAACTAAAGTATTCTAAAGATTTTTGGGCGGAAATAGTATTAGAAATGTCATGCAACAAAAACATATAAATATATTATCCAATATAACTCTTTACTAATTAATATAATTACAAGGCTAGGGATAGAGTGCGTACCCCCCGACCAAGCACACAGTTGCAGATGAAGATATCTGGTTGCTTCTCTTCTCAATTTTTTCTTCTTTTATTTGTTTTAGCATTTTATCCTTTCCTTTTTTCTTTTTCCTTTTTTTTTTTCATTTTTTGATTTTAATTTTTTTTGTTTTGCCTTTGTTTCTCAAGTATGCTATTCTATTTAAATTCAAAAATGTTTAACATAAAAAAAGTTTTTAAGGACTTGTTCTTTTAGAAAGTAATAAACGTACCAAATAAAACATTCTATGTAATAAGCGTTAAGGGTTGCATACTTGAAAAACAACAAGAAAGTGGAAGGGATTTCAAACTTCTTAGACAACGATAAGAAACTAAAAGATATCAGATGAAGATAAGTATCAGCGAACAATAAGAATGTGCGTGGGAACAGGATCACTAAGAAAACAGAAGGGAACATAAAGACATATCATACACATGAGATATAGGATATATAGAGAACTACAAGAAATTATAATTGAATAGGAAGATAAATTTTAGAGAATAGTAAAAACCCAGAAGAGAACAAAATTTTTTTAATAAAGAACAATAACTTGTGCAAAAGGGAACAAAAGCAAATTACAAAAAGAACATATAGATTTAGCATGAAACAACAAGATTAGACCAAGGAACAAGTATATTTATCAAAAGAACAAGGAACATCTCACAAGAAACAACTATAATCAAACAGCATAAGTGAACAATAAGTTATTAAATAGAAGACAAAACTATATTTGTCAAGGAACATGGGATATAAGGGAAATATAACAAGAATAATAACTATAATCATCAAGATAACAAGAAGAATTTAAGAAACATGCAGAATAGCAATTTGAAACAGTTATAAAATATTATAAGGAATAGTTAGATTTGTCAAGGAGCATGAAGATGGAACAACTATAATAAACAAAAGAATAGAAAGAAGAATATAAGTAACAGTTATAGCAAGAGTATGTAGTAGTTATTTAATAGAATGAAAATTATATTTGATAAGGAACTGAAATATACAACAATAGAACAACTATAATAAGTAAAAGAACAGGAATAAGAGATCAAGAAATAAGTAGAATGGATGCACCAGTAACAAGAAGGTGTTTCTGATATGTAGATGTAGGATATATAGAGAATAGTGAGCAACTATGAAAGAACAAGAAAATATATATGAGTGATGATAAATGTTAATTTTGTGGTCAAACATGTTGACTTTTTGTCCACTTTGACCACAATTTTTTACCTTACCACTCAATATTTTTGGCCGATTCTTGCTTTGATTCTTCATTTTGTAGGTTGGAGAAGCGAACCATAGCATTGGAATAGTACCGAGATGAGCGAAACAAAAAACGGGAATGCAAAAGTCAATGAAAATTATAACTGTGAGACCTAGGCCCCAGGAGCGAGGCCTAGGCGCCACAATACAAAAGCTCACTGCTTAAAAAACGCACCCTGGAGGCTTAGGCGCCACCTGAGGCGTAGGCCCCAGGCACTTGCGAGTCTGGAGGCCTAGGCGCCCAAGCACCCCCTCCTGGGGCCTAGGCGTCAGAGCACCCTTGAGGCTGGAAGCCTAGGCACCCAAGTACCCCTTCCTGAGGCCTAGGCGCCAGAGCACCCGGGAAAGTGGTCCCCTACCTAAAATTTGAACTCAAGCTTGCTATTGGCCAAGGATTTCTATCCAATTGGTTTGGTGAGTGAAAGGGACATCTCCAAAGGGTAGAAGGATCTCGAACTAAGCAAAAGAAAGGGGCTTCATCTTCATCTTCTCTTCTTAGAAGTAGTTCTTCCATATCCACCATAGTTAGTATTTTTAGCTTTTCTTAGTTTTTCTTGGTCACCATTGGAGCTAGCTTGGAGATTGTTTGGAGTGCTCAAGGAGACTAGCTTGGAGACTTTGGATTCAAGATCTTCTAGCCATCTTGCGTTTATTCTGTCATCTTCTTTGTGGTTCCTCATGGATGTTATTATGTTTACTTTTATGATTATGTTTTATTTAGTTATGGAGTAGTCTTTTTTTGCACTTTCTATGGATGTAGCTACTTGGATTGATTATGTTGGATGAATTCATGGTTATGTGATGTTAGTTTTCTACTAAATGTATGTTTATTCTTCTCTTGAGCTTAATGTTTTGTTAGCTAGTTGATGGCCACAATTGGTTGCACTATAAATTGCCTCTAAATTCTTGGAAAAGATTAAAAGCTATTGGACCTAGGAGAAGAATTTAATGGCTACGGACTTGTTGGAAAATTAGTCTAAGTCATTAGGTAAAGGTAAATTGAGCTCTAATGCCTCTTTCTAAGCTTGTAATCGGATGGAAATCCTTATTAAGTTTAGATTAGAGGGATTAATTCTTTCACTTGGAAAAGTAAGAATTTAATTGAATAACTTTATCAACATACATTGGAGATTAATCCACTCACCTAAGTTCACCAACTAATCAAGACAAGTAGTGAACCCATAAGAAGTGTTCTTTCATAATTTGATAAAAATTACAATTTTTGTTTACATTGCATACTTGCATTCTAGGTTAATAGTATTCCATTTAGCTAAGTTTAGTCACTTGTTTGAGTTGCCTACATTTCCATCCAACTTTGATTGTTTAGCTAAAGTTTACTTTGAGTAGTGGTACTTGGCAATTAATTTAATCAATCCTCGTGGGAACGATACTTACTCACCCTATCTACACGTCCACCATGCACTTGTGGATAGTGGTTTCAAAATTTCACTACAAGTGAACAATAGGAGTACACACTAGAACAAGAACAATAAGAATACGTTTGGGAATAGGAACAACAAAAAAGTAGGAGGCAATAATCTATTAAATCACAAAGAAAACATGTACATATTGCCAGAAAAAAAATAATCAATAAAAAAATAGGAAGAAATAAAGTTGGAATAAATAATGTAGGAGTAAGTCATTTTGCAGTGGCACTATCATAACTTATAGGAAATCGTGACATGTTGTATAATAGGGAGTTTGTGAGTTTCTCTTTAAGCTTTATTTTGGGGTTAATCATAACTTTGTGAGTTTCTATTTAAGTCATAAAACTTTGAGACTCTTTATTTAAGTCCTAAAATTTTGAGTTTCTATTTAAGTATTAAAAATTTTTAAATATGTAAATAGTTAGTCCTAAACCATTAATCACTTGTTCTTGGGTTAACTTTAGAAACTGTTTACATGTTTTATAAGTTTTAGGACTCAAATAAGAATCTGCAAAATTTTAGGACTTAAATAGAAATTCACAAAGTTTATAATTTAAATAGAAACATTGTAAAAAATTTAGAACTGTGGCCTGTTCTCTAGCTTTTGTTTCATTGGCGTTTCAATACCTTTTGGGAAAATACCAATTTATCTTTCACTATTTTTTATTCCAAATACTTTTCAATGATCATTCATTTTCTTATAGTGAGAAAATTTCTTTTTCAATTTTTCAAAGAAGATATAATATTTTTCTTTCTATTTATTCATCAAATGACAAAAATCACACTTTTTGGAGGATTTCTTTGTCATCATTATTTAGAGTAATGCGACGCCGGCCTGGCTTAGAGCATATCTGACATACAAAGTATGTCCCATTAATATTCTTTTCTAGTTTGAGGAAACTATTACCTTATTTACCCTTTCGAAAAATTTTCAAACTCATTAATAAGCTTCTTATTTTTGTATAAGTTCGGTGGAAGTTATTTTTAATGACTAAAAATATTTATTGAGATATCTTTTGTTCCTTAAAACTTTTAATCATCCCTTAAGATCTTCAAAAAGTATTTTTAATTTTTATTTTTGTGAAAAAGCATATATTTGATAGCCTTTTTTAAATTTAAAAATGTAAAAAATTATAAATAAAAAACTACTCAAATGAAAATTAAAAAATTATAAGAAATTCTTACTTCTAAGAAAAATATTTTTTAAGTCAAAGGGTGGATGAATACTTTCAGTATTAAAAACTTTGATTACTTTTCTATTTAAGACCTAAAACTTTAAAAATTTCTATCTAAATCCTAAAACTTACAAAATGTACAAACAATTAGTCCTGAAGTTTAACCTCATAATAGATAGCTAGCTAGCTGTTTAGGACTTGCTATTTACAAGTTTTGAAAGTCTTAAAATTTAGATAGAAACTCATAAATTTTTAGGTCTTAAATACAAATATGATCAAAGTTTTAGGACTTAATGTTTTTTTTCCACCATAAAAAAGTAACAAACATTTTAGTATACTAAAAATAGGGAAATGTCAAACATTTTGAGACGAGTTGAGTAGTATTTATTATCTAAAATACTAGCAAAATTTTTTTAATTTGTTCCTCATCTTGTACAACGTTTTCACGCGATTTTGGTCGAAACTTATCTTGTTGATGATTCCCACCCTACTGACATTATACATTTTTTTTTTTCCTTGCGATGAGGTACTAGGCCCTATGTCTTTGACATTTACTAGTCCATATTTTTCTCAAGGAACTCCTAATTTATTCCTTCATTGATTTATTGAAATATTTGGGTTTGACATAAAAATTTAAAATAATATAAAAATTTGTCTTATTTCTATTTCTACCTTTTACTTTTTACATGTAAATCAAGAAAGATAAAAAATAAATATTAAATTGATAATTTGAAGGATAATATGATAAATTAATTCATTTAAATATGAAAATTTGCAAAGGCCTAATGCGACTTAAAATAGAATATACTGCAAATAATTTATCTTTCATAGTATTTAACATTTTTCATAAAAACTGTGTCAATTGTAAGGTCCTAGTTGGACTAATGAGGTTGAGGCATTTGATCCCCTACAGCCTCCCAACCAAATTTTATAAAAGGATTGCGTAAACTACACCAATCGTCCCTAAACTATATTCAATATTGCTAATTTATCCCCAAAGTATCAAATATTACATAATCATCTATAAACTATATCGAATGTTACTTAATCGTCATGTTGTCTATTTTACCGTTAAAGATGGATGAAAAAGTGATGCCACATCAGTAGCCACATCATTTTTCCATACCACATAAAAAATTACATCATTTTTCCGTTCATCTTTAACGATTGTGATGGACGGCAAGACGATTAAGGAACACTGTATATAGTTTAAGGACAATTAAGCAATATTTGATAGTTTAAGGATGAATTAGCAATATTAGATATAGTTTAGGGATGACTGGTGGAGTTTACCCTAAAAGGATTCTATTTTTAAAATTGTATAATAAAACTTACAAATTCACATATACAAAAAAATGATGGTAAAATAATTCTCAGAAGAAAATATGAAAAATATGCTAGATTTAATATCTATTTTTCTATTATTGGTTAAACAACTAGAGTTATAAAATTATATTTGAGTTATGGAAATTGATGGTGAGATATGTTCTCTATAGAATTTAAAAAACAAAGTCTTCGTTTACCACTTAGACTTGTGCATTTCTTACATATTGACCCATTGACTTTTTCTTTTCCCTAATTAGCTCCTTAATTTTTTTGGCATGTTTGAAGTGAAAAAAGGGTAGTGAAAAACATTCAATGTATAGATTGGAGATTATATGAAAGCTTAGGGGTAAGTGTAGGACTTTTACCTTTAGAAAATTATTTATAGAGAGAATCTGACCCCCCTTTTTTTTGTATTTCTGAGATAAAATAGGCATTTTTTTATTCCATTAGATGTTATGAAAATTAAGAAAATCTAGTTACTAATATGTAGGAGTATCTAACATAAGCAATTTCATACAAAAAAGGGATCCATGAAGCCCTTATTATACATTTAGAGCTGCCATTGCTCCTAACATAGAAATATCCTTGAGTCAGCAGTAGCTATGAACTGCGAGCACAAATTATCATAGTTGTTTGAGTTTAGACATCTTACGGAAGAAAAAAAAAATAAAAGTTGAAATTTATCTTGAAGATTTTTCGTCCATTTCTTTATTTCTCTGATTAGTTGTTGTCATAAATAGTGAAGACACGGTCTAATATCGTTTTCCATTGTGATTGTAAATATATTTTGGTTTTGAAACGAACTATATTTTGTATTGCTGGCGGTGGGAGCTAGGCGACTTAGATGGTCATGGATTCGTTTGATGCGGTGGAAGCAGACTTGGAGGTGGACATGGTGGGTAATCCAGTGTAGGTTTCTAACTATGGTGTGTTATTTGGCGTAAGTCCTTAACCATTGAGTTTTTACGTTTTTTATATTTGCCATGACGTTTTGTCCATTATTTGCAGGGTAGTCACATTTAAACGGAATATTTTACTATTTGACATAATATTTTCACTATTAGTTACATTGGTGGCTATATTGGTTCCAATTAAAAACTTTGATGGTCAATTTGGCATCAAACTACAACTTTAGTAATATTATTGGAACCATTTAAAACTATAGTAGGTAATAAGGTTGGGATGCATAACTATGTGGGTTTTTTTGGTACTTTTCCCTTGAGTAAAATATCCTTACTTTCTTCCCGGCTCTTTCGTAAAGTTGAAATGAGTAGGGACACCCGGCCGTCTCTTCCCCTGTTTGGTATGAGGCGTGTCATCTTCTTTCTTATTCTTTCTCTCTTCAAATTATATTCCTAAGTGCTTCTGAATACCGAAAAAAAAAGGAATAGTCCCATATACTTCCTACCTTATATATGCCGTTCCCCTGTAATTACTCTTTTATCCTCATTAAAATTAAAAAATTTCAACCATATCCTTCGCTAAATGAGTGTTCAACAAGTAACTCATGCTCTCCACTATTCACAACGGCAGCAACCAACGAAGATGGTATCGGGCTGGGTCTTGACCAAAAGGCGCTGGCAATTCCCAGATGAGCACTAGCACAATTCTCAGGAGCAAAGAGGACAACAGCGGTGTCACTGGCAGTGGTCCTCGAACGCCAAGTTTTGAAAACGAGGAGAGGAGGCGTCGGCCAGAGATGAGAAGCGGAAATGAAGAAAAGGGATCTGGGTGGCGAGTGGGGAGGGAGAGATTGGGAGGTAGGCAATGGAAGAGGGCCAAGAGGCTACAAGGTTGTCTGCGGCGGTTGGGAGGGATTGAGATGTGTAGCTGATTTGAGTTAGGTTTGAGGAACAACTATCTTTTAGTTCCTGATTTTTTTATTTTTTTTCAAATTAACCCCTTACGTTTTTCCAGACACGAATGCCTGTAAAAAAATGATACGGACAGCTTTACGAAGTTATATGCAAATATACAATAATATAGGAACAATTCTAATATATATAAATAAATAAATAGAATCGTATTAGTATATAATCATATATATACAAAAGAAATAACTCATTTATACAGATAATATCAAATACATTATTATTCATATGTAAAATTTTATTCACTAACATATATGTAACATATCTCTGATTTCATTTGTACATATGTGTCACATGTTTTGTATATATTCATTACTTATTTATACATCGAGTTTCATGCATATCTATTATCTCACTTATATATATCTCTAATTTTGATGGATAGCGGGATTGAATACATTCACATCTATTTTTTATATGAGGTTGAACCTGTACATAATACTAAAAGTATATCTGTGATTTCATTTGTTCATATGTCACACATTATTTGTACATATTTCTTACTTTTTTTATATATTGAGTTTGTACATATATTTGATTTATACATATCTCTAATTTTGGAGAGATACGAGATTTGATGTGGCTATATTTGTTTTATACTATGAAAGATAATATTAAAATATAAATATATATAAACATAATGAGTAGGGTGCATATTAGACTTATCCGAATAAAAAAAAAAAGCATATCCTTACCATGGTAATGAAGGTCAAGGGCCGGCAAGTTACTGCCTTCATTGTTTAGTTGTATAAAGGTTAAATGTTACACGGGTGCTCAACATTTAGTTATAGGTTCGTTTACACATGCAACCTATTAATTATTAATTCTATTTGGGTCCTAAACATTCCATTTTTTTTTTTATACTATGAAGCATGCATGTTACAAGTTATAGGTTAAAGAGTAAAGGAGATGTATAGGGAATGTTTGTTTTTTCATGGGCTACCAATCTAACATATAATGGCATTATATGAGAATTGGTGGAGGGCAAATTCGAACTCCAAATTTTCACTCATGTCCCTTAACCACTTTGCCAAGTGGTTGAGACGTTCTAAACATTCTTAAAGCAGTTCATATCAGTCCTAAAACTTTTGAAAACATTCCATATTCATTTTGATTGGATAGAAATTGTTAACCTAAATGAAAAGTTCCATATAAGTGAAAAATTTCATGGACCGCAATTTACGAGAGGAAAAATTAATAATTAACTGAAAAGAATTTTTTGTTGCACTGTCTAAATTTATATGGAGATAACTATCATGTGGTTTAAAAATATTTTTAAAACTTCATGTTAGACAGTTATTCCAAATTAACAAATTTTTTCCAATGAGCGATTAACACGGAACACAACAAAAAATGTTTAGAAAAAAAAAGTTAATAAGTTGAAGGTGAAAACAATATAGGTTAGAAATGAAATTTCTACAACGTATGTAATAGTCGTCCTTAACTAAGATCGTTGAAATTTCAAGTCAATTGCTTTGTCGCTTTGTCTCGTTCCTAAAATATAAATAGTTTATGTCAATTCTCCTGAAATTAAAATCAAAGATTCTTTAATCAATACAAGTTTATATTGCAAAAATGGCGTATAATATAATCGTGAAAGAAATTCTATATAAGGCAAACAATTTAAGCAAAGAATTTGCACCGCAGGGAACTAGATGGGTTCCAGGTATGCAGCTTCTGTTATCCCCTTCATCGCGATTCTTCTGATTGCCACAGAAGCAATTTTGCTCGAGAAATCCATGGTAATTGATCGATCCTTCCTTCTTTCTTTTTGTGTTATTTATTTATTTATTTGTTCCTTCTCCCCAGAAAAACATGATATTAGTACTGAATTAATATTCTTAAATATATGATGTTTTAGCCCTTTCTGTGAACTCTCAAACATTAGTTGTACTCTGAAATTCTTGCACAACATGCAGTTGTTTGATGTGATTAAAAATTTTAGAGAACATTTTGAAAGTTTGATAGCATCCCCACCTTTGGCTCAATGGCTGAAGGGCGAGAGGGATACCGGAAAAGTCAAGTCCCTAGCCTCCTAATTTCCTATATTATATTCTAGTGAAATTTTCAAAAAATTCCTGAAGTTTTTAGCTTTTTTAGTTTGTAGATCCTTTACTTTACCCCTAAAGTCTAATTAATCCTTTACTTACCACCCGTCCCATAACAATGAGAACTGAAAATGTCATTTCCTTCTCCCCTTAGATAGGCTGAATTAATTATAATGTCTATAGGAGACAATAACACTTTTCTAAATTAACTAAAAACTTGTATAAAACTACAAATTTTAAAAATCAAAATTTTCCAATTATTAATAAAAATTTGTTGGTGAAATTTAGTATATACAATACTACTATTTGAGAATTGCATCTCACTTGTAGCATTTGAAATGTAGTAGTTAGACATAGTATGTAATTTATTGTAAAATATGTTTAATAAATCAGTGATTAAATATATTTTATAATAACTAAAAGTGTTTGGTAGAATAATTGTTCCATTAAGTGGGAAGTAAATTGTCAGCTAGAAGCATAACAACAATAACAACAACAATAACAACAACAACAACAACAACAACAACAACAACAACAACAATCTAAATCAATTCAATAAAAAATAAGAAGAAAGGAAAATTTTCTAATATTTCAATGACACATGAATTATGAAATATAAAATGATGAATGTAATTAGGCAGATGTAATATGTTTGTCACGGCAATAGGAGGTTAGACACTTGATGGCCAAAGGGCTATTACCCTTCGGAAAGCTGAGCTCTGGCAAAGCGTCACCCCCTGTAAGGGCGAGTATCACCCTCGGGAAATACGAGCACCACCCTCGGTAAGATGACCTGACCAGTTTCGGGAGAGGTAAACTCACCATCCTCGGAAGAGGAGACCATCCTCCGAAAGGGGTCCCCCATGACGAGGGGACTTACGAATAACTGAAGCAACCTCGGCAAGAAACCCTCCCATCCCGACGGGGTCTCTCTCACCGAAGGGGTCTCAAGAATACGACAAAAATGGTTAAGGAGCCTTTGCCATGCCGCCCTCGCACACGTCCTGACACGCTGCCCTCGCACGTGTACTATTGCACAGACCTCCCGCGGCCCTGACTTCAGACCAAGACAGCCTATGGCTGACTAGAGGTTCCCATTTCCGAATGTACGGACGGAATCCAACCGAACACCTGTCGCGATCTGAGCGGGCTGTGTCAGGCAGGTTTTTTCTGACACCTCCCTATAAATACTTTGGAAGCGACCTTGGTAAAGAGAACTCTCCAAAAATAAAATGCACTCCTTACTCTCTACTCATCACTCTCCATCTAGCTAAATACTGACTTGGGCGTCAGAGGCTCCTTCCCTGGAAAAACACTCCGGGGATCTCCTAACCCTTGTTCTTTGAGTTTTTCAGGTAGCCTCTCCCTCCGGAAGTCTCCTCTGCAAACACCCTCCTCACCAGAAGTCCCTGCTTCGGGCCATTATGTCGTACAACGAGGATGCCAGCGGGCACCATTTTGGCATCGTCTGTGGGAAACCACTCTCAAGTGGCCATCGTTGAGACTTGGCGTTTTAAGGGCAAGGGACTCCCGAAGTCCCCGTTCGCGCCGGAAACTCAACCGGTGGCTGAACAACCCGCTGCCGGGACTTCGTTCCCTGAGGACGAACATCCTTTAACGATTACAATGAGCTTCCTACGTGACTTTCAACGCTCTGTTGTGGCTAAAATGACGCAACAACTTGACCAAAGGTGGTCGCAACCACATTCAGCCTGAAGGCCCTTTTCACCAGCACCCCGTTGGGAGAGAAGCCCGAAATTTACTCACCGGAGTTCGGGGAGCGGGGACCAACACGATGAATCCTTAACAGAGGACATACCCCCTAGAGTTCAACGTATTAGAGAGACGGGGTCAAAAGGGGTTAGGACTTCCCACCGGCAAAGTTCCTCACTGGAGGAAAGCTCACAATCCCCCTGCCGCTGAAGTTACTCCTCGAAAAGGAGGCGTTACTCTCTGTTGCTAGAGGCCTCCAGGCAGCAAGAATAACCTAGGACCACCGTCCTCATGGAAAAAATCCTGAAAAATTGGAGAGGGTGGAAAGGCAAATGGCTTGGAAGCCTGTCTGGTCAAGGTTGTCAAAAACCTTCACCGGAGATGAGTCACCATTTATCCGAACAATAGTTGAGGCACCTATGCCGAGCAACTTTCGGGTACCTCGTCTGGAAACCTATGATGGGCATAGTAACCCCCAAGCCCACTTGACCAAGTACAGGCGTAGCATGGTACTGCATGGTGTTGATGACGCCACCATTTGCAAGTGTTTTGAGGTCACCCTCTTCGACCCGGCAACCGCCTGGTACAACTCTCTCACCTCGGGGACTATAATGAGTTTCCAAGGGCTGTCCACGGCATTTACACAACAGTTCATTAGCAGCAGGCTGACAGCGAAGATGCCCGTTCAGATGTTCGACATAACACAGAAGAATGGAGAAACCATCCGCGTCTATGTCAAAAGATTTAACCGAGAGGCCCTGAGCGTGCCAGACTTCCGTCCTGAAATACGCATCCTCGCCATGATACAAGGACTTTGGCGAGAATCACAACTCTTTTACGAGTTCTCGAAGGACCCTCCGGACACCCTTGGCGAGTTCTATCGTAGAACTAAATAGTACATGACAGCTGACTAGCTGAGAATGGAAGGACCGAAGTCTAATCACCATCATGCCGAAGGCGAGAGCCACCAACCCCGGTATCCTACCGAGGGCGGGGGAAAAATTCGGAAGCAGAAGGCGAAAAGACCTATGTTATTTACTCCCTTAAACACCTCCCGAACCAACATCCTGCTGGCCATGGAAAGGCAAGGAAACCCAATCCAGCGTCCGAAGGCCATGAATTCTGAAAACAGGAAAAATATGAAGAAGTTTTGCTAATTCCATCAGGATCATGGGCATGACACTGAGGATTGTTTCCAGCTGAGAAGGTACATCGAATCTCTAATAAAGCAAGGCCAGCTTCGGTGCTACCTGCGGATGCCCTCCTCAAAGGGGAGGAGGAAAGAGGAAAGGAAAGGAGATGATGAGGAATATGATTCCGACAGGTGTCGGAACCGAAGTCCCAAAAGACATCCGCCACCTCTAGCTGGAGTAATCCAGACGATCACCACTGGACTACCTTCAGCAGAGAGAAAAAGAAAGGCCAGGGAGATCTCGGTGATGGAATTCGGCAACCCATAAAAAAAGCTTGTTCGGAAAAATGGGTCCACCGTAGTTTTCCCTAATGACGACCCACTTCTAATCATGGCAAGGATAGGGAGTTGGGATGTCAAAAGTGTACTCCTCGACGATGGTTCCAATGCTGACGTCTTATTCTCTTATCTGCTGCCGAATTTGGGTATCCCAAAAGAAGATCTCAAGCCTGTCACCTCCCCTACCTTTGGAGTAGGTCCATTCGAACTCCCTGTCCTCGGATGGATCGACCTCCCTCTAATGCTAAGGGGAACTTCACCACAAAACAAGGATGAGCTTTTCGCTTCCACAATGACAAGGTTCATCGTCATAGATGTCCCTTCCTTATACAACGCCATTCTTGGGAGGCAGACGCAAGGAAACCTCCACATCCGCCTAGACGTGAAATACTTGACTATCACCTTCGCAACAAAGGATGGAGATGCTGAGATCTTCATCGACCAAGGGGAAGTGAGAAAGGTCTTTGTGAAAGCAAGAAAAGTGCTAGCAAAGATCCACACACAGACTTCGGAAGCAAAGGCCGTGCCCCCAAAGAAGGCAAAGGGAGAAGAAACAGAAGACCCCGAGGAAATAGAAACAGAGGATGTGGAACTTGTCCCAGGTCGAAGTACCCGAATGGGAAAAAAACTGGCCTAAGGTGACAAAGAAAACTTGTATCTTTTCTATTAATGAACAAAGATCTGTTTGCTTAATCGCCGAAGGACATGCCTGGGGTAGACCCTCGCATCATCCAATATAGCTTTAAGGTGCTGATAAGATCAAAGAAGGCACAACCAGTGATGATAAGGACCCATTGAAGATAACTAGTGGACCATTGACAAGGGAGAAGGCTAACGAGCTCACTAGTGCACTTCAAGCTCGGATGTTGACAGATTGGTGATGTTCTGGTAGAAAAATCATATCTTGAGCTAAACAGATCAGAATTGAGTAATTCTTGATTCATTGGAAAGATAACATCTGAAGATACAAGTCATATGAATACCATCAAACCCAGTTTGCACGTTAAGGAGGTCCAATTTAGCTTCAAAGTCGCGATTTACGAGTTATCGCTGGTTCAGAAGCAGTTGCAGTATTTTGGGCATATCTTTGGATTTAGATGTCCGTTTTGTGTGGTTCAGGTTTCATTTCAAAGATAAGAAAGAGATCTACAACTTTCATGCTTTGAATTTTGATAAATCATGGATGCATCAAGTTCGAATTTCAGCTTGAAGTTGAAGACACAAGCAGGAACCACCTGAGAAGACTATTTTGGGTTTTTATGCCCAATCTTGTGCTGTAACGTATCTTATTTTATTTTCATAATTATTTACATTATTTAGGAAGTTATTTAGGCTATGGAATAGTTTTAAATCATTTTGGACAAGTGGCATACGCTGCATTCATCAAACTTATTCAAACTAGGAATTAGAGTCCTAATTTGACTAGGATTTCCTATGTCTTTGTATCTAGGATTCCTAAGGGATTTAGGCTGCGAATTTTGCCCAGCTTTTAACCCTAGTTTAGGCCTATATAAAGGCACATATTCTGGATGTAAAGACACAGAAAAATTTCGAAATAATATTGCTCTTTGGAGAGGTTTTCTCTTTGGTTCTTTGTGGACTGCCTTGGTGCACAAGTGTGCTTGTGTTCTTGGAGTTCTATACTTCTCGTTTCTAATCACAGGTTGATTAGGGGTGGGGGTTTTAAACCTAGTCTCTTTGATGTCTTGTGGAGCTTGAATCACATCTTGGGCGCGTTTCATGGTCTTTATACCATCGGGGTTCGCATCAGGTGCGCCTAGAGGCAAAGCCAGTCCGACAAAAGAAGCGAAGCCTCTCGGCGCATAAGAACAACTTCGTCAAATTCAAAGTCCAACGCTTAATGGAAGCAGGTGTAATAAGGGAATTCAAATACCCCAAATGGCTTAGTAATGTGGTCATCGCCACAAAGGAAGGGAGTGACAAACTCCGAATATGCATCGACTTCTGAAACGTGAATGATGCCTGCCCTAAAGACTTATATCCTCTGCCGACAATGAATCAGTTGGTAGACTCAACCGCTGAGCATGGCCTCCTTAGTTTCCTCGACACCTTCAGTGGGTATCATCAAATCAAGATGGACCTTGAAGATGAGGAAAAGACCGCCTTCATCAACAAAATTGGTACATACTGCTATGTTAGAATGCCCTTCAGGCTTAAGAATGCAGGAGCCACGTACCAAAGGTTGATGAATAAGATCTTTAACTCCCAAATTGGGAGAAATATGGAAGTATACGTTGATGATATGATAGTTAAGAGCAAACTACCTAGTAGTCATATCACGGACTTAGAGGAGACATTCCACCAACTGAGTACCTTCGGAATCCGTCTCAACCCCGAAAAATGCGTGTTTGGGGTGAGTGCGGGTAAGTTCCTCGGATTCATGGTGTCGGAGAGAGGCATCGACGCCAATCTAGAAAAGGTCAAGGCCCTGCTGGGATTCCGAACTCCCACGATGACTAAGGATGTACAAAGACTAACACGACCACCCGTGCCCTTGCCCAGGAAGCCCTGTGAGAGCTGGTCTCACGATGGATTGCAATTGGCTAGTTGTGTATGTGTGCGGATTAAATCCCATGATACTAGTTGATTATCATAGAATATGCAAAATGCATGCTCTTATGCTTTGGCTTGGTTTATTAAAACCATAAAACATTAACTTGGCCAAGTAATTTCTACACAAAATAAGTATAAATAGCCAAAGCATACAAAATCAACATTTGTGTGAATTTACTACACATAACAACTCGTGAGAACATTCATACATAAAGTAGACTAATGCCCTCACCCAAAAGCAATCCTAGAGTCGAGGACTCCTTATAACATAGACTATGGAGGCAACTAAAAGTACTGTATAAATACAAGCCTCTAGTGAGATCTCTTTGACTTAACTCCCACCACGGATGGAAATCCCAGTGGCAAGTCTCAAAAGTCCTTTGCCAAGTGCTATTAGGCTCTGCAGCCAAAGGAAGATACTAGTTAGTACTATTACTTGACCAACAAGCCAACTGTATACACCATGTAGACTAGAATCACAAGGATTCTCAAACACTGTACCTGTACACACAAAACAGCACTACCACGATAATCCTCAACGATTACCCGGTCCAGCAACTTCAGTTTCTGCATAACATAACTAGGGAGTTAGAATTCGACAATTCTCAGTAAGGGGTCTTCAGTGTACCTGCAAGAAAATTACTAGGACTGGACATATGATGAACATATGTAAACTTGCTGCGAGCTCACACAGCATGAGGGTCTGATATATGCACATATAACTAGGCCATAAAGACCTCTCCTCAACTAGTCATCCTCATGGTGCATCACTCCGTGCCTAGCGAGTTCTGATCACTAACCCACTCCTAGCAAGCCGAAGCTTACTGGATGAAATCATGTAGCCTTCCCATAGTCGTTATGCAGGGGAATTATGGTGGGGCTTTGTAGACTAGGCCGCAGGGCCTCTTTGATGTAGACTAGATGAACAAGGTTTCGCCTTGTGACCTCGTGGCTATGGCACGGCTAGGCCAACAAGGGTTCTAAACCTCTCACCTGAGCTAGTGGTGGCTAGTTATGTTTGTTTGCAACATAGTTTCCTTGCTTGTTGCACAAGCAACCTTAAAACTCTACAAAACTCAAAGAAACTCTTATATGTTGTAGGACTTTCGGAAGTCTCGGAGTACCCCCGGAATCCTTAGACCCCTAGGTACGCTAAGAACCCCCTTAGGTCTCACTTGGATCAAGCTAGCAAAATGTGAAAAATTTGGCATTCATGTCTGTGGCGACGCGTCGCCACAGTTGGTAACGTTCGGTGACATTTTTCTGGATTGGCGACGCATCGTTGGCGTCGACCTGTAACTGGTGACGTGTCGCCAATCTGCAGAAATGCAGAATTTGGCACATTTTGCTGCTATGAACTTTGGACGATTTCTACACATACCAAACATGCATGGAATGCCTCCAAATTTCATACACTCATAGTATATGTTGCATAGAACATAACCAACTATCACAAGCTAAGCTATGATATCTTGTAACATCAATCCAAACCTCCCAATTCCTCTAGTCCACCACAATTCAACCAAAACCTTTAACTAATGCCATAGCTAAAACTACTCGAATTCTTCAAGCAAATTCAAGCTATTAGCATTATTTGAACTTGAAAACATACTCCACTTACCTCAACTAGAAGTAACATGCAAGAATCAAGCTCCCTTTCAATCAATCAAGCTCACCAAAGTTCTACACAAGTTCGAAATCAAAACAATGGCACCAAACATCAAAACTTCACTCTTTAACCAAAACCCAAGCTTCAAACTAACTAACAAACATGAATTCAATCAAGAACACATTTCTTACCTTGTTCAAAAATAGGGGATGGGGAAAAACGTCCTTCCAAGCTTCAAAATCATGGTTTCAAGCTTGAAATTGGTTCCTCCAAACTTATACACCTTGAATTGCACCTTTTGATACCAAGATCACTTGATTCCAAGCTTAATTTGAGAGAGAAATGAGTGAGGGAAGGATGAAAACGTGGTTATGGCAGCCTCCGCCTTCTCTTTCCCTTCTTAAACCCTTACTTAGGATCAAGGTCACCAAGGTTTTGAGTTTAATGCAATTAAGTCCCCCATCTTTGTAACTTAGTGATTCTTGATTAAATTCTTGTCTATTCTTTAAGTTTGAGTTAAGGTTGAAAGTTAAGTTATAAAAATTCATTTTAAAACACTCGGGACTCATCCCGGCTATTCAGGATGTAAAATTACCATTTTTCCCCTGAACTTCGTTCAATGCTTTATTTTTCTCGGAACTTAGTGAACTTTAATAAACTTCTATATTCTTGCTATGTAAACTTGAATTAAGGTTATAAACTTAATTTAAAACACTTTATCTTTCTCAATTTTGCCTCCCACTAGAAGGGCCATAACAAAGACTCACAGGGAAAATCATACCCCTCAGCAGATTTATCTCCAGATATGGGGATTGCTGCCGACTGTTCTTCAAGGTCCTTACTAAGGCAGCAAAAAAGAGTGGTGACCTCGGAACCAAGGTGCATCCTTGGAACGAGGACTGCCAAAAAGCCTGGGAAGAGCTCAAAGTCTACCTAACTCATTTGCCGACACTCCGGCAGCCACGGGAAGGGAAACCCCTCATACTATACCTTGCCGTCACCGAAAAGGCGGTAAGTTCGATCCTTGTAAAGGAAGAAGGGGCAAAGCAATGGCCAGTATACTATGTGAGCAAGTTCCTGTATGGTGCCGAAGTTAGGTACCCCTTGCTACAAAAGGCTATTTATGTAATGCCCGGAAAATCCAAACTGATTAGGTCCCGGGGTAAGTGGATTGGGAGCCAAAGAATTTTCCTAATTTGGGAATTTAGCTGAATTAATGTGAGGGGACATTAAATTAAGTGTTAAGGATTCATGAAATTAAGCTTGGCTTAGGCCAAGAAAAATAATGGTGAAAATGGTGGATTTCAAAGATGAAGGACTCAATTGAACAAAGGAATTGTTGTAAGTTGGGCTCAATTGCCCAAATTCAAAAGATTGGAGGACTAAGTGGGGAATTGACCCATTTTCATGGCCTTGGATGCCATGGCTAGCCATGTCCATTCAAAATAATATATTTTATGCCACCTCCACCTCCACCCACACCTCCACTCACCTTTGTCCCCCACCTTCACCACTTCATCATTTAACTTCACCAACTCTTCCAATTTGTCCCCCCACTTTGTCTCCCACTTCCCATTTGAATTATTACTCCACTAAGGCATTAGTCCCACCCATTTTGGACACCCATAACCGGACATACACTCCCCCATTCAACAAAATACATTTCTTCACTCATCTCACCTCATTCAAGCCATTTCACTCTCTTTCTTCAATCTCTCTCTACAAACTCTCTCTCCCTTCTCTCTAGTTTTGGCCAACACTTGTTCTTCTCTCCAAGAACATTTCTAACTCTTCTCCTTCCTCCAAAAATTCTGCCATCACTAGAAATCACCCTTCCATAAATTAAAACCAAGTGTTCTTGGTAGAATTCATGCTCTAAACACCCAAAGAGCAAGAATCAAGTAAAAGATTCAAAGAAAACCAAGGAGAGAAATTCGGCCATCTTCATTTCTTAGAGGTTTTGAACTCTTCTCAAGGAGTTCTTTGTGTATATGAGCTTCTAAGCTCATTGGGAGGAAGAATCAAGAAGAAAATTTAAAGAACATCAAGCACACAAAATTCGGTCTCACCTCCTAGTCGAGGTTTCGTAAGTGTGAACCAAGTATTCTTGGTATTTTGATTTCTTTAAGATAATTACCAAGTGTTCTTGGTATTTTATGGATTACTAATTTATTTGGCCATTTTGGTTCTTGTGCTAGAAAATCATTTCTAGAAACCAACAAGCGAGGAAATCGAAGGAAAACAAGCTTCTAAGAAGCTTTCGGTATTGGTAAGGATTCCTATACTCTTTGAGTATTCAGGCCCCTAGGTGATGGTCAAAGAACCATATGATCCTAGGTGTGCTATGAGGGCTTAAGTTAAATTATTGCTTCGGCAATTCCGTTTTGCTCATGAGCTAAGTTAAGTAAGCAAGCATTATGGGCTAGGATTTAAGTAGGCCACCTTAAATTCCTATGCTAAGTGAGATCTCCGAAAATGAAAAGTATATGAAATTAATGAAATAAAACTTGAGGGATGCTTGCTGCCCTTCTGTAAATCAAGGTGTTAAGTGGCGTGTGTTTGTGTGCTTCTATGAATTTGTTGTGCATGCTAACCCCCGATTTCGATTATTATTGTATATACATGTATCTTTGTGTTTTCTTTGTCTTTATGTTTTCTTTGCAGGCTTTTTGGAATATTTATTGCCATTACATTCTTGGCATATGTTAGGCCATAAAGGCCATATGTTAGGCTTTGGAAGCCATACGGAATCCTTATTGAGTTTTAAAACTCACCCGCCCTACTCTACTTTTGTAGGTAAAAGTGTGCTCGAAAGATTGAGCTAAAAGTCTTGAGTACTCTTTTTGTGGTATAAAGGTTGGGTATGTGTATGGTATTGCTCAATTATACTAAGTATTCTAAGTATTTTAAGTTGCTTGAAAATCAAGCTAATAAGCGTGGACTTTGTGTGCAGGACTACGAGTCTAGAGTTTGTGGGAACAACGTCTTAAGGTGGATAATTAGTGTTCCTTAGCACTATGATTTATGGCTTGATTTTAAGCATGTAATTTGTTGGTCTAAGTTTAGTGACCAAATTATGAACTTAGTTAAAATTCGGCCAAACTTGATTTTGGGCTTGTAAGATGGACTATGGACACTTTGGGTGCTTTTATTGCTTGGTGGACTTACCAAGGCCCATGCATGTTTTATGGAAGTATGATTTTCATGAAAATCGGAAGCATGTATAAATTGGGCTTAAATGCATGTTTTGGGCTTAAATAAGAAATTAGAAAATTTGAATATATTCTTGGTTAATTTTGGGCCATATGCATGTTAAGTATGGAAAAGGCCCATAAGCCCATGTTTATGTGAAAACATGCTATGTTTGGTTAAGTATGTGCACACTAAAAAGAACATGCAAGAAAACTTAGAAAAGCATGAAATTTGGATGCATGTGTAAGGAATGGCTAATAAGAAGAATAGGTGCACATATGTGAATTAATGTACGCCTAAGCATTAGTTTGGTTTTAAAAGCATTAAGAGATTTCGTGCACTAGTGAACACCAAAATACATAAGCATGCGAAGCATATGCATGAAATTAAGTTTTCAAACTTAAGTTGGTGTTTTGGTTGCCATGCATAATCTTGGCTAAAGCTTGGTAAATACCATGAAAATGAACACATGAAATCCACATAGGTGCTAGTTTGTTTCCAAGAGCATTTAAGCTTAAACCTTTAATAAGAACATAACAAGCTAGTACCAGTAAGTATCCTGGGGTTCGTGCCCATAAGTCTTAGTGAGTAATAAAAGCCCCTTCGGTTTAATTAAACTTCCGCTGCATGTCTTATATAATTGGGCCCGAATGGGCCAGGGGCAGTTTAGGGCACGACAATTTATGCCCTGGTGCTTGCAAGTAGAAGGATATGTCTTTATTTCCAAGGTCACCCCATTATCGTGAGAAGCAACCTACCCCTTCGGGATATCATGAAGAGAGTAGACCACTCGCAAAGGCTTTCAAAATGGTGCATCGAGCTCGGCGAGTATGATATCACCTATGAGCCAAGGAAGACAATAAAAGCTTAAGTATTAGCAGATTTCATTGCGAAGTACCCATGGCCGAAGAAAGTCAACCCAACCTCAGAAATAACGAACATGAGTGGCCTCTATTTGTCGACGGGGCCTCCGGCTCCGAACATCAAGGAGCTGGAGTAATTCTTCGTGGTCCCAAAGGCATGGAAGCTATGAAAGCTATCAAATTTAGGTTTAACGTCACCAACAATATGGCAGAATATGAAGCCCTTATAGCAAGTTTGCGCCTTTCTAGAAGAATTGGCGTGAGAAACCTAAAGACCCACATCGATTCTCAGTTAGTGGTCCGACAGATGGCAGAGGACTATAGTGCGAGGGACCCAACTTTGGCAAAGTATCACGAGCTTGTATCAAAGCTCATCTGAGAGTTCGACGCAGTGCACATCGAGAACGTGCCTCAACGAGACAATGCTGAAGTAGATACTCTAGCCAAGTCAAAAAAGTCCATCGAAGTACTAAGTCACCCGAGCATAGTAATAATGAGCGTAGCAGCCTCGGAAAGAGGATGGAAAAATCCCATAAAAAAGTATCTCACAACCTCGGAGCTTCCCGAAGATCCTCGAGAAGCAGCAAAAATGCGAAAATGTTCCAGACGATATTTCCTAATCGGAAAATAGTTATACCGACAGGGGCATGCGAATCCCTTACAAAGGTGTATTAGCGAAGAGGATATAGAGACAGTCCTCAAAGAAGTCCATGAGGGGGCATGTAGTTCCCACATAGGAACTGACGCCCTAGCAGAAGTACTACTTCGTCAGGGGTACTTCTGGCCCACCCTAAGAAAGGATGTGAGACAGTTTGTTCAAAGATGTGACAATTGACAAAGACACGCCAACATCTAGAGGCTGTCTTCGGAAATGATAACTTCGGCTAACTACCCTTGTCCCTTCACAGTATGGGGTAGTGATCTTGTCGGGCCTTTCCCAACTGCACCCGGAGGAGTGAAGTTTTGCGTAGTCGCAGTAGATTACTTCACCAAATGGATAGAAGCAGAGCCACTAACAACCATTTCGGCGAAGGACATACAGAAATTTGTCTGGAAGAACATCGTGTATAGGTTCAGCATACCGAGGGTGATAGTTGCTGACAATGATTCCCAGTTTGTTGGCACGGGATTCCAAGAGTTCATTGCCGACCTCAGGATAAAAATGCACTTCTCCCCGGTAGCTCATCCCTAGAGCAATAGATAGGTAGAGGTGTCTAACAGAACCATAAAGGATGGTTTGAAAAAGAGATTGAGGGAAGCAAAAGGAAAATGGCTAGGAGAACTTCCTAGCGTGTTATGGAGCTATCGGACGACGCCCCGAAGAGCCACGGGTGAGGCACCTTTCTCACTCGTCTTCGGAACAAAGGCCATTATTCCAATCGAGGTAGTCTAACCATCGGTTAGGATACAAGTGTTAGACAAGGAAGGGAATGATCTCGGGTTGAGAGCTAAGCTCGACCTAATTGATGAACACAGAGAAGTGGCTGAGCTTAGAAGAAAAGCTTTTCAGCAAAGGGTAGCCATAGTTGTGAACTTGCATGTCAAGCGAAAAGGAATCAGGAAGGGAGACCTTGTTCTCTGAAAGGCTGAGTTTGAACCCCGAAGATCCTCGCACGGAGTACTTTCGGGCAAACTGGGAAGGGCCTTATTTGGTCCTTGACGAGGTTCGGCCAGGAGTCTATAAACTTGGCGATGCTGAAGGTGAAGAATTGAAAAACACATGGCATTCAGATACTCTGAAGAAATTCTACACTTAGAAATTTTTTTCAGGAAATTGTACACTTAGAAAAATTTCTAAGTACAGAAAAGCTTTCTGGGAAAAATAGCCTCACTTAAGAAATCTAGCCGAACAAGGTGCGAGTATTTACTTGTGAAAATCACACATTTTCTCCAAAGGTGCGTCAACCGAACGCGGCTGATAAAAACAGGCAAAGCTTTGCCAGAACCGGTGTTATGCCGAACATGGTTGATAAAAGGCGCGAAAAGTATCTTCCCAAGGGTCCTAGACCGAAACTGGTCAAACTAACTCTTGGAACCGGAGATTACTTAAGGAGAAACTTGCCTTGAGACTTAGCCAAATTTTGGAGGAAAGAAAGAATTTTATTAAAAAGGAGCCTTATTACAAGGAGGAGATTACAAGAAAAAGGTTACAAAGAAAAAGGAAAAATAAAGCCGTGGACACCTAAGAAACCCCGCCATCATGAGATGCTCCCTCCCCAACATCCTTTGTCGCGACCTTCAGCGCCGAAGGAAGGGCGAATGGCAAGTTAAGGTGATCTATCTTGGACCAGGCCTAATGGGGCCCCTCAGGGATGTCCAAGGTCGCTAGGAAGGAGAGGTCGAGGTCGGGGTGTTTTGTCAAAACTTGATGTCGAGCCAGACAAAAGCCGTCCTGGAAAGCAACCTTGGTTGGTTGGTCAGCCTTGTCTTTCTTGACAGACAAGGTGTCCAGCTCGTTCTCCAACCTGGCGACCTCCTTCTCAAGCTTCTTTGCCTTTTTCTTCTTCTTTGTCTCATTCCTTAGCGCCTTGACCTCGGTCTGAAGATCGGCATTGTCAGCAAGGGCCTTCGACAGGAGAGCAGAGTCTTCCTCTTTCTCCTTCTGGCAGGCCTCGTTGGCCGAAGTCAATTCAATGACCTTCGCATTGAGGTCGGACATCTTCTGGGAGAAATCCTTTAAGAGTTCCTCTTGACCCTTAAAGAACTCATCCCGAAGCTTGGCAACCTCCTCCTTGGCTATTTTGCTCAACTCGGCGTTCTTAACGACCGAGTTGGCACAAAATACCTTGGCCTTCTCTAGATGATCTTCAGCCCAAGATTGGATAGAAGACTGTTTCGCTGCCCAAGCTCTGAAATATCCGCTGTACTCCAAGAGCTGCAAAAAATAAGGACATTTGGTGAAGTTTTACAAAAGAAAACTAAACACTTAGAAAAATTTGGAGAAAAGATGAAGGGCCTGAATAATACATGGGCAGCGTGTTGGGACATCATCGCAGCGAGGACCTTCTCGTTCAGGCATTCATCCGCCAAGGACTTGAAAGTGGCTTGGATGAGCATGCCCCTCGCCATTTGGGAAGCAATTTGCTGGCTGTCTTTGGAGAACAAATTAATGTCCTCCGTGAAAGACCAAAAAGGCTCCATCGGAACTTTATCCTTCGGGATATGGGAGTTCCGAATGGCCCGTTTCCGGGCGTGCTCCATCATCCATGCCGAGAGTGCCAGTTTTTTTGCAAAGTCACGCCGCAGTTCCATCAGTACATTGTCCCTTAGCCATACGTCTAAAGATGGAGAACCCTAAAAATGTTTGAATTTATAAAGAAATGGCTAAAGGGCAAACCTGGTGAAACCTCGGCAACGTCATCATTAGAGTCGAGAACTTCCTCCACTTTGGCAGGGACGTTTTTGCCCTTGCTTCGTCTCCACTCCTTGAGCTCTTCGGCAGAAGGGCATCCTGCTGAAGTGCCCAGAATATCCGCCGGAGTGACAGGACTCTGGGGAGTGGAGCTGACTACTAGCTCCGATGGTAGGTCAGCGTGGACCAAAGGCTGGTCCCCGACCTCTTCAACATCTTCCGGAGGGGGGGTAGAGGGTCCTTCTTCGCTTTCTTGGCCGAGGATGGCCCACCTCTAGACGCCTTTCGCCCCTTTGGCACAGCTCTCTTCTTCTGTTCCCCATTCTCGGTTTGACCGAGGAAGAGGGACTTGTAGAAAACAGCAGATTGGTTGCCCATCTCTGAAAAAGGAAGAAAATATCAGTGTAAGTCCAAAGGGGTACTTGTACCAAAATTTGGAAAGTGACATATTCTCGACAAGGGCTTCGTACGTGAGCTCCTTCCGAATGAGCATCACCAGCCACGCCTTCCTCCCTTCGATGGCAGGCGCTGGCATGCCGATGTTTTTCTTGTGCTCTTTGATCACCCCTAACTCCCGAAGAACCTCTTCGGTCATAAGGTTCCACCTGATAGGGAAAGGATACAAGGAGTGTGGTGGGACCTCGGCTTCCCAGTCGGCGACAGCTCGAATACGACTGTCGAAGTCCTCAAACCTCGCCGCAAACTTAGGAGTTAGCAACTTCTTAGGATCAACAACATCCGTCTCCAGCGTTCCCTGGGCCCACCGGGTCGGCACATGCGACCACGCCCTGTCCACCTTGAGAAAGAAGAATTTCTTTTGCCACCCTAACCAACTATGTTTGGTGGTGAAGGTGAACATGTATTTTTTGCTCCCAGACCCCCGAGGTAGCAAGAAATAGAAGCCACCTTTTGGGACCGGATAGAGCTTGTAGTACTATATAAAGAGGATGAAGTGGGGTTCTATCTTGAAAACCCCACACATGCAGAGAAAAGCGTTGAAGTAATAATATGAGTTAGGAGGGAGTTGATTCACGGCTATGCCATGGAATTGGAAAAAGTTGCAAATCATCTTCGGCTGAGGAAATTGAAGTCCAGCCTTTAGTTGAGCTCGGAAAACAGTGACCTCATCCGAATGGTGCATGTAACTAAGCAGGCCTGCATTAGGAAGCCTAGTCACAGCGTAAGATGGGAGGTAGAATTTAGCCTCCCACTTCTCCATTTTTTCCGAGGTGGTGCAGCATGGATGAGAGTTGAGAGTAGCCTAACTCTCGGGAATAGGACAAACAGACATAAGTGGGACAGGAGAAGACATGTTCGGTAAAAAGAAAGGACTTTGGGAAAGGAAAACGAGTTCGGACACTAGAAAAAATGGAAAAAGAAGAAGCCGAAGGACCTTGGAAGGAAAAACCCACCGAAGCATTTGCCGAAGTCAGGATTGGTGGACGCCGTCGTAAAAAATCGCCAGAAATCGCTCCGCCGCTTGCACCGCCACAAAAGAGAAGGAAGATCTTGAGAACAGACGAGAGCAGGACAGAAGCAAAGGAAAACAAATGAGGGCCATGAGGGGAAGGAAGGTTTATATAAACAGAAGGGGGGTAACCGAATCGTCGCCATAATTATCCTTCGAAGGCGAAAGGACACGGCTAGTGCAACCGATGCAACTGTCCCCCAATCACCGCGTGACATGTGTCGTCTAATACAGGAAATGAGGGCACGCCTCTTAACAACACGGATGCCTAGGCAGGCTTATCCGAAGAGACATGCTTGACTAATTATGAGACATGACTGTTCACTGATACACGGTAGAAAATTTGAAAGGAGGAACACACACTTCGAGAAAAAACCAAGGGCATAGCTAAAAGACAAGGAGGATCACCTACAAGCTACCTCGGCTGGGAAGGCACACCCTCGGAGAATAAAGTGTTCCCCAGCCAAGATAACTGCCAGCCTTCATAAATGGGCCCCATGAAGTACTCTGAGAATCTGCACGGTGAAGCAACCACTTCGGCTTTCCGAGGGGGGCATGTGTTGGCCAAAGGGCTATTGCCCTTCGAAAAGCCGAGCTCTGGCGAAGCGTCACCCCCGGTAAGGCCGAGTATCACCCTCGGGAAATACGAGCACCACCCTCAGTAAGATGACCTGACCAGTTTCGGGAGAGGTAAACTCACCATCCTCGGAAGAGGAGAACATCCTCCGAAAGGGGTCACTTATGCCGAGGGGACTTGCGAATAACTGAAGCAACCTCGGCAAGAAACCCTCCCATCCCGAAGGGGTTTCTCTCACCGAAGGGGTCTCAACAATACGACAAAAATGGTTAAGGAGTCTCTGACACGCTGTCCTCGCAGACGTCCTGACACACCGCCCTCGCACACATCCTGTCGCGTAGACCTCCCGCAGCCCTGACTTCTGACCAAGACGGCCTATGGCCGACTAGAGGTCCTTATTCCGAAGGTACGGACGGAATCTAACCGAACACGTGTCACGATCTGAGCGGGCTGTGTCAGGCAAGTATTTTCTGACACCTCCCTATAAATACTTGGGAAGCGACCTTGGTAAAGAGGACTCTCCAAAAATAAAATGCACTCCTTACTCTCCATCTAGCTAAATACTGACTTGGGCGTCGGAGGCTTCTTCCCCAAAAAAACACTTCGGGGATCTCGTAACCCTTGTTCTTTGAGTCTTTCAGGTAGCCTCTCCCACCAAAAGTCTCCCCTGCAGACACCCTCCTCACCAGAACTCTCTACTACGGGCCATTATGTCGTACAACGAGGATGCCAGCGGGCACCAACACTAATATTAATAATTTTTTTTTATATTTCACATTCAATTGCATACTGTGTCTAGGTACTACCTTTTAAATACTACAATTGAGACACAATTCTTAAGGAGTAGTGTTATATATACTAAGTTTCACCAACATGTTTTATTGATAACTGAGAAAAAATAATTTTTATCATATATAATTTTGTACAAGTTTTTAGTTAATTTAGCAAAAGGTTATTATCTTTTATGGGCATTATGGTCAATTAAGGCTATCTAAAGTGATAGGAAAAAAGCATTTTCAATTAATTCTCATTATTATGGGAGGGGAATAAGTGAATGATTTATTAAACCTCAAGAGGTAAAGCAAAGATTCCCAAATAAGAGGGAGTAAGTAATGGTTTCATTAAACTTGTGGTAATTTTTTATACCATTTATAAGCAAGTTAAACCAGAACAGATCCAAAATGCCCAAAAACCCACAAGACCGTCTTTATTACTTTGACTCTTCATTGGTGATGTGGCAGTACGGGCTAATGGTGTGTGGTAGTGGCCACTGGCCAAAGGGTTGAATACACCGAGGCCAAAGCAGCCTCCTTTGCCACGACCCACGAATGGGCACTTATCATGGACCCTTTACGTTCCATCAAATGATACTGCCTCTAAGGCTGTCACATTAAATTACTCTAGAATTCTAATTTGAATTAGAGTTACTGAACATTTGGTCTAATGACTATTGCAAAGTATATCAAAGTTATCTTTTATATGAGGATTAGGGTTCAAGCTATCTTTGCAGGTAAAACAATTTACGCTTTATTAGATTTACCACTCCATGTCTCTAAAAAATTGTAATACCTTATACTTTCTCCATATCTCGTAAAGGTTGACTCTTTCATTTTTTGTAATAAAGTTTTGATTTAAATATATTTATATTAATTTATATTGTAAATTTTTTTTAAAAATTATATTTATAAACTATAACCTTTAAGACACTATTTTCATATAAAAAATTTATATTTCTATAATAGATTTTAAAATAAAAAAATTATAAATCAATTACTTTGAACAATAAAAGGGATAAGTTTTGCCAACAGAGAAAGTATTACTTTCTGGGTTTAAAAAAATAGAGTTCATAATTATTGATCTAGCTTCAAACTAAAATTCTCGTGATGATTAGTGTCCATTATGATGAGGTTATAAATTATTCTTGCCTATGGTGCACGGAACAAATCCCACCCCTTGGTATGCAATGATTGGCACCACGGGTGGCAATAGTGAGCCATCGTTGCATGTGTGGGTGGGTTGTTCTGCGAGATGGATTTGAAGGTTTGGAGTTGTTTGAAAATCTAGTCTTGTGTGTGGGTCAAGAGGTGTTATTTATTAAAGTTTAGGGGCCAATGTGGGATTTCAAAACCTTGCTAAATCTTGAATCATTTAGTTAAAAAATTAAATGCACATGTTAACTTTTCTACGTGTGATTAATTTATGTCACCTAAGATTTCATACGAAGTTTTATGGAAATTTTAATACATCTCGTGAAATCCTTTTCAATATTCTTTTGTAGTCATTAGAGCGCACGTGATCGGAGGTGCTGGAGGAAGTGATCCGAAGCCAAGTCCAGGACACCGCAAATGACTTGCAAGTAAAAAATATTATACCCTCTCCATCTCGTTTTTCTAATTAAAGTTAGATTTGAATATATTAAAAAAAAATTTAAAAATTATATTTAGGAATTATAATCTTTAAACTTTGTTATAAAAAGTTCATATTTTTATGATAAATTTTAAAAGAAATAAAATCAAAATTTAATTTATTGTAAATAGTAAAGAGAACAACTTTTATAAGACATAATGGGTGACATTTTTTAACATTATAAGTTGCTATACTACCTTTTTTCATACTATATTTAATAATACTAAAATTGTCTCGTGCAACCCTGTAAAGTGGTTATTATACTATGCATCTATGTCTAATTAGACATATTAACTCATCCTTAACTTTCTATATATGATCAATTTTTATAAAAAAATTTGATAAAATTGCCCCTCATCAAAACTCTTTCTCTTCCTTAAAAAATTCTACCCTCAATCCCACCGCCACAAATGTTATCACTATTGTCGCCGCCACCGCTACCACCAAATTCTGTCATTACTCGCATTTGCATAAGTGCCAAAGACAAAGAAACAAAGTGTCTAAAGCAATTGAAAAAAATGTGTAAATAAGTATGTATAAGTGTCTGAAATAATGCAAATTATTTGTTCCCTTTAATAATATGTAAATAATTTGTTCTATTTGATAAAATGTAAATGTGTAGAAGTGTCTGAGTAAATATATTAAAGTGTCTATAGAAATATGTAAAAGTATCTGAACAAAAAAAATGACTGAATTAACTTGTGAATAATTTATTTTCTTCAGAAAATAACTGTTTAAATAATAAAAAAATGTCTAAAACTATAACAATAAGTGTCTGAATGAATATTAAAAATATCTAAAAAAATATGTTGACCTTGTCTTAAGTGTTCAATTTCCCTCGCTTTACTTAACACAGTAGATGCCATCAATGCTAGCTTGATCCTTTTTTGCATGTCAAACAAATGAGAACTAGTTTACATACATGACGTTGTTACAAGTCCAAAGTTATATTGAATTCTTGAAAATGTATAAATATTTAAATATTGTCAAGATATCACAAAACCAACAATTTTCAAAATATTACAATAAAATATTATAATATAACATAACTAACAAATTTATCAGTCTTGTCAAATCTTAAGTTATAAATAATAGCAAAATCAAGTACACATATCATATTATTTGAATGCTTTGCTCTTGTTTGGTCTAGAAGTAATACAATGTAATAATTATTCATATAGAAGAATGTGTTATAAAGAAATATAAAATGTTGATAAAAAACATTAAACCTCTTTTTTGTAAAAAGATAAAAAATAAAATAGCTCAATAACTTTTATTAATCGTATTGGATTTACTACTAATAGTATCTCGTCTGACTATAGTACTAACAGTGGGACAAAAATTTGATGTCTTACGGGATTGGGTGTACTACTAATAATATATTGGTAGTAATGGTTGTACTGTTAATATATTATGAGTTATTATTTTAATCAATTAAAATTTATTGATTTAAATATATTATGGTTTATAAATAATCGTAAAAGCATTGTTTTTATTTGGCTCATACATTTTAGATTTTGTTGCAAACGGAAAATTTTAAACTAAGATGTGCAATAAATGTAGTGGATTAAGATATGTTTAACCACAGGGAAAGCTTAGCCCAACTGTTGTAGTCCAGACCTACTTCAGCCTAACAAAAAAACTCACAGCAACTATTTTTCCATAAAAAAAAAAAAAAAACTATGAAAGTGAGGAAATTGGTTTAAATCGAACGTGTAATTTTGGGCCTAATTGCACGATTTGAGAGACAGTGAATTTAAGAATGAAGGCCTTAATTGGATTTTAAACTTTTTTTAAATAAAGTATAATTAAACCGACAAAAAAAAATTAAACCAAATAATGAATTAAGCAACGAAAAAACAATTAAACCGAATAATCAATATTGGGCCAATTGAATTAAACAACTGTTAAATAACTTGAGCCCAATTGAATGCAGGACAAAGAAATGAAGTAATCAATTTTCGGCCATTTGATTTTTTGAAATTGGGATAAAGTATGTTAGGATATAGGACCTTTTAAAATATAAAGGAAAAGGGCACGAGCCTTAAGGAAAAATGGGCCATTTAGGGGAATGGGTCCAATTGAAAGAAATAAATATAAGCGTCCGTGCCCAGCATCAAGCAAAATAAATTGATCCAAACAGAGGGTTAAAAAAATATTGTCTTGCGAAAAGGCAAAACATAAAAACTTAAAGGACTGTTGGCAACCTTTGTTGAAAGTTTAGGGGCTTAATTGGAGTTAAACCTATTTAAGCAAATAAAAAGAATAAAACATACACATTTCTTTAATTTTTTCTCCGAAACTTTCACTCACGTCTCTCTGTTTTTCAGTCCTCTGCTAGGGTTTACATGAAACCAGAGAAACCACTGCCGTCTGCCATGACTCACCAATGCCTCTTCCTTTGTCTCCACTCACACTTCCTTTATGCTTCTAATTTCTGGTTTGCTTTTCTTCTGTGCTCTAACTCCATTCACAGAACATATGTTTGAGTTTTATTTCTTTTTTTCTTTTTTCTTTTTTTTTTGTAGATGCATGTAAGATCACATTTTTAAAAGAGCACCATAAATTTTTTTCTCAACTTTTTTTTTTCTTCACTAGATACAAGCTCGATCTGCACAAAACATTATTTTTTGTATGAATATGTGTTGTTTTCCTAGGCATTCTTGAGCGGGTCAATTTCGGTTCATACAAGATTATCCATGTTTTTGTATGATCTGAAATATTTTCCACCGGATGCACAGTCGATCCAAACAAAATTGTCCTATCTGTAGATCGTGTGCTTTTTTGAAACATTCGAATATCATTATTTGGATTGATACTTCATTTGTCATCAGGTTTAATGATTTCGTCTTTGTTTTGATTTCTTTTCAGAAGTTATGCTTGTATTTTGTTTATTTAAACCATTTATTACCAATTCAACCATCGATCTGTACAAAACTCTGATGTCTGTATGGGTCACCTTTTAAAAAAAGGAAAAACTGAACATTTTCTTACAGTCTTATTCAATCTAACATCACTGATAGTGTTCACTGCCTTACCAACCGCACTCCTCATGTCTTCATCTGCCATGGAGTCTTGTTTGCTCACAGGTGTTTCTTCGTCTCATTTTCACTATCATTTCTTTTATTTTTATGTTCTGGTTTTTTCATAATTTGAATATTTGTATTTATGGTGCATAGGGATTTAAATGTAATTTTGACTGCCTATGGTGGGGGCAATTCTTACCAATAGACTGGTTGCAGCTTTTTAAAATCCCTCCATTTGAGCTGTTTAATTCCTTTCATGTTCACTAAGTAAGTATTCTGCCATAGAGTGCTTCGGGCAAATAGTTATTATATTGTAGACATATGTCTAATTAGACATACTAATCTAGTCCTAATTTCTTATAAATAGCCTATAATCCAGTAAATAAATTGACTAATCTATCCCTAGACCAAAAGTCACTCTCAACCTTGAAATCTGCCTCTGTCACCACTTCTGCCGTTGCCGTCGCCGCCACCGTCGCTGCCACCTCCTCCGATGAACCGTCACCGCCTCCAAATATTATAGTCATCATCCGCATCCAGATCTCACAGCTGTTCGCCTCCGGCTGTCGTCGGATTTCGTCGCAACTCGCCGGATCTCGTCATCTCTCGTCAGATCTTGTCATCACTTGCCAAGATCTCTTGCCGAATCTCGTCGCCAGCCGCCAGACCTCGTCGTCTCTCACTGGATCTCGTCGTCACTCGCCGAGATCTCACATCGTTTCTCGTCATCACTCGCCGGATAGTCGTCTCTCACTGGATCTCGTCATCACTCGTCGAGATCTCTCGTCGGATCTCGCCATTACTCGCCGGATCTCAGCATCTCTCGTCGGATCTTGTCATCACCTCCAGATCTTGCTTCCGATCGTTGCCTCCAAGTCGCATCTTTGTTGCTTCTGAACAACAAAAATGTCTGCAATAAAATGTAAATATGTCTAATATAGTATGTGGAAGTGTCTACAAAGTAATATAAAAGTGTCTGAATGGATACCGAAAAGTGTCTAAAGAAATATTTAGAAGTGTGTGTCTAATATAGTATGTGGAAGTGTCTACAAAGTAATATAAAAGTGTCTGAATGGATACCGAAAAGTGTCAAAAGAAATATTTAGTAGTTTCTGATGAATACGTAGATAATTTACTCTCTTAAAAAATAACTAATTGAAACAATAAAAAAGTGTCTGAATGAATGTGTAAAAGTGTCTAAATAAATATTTAGAAGTGTTTGACCAATACGCAAACAATTTACTCTCTTAAAAAATAACTAATTGAAACAATAAAAAAGTGTCTGAATGAATGTGTAAAAGTATCTAAATAAATATTTAGAAGTGTTTGACCAATACACAAACAATTTACTCTCTTAAAAAATAACTAATTGAAACAATAAAAAAGTGTCTGAATGAATGTGTAAAAGTGTCTAAAGAAAAGTGACAAAATGTCTAAAGCAATCCACAGCTACCCCTTTTAGATCTGTAGCTGCCGCCGCTCCTGGACTGCCTTCGTCGAACATCATCATCAGATCTCTGGCATTGCGTCATCGCGTCGGTTAATCATCCCGTCGGCTTGTCATCACGTTAGATTTCCGGCAATACTACGGCGTCGTCATCTCGGCTAGGATGCTGGTGCTCGACGAAAATCAGTGTACAACGGAGATCGGTGCGCGACAGAGATCGACGTGCGAAGGAGATCAGAGTTCGGAGCAGCGGTCGGTTGCTGCGGCGATGAGAGGGGGAGAGAAAGATGCTGGTGCTCGACGGAAATCAGTGTGCAATGGAGATCGGTGTGCGACAGAGATCGATGCACGAAGGAGATCAAAGTTCGGAGCGGCGGTCGGTGGCTGCGGCGATGAGAGGGGAGAAAGAGAAACAATCTGCGGAGCGGCGGTAGGAGAGAGAGAGAAACGGTTAGGGTAAGGGGTAAAATTGTAATCTCAATACTATGTCTAATTAGACATATGTCTATGATATCCATGGTATCGGGCAAATATCTAACAGATTTCTAAAATCCTAATAAAATCTCATAGCTTTGGCTAAGTATTTTTATTGTGACAATCTTATCATGAATCTTAACATCTTTGATTATAGTTAAATTTAAATTTAATTTGGTTCTAAATTTTAACAATCAAATGTTTTACATGTCTATAGGATTATATGAGCTTGACAGAACCTTTACTGAATGGCATTCATTCTTTGCACTTCAGATACGTATTTATTCCATACCTTTTAATTGTTAATTTTACTTTATAGATTTAATAAGACTTTTCCAAAAAAATTTCAGCTTGTGACTATATGAAATGCATGTATGTGTGATATTAAATTTAGATGATAAAAGTAAATGCTTTCAATGCTAATTTGAATAACTGTTAGTGACAAACTTGTAGCTATTTTCCTCGAAAGCTATTCTGTTACATTCTAAGCACCTAAAAAAAAAGGTAATACCATATGATGCTTGTAACTATTCAATCCTTAGACCATAGCCTCTTCACCTCCCTTTGTAGTCTATTGATCTTTTGTTTGAGTTGTTTGTTCTCTCTCTAGTCTATCTAAATCAAAACCAATTCCTATCTTCAACATATATATGATTGATAATTTTTGTTCCTTTGTTTAATTTTAGATGATGGTGGGAGGAAAGAGTAATATTTGATGGTGGAGCTGCTTAAGCCTACCAGATGCATATGATAACTATTCCTTAAACATGCTTTATTCTAATTTCTATGCTCCCCACTACACTACCTTTTCAAATTTATGATTAGTGGCTTCAAAAGTTTTCATGCACACTGTTGGAAAGAAAATATTGATATAATTGGATAAGATTATGGAATGTACTAGCCTTGTGATTTTACTTTAGCAATGCTTTGACACTTCATATCAAAATCTACATGTAGGCTTAAGTGTTAGAGATATGCTCCATGACAATTTGATTAATTTTGGCAATTCTGTTAATTGGACAAGAATTCTTAACATAGTAACCTTGTGACTATGGTCTGACAAGCCTTTCATGCTTCCTGTTTAAATATGCATGTGTTAGTAAATAATGGAACTTGATTACAGATATAAACCTTAACAATTAGAATATGGATGCTGATATACATGCTTGTATGGTATCACTAACATGTATATTCCTATTGCTGTTTCTAGGGAAATAAATAAATAGAGAATGCAAGTTTTACCTTTAGTATGCAGCAGCGGAATTTGTTTTAATAGAAAATAAACTATTATGTCTAGAAATAAGTGTAAAGGTATTAAAAATTGATGATTAGGGAGATACTGGCTTTCCATGTTCAGAAAAGAAATTGAGTCCTTTAATACTTTCATTTTCCAAATTTCACACAATTAAGTAATATTGCTACTAGAAAAAGATGTATATTTTATGTGTTTTTTATTAGACCTAATTATTCTACTGACAAAGATCCATATGTATTCCTACATTTTTCATCAAATTAAACAAAGCCATAGAATTCAATCGGTTACAAGCGTATCTTATATGTTTGAATAAAGAAATGATGGTTGCAACTTACCAACTGTGCTTTTGTTTCATTTTATGCCTTTAGAGCCTGTCATTCTTGTTTCAGAGGTTTGCACCCTTGTTTTCAATCTTAGGATGGCAAAGGTGTGCTGGCAAAGTTCCAATGTGTGGAAAATGGTGCCAAGTTTGTGTCATTTATAATGGTTTGGGTGCTAAAATCATGGCTGTAATTATTGAATTAATTGAAATGTTTCCAATAAAATGTGATAGTTGACTTTCCATTACCGAAACATATTGTAACTGTGGCAAAATTGATTATTAAGCTGTATAGCCAACGATGAAACAACGTATTTTGTATGGATATAGTGAAAAGAGGGCAAATTTTTCAGATTGCCGTGAAATAAGTTTTAGTTTCCATAAATAAAACTTGTGCCACATGTCAAATCTATTGAAATTATGATGGTCAATCTACTGAAATTATGTCTTTAATTTGCCAGTCTTAGGTAATGTTATGGTAAGTAGTGTCATTCCCTTTCCATTTTGCATGACTTGCCATTACTAATTATTGTGAACAATAACATGTTTTCAGTGAGTTATTTGGGAGAAGGGAGAACTCATCCTATTTATTTGGGTAAACAATATATAGATTGACACGTGTCAACTCTTAATTTAGTATCTTAATTGAAAATACATTATTATCCTTAGGTTTAATGGGTCTGATGGGTACATTAGTCATTTTGCAACGTAAATGCATTAGAATGTTTCTATAAATAAAAAAAGTGACATATGGCAATTTGTTGTTGATTTTGTTAAGTGAAAAGACCTTTAACTCCTTACTTGTATCCTACTTTATATATATATATATATATAATAGATACCTCATTTCCTATACTATAAATATCTCATAACAACTATATAATCTTGTAATAGGTATAATTTTGAGTAAAAAAACTATATTTACAAACATTTTTGAAAAAAAAAATGTAAAATGGTATGATTGATTGTTATTGAAACTTAATTACATAAAAGGTTATCATCCATTAGTTTTTAAACTATCTAGTAACTGTATGATCATCAATATGTATCATTCATTTTTTTCTAAATTTTTTGTATATGTAACACTATTCTCTCTCTCTCTCAACTATACCAAGTTGCTTGCTGCTACGAACACGATGACAACCGGTGAAGCTATTGGATTGGGACATACCCATTCTCAAGTTTGAAGTTTGAACTCTCTCTCTTTATATATATATATGTGTGTGTGTGTGTGTGTGTGTGTTGGTACTCAGAAGCAAGATATAGGAATAGTATTTCGTTTAAATTGCTCCCTCCATCCCATAAATTTTGATACATTTGACTTTTTATTGTATTTTGACTCAATTTTATTCATATTATTGTTTGTTAAAAAGAATCAAAAAATATATATTTAGAAACTACATATCTTGAATTATCATTCATGTACAAAGATTTTGTATTTATATATTAAAATGTTGAAAATAAAAAACCATAGATTAATTGCCAAAAACAAATAGAGCAAAACTTTTGGGATGGAGGGGGTATATTGTATACATAAATATGGAGAAATAATATCTACTAATGCATCGTCGCCATAACTTTGTAATCATTCATAATTTTTCCGATCTTTAAAACACTTGACTAAGATTACACCAAACCAACCATTCATCGGTTAATAATTGAATGTCTAACGAAACTTGAACTATGTTCTTGCAGTAGCAAAACTAAAATTAGAATATATTGGCAAACTTAATCTTGCCTGCTATGGTTCGATTGAGGCTGCACATTTACTCTTTAATTCATTTTTTTATAGCAAAAACAAGAATTTGTTTATGATTCCCAGCAAGAAGCTGAAATTTACAACTGTTTTGAGCTCCTACACATTTACTCTTTTATGGCCTCAAAATTTAAGGGCGAGTGTGGCGCATAGGTTTTCTTTTGAGTATTTATTTTTATATATAATGATTATTTGTCAAAATTATTTATCAATTAAATTCTACAAATAAAATTTTTTGAAAAGTTATTGTGGCTTTGAACTTAATTTCCAGCCAATTGGATTAACCTGATTAAATAATGTATATCCACTGTATCTTATTCTGTCCTAATTAATGGCTGTAGTTAAGAATGTTTCAACTTGAAAGCAAGAATCGACCAAGGAGAATCCCTCTCTCTATATTTGTTCATCCCTTGTGCATAAACAATTTCTAGTTATTTGACTTATCTACAACTGCCGGGGTCACTTCTTGGTCTAAATGCAAGTAAGACTAGGCCTATTATAAATCACTTATTTTTTATGGACGACTATATCATATTCTTTTGACCATCCAAGGAAGCTATACAAATTCTTTAAAACACTATAAGATTATATGCATTAGTGGCCGGTGAAAAGGTAAATTTTTAAAAGTCTGAATGGTTGCTCAGTAGAAATGTCCCGATGGATTGGCAACAACAGTTTTGAGAATTTCTACTATTTTAGATCAATTAAAGTATTTTCAATTGTGTAGAAGCTCTGTTCTATCAGGATCTATCCTGAACTGTTACTTATCAGTTTCTGGTAGACAAGATTAAAGCTCAACTAGACAATTGAAAAGGGAAGTTGCTTAATAGTGCTTGGAGGCTTACTCTAATTCAATCCACTCTAAACTCAACCCTAGTTTATATGATGTCTTTGTTCAAAGTTCCTTTAACTGTATCGACTTTGGTCTTGGAGTGTCCCATCCAATTTTGGTGGTCTTGATCACGATATAAAAAAGGCCTCTATATGAAGTAGAAAATGGTACTAATGCTCCTAAAGGGTCTTGGGGGGTTGGGAATTAAGGATTTACGTCTATTTAACCAAGCCCTCTTAGGAAAAGCATTATGGTGAATTTTCACCAGGGACCCTATTCTGTCATTGTTAGTATCAGAATAGGTTAATGGTCGTAGTAGAGATAATAAGTCACTAAGATTGAAGTATGTCCTTGTGCTAAGTATGGTTAGTACTACTTATAAGTGTTTCTACTATTGTTGTCTGGCTTTGGTTGTAGGTATACCGGCAGGGACCCGGTAAGATGTTTGTATTGAGGCAAAGGTCTAAGTATAGGTCCAAGTGACCCAATGGTTAATTCCATAGGGAAGGTGGCTATTTTTGTGTTAGTCCTAGTAGCATTAAGGCATTAACAACTAAGAAAACATGCTCAACCCTTGAAATAAGGGAAACCATGGTTAATGTCTAAGGGTTGAAGGTTAAGCTATGCTAAGCCTAGTAGTATGTTGAGACCAAGGATATATCCCCACCCCAAGGGCCAAAGGAAGACCAAGGTCAACAGAATGTTCTAGGGCATGTTGATATGGTTTAAGCTGGAAATAGTTAAGAGAGCCAAGGGTAAGAGTTAAAGGGCACTAAGTTATCAGAGTGCACTGAGGCCAGGTGAACGATCTCCACCCAAAGGCAAGGGGTGGCATGAACATTGAGAAATTGATAGACTGGGTATAAGGGCTGATGAGGCAACAATTGAAAAATGTGCCTAAGTATCGAGAAGAAAGTTGTAGGTACCAAAGCAGTCTAAAAAAGTGTATATAGGTTGTAAGTCTCATTCAGGAACAAAGTGTATGTTGAGGGCATTCATGGGCACCACTCGAGTTTTGTTGACTCGATGGGCTCGGAACCCCAAATCTCAAGTGCAAGGTTAGAAATCAAGTGAATCAAAATTTTTATGAAGGGCAGAAGGGGTGTGGCATAAGTTGTTTGATACAAAGTGTACTCAAGTGTAGGAACTAACGGGAGTGGTGAAAGGCTTGATGCCAAGGGTCCATAGGGCTTCCTAAGGATAGCAAAGAAGGGCCATAGACTTTAAAAGTGATCAATGCAAGTATACATCGAAGGTGGCCGAGTAACTGAAGTAAGCCCAAAAAAAAAAAAAAGTTACAATAGTTACATGTTAGGCAACATGAGGTATTTATAGCAACTAAGTAATGTTGACTAATGGTGCCAGGGTGGGTCTTAAGTATTCTAAAGAGACCTAAAAAAAGGCTATAATTGCTGAGAATACCTTGCTGCCGAATATGACAATGCTAGTTAATGAATGACTCTTATGTAATGAAAGTAAATAAGCATGTTAAGAGTGCTTTAAGAGTTAAGAGCCAAGGATTAGCTAAGTGGCTAACAAATAGCCAAAAACCTTAATCTTGTTAAGTGATTACCGAGAGGAGTCAAGAGTTAAAGAGTTGAGTAGTGGAAATCGCACCCAGTGACACTTGAAAGATGAGAAGTCTATGTGGACAAAGGTGCCTATAACAAGGCTGAGGGTGTTAAGCTCGTGGATGCCTTAATTCACTAATAATCCCAAGGGCAATACGTGTAAGATGCTACCTAAGAGAGCTAAGGGTAAGTTGCCACAAAAGGTACTGTACTTAGGGCACTAAAGGGAAACAAAGTTAAAGATGCACCTAAGGATTGACTTAAATGCCTAAGTCAGGTGTAAATGTTGCCAAGTTAAATTGTACCAAGGAAACTAAGGGGTGGTGACAATGAAACAACTAAGTGGGGCTTGAGGGCCAAAGTATGGGTAAAGGAATGCTATGTCCCACCATTATGTCCCACCAAAGGTAAAGATTCAAAGTGGGAGACTAAGTTCTCACGGAAGTAACCATTGAGGATAATGGCCGAAGAGGATTAAGTTAGCATTAAGTAACATGGGCCTAAATGGGTATGGGGAAGTGCCTTGTGAGCCAAGGTAAAGTGTCCACTCCATAGGTAATGCCTCCATAAAGAGGTCTTCCAAGGAATACCTTAAGAGGTCTCTTGACGAGTAGGTTAAAAAGCTAAGAATATGAAGTAAGCTTATGGTTAAGGGGCTATGTGTAACCATAATAGGGAGAATACCATGAGTAAGAATCAAGTGGTAAGTAAATCTAAGCTTAATTTTGAAATAAGTATGTTATTAAAGCAAATCAAGCAACTAAATTAAGTTTCATAAGGGTTCCTAATTGTTAATTGGCACCTGAGGGTTGTAAACGAAAAAATGGTGATTTTGACCCAAGTCAATGGTATGATGGAAATTTTGGTGAAATTATAATCATGCAAGTGAAAGAGACTAAAGTTGTCAAGACCATAAATGTTTTGACTCATTTGAAGCAAGTAGTGGTAAGCAAGGGCTTGTTTGCACGAAATAAAGGAGTTTGGGGCTTGAGTTTTTAAATGGCTTTAAGTATGTGTTTAGCTTAGGGTTAAGAATGGGGATTAGGATTCTTTCATTTGGGGCTAAAAAGGCTTGATTTGAGGACTAAACAAACACTTAAATAAGGTTAATTAGCTTAAGTACATTTAAGGAGATTGGGTTGGAGATATTTTGATAGAGAGAAGAATACTATTCATCTTCTCCTTCATTGAGCTAAACTTGTAGCTCTCTCTACCCTCACCTTATCCCACTTCAATCCTTCATTTAGGCGCAAGTTTTACATGAAATTGGAAGACCCACAGCTATCACAACAAGCCCAAGCAAAATTTTGAGGTATTTTGGTGCATTGGAAGAGTTTTTACTTGCTCTTGGTGTTCTTTAGCTAAATTCACGAGGTAAGCTCCTTCCTAAGCTATTTTTTGGTTGTAAGGGTATCAATGAGTTTGAAATGGTTCTGAAAAAGTGATGGTGCAAAAGAATCGAAGTTAGGACCTAGTGGAGCTATGTTGAGCTTGAGGTGAATAATATGCTTGATTTGAGAAATTCTCCATTTGAGGTAAGGGATTTAAGTTAAATTTGTTAATTTGATACATTTTTAATTTTTTTGGCTTTTGGGAGTAAGTTAGATTGAGCCTAAATTAGTTGGAAATGGTTGGGAAAGGTGCAACCAAGTTGCACAAGTTTGGAGGGAAAAAGGCATTTCCCAGGTGGTGCGAACACATAATAGGGTGATGCGTTGTATTGTAGCCACTCCCCAATTGTGAAATTCACAACTAGATGTTGTGTATGCACCAATTTCAGAAACCATCCAAAACTTGTGATGCGTATGCATCAAAGGACTGGTGCATTGACATCACCCATGCACCTAAAGGTTAAGTGTTTGTAAGGTCCTAAACCATTTACTAAGGCTAAGGAAGGTCTTAACAAGGCTCATAAGCACTCCTAAGACTAAGTTAAGCATCAAATAAGATGGTGTAACAAGAAGGGGTAGTTGAGAGGGCAAAGTGTGTGGATAAATTTGGTACCATAAGCTCCAAGTTTGGTACTAAAAAAGGACTAAGGATACTTTGAGTTCTCCAATGGCTATGGGATGAGGTCATGAAACTTTGGCATTAAAGAGGAATCCAATAAGGTTTTAGGTCCCTAATGGCCTAAAGATAGAGGTCAAGAACCTCTAGGCATTGAGGTGGTACCCAAGAGGTTCGAGCCGAGCCAATAGGTCTGGTAAGTGATCCACCAAGGTGCCTGAGTCAAGTTCAAGATAACTTGGTGAAGTATGACAACGAAGTTAGTTCCCTAGCACACAAAGAAAAAGAAAGATACGGGTAAGATGTTATAGCCTTCCAAGTGGAATGCTTAGTGAGCAAGGTAATTTCATAAATCCTTAGTTTAAATGTTTTAATTAGAGGTGAATTAGCAAAATCAAGTAAGTTATTAAAGGTTTAGCGCATTCTGAGTGGTTTATGGCACTAAGTTTTGTTTGAGTGCAAAAAGATCATTTTGCACCCCGAAGGGTCGGGACAAGTCCTAGGAGTAAAAATGATGTTTTTGAAACCTAAAGCCTAGGTTAGAAAGTTTTGTATAAGTATTTACCTAGTTACTATTTGGGGAAAAGGTATTTTTGCAAAAATTTAAAAAGTTTGGGGGTGAAGTGTTTTGGCCTTTATAAACTTGTGGGATGGGTTGTTTTAGCATTATTCCTTCCCTTTTCTTCTAAAATTCGTAGGTCCCTCCCTCCCTCTCAATTCATTGCCAAATCTTCATCCAATCCATGATTTCTTGAAGGAATTTGAAGGCTATTAGCTGCTTGGAGGTCTTGGCACTCGTGTGAGAGAGGTTTCTTTTGTAGGCATGCGGGTGTAAGAGGCTCTAAAGTAGCGAAAGCTATAGGATCATGATGCTCGGGCAGTGTATAGGTAGCCTGCCCAGTGTACCAGTATGCCTGATGCATAGGGGCCATCCAAGGGGAGTGTTTGAAGATTCGTACTATAAGGTAGGCCGGGACATTCAACTCTTGATAGTTCACTCATTTGGAAGAGTCCTAGAGTATAGTGGAGCTTGGAGTAGAGTATGCCTTAGGGTACTATAGGTGTATGTGGTAACACTATAGTACATTAGTGACACACCTAGTCTAGTGATCGATGAGAGTTGTTGGGTGCCAAACCTAGGAGAAGTCTTTTTCAGTGTGAGTGTTAATAGACATGTTTAACTTGTTAAGTTAGCTTACGCTAGGGGTTTGGCATAGAGGAGAGAGAGGAGGAAGTTGGTCGGTGCTAAGCTTTTAGTAGGTGGCTATCAGTGTATGGTTAGTGGATAGGTTTTCAAAAACTTGTTAAGACAACTTGCACGATGAAGGGTTAGTGGATGAGTCATAGACTTGTTAAGCTAGCTTGCAACAAGGGGTTTGGTAAAAGAGCATGGGTGCCGAACCTAGAATGGAACTTTTCTAGAGTGAGTGTTAACAGACATGTTTAATTTGTTAAGTTAGCTTACACTAGTGAGTTTTGGTACAAAGAAGTACATGAAATAGGTTTGTTGGAGCCGAGCTTTCAGCAAGATCCTACCAATATAAGGGTAGTGGATAGGCTTTTAAAAGCTTGTTAAGCTATCTTACACCAGAGGACCCGAGATCGAGTTTGATGTGTAGGATCTGTGATCACTGGATTTGTTGGGACAGCTTGGAGCAACCAGATGTCTTTTAGCAGTACCGTGTGATGAAGGTAAGGAAAGGTCACACCATCGTCTTCAAGAATAAAAAAAATTGCATTAAAGTGTTCAGACTGAGTAAGGTCAGGTTAAGGTGGGGAGAACAGTGAATAGTAATCAGGCTACAGTTGGGAGTGAACACAAAGAATGACATTAACAATAGTGCCTATACGAGATAGAGCTCGACCCAAGTGCCTTGAAGGCATTAGTTGAACAAGTCGGGTAGTTTGTCACCAAGTGGGTTGTTATGTGACTAACACCCCTTGGTAGGTTTGGGTAGGATACATTGGCACCCTATCCTAGTATAGTGTCTTAAGGTGGGGAGATTGAATTTGGAGGACCAAATTCTCCAAGGTAGGGAGAATGTTATAGCCCTTCTAGCGGAATGCTCAGTGAGCCAGGTAATTTCATACATCCCTAGTTTAAATGTTTTAATTGGAGGTGACTTAGCAAATTCAAGTAAGTTACTAAAGGTTTAGTGGGTTTTGAGTGGTTTATGACATCAAGTTTTGCCCAGGGGTAAAATGGTCATTTTGCACCTTAGAGGGTCGAGACAAATCTCAGGAGTGAGAATAATGTTTTTGAAACCTAAAGTCCAAGTTAGAAAGTTTTGCTTAAGTATTTAACTACCTAGTTACTATTTGGGGAAGAGGTATTTTTGCAAAAACTTAAAAAGTTTGGGGGGTGAAGTGTTTTGGCCTTTATAAACTTGTTGGATGGGTTGTTTTAGCATTATTCCCTCCCTTCTCTTCCAAAATTCGTAGGACCCTACATCCCTCTCAATTCCTTGCCAAATCATCATCCAATCCATGATTTCTTGAAGGAATTTGAAGGCTTTCTTGGTACGCATGAGGAGGATGGCTTGGTTCATGCTTGTTTTGTTGTTTTCAAGCTTGTTGGGGTGATTTTGTGCTTGGGCTGCCTTTTGTACATGAGGTATGGTTTCAATCCATGATTTTACTTGTTTCTTGAGTTATTGGAAGCTTGGGTTTTGTTAGATTGGTGTTAATTTATTGCCAGACGCCTTGTATTTTGCTTTGAACCTAGGAAACCTTAATGAAATCTTTGGACTTGAAGTTCTTGTTTGTGATTGCTTATTTGAGCCAATTCAAGGATAATTGAGGTAAGGGATTTATGATTCATGCATATTTGATGCCATTCGTAGCTTGCTTGTGGTAGAATTTTAAGTAGTTTTGTGAATGGTGTTAGTTGGTGGATGGTGATAAGCATGTTGGACTAGTGAGGTTTTGATGGTTTGTGTGGTGTTTATGGACACTATAGGGTTGGTTTAAATGGTGCATTTGTGGCCTAGTGCATGTGTACATGCAGGTTTAAGGCATTTGGAGGTGTCCCTAGAGCTATTGGGGCACATTGGAAGCCCCAAAAGTGCCTATGAGGCAAAGTCTGGGAATTTTAGGCATGGGGCTTTGGCGCCACAACACCCAAAGCACCCCAAGGGTGACCAAAATGCTAAGCCTGTGGGGGGATATAGTGCCCCCGGCGCCTCAATGCCAAAATCCATTTGCCAACTTTGACATGCGGTAGTATTTTTTTCGTAACTTTTCATTTGGATGTCCGATTGAGGTGATTCACGATCTCACACGAAGCTAAGAGGGAGTAATATCATTTATATGCCCTCCTCAAGCTTGGATTTGTCCAGGTTTAGATGAATTTTAGTTCAAAGTGAAGGCATGTTTGGCCATAACAGAGCACCATTAGTTGGGTAAAAAGTTAAGTACCATCAGGAGCCTAGTTGGGCCTTTGGGTTTGAGGGCTCAATGTGAGAACCTTAGTGCACCTAGGAAGGTTCCATGGAACCTAGAATTTATGTGTCCAACCATGCTCATTGCTAGTTCATTAGGGTGAACCAAGTAATAGTGGATAGTAGAGCACCATGGATGAAGGTTTAGTGCACTTGTGGCCTAGCCAAGTTGTGACTTGAGGCAAAAGTGAAAGCCTAGCACATCCTTGGTAGGTTAAATGGCAAGGTTTAGTACCTTAGTGGTCTAGGTGCACATTTTAGCTCAAAACACCAATTAGGAGCCTAGTGAGCCTAATTGGGTGGAGGCTTAGTATCATAGTGGCCTAGGTGAGCCAATGGCTCAAGGCACTATTTGGGAGCCTAGTATACCTAGTGAGTTTCTTAGAACGCAAGCAAGGATCATTCACCATGTTCATGTGCACAACAGTTAAGGGAAGTTATTTAGTAAGCTTAGCTCACTAGGATGTTAGCAAGTTAAGCTTGCTAGGAGTGAGTTAGGGGCCAAAACTCGCCAGGCATAGGGTGACGTTCGTTCGAGGACTAGGATGAAGAGGGGTCTCAAGGGACCCAAATATATGGGCATATGTTAGCCATCAGACTGCAAGCGTGCGAAGTAAACTTCATATATTGTATATATGTGTGTCATTAGTATTTTTCTTGCAGGTTGTGATAGCCGAAGGACTATCGCCTCTCCTTGAACGTACCTCCTACCAAAAGCATGCTCGGGAAACCTGGCACCATCCGAGGGAGGCACTAGTACTGACCTCGGAGTAGGCGAATTCCAGTGCCTCGAACTCGGGATTTAGCCTAGTAGCCCAGAGAACTCCAAAGGTGCAGACAGCCCCCTCGGGGGATTAAACGGATCGCCTTCGGGATAGAAGAACCAGCTACCGCAAGCAAGAGAGGATTTCCCGAAGGCGGAACCTCCGAGCTAGGCAGCTCCCCGAACTGCGAACATAACTCCCGAAGAAGGGTGTTCATCTCAGAGAACGACCTCGCCCAAAGGACATCGGGAGTACAGCAAGAGCATTTAAGGAGCCTCTGACACATCGCCCACAGACGCACCATGTCACCTCAAACGACGCTCTGACACGCCAACGCCGCCCAGGCCTTGTCACAACCTGTCTCGGACCAAGGCTCGAGGGAGCCTACAAACAGCTACTTGTCCCCTATGCCCAAAGGTACACAGCAAATCTGACCGAACACGTGTCACAATCTGAACGGGCCAGACACTTCTATAAATACCAAAGAGCAGCTCCTTGGAAACGGTTGGTCAGTCAGTTGAGAGGTTACGAACAGGCAAGGCCACTAAACCCTTGAGTGCTCTATTTCCTTCACCTCTCAGAAAACTGACTTGGGCGTCGGAGGTTCGTCCCCGGAAAAACATCCCGGGGACCTCCTAACCTTTCCTTTTGGGCTCTTCAGGTACCACTCTCTGGGAAACCTCCACTCCGGGCGTTCTCCTCCTTAGGAAGTCCCTCCAGAAACCACCATGTCCTCCAGTGAAGATGTCTTTGGACATCATTTGGCGCCATCTGTGGGAAACCACCCTCAGGTTGCCGTCGTTGAGACTCGGCGTTCTAAGGACAAAGGACTCCCGAAGTCCCCGTCTGCGCCTGAAGTCCAACCGGCTGCTGAGCAAACTCTTCCAGGGACTTCCACGCCCGAGGAAGAACGTCCTCTGGTCATAACCATGAGCTTCCTCCGTGACTTCCAACGCTCTGTTGTGGCTGAAATGACACAACAGATAGACAGAAGATGGCCACAACAAGCTCAAACCCAAAGGTCTCCTTCACCTGTACGCCCTCTGGAAAAGAGCCCCAAAGCAGTCCGCCGCAGTTCGGGGAGTGAAGACCCACGTGAGGAGTCTTCAACAGAAAATATGCCCCTCGGGGCACGCCTTCCAGGGCAAACGGGGCCCAACCAACCCAAAATTTGACGCCGAAGGAGCCCTTTGCCTGAGACGAGGTCACCCTCTCCCCGACGACGAAGCCATTCTCCGAAGAGGCGCCGTCAATCTCCTCCACCTGAGGAAGAACCTAGCGCCACCGCCCTCATGGAGAAAATATTGGCAAGGCTGGATAGAGTCGAGAGGCAGGTGGCTCGCAAGCCAGTTTGGGCCAGACTGTCTGAGTCTTTTTGTGGGGATCAGTCTCCTTTCACCCGAGCTGTGGTCGAGGCAGCTATGCCAGGTCACTTCAGGGTACCTCGGCTAGAGACGTACGATGGTCGGACCGACCCACAGGCCCACCTGACGAAGTACAGACGCAGCATGATGATGCACGGTGCGGACGACGCCACCTTGTGCAAGTGCTTCGAGGTCACCCTCTCTGGGCCAGCAACCGCGTGGTACAACTCCTTGGCTCCAGGAATCATCGGAAAGTTCTAGGAGTTATCAATAGCCTTCACCCAACAGTTCATAGGGAGTCGCCCGACGGCGAAGATGCCCGTTCAAATGTTCGACATAGCGCAAAGAAGCGGAAAAACTATACGCGACTATGTCGAGAGGTTCAACAGAGAGGCTTTAAGTGTTCCAGACTTTCGGCCCGAAATACGCATCCTCGCCATGACAAGGGGCCTTCGGAGGGATTCTCAACTCTTCTATGAATTCTCCAAGGACCCTCCAGACACACTGGGCGAATTCTACCGACGGGCCGAACAGCACATGACGGCCGAAGAACTAAGAATGGGCGGACCCAGGCCCGAGCACACCCGTGGCGAGGGGTCCAGCCAGCAGGCACACTATCCGACCGACCAGCCACCCCGACCTCGGAGAATGCGAGGAAGGAAACCCCCGAACTTCACAGTGCTGAACACCACGAGGACCAACATCCTCATGACTCTGGAGAGGCAGGGAACACAAGTTCAGAGGCCAAGGGCCATGACCGCTGAAAATAGAAAAAACATGAAGAAGTTCTGCCAATTTCATCGCGAGCCACGACACCGAGGATTGCTTCCAGCTGAAGAAGTATATTGAATCGCTGATAAAACAAGGCCAACTTCGGCGGTACCTATGGTTGCCTTCCCTGAAGGGGAGGAAAGAGGAGGAAGGAAAGGTAGAAGATGAGGACTACGACTCCGACAGGCAGAGAAACCGAAGTCCGAAGAGGCGCCCTCCACCCCTTGCGGGAGTCATACAAACAATCACAACGGGGCTCCCATCCTCGGAAAGGAAAAGGAAGGCCAGGGAAATAGCTGTGATGGACTATCAAAGTCCGGCGAAGAAGCTATCCCGAAAAGATGGTTCCACAGTCGTCTTTCCTCACGACGACCCACTCCTGATCATGGCAAGAATTGGAAGCTGGGATGTCAAAAGGGTATTACTTGATGACGGATCAAACGCTGACGTCCTATTTTCACAACTGCTGCCGAGCTTGGGCATATCCATCAGCGATCTCAAGCCTGTCACTTCACCGACCTTCGGGGTAGGACCGTCCGCGTTACCCGTCCTCGGATGGATCGACCTTCCATTAATGATGAGAGGGACTTCGGTCAAAGGACCAGCTGAGTTGTTTGCCTCGACAATGGCGAGGTTCATCGTCATGGATGTCCCCTCATCATACAACGCCATCCTTGGAAGGGAGACGCAGGGAAATCTGCACATTCGCCCTGACGTGAGATATTTGACTGTCACTTTTGCCACCAAGGAAGGAGACGCAGAAATCTTCATAGATCAGGGCGAAGTAAGAAAGGTGTTCGTCAAAACCCGAAAAGCTCCAGCAAACAATTCCACACAAGCTGTAGAAGCAGGTGCTTCAAAGTCAAAAAATGGCGAGAAAGAAGATTCTGGGAAGGTAGAAATGGAAGAAGTGGAACTTATCCCAGGACGAAGTACCCGAATAGGGAAAAACTTGTCCGAAGGAGATAAGAAAAAACTTGTATCCTTTCTGATAATGAATAAAGACCTATTCGCCTACTCGCCGAAAGACATTCCGGGGGTAAATCCGCGCGTAGTACAATATAGCCTCAAAGTAAGTCCGGAAGCAAAACCTGTCCGGCAAAAGAAACGGGGCATTTCAGCCCATAAAAATGACTTCGTCAAAACCGAAGTCCAACGTTTATTGGAGGCAGATGTAATCAGGGAGGTCAAGTACCCCGAATGGCTAAGCAATGTGGTGATCGCCACAAAAGAAGGAAGCAACAAACTTCGGATGTGCATCGACTTCAGAAACCTGAACGATGCTTGCCCAAAAGATTCATATCCTCTCCCGCCAATAGATCAATAGGTAGATTCAACTGCCGAATACGGGCTCCTAAGTTTCCTAGACGCCTTCAGCGGCTACCATCAAATAAAGATGGACCCCGAAGACGAAGAAAAAACAGCCTTCATTACCGAGGGGGGGACGTACTGTTACACCAGGATGCCCTTCGGGCTCAAAAACGCAGGAGCCACCTACCAGAGGTTGATGAGCAAGGTCTTTAATGACCAAATAGGGAGGAACATGGAAGTCTACGTAGATGACATGATAGTCAAAAGCAAGCTGCCTGTTGACCATGTCACAGACCTAAGGGAGACTTTTCACCAGCTCAGGACCTTCGGAATTCGCCTTAACCCCGAGAAGTGCACCTTCGGGGTAACTTCGGGAAAGTTCCTTGGGTACATGGTATCAGAAAGAGGCATTGATGCTAACCCAGAAAAAATTAAGGCTCTGTTGGAATTCTGAACTCCTGCCACAATAAAAGATGTGCAGAGACTTACTGGAAGAATAACCTCCTTTAGCAGATTTATTTCCAGATATGGAGACCGGTGTCGAGCATTCTTCAAAGTCCTCACTAAGGCAGCAAAAAGGGAGGACGACCTCGAGAGTAATGATCATCCTTGGAATGCCAAAAAGCTTGGGAAGAACTCAAAATCTACTTGGCTCGCCTGCCCACTTTGCGACAGCCCCGCGAAGGAGAACCACTTGTGTTGTACCTCGCCGTCACAGAAAAAGCAGTAAGCTCAGTTCTTGTGAAAGAGGAAGGGGCGAAGCAGTGGCCAGTCTACTATGTGAGCAAGTCCCTGCATGGCGCCGAAATCAGATATCCTTTGTTACAGAAAGCTATATATGCCTTGGTCCTAGCAGGAAGAAGGCTACGGCCATATTTTCAGGCTCACCCCATCATCGTCCGAAGTAGTTTACCCCTGCGGGACGTCATGAAGAAGGTTGACCATTCGGGAAGGCTCTCCAAATGGTGTATAGAGCTTGGCGAACACGACATCACTTATGAACCTCGAAAAAACATAAAAGCTCAAGCCTTGGCAGATTTCATTGCCGAGGTCCCCATTACCGAGGACAACCACCCAAGTCCCGATGAAAATGAGTCAGAATGGGCCTTGTACGTTGATGGTGCCTCGGGCGCCGAGCACCAAGGAGCAGGGGTAATCATCAGAGGCCCCGAAGGCCTGGAAGTACTGAAGGCCATTAAGTTCAGCTTCAATGTCACCAACAATGTGGCTGAATATGAAGCTCTCATAGCGGGCTTGCGCCTGGCCAGAAAAATTGGTGTCAGAAACTTGAAAGCCCATAGCGATTCCCAGCTAGTAGTTCGGCAAACAGCAGGGGACTACGGGGCAAAGGATCCAACACTGGCAAAATACCATGAATTAGTAACGAAGCTTATTCGAGAATTTGATACCGTGCGAATCGAGAACGTGCCTCGCAGACATAACGCTGAGGCAGATGAATTGGCAAAATCAAAAGCATATACTGAGGTGCTAAGCCAGCCGAGCATTACAGTACTGAGCATAATGACTTCGGGAAGAAGCTGGAAAGACCCAATAAAAACATATCTCGAAACCAATACGCTCCCCGAAGACCCCAATGAAGCAGCAAAAGTGCGGAGACGCTCCGGTCATTTCTTTCTGATTGGAGAAGAGCTATATCGGCAGGGATATGCAAATCCACTACAGAGGTGTGTTGGCGAAGAGGATATTGAAATAATCCTCCAAGAAGTCCACGAAGGCGCTTGTGGTTCGCACATCGGAACCGACGCCCTGGCAGCGGTGATACTTCGCCAAGGATACTTTTGGCCTACCCTGAGGAAAGACGCTAGGCGGTTCGTCCAGAAATGTGGTAATTGCCAAAGACATGCAAAAATCCAGAGAACACCCTCGGAGCTGGTGACTTCGGCAAACTATCCCTAGTCTTTCGCAGTTTGGGGCATAGACCTTATCGGGCCGCTCCCGATAGCGCCTGGGGGCGTGAAGTTCTGCATAGTCGCAGTAGACTATTTCTCTAAATGGGTCGAGGCAGAACCTTTGACGACTATCTCGGCAAGAGAAGTGCACAAGTTCGTGTGGAAAAACATAGTATGCAGATTCGGCATACCGAGGGTACTAGTAGCTGATAACGGATCCCAGTTCATAGACAAAGGGTTCCAAGAGTTTATCAGCGACCTCGAAACAAAGATGCACTTCGCCCCGGTAGCTCACCCCCAAAGCAATGGGCAGGTGGAAGTATCTAACAGGACCATAAAAGATGGTCTGAAAAAGAGACTGGGGGAGGCAAAAGGGAAATGGCCAGGAGAACTCCAAAGCGTACTATGGAGCTACCGAACAACGCCCCGAAGGGCTACAGGGGAAACTCCTTTCTCGCTCGTCTTCGGTGCAGAGGCCATAATCCCAATAGAGGTAGTGCAACCATCAATACGAGTGCAGGTATTTGATGAAAGTGGAAATGACCTCGGCTTAAGAACCAAGCTCAACCTCGTCAGCGAACATAGAGAAATAGCGGAACTAAGAAGGAAAGCTTTCCAGCAAAGAGTGGCCACCGCTATAAACTTGCGAGCTAGGCCAAAAGGAATAAAAAAGGGTGATCTCGTTCTCCGAAAGGCGGAATTCGCACCCCGGAGGCCATCACACGGCGTACTTCGCGCGAATTGGGAGGGACCTTATTTGGTTCTTGCCGAAGTACGAAGAGGGGTGTACAAGCTTGGTGACACCGAAGGCGTGGAATTAAAAAACACTTGGCATTCAGATGCCTTGAAAAAGTTCTATGCTTAGAATCTTGACGAAAGGGTTTACATTGTACAAAGTTAGAAAAATTTTCTAGGTACACGGGCTTCTGAAAGAAAGATTCTTGAACAATAGATATACTAAAATTCCGGCGAAGATGGTCGCCAGAATAAGCATGGGTGTGATTTCCTGAAGTCCCTCGAGCAAGCATGTTTGGGACAATAGGAAATGTAAAACCTTGCGAGAATTTCTAAATACAAAGGCTCACAGAGAACCGATCTAATCTTCTGAAGTCTCTTGAGCAAATGCGTTCGGGGCAAAAAGTAATGAACAATCTCACAAAAAAGACTTAGCCAAAATTTCTTACAGGAAAGAAAAAAGTCTTTATTAACAAACAAGATCGGTTTACAAAGAAGAAGGACTACCAAGAAAGAAAGAGTACAAGGAAGGAGAAAAAGAAGGCAGCAGGGGCCTGAGATAAATTAGGGATTCTCGGCGTCCCGGGAGCCACTAGCCCCTACATCCTTTTCAACCACCACTGGCGCCGGAAGAGTCTGAGGCAGGTTCAAGTGCTCGAGCTTGGACCAAGACCACCGAGGTCCCTCAGGAATATTTAGGGCCTCCAGGAAAGAAAGGTTGAGATCTGGAAACCTCAGAAGAACTTGATGACGAACGAGACAAAACCCGTCTTGAAAACCAACTTTGGTCATCTCGTCAGATTTCCTCTTCTCGACCCCAAGATCATTAAGCTCCTTCTCCAGGTCTTCAACCTTTTTCCTTAACGCTTTCACCTTCTTTTTCTTCAGCTCATCCTTCCCCTTCTTCGAAGAATCGACCTTGGCTTGAAGTGCGGCTTTCTCGGCCGCCTTCGCCAGAAGAGCCGCGGAATCTGACTTCTCCTTTTGAAGTGCCTCATTAACCGAAGTCAGCTCCGCCACTTTTCCGCCGAGGTCGAAAATCTTCTGGGAGGAGTCCTTTATAAGTTCTTCTTTTTCCTTCGCAAACTCCTCCCGAAGGGCAGCAATCTCTGACGCCGAAGTCTGGGCCAGCTGAGTGTTCCGAGTGAGCAGGTCCGAGCACTGGGTCTTGTGTTGTTCTATAGTCTTTGAAGCGGCAGCCTGGTACATCCCCTGCCTCGCCACCCGAACTCTGAGGAATCTGGCATATCCCAGTAGCTGCAGAAAAACAGAGGCAAGAATGAGACAAGGCAAAAAAGGAAAGGCAAATACTTAGAAGAAATCAGAGGGAAAAAAGCAAGGTGAGAAACACACCTGGGCGGTGTGCTCGAAAAGCTTCGCGGCGAGAGAGTCATCATCCGGATGAGCCCCCGCAATGGCCTTGAAAGAAGCTTCAGTAATAACCCCCTTCGCAATCTCCTTGGCCATTCGCAGGCAGTCTTCGGAGTACATGTTCATGTCCTCTGTAAAAGACCAAAATGGCTCCTTCAGAATCTTCCCCTTCGGGATATGGGCATCCCGAAGGGCCCGCTTCCGGGCGTGCTCGACAACCCAATCCAGAGGAAGAATCTCCTCTGCACGACAAAAGCAGAAAAATTGTCAAACACAAGTAGCTGCCAAAAAATTCAGAAACTGAGTGTCTAAGGCATCAAACCTGGTGGCACTTCGGCAACGTTGTCGCCAGAATCCAGGGCCCCCTCAGAAGAAATCTCCTTCCCTTTCCTCTTACGGCGATCTTCGGCAGAAGGGGCTTCCACCAAAGCGTCCAGAAGAGCCGCCGAAGTAGGGCTTGAAGGAGTGACATCTGCACCGACCTCGGTTGAAGGGGCAGCAACGGTTACCTCGGGCTCCTCGCCCACCTCCTCGGAAATCTCCGGCATAGGAGGGGGCACGGTCTTCTTCGATCGCTTGGCCGCCGGAGGCCCGGCGCCAGTTGCCTTCCGTCTTCGGGAGGCAGCCTTTTTTGTTTGTTCACCTTTCTCGGCTTGCCCAACGAAAAGCAATCGGTAATAGGCAGCAGTATCGTCGCCCATCTCTGAAAAAGAGAAAAAACATCAGCGTAAGTCCAAGATGAAATTGAAACAAGGGGACTAGGAGATGACTTACTTTTGAAAAAATCGGCATAAGTAATGTCCTCCTGAAGAAGTTGTACCAGCCAGGAGTCCTTCCCAGTAATGGCAGGAGACGGCATCTCGAGGTCCGTTTCGTGCTCCTTTACCACCTTCAACTCCCGAAGGACTTCTTCGGTCATCAACTTCCAGTTAATTGGAAAGGGGTAAAGGGAACGCGGTGGGACCTCGGAATCCTAGTTAGAGACCGCTCAGATGCGCTTGTCAAAGTCCGCAAAAATGGGTGTTAACTCGGGAGTTAACAGTATCTTCGGGTCAACGACATCCATCACGAGCTTTCCCTGAGCCCACTTCGTCAAGACGTACGACCAGGCCTCCTCCTTCTTCATAAAGAAGAATTTCTGTTGCCACCCTCGCCAGCTGTCCTTGTTGGCAAAGGTGAACTTGTATTTTTTGCTCCCTGACCCCCGAGGTAGTATGAAATAGAAGCCACCCTTCGGGATCACGAAGAGCTTGTAGTACTGCAGAAAAATGACAAAGTGTGGCTCTATACCGAAGACACCACACATACAAAGAAAAGCATTGAAATAGCAGTACGAGCTCGGCGGAAGTTGGTTTACGGCAATGCGATGGAAATCGCAGAAATCGCAAACCATCTTCGGCGGAGGATACCGAAGTCCGGCCTTCAGTTGGGCACGGAAAACAGTAACCTTGTCACTACAGTTTGAAAAGTTATATTGGTCCGAACGAGGCAATCTCGTAGTGATGTAGGAAGGAAGGAAGAACTTCTTTTTCCATTTTTTAAGTTTTGCAAAAGTAGTGCAGCAGGGGTGAGAAAGAAGGGGTTCCCAGCTTTCGGGAATAGGCATGACTGGCAAAAAACCGAGTTCGGGAAAAGGCTAAAAGCTATTTCGGAGAAAAAATTTGGAAAAACAGAAGAAACTGGAAGCTAAAACCCACCAAACGTTTTGCCAAAATCTGGATTTGAGGACGCCGTCGTGAAATGATTGCCGGAAAACCACTATGTCAAAAAGCACCGCTGTAAGAGAGCAGGAAAAACACTGCGGCAGTTGAGAGACAGAAGAAAGCAAAACCAAAAGCAAAAGGGGGGTTATGAAGGATTGAGGGTATATATAGACCGAGGAAGGGTAGGCGAATCGACGTCATAAGTGCTGTGCGAAGGCGAATCGTCGCCATAATTGCCCATTTTGCAGAAAAAGATGCGCCTGCTGTAACCGATGTAACCCTCTCCAATGACGGCGTGCCACGTGTCAGCAATCACGACAAATAAGGAACACGCTTTCTGACGAATAGCTCGCCGCCCCAGACTGACACGCCTGGTCACGAGACGAGACGTTTCAGTGACCTACAAAGATTACAGAAAATAGGTTACCTCGGAGACACCAAGAGACAGGCTGTGCTACGTCTACGTACAGAAGGTGTATCTTTGGCACAGGTACCGTGCATAAAGCCCCAAAGGGTACCCTCCGAAAGCTGACAAAGCCAAAGTCCCTACTTCGGCTTCTAGGGGAGGGGCATGTGATAGCCGAAGGACTATCGCCTCTCCTTGAACGTACCTCCTACCAAAAGCATGCTCGGGAAACCTGGCACCATCCGAGGGAGGCACTAGTACTGACCTCGGACTAGGCGAATTCCAGTGCCTCGAACTCGGGATTTAGCCTAGTAGCCCAGAGAACTCCAAAGGTGCAGACAGCCCCCTCGGGGGATTAAACGGATCACCTTCGAGATAGAAGAACCAGCTACCGCAAGCAAGAGAGGATTTCTTGAAGGCGGAACCTCCGAGCTAGGCAGCTTCCCGAACTGCGAACATAACTCCCGAAGAAGGGTGTTCGTCTCAGAGAACGACCTCGCCCAAAGGACATCGGGAGTACGGCAGGAGCATTTAAGGAGCCTCTGACACATCGCCCACATACGCACCATGTCACCTCAAATGACGCTCCGACACGCCGACGCCGCCCAAGCCTTGTCACAACCTGTCTCGGACCAAGGCTCGAGGGAGCCTACAAACAGCTACTTGTCCCCTATGCCCAAAGGTACACAGCAGATCTGACCGAACACGTGTCACGATCTGAACGGGCCAGACACTTCTATAAATACCAAAGATCAGCTCCTTGCAAACGGTTGGTCAGTCAGTTGAGAGGATACGAACAGGCAAGGCCACTAAACCCTTGAGTGCTCTCTTTCCTTCACCTCTCAGAAAACTGACTTGGGCGTCAGAGGTTCGTCCCCGGAAAAACATCCCGGGGACCTTCTAACCTTTCCTTTTGGGCTCTTCAGGTACCACTCCCTGGGAAACCTCCACTCCAGGCGTTCTCCTCCTCAGGAAGTCCCTCCAGAAACCACCATGTCCTCCAGCGAAGATGTCTCCGGACATCAGGTTGAAAGATCCCCTGCTAGAATCTTTAATTCCACTCCCTTAGCTTTTATTGTGCAGATTTTGGGTATGTAGAGCCGACAACCATTGAAGGTTGTTGAGCTAAGCTCACGGGAAATTATATGGTTTATTTGAATCCTTGTGATTCTAGTTTTTTGGTTTTCATGTTGGTTGTGTTATGGTACTAACTACAGTTGTTTAATTAACCGACAGAGGTTAGTGAAGCACAAGAGAGGGTTTATGGAGCTTGCCACCAGGAGTTTGCTCTCAGGTGGGAGCTTAGTTGCGGATCTCAGTGTTATGGTTCAATTTATAGTTTACATACACTAGTTGCCTCCAATGTTCATGCTGAGTATGTACTTTGGAGTCACTATTAGGTGTGAGCATAGTCTACTTTTGTTTGGATGTTTGCACATGATTGATTATTTGTAGTTAATTCCATAATTATTTTGTATGCTTTGACTACTTTAAAAACTTGGATTTTTGTGAAAGACCGAGGCAATGTCTTATGTTTTATTACTTATCTAACCATTCAATTCAAAGCATTTACTCATGCATGATTGCATAGTAGGTTAATTAACTAGAAGCATGAAAGTTTTAACTAGTGTGCACATAATGAATTAGTTAATTGCAACTAGTGTGGGGTACTTTTCAATAGGCTTCCTGGCAGGCCCACGAGGGGCTGTGTCATATGAGGTAAGTACGTGATGACTTACTCTAAGTAGCCCATAAAAGGTAGGTAAAGTCAGGTATGCAATGGCTTACTTAAGGCACATGTAAAGAAGATTTCATAAGGGTTTAATTAAGTGCTAGCATAGGATACGAGAGCTAGTTACGAAGTGCCATAGCCATATGGGCTCATGATAGTTAAGAACCCTTTTGGGTATATGGAAGTCTTAAGTGCATAAGCATGTGCATTAACTCATCCATCCATACATGACATTGCATTATTGTTGTTTGTTAATTGTTTGTGCTTGTTTTATGCTGTGTTGTTTGGTTTGTTGGTTTATTTGTATGTTTGTGTTGCTTTGCATACATGCATATGTTTTTCTTGCAGGTGCTAAATCTCTTACTAAGTACTTTCAAGTACTCACTCTTTAAGTGTTGTGCAGGTACTTAAAAGACTAGTTGGGCCTGACAGTTGGTAACAGGTAACTGTTAGTGCTAGGTTTTATTTGTTTAGAAGGTACTTTCTAAGTATGAATCTTGTGGTTAATGAATTCTTATAATGTAAGTTAGTACTAACCAAAACATTATTTTTTTAGCTTTCGAGGCTAAATATGCTTAAGGAAAATGAGACTTGCCACTTGAAACTAGCTTGCTTGAATGGAAAGCCCAAGATGGATCTTAATGTGTATTGTTGTCTCAATTATATGTATGGTATTTTTCATACTAAGTAGCACCTTTACTAGTGTCCATTGGTGTGTATAACACTAGAGTTACATTTGGTGCACATAAGGTTAAGACATATACACAGTTATTACTTAAAGTTAAACCAACTACGGTTTTTATGTCTTGGCTTGTTTTAACTTACATTTTATTAATTGGTGTGCTATGGTTTTCTTCATTTTTTTATTTACTTGTTATTGCATAGCTAGGATGATACATGTAAATTTTATGTGCAAGGTATGCTAAGTAGCTTGTTGCATCTAATGGTTTAAGATACTTCACGAGTAATAGCTAGCTAATTATAGCCTAAATGAGATCATAATTCCCTAAAATTAAATTCACAGCCTAGGACCCTGTTTCGCCACATCAATGAATAGGTTATTTCCAGGATTGAGAAGTTTTATCGTTGTTCATTGGTAATTGTACCATGTCAATGTGTTTATCTTGCACACAACCTAGTAGCATCAATCTTCCCTTAGTCTTATTTCTTGATTTTAAATATAAAAATATTTGAAAAGTAATTTAAAAATATTTTTGGGTAAATGGCACCGTTTTTCCTTGAACTATGGCCTATGTTAGAGATTCGTCCCAGAACTAAAAAATGTTATATATATATCATTCATCCTCTAACTTAGTAAATTGTTGCAATGACATCATTCCATTAGGTTGGACCATTAAAAAGAAATGGAATGAGGGGAGAAGATGCACAGTTAATCCTAAAATTAATTAATTTTTTTCTATTTGAGTCCTAAACCCTTAAAATCCTTAAAACGGTCCTCATCCTTCAATGTCCAACTTCCAACAGCGGCAGCAATGGTTACAATATAGAGTTGGCGGGATGGGTCATTGTAGTATTGTCCAACGATCTTAGGATGGAAGTCGGTGGCGGGCATAAGGCTTTGATGGCGGCAAGACCAACGATGGGGATGGAGGATGAAGGGCTCGTGATTCTTACGATTTTACGATTTTTTACAACTTTACGACTGTAGAAAAAAAAAATAGCTCTAGGTAGAAACTTGACTCTGATAACCTTTGTGTCAGCCCTAGAGCCGCCAACGGCTCAAACTTTTGGCCTTATGAGCTTCTTACCTGATCTTTCCTCTACAGGCCTCCTAGCTCTAGGATACTTGTGAGCCCATCGAAATGCTATGTTGTAAAGAATTGCTCATGCATTCTTGATTTATTGGGTGCTTGTGCTTAGTGATGGCTAGTCTTAACCCCGATATCACAAGTTTAAGCTAAAGTTCACTTTTGCTTACCAAAGTTTGAAAAAAAAGTGTAATTTAGTACATAGTGGCGATTAAAAGGGCTAGATTAATAACATGAGGACTCAAAAAGTTTCAGTGAGTTTTCTCCATCAGCCAGTTCGACTGGGCTTGAACAACGCTTTGGAGTCCATCTAGATTTTGATAAACATGCAAAGTAGACCTCATCCTTTATAAATTCTCACATAAATGTTTTTGATTTAAAAAAAAACAAAAGAACAAGAAAGAAAAAGTCAGTGAGCTGATAGTTATGGTGCGAAGGCCAAATTGAGAATTGTACGGAAAAGTTACAATTATCCTATGAGGTTTACCCTAACTTACAGTTTATCTATTTATTTGTGAAAATAAATACTTTGCTCTTAGTTCTTTTATATTATATGATAACCACTTCTGAAACTATAATTTAAACCACACGATAGTCATCTTCTAGTAATGTTGGTCTCTCAAATATTTTTTTATAGTTAATAGATATTTTAAATTATTATTTCTTCCTTTCTGTAAATGTGTTTTTATTTTTGTAAATGCACATCAGTAATTTTTAAAGGTTTATTAGCTATAAAAAAAATATCAAAAATCTTAAAATTACTATAATATGATTATCAGATAGTTTAATTTAAGGTTTTAGAAGTTGTTATCAGACACTATAAAGAAAGTATGGGGTAAAGTGTAGGTTTTCTCAAATAAAGGGGGCAAAGTGTAAGTTAGATCAAACCACAGGAGGATTCTGTAATTTACCCAGAATTGTACCTAAGGATGTACGAAGGCCAAATTTAGTACTCTAGCTATACGTATATATAATTATCCTTTTATTTTATTTTTGTTTCATTGACGCTTCAGATAAGGTCCTAAGGCGGCCTTCGACAATTCAACTATGTTTCCTTCTTGACTAGGTCCGATCAGCATACCCTATGTGGAACAATACTATATTTCGTGAAGCATTTCTCTTCGTAAAATAAGCCGTTAACATCTTTGAAACTTGTAGCAACCGCCGTCTAGAAAAGGAGAGATCGATTGGACTTTGGAACGCACTTCCTGTTTTACATTTTTTTATCTAATATTTTACTCTCTTCATCTGAAAAATATTTGTCATTTTTCACCTGTAAGTCTGATTGCCTCAAATATTTTTTTGTAACATTTACTATTTTCAGTTCAATTTTTTTTATCATATTTTATTATTTAACAAATTACTTTATCATATTACTTTTTAGATTATCATTTTAATATTTTTTCTCATTTTTATTGATTTACATACAAAAAATGAAGGATAAAAGTAAAAATAAATCACCAATTTTTCATCTTTCTTAATTTTTGAGCTAAAGTAAAATATTGCAAAGACTTTTCGATGGAGATAGCATTACAATTGTTGTGCAACATAAACATATTAAATATATTACCCAATATTGCTCTTTACCAATTAATATAATTACAAGGCTAGGGACACGAGTGTGTAAGGGCCACCTCTATGCGCCCCGACCAAGCACACACAATATTGCATATGATGCCTTCTCAATTTTTTTTCTTCTTTTATTTGTTTTAGCATTTTATCCTTTCCTTTTTGTTTTTTTGCCTCGCTTCCTTTTTTGGTCTTTTAACTTTTTTTGTTCTTTCTTTATTTTTCAAGCATCCTAGCCTCTTTAAATTCAAATAAGTTTAACATAAAATATTGTTAAATGATTTATATTTAGGCAAAAGGGGCAATCTTACCACTAAAGTATAGAGTTCGAAGCAGTTTTATCACTAAAGTTTTATTTCGGAGAAATTTGCCAATAATATTTTGAAAATGGGCATATTTGTCATTACTATTACTGACATGTCAAAACATGTTGACAAAGCGATGATGTAACAGTATTTTGTCAACGTGGAACATACGTGGAGGCATACGTGAAAATGATAAATAAAAAAATTTATTGTATAGTCACTTAAGTTTCTTTCCTACTTTTCACCTTAATCTTTTATCTCTAACACCAAAGCCATCATCTTCAACTTGTCTTCCTTAATCTGCTAGAAACAGAAGGCCAGAGATTGCACTGACGAATTCTTCCAGCACTATTTCCCTTTAACTAGCTCACACAACTGCCGCATTTTCAACCGCAGCTTCAACCCTAATTGCAGCAACTCAAACTCATGAATTTGCTTAACTCTAGCAGCGTTAATTATTGGGCAATTGTTACTTGTCCTCCGTGATTACCGGCCAATTATTACTTGTCATCTATCGTGTGCGATCTACTGTTATTGGACAATCCCCCACTTTGTTTGCCTCTTCTGGATATCTCCATTGTCATTTGTGTTAAAATTTGATGGTAAATATGCCTGTTTTGAAAACATTAATGGTATAATTGTCTATTTCAAAAATATTGATGATAAATATGCCATATATTGGTTGATGTGACGGCAAATTATCCAACTCACCTCCACTTAGCCGGAATATTTTTTGTGATAGCAGAATATTCCCACCGTTAACTGCCAGAGTGGTAAATATCTCCAAATTTTAAAATATTGATGGCAAATATTCCAAATTTGAAAATGTTAGTATCAAATCTATCTGGAATAGAACTTTAATAACAAAACTACTCTGGGCCTTATACTTTAGTGATAAAATTGCCCGTTTTGCCTTCATATTTATTTTTATATCTTTTCTGCCCAAACTAATTTTATTTAAATTTCAATATTGCATACATGTAATAATCCACTGAAAATATAATTTTATAGTCTTATTAAGTTTTTTATGAATTTTTCTTTCTCTAGTTTTTTAAAAATAAAGAAATTCATAAAAATTAAATAACAACATGAAAATTTACTTTCAAATGGATTATTTTATCTACATAATATTGACTTTCAAATGAAATTAGTTCTTGGTAAAAATTATGTAAAAATAAAAATAAGCTATGTTAGATTATGTTAAAATGAATTGGAGGTTTTTAAGGACATGTTCTTTTAGAAAGTAGTAAATGGACTAAATAAAGCTATATTCTATGTAATAAGTGCTAGGGTTTATGTACATGGAGAACAATACGAAAGTCGAAGGGATCTCAACCATATTTGGAAAACAATAAGCAACTAAAGAGGAACATGAAAATAAATATCAGGGAACAATAAGAATGTGCATGGAAGAGGATCACTAAGAAAATAGAAGGGGACATGATGACATATCGTACACATGAGATGTAGGATATAAAAAGAACTACAAGGAATTATGATGGAACAGGGAAATAAATATTAGGAAATAGTAAAAAGCAGAAGAGAACAAGAGTTTTTTAGTAAAGAACAATAACTTGTGTAATAAGGCAATGAAAGCGAATTGCAAGAGGAAGATATAGATTTAACATGGAACAATAAGATAGACAAAGGAACAAGTGTATTTGGCAAAAGAACAATGAGCATTTGACAAGTGGTACCATATGGGCTTGTGCACAACCCATATTGAACAAAGTCCATTTCTAAGAAAGGTAGTAGCAAGAAGTCTAGCCCAAAATGAATTGGAGAGGAAATCTAACAAATATGGAAATAGAATCCCCTACAATTACGTGATAACTCCATCTTGACGTGATTCTCGCGAATCCTCCCACAGCTATATAAGCAAGCTCCACTCACCAATCCCAAGTTATGAGATTTTACCCTACATTTCAACCACTCCCACATTCTTATCAAGAACTAACTTAATCATTAGATGATTTCCCCAAAAAAAAAATGTGTTGGGGCTCTAACGGTACCTTTGGCTACAGGATCCCTAATTAGCCAACTCCAAATCTCCTAGGCTGGTCTTGCTCGGTCCACATGATCCCATTTTGACTATCAACAAGAAACAACTATATAATCAAATAGCAGGAGGGGACAATAAGTTATTAAATAGAGGAGAAGTTATTAAATGGAAAGGAAAAATATATTTGTCAAGAACTAGGAGAGGAGAAGGGAAAGATAACAATAAGAATAACTATAATCATCAAGATAACAAGAAGAATTCAAGAAGCAAGCAAAATAGTAGTTTGAAGTAGTTATCAAATAGTATAAGGAATAGTTAGATTTGTCAAGGAGAACAAAAATGAAAAAACTATAACCAACAAGAAAACAAAAAAAAAAAAAGAATTTAAGTAATAAGTAGAATAAGAGTAAGTAGTAGTTATTTAATAGAATGAATGTTATATTTATTAAAGAACAGAAAAGTACAACAATGAAACAACTATAATAAGTAAAAGAACAAAAATAAGAGATCAAGAAATAAGTAGATCAAGTGTACCAGTACTAAGAAATTGTGTCCTACATGCAAACGTAAAATATATAGAGAACAGTAATAAACTACAAAAGAGCAAGAGAAAATATATATAAGTCAGCTGGTCAATGATCTTTCTCCTTCAAATGGAATTTCTTGGTGCCCCTAAAGGTTAATTTTTTGGCTTAGAAAGGTTGCCAAGATCGCATTCCAACAGGGATTAATTAGGCTGCAATGGGAGTTCCACAAGTTGGTACATTTTGTGCTATATGCAATGAGGAGCCAGAAAGTATTCTCGTCTGCTTCTAATCTGATATGTCTTGCATCATCATTCTTTTTTCCTCTACAAGAATCCAATCGAGCAGTAGGACATGGGATGTTACAGCGAAGGCAGTGCCTTGGGTCATTTGGCTGGTCTAAAGACAATCTTATTTTTCAAAGCAATGAGCCTTCCCTTTTGGAGCCAATCTCTTCGATTAAGTTCTTTTCTCACTTCTGGATTTTGAGACAAGCTAGGACGCGTTTTGTTTCATTTGACTCATGGTCTTTGAATCCGCATCTCTCTGTGTAGGTTGAAGTCCAGTTATTAGGGGTTCTTTTGGTTTAAGCCTGCGTTCATTAGGGAGATTCATTTCTCCTTTCTTGGAAAGGGCCTTGTACTTTGTTTCTAGTTCCTGGCTGGCTTTAGTGAAAGTCTCATTTGATGATCTCACACACACAGACACAGACACACACATACATATATACATACACACACACACACATATATATATATATGTGTGTGTGTGTGTGTGTGTGTGAGCCAACAATAGGAGTACACATAAGAACAAGAACAATAAGAATACATCTCGGAATAGGAACAACAAAAAAGTAGGAAGCAATAATCTATTAAATCACAAAGTAAACATGTATATATTACCAGAGAATAAATATAATCATCAACAGAACAAGAAGAAGTAAAGATGAAATAAATAATATTGTGGCACTAAGTTAGTGTGCAGTGGCACTATCATAATTTATAGGAAATCGTGACATGTTCTATAATGGGGAGTTGTGATGTAGTGTAATTATTACTCCATCTGTCCCACATTTTTTTGCAATATTTCCTTTTTGGGTCAACCCAAATTTTTTGAAACATTTCCTTATTTAGTAAACTTTTCTCATCCTATTTACTATTATACTCCATTTTAACTCATCTTACATTCTCTCTCGCTCGCTGTCTTTTGCCCATTTCATCTTTGCTCTAACTTTTTTTTTTCATCCGGTTACAATCCAGCAGAGATTCTAATGGTGGTTGAAGACAATTGGACTATGATATGATGGCAGAGATAGGTGATGAGGAAACAGATGACGATTTGACGATAATTCGACGAGCAAGGCGATTTGACGGACGATGATTTAATGGCAGAGATAGAAAACGATTTGATGGTGGAGATAGGCAACGGATGGAGGAGAAAGGTGACAGATGGAGGCGATGAGGCAATGGTAGATCAAAGAAAATCCTTTGCGACAATAGATCAAGGTGAATTGTTGTCCTCCTCCACCTCTAGTTGCTAGGGGTGAAAATGGATCGGGTCTGAGCTTACTAGGCTCGAGCTCGGCCCCTTTACTGTTCAGCACTAGTCGGCCTTGAGCTCGAATTGTACAAGCCCAATTGTTTTAGGCTTGAGCTCGGCTCGAAAGCCCGTCAAACTCGAATCACACATAAAATTTCAGTACCTTAACTATAACTTAAATGAAAGATGGGGACTAAATATGTAATTTTTCATAGATAACTAGAAATGGAAAATTTGAGACCTTATCCCAAACTTTATAATTTTTTTTAGTTCTATTCTAATTTTGTGAACTGCATAAATGAAGCATCATCTTCCTCACTTCGACAATGGAGCATCTGGTTCTGTCCTTGAGGCATTGCCTTGGTCTCCGGCTGGTTCGAGAGTCGGTGGCTACAGCGTCGATCTTGGGTAGGGCTATCGTTGGCAGACCTTAGATTGAGGCCATCGTCGAACTCGGGTTATCGGTGATCTTGTGGCTGTCGTCGATCTCGATCTCGTGGCTGTCATCGATCGATCTCGATCTCAAGTTATTATCGCCGAAAGCTGTCATCTATCTTCTGCTCTTATCATTGATCTTCTGCTCTCATCGCCGGAGACTTTCTTGGTGGTGGCTGGAAACTGTCGTTGCTGGAAACCTCATTGATTTTCTGTCATCGTCAGAAATCATTGTCGATCTTCTGCTCTCATTGCCAGAAACTCTCTTGGTGGTGGCCGATGGTGTGGCTGGGATTCCTCGAAATAGGAGCAGACTTAGTAGAGCAAGGGTTAGGACAGGGTAGGGGCCGATTTTGCAGTTGGGGGCATAGGGCTTAATGGTCAGTTGAGGAGAAGGGCTTAGGTGTCTTAGGAGTGCTCGAGCCCAATAGGCCCACGAGCCTATAGGGCCGCATATGTTAAAGCTCGAGCTCGGCCCCAAATTTATTCGAGCCCACTTTTTGGCTCGAGCTCAAGCTCGAAATTACCTAACTCGAAAAGCCTTAATTCGAGCTCAAGCTCGAGCTACCTGAAATAGGTCTGACCCTTTTTCACCCCTACCGGTTACTTCAGTCGACCGATTCATGCTGTGACAAGGACTGGGATAGGAACTAGAACCAAAACGGAGATGGAGACAGATCTAACCAAAAGTGAAGACCCAAAATGGTAGAGAAGACAAAGGGCAAAACTGAGAAGAATGGTAAAAAGTAAGGCTGCCTTAAACTTTGTACCAAATCAAAATGTTTCAAACAATCCGAGATAGAGGGAGTGTAATTTATTAAAAAGTTGAGCTTTAGTGACAATATAAATAATGAAAATAAGGAGTTGTGCCATGGCGAATGCCATATGGCCCAACTGGAGATGATAGTTAGATGGATTGGGCTACGTTTGGATGAAACTATTCATACTTGGGTTTAATTAAGTTATCATGAATTTGGGTTCAAATCCTGTTATTTGGATTTGAGTTGATTTCGGGTTAAATGGATTTTGTGTTCGGGTTAGGCTGGATCAGGTTTATTTATATTTGGGTTAAATACAAGTATAGTTAATTTTAGTCTCGGATGACTTTAAATCAGGCTATTTGGATTTTGGGTCAGATTTGAGTTAATCTGTCGAGTTTACTCATATTATTGGTGCATAGGCCACAATGGCTAAATGAACTAGGTTTTCTTTTCATTCAGTTTTTGTTAAAATTTAAATCAAAATATTAATCTTTAGTGCGGTTTAATTTAGGTTAATTTTCTTTTCTTAGTATGTTCGATTTAAAAATTCATATAAATCATCATAATTAAGTCTTAGTGCATATTTAAGTTAAATAATATTGTTCTCTTCTAGAAAAATCTTTGATATCGAGGAAGTAAAACTAAACCAATCCATATTTTTTTTTAACAGCCATCCATACTTTTATAATTTGGTTTGAATAAATTCCATTCATTAATTTGGCTTGGTTCGGTTCAAATGTGTGATACTATTTAGTTAAGAAACATATCAAAATAAACCAAAATTGATACATTAATTGAATGTAAAACCTTAGCTGGCTAAGGCTTTATTAAATTATACTCCCTCTGTCCCGGGTTGTTTGAAACGTTTTGATTTGGCACAAAGTTTTATGTAGCATCACTTTTTACCATTGTTCCCTATTTTACCCTTTTCTTCTTTGCCGTTTTTTTGCCTTCCCGTTTTTGGCCAAACCTGCCTCCATCTCCATTTCAGCTATCCCAGTCCCTGTCCCGGTGTGAATCAGTCGATCGGAGCAACTGGAGTCGGGAGACGACAACGATTCGTCGCGATCTGTAGTTGCAAATGATTCGCGTCGATCTGCCTCTGCCCCGTCTCCTCTGTCCATCGCCTCCATCCGTCACCTATCTCCGCCATCAAATTGCCATTCGTTGCCTCATTCCCTATCGCCGTCGAATCGCCTCCCCAGTCGAATCACCGTTGAATCTCAGTCCGTCAGCTCGTTGCCGTTCTCCGCCATCTAATTGTCTTCGACCGCCGTCGGAATCTTCACCGGAATCACAGGCGGATAAAAGAGAATGTGAGAGCAGAGACGAATTGGTGAAGAGCGAGTGAGCGAGCGAGAAGAGAGAGAGAGAGAGAGAGAGAGAGAGAGATGACTTAAAATTGGGGTATAATGGTGAGTGAGATGATAAAAGTTTACTAAATAAGGAAATGTTTCAAAGAATTTGGGACGACCTGAAAAGGAAAATGTTGCAAAGAATGTGGGACGGAGGGAGTAAAATTTATGAATTATAGCAAATAATGAATTTCATATTTTTTGTAAGCAATTTCTTATTTTTCTATGTTTTTGTTGATGACACTTTACTTATAGTTGGTACATCATCTATCATTAATCATAATTCCTAAGAATCACAAATAACATGTGAAAATCTAAATTTTTACTAAATAGCTTAAAATGGAAATGAACGAGGCACGCTTTCGTTTCTCATTATGATGCGTTCCAGATGCATTAATTAAAAACCATAACACTCCTAAATAGAAAAGCAATTTAAAGTGTTTTTTTACGTTTTTTAAAGTATATGGTCATAAGTGATATATAATTTAGATAAATGATCAATATATAAATAATTACAAAAAAATTTAGATCCCTGCAGGCCATTAATTTTCAATTGATTTAGCTTAAATTCAGGTTTTTACAAGTTTAGATACTGGGCTATTTTAGGTTCATATCAATTTGCGTTATGATGATTTGGATTTGGGCCATTTGCAATTCAGGGTTTTTTTTTCAGATTCACTTAAATCAGATTCAGGTTTAGGTTAGGTTAGATAAAGTTAGTATTGGGCTATTGACATTCAAGTCAAATTGAGACAAGTTCAACTTGGATTTAGTTGGGTGAGTTTTGGTTATCATGTTGGGTCTAATTTTGTCATTCTTTACCCTGAACCATGATATACCAACTCGAATTAGAATAATAAGTATCCATAAACTTTGTGGAATGGAACATATTTTTTGAAAAATAAAAATAATTAGAAAAGTAATAAAAGTTTTAGTATACAAAAAAAAGGGAAATGGAAAAACATTTTGAGACGAGTTGAGTAGTATTTATTATCTAAACTACTAGCAACAACTTTTTAATTATTTTGCTTCCTCATCTTGTACAATGTCTTCACACGATTTTGGTCGGAATTTATCTTTGTTGAAGATTCTCCCCTGACATTATACTCCCCTGTCCCAAGTCTTTGTACCATCCATCAGTCGCAGTAATTTAACAATGATTTTTTATCTTTTTAGTATATAAATAATAAATAAAAATATGTCAAAAAAACAAAAATTGACTGGGAGTATTTCTTTTCCTTGCGATGACGTACTAGGCCGTATGTCTTTGACATTTACCAGTCCGTGGTTTTCTCAAGGAACTCCTAATTACTTCCTCCATCATTGATTTGTATTAATATTTGGGTCTGACATAAAAATTTAGGAAAATGAAAAAACTTGTCTTATTTCTATTTTTGGCTTTCATTTTTACACGTAAATAAAAAAAATGATAAGAAAAAGAATATAAAAATGATAGTTTTAAATGCTAATATGGTTAAGTAATTCATCTAGATGTAAAATATGCAAAGATTTGAGGCTATTTAAAATTAAATATGCTACAAATAATTTATCTTTCATCGTATTTAACATTGGTCATAAAATTTGAGTTGATTGTGAGGTTCAGTTGGACTGATGGGGTTGAGGGCCTTAGATCACATACAACCTCCAACCAATGGCAAATCCATAAATTTTATGATGTGAATCCATTTTTAACATTATATAGTAAAACTTACAAATTTACATATACAAAAAAATGATGAAAACTGATTATTAGAAGAAAATATGGAAAGTATATTAGATTTAACATCTATTTTTCTATTACTGATTAAACAACTTCATTACAATTATAAAATTATATATGAATTATGGAAATAGATGGTGGGAGATGTATTTCTGTAGAATTTAAAAGACAAAGTCTTCATCTATCCACTAAACTTATACGTTTCTTCTCTATTGATCAATTGACTTTATTTTGTGCCTAACTAAGTCATCAAATTTTTTCATATACTTGAAGAGAAAAGAGAGTAGCGAAAAATGTTCAAGGTAAAAGTGGGAGAATATATGAAAGTTGATGGGCAAGTCTAAGACTTTTGCCTTTAGGAAATCATTTATAGAGAGAATCTGACCATTTTTTTGTATTTATTGATGTAAAAGAGATTTTTTTTTTATTCCTATAGATGTTAAGAAAATTAAGTCAAATCCATTAGCATATTAAAGGGAATCCAGTTACTAATATTTATCCAATATTAAAAATTTCTTAGAAAAGGGTGCCCATGAACCCTTTATTTATTTATTTTTTTTGTTACTCAGAAGCATACAAACAAGTTAAGGAAATAAGGAAGCTGCTAGATCATGTGCTGGAATGACAAGTTCTCGAGGAGCAATAATCACCGAGCAACAAGCAAAAGTCTCCACACACTTTAAGGCTTCATGAACCAAACTCATTTGACTTGAACAAAGTACGAGAAAACTGTGAAGAGTAGTTAGCACCTATGAACAGTTAGTTAGAATAGTGATAATTGGTAATTAAAGTCTTTGTGCCACTTGAACAGCCCCCGAAGAGCAGATAATTTTGCTTTTAATGTGTAAGAGCAACTAGGTAATATCGGTATTCTGTTAATTGTGAGGGAGCATTTATCCCATCCAAATCCAAGCCGCTACCCCCAACACACAAGAACTATGCCATGCACCATCAATAACGAAAATATTTGAACCAGCAAAAATATAAAACTGGTTCTAAATTCCCTATGATTGGCAAAAAGGATTTGGATTGTTGAGTGGAAATGATGAAGAGAGAGCTAGGTGGTGTTTTGCCATGATAATTTGTTGCGAGAAAACATCCCTCCATGTTATAATGGATTGGGTATGAAGTGGAGCATTACTAAAAATGCACTCTTTCTGACTCAACCATATAGTCCAAAGAGTAGAGACCAAGTAAGCATGCCAATCAAAAGGTCAATTCAATTAAGAGGCTAAAAGCATAATTAGCCAAGCCTCAAAAGAAGGAAACTATTTATTAAGCGGGGAAAGAGAAAATTTATCCCAAATTACTGCAAAATCTAAAAATTTTTAAAATAAATGCAAAGTAGTTGCAGTTGCTCTTCAAAAATAGCCACACCAGGGATTAGAATGGCCTTCATGAATACTAAGACTATTTCCTATGAGAAAGACAATGACCAAATATTTCCATAAGAAGATTTTAGGCTTCCGTTGATTCAAAGATGCCCATAGCCTTTTAAGCACCTTTGATAAATTTGAGTTAAAGCCTAGAGGGATTGAGGTCTTAGAGGAGTTCAGTAAATAACCAAACTTCTTCAATAACTCTGAGGTGTAGCCCGTTTTTTGTGGTTAAAATCTTGGAAGGGGACCCCATCCACTTGACTAAGTTTGTCCCCTTATTCTTGAGAAGTGGGGGACGACTAACATTTTGATGGATGACTTTATCAAGGAAGATCTCTTCATGAGAAAGAAGATTCCATCCCTCTATAGTTTCATGAGCCATATCAGACACCCAAAATTTGGGGACATTAGGTCTTTATGGGACTAAAGATTAAAGGACCGATAGACTTACATTCGAAATTTAGGGATCTTCCCAAACATGAGTGGACTGACCTAATCCAATTTACCATTGGGTATGAGGCAAAAGTAATTCATAACCATAGACCAGACTTCACCTAATTGTGGAGGCATTCTTGGTAGACTTGGCATGCGAGACAGAGTGGACTGATCCATATTTCACCGTTAGCACATGGCATATGAGAGATTAAGGATTACCACTGTCTTTGATACCCAATCCACCCAAACCTTTAGGTGACATTAAAACCCTTTTTTTGTTTCAGGTGGAGCCCCTATTTGTCATAAGCTTTAAACTACCAAAACTGTATCAAGTTATTAGATATAGAATAAAAAATCATCATTGAAACTTTGAACAATGACATCATGTAGATGGGGATTGCAAAAAGGATGGATTGAATCAGAGTTAGCCTACCCATAGGATTTAGTAACTTGCATTTCCAATTGGCCAACCATCATTGGAGCTTATTTGTTAGAAGGTGGAAAGAAGTTGATCTGGACATGTCTTGAGCAAATGGTAACCCTAAATATTTAAGAATGCCCTCATTTATTTGGAAAGGCAAGATCTGTTGAGACATATCTCTAATTTCACGTGGAATATTTCGACGAGACATCTAGTCTGACTTTAAAAAATTAACTTTATGCCTTGCCACAGTAGCATATAAATTTAGGGTCTCCTTAAGGCAATAGAATGTTTCCTTCTCAGGCTTGAAAAAATTTAAGCAGTCATATATAAAGAATAAATGATTATGCCAAGCCCATTAGGACTTGCTTAGAGATCTTAGAAGCCCCAATAGGCTAAAAGGATGACAAATAGCTGGAAAGCACTTTAGCACATAAAATAAACAAGTCTAGGGAGAAAGGATCTCCTTGACTGATCCCGCCTTCAAGAGAAAACCAATTTGTAGGAAAACCATTTACTAAAATAGAATATGAGACGATTGAGACACATTGCATGATAAGATGGATCCAAAGTTTAGGGAAATCCATAGACCAAAGGGCATTTTCAACAAAAGACCATTAAAGCTTATCATAAGCTTTCCTAATATCAAGTTTGAGAACTGCTTTATAACCTCTTGGGGCACTATGAATATTCATGTGTTGGACAACATGCAAGAGCTTATGGGAAATGATAATGTTGTCCCATATGGAGCAGCTCGACACAAAAGCATTATGGAAGTAAAAAACCAGAGAACCAATAACCATCTTAAGCCGATTAACTAAGACTTTTGCAATAACCTTATAAAGAGTGTTGCAAAGGCTAATGGGCCTCAAATCCTATACTTTCCTAACATCATGAGCCTTTAGGATTAGGGTGATGAAAATTCTATTAATCCGACAAAGTAGTATTTATCAGTAAAGGAAAGAAAGGATTGCTTTAGTCATGAATTCACCCATCAAACCCCATTATTTTTTTTAAAACCATTGGTTGAAGGCCATCAGGTCCAGGGGCTTTAAAGTTACCTTGCTCAAGCATTGCTTGTTTGACCTCTTTTTTCGTGAACTGAACTAGAAGACTATTGCACTGTCTGTCAAAGAGTTTGCTCTGAATGAATGAGCAGAAAAAGTCTTGGGCCAAATCTCTTTGAATGGATTCACTCTTACAAAGATCCAAAAAGTAGGATTGGAGATAAGAGCGGATGGATTCTTCGGAGTATATCCATTCTCCCGATTGTGTTTCCAAAGCAGCAAGTCTAGATGCATGCAAGCCTTCTGGTCTTAGTGGCCATGTGGGAAAAAGTTAGTACTTTTATCACCTAGAGCTAGCCATATGATTGATCTTGATTTAGTGGCCATACGGAAAAAGTTAGTATTTCTATCACCATTCCTCGCAACATAATCTTGACTTAGTAGCAGCTATGAACTGCAATCACAAATTATTATTGTTCTTTGAGTTTAGACACCTCAAGTGAGCAAAAAAAAATGTTTAAATTTAGTTTAAATTTATCTTTGTTGAAGATTTTTCATCGATTTCTTTATTTCCCTGATTGGGTGTTATCAAACAGTGAAGACACGGTCTAATATCATTTTCCGTTGTAATTGTAAATATATTTTGGTTTTGAAACCGACTCCCACTATAGGATTGTATATCCTTACTTTTGTTTTTGGCCCTTTCGTCAAGTTGTAAGGAGTAGGGATCGACACCCGGCTAGTTCTTTCCCTATTTCTGTTTGAGGCATGTCATCTCCTTCTCTCCCTTCCAATAATATTCCTAAGTGCTTTTGATTGCCGAATAAAAAAAAAGAGTATCCGTACTTACTATGGTAATGAAGGTCAAGGACCAGCAGATGACTGTCTTTCATTGTTTAGTTGTATAAAGGTTGAATGTTGCAGGGGGTTCTCAAGTTTAGTTATAGTTTCACTTACATCCATAACCTATCAATAATTCTATTTGGGTCCTAGGAGCTGCTGAGCTAACATATTTTAGGGGAATTGGTGGAGGCTATTAGATTCAAATTAGACCTCTACTCATGTCTGTTAATCACTTTGCCAAGTGATTGGGATTGTCCTAGACATTCTTAAAGCAGTTCAAATCAGTATTAAAACTTTTGAAAATGTTCCATATTCATCTTGATTGGATATAAACTGTTAACCTAACTGATAGTTTCCACATAAGTGAAAAATGTCATAAACCTCAATTTATGAGAGGAAAAATTAATGATTAATTGGAAAAAAAAATTTTTTTGGAGCCTAAATTTATATGAAGATGACTGTCATCATATAGTTTAAAATAATTTCAAAACTTGATGTTAGACAATTACTTCAAATTAACAATTTTTTTCCAGTGAGTGATTAACACGCACTACTAGAAAAATGTCATTTAGCGACGGTTTAATTAGTGACGGCTAAAAACAGTTGCTAATTAGCGACAGTAAACAATCACTAAAAGTCCGGCGAAAGTTTAGTGATAGTCGTTAGTCGCTAACTTTAGCGATGGCTAACCATTGCTAATGTTAGCGAATGCTTGCCGTCAATAATTTAGCGACAGTTAGCCGTCGCTAACTTTAGCGAAGGTCTGCCGTCGCTAATTGAGCGACGATTAGCAGTCGCTAAATTTTAGCGACGATACGGCTAATCGTCGCTAACGTTAGCGAAGGCTTGCCGTCACTAATTTAGCAACGGTTACTTTAGCGAAGGCCTGCCGTCACTAACTTTAGCGAAGGCCTGCCGTCGCTAATTTAGTGACGGTTAACCGTCCCTAAATTTAACAAAATCCCAAAAATTAGTAACGGTTTTCACGTGTTAGTCATTTTTTATCGTAACTTGTCATCTCTTTTAACATAAATAACTTTTTCGAATATATGTAATGTAGTGGAGATGTATACTTTAAAGTTTGATAAAAGTTTAGTGACGGTTGGTTGTCACTAATGTTTAGTGACGACTTGCCTTCGCTAATTTTGTTTAATAGTTAAAAAATTAATTATTTCAGTTATTTTTCTGAAAATGAATGAACAAAGTTTTAAAAGAGGTTTGATAGATTGCCATAGCTAATTGGTCATAGACTAGTGAAGGCTAGTTGTCACTAACTTATAGCCACATTTAGTGACGGCTTGCCCTCACTAAGTTAGCGAAGGTTAGCCGTCACTAAATTATGGACATAGTCAGTGAAGGTTTGCCGTCGCTAACTTAGTGACGGCTACCCGTCGCTAAATTTAGTGACAGCTTGCCCTTGCTAATTTAGTGACGGTTAGTCGTCGCTAAATTTAGCAACAGGTTGCCCTCGCTAATTTAGCGACGGTTAGTCGTCGCTAAATTTAGCAACAGGTTGCCTTCGCTAATTTAGCGACGGTTAGCAGTCACTAAGTCTAGTGACAGCTTGCCTTTGGTAATTTAATGGTGAGTAGCCGTCGCTAAGTCTAGCAACATCTTGCCTTCGGTAATTTAGTGACGATTAACCATCACTAAGTCTCGGCTAAATTTAGTGACGGCTTGTAGTCATTAATTTGTGACAACTAGCCTTCGCTAAGTTAGTGACGGTTAGCCTTTGCTAAATTTAGTGACATCTTGCCCTTGCTAACTCTATTAATCAAATTATGATATAGGTGATTCGCATTAATTTGTACATATTTATACACATATACACACACACAGATATGTAAAATATATAAAATATTTCTTTATATATATGTATTTGTATGTATATATGTATGTATGTATATATATAAAGATGTACAAATTAATGCAAGCCATTCATAGTATAATTTGATTTATACAAATCAAAGTATTTATGGTGCAAGAGATTATTATATAGGTTTAGAGTAACTTATGTTAGTAAAGTGTATTAATTATTTTTTTAAAAATTAATACATTAACTCTTCCTTTTAATTTTCTTGCAGGTCTAGGGAAGGCTAACCGTTGCTATCTTTAGTTCCTGTTAGCGACGGTGTGCCTTCAGAAATCTGATTAAAAACTCAAACGGGCGCCTTGCGCGCGAGTGGTCTGTTCTTTCGTTGAGAGGTTGAGAGGAGGTGGGGGTGCGCCGAACTTCTCAGATTCGCCTAATTTCTCTGAGATCTTGGCCGAATCTCTTCGCCTACTTTTTTGGTTTTATGTCCATGGTAAAATCCCAATTTCCTCCCCAACCATCGCCTCGCCTCCACTAGAGTCCGGCTTAGCTTTAACGGAATCATCTCCTATTGACAGTGAATGACGACGGTGCCTTCCAGCTTCTGGCCACGATTGTGATGGCTGCCGTCATTGCCCTCCGGCTTCTGGCGCTATGGGAGAGAAAGCGAGAGAGAGCTCATTGTCTTGGCGCTATGGGCATCTACTACAAAGAGGCCGCCTCGGAGTGTATCCCACGATTTGGGCAAACAGAACTTCGCTGCTCCCATCCCACAATTTGGGCAATGGTCTGGCAACTCAAGATCAAGAGAGAGAGAAAGGGAAAGAGGTCTGCCAAGGTAACCCACTTTCTCTTCCTCTCCTCTGCACAAGGTAACCCATTTAATCCCTACTCCGATTAGTTCAACTGCCTGGTTGAAAAATTCTTGGATATCGTTGGATTGTTTGAAAAATTCTTTTCAGTACTTGATTCTGGTTATGATTTCTTTGTTTCTATTCAGATTTGATTGTAGTAATTCATTGTTTGATGTTTATCATGTAGAGTTTAAAAAGAGCTAGTTAAGCATTGTCACTAGGGAGGAAGCTGAGGTAGAAAAGGAATTTGGTAGTTGGTGATGCTGAATTATTTTGTAATCTAGGGGGTTCAGATTTGATTAAGGTGTTCTGTATTTGGATTCTAGTTTATGTTTCTTGGTTTTAATGTGACATCAATGGCAATCCACAGGAAAGATAGAGAGAGGAAGCAGTCAACATGGAGGGTTTTTTCCCTAAAAGAGTTACACTCAACTACCAACAATTTCAATTATGATAATAAACTAGGAGAAGGTGGATTTGGTAGCGTTTACTTGGGCCAGCTATGGGATGAATCACAAGTATGACTTATTTCCCTTCCTTTCTGTTTGAGCTGAATTATGTTCTATGGCCTTTTGGTCATATAGTTTCATTTTTTGGTATTGTTTAACCACAATATCTCTATTGCTATCTTGTCATAAACCCAAAACTTAGCACTTACCTATGCTCCATGAAGTTCTTTCTTTTGCTGGCCTTATTAGAAAGCCTGTTTACCTTTTCTGAGTGGGGTATTTGGACTCTACAGCCCTCTGTTGTCAGTGAAAGGGGGAGGCTCTGCCTTAGATAACTTCAAGTCCTTTCTTTCTACACAACAGAGCTTAGATTTGTTCTAAGGCCATATCATTGTGCAGTGCAAGTACACGAGATCTGTCACTATAGAAATGGTAGTGGTAATCTTAAGATTAGTTACTTCAGCAATGATTTCAATTGCAAAAGAAGTACGTAGTGTTAATATGTCTTTTAATAGCTGATTTATGTTATGAACTTCATGCAACGAACGCAATGTTGTTAGGACTTGGGAGGATTAAGGTGTAGTATGATGGTGATGATAGTCATAGCTAAGGTTATCAAATTGGGATTTTATTAAAATTGTTTTCTACTTTTCATGAATCGTAAACTGTAAAATTGAATCTGAATCACAAGATTTTACCCAAATCTTCTGAAAAAAATATGGAAAATATATAACTGTGTCATAAACCTTAAAAATTAACAAATTTAAGTGTTCAGTAGTGATTTTTAAAATAAGTTATTAGTTATTTTTTTATGTAGTGATTATTTGCTCAATTTGCATACTAATTGCAACATTATACTTAAAGAAGTCAAAAATCATTGATGTCTGCAAAATTTCAGCTCAAGACTTCATCCCAATCTTCACATATATATCATCGTCGATAGCTCACCATGCCCTATGACTTTCAAGCTCCTTGTCCCAGCAAGTTTTAATTACTGGTTTGGACTTTCATGCAAAATTTCAGCTTTGTTTGATGATTCCATCTCAAAGTCAAATACTTGGTCAATCTTTAGCCTTATATCCTTTCTGCAGAATTCTTCACCAATAACACTCTGGTTTATTAATAATGCTTAGAATAAATTGAACTAGGAATGTTGCTTCAGAGTTTCAGAGAAAACACAAACTCTTCTAGGTTAACATCTATTTTGAAGACTTGAGCACATTTATAATGTAAAATCATTGATTTCAAGAGGTCATCTTGAGTTATACAGCTCCAGATGGCTCAAAATTTAGTAGTTACCATCCCTTTTATCATTTGAAACTTGTTTGCAAACATATCTTGAATTTGGAAGTCATCTCCCAAGGGTTTGAAGCACATCTCCTTTGCAAGTGGTTTTATTATAAAACTTGAACTCATTAGTGTCTTTTGAGTTCTAGTGGTTCAAACAGCTCCAAAATTTGTAGTCCCCTTTTGACATCCATTTGTAAGTTTTTCAAACCTGCAAGTTCTCATTTTGATTCTTGTAACCCAGAGTTTGAAGCAACTTTGCCTTCCCTGGTAGTTTTACCATAAAAATAGTGGATTTGAGTGTGATTTCAGGTTCTACAACCTCATTTTATCTCAAATTTTTCAGAAACCAAACTTTTAGTATAACAAATTGGTTTAAAACCAGAAAATTAAACTTAGAAATTGTCTTCTAAGATTTCGAAGCAAATCTTCTTTTCTGCGGGTTACACTTGTTGGCTATATGCAAAACCAGATTCTTTATGTATTAATCTGGTTTAAGGACATAAGTAAGTCCATTTTTGCAGTATAACATTATCTGCAAAATTTCACTCCAAAATTCTCTTTCTTTCTCAAAGTCAAGTTGAGTCAAACCAGCTCCAACAAGTCACTTATGCAGGTTCCAGTAGCTTGCAGCCTTCATTTCACTGGGTCTTTTGGAGTTCCAGTGGTCCAACTGGTATAATATTTTGCAGCAACCCTAATTTAGATATTTAAGACTTGTTCCAGCTTTAACCCCTAAATTTTGAAGCCTTCTTTTAAGAGTTTGAAGCTTGTTTCGTTTTGCTGATTGTTTTAGCACAATCCTTGGTTTTAGAGGGTATCTTGAGTTGCAATTTTCCAAATAACACCCAACATTCTAGTCACCATATTTTTGCTATAATAAACTTGTCTTGGCCCCAAGACACCAATTTATAAGTCCTCTTCCAAGGTTTTGAAGTGATTCTTCTTCTGCAGGTCATTTGAGCAATATTTTGGACTCAAAGAGCCTAATTGAGTTTCTATGCTCCAAATGGCACCAAAATTTACAGTAAACTTCTTTTATACATATCAAAGTTTCCAAACTGAGAAATCCAAAATTTGAGGCCATTTACCTGAAGTCTGAAGCAAAAATGTCTTTGCTGGTCACTTTTCCAGCATAACTTAAACTTAAGTGATTTCTGAGTTGTGCTGCCTCAAATTCATTCAAATTTTGTAGAAAAGTCCTAATTATGCAACTAGACATGACTGCACAATTTCAGCTCAAGATTCCATCCCAATCTTAAAGTCAAACTCCCGGTCAACATTGCATCTCTTAGGCCAATGCACAAGTTTCCTTACTTGGCAACCTACCATTTCATTTTGGAACCAATTTCCTTGATGAAAAAGTTTTAAGACCTTGTTCATAACTTCTTTTCAACCTCACAGACCCCACTAAACTAGTAACTAAGCATCAAAACCTTAAGCTCAAGCCATAGTCACAATTCTGCCATTCTTGCAGATTTTATCAGCTTGGACTTAGGTTCAAGGGGGTCATTTTTAGTTCTAGAGCTTCATTTCCAGCCAAACTTTACAGTACCCATACTTTGGCCATAACAAAATTTTCTAGAAACAAAAACCTCAATTTAGAAGTCATTCACCCAGAATTTGAAAAGTACCAAGTTCTGCAAGTTGTCTTAGTAGCAACGTTGATATTAAGAGGCCATCTTGAGTTCCAGGGCTTCAAATTGCACGAAAACTTGCAGATAAGTCCTAAATATGTAGCTAAACTTTGCTTCCTTGGCCAAAATTTGTGCTCTGATGTTTGCAAACTGCGGCATATTGTATATGCTTATGAATGGAAGATTGTTCACCTAGTATGGGATTTGGGTGGCTGTGAGTTTGAACAATCTGGAATCTTGATGTTGAATTATCTGTGTGCTTTGGTATTGATTTCTACCAGCTTTCGGTCTAACTGTGTGATATGATCAAGGAAGGCACACATGGAGAAGGCAAGGACCCATTGAAGGTTTCTAGTGGACCTATGACAAGGAAGAAAGCTAAGGAGCTCTCAAGTGCACTACAAGGCTTTGTTTCAAGTTTCTTCATGGAGAATGGACATGAAACTTCACAAGGAGCTGCTGGAACTTTCAAGACACAATATGGACATGATGGATATGCTTGGTACTTAGTTCTGGAGTGCTTAGATAAGTCACAAAACAAGGTCACCAAGGACACCACTCAAAGTGCACCATTTGAGCCACCTTAAGCGTTCTTGATGCATTTTGTGTCCACAAGCTGGATTTTTGAGCTCTAACTTTCCAGACCTTCATTACCACATCTAAGATGAAGATTCATGCCATTGGAACTCAAAGATTCAAGTTTGGAGCTGAAGATACAAGAGAGAACCTTAAAGTGCCCAAAATGCACCCAAAAAGGCTATTTGGGAGTTTTTGGGTTTAATCTTGTATTTATATTTTATTTTCGTTCAAATCCTATTTAGATACATTATTTAGGAAGTTATTTAGGCTATGGAATAGTTTTAAATCGTTTTGGGCAAGTGGAATACGCTGCATTTATTAAACTTGTTCAAACTAGGAATTAGAGTCCTAATTTAACTAGGATTTCCTATGTCTTTGTATCTAGGATTCCTAAGGGATTTAGGCTGCGAATTTTGCCCAGATTTTAACCCTAGTTTAGGCCTATATAAAGGCACATATTCTGGAAGTAAAGACACAGATTATTGCCGAAATAATATTGCTCTTTGGAGAGGTTTTCTCTTTGGTTCTTGGCGGACTGCCTTGGTGCACAAGTATGCTTGTGTTCTTGGAGTTCTATACTTCTCGTTTCTAGTCACAGGTTGATTAGGGGTGGGGGTCTTCAAACTCAGTCTCTTTGATGTCTTGTGGAGCTTGAAAAACATCTTGGGCGAGTTTCATGGTCTTTAGACCATCGGGGTTCGCATCACTGTGTCATCAGCTCTCAATTTTTTTGTTAAAAAACCATGGGTCAAACTTATTTTGCAGTTGATTATGCTACACTCCTAAAGAGGTGCAGCTGCATTTCCAGTCATGTCGTACTGTCAATAGAGTAACTATTCTGACTGATAAGTTTGGCCAGCCGAAGGGTTTTGCATACGTTGAATTTCTGGAGCAAGAAGCTATCCAGGAAGCTCTGTCCTTGAATGAAACTGAATTACATGGCCGTCAGCTGAAGGTAATGCAATTTCTGATAAACCATATTTGCAGGAAGTAGGATTCTTTGGAAAAATAACATTGACCTTTTCTATTTTCCTACGCCAACTTTTCTTAGTCATAACAGGGTAAAATATGGGAACACCAATAGAAAATAGGGCATTTTGAATTTTTAAAATGTTAGCTGTTGATTTATTTTAGGAAATCTTTGGAGAAATTCTCCACAAATAGCCCCCAAATGTCATGGAGGAGCTGTTTTAGATTATGGAGGATTCATGATTCCTTCGTTTGGCTCAAAGTTAAACCACTGAATTGGAGTTGTTTTTTTTAATCACGCATCACATGTATTCAGATTGCTTCTTTTGTTTTCTAGTGTAGGAATGAGGGCTTTCTCTCTTGTTGTGTTCAATTACGTTCTTACACATATATAGCATAATAGTGACTGATCACAATGAGCTTCCAGTGAATTAATTAGCTCATATCCTGTCATCAAAGCTTGTGTCTCTGTTTGTTTGTTTATTAGCCAATAACTTATGGTTTGTTTGTTCAACCTTTTTACAACCGATATTTAACTAGCTATATCAATAAATTTACTTAATCAATTTTTATTCTTTAAAAACAGTCGGCACTAATGTAAGTTAGTTGTGGGGTGTAGGAGGTCAATGTTAGAATATATATAACTATAGAAATCCAATTACTTTCTGCGTTGTGTTTATATATAATTTGTTGTTGTATGACAAAAAAATGTTAGATGAAATATAGTTTTATGGGATCTAGATTTGTTTAATTGAAGTAATCATTACACAAATGTGTTAGGTTTACAATGACTGTTTTTCCCTCATAATAAAGTATTTCATTGGCCATTATATATTTCTATTCTACAGAAGTCGATGTAAGATCTTTTGTATTGACTTGACTTTTATTCCTCAATGGTCTCTCTTGAGCATATGCTTGTGTTTTTACGTATTGGATTGATTAAGTATTTTGGGTTTATTCTTTGGCGAGCTATACATTTCTCATTTCATATCATCACAAGTCTAATGTTGTCTTGGTACCAACCTATAACTGTAATGTAGCCCTTAATTGATTTGTTGTTGTTGCACAGATGGAGCGTAGACACCAAGATCATATGACATCCTTATGAAAAGCAAGTGGGAAGACTCCACCAGTTGCACCAGAATATGATGGTTAGGTACTATTCGTCACCAAACTCGATTACATTAGGATAGTATTGTCTCACATGTACTTGTATTACTACTATTAAGATTGTACATTTGTGAAAATACATTTTGATACTGTATGCGTGTGTATGTGTAAAGTATTTTAGATTAATAGGAATAACTTATGTTTATGATTTTTGGAAGTGTATGGTATTACTTTGGATTAATGGGAACTAGTTCTATTTCTGGTTGTTGGAGTTGTACGCAAGGGATGCGTATAGTGGAGGTTTGGTAACGAAATTGTGCTAGACAAGAGTTTTTTAAGTAGTGACAGCTATTAGTCACAAATTATCACTAAGTAGCGATGGCCACATCTCACTACTTACCATATGTCACTAACTAGCGATGGTTATGCGTCACTAACTAGCGACGTCTATACGTCACTAACTGGCGACGGTTATCCGTCACTAACTAGCGACAGCTATGCGTCACTACGTAGCGACGGTTAAGCATTACTAACTAGCGACAGCTGTACGTCACTAACTAGCAATGGTTACGCATTACTAACTAGCAACGGATAAGCGTCACTAACTAGCGACGGTTATGTGTCATTAACTAGCGATGGCTACGTGTCACTAATTAGCGACGGCTACATGTCACTACATAGCGACAGCAAAATGTCATTAACGCACCGGCAGATACCGTTACCGGAAAATTTGTGACGGTCTGTTTTGCGACGTTTAGCTGTCGCTAATTACCGACGAATACCGTCGCTAAAAAATTAGCGGCGAATAAATTAGCAACGGACCTTTTAGCGATGGTGTGCCATCGCTATTTCATGATAGTGACGGAACACTTTCAAAATGTAAAAAAAAAAAGTTAATAAGTTGAAGGTGAAAACAAAATAGGTTAGAAATGAAATTTATACAACGTATATAATAGTCGTCCTTACCTGCGATCTTTGAAATTTCAACTCAATTGGTCTGTCGCTTTGTCTCGTTCCTAAAATATAGATAGTTTATGTTAATTGTTATGAAATTAAAATCAAAGATTCTTTAATCAATACAAGTTTATATTGCATATAATATAATCGTGAAAGAAATTCTATATAAAGGCACACAATCTAACAAAGAATTTGCACCGCAGGGAACAAGATGAGTTCCAGGTATACCGCCTCTGTTATCCTCTTCATCGCGATTCTTCTGATTGTTACAGAAGCAATTTTTGCCCGAGAATTCCATGGTAATTGATCGATCCTTCCTTCTTTGTTTTTGTTTTTATTTATTTATTTATCTATTCCTTCTCCCCAGAAACATGATATTCGTACTGAATTAATATTTTTAAACATATGATGTTTTAGCCCTTTTGTGAACTCTCAAACATTAGTTGTATATTCTTGCACAACAAGCAGTTATATGGTGTGATAAAAAATTTTAGAGAACATTTTGTAAAATTTTTATATCATTCTCACCCCTTTGGCTCAATTGTTAATTAAAGAGCCAGAGGGATATGGGGACTTGGTTTATAATCCCGTACCATATTAGCTAGTAACGTCTTGTACTAGCCATATCGGTCAAAAAATGATATCAGAACGGTATGTCTCCTTACACTCTTCATATTGGATTATACAAATTGGTACCAGACATCTTGGTCATCTTGTGCTGTACATGACCGCCTTGGAACAGGGAAAATGCAACTTTTATTTTTTAATTTTATTTTTAGCTTTTGATATTTCTAAGTAAGATATATAATTATTATTTTTAATTCATTACTTGTATAATATTTTTTTTTTTTGATATTTGAAAGAATTTTGTATTTTTATTTCTTCTATACCTTAAATTTATATTTTTATTTTATAAAATATATTATTTATGTGTAAAGAACTCTTAATTAATATATATACCTGTCATATCAACTTCAAACCCATGCACTCTCAATAGTTATTATATTATACTGCAGGAAAAAAAATTGTCATTGCAAATTTTGTTACTAATGAAACCGTCACAGAAAATTTTCTTGACAACTTTATGGAATTGTTATAAAAAATACAATTTTTGCAATGACATTTGTCATCCCCCGAGATTTTACAAACAGTTTTATAAAAATTTTAATACATCTCGTAAAATCCTTTTCGATATTCTTTTGTAGTCATTAGAATGAACGTGATGGGAGGCGCTGGAGGAAGTCATCCCAAGCCAAGTCCAGGGAACGGCAAATGACGTGCAGGTGAAAATCTTATGTAACAATTTTTTTTTCCTTTTAATACTATGAGTTGTTATATTGCATTTTTTTTATACTATAATTGATACTATGAGTTGGGTGGGAAGGATACCTAGTGGCGGTCGCGTAGGGCTTCGAACACAACGTTCTGTCATTTTCCCCTTGATAGCCGGAGTACGCATCTCGGCCGAGCTCCCAAATTTGGCGGAGTACTGACTTCGGTAGAGGGAAACTACCAGCCGTGATCAGAAGAACTAACGATCCCCCTGCTTCGCTCCCTCAGGTAATGGGAAGACCAACCTCGGTAGAACGATCGAACCTTCTTCGGAAACAGGAGTATCCCTCGGAGGAACCATCCTCGGGTAACATATGCCCTGAAATGTTAGAGTAACCTCAGAAGGTACGAACAAAGCATTTAAGGAGCCTCTGACACCTCCCCATAAAGTTGTCTCCCATGGACATTCTGACACGCTATCACTGGGACACGCTATTAGAGGGACACCTCGATATGACTCCCTCGGAATGACTGGGCTGTCAGCACAGCGACTTTCGTTGAGATACACGTCCCTTCGATCCCGAAAAAGCAGGGATCCCATCCCGTCGGACATGTGTCATAATCAGGGATGGCCGCTAGAGGGGAATGGCTTTTTGCACGCCTCCTATATAAAACACCCAAAAAAGCATTCTAGAAGGGTAAGATAAAAAAAGTTCTCTTTGAATACCAAAAAGGACACATAATCCAGTTATCTGAAAATACTGACTTAGGCGTCGGAGGCTCCTCCCCGGAAAACCACCCCGGGGACCTCCTAACTCGTGTTTTTCTGAAAGGATTTCAGGTATCCTCCACTGGGGAATCTCCTCTCAAAGTGTTCTCCTCCATCAGAAGCCATCCCTACTCAAACGATGACATACGATGAAACCACCGCAGGCCATCATTTGGCGCCGTCTGTGGGAACTTTGTCCCATGTCGCCGTCGTGGAGGCTCGGCGCTCGAAGGACAAAGGGATTCCAAGATCCCCCCTTGCACCTGAGACTCAACAGGCGACCCCTTTGCCTGTGGTAGAAGCATCCATGATGGAGGACGACCGTCCAGTAACGGTAACGATGAGCTTCCTACGGGATTTCCAGCGTTCTATCGTTGCTGAAATCACTCAGCAACTTGATCAGAGGTTGCCCCAACCTTCACCTGCTCAGAGAGCCTCACCCTTGACCGTCTGTCGGGAAAGGAGCTCGCGATCTACTCACCGGAGTTCAGGGAGTGGAGACTCCCTTGACGCATATTCAACAGATGGGGAACCCGTTGAGGCGCGCCCCGCCAGAGGGGGAGCCCCAAAAGAGACCAGGGCCTCCTGCCGACGGAGCGCATCCCCTTACCAGCGGTCCCCTTCTCCCCATTGCCGGAGTCGTTCCCCAAGGCGAAGAAGAAATTCGCCGCTACCAGCAAACACATGGCGGCAGGAAGAAACCAGCACTACTGCCCTCATGGAAAGGATCCTGGGAAGGCTAGAAAAGGTCGAGAACCAGATCTCCCAAAAACCGGTCTGGTCCCGGTTGTCCGACTCCTACACCGGAGAGGAGTCGCCCTTCGTACGCGAGGTAGTAGAGGCGCTTATGCCCAGTGATTTCAGGGTTCCTCGTCTGGAAACGTATGATGGGCGAAGTGACCCCCAGGCGCACCTGACAAAATACAAGCGAAGCATGGTGCTCCATGGCGCGGACGACGCCACGCTCTGTAAATGCTTTGAGGTGACTCTCTCAGAGCCAGCAACAGCATGGTATGGCTCTTTGCCACAAGGAAGTTTGTTGAGCTTCCAAGAACTATCTACTGCTTTCACTCAACAGTTTATTGGCAGTAGGCCAACTGCAAAAATGCCAGTGCAAATGTTTGACATAGCGCAGAAAGGAGGGGAGACCATCCGCGATTATGTTGAAAGATTCAACCGAGAAGCACTGAGCGTACCAGACTTTCGATCCGAAATTCGCATCCTGGCAATGGTCAGAGGACTGCGAAGGGACTCCCAGTTGTTCTATGAATTCTCCAAAGATCCCGCAGAAACTCTTGGGGAATTCTACAGAAGAGCCGAACAACACATGACGGCTGAAGAACTCAGAATGGGGGGACCGAAGGTAGAACACCTTCGCACAGAAGGGTTTGGCCACCAGCCGCGCTAGCAGAACGAGGGAGAACGGTCTCGCAGGCAAAGAGGGAAAAGGCCCGCAGCATTTACTCCCCTAAACACTACAAGAGCTAGCATTTTGATGGCCCTAGAAAGGCAAGGGACAACAATCCCAAGGCCAAAGGCCATGGCCCCGGAAAATAAAAGGAATATGAAGAAATTCTGCCAATTTCACCGAGAACATGGCCATGACACTGAAGCCTGTTACCAGTTGAAGAAGTACATCGAGTCCTTAATTAAACAGGGGTAACTACGGCGATATCTGCGGATGCCCTCTCTGAAGGGGAGGAAAGAAGAGCAAAGGAGAGCAGATGATGAAGACTATGACTTAGATAGACGACGGGACCGAAGTTCCCGGAGGACCGAAGTCCCCGGAAAAGTCTGCCACCCTCGGCGGGGATCATCCAAACCATCACTACGGGGATGCCCTCGGCCGAGAGGAAAAGGAAGATGAGAGAAGTCTCCGTCATGGAGTACGGGAACACCTCCCGAAGGCTCACTCGTAGGGATGGATCTGTGATAAAATTCCCTCATGACGACCCCCTCCTTGTCATGGCAAGAATAGGGAGCTGGGACGTCAAGAGAGTACTCCTCGATGACGGTTCGAACGCCGACGTCATTTTTTCTCATCTGATGGGAAAATTAGATATCTCAAAAAGCGATCTTAGCCCAGTCAGTTCCCCCACCTTCGGCGTCGGACCATCCGAACTCCCAGTCCTTGGGTACATCGACTTGCCCGTGATGCTGAAAGGAGTCTCTTCCAAAAGCAAAGAAGACTTGATTGCCTCCGGCAGAACAAGATTTATAGTCATTGATGTACCGTCAGCATACAACGCTATTCTGGGGAGGTAGACTCAGGGTAATTTTCATATTCGGCCATATGTAAGGTACTTAACGATCACCTTCGCCACCGGAGACGGAGACACTGAAATCTTCATTGATCAAGCCGAGGTTAGAAAAGTCTTCACAAGGCCCAGGCAGAGCCCGACCAGGATCCAAGTACAGACTTCGGCAGAAGGAAAAAAAGGTCCTGATGAACGAAAAGGCAACGGCAGGAGAAAAGGAGAGCCTCGAAAAAATAGAAACAGAGGATGTAGAATTAATCCCCGGCCGAAACACCCGAGTTGGAAAGAAATTGGCCGAAGGGGACAAAAAGAGGCTTGTATCCTTTTTATGAATGAACAAAGATCTATTTGCTTATTCGCCGAAGGATATGCCGGGGGTTAACCCCAGCATAATCCATCACAATCTTAAAGTGCAACCACATGTCAGACCAGTTCGGCAGAAAAAACGGAATCTATCAACTCATAAAAGGTCCTTCGTCAAAACCGAAGTTAATCGCCTCATCGAGGCCGGGGTAATAAGGGAAGTAAAATACCCCGAATGGCTCAGCAATGTGGTTATAGCCACAAAGGAGGGCAGTGAAAAGCTTCGAATGTGCATCGACTTCCGAAACTTAAACGATGCGTGTCCAAAAGACTCGTATCCGTTACCGGCCATAGATCAGCTGGTAGACGCAACTGCCGAGTACGGACTGCTTAGCTTCCTCGACGCCTTTAGCGGGTATCATCAGATCCGAATGAACCCCGAGGATGAGGAAAAAACAGCATTCATCACAGAGATAGGTACTTACTGCTATGTCAGAATGCCTTTCGGGCTCAAAAACGCAGGAGCTACCTACCAAAGACTGATGAACAAAGTATTCGACGCACAGATCGGTAGGAACATGGAAGTGTACGTCGACGATATGATAGTCAAGAGCAGAGTGACCGGTAATCATATCACCGACTTAACCGAAACCTTCCAGCGACTTCGGGAGTTCGGCATTTGCCTTAATCCCGAAAAATGTGTGTTCGGAGTAAACACGGGAAAATTTCTCGGGTTTATGGTGTCAGAAAGGGGAATAGACGCTAACCCTGAGAAAGTAAAAGCCCTGCTGAATTTCCGGACACCTACGTCTATCAAGGACATACAGAGGCTTACCGGAAGGATCACCTCCCTAAGTAGATTCATCTCTAGGTATGGTGATTGATGTCGCCCGTTCTTCAAAGTACTCACCAAAGTCTCCAAGGAAGGTGGTACCTCTAGAAACCAGGAACACCCATGGAATGCAGAATGCCAGAAAGCCTGGGAAGAGCTCAAGACTTATCTAACCCGCCTCCCAACGCTTCGACAACCTGGGGAAGGGGAACCCCTCATCCTTTACCTCGCAGTCACTGAAAGAACGGTAAGTTCCGTCTTAGTGAAAGAAGAGGCTGGGAAACAATGGCCGGTGTATTACGTAAGCAAGTCCCTGCATGGTGCCGAGATGAGGTATCCGTTGCTCCAAAAAGCCATCTACGCGTTAGTACTGGCGAGTAGGAGATTACGACCCTACTTCCAAGGACACGCCATCACCGTATGAAGTAATTTGCCCTTGCGAGATGTGATGAAAAAATGGAGCATTCGGAAAGACTCTCAAAATGGTGCATCGAGCTCGGTGAATATGACATTACTTACGAGCCCAGAAAGGCAATAAAGGCTCAGGCACTTGCAGACTTCATTGCCGAGATTCCTGAGATTGAAAAGATCCAACCACTAGCGGGGGGAGAAACAGAAACTGATCCAGAATGGAAGCTCTTTGTCGATGGAGCGTCAGGCGCAGAGCATCAAGGAGCAGGAATAGTCCTTCAGGGTCCCGAAGGCATGGAAGCTTCTAAAGCAGTCAAATTCAGTTTTAATGTTACCAATAACATTGCCGAATATGAAGCACTCATAGCCGGACTGAAAATGGCCAGAAAAGTAGGTGTGAAGAACCTTGTGGCCCACAGTGATTCACAATTAGTAGTCCGACAGACGAGGGGAGAATATGCCGCAAAGGACCCAATTTTGGCTAAGTATCACGATCTCGTTCGAAAACTTATTGAGGATTTCGATTCGGTACACATAAAGAACGTGTCCCGGAAGGATAATACCCAAGCGGATACCTTGGCCAAGGCTAAGGAACCCACTGAAGTGCTAGAGCACCCCAACACGGAGTTAATGTGCATAAAAACCTCGGGGGAGGGATGGCAAACCTCCCTGAAAAAGTATTTGGCAACTTCAGAACTTCCCAAGGATCCTAAAGAAGCCGCAAAAGTCCGAAAGCGTGCAGGAAGGTACTTCCTCATTGGAGAGGAACTGTACAGGTAAGGGTACGCAACTCCTCTGCAAAGATGTATAGGCGAGGATGACGCCAAAAAAGTACTTGAAGAAGTGCATGAAGGAGTGTGTGGCTCCCATATAGGGACAGACGTCCTCGCAAGAGTAATACTCCGCCAAGGTTACTTCTGGCCTACCTTAAGGAAGGACGCAAGGCAATTTGTCCGAAGATGTGACAACTGCCAAAGGCATGCCAATATCCAAAAGCTACCCTCAGAAAGAATAAATGCAGTAGACTATCCCTGCCCCTTCGCCGTGTGGGGTATTGATCTCATCAGGCCTCTCCCAACCGCCCCCGGCGGAGTAAAATTTTGCATTGTTGCAGTAGACTATTTCACTAAATGGATAGAGGCAGAACCACTAGCATCAATTTCGGCGAAGGACGCTCAAAGATTTGTATGGAAGAACATCATATGCTGATTTGGTATTCCGAGGGTTATAGTGATCGATAACGGGACCCAGTTCACTGACAGGGGGTTCCAGGAATTCATGGAGGACCTTGGTGTCAAGATACATTTTGCCCCGGTAGCTCACCCTCAGAGCAATGGGCAGGTAGAGGTATCTAACAGAACAATAAAAGATGGTCTAAAAAAACGGCTGAAGGAGGCAAAAGGGAAATGGCCAGGAGAGCTTTCAAGTGTACTATGGAGCTACCGAACGACTCCCCGAAGAGCCACGGGAGAGACTCCCTTCTCGTTAGTATACGGGACTGAGGCCATTATTCCCATTGAAGTCACGCACCCCTCGGTAAGAATCCAGATGTTCGATGAAGGAGGAAATGAACTTGGACTGAGAGCAAAATTGGACCCCCTCGAAGAGCATCGCGAAATGGCCGAGTTAAGGAGAAAGGCATTCCAGCAGCGGATAGCGCGCACCGCTAATTTACACGTAAGGAAAAAGGAGATCAAAAAGGGCGACCTTGTTCTCCGCAAAACCGAATTCGAACAAAGAAGGCCATCGCAAGGTGTACTTCGGGCAAATTGGAGTGGACCCTATTTTGTCCTTGATGAAGTTCGCTCAGGGGTCTTTAAGTTTGGTGACGTTGAGGGAGTAGAGTTGAAGAATACTTGGCATTCAAGCTCTCTGAAAAAATTCTATACTTAGACATTTTTTTTCGAAGAAAGCCTGTAAGATACTCCTCCCCGAAGAAGTCAGTAAAAATAAATGACGAATATGCCCCCGCCACCAAAAGAGCATGCCTGACGAATATTCCTTACGAAATTCCTCACTTGGCTTAAAAACTCGCCCGAGCAAGAAAGCAGTCCAGAAAGGTTCCTTCCGAAAAAATAAGGTGCCTAGAATCGTACCAGCTTCTGGGAAAGCATATTCGGAAGAAAGAACGAAGAATGGAGAAAAAAAAAATTTCATTAAAAATGATAAGTCAAAAGATACAAAAGAGGAAAGAAGAAGAAAGCCTATGACTAAGCAGGGGTATCCGACGTTTCTTCAACATTATCACCCCCAGATAACTCAGTCAAATGTACAGGGCGAGTCGGAGGAAGATTAAGGAGCTCGACCTTGGACCACGAAGATTTAGGCTCTATGGGGAAATCCAAGGCAGATAAGTGAGAAAGGTCAAGCCCAGGGTACCGAGCGAGGACTTGATGACGAGCCAAGCAAAAGCCATCTTGGTAGGACGTCTTCGACATTTGCTCGCTACGGTCCTTCTCGGCACCAAGAGCCTTCAGGTCAGCTTTCAGCGAAACAATCTTCTCCTCCAGCTTCTTCTTCCTCTTGCTCTTCGTCTCCTTCTTCCTCAGCGACTCAATCTCAGCAAGGGCCTTCGCAAGATCCTCGCTGTCTTGAGCGGTCTTCTTTCGAAGGGCCTCGTTCTGTAGAGTAAGAGCCACGCACTTTGAACCGAGGTCTTCAAGCTTCGCTGAGAAATCAGTGAGAAGCTCCTGCCTGCTAGACACAACCTCGGTCCGTAGATTCCCAAGGTCTTCCTTCGCAAGCTTGTTCAACTCGCCATATTTTAAGGCATACTGGGCGAGAGACTCCTTCGTCTGGCGTAAGGAATCTTCGGACCGAGAACGGGTTTCCGTTTGTTTCGCTGACCAGGCGTGAAAGTACCTGCTGTATGCCAAAAGCTGCAGAAAAGCAGAAGCGTCAAAAAAGTATCGAAAGATAGTGACAGCTTAGAAGAACAATTTCCCAAAAAAGGAAGGATCACCTGAGCAGCGTGTTCGGTCATCCTCGCCGCGAGGATCTCTTCGTTGGGACACTCGGTGGTAAGGGACTGAAAAGTGGCATGGGTCAATACCCCCGCCGCCATTTGTGGAGCCATCAGCTGGCTATCCTCAGAGAACAAATCCATGTCCTCTGTGAACGTCCAGAAAGGCTCCCGTGGCACCTTGCCCTGAGGAATCCGCCGGTCCCGAAGAGCCCTCCGACGGTTATAAGTCTCCATCCAGGAAGCAGTAGGGGCGTTTTCTGCAAGGTCACGCCAAAGTTCCCTCAAAATGTCATCCCTTAGCCACTCATTCAAAAAATCGTGGATACGAAAAATACTGAGATTTGTAGCGGAATGGCTAAGGAACCAACCTGGTGGAACTTCGGGGACACCCTCCTGAGAACCGACCTCCCGAACAACCTCAGGGATGTTTTTTCCCTTCCTTCTTCTGCCCTCTTCGAATTCCTGGGCAGACGCTCGCTCTGCTGGAATCTTGGTAGCAGGTGCAGGACTAATTGTCTCCCCGAGGATATCAGGCTCCGAAGGAGGATTATCGGCCGTCGGTAATTGAGCTGAAGACTCATCTTCCACCTCAACTACGTCCTCGGGGGAAGGAGGAGTAGGAGTGATAGCTTTGGCCTTCTTGGACTTAGAAGGGCCGGCAGTCGACTTCTTCCTCTTACCGGAAGTCTTCCTGCGAACTTGCTCTCCTCGCTTAGCCTGACTGTCGAAGAGCGATTTATAAAACTCGGCGGACTGGTTGCCCATCTCTGCAGAAAAGTAAAATATCAGTGTAAGTCCAAAAGAAAAGCCAGAAGCCAAACCCTAGAAGATCACTTACTCTCAGAAAAAGCCTTATAAGAAATTTCACGTCGAAGGAGCATGACTATCCAGGCTTTCTTCCCCGGAAGAACAGGCACGGGCATACCGAGGTCACTCTTGTGGGCAGTTATCACTCCCAGTTCCCGAAGAACTTCCTCAGACATAAGATCCCACGTAATAGGAAAGGGGTAGAGTGAACGCGAAGGAGCCCTGGAGTCCCAGTCCGACACTGACCGAATACGTTTGTCGAAGTTTTCAAAATCGGGAAGCGTTACCGGAGTAAGGAGTTTCCTGGCGTCGACGACGTCGGCCTCTAAAGTTCCGGAGGCCCATCTAATAGGAACGTAGCCCCAAGACTCGGGAACCCGTAAAAAGAAAAACCGCTTCTGCCACCCTCGCCAACTGTCCTTATTATCGAAGGTAAACATGAACTTCTTACTCCCGGACCCTCGGGGAAGGAGGTAGTAAAAACCACCCTTCGGGACCGGGTGGAGTTTATAGTATTGCATAAAGAAGATGAAGTGGGGATTTATGCCGAACACCCCGCACATGCAGAGGAAGGCATTGAAGTAAGAGTAAGAATTTGGGGTAAGCTGGTTCACGGCAATGCCGTGAAAATCACAAAATTCACATATCATGTGATGAGGAGGATACCGAAGACCAGCTTTCAGTTGAGCCCGGTAAACGGTAACCTCCCCCGGAGAAGCTGCGTAGCCAAAAGATCCCAGGAGGGGTAACCTCGGCGTAATATAAGAAGGAAGGTAGTACTTGGCCACCCACTTTTTCATCTTTTTTAAAATAGTGGAGCAAGGATAAGCTTCAAGGGAAGCAAGGTTTGCAGAAAGGGGGCGCACAGTCATCAATGGGATCGGACTCAGTGGAGTTGGGTTTGACATTTTTCAAAAAAGAATGATAATAAGAAAAAGAGAGATAACAACAACAAAACCACAAAAAGGAGCACCCACCAAAGACTTTGCCAAAACCTGAGAAACGCCGCTGCAAGGAATCGTCGGAGGTCACACTGCCGCAAAAATCACCGCCGGAAAAAGGAAAAGGGGGCGAGAAAAGGCTCTGGAATAGACAAGAGCTAAAACAAAAGAATGAGACAAAGTAGACGGAAGAAACTTATATAGACCGAGGAAGGATAAGTGAAGCGTCGTCATAATCATCCTTTGAAAAAGAAACCGCCTCATTATTGCTCCTTGAAGACGAAGGGGTGCAGTTGACGTGACCAGCATAAATGGTTCACCATCCAACGGCATACACGTGTCACACAGCACGAGGAACCAGGGAACGTCCCCCTAGCATCGTGAAAACCCAGGCGCGGTCACCCATGATTGACACGCCTGGCTAAAGGACGCGACGATTCACAGATCCGTGGCAGAAAAAGCAAAAAGAAAAAGTAACAGACATTCCGAGGGTGCCCAGAAAACTGGAGAAGGGTACCTCGCCTCCGAGAAAGCGACTTCTGAAGCGAGGCCTATTCCGGAGAAAGGATTCAGCCGCCAGATCGGAAATGGAACCTTCTCGAAAACATAGCCGAATCATCCGCTCCGGCTCACCGGGAGGGGGCATGTGATAGCCGGAGTACGCATCTCGGCCGAGCTCCCAAATTTGGCAGAGTACTGACTTCGGCAGAGGGAAACTACCAGCCGTGATCAGAAGAACTAACGATCCCCCTGCCTTAATATAGGGAATTCGCTACCTTAGGCAATGGGAAGACCAACCTCGGTAGAACGATCGAACCTTCTTCGGAAACAGGAGTATCCCTCAGAGGAACCATCCTCGGGTAACATATGCCCTGAAATGTTAGAGTAACCTCGGAAGGTACGAACAAAGCATTTAAGGAGCCTCTGACACCTCCCCATAAAGTCGTCTCCCATGGACATTCTGACACGCTATCACTGGGACACGCTATCAGAGGGACGCCTCGATATGACTCCCTCGGAATGACTGGGCTGTCAGCACAGTGACTTTCGCTGAGATACACGTCCCTTCGATCCCGAAAAAGCAGGGATCCCATCCTGTCAGACACGTGTCATAATCAGGGACGGCCGCTAGAGGGGAATGGCTTTTTGCACGCCTCCTGTATAAAACACCCAAAAAAGCATTCTAGAAGGGTAAGATAAAAAAAGTTCTCTTTGAATACCAAAAAGGACATCTAATCCAGTTATCTGAAAATACTGACTTGGGCGTCGGAGGCTCCTCCCTGGAAAACCACCCCGAGGACCTCCTAACCCATGTTTTTCTGAAAGGATTTCAGGTATCCTCCACTGGGGAATCTCCTCTCAAAGTGTTCTCCTCCATCAGAAGCCCTCCCTACTCAAACGATGACATACGATGAAGCCACCGCAGGCCATCACCCCTTAAATACCGCATATGTTGATTTAGTGTTCTTCCGAAAGTTGAAATATTTATAAAAATGATACCATTGATTGTTATTGAAACTTAATTATTAGCATCCACTAGTTTTTAAACTGTCCAATTATTGTCAATTACGTTAATATGTATGATTCATTCCGTACAGAGAAGCCCCAGTTCCCAAGTTGCTTGCTGCTATACAAACACGAAGACAACCGTTGAAGCTATTGGATTAGGACACGCCTATTCTCATGTTTGAAGTTTGAACTATATTGTATACATAAATATGGAGAAATAATATCTACCAATGCATGGTCTCCATCACTTTCTAATCGTTTATAATTAATTGTACCGACCTACAAAATACTTGATTGCGATTCCACCAAACCAACCATTCATCGGTTGATTAATTGAATAAGTCTTACGGAACTTGAACTATGTTCTTGCAGCAGCAGAATTAAAACTTAAATATATTGGGCAAACTCAATCCTGCCTAGCTACTGTGGTTCGATTGAAGCTGCTCATTTACTCTTTTGTGGCTTCAAGATGTAAGGGTGAGTGTGGCACAGGTTTTTGTAGAATTTATATTTTTGTTTATAATGATTATCTGTTGAAATTATTTATCAATTGAAATTCTACACTTTAAAAATTTTTGAAAAGTAATTTAAAAATATTGTTTTTTGAAATAACAACAACAATAATAATAATAATAATTTTTTTAAAACAAGGTCCTTCCATCCCATTTCCTTACATCATTAGTTGAGACACGAGGATTAAGGTGTAAATTTTTCTTTTTACCTTTTTTAAACTTTAGAAACCCCAAAAAATGTTAGCCCCAACCATAAAATTTGTGAAAGATTTAAGTGCTACATTATAATTGTAAAGTGGATGTTGGAACAATGAAATTTTGTACATTGACCGTAAAAAAATGACCTAATATAGAAATGTTCTGCTTATTTTGGTATGGAAGAATCTTGCATGCACTGGGTGCAGTCATGCATGTGGACACACATTGTTACTCATAATAGATTCGTTCGTTGAATTAAGACATGTTCCAAATTTTATGGAGTGGCTAAAATTGTGGGAGGCATGCTGCTAGGTTTGGGTTTGAATCCAATTGGCTCCCTACTTTGTTCCTTTTCTTTTTTCTTTTTTTGCATTTCTTTCATTTCTTTTAGATTTCTTTATTTTTTGTAAATCATTTTTTTCATTTTCATTTATTTTTTCTACAAATATTGTTGCTACTGTTTTTTTCCTTCTTTATTTTTCCCAATAGTTTTTTAATATTTTTTTTCTTTTTCCATTTTTCCATTTATCTCCTAGTTATTTTGCTATTTCCATGTTTCTGCATCTTTCCAGAAATCCTCTCTTGCATGCATCAAAACATATATATATTTGAGATTGAATGTAGCATGAGACATATTTGGTGTTGGTAAAACATCCAACAACACAATGCTTCCTGGATTTGTCCTCAATAATTTTATAAAATAGTCCTTAAGAAGTCTATATCCATAGATTATATTACCATCTAGCTCGGCCCTCACAATAAGTTTTGCTCTGTTAACCGTGAACTTGCTAACTTTTACCCTAAGCTCATTTTTTACTTTATCTTTCAACTCATGTAACATCATCCTTGGATGAATTTTTATTACATCCTGGTACTTATGAGCAAGGTATCTTGTAGTAACTAATCTCAAATTGAATGCATGATTATATGTGTGGGCCTTCCTGAAGCACTTAATTTAGAAATGATCAATTTTCATAAAATATGAGGCCCAAATTCTGAAGGAGCACCCAGTTCCACATTTCACACCAACTTTCTTCCTATTACTAATCTTAAACCACAGGTCTTGATGGTGGAAAACAACATACTCATTGCATGCCTCTTTGAATTGTTCCAAATTATCAAATCCTAACCCTATCTCGATCACAGGATGCACAACTCTAGAGTCATACTTCGGGAAGTTACTTCTCTTAACGTTGACATTTGATTCACTCTCACAATCACCAACATCAACATCAAATCCAACTTCTTCTGCATCATTAGAATCTAGGTAATCAATTTGATCCCCATAACTTCCATTCGGAACATCAACTTCATCATCTTCTGCTTCAATTTCATTATCATCTGATTCTTCCTCTTTTGATGGGATGAAATCATCATCCTTAGAACTTTCATCCTCCTGATCACCATCTTCAGTTCTATTTTTTGTCTCTATAATCTTATCTATAAAATTTCAAAGATTTGTTCGAGCTAGTCACACCTCCTCATCCAATTCTGTTGGTTCCCATGTTATGACTACCACCTCCATCTGATTATGCTTTGCTTCACATTTTCTTACACCCTTACCTTCTCTTATAGCCTCCATAAAGGACCTTTAAGTACATATTTTAGTTCAGATGCCAAGGTAAGAAAATCTCAAATTAATTTCATCAAATAAGCTTTTATTAAGTAAAAAAAAATCAAGCTAAGTATGGTTAGATTGAGTTCTTGAGTGTGAATTGGCATCGAAGAGCAAGAAGGGTAAAATAGTAATTTTAGCTTGGTTCAGTGGCATGACCATAATTTTGGTAAATTTAGGTTCATGAAATTTTTTAACTAATCAAGTTTTAAGACCATAAGTAGTTTTAGCTATTTGATCCAAAAGTGGAAGTTAAGGTGCTAAAATTGCACTAAGTGTAAATTTGAGTCATTTGTGCTTTAAGTAACTTAAGTAACTAAAGGCTAAGTTTAGGGCAAGAAAACCTTTCTTAGGGACCAAGTGGGGGATAGTTTAAGAAGGGAAAGAGTGGCCTAAATGAGCAAACTAAAGTTTTGGGGTAAAATGACTAAAAGAGCTAAGTTGTCTAAGTGGGAGTAGTTGGGATATTTTCTTAGGAAGCTTATTACCACTATTCATCATCTTCTCTCATTTCATTTTCACAGCTTCATTTTCTCCATTTGTCTTTGCGTTCATTCCTCTTAAATTAGCAAAAATTTCATGAAATTTGAAGGTCCCAATCCATCTTAACAAGCCCCTAGCTTAATTTTGGTGTTATTAGTGAATTTGAGTTGTTTTTTTACAACTTTTTACTTCTAGCTTTAAGGTATTTGCCCTCCACTCTTATCGTTTGGTTCTAAACTTAATAAATGATTAGAAATGGTCTTAAATTTGTGCCATTAGTGTCCAAATTGCTTGGATTTATATTAGAAACTCAAAGGAACTTCATTAAGCTCATGTATGCTTTTTGGTCATGCATTGCTTACTTGTTGCTTTAAGAATGATTTGAGCGAATTTTTCCATGATTAATTGACCCATTTATGGTGCTAAAATACTTGGGAGAAATTTTAAATGAGTGAATAAAAGAATGGAATCAAATTGGCCAAATTGGCCAAAAAAAGGAAACAAAGAAAGAACTAAATAGTGTATTGCTATCACACCACAGTAACAGTGTGATGGCATCCTGCTTGATAGGCCTTCTCTAGCCAGTGCATTGTCATTTAATGGTAGGTGTAAGGGCTTTGATTCTAGCAATACAATAAAATGCATGGTTCTATCGCATCAAAGATATGATGCTATGGCATCATGTACTAATTATGCAAATTTGGTTTTTAAGTGTCCCAAACTTTTCCTAAGGCTTTTGTGGTGTACTAAAATGGTCCAAAATTACTACTATGATTAAATTATGCATCAATAAATAGGTAATAAGTGGGTGGTTAAGAGGGCTAAGGAAAGGTAGATAAGTTAGGCACCTTAAGTCATAACTAGGTTACCAAGGATGGGCTAAGCATATTATGAGTCCTTCGATGGTTAAGGGATGAGGTCATGAACCTTTAGCATTGGAGAGGGACCTGAGAAGGGTCTAGGATCCTTGATGACCCAAAGGTAGAGGTCAAGTATCTCTAAGCATCAAGTCAGTACCCAAGAGGTCCCTACATTGTTGATGGGCTCGGCAAGCGAATCACTAAGTTGCCCTAGTTAAGTTTGGGGGAATTTGGCAAGGTTTTGCCACAACGTTAAATCACCCAAAAAAAAAAAAAAGAAAAAGAAATATATGGGTAAGAGGTTAGTAAGTAACAACTTACTTTAAGTAGCCCGTAAAAGGCGGGAAAGGTCAAGTAAGCAACGAATTACATAAGGTGCCCATAAAAAGGACTTCGAGAAACTTAATTAAGATTTAGCATCAGATATGGGGGCTAATATCCAAGTGCCTAAGCCATATGAGCTTTTGACAATTAAGAACACATTCGGGTATAAGGAAGTCCTAAGTGCATAAGCATGTACATTCACTTATCCATCCATATATTGCAGTTCATTCTTATTGTAGTTTATTAATTGTTTGTGCTTGTTGTAAGTTGTGTTGTTTGATTGGTTGGTTTGTTTGTATATATATGTTGCTTTGTATGCTTGCATTTATTCTCCTTGTAGGTGCCTAAATCTTTTACTGAGTACTTTCGAGTACTCACCCCTTAAGTGTTGTGCAAATACTTAAAAGGCTAGTTGGGCCTAACAGTTGGTGAAGGGTGACTGTTAGTGTTAAGTTTTATTTATTTGAGGTACCCTACAAGTATGATTTTATGGTTAATGATTGCTTTGTAATGTAAGTTAATACGAACCAAGGTGCTTTCTTTTTAGCTTTAAGGGTTAAGCATGCACAAAGAAAGTATGGCTTACCACTTGAAACTGGCTTACTTGAATAGAAAGCTAAGGATAGATATTAGTAGATATTGTTGTCTCAAGTGTATGTATGGTATTTTTTCATACTAAGTGTTTCCTTTTCTAACATCCATCACTGTATATAGCACTATGGTTACATTTTGGTATAAATAACTTTAAGATCTATGCACACAATTTTAACTTGAAGTAAAAGCAACTACGGTTTTTATGTGTTGGCTTGTTTTAACTTATGTTTTATCAATTAGCAAACCATGGTTTTCTTTATTGTTTTCTTTACTTGTTATTGCATAGCCAGGATGATGCATACATATTTTTTGTGCAGGGTAAGCTAAGTAACTAGTTGTATATAATGATTTAAAATATTTCACAAGAAATAGCTAGCCAATTATAACTTAAGTGGAATTGTAGTTCCCTAAGAGCCTACCAGTGGTTGTAAATTTAGGGCATTAGGACTTTATTCTACCACATTTGGTATTAAAGAAGGTTAATGGTCTTATTAAAGGCAATAAGTGACTAAAATCCAAGTGTATCATTGTGCTAAATGTAGTTAGTACTACTTATAAGTGTTTCTGGAGTTAATATTTAGCTTGGTTGCAGGTATATCAGCAGAATCTTTGTAAGGTGCTTGTATTGAGGCATGGGACCGAGTAAGGGTCCAAATGGCATTATGGTTCATTCCATTAGGAAGGTGGTAGTTTTTATGTGTAGTCCGAGTGGCACTAAGGCATTGAAAGCTAGAAAAAGCATGTTCAACCCTTGAAGGAGGGGAGATCATGGTTAATACCTAAAGGGTAAGGGTCAAAAGTGTGGTAAAGCCTACTAGTACACAAGACCAAGGGAGAAATCCTAACCCTAAGAGGTAGGATGAAGGTCAAGGGAACATTCTAGGGCATGTTATCTAGTTTAAGTCAAAAAGTGGATAGAAGAGCCAAAAGATAAGGGTTAAGGGATATTAAGTTATTATGGTGCATCGAAGCTAAGTGAACTGTTGCCACCCAAAGGCAAGGGGTAACATGGACACTGAGAATTTGTTAGACCCTGCAGTAAGGGCTGAGGTGTACTAGGACTATAAGTGCACCTGGGCCAAGAGAAAAACATATTTACCCAAAGGCAAGTTGAGGCTCGAAGCAAAAGCTTGAATAAAGAACGTTAAGATAGGGGGTCCATGGAACCCAAGCAAGAACAAGGAAGAATGAAATGAACTGAAAATGACCCGGTTCACGGAAGCAAGGTAAGCAAAGGACTAAGGGAAAAAGTATGGTTAAGCTCAAAGCCTAAACAAGGCTACGCTCAAGAATGCCTCATTCACTAGGGAAACACCACTAGTACACAAGAGCCTACGAAGAAGACTTGCTTGGACTAATGAAGTGGTTAATGAGCCAACAACAAATATAAGTACTTTTAAGTTTATAGCATGATGGTAAGTGGTTTTGTTAATAACTGCTATGCTTGTGGTTTTGACTAACATGCCTAGAAAACTAAGATTGCAAGGAATTAAGGGGTAAAATGAACCCATAAAGGCTCAAAGGATAAGCTTTGGTTAGGTCTTTAGGTTTATTTGAGGTTTTTCCTTGGAGTAGTAAGCATGGGGCAATCGATGGTTATGGTATTAATTAAATGGTATGGTGACACTTAGGAAGAGGTTTGATTAAAGGCATAAGAGCCGACTTGATTGTGGTGGTCATAAGTAACCCTCGAAAGTAGTTCAAGGATAAGGGTGACTTGGACAAGAAAGTTGGTAAGTCATGCCATGAGTTGACCGTTAAGTCAGTTGAGCTTGTTCTTATGGTGTAAAAGATAATTTATGCATTGTAAAGGTAGTTAAAGGAAGAACAACTCTAAGATGAACATGGTTGGTCATATTCCAAAAAGTGTTGCACGCTAGTTCATAAGGGTTACCAAGTGAAGTCAAGTTGAATTTTGCAGCCAGGTGTAACTAGGGGTTAGAGCGCTTGTAAAGCCAAGAGTTAACTTCAGAAGCCTTGAAGTTGTGAGTGAACAAAAGATGAGTGGTACCCTAAGGATTTGCAATAGTTATGAGAAAATGGTTAAATGAAGGTGAAAAAACATAACCTATAGGTCTTAGAACCATGAAATTATGAGTTGATGTTTCTTAAGGAGGGGAATCCATTGATTTTGGCAACTTGGTCAAGGTATATGAGCTAACCAAACCTTAAAGACCACCAGGTAACATATGGATTCCCAAGAAAATACAACTTGGTGTGAGAGTCTAAGGAGGAACCATGAGGGCACTAAGAGCTGTGACGCTCTAAGGACAACACAAGTGAGTTAAAATGGGGACTTCATAAAGGGTTTCAAAACTGGGACCTAGGAACTATTAAAGACACCCAAAGTAGTAAGAAGACCTCCAAATAATAGGCTTAGGCCTAGTATTTTTATTAGCGCCAATGTTGACCCAAGCCTAATTATGGAGAGTGGAAGTGACCTAAGTGGCATTCTCGGTTATTGAGGAGTTCAAGGATATTAGATAGAGGGGCTAGTTGTGAGCTCGAAATAACCGAGAAAGCTTTGCACCTAAAGGCTAAGAGTGTGGACTTGAGTTAAGTTTAAAGGTTCATAAGAAAGAGGACCCCTGAAGTCCAAATTCTGCCTTACCATTGAAGGGTCCTAGGTAGATCAGAAAGAATTGGCAAAGTTATATATTGTAGAACATGTCGAGTTAGGGTCTTAAATACTTGAAAAGCTTAAGAGAGAGCTAACTATGAATTAAGGTAACATCCTTAATGATAGGATTTAAGGCAATTAAAGGTTGTAGTTCTTTGGAACAAAAAATGACTTACAAAGCCTTAGAAGCATATAAGAGTCCTTATTTTTGTAAGGGGTAAGAAAGGTACCTAAGTGGTCTAAAGGTCTAAGTGTTGGTCAGGTAATGACTAAGAAAAACTCTTAGGAAAGAAGGTGGCCAAGAAAGGAATTGAAACCCTAGGGTAAGATTCTTGAAGTTAAGGTAGTTAAATTACCTAGTGAGTACTAGAAGTTTAAGTTGTTGAATATTAGCCTTGAATCACTTAGTGCCCATGAAAATGAGGCATAGTGAAAATGTAGATAGATTAGTGGCTGAAGAGAATTTAAGTGTCGGAGTGTAGTGTGGGGCCAAAAAGGTGCCAAGTTAGTCTTCCCGAAGCATAAGGAGGTTATAGGCATCGGTTAAGCCTAAGGGTGTGCACATTGTGGGCTATGGGTGTATAAATCACACTAGATAGTCATGGTTGTTGGTGCATAAGAATGGGCTAATAAGGCAACAATGTAAGAATGTGCCTAAGAATCATAAGGCAAGGTATAAGTATCAAAACAGTTTGAAAGGGGGCATAAGGGTAGTAAGTCTTTTTCAAGCACAAGTGTATGTTGGGGGCATTCATGCACAACACTTAGGTTGTGTTAACCTGATGAGTGTGAGCCATTAAGAAATACTTCTATGAATTCCATGAGGAACCAAGAGTCATATGAATACCCCAAATCCTGAGTGCTAAGTTAGAATTAAGTGAACTGAAATTCCTAAAAGACGCCGAGGGGTGTAGCATAAGTTATGGGACAAAAGTGTATCCAAATGTAGGAGATAAAGAGGATTGTGAAAGGTTAGATGCCAAGGGTCCTAAGGGCTTCATAAGGAAAGCTAAAGAGGGCTATAGAGCCTAAGAGAGCTCTATGCCAAGTATACACCCAAGGTGACCGACTAATCGAAGTAGGGCCTAAAAAGTCATGATGGTAACATGTTGGGCAGCATGAGAAATTTAGATCCCCTAAGTAAGGTTAACTAATGGCGCTAAAGGTGAACCTTAAGTAATCAAAAGAGACCTAAACGCAGGCTATAAATTTCATGGAACAGGGTCCAGTAACCTGAAATAATTAGCTTGTAGGCTTTTAGGCATTGTGATCCTACTTAGTTACTGTTAGGTAATTATTACTTGTCGATAAATTAAAATAGTTTACATACAACTAGTTACTTAGCCTACCCTGAAAAAAGATATGTATACGTTTTGTCTTAGCAATGCAACTTAAATAATTAAACCAAGTGGAAAAAACATCACTCAAGCATTTCATATAAAACATACTTAAAACATGCCAAGACAATAAAACACTAATTACTTAAACTTTAAGTAGTAGTTTATGCATACTCTTTAACTATAACATGCGCCTAAAAGTTACACAAGTGTCATTCACCACAATCTATCTTAATAAAGGCAATATCTGAGTACATAAGGTACCATATATACAAGGCAAAACCATAAATAACATCTATCACTTGAGCCACACCTTTTAGCTATAAAGCTCGAAGTGCAAGCCCTTCATTTATCCTTATGGAACACTTAAACCTCTTCATAGCTTACTTGTTGGTTAAGTTATAGTACTAACTATAGCTTTTTTTTTTTTGCCAGCAAAGGCTAGTGAAGCACAAAGAATGCTTAAAAGAGCATGCTACTTGGAAATTATTTTAAGGTAGGAGCTAGTACGGATCTCTAAAGCTGTAGTACCGGCATATAGTTTTGTACAACATAATTTGCCTCCACTTGAAAATTGTAGGACATTAACTTTCCATAAAACCCCAAAGATTGTCTGCATCCAGGCCCCACTCCAACCTCTGATTTGTAAGCTTAAGCTTATTCACCCTCCAGTTAACCTAGTCTTAGAGGTTTTGGAGTTCTTCCTTGTAGAAATCTTCAATGGCTTTAAAGGATTCCTTCACCTTAGAAATATGGTCGTACAACAGCAAGATCCTGCTATTAAGAGCATTAAGTTGCTCTTGGTTGCTGCCATCCATCTTTTTCACGCCCTCCATGATATTCTCTAAGATTCCTTTGAGACCTTCAACCTTCTTAGCCGAGGCCTCCCTTGTCATTTTCTCAGTTTAGAGCACCTTTTCCAGCTCCTTTATTCACTTATCACACTCAACCATGCGTGCTTTTTGGGCCTCTGATTCTTGGCACAATGCCTCTTTAGCCGTGGCCTCCTTTGTGCCTTGGGTCGCAAGGATGACCTTCACTTTCCTTAATGTCTCGTTGAAGGCTAATGCCTTCTAGAAATGGCTTTCCTTGGCCTCGCACCTCTCAACTACCCTAAAGTGGTGACAGTCATCTATAATAAGAAAATTGATTAAGGTAATTGAAGCCATAAAATTTAAAGTTATGCAAGTCAAAGACCAAGATGTTACCTGAAAAAGGGTCTTAGACACCCCTGCCAATGTCTGTTCACTTCGACCCATATGGGCCAAGTGGTGTTAGTCCCAATGTAAGCATACCCCATCAGGGGGCCATTAGGCCAAGTCCCCGTGGTCCTCTAAAATCGACTCCAACTAGTCCACAGTCCAAAAGAGGTCGAAGAGGGAGTCCTTCGGGATCCTTAGCTCTGACATAAGCCTCTTGTGAGCCACAAGGTGTTAGGCATTAAGAACTTCGGGACAAACGTGCTCATTAATCTGATCCAAGGATAGGTAGGTTGGCTTGGATGACCCCTTTCCCAGCTAGGAAGGCTTCTGGGATAAGGGGCCTTCTACCCCCACTGCACCCTTAGGCAAGGCAGAGACTTCCGCAGGGACTTCAACCAAGGGTTCCACCACTGTAGAAAAAAGGAAACGAACAAAAATGAGAAAAAAATGCTCCAAAAATGAAAGAAAATGAAAAGTAATATTGAGGAGAGGTGAATACCTATTTTGGATGAGCGTGGGATAGAAGCATCCATAGGCCCCGTCTACAGGACTTCTTCATTGACTGCCCTTGCTCCATCCTCTTAGGGGGTAGCATTTGCAATCTGGTCTTTCGTGTGAACCTTTTTGCCCCTCCTCACAAATGGTGTTTTTTTTTCCTTAGCCTCTTCAAAGTTGATCAGGGTTGAATGTGTTGTTTAGGTCGTGGATGGCCCTACTGGTAAAAGCATAGGAGAAAATGAGGGGGAAATGCTAAAAAATTCTTGACGAGGGCTATATGAATGTGTGAGGCTATAGAAAGAGCAAACTGCACCTTCTTAGCCTCAAAAAGGCCTTATTGGAGTCCCTGTCTCTTGACAAGATAAACAGTGGTGCAACTTATACATGTATCAAAGGGAAGCCAATAAGTACTCAAGCACTTAAAGAAATCCAAAATAAAAAGAAAGGAAAAGAAGAGACATGGAGTCCCAACCACCTTTTTAAGGGTTCCCGCCAACTCACCTTTAGCTCATAAAATCCAATTGCCAAGACTCCTCACCATCTTATAGAATAGGTGGGCCTAGCTGACCTCAAATTCCCTAAAGCTGATATTGTCTAGCCTCTGGTAGGGGAAGGGAAATAGGTTATCAAAACTCTCATTCATAGAGACCTTTTGCAATTAGCTTAAGAGGCCCATTACAATTTCTCGGAGTCTGAGCCTCAAATTAATGGGGGCCTATCATATGTCTCCGAGATTGGTAGGCCAATCCATTGATGTGAGAATTACTAGTTGGGGTCACTTGTCTCGAAAAAATGTGGTTGTTCCAGCTACTTCAGGAATCACTTGTGGCTATGAAGATAGTCGAACAATTTGCGCTACATGAAATGAGGGTGAAATGGAAAAACACCGAGCTTGGCATGAGAGAGAGTTGGTAAAAGTGCAAGAAGGTCTAAAAAATAGGGGCAACCTCAGCGATATGGCAAGCTAGGAAGAAGGCATTGAAATGGATAAAGAAGTTTAGGGAAAGTTGAGAAAAGAGGGAATTGAAAGTGCTTTTGTAGTTAAACTAGAAATGGGTGGAGAGAAAGAAGAAGTATTGCAGAATAGAGTCCTGGGGCTCTGAATTTATTACCACTAGTAGGTCTTTAAGGAACTCTGATCTCATTGAGGTTACAATTTGCTAGCTATTACTGTAAAGTACCTTAAATCATTATGTGCAACTAGTTACTTAGCTTAGCATGCATAGAAAATATGCATGCATCGTCTTGGCTATGCAATAACAAATAAATAAAACTAAGAAAAAAATTGTGAATATAATCCTAGTGTTATACACACCAATGGACACTAGTATGGCAGCACTAAGAATGTAAAATACCATACTTGTACACAAAGTAACAACAATTACTAAGATCTATCCTTAGGACTTCACCCAAGCAAGCTAGATTCAAGTAATGAGCTTAACTATAAAGGCAAACACTTGGTCAATACAACTTATATCAAAAGTAGCTTGGAAACATAAAGGTTTCTATTTAGAGAATACTTTCATACTAAACAAACTTAGCCTTAATAGATTCCCTTTACAACTGTAAAGCCTGACTAGCCTACCTAATACTTGTACAACATGAAATGAGTGAGTACTCAAAAGTACTCAGTAAAGAATTTGGGCACTTGCAAGGGAAAACATAGGGCAAGCATGCAAGTAATACGCATATATGCAAACATATAGCAAATATACCACAACAACAAACAACATAACCAACAGCAGTCGCAAAAATAACAACCAATAATGCAAGTAATGAATGGATGGATGTGTGAATGAATCATGCACATGCAAATACACTTACAATTTCCTTACAACCATAAGTGCTAATTTTACTATGAGCTCTTACAGCGGGGGTACTTGAATATTGGTGCACATATCCGATGCTAGCTAATAAATAACCCCATGAAGTTCTTTTGCTGTCACCTATTCAAAGCTTGCTTGCATCTGATGAACTACTTAGAATAAGTCATCACTTACTCACCTCTTACCCGCCTCTTCCCCTGAATTATTGTGCTAGGTAATGGACCTAGCAGCCATACTTTGCCAAGTTTTTTTTAAATTGGACTCGAGCTCCTTAATGGATCACTTACCAAGCTCGTGGCTCGGTTAGGACTTCTTGGGTACCACCACAATGCCCAGAGGTTCCAAACCTCTACCCTGGGCCATTATGGGTACCAAAACCAAAAGCATATCCCACTCCAATACCAAAGGTTCTTGACCTCATTCCTTGGCCATTGGAGCATCAAGCTCCTTTTAGTCCCATCTTGGTACCTTTTTAAGCTTTAAAGTACCAAAATTATCCACTTAAACTTAGTTGTCATGCCCAACAATGGCCATAGCCCATTTGTATGTCTTAGAACCCACAATGAGTAACAAATGTACTCAAATGTCACTATCGAGTTTGGTCCTAAGAAAAAATTTCTAAGTGCCCAACATAGGTTTGACACATGGGCAATGTACCCTTGGCGCCTCTTAGGTGCATGGAAGCTTAGTGCTAGTGCACACAAGCATATGGTGGGGGCATTAGGGTGTGCCCTGGACACTACCATGACACATAGGGCATGGCCTAGGATGCTTATCAGCACCTAACCCAACATAAGCCTAAACTTGGAGCTTAACTAAAATAAGTTAGGTGCCTAGATGGAAACATGCTTAGCACAACATAGTACTTATTCATTTCATCATATCATGCATGACAACCAAAACCACTAGCATTTGTTTTAAAAAAAACATCAAGTTATACATGCACATGGAGGTTTACATGTCTCAGTAGGCTTACCACAAGCCACCTTAGTCCTCATTGGACGTGAAAACACATATATACATTCAAACTTGACACATTCACTTCCTAAGCACTACCATCCATACTAAGGCATGTTCCCACAAACACATAGCTTCTAAGAGCCTGCAAGTAATGAAATCACACATTAGCTTGCCACACAAGTAAGACTTGGAATATAACTACTGAGCAACATACTTAGATAAGTATACTACATTGCCAAAACTTAAGAGAGCACAAACAACACCTAGTCACTTTGCTTTTCAAGTAAACCTTTTTCCATAACATATAGAAATAGGGTGTGAGTTATAAACTTAGCAAGGACCATTCATAGCCTTTAAGGCCTAACATAGGTTAAGCATTATACTTAATTAAAACATACTCCAAGCACCTGCATAGAAAACACAAGACAACATAATACAAGTACACATAAATATCCAATGAGTCAATATAAGGGTCAGCAAGCACAAAGAATCACAGAAGCACACAAACACACACTCCATATACCTTAGCTTAAATTAACAACCAACAGGCCTAGCAAGCATGACCTTAGTTCTATATTTAATTCGGTTAACCTTTTTATGTGTTCTTAGACTATCCAAGAGCTCACAAACTCACAGATTGAGTTGGCCTACTCAACCTTGAGTCCTAATGCTTGCCTTCTACATAGCTAATTAGCACATAACATAGTTGCTATTGCAACCCTAGCCCCCACAGCTTCTTAGGATCCTTTGGTAAGCTTACCATCACCTAAGTGCCTAAGGATTCCACTAAAACAACATAGTTAACTATGAATGCTTAGGGAATTCACATACGTGTTAGTGTTGTGCCCAAAAGGCCAATCATGAGATGATTGTATTTTTGTACATTGAGTCATGATATTTTATTAAGACATTAATCCAGCAATTATGTTTTTTGTTTTGTTTCTACGTAACTTAACAAACATAATTGTAACCCTAGAATAATGATATTCTCAAACATCCCTAGTCTAGTATTATTGTGGAGCGGATTGCAATAATACATAACGACTAGCATATGTGGAGACTAATATGAGATATGTAGTCTGCATATGGGTACAAGTTGGAGAACTTGTGTACTGGACCGACCCACTATGAGAACACTACATGGATCGTTATATGAGTTTCATAAGTGATTCTTATAGTGATCATGGTATATGTAGTCCTTCGACCTAAGATCATCAAGGTTCCCTACATGTGAGTCACATACTTTGATACTTTCCTTTGTTGCTCGTAACTGAGTGAACTTGAAGGAGGTCATTGGGTATGTCACATAGCATGCAGAGGGATTTGTATGATCAAGATGAGATTTGTCCCTCCTATGTAACGGGAGTGATATCTTTGGGGCCCTTGATAGAGTAAAACTTAGAAAAATGCATGGCCATGCTCGGATGAGTTGATATACGATATCAATGTCATCAGTTTAAGTTGGTCTACTCGGTAATCAAGAAACCAAAGATTGGGCTATACGAGAGTGACACATTCCATGTCTCGTGCTTAGTCTTGATATCTTGGACAAATGGACAATGGTATATATCGGTAATGATCGTAAAGGTTTAGTCGAATCATCGACAATCTTGTCACTTCGGTAGCAATGATGTGTTGCTAAACACCGCTCATTGCTTATGATCATAAATGTGATTTATGATCATTGCTAATGTGGTAAAAGCCTATTGGGTCCCACACATAGAGCTATTTGGATCATTAGAGTGCATGGGCTAATAATTTGGGTTTTGGTTTCATAATAATTTCGTATTAATAGTGGGCCCAATAGTTGAGCCATTATTAAGCCCGAAATTAAAGCCTAATTGGATTAGGGCTTTGAAACCCATTAGGCCTGGAAGTTGAGTCTCACTATAAATACAACTTCTAGTGAGAAATTTACAGGTCTCCTTGCCCTAGCCTCCCAAAAGGATAGCCGCACTCTTCTCTTGCAATTCCTTGGAGGACGCAAGCTAGCACTGCGAGCGCAAGAGAAACGCATCTGCCGGGATGCGGTGGAAGCGTGGTGATCCCAAGAGGCTCGTGTGGATACCATAGAGAGCTTGAACACGTCAACTGTTCAAGTTTTGTGATTCGACTCTACAATTAAGTGAGAGATCTCAATAGAAAATTAAGTATGAAAATTTTCGAACACCCGGTTTACCCCGTTTCACTTGGATCCTGGAGGGTTTCGGTTAAATTCCGCTGCGCTGTTTGGCTCCCGAAACCCAACAATACGGTCCTTACCACCTTTGGCAACCTTGTTGCTTGTAGCTTCAAAAGCCTAAACCACACCCTCATTTAGCTCTTTGTGGTTAGATTTCACATTTTTGGCTTCCTTGGCTCATGATTCTTCCTTCTCCTTTAGGTTTCCACCTCTAATAGCTTCGGTCTGCACTTAAGAGCTCAAGAATACTTCAAGAACCTTCATGAGTTTCAACCTTAAGCATTGAACCATGGAGGTTCAACCGAATTAGGGTGGCAAAGCTAGTGGAAGCATGTGATTAACCATAATTAGCCAAGTGGCCTTAAAAATGGCATCTAAAAGAATGTTCAATTGAGCCTTCAACCTTGCTTTCACCCTATAAGCATCCTACTTCTTGACCAAGCAATCTATGAACTTGAATAAACCTACCACTCAAGTCACCTCATAAAGCGTTCCAAAATCTCATTTCTCAAGTCCATTGGATACTTTCCTAGGTTTCTAAGTCTCATGCACCCTTATTCTCATCTAGCCCAAGGCCTATTCACATTGAGTCTTGAGGGGCATAACATTAGCCCTCTTAACCACCTACTTGTTATCCACTAATGATGCATTATATTAGCTTTAAGAGTGATTTGAGCCCTGAGTTAAAGTGCTAAATACTTTATATTAGGCCAAGGAAGGAAACTGATTGCGAGTGATGTGGCACCAAGGTACAACCCATTTGGGTTGCCTGAGGCACCCTTCTCGATGTGTTGCCTAGGCTTGTGGTCATTGTGCCAAGCCTCCCTTGCACCCCCGAGCCTTGTGTTCTTTGCCACAAAACTTGCCTAAACCAATTGAACTATGGCCGAACCACTTGGGACCCAAACCAAGCTTACTACTAAGTGTTAGAACAGTAATTATGCATCATTGAATCATGCCATAACTTAAATTCTTTATCTCAAATCATCCACAAAGCAAGAGGCAAGCAACAATAACACATGAGCTCAATGGAATTCCTTTGAGTTCTAAGCTTGAATTCAACTAAATTAGATACCAACGGCATAAAACTAAGACCATTTCTAACCATTTAACAAGCTTAGAACTAACCTATAAGGAGCATAGAAGCTTAACTTAAGGTTTGAACCAAAAACTTGAAAGAACAACTTCAAATGCCCTAAATACAAGGAAGATGAGCTAAGGGCTTGTTAGGATAGCTTTGGAACCTCAAATTTTCTTAGAATTTTGGGTAGATTAAGAGGTTTGATGATGAGGATTTGTGAAGATTAGAAAGATACAAAATGGAGTAAAGAAGATGATGAATAGAATTGTTCATCTCTTCTTAAAATATCCTAATTAGTCCACTTAACCTAGTTTTGTTTTCTTGTCACTTTGGCCCTAAGATTTATTCTTGTTGCTCTTATGCCACTTAAACCTTTCCTTTACCATCTTTTCTTGGTCCCACAGAATGATTTCTATTACCCACACACTTTGCCCCTCAGCCACTTAAGCCATTATAAGACATAATAACTCAATTTCATCCTTAGTGCATTTTTAGTCCTTAGCTTCCATTTTTGGTTCAAATGGTTAAAAATACTTATGGTCTTAATTTATTTGGTTATGAATACTTATATGAAATTAATTTCATAAAAATTATGGCCATGCCATTGACTCACCCTGTTGCGCCTTAGGTGCCATTTACACATTGGAACTCAACTTAACCTTACTCAGCTTGCTTTTCTTGCTCAATAAAACTTATTTGAGGAAAATAATTTGGGATTTACTTACCTTGGCATCCAAACTTTGGGCAAGTACTTGGAAAGCCTATACTTGAAGGCTGACATGTAATTGAACTATATAAATGGAGATGAGTCCTTTATGGGAACAGTCAACCCTAGCTTATAGAGGACCTACTAGAGCCCCCACTTTTGCTGGCCAGTAGTGCTAATCAATGAACAACACCATAGCCTTGGTAATGAGCCGATTCATTTAGCTGGAAACTTCATTTAGATTTAGACCCTTAGGGCTCTAACTTCTATTATATCTTGGCAGCAGCAGTGGTTGTCCCCCTTTTAGATTTACGAGCCCTCTGGTGGAAAGGAAAAGAAAAATGACAACTGTTATTAAGGAGAGAGGAAGCCACCAACTGCACCTAGGGCATTGAGAAGAAAGAAAAGAACGAACTGTATGAAAAAAATAAGAAAGAAAATGAGAAATGACGAAGAAAATGGAGATCCATATGATTACCTAAGACGAATGTTAAAAGCCTGGTTGAAACAATGAAAGAAGGGTGATGTGACAGTCAGAGATGATGATGGCGGCTATGATGAAGGAAACAGTTGTAGGGTTTTGGGAACCAAACAAGCACAGCGAAATATAACGGAAACCCTCCAGGTTCCAAGCAAAACAGGGTAAACAGGGTGTTTGAAATTTTTCATATCTAATTCGGTTGAGATCTTTCACCCAATTGTTGAGTTGAATCATAAAACCTAAACAGTTAACGTGTTCAAGCTCTATACGATATCCACACGAGCCTCTCGGGATCACCACGCCTCCACCATGTCCCGGCAGATGCATTTCTCTTGTACTCACAGTGCTAGCCTGCGTCCTCTAAAGAATGGCAAGAGAAGAGTGTGGCTAGTTTTCAGAACTTTTCTGATTTTGTCCTTTTGGGAAGCTAGGGTAAGAGCTGCGAATTTCTCATTATATGATGCATTTATAGTGAGACTCAACTTTCAAGCCTAATGGGTTTCAAAGTCCTAATCCAATTAGGTTTAATTTCGGGCTTAATAATGACTCAACTTTTAGGCCAATTATTAATACGAAATTATCATGAAACCATAATCCAAATAAATTAGCCCATGTACTCAAATAATCCAAATAGGCTTTATGTGCGCAACCCAATAGACTCTTATCATGTTGATAATGATCATAAATCACATTTATGATCATAAACAATGAGTAGTGTCTAGCAACACATCATTGCTACCGAAGTGACAAGATAGTCGGTAATTTAACTAAATCTCTATGATCATTATCCGTATATGTCATTGTCATTTTCTCTAAGATATCAAGACCAAACACGAGACATGGAAAGTGTCACTCTCGTATAGCCTAGTTTATGGTTTTTTTATTCCCGAGTAGACGAACTTAAACTGATGACATTAATATCGTATATCAAGTTATCCGAGCATGGTCATGCATTTTCTAAGTCTCACTATATCATGAGGTCCAAAGATATCATTCTCGTTACATAGGAGGGACAAATCACATCTTGATCATACAAAACCCTCCACATGATATGTGACATACCCAGTGATCTCCTTCAAATTCACTCAATTACGAACAACAAACGAAAGTATCAAAGTATGTGACTTACATGTAGGGAACTCTGATACATTAGAAGCCGATGGCCATGTTTCTAACTGCTGTTCACTGGAAAAGGCATTTTTTGAAGGTTAACCGTCTATAATTTCCATAGAAAATTATCCTTTTCCTTGTAGTGTAGGTAGACGATTCAATAACAGATTTGCATTTTTTCCAATAATATAACAGAATTGGACAGATTTGCATTTTGACTATTACAAGCTGGTACCCAGACAAGGGAGTTTCTTTTTCTAAATGGCCGTAACAACAAGTTTTTGAAGATGTTAGTGGCTTATTTTATGAAGAGAAACATAGATCATATATTAGGATTTGGTTTTGTTCTCTACTGGACTGGTTAAGCCGGCCGACCGAACCTGTATGTTGCATGTAATTGAATGAGGCATTAAAGTTATTAAATAGATCAAGGAATTAAAATATTACACGTAGCATATAACGTTTGTCATTTTTTATATTGAATCGCACTAGTCATGTCTTAAATGTCTTAAAAATACATACAAATTTGTAAGAAAATATAATCCTTATAGTTTCTATATTATTTTGAAGAAAATTTTAATTAACAATAATTAAAAATTTTGAAAAAAATAAATCAAACTCCTAGGTTGAAAAAAATCAAAAAGTGGCAAACATTACAAATCAAATAAAGTTTGTTATTTAAGAAATTTCGGAAGAAAAAGTGTACTTATTTCGGCCTAATTCTTATCTTCTTCTTCTTGTTTTTTCTTCTCCTTTTAAAAATTGTTACTTGCTCATGAAGGGACAACTACCATTTCAAGTCAACTGCTTTGTCCATTCGATTCGTCCTCAAAGACAAAAAAATAAATAAATAAAACGCTTGTCTATTGTCTTTGAAATCAAAGATCAAACATCGTAGACACAACGAAGAATTTTATATTCTGTAAGGCGTGTAATTTACGCCTTAAACAAGTTTATATAAAGACAAATAAGCGCAAGTTAAAAGATTGTCCTTGAAGCGAAGGAAGGGAAGGATGGCTTCCAAGTCTATTGCCGCCTCCATTGTTCTCTTCGTTATGATTCTTTTCATCGTCTCCGAAGCCATTTTTGCCCGACAACTACTATCTGGTAAGCGATCCATCTTTTCTTTATTTATTTATTTTTACTTTCATTTTTATCTTGACAGATATAATATTTTTTCCATCAAGTATATGTACTCATGTTTTATGAAATTAGACATTCGTAAAATAAAATTGGACATCTTTGAATTAAGATTACGTGGAAATATTATTAGAGTTTCTATTCTTTAATAAAATATTTAATATGTTTATTTTGTTTTCTGGTATTATCTCATAAATATATAATATTATTTTAGGGATTTTTAATTTCAAAAAATGTGGGTAACTAAAATGGCTGTATATAGATTCCCTTGATTTTATTTCTTCCTAAAATTAGGAAAACCATCAAATGGTTTTGTTTTCAATTTTTTCGACAAAGTATATTATGTAATATCATGCTTTCAGTGATGGAAATTTCGTCTTCTTTGTTATACAATTTAGTCCCAATTCATTTCATATGGATTAACTCGCTAGATGATTTGTACCTTTTTTCTATCTAGTGATTATTTGCTCAAATTATAAAATTTTTTAAAACCAACTTTTTAAGAATCCCCAAAGTACTTTTCATATAGTTTTTTTTTCTGTAAAAAGGGAAATATTTTCTATTAATTTATCTTTTATTAAAATGAGTAAGTTAATAAATTTATAAAATTTTAATTACTTTATAAAATAATATTACTCAAGTGATTATTATGCTCCCAAAATGTTAGCATTGAAAATGGCAAATTTTCAGATAGAAAAAGAAGCAAAAAAATTGAGAAGAAAAACCATCTAATTAATAGGAAACAAACTATAAGTTAAAACAAAATGACTCTTGTTTTCTTTTTCTTGAAAAACATATATAACTATTAGTTAGTCAAGTTTTTAACTTTAATTACCACCTAGCTAACTGGAGGTTTTTTCACTTTTTTTGATGCGCAACTTGAGTTAAAATTCATACTTCTTACTCCCTCTTTCGTTGTTAATGCACCACAGAAAAACAAAAAGAAAAGAGAAAAATAAGAAAGAAAGCCAATTTTGAGTTTTGTTAAAAAAAATTTTAGGTACGTATTTAAATCTGACGGAGTAAATAATATTTTTAGGGGTTGGAGGAAGTCATCCTAAGCCAAGTCCAGGAACAGGCAACTGAGGTACGTACAAGTAAAATTTTTTATAATTTTTAACTGATTTATCTTTTGATGATTTTGAGGGCTACCATATAAACTCAGATCATTATCAGGAGAAGTTGTCCTCTACAATGAGGTGACCAAATCAACAGTAAGACCCTAATAACTTTAATAATTAATGTTAAAGTTTTTAGATAATTTATTTAATAGGAGAGGCAAAAAAGCTAAACTGAAAAATAAAAGCCATGCATAAATTGCGGTAATGTCAAATAGGGTCTAAATCTAACCGAAAGTCAAAATGTTCAAGATACTATTTATGAAATAAAAAAATAAGAATTCAATTCTACAAGAACTCTAAATCTCGGGTGAATTTTCTGTGCAGAAAAGCCTCGAGGCCTAAGTTACTTGCTGCTACAAACATGGGGACAACAGGAGGAGCCACTGCACCAGGACATTCATGAACTGTTTTTTTTTTTAATAAATTGAATAAATGTAAGGATGAAGAAACAATCTATCAAGATCTCCTTTGTAATTTTAATTGTCCATAATTAAGCATGGAACCACTTTTTTTTTTTCATCTTTTACTTTATTATTTTTTGTTTTAGGTCAAACTCGACCACGTTTTTATTTCGGGAAATACCAAAGTTGTCACGTAATTTTATTTATCACTTGATAGGCAACAAACCTAGATGGCCCAAATCCGAATCTTAGAACTAATTAAAAAGCCGCCCTTGGGGGCTTGAATAGACCCTAAGGGAACTTCTCTATGGTAGGAAATTATATTCTATAAATACTGGATAAACTATGAGATTCCTATCCCAAAGACGAATTACTCATAGCTCATCTTCAATATATAAACCACTCCAAACACCAATCTCAAGGTACGACATGTTGGCTCCCCTCTCTTTATCTACTACTCTCAACTTGCCAGAAATATAACTTGATCGTTGGAAGGTTTCCCCCTGAAACACCTCTAGGGGCTTTGACCATTGTCTTCACGTGCAGGTTCCTAGTTCGTAATTCACCTTGAGACTGAACCAGGTCCCCACGATCCCTTCAGTTATCAATTTGGCGCCGTCTGTGAGAACCCAAGGTGAATACTTGGAGATTGTGTTTGGAAAGTCCATACCTATCAGGAAATGAACAAGAGAGCCATTCCATAGTGGATCAGTAAGACCTGAAGGACGAGAAGCACCACAGAGGGTTGACCCGGCAGACCCTACGGGGCTCCAGAAGGATCCTCGTAAAGGTAAAGTTTCAAGCCTTGCAGCATGCCTTTTTTGAACGGCTGAAGATGACATTATAGTAGGAGATCTAGAAGGTCCTGCCAAGGGTCCAAGAAGAGCCTGCCAACAGCCACCTGGCACTAGGACGGCCTTGCCGGACCTTACCACAAAACCATCCTTTAGGGATGAAGGCACCTAAGTGGCCATTATCCCCGGATTGTTCCGTCGATCTTGATGGTAGTGACATCAGTGCTATTATACAAAGGCTCAACTAGATGGAGTAACGTATGCAGGACCTCGAGCCTCTAAAAGAAAGCCCTAGCCTTGGCATTGACGTAAAGTACTTGTGGCTCTAACCTTTCATAGAAGAGATAATCAATGCCTTTGCTCCCGAGGGGTTCTGCATGCCAAAAATTGAGTTGTACGATACCCTGACCGACCTAGTAAACCATCTACAGAGGTATCCATAAGGCTTGAAAAGGCTTCTCATGCAATCATGTATAAATAGGGTATTTAGCTCTATGTTAATAGGAGTCATCGCCTCCTAGTTTGGGACCAACTGAGGGCATCGCTTCTCCTCATTTTGGGATCTTTCCCAGGTGTTTCTGAGACACTTCCGTCAATCCCGATGGCAATGACATTAATGCTATTATACAAAGGCTCAACTAGATGGAATAACGCATGTAGGATCTCAAGCCTTTGAAAGAAGGCCCTAGCCTTGGCATTGATGTGAAATACTTGTGGCTCCAACCTTTCATAGAAGAGATAATCAACACCCTTGCTCCCAAGGGGTTTTGCATGCCAAAAATTGAGTTGTACGATGGCCTTACCGACCTAGTAAACCATCTACAGAGGTATGTTACCTTCATAAGGCTTGAAAAGGCTTCTGATACAATCATGTATAGATAGGGTATTTAGCTCTACGTTAATAGGAGCCACTGTCTCTTAGTTTGGGACCAATCGAGGGCATCTCTTTTCCTCATTTTGGAATCTTTTCCAGGTGTCTCTGAACCACTTGTTAGGAAGCTGGGCGACTCCAAAGACAGTGGCCCATTTAAAAAAATTAAAAAAAAAATTGAAAGAATGAAAGAAAGGATCTAATGAAAAAAATTAATTCATCATCATTATTGCGATTTGCTAGTATTGAACCTAAAGTCAGATCATTAGGTCCATTAGATTGTCATTATTAAAATAATAATAATAATAATAATAATAATAATAATAATAATAATAATAATAATAATAATAATAATAACAACAACTATCTAATCTGATTTTGAGTTTGTTAAAAAAAATTTTAGGCACATATTTAAATGTGATGAAGTAATATTTTTTACGAAAGTAGCCCAGAGTAATGGAGGGGTTGAATAAAGTCATCCTAAGCCAAGTTTAGGAACTGGCAACTAAGGTATCATACAAGTAAAAAGTTTTATAATTTTTAACCGATTTATCTTTTGATGATTTTAAGGGCTACCATATCAACTCAAATCATTATTAGGAGAATTTGTCCTTGACAATGACCTGACCATATCAACAGTAAGGCCTTACTAGCTTTAATGGCTAATGTTAGAGTTTTAGATAATCTATGGGCAAAATAGAACATAGGCCCCCTAACTCAATTGAAAAGGACACTTACCCCCTTAAACTTTAACTCACGGAAATTCAACCCCTCAACTTGAAAAAAGAGAACAGGTAACCCCCTTTACGACATGTGCACCTCACGTGACTCCCTTTAATCAGATGTCGTCCATCTTTGTTTCTTCAGCAACCAACCGACATAGGGCACGTTGCCTAGGCTGGGGCTTTAGTAGTCTGATTTGTGAAGCGCACCAGAATAGCCGATGGAGGAAAAAGCATCGCTTGGGTATTTGAGTTGGAGGTGTCGATGTCCACCCCACCGCAGTCGTAGAACCCAACTGAAGAGTTTTAATAGGTGGAGAAAGAGATGCAACATTGATCTCCAAACATGCGCAGCGACTCGCCTCACTGGAAAATTAAAGCGGGTCAATGTTGGATTCCGCTTTTGCACCCGATTGGAACTCGAAGTACCAAATTCCAGATGCATCAATGGGAAATGTGTCATATGAGGCGAAGGATATATTGAAGGCAGTCTCATAATAACCCAAAGTTCAAAAAAGAAATTTTGATTTCTCAATCCTCATAGAAACAAACCAATCAAATTTGAATCTCTAATTCTGTGAAAGAGGCTGAACTTTATGAGGCAAAGGCGCTGAAAATCGACGCTCGGTAGGACCAATTTTTTCTTTTGATCATCTTCAATTCTTTGTGTGAACTCAATCGGAGAAGTCATTGACCCTAGGAACTGCTGCATCAAACACGGTAACAACAACAGAGATGGATGTCGTCTGATTAACGGGGTCACGTGAGGCACACACATGGTCAAGGGGGTTGACTAAGCCCTTTTTTAAATTGAGAGGCTGAGTTGCCCCGAGTTAAAGTTCAAGGGGGAAAGTGGCCTGGTTAACCGAGTCGTGGGGCTTTTCTGTATTTTGGCCATAATCTATTTAACAGAGAAGATAAAACCGCTAAACTAAAAGATAAAAACTATGCATGGATAGCTTTTTTGAAACTCTAACATTAATAGCGGACGGTAATATCAAACTGGGTCTAAATCTAAGTGAAAGTCAAAATGTTCCAATGATCAATATATGGGGAGTGTGGTTTATATCGGCAAACATAGACATGCAAAATACTATTTATGAAATAAAAAAAATAAAAATTCAATTCTACAAGAACTCTAAATCTCAGTTGAATTTTTTGTGCAGAAAAGCCTCAAGGCCTAAGTTACTTGCTGCTACAAACATGGGGACAGCACGAGGAGCTATTGCAAGAGGACATTCTTGGACTGTTTTTTTGAAATAAATTGAATAAATGTAAGGATGGAGAAACAATCTATCAAGATCTCATTTGTAATTTTAATTGTTCGTAATTAAGGATGGAACCTCTTTTTTTTTTTTTTTTTTTGTGTCTTTTACTTTATTATTTTGTGCTTTAGGTTAACTCAACCACCTTTTTTTTTCAGAAACACCATAGTCATTATGTAATTTTATTTATCACCAAAACAAAAGTCCAAGAACAATTACTGATGGATGAGCAATTCCAGGATCTTTTGAAAACCTCAATGGGCGTCACCAACTCCTCAAATTGAGTCCAAGAAATTGAACTAGAAAAGAAAAAAAAAAGAATCTATAATAGATTGGTTTGAGAAAAGAATTGAAGAAGTGACGTTAGAAGAAATTCAATTGAGATTAGTCAAGTTCCAAGAATGAGGAACTGCCAACTGAAGACAAAGAAGAGTTAGCTCTAACCAAGGCGAAAGAAGAGGAGTCCATCCAACCTGAATACAATGAAGGAGCTTCAACCATGGAGTTAATAAAGGAGAATATGCTGGCAATACAAGAAAGTTGAGCATCAACAAGTAGCAAAAAATTTGAAGAGGTGGAGGAGAATGAGCCTAAGCCTCATGCAAGTGAGGCTATGAGCGTTGTTCCAACCATTAGTCAAAAGGAGGATACATAGAAGGTCGAACTAGCCATGTCAACTCTTATTTTCCTGGATTTCCGTTACCAGTCCTTAAATATGTTCTTCATTTCCAGTGGCGTCCCCTCCAGCAATTTGTTGACTTTCAAGTTCAAGAACCATGGCTTCCTACAGCCTCGCACTGGTCATACAAAGCACAATGAATGAAGCCCTGTCCGTCTTCCGGAATAACCATCTGTACTTTTTTTGCCAGACCTTATAGAGTTACGGTTTTCAATGTTAGGCCATTGGAAAACTCAAATAAAAAAACCTTAAAAGAAATTCTAATGTAAGCTAGTGTAAAGACTTTAAATAACTTGAAATTACAAAAAGAAATTTACAAAACATAATTACATGGTTAAAAGCATCTATAGCTGTAATTTACTCCAAGAATCTAATGCAAGAGTCAATTTGTTTGGCTTTTAGACAAACTAAGTTGCACAACTTTTTGACTTTTTTTTTTTTTTCTTTTTACTAAGAAGCAAAGTATAGGAATTTAGTATAGAAGTAAGGGATGAAGGGGAGTAAGGGCAACACACTTCAAACCCGAGAGAGCTGCGAGGTGGCAAAATGTTCCCACTAATTGGCTTATAGGCCGGGTGGTCGGTTGTCGAAACCGCAAAAAATGATTCTTGTCTCACTAACAACTCAGAATAGGTAAATTTGTAGTTTAGTAATAAAAACCAAGTCAAATTCCAAAGGAAATTTTTCACCAAAAGTTTCTTGTTAGAAAACTGAAATAAAAGATTAGAGGGTTTTCTTGAATTAAAAGCTAAAATAAATTAACTGTATAATTAAAATAAAAGTAACCAATATTAAAAATATTCAGTTCAGGGTTGATTATCCATTTCAATCACACAGTTGATTATCGAATAAAAGTACTTTTTCATTCCAAATAAATAAACATGACTTTTTTTAAAGCTAAAAAGAACCCAAAGAATTCAATAGTAAAATTAACCAGAAAAAACTTCATATTAATTTCTTAATTTTGAGCAATCAGATATTGAAAAGCAATTTCTAATCAGCTCAAAATTAGCATTATGAACAATGAACCAAAAAGTTTATTTCATGTAATAATCTAAAAGCTTGAACAATTTAACCTGTTTTACTTTTTCTGTATGAACTAACTAGAAATTAAAATAATTCTCAGCCAATTCACTTCTTCTAAACTGAATTTTTCACCTAAGCAGTTAAAAGAAAATCAAGCAGATTTGCAATTATAGAATCAATTCAAGAAGTGAGAAAAAAAAAATTAATTGCAATATATCACAACTACAAAAAGGTAAATACTTGAATTTAAAGAGAATTTAAGCAAATAAAATCAATTCCCACAACTAGTGTTGGTGATGAAAATCGTCCATATAGCTAAACCAGAAAAATTGCTCACACATGTTTGAGGTAAAAGGCACAAGAAAATAAAAAAAGGAAAAACATAAAATTTTCGATCTCGTGCGTTCTCCCTAGCTCCTTTTATTGTCATGAAATTTCCCCCTTCCAGCGGACAAAAGCGCACTCAAAAAAAATAAACTTAGGCTGACCAAATGCCTCTGCAAATCATGTTATATCCGGCCTCTTTTCTGATTGGTTAACCAGTCCGTATAACTTGGGAGTCTTAAATTATTCAGTCCTTCTATTCTGACTCTCACAAGCATTTGATTGAGCACATTGCAGGCATTAGGAATTCTGGAGCATAAACGGCCATTCTTGAGCCCAACTTCCGTAGTTCAAATGGAAAGAGAGCTTAATTCAGAACATTGGAAGCCAATTTGCTGTCACTCACTGCCTTGAACCATTGCGAAAAGAACAAAACTGTAGGCCGCGACAACACAGCCAATGGAAAGAAATCCACGCAGGGAAGGCCAATGCTTAAATAGCCAAGTTGGACTTTGATTCTTCATTGTCCAAAACGGCAACGTCTCCAAGCTCTCAAATAAAATTAAACAAGTGGGCTAATGACCCCTCCAGCCATGAAGAGTTGATGCCAAGACAAAAAGAGCCACTTTATTCCTTTTAGTCCAAAAATGCCATTGTACCTTTAATCCCTTCAAAACACAAAATAACATCGTTAATAGCCCTATAAACTTAATAAATTAGGACAAAAGCTAAGGAAATTATTAAATAAATATATATAAATTATGAACTCATCTCCGGGAACTTTCAACCCTTTCTTGATTATGAATCCCACTTGTTGCATGACTCATCCTAGCTTATGCCAAAATCACCATACTACCACAACTGTGTGTGTGAGGGAGGAGAGTTGCACTAGAAGCCAGGTAGGTGAATAGCAGTATGTAGATATAGGAATTTTATAAATGAGGGTTCGTGTGCATGTGTGTGTCTATATATATATTGAATGCTAACATTATATAATGAACCTTATAATTTCACATATATAAAATAATGATTTAAAAATATTTTTTTAGAAAAAAATCTAAAAATGTTTTAATCTAACATTTATTTATTCTAGCCATGATTGACTTGCTTCAATGGAACATGGAATAGATGAATGAGATGTTCATCTTGTATAGCATATAAAAGACAAAGGTTCCATTTTAATCCATAAATTTATACATTTCTTCTCACTTTACTCATTGGCTTTATTTCATACAACTAGCTTATTAACTTTTTTGTATGTTTGAAAAGAAAATAGAGTGGCAAAATATGGGAAAAATATATGAAAGTTTAGGGGCAAGTATAGGACTTCTACCATTCTAATTTTCAGTGAAATCAAGAGACTGACATTTTTTTATTAGGTAAAAGTAAGGTATTCTTTTTTTCTAGTAGATAATAAGAAAATTATAGAGGTCCATTAAAAAAATTAAAGCAAAAGGACTTTTTTCTAGTACCACAAACTCCAAAAAAAAAAAATATATGAGAGAGCGAGGGAGCTGTAATGGAGGTGAAGCAACATAGTCAAGGTAGGTGTAAGAAAGGTGTTAAACTACGTATACTACATCTCATATTTTGAAGGTACACAGTATAGTATATCGTATAATATATTATTATCATTTTTATAAAAAAATAAATATTAGAATATTATTTTAATATTAAACAAATTTTTTTCACATCTTTATATATATTCTAATTTTTCTCATCATAATTTGTCAAATATAAATAAAATATATTTGATAGAAGATATTTTTTTATGCAAAAAATATAAAAAAATTATATATAAAGCAAAATAAATATTAGTCAGCAAAAAAACTAATTTATTGATACAAGAGAAAGAAAATACTTTAATAATAATAATACATTTTCTAATATTCAAAAAAAATGTAAAAGTAAAAGAAAAAGTAACTAAAAAATAAAAGTAAATATTGATGTTAAAATATGTATATTAATTATATTTTACTATTTTATATATTTATGTATGATATTTTGATGTAAAATGACTAAAAATATATCTAACACATATACATGAAAAATAGAATGTTGTGTTATGTATCCCACGGTATTTACAGTATACCATAATCTTTTTACAAAATTTATATAAAAAATTTTTAGTATGTAAAACACCATGGAATACTATAGTATTTCATGTGAAAAATGAAAAAATGTAAAAAACATTTGTACAGCTACTACTTATCTATGGCAAGTTGTATACCATAGTATTTAATCCCATGGTGTATGAGAGGACTGCAAGAATTTGAATAGAGTCTGCACAACTTTTTTCTTTGCAAACTTCCCTGAAAATTGGCAGGCGGATGAACTTCGGAAGATATTTCATTGCCATGGCACAGTATCGAAATTGTTTGTGTCACAACGAAGAACAAAGGAGCTAGCAGGTTCAGCTTAAGTTTTTGAAACCGGATGTATCTGGCAACCTTGAGTTACTCTAAGCTCAGCCAAATCTAGATTGGTTCATTTAAAATGATGGTGAACATTGCTGATTTCACAAGAAAAGCAATGGGTCATGTAGAGTTCCATCACGTAACCTCGGCCAGACAAACAGTTAAGTACACAAAAACAGGTCGCACCTGATGTGACTTCCAAATAGGTACTCATGTTTGAATTTTCTTAGGCTTAACTACAGAAACAGCCCCTGAACTTTTCCAACTCGAGCGATCTGGCCCAAAACTCACTTCTCACTAAAACTTGATCGTTAAACTTTTAAAAGCTATGCGAGTTAGTCCAAATACTACAGTAACTAACAGGTGGCATTTACGTAGTAATGATGTGGATGGCTGAGGTGGAGTAGTGTCGCTGGATGGCTGGGTGGAGTAGGTGGGAAACGTGAAGCCGACAAAAGAGGAGATCATTCTTCTCCGTTTTTCTTCTCCACAAAGAAACCGAATTCAATCTTTCAAAGAAAAGAAAATAGCAGTTTTAGAGTTTGATCATCAAAACCCAGCAATGGATTGGATAGAGGAAACCGAATCCCTGATCTTAGCAATGGCCAAAGTGGTGGAGTATAAGAAGCCGTTGCTGTCCAAAGAACTGCTCTGCCAATTCGTGGACAATTTCGCCTTCGTTTCCAATTACTTGCAAAGCTTGCTCTGGTCCTCTCTTGTACATCGCTCTTTCCGCCCTATCGTTGTCGATCTAGCGTTCCGAGAAAGCTTTCATTCAAATCTGGGTTGGAAGAAGCGAACTGAATAAGCCCTAGGAAATTGAAAAAGAACCCTTTTTGCTCCGTTTCTAGCAGTAGTCTGGGTAAATTGCACGCGCTACCCCCAACCTTTAATTATTGTTTCTGTTCTAATCCTAACCTTCACTTTGTTCGTTGTGTGTCCCTAACCCGATTAAAATGTTTCATTTCGACCCCTACATGGACGGAACTCGTCTAAATGGACGGCGAACGCCACGTTAATGCTTATGTGGCACCCGAATGTCCACGCTGGCCCATTAAGTGGAGTAATGATGCCAACGTGGATCCGATGGCGTGAAGTTTTCCCTCCAAAAGGAGGTTTGTGATTTTGTTGGCCAGTGAAATGCTATAATTGCAGCCATCCAGGATCCACCCCCATCCACAGCAGAAATGCGAACGTAATGGGCCATAAATTAGGAAGAAGGGAGGAACTGGAGATCTAGGGATTTACCAAGCTTTTATTCTGTTGGGGTCGTTCGTAGTTTTAATTAAGCGTAAATGGAGGGAAGAGGGCCGAGGATCTGTTCGTGTGGGACTCCTGCAACCCTGGCAACATCGTGGACAGAAGCAAATCTAGGACGAAGGTTCTACAGATGCAGCAATTATGGGGTAAGACATATTCCGTCAAATTTGTTCTTGTATTGCATTCTGATGGGGAAAAGATGTTCTGACACGATGCTTTGTTTTTTTGTTGTTTTTTGGTAAAATATGTTGCAAAGGGAGCTGAGAATTGTGGGTTTTTTTATTGGTACGATTCACCTGTGTCAAGCAGGATGAGGGACGTTGTTAGCGGATTGCTCAGGCGGATTCGGAAGACCGAAGAGCAGCTAAAAGAGCAGAAGGCAGTAACTAGACGGTTGAAGCTGTGGTTGGTGGTGCTTGTAGCTGTGGTTGTAAAAGGCCAGTTGGTTGATGTGTTTTTAGGTGGGGGTGCTGTATGTAGGGGGTTTTATGTGTTTTTGGGTGGGGCTGCTGCATGTAGGGTCAGATCTTGTGGGCTGCTGCTGGATGAGAATGGTGGTGTAGGCTGGATGAACTAGTTATATGTATGTTCCATTTTGGACCTTTAGCTTTTAATGTGTTTCATTATGGACCCTAATTTTTGTACCATATAATTTAATTGCACCCAACGTTTTTAACGTGTTCCATTTCAGACCCTGTTTTTATGTTGTGGTTTCAAACTTAACACCAACTTGATATAACAAATGTAATTTGTACCCCTCAACTTCAAAACGTTTTCATTATTTGTTTGATGCTTCTGCGATGTCCCCATAGAATGAAAATTTGTGATGATAGAACAAAGTGAAAAGAAAGACATAATTTCATATAATTAGGAATGATTGTAGATATATCAAGTGTTTGACTCCAACTTCTAAACAACCTCATCATCTCACAACCCAAAAAACATCAACTTGAACCTCATTCAACACTACTACATCATTCCACAACTAAAACAACGTCATCTGTACTGTACTAAAAAAACAAGTCATTAGAATTGTACTAAACAAACCACAACTTCTTCAGACAAAATAGAATTCCTAAATATGACACATTCTAAGCTGAAGAGCCCATCCCTTTGGCTGCTGCCTCCTTTCTTGATCGGCCCCTTGTTTGTCTCATTGAAGGGAGCACATTGTTGTTGAGTCTAAGGAATTCAGAACCAGTTGACTGACCAATTGGTTGAGATTGTGCTCTAGTGTCATTCTGTTCCTGAATAACCCCAGTGCTGCTTGTCTCTGCTGGTTGGCTGCTTGTGTTCCTTCGAGTCTACAATTCATACAAAGTGTATGTTGTGACAGTTGATCTTTTTCAAACCAAAACAGTATAGGGAGTTAGATTGTACCTGGAGTTTCTTCCTTCTTTCACCTTTGGTTCCTGCCACCTTTGTTCCCTCTCCTCGTTTGCATGTCCTTTTCGTATGACCCTCCTCTCTGCAAACACTACAATGCATTTTCATACCAAATCTTCGCATCTTAGTTGCATTTTCACGTTCACCTTCTTCCTTCCTCCCCCTCTTCTGCTTCCGGCCTCTTTTAATCTTTCCCAATTCAGGGGGTTCGATAGGGTTATGGTGTTCATCTTGCCACTGCTCCATACTAGTTATAGGATTTATTACATGTGCATAAATCCTTGCACATGTCTCTTTCTTATAGCATGAATGAACATAGTCCTCTATTGTTGCTCTGTTGTTTCCAATGGCAGAGCAAGCATGTGCACATGGAATCCCACTCAACTGCCACTTTCTGCAGCTACAAGTGTGATTTGCCAGGTCAACCACAAACTGCCCATTAGGTGTGCTAACTTGGCTCTGTGATCCTCCAGAACCCACAAGGATACACGAACCAGAATGTTCCATTGACTTATTTAACTTTTTGACTATCCTTGGACACACAACCCCTAAATAACTCTCTATTGCCTTCCTTCTATTTGCAATCCTCACCATTAATTTGGTTCTAACAATCTCTAGCATTGTTAAAATTGGTTTGTCCCTAGCATCTAAGATAAATCTGTTAAAACACTCACAGATATTATTTAGGAGGATATCACACTTACAATACTCTCTGAAATGTGCCCTTGACCAGTGTTTTGGAGGAACAGAAGTCAACCATTTCCAAGCATTCTCATCCGCTACCTTAATCATCTCCATATACATGTTGAACTCTGCCACATAACTACTTTTAGCACACCTCCGGGGTGGACACTCTTGAAGTTGTTATAGAGATGACGTACACAGAATCTGTGCTCTGCTTCAGGAAACAACTCATGCACTGCTGGAAGTAATCCCTACATTAAAAAGAATGCCATAATAAATATTAAAGAAAGTGATATAAGCAATCCCTATATAAAATTACCAAGATTTTACCTTTTGTCTATCAAAAGTGATGGTCCAGTCTCTGCTATTTGCTTCGCCTATACCCAATTTCTCACCCAACAGACTAAGGAACCAATTGCATGAATCAAATGACTCAACCTCCACCCTAGCATAGGCTATTGGGAAGATGCAATCATTTGGATCCAAACCAACAACAGCAAGAAGTTGACCCCCATAATGACCTTTGAGAAAACAGCCATCCACACCAATTATAGGCCTGCATCCAGCAAGGAACCCTTCCTTACATGCCTCCAGACATATGAACACCCTCTGAAATACTAAATTTTCAAGACGCAGCTTGAACATAGTTCCAGGATTAGTCCTTCTGAGCTCACCCCCATAATCAGCCAACTTGGCAAATTGTATTTTCTCATCACCTCTTATAATCTGAAGTGCCTTCTTAATCCCTCTCCATACTTTTGTCCTAGGGACATCTAAGTTGAAATCCCTCTTAATCTGATCCCTCAGTGCTGCTATGGAAATATCAGGGTCAGACCTTACACTTTCGAGATATGTCTGAGCAATCCAGCCAAACTTGGTATGCTTAGACTTGAAGACCTTGATGCAATTGTGGTCACTAATGTATGTTTTTATTTGCACCATGCCACCCTCAACAGGTGTAGCATATAATGTCCAAGGACACCCCTCTGCACATTTATCGATGGAGCCTAAATCAAGTCAAATATGCACTAAGGATATGTCCACTGAGAAAGCTACTAAAACTCAGAATTTGGGTGAAAAATTTGGACTAATTTCTATGAGCTCAAATCATAGTATGATTCAAAAATTTAGAAACATGAGCAGTAACGCACAGGTTGCGGTATAGATTGTAAAAAATATTGTAGAAACAAATGGGATGCAAAGAGGTTTTGACAATCCGGAATGATGATATTGAGTATGAATGTTAGAGGAATTGTAAAGAAAGGGAAGAAGCTTGCAGTGAGAAGTCTTGTCAGAGTTTAAGGACTGACTATTAGTGGAACATGGATAAAAAGCCTGAGTATGGTTAAAAGTCTAGCATATCAGTTTTTCAGAACTAAATTCAGTGAGGATATAAAAAATAAGCCATTTCTTTATTTCAAGAAAAATTAGGAAGCTAAGCGGGCTTAATGCATTTCAATTAAAGGAGCCTATTGATGAAAAATAGATAAAAATATGTAGTTTAGGACTATGGTAGTTAAAAATCCCTTGGACCAGATGGCTTTAATATGATATTTTTCAAACACTACTAGGACCATGTTAAAGAAGATGTGTGCAAATTTGTAAAGGACTATGAATAATTAGGCAAGCTTTGTAAAAGTTATAATGCCTCATTCATAACACTTATTCCTAAAAAGTTAAACCCAACACAGCTAAATGAATACAGACTTATCAGTTTAATAGCTTTATGTACAAGATAATTGCCAAAATTCTAGCCAACCAAATTAGAAGTAAGATTTATCTTGTAATCAATAATACATAGACAACGTTTATTAGCATTAGCCAAACACTTGATAGCATCCTTATCGCTAAAAACGTTGTGAGTTTCATAAACAAGAAGAAGCAAAAAATGCCATTTAAAAGATAGACTTCAAAAAAGTGTTTGACGATGTCAACAAGGAATTTTTGTTTTCCATAACGAAGGATATAAATTTTGGAAATAAGTGGATCTCCTAAATGAAAGGCTACATACAATTTGCATGAATTTCTATCTTGATAAATAGTAACCCCACATTAGAATGCTCATTGGAAAGATTATGCCAAGGAGATCCAATATCACCCATCTTATTCTTGATAATTGTTTAGGCTTTTCACTACATGATAGAGGAGTATTAAACTTGGCAATAATAAAATGAAATTGTCACATTTACATTTTGTAAATGCCACTATTTTATTTGGAGAGGGAGTGAGCATAACATATATATCAGTTGAACCGTGTTATTGGCTATTTCAAACTCATTTTAGGACTCAAAGTTAACATTAACAAATCAAAGCCTGAATGGGATTAATTTTGTGGAAGATGAAGTCTAGTACTTAGCTTGTACTATATGTTTGGCTGGTGTCCAGCAAGTTCCTTTCTTCAAGTGGAATGACTAATGTCCAATTAAAGTAAATCTATTTGCTTGGAAGGCAGTTCGAGATAGAATTACAAAAGGACTCAACCTCCAAGAGAGGTCTCCATCAGCAGTCTCCACTTTGACTTTATGTAGACTTGGATTTCAATCTTCACTTAATAGGTTGGATGCTACGCAGAAATCAACAACCTCTTTCAACTGTTCAGATTCATTCTGTCATCAAGATCAACACTCAGTAAGCAAGCTTGGTACGTGATTTGCAAGGCAACCTTGTGGGTTATATATGGCAGGCCAGGAACAAGCTTATTTTTTACAATAAACAGTGCGACAGTGACATCTTCTCATCTGTGCAATTACTGACTCATTGTTTGTTGTCCTAGAGAATGGGATTGGCCTTTGCATCTTTTCAAGATTGGTATTCTAGTCCATGTTTTTTTGTTTAGTCTCTTTTTTAATGAGTTGTAATCCATAATTTTGAGAATGAAGCATTTGTACTCCTATGTCCAACTTCTTGCTGGTTAAGCAATATATTTTACTTCCTTGCTAATAAAAAATACTAAAAAATTAAAGCATATTTAATTACTAAATTATGTATCCTTCATGAAAATTTTTTTAGGTCCATCAACCCCTATATTATATAATGTGGATACACAACTTCACACCACACTTTCAATCATTTCCACCACACCAAACTTTCTCTCAAACACACACATAAATTAAAGGGGGCATATATTCAAATCAGATGATATTAGAATCAAGTATAATCAAAATTCTATCTTTGAATTAATGGTATGTAAATGATTCATTAAGATGAAGAAACAAAAAATAAAATACAAAAAATGTCAAAATTAGTGGTGCGGTTTCCAATTTATTTATTTTTCCTTAATATTTAACCTACACAAAGGTCTGTCCGGTATAAATAAATACATCAGAAGACATCCCTCCATTTTCTGGAAATAAATGGATTCCTTAATAATGGGCATGTATATGTAATAATTGAAAGGTAGGGAGAAAAGAACTAAGAAAAGAAAACAATACTAAACAAGGAGAAGGTAATGTGTCAGCCAATTTCACTAAATGACAACTAACATCACCAAAATGACAAGAGGGGCCACATTGTAAAGCTTCAAAGGAACAAACCCTAGGCTAGGTGAATTGACGAGGTGGAAGGTGAAATGATTTTTTGGCAATGAACCAACTAAATCACACTGTCTACATGGGAGATTTGGCAGAGCCAGTGGTGATGGTAAGGCGCAACGAGGAGTTGTCGAAGTGGCAACAGAGAAATATGGCTCATCTGGGAAGGGATTGGCAAAAGATAAGGTGGGGGCAGGGTCAATTCTTGCTAAGAAATCTAGATACTAGAGTTGAGGGCCCGTGAATCTAGTAAACTCCAGCAAAGAGATCTGATCAATAAATCCCTGTTTCGCCATTGCATTACAGACCTAAACTCAAATAGATTGAACCAACCTTGTAAGAACCAAATCAGGAAGGGAACAGAAGAAGCATCCACACAGTCCAACTAGTTCAACCACCAGTACACCTATCTTCCCAATGAAGAATCATGACTGTTGCCCATCATCCTAAAGAAATGTCAGTTCATAGTTCATTAGTTTGAATGGTTTTAGGTGATTTTGAATGTTTTTGACCAATTTCTTTTTATTGATTTTGACCAAATATCTAATGATCCGGTAACCGGATTGTCAAATGCACAATTAGCAATCGAACCAGTTAAACGCACCGATTCAGTCTAGCTTTTACAACATTGCATTGAACAACTAACACTAACAAGCATATTTTAACAATGCTATAAACCCGACCTCGAGAGTGACTCAGAGTAGTCATTGGGTCAACCAGTTTAGCTAACCTAGGTCAGTACTCAATCATATAGTGTATTGCTGTTTTACATAGTTGATGTCAAATGTAGGAAAGTAATGTACTTGTTAGTATTTAATTTATATGAGTGAAATGATAATTCTTTTAAATTTATATCTATTTATAAAGATATTTTGTCTATTGGAATAGAAAATCATTTACCCTTCCCCTAATTTGCCTTCTTTTTTCCTATTTACCTCACAGATTTCGCTAACCTCTTCCCACTATTATTTACCTTCCGTTACCTCTAGACTCTCCTTGCTTCTTGTTCTCTCATCCTTATGGAAATGCAGCTCTCCTAGCATGGCAGAATAAGGGCCTAGTCCCTTGATTTGCTAACACTGATAGGCTCTTTAGGAATTATGATATCACTTAGGTTATAATTGGCTAGTTATTACTCATAAAGTATCTTAAATCATTATGCACAACTAATTATTTAGCCTACCTTGAATAGGAAATATGCATGCATTGTCCTGACTATGTGATAACAATAAATTAAAAAAACATTGAAAATGGTGTCATGGCAATTAACAAAAATACAATTCAAAAGAAGCCAAGACAAAAAACTTTAGTTGCTTTAACTTCAAGTAACAACTATGTGCATACATCTCAAACTTATATGCACCAAAATATAACCCTAGTGTTATACACACCAATGGACACTAGTAGAGGCAATCTCTTTGTATGAAAATACCATACATATAGAAGAACAACATATATCTACTAAGATTCATCCTTAGCTTTTCACCCAAGCAAGCTAGCTTCAAGTCATGAGCTGTGCTTTCCTTGTACTCACTTAGTCTTAAACTGTAAACCAAACACTTTGGTTAGTACTAGATTATGCTACAAATAGCTTAGAAACTCGAAGATTCATAGTTAGAGAGTACATTCAACTAATAAAACTCAACCTTAATAGCTTCCCCTTATCAACTGTTAAGCCTGACTAGACAACTTAATACATTCACAACACGTAAAGGGTGAGTAATCTAAAGTACTCAGTAAGGGATTCAGCACCTACAGAGGGAAACAAATGCAAGCATGCAAGCAAAACAACATATATACATACATATAACATACAAAAAAAACAAGCAATCAACAACACAAGCAGAAACAAGAATAAGAATAACAAACAATGCAAATAATGATGGATGGATGGATGGGTGAATCAAATATGCACATGCAAATGCACTTAGGACTTTCTTACACCCTTAGGTGCTAGATTTGTCTTGAGTTTTTACGGCTGGTGCACTTGGATACTGGCCCTTGTATCCTATGCTAGCACTTAACTAACCACATGAAGTACTCTTATGGGCACCTTAGAGTAAGTCATCACTTACTCAATCTTTCCCCGCCTTGACGAGCTACTTAAAATAAATCGTCACTTACTCCCCTCTTACCCATATCTTCCCTTTAACTTATTGTGCACAATAGCTGACTTATGTGGTGTAACATTCCAAGCTCTTAACTTACCAAACCACAAGGTTTAGTTGTGATCCTCTTAGGTTTCCTTTTCATAGCCGAAGTTCTAAACCTCCCACTTGGGCCAACAAAGAGTCAAAAACCCACCTTCATCCCCTTAGTGCTCCATTAACAACTTAAGCACTTTAACCCCCCTTAGCCACCATTCCTTATCCTATCTTAACCACACCACTTAGCTACCACCTAAATAATGCATAATTCTCAACTTAGGAATAAGTTTTAGACCCAACCGAGGCTACGAAACATCTTAGAATGGCCTAAGGATGATAATTGAGAGATTGATACATTCTGAGGATGTCCCAAGCCTAAGGGACTTATGCCTTGGTGATGCCATTAGCGACACATCGCCAAGGGCATCAATTCTCAGTTTTTCTGGGAAGTCATTGGCGATGTGTCGCCAATGCTGTTCCAACATTGCGCGACTGCATGCGAACTTGCATGAAACTTTCTTAATCTTTCAATCTCTAAGGCCAATTCATATGGGTCTTGTTTCTACTTCATTCTCACATGTAATACTACATTTCTATACATTATTTGAGCTGCATTAACCTAAATCCTTTACCTTAAATCATCTTTAAAGCAAGAAGAAAGCAATAAGCACACTTGAGTTCCATGGAGTTCCTTTGAGTTCCAAGCATGAATTCAACCAGATTGGACCCCAACGGCACGAAAATATGACCATTTCTAACCATTTAACAAGCTTAGAAGTAACCCATAAGGATCAAAGACATTTACCTTTGGGTTTGAACCAAAAGCTTGCAAGAACAACTCCAAATGCACAAAATCGAACAAATCCACCAAAAATGAGCTAAGGGCATGTTGGGATAGCATTGAGACCTTTAATTTTCATGAAATTTTGGTTGAATTGGGAGCTTTGTTGAGGAGGAGAGAAAACCACGAAAATGGTGGATGGAGGAGATGATGAATAGTCCCCATCTCTTCCAAATATAACCAACTACTCTCATTTTGCTCCTCTACTTGCCACTTTAGCCCTCAAACTTAGCTTTGATTCATTTAGGCCACTTAAACTCTTCCCACACCATCACTACTTGGTCCCATATAAAGGTTTTTGTTATCTAAACACTTTGCCCTTAAGTCACTTAAGTCATTATAAGACATAATAGGTAAATTTCTTACTTAGTGCATTTTTCACCCTTAACTTTCACTTTTGGTTCAAATGACTGGAAACACCTATGGTCTTAACGTATTTACCTTGAAACACTTGCAGGAACCTAGTTTCATTGAAATGACAGTCATGCCACTGAATTGGTCCAAAATTACCATTTTGCCCTTTTTCCTCTTTAGGTGCCAATTACACTTTAGAACTTAACTTAACCTTACTTAGCTTGCTTTCCTTACTTAATAAACTTATTTGAGGAAAAATAACTTGGGATTTACTTATCTCAGCATTCAAACTTGGGAAAGTACTTGGAGAGCCTTTACATTCTCCCCTCCTTAAAAAATTTGGTCCTCCAAATTTTGATTCTTAATTGAGCACAACACTTAGATGATAATCCTCTTACATCCTACTCAGTTTTCTTACTCATGGTCTTTTCCTTACTATGGTCGCCTATAGCTCCTTAACCCTGAGCTCATTCATGTTCCTAGCTTCTTGACTTGTCATTCAAGAAACTTTTTAAGGTACCCCTTATGAGACCTCTCCTTGGAGACATTACTTATGGGGTGGAAACCTTACCTTGATTTACAAGGCACTTCCCCATAGTCCCCATTTTCACTTTAGCTTATGTAACTTGGAGCTAACTTGCTCCCTTTCGGCCATTCTCCCCATTAGGGTACCTTTGGAAGTACTTAATCTCCTACTTAAGTCTTTACCCTTGGTGGAACTTATCACAATCTCACACCTTACTTAGGCTTCCTTAGCCCTACTTAGGTACTTCTTAGTTACCACCACTTTAGTGCTCCTGTCACAATTCAACTTGGTAACATTTGCACCCATCTTAAGCATTTAAGTCATCTTGGGTACATTACCCTTTCATTGTCACTTAGTGTCTTTTAGTACTTATGACACATTTTTTGACTTAACAACTCTTACACTTGACTTAGGCACTCAAGCCAACTCTTAGGTGCATCTTTAATCTTATTGCTTGATGAATACTCATAAGTGTATTGCTATTAAAGGTTTAAATCATCATTATACACTTTGAATATGATTAATTTCTATATTCTGATCATTTTTTCACCGGATTACTATTCATGTGTTTTTTACTATTCACACATACTTTTACTATTCAAAGTTACTATTCATACACATATTTACTGTATATACACGGTTTACTGTTCATTAATATTAAAATATAAATATTAAATAATTATTTTTTTTATGTAGGTAAAAATCATCACTTGGCGGCCCTTCACGAGAAAAAATCATATTTGGAGCTATAGGCATCAGAACTGAGTGATTCCAAATTCATCTAAAAGTTAGCATATAGATCTTCAACTCTGCTTCATTCCAAAAGCTAGTTTGATCATTTTTATTGCCAAAATCTGATTATAGATGAGGCCATTCGTTCTTTCGTGTGCTGAAGAGCAGTTTCGGTAGAAAAATCATAACTTGAGCTACGGATGTCCGATTTGAATAAGTAAGCGATTGATTCGAAGCTAAAGAGGAGATCTAAAAATTCGGTGCTTTGAGGAATAGCTGATCTGATGTTTATGATGGTTAAAAAAATAAAAGAAGTTGCAGCCCACCATTATTGATTTGTATTTACCTACATTTTACCATTTTATTTTTACCATTTCACCCACCCCAAAACTCTATAAATAGGCACCTTGGGGGGGAGGGTGAAGAATGCCATTTTCTTAGGCCATTTCCATGTTCTTGTATCATTTTTAGATTTTCTCCTTTGTTCTTGTTCTTGTTTTCAATACTAAAGCTCTGTCCAAGTGTTTTCTCATTCTTCTTCTTATTCTTCCTTTGATCTTTCAATCCATGTTCATTTCATCTTTCTACATGTTGTTTACTTTTATGATTGCTAACTAACCTTCTTTTTGCTAAGGTGAAAGGGTGAAGCTTTTGGTATAGAGGTTATGATTGATTTGAATGGATCACAACATTAACGGTATTTTCTTCCTTAATCTATTTAACTTCCCTCCGTATTAAGTGAGAGTCTTGATTCATTATAGTCAATCATTGGCACAAAAGCTGCTTGATTCCCTCTATAGAATATGGCTCTGCCGGCTATATTGAAATCTTGAGTTATTGTCGACAAAGGTTGGCATGATGGAGATACTTGAACCCATTAGCAAGCGTTGGCGTTTTAAGATCAATGAAAGTTAATACTAACTAAATTCCCCTAATAGGACCTCCTTTATGTGTAGATCCTAATTGAGTGGTAAGATGGGCTAAAATTAATCATAACCGATATACTAAAAGTGGATCCCCTAACCTTAGGTATTTTATTTGAATTTGAATTTTTAATCAACACTTGTTCACACATTTCACAAAAACCTTCCTTCACTTTTGTAATTTGTATTTCTTAATTCACTTCCCTGTGCTTCAAAACTCGGACTCCCGAGATTTTATTACTTGCGACAACCTATACTTGGGTTACAACTGCTAGACTGCAGCATTGCTTTTCAATGCCTTGGGTACATACTTCTCATGATAACTTACTTGGGCATCGTTGCACTCTAGCACCTTGAGTATGGTACCGTTTTGTGGTGACTTACCCTTAGCTTTCTTAGGCAGCTATTCACACTTATTACCTTAAGGTTCCTTAGCCACTTTAGGCACTTATAAGCTTGACACCCTTGCTATGGTATAGGTACCTTAGTTCACATAGACTTTACATTCTTTCAGGTGTCCTTGGGATACAACAAACTACCCAATTCTCCATCACTCAACTCTTCTAGGCAATCACTTAACATGCTCGGGTCCTTGACTACTCTTAGTCACTTAGGCATTTCTTGGCCTTTAATTCTTAAGGCACTCTTAGCATGCTTCTTCACTCTTCATTGCCTAGGAGTCATTCCTTAATCAGCTTGGCCTCCTTTGGCAGCGGGGTATTCTAGGCCACTGTAGCCTTTTATTAGGTCTTTTCAGACTACTTAAGACTAATCTTAGCACCATTGATCAACTTTCTTAGGTTCTTTAAATGCCCACACTACCCATATGCCACTACTGTGACCCTTAGGCCTTAGCTTGATTACTTCACCACCTTGGGTGTATACTTCGCATTGAGCTCTCTTAGGCTCCATGGTCCTTCTTAACTTTTCTTAGGAAACCCCTAAGACTCTTGGTGTTCAACCTTTCACAGTCCTCTTCTAGCTCCTACACTTGGGTACACTTTGTCTGCCTTAACTCATACCACACCCTTGGCCTTCTTAGGAATCTCAGTTTGCTTGATTCCAACTTGGCATTTGGCATTTACATTCATGCTTATTTTGGCTTCTCATGGAATCTAGAAGAGTTTTTCTTAACGTTCCAAATCCAACTGGTCAACAAAACCCGACTACTAACCACGAGTGTTCCTAATAAACGATTATGCTTGAATGAGACTTGCAGATCTTATGCTTTATTTGAGGCCACTTTGGTACCTATACCTTGATTCCCAATACTTAGGCACATTCTTAGGTCATCACTTCATTAGCCCATCTTTATGCACTAACCACCATGACTACTTAGTGTGGTCTACACACTCATAGCCCACAATATGTGCACCATTAGGCTTAACTAAAACCTACAACCTCCTTATGCCTGAGGAAGTCTTACTTGGAACTCTTTTGGCCCACATTTCACTTAGGCACTTGAAGTCTTTTCGAACACTAAATTTTCTAGAGTCTTTAGATTGACTCATTCTCATGGGCTCTTAATGATTCAAGGCCATCATTTAGAAGCTCAACTTTAGGGACTCATTAAGTAGTTCCAACTACCTTAGCTTTGACAATCTTACTTCAGGGTTTTGATTCTTTTCTTGGCTACCTACTTGTTCAAAAGTCTTTCTTTGCCATCAGCTGACCATGCTTAGACTCTTAAACTACTTAGGTACCTTTTTACCCCTTAGGAAAATAAAGAATCCCTTAAACTTCTTAGGCTTAGCAAGCTTACTAAGTTATTCAACAACCTCAACTTTTACTTGCCTTGAATCCATTAATGAGGATATTACATATACTCACACTTAGGTCCATCTTGAGCTTTTCTATATTTAAGACCTTAACTCGGCATTTACACTCATCAATACCCTTTTTGATCCTTTTTTATTTATTCGGGACCTTTAATAGTGGAGTACACTTTGGACTTTTAGGTCATATTTTTTATGAACCTTTAAGTTAACTTAGGTCCGTACCCTTAGCCTTTTGGCTTAAAGCTTCCTTAGCTCTTTCAAACTCACAATGAGCCCTACAATCTAAAATGGCTGAACTCCCAAATAGTCAAGAATACTACTTAAGTCACTTTCACTTTTCATGAGCAACCTTAGGTCAACACAGGCCATAACAAAGATTACTAGGCATAAACCTCCTACTTGGTCCAACAAAGAGTCTGAAACCCACCTTAATCCCCTTAGTGCTCCCTTAACAACATAAGCACTTTAACCCCCCTTAGCCATCATTCCCTACCCTACCTTAACCACACCACTTAGCTACCACCTAAATAATTCATAATTCCCAACTTAGGAATGAGTTCTAGACCTAACCGAGGCTATAGAATATCTTTGAATGACCTAGGGATGATAACCGAGAGATTAAGACATTCTTAGGATGCCCCGAGCTTAAGGGACTTGTGCCTTGGTGACACCGTTGGTGACATGTCGTCAAGGGCATCAATTCTCGGGGGAAGTTGTTGGTGACACGTCGCCAACAATTCTCTTCCACCATTGCGCGACTGCATGCAAACTTTCATGAAACGTGCTTAATCTTTCAATCCCCAAGGTCAATTCACATAGGTCTTATTTCTACTTCATTTCCACATGTAATACTACATTTCTATGCATTATTTGAGCCAAATTAACTTAAATCCCTCACCTTAAATCATCTTTAAAGCAAGAAGCAAGCAATAAGCACACTTGAGTTTCATGGAGTTTCTTTGAGTTTCAAGCTTGAATTCAACCAAAATGGACACCAACGGCATGCAATTAAGACCATTTTTAACCATTTAACAAGTTTAGAACTAATCCACAAGGATCAAAGACGCTTACCTTTGGGTTTGAACAAAAAACTTGCAAAAACAACTCCAAATGCACCAAATCCACAAAAAATGAGCTAAGGGCTTGTTGGGATGGCTTTGGGACCTTCAATTTTCATGGAATTTTGGGTGAATTGCGATATTTGGTTAGGAGGAGCTATGGCGGAGAGAAAGCCACGAAGATGATGGATGGAGGACATGATGAATAGTCCCCATCTCTTACAAATATAGCCAACTACTCCCACTTAGCCTATTTTGCTCCTCTACTTGCTACTTTGGCCCTCAAACTTAGTACCATATAAATGTTTTTCTTACCCAAATACTTTGCCCTTAAGTCACTTAAGCCATTATAAGACATAATAGCTAAATTTCTTACTTAGTGCATTTTTCACCTGTAACTTTCACTTTTGGTTCAAATGGCTAAAAACACTTATGGTCTTAACTTATTTATCTCAAAACACTTGCATGAACCTAGTTCCACTGAAATGATGGTCATGCCACTGAATTGGGCCAAAATTACCATTTTACCCTTTTTCCCTTTAGGTGCCAATTACACTTTGGAACTCAATTTAACCTTACTTAGCTTGCTTTCTTTATTTAATAAACTTATTTAAAGAAAAATGACTTGGGATTTACTTACCTCGGCATTCAAACTTGGGAAAGTACTTTGAGAGCCTTTACACCTGGTGTTTGTCTTAAAAGATCTTTCTCTCATTCTGTTTCAATCAAATCAAAGTCTCCTTATTTTTTTCTTCCTTGATTTCTCAAAAAGATGGATGCTTCCTTTCCATTTGTTGTTTTTCATGTTTTAGATTCATGTCTCTAGTTCCCAGTGAGATTCTCCATTATGAGTTTATGATCAATTCCTCTCTCAGGCGCAGTACCCATCTTTTTCAATCTTTCTCTATTGTGTTCCTCTACTGGAGCTCTATATAGATCTCTACCTCAACTTTATGTTCCTCTTAGCCCTCATGATGAAACCAAGAGAACCTTCCTTGATATTGGTGAAAATCCCTTTTGCTGTTCTTATTTTGGTCCAAAACCTGAAGCCCGTGGTGAGAGCAGGAAAAACTTGTATTCTCCAGCCATGGATTGGACAGAAAGGAAGAAAAGGTACTTAGTCCATGTTGACCAGGTTACTAAGTTTGACCGGTTAAGCGGGTCAAGAAAGTTAGACCAAGTTTTGACCAATACTGAGGTGAGCTATATAACCGACCTAATGGACACTTTGGGTTTGGGCCAGGCCAAGTTTGACAACCTGGCATTTTAACAGTAATGGGCTAACTAGGCTAACATTATAATGCCAATAGTTTAGCCCATAAATTTGGTCAATGGCTAATTAATTTGAGCTAGATGGTGAATATTTGACATTTGGCCCTACATGACCGTATTAAACAAGGTTGTTATGATTGAGATTATACCTCAAATTATTTTTTATCATGCAAGATTAAGATCATAAGCCTAGAGCATAGATTATAAGATCTTACTAAAAGATCATAGTTACTTGTAATACATACTACCAATGCCCTATAAGGGATGATACATTTCTCTAGCTACAGAGATTAAGGTGTGTGTAATTTAAGATGTTTTTTCATTTTTACCCTTAAAACTAAAATTTAAAGAAAATCTTTTCTAGGTTATGTATAAAGAGTTTAAATGATGATTAAAAAAAAAAGACTAATTTTGGGTTTTTGTGTGGTTAGAGTTTATATGATGATAATACAGTAAATTGGCTGTTAAAAATTTTTAAAACAGGAAACGCGTCATCCTTTTTGGGATGACAGAAAAAAGAATACTTTTTATGTATTTTAGGATGGGGAAGTAATATAATTCTTATAGAAAGACCAATTATATTCAAAATTTAAGTAAAATTTAAGTGTGATACCAATGATACAACATGAATTTGTATTACAGCCAAAATAAAGCCCAAGCCTTAGTGAAACATACATAAACATAACGGGTAAATTCCTCTAGGGTTCCCTTAATTTATTTTTGTATCCTAAAATGGTATCTTACCTTAATATTGTCCAATCAAAGTTCCTACCACAATTTCGTGTCTCAATTGAGTCTTTTTTGTCAATTTTATCATTAAATCATATAGAAATTGCTAATGTGGCATTAATTAATATTAAAATAAATTTAAAATAATAATTTTCACCTCAAACTTTTCTTATTAATTATTCTAAACCTTAAATTTTTAAATATACTAATTATGAACCTAATTGATAACCTCCCCAATTTTACCCAACCTCCTATCGCCTCTTTGCTAGAAGCCTCACAACCCCATTAACGAACGCTGCTGCTGTGATCTTGGAATTCGAACATAACAATGGCCCTGGTCCTTCCTCTTCTCCACCATCACCCTCTAACTCGCCTGTGCCCCTCCTTCTCTCCCTCATCGTTTCTCTCTCAACCTTTCCCTCTTGGTCCCATCCTTGCCAACCATAGCCTACTTAGGTCCCTCGCCCTTGTCATCATCTCACTACAAGGTGGGACCACTAAAGTGACTGAAAAAATAGTGACATTTAGTAGAACAATGCTACCAAAAAGTCACTTAAAGTTTCAGTAGCATAAACTACAATCACACCTTTTATGCAACTGCCATTCGACTACCTTAAGCAACTATTGTACGACTAAGCTGTCAATCACTTGATTACTGACACATAACAAGTTATGCGATTGAATTGTTCAGTCATGTGTGACTAAAAATGTAAGTCATTTGGCGAACATTTTTTAATTTATTTTATAGTCTATTTGGATGAATCAATAATAATTATTATAATTATCAAAAGTAGTTTATAATTAATATAATAATTTAAAATATCTAATTGTTATAATTATTATGATGATTACTATTATTATTATTATTATTAAGATTATTAATTATTAATATTAAAAACAATAATTGAAAAAAATTCTTATTAATAAAAAATGTCACTTAAATACAATTTAATTGGAAAAGTTTGAGGACAAAAATTGTTGTTTTACATTATTTTAACATTAATTAATGTTATATCAGTAATTTTCATCTAATTTAATGATAAAATTAATGAAGATGATTCAATTAAGACACAAAAATGAAGTAAGGTGTTTCGATATGACACAATTAAGGTAGGGTATCATTTTAGGACATGCAAATAATCTAAGGGATGCATGGAGGAGTTTACCCTAAACATAACTAACACAATAACCAATACAAGTTTGATAGAAATTCATAAACAAACATAACTAACACAATAACAACAAATTTTTGGAGGTGTTCTTAAACTTTCAAGTTTTGTCTCCCTATTGGATGAGAGAAACGAGCTCTTTTTCTTTTTAGGTTTATTTCACATTTCAAGTCATATGATTACTAACTCAAGTAGTCCAACTTGGGCAACAAGATTCCAATCACTTAAAACTTTCCAATTTAGGTTAAAATATAAAGCAAAATAAACAATAGTAAGTACGATCAACAAAATCAAAATATTCTACTAATCTTACTACCTTAATTACGATCCTATCCAATTATACCCTATTACTTTTTGACATGGTTTCATAAAAATCAATTGTACGATCGCCAGATCCTAATATCCGGATCAAATCATAACAATCTTGGAGTTAAATCAAGCAAATGAAAAGAAATTTTGGAGATACGCACAACGATAGCGAATATTAGAAGCCGATCCATCAAACAAATGAGTCACATTATGTTGGAGAAAATCTAGCGCAATGCTTGCCCAACGGAGCAAATCACTTATTCTTGCATTAATTGAACCAACGAGAATTGGAGTACTTCAATCTGCAGCTACGTTTTTTTTTTAATTTTTTCAATCTGCAGCTAGTTACTTGTTTTTATTTTATCAATTTTATTTAAAAATATTATATAGGTACATTAATCCATTGAAAGTGAAAATTTTATGATTTTATTTATTTTTATGATTTTTTAATGTATTAAAAAAGAAAAATTTATAAAAATTTAGTGACATTATACAATTTTTATTTTGAGTGAATAATTATATCCACTGACTTTTAAATGAAATTAGATCCATATAAAAAAATAAAAATAAAAATAAATTATTTAGATTAAATTAACTTAAGTTAAAAAGAAATAAGACCTAAAATTCTCGGAACTTGCTAGAATTAGAGAGCCAAGTGGACAACATTTAAAAACCACAAATTGTATGCTTTGACCTTGACGGCTACAGGAGTTGGTTTTCCAGACGAGAATCCAGAAACTAGGTGAAACTAATCACACCAATAATCAATAGAGTACAAACATTAGATGGCTAAATCCTAGAAATAATTCCAATCTACTATATGTCATAAGTATAAAACAGGGCACCAAACGGCCAAGATCAGTAGGTACTGCTTGTAGCTGCTTCCTGTGTCCGTTTATTTCTTCAAGTCTATCGTCCTTTGCCTATGTTAGTCTTAACGAAGGCCTTACTTGGGTTCAGAGTTATCGATTAGCGTCAAAGATCGGAGAAAACTATCTAAAGATAGCCTTTTTTTTTTTTTACTTTAGCAACTTAATAATTATCGTTGATAAATCATCGATAACTCTAACGCTAATTTCAAAAGGCTCTGTCCAAATGGGCCGAAGAAATGTTGTTCACCATGTGCGGCACAAGCAACAAGGGAGCCAGACAATTCCTCTACCTGCGAGCTGTGGGCGGCTTTTCACGTTTAGGAAATCCCTTGTATAATAGAAATTTATTTGTTAATACTGATATGATGATCAGACAGTGGTTCAATTGTTGACCATCAATTTTCTAAATGACTAGCCTTTTTGTTTCTGGGAGTACATTTTTTCCTTAAACTTTTGGGGTTACCTTTATAGATATCCAGAAATTTGAAAGCCACTAAAATGCAGCACGCCAAAATCTCACTTCAAAATCCTCACTTGCAAGAAGTAGCTCCAGATGATGAGAAGAAGACCAACACATTTTCCACATAAGTCTCAGCTAGCTGTTCTCATCCCTAGCAATACTGCTGTTGAAACACTCCACCTTTTATTGATCACTGTCAAACCATTAAACCACTCTAATGCCTCATGTTTTTATAAGTCCACATCACTTGGCTCTATAACACACCATAAATTCTTATTCAGCCTATCCGTTTACAAAGTTCTCAACATAAATTTTCCTATCTTTTGAGAAGAACAATTCCTGTTTTTGGAGCCACATCTGAATTTCAGGTATCCTCCAACACAAAAACACTGGTATTTCTGAACAGTCATCTATTTTCTCATCAGGATGGACATACCTTCTGCCGTTGCACATACAGAGCGCGAGCAACAGATTGTAAGTTGAGATTTGCTGACACAAATTCAGGGAAGGCGCCACAAACTTCCATGACGGAAAGGAAATTAAAGAGAAAGAAAGAAAAGGCAGCTGTGAATATATTAGGTCTTCAGACCATGAAAACAAATAAAACAGTTACAATTATTATTTGTAACTGACAAAGAGTTTACAACCCCACCAAGCGTCTAGTAAGATCCCCTGTAATCTAAAATGGTTCTGAAAAAGACCTAGTTCCTGAATTTCTTTGGATCAAGCATGTGCTTAGGCTCCTTCTTGCCTGCACCCACCTAAGGAGACTACTTCGGTAGAAAACATGGACATGCATCGTGCAGAATGGACCTACATGACCAAAATACCTCGACTTCTGTTTATGCACTCTTGGATGACTTAAAATTATAGATAAATTTAAAAAAAAAATGAAAAGACTTTAAACCATAATTTGTCGGGACATAAAGCTGGTGGGGAGCTTTTTCTTTTGTACAATAGCAGGGAACTTTTACCTCATGAAAAAATTGAAGATCCAAGCATATCTTGAGATTAAAGCTGCAGCAAAGATTAGTTTGAGGAAGAAAATCCAGCTTCAGGAACTATTCTAGAAACCTCCTGTATTCTATGTGCAGGCCATACAACGTGTGTAGCCCTTCCATCTGCCAAACCTAAAGGAGTCTGTGAAACTCATTTGGTTCAGTCATAGAAGTGCTGTAAAAGCAAATAATCACCTACTACAGACTAAAAACCACGAGTTTCTGAACAGCCTCATCTACATATTCAGTTCCATTTTCTCTAACAATCATACGGAGGAATCCCTTAGATGCTGTAAGAACTAAGAAAAAAGTGTTAAAGGTTGCAAATACGTACAACACCATTATTATTCATTATGAGCAGGAAACTTGTTTTGTCTTCACAGAGGAAGGGGGAGAGAAGTGCCTACTAGTCCATGATGGTATTATGATATTTGTTTGTATGACATGAAGAAGCTTAAAAGCATAACAATGCAAACAATCTTAGTTTCGTCCTCTAAATTCTTCAGTACGTAGCAGTAAGCTGATAAATGGAAATAACTTACAGGGCCAAAGGACCTTGAATCCATGCTAGAAGCTGGATTGTCACCCTCAACCCAGCAATGCCCTTCAGGAACTTTTATGACATCAGTAGAATAAGAAGTTCCTACCCAATCACCTGGCAAGCCAATAATTCTCTTTATGTTTTTCTCCTTGTGATTATTTGGTGAGCTGCAGCCAACAACAACTAAAAAGCAGTCAGTATTCAGTCACAGACTCACAGTTATAACAAAGACATGGTTAGTGATGCGAACTTGCAAAGCATTCCAGCGACGAAACCCAATAAACGGAGTAAACTTGCAAAGTTGCACGCCAAGTCCACAATACCCCTTACTGCTCATTCTTATAATAATTGAAGTCCCAGGGCCTAACATGAAACATCAATCATGAATGGCTAAGTACATTATAGCTAACCCTAGCATCTGAAACACGTGCATCAAATTCCCATCATGCAGAGAAGATATCAAGTCCTGAATGCAGATAAAAAAGCTGACTATATCAACTCAAACATATACCGGAAAACTATCACATCACCATGGGAAAACTTGTAGTGTCTGAGGCACCACTTCTCCACCAGAACACGGGTAATTCTCGCGTCCGCCCTGGCGTACGTACGCCAGGGACGGAACGCAAACGTCCGTCCCCCCCCCAAAACCCTTTTTTTTTTATCTAAATCCAATTTTTTTAATTTCATATTTAATTAAAAATAATTATATTTATTTTTCTAAGTATATTTTTATAAAAAAATTATTCTTGATAGTGTTCTTTCATATTTTAAGGAATTAAATCAATTATCATTTTTTATTTTTAACATCAAATAATTCTCTTATTTTATAATTTTTTTTTTATTATTTCTATTGTTGGGATCCAAATTAGTTACAATTTTTCATATTTTCACACTAAAATATTAATATTCTAACCAACACATAGAATGAGATAATATAAAATGAAAAATTGGTATCTATATTTTTATTTTTCATTAGAAATTAGACACCATAATATGTGATATTGGATATCACCGTAGGTAAAATTAGACACTCCTATAGATTATATTAAACATTAGTACATAACTTGTTTGCATAAAAATATAAAATTTTTGTTTTTTTTAAATATGTTTTGCTTTTTTTTTATTATCCAATTATATCTATATGGTATCTAGTTTTATATAGAATGAAGGAAACATGTAAAGTGTCATAATTAAATATTTAGACACCACAATCATGTAAATTATACATTTTCTTATCAGATTTAGACCTTTAACCCATCATACTAGACATTCAACCATCATTATTAGACATTTGGATACTTCAATCCAACATTTGGGACAGCATACTCAAACAACTTGCTGACATTATGATATAATTAAAGGTAAAATTATGATATAATTTTTCAATTAAATATCCTTTAAAATAACATTATTATACTTTGAATTAAAGGTAAAATTTGAATAATCAAACTATTTTATCCTCAACACTACGAAAACAACCTGTAGATATTTATATACTAGAGGCAGACACTAAACCACCAGACATAGAAACTAACAATCCAATTTTAGACACTTAAAGGTAGATACTATTTATTTATCATTGGACATTAACAGTGTTAATTTGTCTGTTAGTGGTGTACGTCTGCCATGGTCATATCTCCCAGAACACAGTCATCTGCACTCAAGTCAATACCAGTCATCAGTTAATGAGTCATCACTCTCAGAAGACAGAAAGCCATCATTGTGTGTGCATGCGTGTGATGGGCGTGTCACAGTATCACCAAAAAATTTACCAGCCAATGACCCTAATAATGCGTTGCTTTCAGGATTGAAAGTAGGAGACATGGAAGAACCTCGGACTGAAACAAGACTAGCCAACCGATCTGAAATAGTAAGTGCAACAAGCCCGGCAGCGAAATACTTCTTAGTGAGATTCCATAAAAGACCGCCACTTCCCATATTCAAGTAGTACCAAACCAAAAAAATTGTGTCAGATGAAGATTGAATCCATCTGCACTTGGAATTAACTTTAGCATCAAAAGCAGAAGAAGCACTAAAAGGGTAAGAAAATAAACATAAAAACTACTCATATGAATGAACACAGATCAAAACTTGGGATTAGAAAACTCAATCTAAATCTCTGAGTCACCATCTTCAAAATCTCTTTCCATATTGGCCTCAGACAAATTAAGTGTGGAGTGTGGCAATAAACCACTCCAACTCAAGTGATTCCCCAAATTTTCAAATTTCAAAAGAATGCGATACAAACTAAGATATTTGATTCATGAAGCGCCTATATTGCTAAATTGAATACGAGGAAGAAAATTGAGGGAAGTTAAGAGCTTGCCTGGACTGGAGAAAAGCACAGAAAGATGAGGGGAGCGATTCGGAGTAGGGCTGAGTTTGAAAGGTTTTAGGGTAGTTGGGTGAATTGAAAATTCCACGCTGATCCAAATCCCATTACTGCCTTCTGCCCGGTTTCGGTGGGTTCCTTTGCAGACGATTTTTTTTTTACTCTGTTTCTTTTGCTGTTTTTCCAATGCTTTTCATCTCTCCATGGGTTGTTCCTTTGTGGGAAATTCCTGCGTCTACCAGAAAGAGGAACCGTCAGAAGATACTGATGTCTTCTCCACCCCTGCAGTCCTTACCTTCATCCGGGAGCCTGTTGAATACTTGCATATACCAATAGAGTCTTTTGACTCTCTAGGTAATCCAGTCTACTCCTTCAAAGACGAGAAAGGTCACAAATACTTTGATATTTGTGATTGTCCAGATTGCTACCAATCTCCCTATGATGATGAAGAAACTACCAAGAAGATGAAGAAGAAAAAGCCTAAGAAGAAATCTTCTCAACATCTTCTCGGGCAAAGATACAACCAAGGTGATCCCGAAGTTGGATTACTTGGTGAACACTCTGGCAAGTATGACTTCTATGTCCTCTACTCCCAGAAGGAACAAACCACGGATGACATCTTCACGACTCCTGCTGAACCGTTTGAACTTCCGCCTCCATCACCAGAAGTTAAGATGCCATGCCATCCCTACTACAAGAAAGCCATCAAGCAACTCAGGAAAGAACAACCTCCCTGTTTTATTCCTGAAGTTAATGTGTTTGAGAGTGCTCCTGAAGACTTTCCCCCTCTGGCATTCAATGATCCTTCTACATCAACAAAGCATACCTGGAGGGTACCTCAACCTTCAACGGTTGATTCAGAAGGAAGATGACGGGAAACCTCAGCTGCTGAACAAGTTCTCAATTGGCAATCTGAGAACATGGTATCTCAGAACAAAGTCCTCAGTAGAATCGAGCACAACCAAGTCCGCTTGGAGCAAAAGATGGATCAGATGATCATTGATCCATTAACACAATGTCAGCAACGGATCAACTACCTCCATCAGGAGATTCTTGGCCTCATAGCCCGACATGAAAACTCTACGGCCCAAGAACAAGAGATCCAACACTTAAAGGAACAGCTCAGGCATCTTCAGGCCCAGCAACAACAGCCTAAGTATCCTGAATCCTTTTCCTCAATATTCCATTCGCCTGACCCATTCAGAACAAGCCCAAGCCCAGCTTATCATCCTCCTCCTCCTTCCTCTAGAGGTATTTTTAAACCTCTACCTGCTCTCCTTTCTAAACCAGCCTATCAGCCTCCCAGGCCTCAACCTACTTGGCCCAGCTCTCCTACCTGGTCCAGTTACACTCCGGCCCAAACTCCTATTCCAGATAGAAAACAAAAAGGCCCAGCTTATTCTCAAAAGCCCATCAAGATCCAAGAACCTTCACACCAGACATGGATGGTTCAATCCAATCCTATTCTTGGATTCCTTGACCAGCAGATACAGCAGCCTAGTTCTCCATCTGCCTATGCGGCCCAACAAGACTTAAGTTCTACCTCATTAAGCGAATATGAAGAAGATGATTCATTCTCAACTTCTTCCTCTGAAGCTCAAGTCTACATGGCCCAAGGAGCGACTAGCCATGCTCAACCGGCTGAGTCAACTACAACTGATGCTAGAACCCAACAAGCTCAGCCTCCGCCTCAGCAACAACCACCTCCAGCTCCACCGCCATGACCTCCTCCTGGACCACCACCTGGTCCTCCCCATCAACCCTTTGTCCAGATGGATGAAGATCCTCCGGTGATAAATCTTGACCCTGTTTGGCAACCTTTTTCACTAAACGTTACATTATCTCTTGAAGGAATTCCAACAGCTAAGTGGCATGAAAAGTTTCTTGAATTTCATGCCTGGTGTCTTACTCAATTACAACGAGAAGGTGCTACCCATCTGAAGGTCAACTGTGCCTTCATTGCTGGTATGTCAGGTATCCTCAAACATTGGTTCATGAGTATTGGAGAATACTGCCAGCTTGAATTAGCCCAGACACCAACAACTACAGAATTCGTTCTCAAGCTATACAAAGAATTCACTGGTGAACCAGAAGCTCTTCTGGATATACCAAGAGAAGAATTCTTCAAAATGAAGTGCTGCTCATACAACCGAAAAGATCTTGAGAAGCACAATGAAAGTATGCTCAGACGCTTCTATCTTATCTACACCGGCTATGAAGTAGACAACAACCTGAAGCAGGCATACTTAAATTCTGTGCCAGAAACAATTGTCCAGGAAGCTCTTCGCATCATACAGCAGAGTGGACTTGCTCTTAAAGATTATTCTTTTGGAAAACTCCACCAAGTCCTTATGATGGCCCTCAGGAAGCTGTGCAATACTCACTCCTTCTTCAAGGATTTCAACCAGTCCCAGAGCCTGTTTGATAAAGCCTGTCAGCAACCTGAGTTAACAATCAAGTGCAAAGACAAAGGTGCTTGCAACTGCAATACTCCTCGAAAGAAGCACCACAGACGGAGAATCTATTCTCCTGATCGCCCTCGACGATTCAGAAGGAAGAAGAAAAGATTCTTCCGGTACAAAAAGAATAGCTGCAAATTCAAACGCTGTTTCATTTGCCGACAACCAGGACACTTTGCCAAAGACTGTCCTAAGAAGAACAACAAGTCAAAGAAGAAAATGGCGCACACCATTTCCCAGGTCACTGGAGCTAATCTTTCCAATGACGACATGGAGTCCATTTTCTCGGAAACAGAAGATGAGGCGTCTAGCCTCTTTGCTATTGAAGCCTACTCCTCAGAGTCAGATTCTGATCCAGAGAAAGCTTCAATCTACACAGTACAGATCTCCCCGATGCAGTCCTCTCTCTTTGCTGCTCAAATCATACCCCAAGCCAAAATCAACATTCTCCTGGATAAGTATGCAAAACCAATCCCGGTGATTGCTCTGTTTGATACTGGTGCCACAAACACCATTGTCAACCCTTCTCTCCTTCCAGACAGAATGTGGCGACCTTGCAATGAAAGATTCCGAGCTGCAAATGGTGTCTTCTATGTCACCAAGATAAGTAAGCCAATTCGGATCAAGTTCTCTCCTACAAAGTACGTAGTTACTACTGTATTTGGTTATAACCATGGCAGAGATATGATCCTTGGTTTCGACATTATCAAGAAGATATCAGTTCACAAATGGACTGATAAAGGTCTGCAGCTACATAAGTTTTTCCTTCCATGGACAACAACTCCAAGACTTTACTCAACTGAAGGAGAAGCTCTCCCAGCAAGTCAGATACAATCTGAAAGTGACCCAGTGTACGGCACAATCATGCAAGCTCTCATCCAGCAATCTTGTGCTGAGTCACATGCTGAGTTCGAACAGAAGCATCCTCTTCCCCTTTGGAAGAATCCCAAGTTCTTCATCGAAATTCCATTCAAGAAGAATGAGGATGTCAACCCAACAAAGGCTACCCATTTGGGAATGAGCCCAGAGGAGAAAAAGATGGCGATCCAAGAGCTGCAAGAGCTCAAGGCCCAAAACCTCATTGAGCCCACAACCTCTTCGTGGGCCTGCCAGGCCTTCTACGTCAACAAGCATTCAGAACAAAAAAGAAAGAAGCCCAGGCTTGTTATTGACTACAAGCCCCTGAATGAGTTCATTGCTGACGTCAAGTTTCCGTTACCACGGAAAAACACTCTCTTCGCCAACCTGACGAATGCCAAGGTCTTCTCCAAGTTTGACCTTAAGTCTGGCTTCTGGCAATTGTCAATCTCTCCTCCAGACAAATACAAAACTGTCTTCTGCATCCCAGACCACCATTACCAATGGACGGTGCTTCCTTTCGGTCTAAAGACGGCACCCTCATTGTTCCAGAAGGCCATGATCCGAATCTTCGAGCCGATACTACAGTCGGCCCTTGTTTATATTGACGATATTTTATTGTTTTCCCCTTGTACAGGTACCCATTTGAAGTTATTAGCTCAGTTTGCCCAGATTGTTAAAGAAAATGGAGTAATGCTCTCCCAAAGCAAGATGGTCCTTGGTCAGACTTCCATTGAATTCCTTGGAGTCCAGATCGAAGATAGCAAGTACCATCCTCAGCCGCACATTGCTACCAAGATCATGAACATCCCGGATGATCATCTCACGAGACGACAAGTCCAACAAATTCTCGGCCTTGTCAACTATATCCGCGAGTTCATCCCGAAGCTGTCTTCCATTCTCCATCCTTTACACGTGTACCTCAGAAAGACCTCTCCGCCCTGGTCCAACCTGCACCGACGAGCTATCCTCAAACTTAAAGAAGTGGTTCAGAACCTGCCACCGCTCAAGATTCCCGACAAAGGAAAAAGGATACTCCAGACGGACGCCTCAGACGAATATTGGGGAGCGGTCCTCCTTGAAGAAATTAATGGTGTTCGACACGTGTGTTGCTACAATAGTGGAGAATTCAAAGAGTCAGAAAAGCACTACCACTCCAGCTACAAAGAAATCTTGGCCGTTAAACGTGGGATTGAGAAGTTTCAGTTCCACCTCATTGGTCACCATTTCCTTGTCGAGATGGACATGTCAGCATTCCCTCGTATGCTGAACTATAGGCAGAAACAACTTCCTAATTATCTGCTGCTTCGCTGGCAACAATGGTTCATCCGCTTCAGCTTCGACGTCAAGCATATAAAGGGCACCTCCAACACTCTTGCCGATATCCTGAGCAGACCTTCAAAATCCTTCCTCAAACCTCCAAAGCCTCCAAAACCAAAAAACTGAGATGGCCTCTTCCTTCTCTTCCAGTCCCCCAGTTTTTAACAAGGATGAGAATCTCCCGGTTGATGTTGAAAGATATGTGTTGGGTTTCGGGAGCCAAACAGCGCAGCGGAATTTAACCGAAACCCACTAGGATCCAAGTGAAACGGGGTAAACCGGGTGTTCGAAAATTTCATACCTAATTTTCGGTTGAGATCTCTCACTCAACTGTAGAGTCGAATCACAAAACCTGAACAGTTGACGTGTTCAGGCTCTCTATGGTATCCACACGAGCCTCTCGGGATCACCACGCTTCCACCACGTCCCGGCAGATGCGTTTCTCTTGCGCTCGCAGTGCTAGCTTGCGTCCTCCAAGGAATTGCAAGAGAAGAGTGTGGCTGTCCTTTTGGGAGGCTAGGGCAAGGAGACCTGCGAATTTCTCACTTAAAAGTTGTATTTATAGTGAGACTCAACTTCCAGGCCTAATGGGTTTCAAAGCCCTAATCCAATTAGGATTTAATTTCGGGCTTAATAATGGCTCAACTCCTTGGCCCATTATTAATACGAAATTAAAGTGAAACCATAGCCCAAATAATTAGCCCATGCACTCTAATGATCCAAATAGCTCTATGTGTGCGACCCAATAGGCTCTTGCCATGTTGGCAATGATCATAAATCACATTTATGATCATAAGCAATGAGCGGTGTCTAGCAACACATCATTGCTACCCAAGTGACAAGATTGTCGGTGAATCGACTAAACCTTTATGATCATCACCGATATATGCCATTGTCCCTTTGTCCAAGATATCAAGACTAAGCACGAGACATGGAATGTGTCACTCTCGTATAGCCCAATCTTTGGTTTCTTGATTACCGAGTAGACTAACTTAAACTGACGACATTGATATCATATATCAACTCATCGGAGCATGGCCATGCATTTTCTAAGTCTCACTCTATCAAAAAGCCCAAAGATATCACTCCCGTTACATAGGAGGGACAAATCCCATCTTGATCATACAAATCCCTCCGCATGATATGTGACATACCCAATGACCTCCTTCAAGTTCACTCAGTTACGAGCAACAAAGGAAAGTATCAAAGTATGTGACTCACATGTAGGGAACCTTGATGATCTTAGGTCGAAGGACTACATATACCATGATCACTATGAGAATCACTTATGACACTCATATAACGATCCATGAAGTGTTCTCATGGTGGGTCGGTCCAGTACACAAGTTCTCCAACTTGTACCCATATGTAGACTACATATCTCATATTAGTCTCCACATATGCTAGTCATTATGTATTATTGCAACCCGCTCCACAATAATACTATACTAGGGACGTTTAAGAATATCATTATTCTAGGGTTACAATTATGTTTATTACGTTACGCAGAAACAAAACAACAAACAAAATTGCTGGATTAATGCCTCAATAAAATATCATGACTCAATTTGCAAAAATACAATCATCTCATGATTGGCTTTTTGGGCACAACACTAACAATCTCCCACTTGCACTAAAAGCCAATCATCCATGTATCTAATACCGATGGATCTAGAATGGCTATCATGCTTCTGCTGCGTAAGGGGCTTTGTCAGTGGATCAGCAATGTTGCTGTCTGTCGAAGTCCTGCATATCCTTACATCACCCCTCTCGATGATCTCCCTGATGAGATGATAGCGTCGGAGTATGTGTTTGGATCGCTGGTGAGATCGAGGTTCCTTAGCCTGTGCGATTGCTCCATTATTGTCACAATAGAGCTCTATCGGGTCAACAATGCTTGGAACCACTCCAAGTTCAATGATGAACTTCTTGATCCAAACTGCCTCCTTCGTAGCATCAGAGGCGGCAATGTACTCAGATTCTGTTGTAGAGTCAGCTACTGTCTCTTGCTTTGAACTCTTCCAGCTTACAGCACCACCACCAATACAAAACACATAACCAGATTGCGATCTAAAATCATCCTTATCGGATTGGAAGCTTGCATCGGTGTAACCCCTTACAACGAGCTGATCTTCACCTCCAAAGACCAAGAATGCATCCTTAGTCCTTCGTAAGTACTTAAGGATGTTCTTAACAGCTGTCCAGTGACTTTCACCGGGGTTCGATTGGTACCTACTCGTCATGCTTAAAGCATATGAGACATCGGGATGAGTACATATCATGGCATACATGATAGATCCAATTGCTGAGGCATATGGAATCTTACTCATGCGCTCTCTCTCCTCGGTTGTACTCGGACACTGAGATCTAGAAAGAGTGATACCATGTGACATGGGCAAGAATCCTTTCTTGGAATCTTGCATGCTAAACCTCTTTAGCACCTTGTCAATATATGTACTTTGACTTAGGCCAAGAAGCTTTCTAGATCTATCTCTATAGATCCTGATGCCTAACACATAGGCTGCTTCACCCAAGTCCTTCATAGAGAAACATTTCCCTAGCCAAGTCTTCACAGACTGTAGCTCAGGAATGTCATTCCCGATGAGTAGTATGTCATCTACATACAACACCAAGAAGACAATAGCGCTCCCACTAACCTTCTTGTAGACACAAGGTTCATCTTCATTTTTGATAAAACCAAACTCTTTGATTGCATCATCAAAACGAAGATTCCAACTTCGAGAAGCTTGCTTCAGTCCATAAATGGACCTTTGTAATTTGCACACTTTATTGGCATTCCCAGGAGTGACAAAACCCTCAGGTTGTGTCATGTACACATCCTCAAGTAGCTTTCCATTTAGGAATGCAGTTTTGACATCCATTTGCCATATCTCATAATCATAGTGTGCAGCAATAGCAAACAAAATTCAGATGGATTTAAGCATAGCAACTGGTGAAAAAGTTTCATCATAGTCAATACCATGAATTTGCTTGAAACCTTTTGCAACCAATCTTCCCTTAAAGGTAATCACATTACCATCCATGTCAGTTTTCTTCTTGAAAACCCATTTGCACCCTATAGGTTTTACCCCTTCAGGTGGGTCAACCAAAGTCCATACTTGGTTTTCATACATGGATTCCATCTCGGATTTCATGGCCATTAGCCACTTCTCAGAGTCAGGCCCCGACATAGCTTGTTGGTAGGTTGTGGGCTCATCTTGATCCATGACCATCACATCACCGGTGTGAGTCACGAGAAATCCATATCTCTCGGGCTCACGCCGAATCCTACCAGTCCTACGTGGGCTTTGTGCTACAGGAACAGACTCTTGAACCACAACATCTTGTGGTGTCTGTTCAGGTTCCATTTCAGGTTCGATGTCTTCTTGTTGTTCTTGAATTTCTTCAAGTTCTACTTTCCTCCCACTAGTTCCTTTAGAGATAAACTCTTTCTCCAAAAAGACACCAGTTCGAGCAACAAACACTTTTTGCTCAGAGGGATTGTAGAAATAGTAACCATTTGTTTCTTTGGGATACCCAACAAAAAGACATTTTTGAGATTTGGGCCCTAGTTTGTGAGAGGATTGACGTTTTACATAAGCATCACAGCCCCAAATCTTCATAAAAGACAAATTAGGACGCCTCCCACTCCATATCTCATATGGTGTCTTTTGAACCGATTTAGATGGAACTCGGTTTAGTGTAAAAGCGGCTGTCTCTAGAGCATGTCCCCAAAAGGAGTTTGGAAGGTCAGCTTGACTCATCATGGAGCGAACCATGTCTAACAGAGTTCGATTTCTCCTTTCAGAAACACCATTCCATTGAGGTGTACCTGGTGGAGTGAGTTGTGATACTATACCACACTCCTTCAGATAGTCAAGGAATTCTCGATCCAAGTACTCTCCACCTCGATCTGATCGAAGCACTTTGATACTCTTCCCGAGTTGATTCTCTACTTCATTCTTGAATTCTTTGAACTTTTCAAAGGATTCTGACTTGTGTCTCATAAGATACACATAGCCATATCTGCTGAAGTCATCAGTGAAAGTAATGAAGTATTGGGAACCTCCTCTAGCTTGTGTAGACATAGGGCCACATACATCACTATGTATGAGTCCTAGTAAGACATTAGCCCTTTCACTTTGCCCTGTGAATGGGGCTTTGGTCATCTTGCCCAACAAACATGACTCACATGTCTCATATGATTCAAAATCAAATGAGTCCAAGAGTCCATCCTTATGGAGCTTGGATATGCGGGTCTCATTTATATGGCCCAAGCGACAGTGCCAGAGATAGGTCAAGTTTGAATCATTTAATCTGACCTTCTTGGTATTCACATTATAGATTGGATCTTCAAGGTCTAGAACATACAACCCATTGCTAAGTTGAGCACAACCATAAAAGATTTCATTCAAATAAATAGAACAACATTTGTCCTTTATTATAAATGAAAAACCTTTCTTGTCCAAACAAGAAACAGAAATCAAATTTCTACTAATAGTAGGCACAAAGTAGCAGTTGTCTAATTCTAAAACTAATCCACTAGGTAAAGTGAGAACATAAGTCCCTACGGCTAAGGCAGCAACCCTTGCTCCATTTCCAACACGTAGGTCCACTTCACCTCGGGCCAATCTTCTACTTCTACTTAGATCCTGCACATTTGCACAAATGTGAGATCCACATCCAGTATCCAATACCCAAGATGAGGAAGTAGAAAAGTTAGCCTCTATAACAAAAATACCTGAAGTGGAAGTCTTACTTCCCTTTTCCTTAGCAAGTTCTTCAAGATAGAGCTTGCAGTTGCGCTTCCAGTGTCCAAGTTGCTTACAATGGAAGCACTCCCCTTCCTTTGCCACACCACCCTTTGGTTTCAGTGCAGCTGAAGAAGAACTAGCATTGGACTTTCCATTAGCTTTATCCTTCTTCTTGTTGGCTTTTCCTTTTCCCTTGCCCTTTTGAACCATCAAAATGGGCTTAGCCTTCTTAAGGTTTTGCTCAGCAGTTCTCAACATGTTGAGCAATTCAGGAAGGGACTTGTCTAGGTCGTTCATGTTATAGTTCATGACGAACTGACTGTAGCTTTCAGGCAACGATTGCAAGACTACATCGATAGCCAACTCTTTCTGAAGAGCAAATCCCAAATTCTCAAGATTCTCAATGTACCCAATCATCTTGAGCACATGAGGACCCACGGGACTTCCCTCAGACATCTTGCACTGAAACAATGCCTTAGAGGTCTCAAACCTCTCATGCCTAGTTTGCTCTTGGAAAAGCATTTTGAGATGTTCGATCATATCGAACGCCCCCATGTTCTCATGTTGCTTCTGAAGCTCAGATTCCATGGTAATAAGCATGAGGCATGCAACATCCAAAGCATCATCAGAATGCCTCTTGTGAGCATCCCTTTCAGCTCTTGGAGCAGTGGCAGCAGGCTCATTCGGAATGGGCTGCTCTAGGACATATGCCTTTCTCTCTTGTTTGAGGACTATCCTCAAGTTTCGGTACCATTTGAGAAAGTTGGTCCCATTAAGTTTTTCCTTCTCAAGGATCGATCGCAACGAAAGTGTCGATGTGTTTTGTGCCATGGTTATCTACAACAGTAAATATGCAGTGTAAGAGTCATGTATTTTAATTCATTTAATAAGGTCTTTTATTAAACGATACTCCCACTATTTCCCTCAAAATAATAACCCTCGATATTATTTCGGAACACCTCGGCGCTAAGGTATTCTAGTGGGCCAAGATCCATATTTGAACTCAACCTGAGTCAGCTTTGGCTTTTCTCTCAAGTTATAGCTATTTAGGTAGGCAACTCCTTGCCAATTGCATCTTATGCAACTCTTGGATAGTTGGGTGAACAACACTTGTCCAAGCTCATCTCATGAACTTAAGCCCAACTCTATGCCTCTAAGTCCCTAATCCTATTAGGATGACTTAGTTAAGTCAAACCCAAAGTTAGCAGTTTGGATATCACTATTATCCCATCGCGCCTTACCAAGATGAACATAGGTACTTTGCTTTGGCAAACCCACTTAATGTTGATCAAAGTCTTGACGAGTGCCAACATTTGGAAGGCATCACATTTAATGACTTAATATTTATTTGAGGGATTTTATCTTTTGATCTCACCAATTTGTTATCTCCGGTTGTTTTATACATGCATCACATACAAATATAAAACATGCATCTCATGCTTACAAGAAATAAACGTGACATGGTTATAGCCCAAACTATGCGATATTCTCAAGCCAATGAGAATATCATAAAAGCCTAAGAAAAGAAAAGAGTCTTTACAAGCTCCTTCTCTTCCTTTCTTGGCTGCCCTTTTGTTGTCACCTCCTTGGACATACCTCCTTGCATGAGCCCATAATGCACCATTACATCAATAATAGAAACCTCGAGTTACATTCGAGGGGAGTAAGGTGAGAAGAGAATGTACAATGAGAGTGATAAGAAAAGGCACGACTCGCAGGCCGTATTTACAAGTACAACCAATCAAGGGCTATAACCATGCACCATGCTTCAAACACTAATCAGCATATCATGTCAAATCTCATTCAACAAAGATGTATGCCAATTTTCGCGTGTTGATTAACCAGTTTTTATTTATGTGGCGCTTCGCATACGGCGGTCCCGCTGGCCGGTCAGCGGGCGGTGGTTCCTAGGGTTTTTGGACTCTGTATGCCATCTGATAGTGCAAGGTAGATGCCAGAGTAGTAGAGATTTGTTCTGCACCAGTTATCTGAATTTGGATCTTCAAGGCTGATAGGAGATGTGGATCTTGAAGAGCCATACAGAAATTGGGGAAGAACGTCATAAGGATTGTACCAGCATTGAGAGTGGTCTCGACAGTACCAATACAGGCATGCTTGTACTTTTTGTAGCAAGAATCAAGCAAGGCGAGACGGGCTGTGACTGGCAATCCTTTTCTCCCATGATAGGTAAGAGCAAGGCGAACAGCACCAAAATGGAGATGGGTGTATCCTTCAACTGTCCATTGGCGAGGAAAGTGAGGGGGGATCTCCAGTGTGACATACTGTTCTTTGGATGTTGCAGGAAGGGTATGTTGATCAAACTTCGTAGCTTGGACATACTCCTTTACATGCTTCCGAGTAGGGGAAACAATATTCTTTACAGTACGGGTAATAGAATGGGAAGGTTTGGTAAAAGCTTTATAGGGGTTAACGAGGGGAAGATCGGTAAGAGGGATCTTCTCGTCATCTGAAAGGTACTTAAATTCACAGAGAGAATCCAAGTGAGAAGAAGAGGTAGATCTAAAAGAGGTAGTATGAGATAACATAGGGGTAGAGGTTCCTGACATTTCTGGGTAGATCTGGGTCAAGGGATCAGCAAGAAATTCTTAATAACTCAACTCGTATAATAAAATAGAACAACCTTGGCTCTGATACCAAATGGGTTCCGAGGTAGCCCAGTAACTAATCTTTCTTAAAATCTTTTGAAAACAAGGTTTAATCCTGGTATGTGGCATTATTATTCAGCCAGACCCTCTATAGAGATTTTCGAAGAATTTCTCTATGGTACGTTTTACCATGACACGAGACAGTTTCCAGCCCAATATACCAAGGATAAGTAGAACTGCAAAAAACGCAGGATTCTGGAAATCAACAGGAAAGATTAACTGTGATATAGTCCAAGAACACACAATGAACTCATAAGCTCTAGCCAACTTTTCCATAAGCATCAGGCCCCGAGCACCAGAGTTCCAGGAGGCATTCTCCAGGATTTTTCCACACAAATAAATCTTTTCTGAAGATCATTTGAAAAACCTTTTAAAAACATATTTGAAAAACACGTTACTGGATTATCCGGACATATCACCAGGGATCGAGACCGGTAGATTACAACAATTATGATTGAAGGCGGAGGACGACTTGAAGAGAGGATCCACAGAGTGGCAACTCCTAAGTCATCATTTGCCTTCAAGCTTAATTATTATAAGCTTGAAGATGATCTAAACCTGAGAGGATCCACGAAAGTGGCAACTCAGATTATCGGACAGAGTTGAGAAAGTAAGAACTTCTGCCTCACCCTTTAGCCAGAGTTTTCTAGTGAGAGAATGAGAACATAGAGAGGAAGATAAGAAAGGAGTTCTATATTAGCTCCGAGATATCTTACAAGAGAAACAAGGCCTCCTTATATAAGCGGAGGAAGGAGGAAGCAAACAAACTTAGTGACGTAAGGGCTTACTTCTAAAACTAATAATGCTAGACCGGAAGTGATAGGCCACTAACCGAAATCTTATTATTACAAGCACTAATATGCCAGCTGTTATAGTACAGTGCCAGCTGGAAAACACTAGTTCCATTTTTTGTTGTCTCTGAAGGCAGGCTCTGGAAAAGCATATGGGTCCAGGGGCCAGTTGTGGTTTGAATCTTTAGAGTCACTTTGGGTCTGTCTTTCGCTCCAAAAATATGGGTCATCGATACGCGGGTCATCCATTGACGGGTCATCTGGATCTGGTCCATTGAGACGCTTCCAGTGAATGCAAATGAATCCGCAACCACAGTCAGGCATGATAAGGTGTTCGCTTGTCTGGGTCAACGGAAAATCTTCGTCTTCTTCTTCAATGGTCAGTGGTGAAGAGGGAGTTGGAGCAGGGCAGTTGATCTGGTTGATAGCCTTTTGTGTGGCTATGGCTCTTTCTCGGCATTCTTTGTGACGGCGAAGTCTCTGAAGATCATCAAAAGACTGGAGAGCTTCATGGATCATTTCTTGATAGTCCATTGGATAAGATGGCCATTCAGGAGAGTCATGGGGCCAGAGCTCCATAGAGAACACAGTGTGGTTGTATCGATAAGCTTCCCGCATAAAGGCACGGTATTCAGAATGTCGTTGCCATGGAACTTGGGCTAGGTTGAAGTCTAGGTTCTTATAATGAAAATAGGAGGGAGAAGGGATAAATTTAAGGCCAGAGAAAGACTTGGTAAAGGTGATAGGCCTATGGAAGAAATAGATAACATGGCTAACCCCATAATTCATACAGGAGTTAGCAGGAGAAATATTATTTAACTGATAGCCTATTCGGCGGTCTGGGATAGCAGGGTTGAGGGCTTTGTAGGATTTATGAAGGTGGTCAATCCATGTGCATATTGGATCAAACCAGGAGAGGAAAACAGAGAGGTCAGAAGAGAAATCAGAATGGAAATTTGTGGAATAGGAGAGAAGCTGGTGGAGTTCTGAAATATTAAAAATAATACTTATGGTATGAACAGAGCATAGGTACCAGAAAAAGCAGAGGGCTAATGGAGGGAAGGTGAAGACATCAGGGATGGAGAAGAGATGAGCAAAAGGAAACTGGGGATGAATCCCGACAGGTTTAACAGGACAGTCATCGAAACCATACCTCTCAATGAGGGAGACATGATAGTGGAAGACTCGGTGTCTCTGGGTGAAGGTGAAGGACTGATGCTCATATCTTTCAACATCAACCGGGAGATTCTCATCCTTGTTAAAAACTGGGGGACTGGAAGAGGAGGAAGAGGCCATCTCAGTTTTTTGGTTTTGGAGGCTTTGGAGGTTTGAGGAAGGATTTTGAAGGTCTGCTCAGGATATCGGCAAGAGTGTTGGAGGTGCCCTTTATATGCTTGACGTCGAAGCTGAAGCGGATGAACCATTGTTGCCAGCGAAGCAGCAGATAATTAGGAAGTTGTTTCTGCCTATAGTTCAGCATACGAAGGAATGCTGACATGTCCATCTCGACAAGGAAATGGTGACCAATGAGGTGGAACTGAAACTTCTCAATCCCACGTTTAACGGCCAAGATTTCTTTGTAGCTGGAGTGGTAGTGCTTTTCTGACTCTTTGAATTCTCCACTATTGTAGCAACACACATGTCGAACACCATTAATTTCTTCAAGGAGGACCGCTCCCCAATATTCGTCTGAGGCGTCCGTCTGGAGTATCCTTTTTCCTTTGTCGGGAATCTTGAGCGGTGGCAGGTTCTGAACCACTTCTTTAAGTTTGAGGATAGCTCGTCGGTGCAGGTCGGACCAGGGCGGAGAGGTCTTTCTGAGGTACACGTGTAAAGGATGGAGAATGGAAGACAGCTTCGGGATGAACTCGTGGATATAGTTGACAAGGCCGAGAATTTGTTGGACTTGTCGTCTCGTGAGATGATCATCCGGGAAGTTCATGATCTTGGTAGCAATGTGCGGCTGAGGATGGTACTTGCTATCTTCGATCTGGACTCCAAGGAATTCAATGGAAGTCTGACCAAGGACCATCTTGCTTTGGGAGAGCATTACTCCATTTTCTTTAACAATCTGGGCAAACTGAGCTAATAACTTCAAATGGGCACCTGTACAAAGGGAAAACAATAAAATATCATCAATATAAACAAGGGCCGACTGCAGTATCGGCTCGAAGATTCAGATCATGGCCTTCTGGAACAATGAGGGTGTCGTCTTTAGACCGAAAGGAAGCACCGTCCATTGGTAATGGTGGTCTGGGATGCAGAAGGCAGTTTTGTATTTGTCTGGAGGAGAGATTGACAATTGCCAGAAGCCAGACTTAAGGTCAAACTTGGAGAAGACCTTGGCATTCATCAGGTTGGCGAAGAGAGTGTTTTTCCGTGGTAACGGAAACTTGACGTCAGCAATGAACTCATTCAGGGGCTTGTAGTCAATAACAAGCCTGGGCTTCTTTCTTTTTTGTTCTGAATGCTTGTTGATGTAGAAGGCCTGGCAGGCCCACGAAGAGGTTGTGGGCTCAATGAGGTTTTGGGCCTTGAGCTCTTGCAGCTCTTGGATCGCCATCTTTTTCTCCTCTGTGCTCATTCCCAAATGGGTAGCCTTTGTTGGGTTGACATCCTCATTCTTCTTGAATGGAATTTCGATGAAGAACTTGGGATTCTTCCAAAGGGGAAGAGGATGCTTCTGTTCGAGCTCAGCATGTGACTCAGCACAAGATTGCTGGATGAGAGCTTGCATGATTGTGCCGTACACTAGGTCACTTTCAGATTGTATCTGACTTGCTGGGAGAGCTTCTCCTTCAGTTGAGTAAAGTCTTGGAGTTGTTGTCCATGGAAGGAAAAACTTATGTAGCTGCAGACCTTTATCAGTCCATTTGTGAACTGATATCTTCTTGATAATGTCGAAACCAAGGATCATATCTCTGCCATGGTTATAACCAAATACAGTAGTAACTACGTACTTTGTAGGAGAGAACTTGATCCGAATTGGCTTACTTATCTTGGTGACATAGAAGACACCATTTGCAGCTCGGAATCTTTCATTGCAAGGTCGCCACATTCTGTCTGGAAGGAGAGAAGGGTTGACAATGGTGTTTGTGGCACCAGTATCAAACAGAGCAATCACCGGGATTGGTTTTGCATACTTATCCAGGAGAATGTTGATTTTGGCTTGGGGTATGATTTGAGCAGCAAAGAGAGAGGACTGCATCGGGGAGATCTGTACTGTGTAGATTGAAGCTTTCTCTGGATCAGAATCTGACTCTGAGGAGTAGGCTTCAATAGCAAAGAGGCTAGACGCCTCATCTTCTGTTTCCGAGAAAATGGACTCCATGTCGTCATTGGAAAGATCAGCTCCAGTGACCTGGGAAATGGTGTGCGCCATTTTCTTCTTTGACTTGTTGTTCTTCTTAGGACAGTCTTTGGCAAAGTGTCCTGGTTGTCGGCAAATGAAATAGCGTTTGAATTTGCCGCTATTCTTTTTGTACCGGAAGAATCTTTTCTTCTTCCTTCTGAATCGTCGAGGGCGATCAGGAGAATAGATTCTCCGTCTGTGGTGCTTCTTTCGAGGAGTATTGCAGTTGCAAGCACCTTTGTCTTTGCACTTGATTGTTAACTCAGGTTGCTGACAGGCTTTATCAAACAGGCTCTGGGACTGGTTGAAATCCTTGAAGAAGGAGTGAGTATTGCACAGCTTCCTGAGGGCCATCATAAGGACTTGGTGGAGTTTTCCAAAAGAATAATCTTTAAGAGCAAGTCCACTCTGCTGTATGATGCGAAGAGCTTCCTGGCCAATTGTTTCTGGCGCAGAATTTAAGTATGCCTGCTTCAGGTTGTTGTCTGCTTCATAGCCGGTGCAGATAAGATAGAAGCGTCTGAGCATACTTTCATAGTGCTTCTCAAGATCTTTTCGGTTGTATGAGCAGCACTTCATTTTGAAGAATTCTTCTCTTGCTATATCCAGAAGACCGGTGAAACGGGTAAATTGCACGCGCTACCCCCAACCTTTAATTATTGTTTCTGTTATAACCCTAACCTTCACTTTGTTCGTTGTGCGTCCCTAACCCGATTAAAATGTTTCATTTCGACCCCTACGTGGACGGAACTCGTCTAAATGGACGACGAACGCCACGTTAATGCTTATGTGGCACCCGAATGTCCACGCTGGCCCAGTAAACTCACCAGTCATTAATTTTGGAGATGAAAAAAATGGGAAAAGAGAGAGAACAGAGGAGGGGGACGTTCAGCGGTTACCGAGCGTAGCAGAGTCTAGAGACAATGGAGAGAGAAGAGAACGAAAGAGAGATAGGGTTTGAGAACGAGAAAAAAATCTGACATCGCACGGAGAGAAGATTTGGAATCACAAAGCTGAGAACACGAAAAATAGTAGATAATCGAAAAAAAGATAAGAGATTGCCGAAAAGATAAGAGATTGCCGCAAAAAAATGGTTGCAGAGAAAGTGAAGAGAGATGGGAATGAAGGCTGCCCAGAGTACAGTAAGTCTATATGCTTTTATGATTAAGTGATAGAGAATATTTTAGAGTTGAATGTGGATGTGTGGGGGCGTTGGGGAAGTAAAAGGCATGGCGGGGTAAGTGGGTGGTATGTGTGTGTCGTATGTGTGAGTGCCGTGTGTGTATCTGTAGGGGAAGGGGGACCAAATGGGGACCATAGGAGAATATAGAATTTTGTGAGAATGGATGGGTGGAATATAAAATATTGGTGATTAACATAATTAGTATTTTCCATTTGCAGGGTGTGGTGATGGTTATTTCACTGTGAAAATGCACCATGGGGGACTTTTTGGGAAGTTACCATGGAAAGCATACATTGAGGGTTCTGTTAACTACTGGGACTATTGTCAATTTGATAGGTTTAGTCTAATAGAGTTGGACAAAATGGTGGAGGAATTGGGTTACTCAGGGTACATGGATTACTTCTGGTTATATCCAGGGATGCCTCTTGATGATGGTTTAATCCCTCTGAAAGATAAGGCTGATGTGATGCAGATGATGATGCTTTTCTTGCCTGAGAATCCTGTTATTGAAATATACATTGTGATAAAGAGTAAAGCAGAGATGATTAAGGATGAGTTGGCATTTATAGGGAAAATTAAAGAACATATTAGTCCTAAGAAGGCTGTCATAGAAGAAATTGTTGAAGAGGGTGATGAAAGTTGTCCACAATCAAGGAAGAAGTGTGCTACATTTGTAAGCAAACAAAAATGTGAAAGTAGCCAAAAAAAAGCACTGACATGGGTTGTGGAGGAGAATGAAGAGCAAATGTTGGGAATAGATGTTGAGGAGGGTAATGTAAATGCTGAAGTGAATGTGGCAGCTGAGAATGTTGAGGTGGAAGATGAGCATGAGGTAGGATGTGAGAATGTTGAAGTCAATAATGAGGCTGAAGATGAGGAAATGGAAAGATCAGATAGTACCCCAGTGGGTAGTAGCAATAGGGCTGATGAAGGGGATGATGAGGATGATAGTGAAGCAACCACAGAGGATGTAGACTATGAGCCTAATTCTGGAACAGAAAGTTGTGAGATAGAGTTTGAGGAGTCAGACAATGACATCAGACAGGAAGATAATGACATGGCTGACCATATTCCAGGAACTAGGGTAGAAAGTAGTAAAGGGAAGAATTCATGTATGGGCTATACATATGAATTAGAGTCTGAGGAAGATTTGGACTTTGATGATTTGCAAAGTATATACTCAGATAGTGATGAAGGTGATAGGTACCCAAGTTTCAATGAAAGGTATGACATAAGTGACCCTAAGTTCCTTTTGGATCAGAAGTTCACCTCCTTTGATGTGTTGAGAAAAGCAATACGGACTTATGGAATTAAGTCAAGGTGTGGAGTAAGGGTTGTGAAGAGTGAGAAACGTAGGCTAAGGGCCAAATGTGCAGAGGGGTGTCCTTGGACATTATATGCTACACCTGTTGAGGGTGGGATGGTGCAAATAAAAACATACATTGGTGACCACAGTTGCATCAAGGTCTTCAAGTCTAAGCATACCAAGTTTGGCTGGATTGCTCAGACATATCTCGAAAATGTAAGGTCTGACCCTGACATTTCCATAACAGCACTGAGGGATCAGATTAAGAGGGATTTCAACTTAGATGTCCCTAGGACAAAAGTATTGAGAGGGATTAAGAAGGCGCTTCAGATTATAAGAGGTGATGAGAAAATACAATTTGCCAAGTTGGCTGATTATGGGGGTGAGCTCAGAAGGACTAATCTTGGAACTATGTTCAAGCTGCGTCTTGATAATTTAGTATTTCAGAGGGTGTTCATATGTCTGGAGGCATGTAAGGAAGGGTTCCTTGCTGGATGCAGGCCTATAATTGGTGTGGATGGCTGTTTTCTCAAGGGTCGTTATGGGGGTCAACTTCTTGCTGCTGTTGGTTTGGATGCAAATGATTGCATCTTCCCAATAGCCTATGCTAGGGTGGAGGTTGAGTCATTTGATTCATGGCATTGGTTCCTTAGTCTGTTGGGTGAGAAATTGGGTATAGGCGAAGCAAATAGCAGAGACTGGACCATCACTTCTGATAGACAAAAGGTAAAATCTTGGTAATTTTATATAGGGATTGCTTATATCACTTCCTTTAATATTTATTATGGCATTCTTTTTAATGTAGGGATTACTTCCAGCAGTGCATGAGTTGTTTCCTGAAGCAGAGCACAGATTCTGTGTACGCCATCTCTATAACAACTTCAAGAGTGTCAACCCCGGAGGTGTGCTAAAAGAGTTGGTTTGGTCAGCAGCAACAAGTACTTATGTGGCAGAGTTCAACAAGTATATGGAGAGGATTAAGGTAGCGGATGAGAATGCTTGGAAATGGTTGACTTCTGTTCCTCCAAAACACTAGTCAATGGCACATTTTAGAGAGTATTGTAAATGTGATATCCTCCTAAATAATATCTGTAAGTGTTTTAACAGATTTATCTTAGATGCTAGGGACAAACCAATTTTAACAATGCTAGAGATTGTTAGAACCAAATTAATGGTGAGGATTGCAAATAGAAGGAAGGCAATAGAGAGTTATACAGGGGTTGTGTGTCCAAGGATAGTGAAAAAGTTAAATAAGTCAATGGAACATTCTGGTTGGTGTATTCCTGTGGGTTCTGGAGGATCACAGTGCCAAGTAAGCACACCTAATGGGCAGTTTATGGTTGACCTGGCAAATCACACTTGTAGCTGCAGAAAGTGGCAGTTGAGTGGGATTCCATGTGCACATGCTTGCTCTGCCATTGGAAACAACAGAGAGAGAATAGAGGACTATGTTCATTCATGCTATAAGAAAGAGACATGTGCAAGGATTTATGAACATGTAATAAATCCTATAACTAGTATGGAGCAGTGGCAGGATGAACACCATAACCCTATCGAACCCCCTGAATTGGGAAAGATTAAAAGAGGCAGGAAGTAGAAGAAGAGGAGGAAGGAAGAAGGTGAACGTGAAAATGCAAGTAAGATGCGAAGATTTGGTATGAAAATGCATTGTAGTGTTTGCAGAGAGGAGGGTCATACGAAAAGGACATGCAAACGAGGAGAGGGAACAAAGGTGGCAGGAACTAAAGGTGAAAGAAGGAAGAAACTCCAGGTACAATCTAACTCCCTATACTGTTTTGGTTTGAAAAACATCAACTGTCACAACATACACTTTGTATGAATTGTAGACTCGAAGGAACACAAGCAGCCAACCAGCAGAGACAAGCAACACTGGGGTTACTTAGGAAGAGAATGACACTAGAGCACAATCTCAGCCAATTGGTCAGTCAATTGGTTCTAAAAATGTGCTCCCTTCAATGAGACAAACAAGGGGCCGACCAAGAAAGGAGGTAGCAACCAAAGGGATGGGCTCTTCAACTTAGAATGTGTCATATTTAGGAAGCAGAAGAAGATGGGCTCTTCAGCTTATAATGTGTCATATTTAGGAATTCTATTTTGTCTGAAGAAGTTGTGGTTTGTTTAGTACAATTCTAATGACTTGTTTTTTTAGTACAGTACAGATGACGTTGTTTTGGTTGTGGAATGATGTAGTAGTGTTCAATGAGGTTCAAGTTGATGTTTTTTGGGTTGTGAGATGATGAGGTTGTTTAGAAGTTGGAGTCAAACACTTGATATATCTATAATCATTCTTAATTATATGAAATTATGTCTTTCTTTTCACTTTGTTCTATCATCACAAATTTTCATTCTATGGGGACATCGCAGAAGCATCAAACAAATAATGAAAACGCTCTGAAGTTGAGGGGTACAAATTACATTTGTTATATCAAGTTGGTGTTAATTTTGAAACCACCACATAAAAACAGGGTCTGAAATGGAACACGTTCAAAACGTTGGGTGCAATTAAATTATATGATACAAAGGTTAGGGTCCACAATGAAACACATTAAAAGCTAAAGGTCCAAAATGGAACATACATATAACCAGTTCATCCAGCCAACACCACCATTCTCATCCAGCAGCAGCCCACAAGATCTGACCCTACATGCAGCAGCCCCACCCAAAAACACATAAAACCCCCCACATACAGCACCCCCACCCAAAAACACATCAACCAACTGGCCTTTTACAACCACAGCTACAAGCACCCCTACAAGCACCACCAACCACAGCTACAAGCACCCCTACAAGCACCACCAACCACAGCTTCAACCGTCTAGTTACTGCCTTCTGCTCTTTTAGCTGCTCTTTGGTCCTCCGAATACGCCTGAGCAATCCGCTAACAACACCCCTCATCCTACTTGACATAGGTGAATCATACCAATCAAATAACCCACAATTCTCAGCTCCCTTTGCAACATATTTTACCAAAAAACAACAAAAAAACAGAGCACATCGTGTCAGAACATCTTTTCCCCATCAGAATGCAATGCAAGAACAAATTTGACGGAATATGTCTTACCCCATAATTGCTGCATCTGTAGAACCTTCGTCCTGGATTAGCTTCTGTCCACGATGTTGCTAGGGTTGCAGGAGTCCCACACGAACAGATCCTCGGCCCTCTTCCCTCCATTTACACTTAATTAAAACTACGAACGACCCCAACAGAATAAAAGCTTGGTAAATCCCTAGATCTCCAGTTCCTCCCTTCTTCCTAATTTATGGCCCATTACGTTCGCATTTCTGCTGTCGATGGGGGTGGATCGTGGATGGCTGCAATTATAGCATTTCACTGCCCAACAAAATCAGAAACCTCCTTTTGGAGGGAAAATTTCGCGCCATCGGATCCACGTTGGCGTCATTACTCCATTTAATGGGCCAGCGTGGACATTCGGGTGCCACATAAGCATTAACGTGGCGTTCGCCGTCCATTTAGACGAGTTCCGTCCACGTAGGGGTCGAAATGAAACATTTTAATCGGGTTAGGGACACGCAACGAACAAAGTGAAGGTTAGGGTTAGAACAGAAACAATAATTAAAGGTTGGGGGTAGCGCGTGCAATTTACCCCCGGTGAAACGGCAAAAGAATTTTGCACCTAGCGTACATCAGCCAATAAATTTTTTTTTAGTTAAAAAGGCCATTAAACTTTTTTAAGGGTTTGATATTGACCATTAATGTTTGCAATGTTGTGAGATGAGCCATTCTTGGTGTTAATGGACAAAATATTCTATCAAATTTTGAAATATTCTAGTGAACTTGTTGTTTGCATGGACGATATAATGAAACAACATGCCACAACATTTAAATGACATCTGATTTGGAAGGGTCATGAAAGAATTAAAACGTACATAGTAGAAGTGATTTGGGAATTAGGGATTTAGTGGTTATGTTTGAACGATAGGTTAGGTATGAGCATTTGGATGGAGTTATCAAAAAATTGAAACTAAAGAATAGACTAACGGTTTTGTCCGAGCATTCATCGTCAACATCTTGTGGAAGTAGCAAAGGTGAAGTATCGAATGTTGTTAGATTGTGCAAGTGTGGTTTGAGAGCTCTCATTGTGACGTAGTGGACAGATAGGAATCCAGTTCACCGGTTCTATGGCTGTCAAAATTAGGTGGTAAGTAAACTTATTGCATTTTAATTCAGCTTTACCTAGTTGGCTGAAATGGTGCTCATTAGTGGAATTTCAATTGGTGTAATCATGGCATGTAGGATGGTAGAGCTTGTGATTTCTTTGATTGGTAAGACGTGGAATTTCCAAGTAAGTCTACATTTGTAATCAAGCAGTTGATGGGTGAGAAGTGAGCATTGAAATAAGATAATAAGGTGCTAAAAGAATGAAACTAGAAAGTGTGTACAGCGATGAGGGGTAATAAAGGGTTTGTGTATGATGAGAATGAGATGCTGAAAATGCAAGCAATGGAGTTGGAACTAAAAGTTGCAAAGTTGAGTGCATTAGCTGAGAAGAATGAGCCTTTAAAGGTGGAAATAAGGGAGCTCAAATTGAAGCTAAGCAGAGGGGGATGCAAAATTCATGGTCTTATAACAATGGACTGTGTTTTATTCTGTTAGTGGGAATTATTGTAGTTGAAGTTTTCTGAATGGCAACTTGTGTTGGTAAAATGTAGATTTAGTGGTCAGGTTGTATCTTCAACTTTATGTGTAGCAATGTAATCATGTGTTGTGACCATCTATCTGACTTATTTTGGAAATGACAACTGACCATCAAATTTATATATACAAATGTTGTTGGTTGTGTGATACATTTTATGCATGTGTTTGCAAGGGAGCTGAGAATTGCCATAATTGATATTAAGTCAATATTTGCTTAAGTACAAACCCAATGGCACCAGAACAAAAGTCGAAGCCCAAATATTCTCATGAGGTCTTCTTAATACAAAATCCTAAACCAGTGATCACCAATGTTTGCCTTACAAAACACAACCCATTTTAACAAAAGTTTCATTACAAAAGCCACATTGGCTACTTCCCCTTTGATGTTTGACTCTTCCTACCATACTATGCACCCTTACACAGAAACTTATTCCTGTGTAGTGGATTTGGTAAGCTAACAAAAGTCATAACTGATTGCTGGGATCCCAATGAGGTGCAAGTTAAACCTAATAAAAATAGTGTAGGTGAGTGCATAATGATAGACAGAAATTTTAGGTCTTAAAGAATGCCTGTGAGTGCATAAACCTATACTAATGTTTGAAGTAGCATGAGGTTAAGTCATCTCCTATCCAAGCAACACATCACCAGAGTCATAAGATACACGTGGTCTCTTTGAAGGTAATTTGTTTGGCCTTAAAGTGGATGACCCTTGTGGTTTGTTTGGAGGAACCTATGAAACAAATGTCAGAATTGGACATTTTAACAAACTAACAAAATCAACAACCTTGGTAAGAATCAAAGTTATACAAATTAACTGCTAAGATCCAAGATTTCCTTTTGATGGACAAAGCCTCTTGTTATGACATTGTTGCTGACATATTAAGCACTTGAAAGGCTGACCCTTCATAGATAATGACACAAACCCCTTTTTTAGTTCCCTAGCCTCACAGCGCCTATTCTTTTTAGGTCTCCCAGGCATATTTTTTACAGAGGGCATAATTGGAATGCCATTGGTTTTTTTCCACACATTTAGCCCACCAACAGAATGAATTGATTAGCTATATGCAACACAGAACTTTTCCTTCTTATAGCATTCATCTAAATAGTCTTGAGGGTTCTTTTTCTTGTCAAGAATGCAGCATATGGCATGCCTACAAGGTATCCCACTTAACTCTTAGCTCTTACAAGTGCACATTTTCATGTTTAAATTAACTACATATTGATGGTTCTTAAATTTAACCTTATACTCACCATCCCCATTGAAATCAACTTCCTAGTGGGCATTTTCAATGTACTTTTTCTACAGTTTAGACAAAATTATAACACCAAACTCCCCAGCCCGCCTACTAATAAATGCACATTTCTCAGCAAACTTTCTCATTATATATTTGTGTGTCCTTTAACATGGAATAAATAGGCTTTTGGCTAGCCTTCAGAATCTATTTCACACCATTAAAAGCTTCACACAAATTATTATGATTAATATCACATTTACGATACGTACTGAAATGAGCCTTACACCAGTGTTTAGGATCAACTCTTAGCAAGTTAGCCTTTGCATCAATAAATTGGTCAATCAATTCAAGTGTATCTTTAAATGCCTTGACATTTGTGCGCTTTGCAATTCTCCAAAACAGGTTCTTCAGAATAGTGCATCTATGTTTGGCTTGCCAGTTTGCATGAATGTGCCTGGCACATCTCTTGTCTTCAGCCTGTGGAAGAAGCTCTTTAATTGCAGGTATTGATCCTTACAAAAAAGTTGTACCTAAGTCATTCCAGTAATGATGAGATTAATGTAACCAAAAAGTGGAAAATAATGAAACTAACCTTTTTTTGATTTGAAACTGTAGTCCATCTCCCACTATTCTGAGTATCAAGGTCAGCAATTAGCAACCTTAAAAACCATGTCCATGATTCTCGATTTTTTACCTCAAGAACTGCCTAAGCAATATGAAACATTTGATCATTTAGGTCCTTCCCAATTGCAGCCAACAACTTGCCCTTTACAAGCCCTTTGAGAAAACATCCATCTACACAAAAAATGGGCCTACACCCATCTAAGAAGCCCTTCTTACATGCTTCAAAATAGAAGTATATCCTCTTGAAAGTGGAATAGGATATATCTAGAGAAGGAATTGAGTCCATAACCACTGTAGAACTAGGATTGGTTCTAAGAACTTCGCCTACATAATCCTTCAACATTCTACACTCATCTTTGTAGTTCTCTTCCAATTAAACCTTTACCATCTATCTAGCCTTTTTTACCATATCATAGCTTACTGCTAACTTCATAGCATTCTTTAGACTTGCCCGAATTTGGCTTATTTTAAGACCCGGTACATCCCTAATCATTTGGCAGTACATTTCAGCCACTAACCTTGTAGTAACTAGCTTCAACCTAAATCTTTTTCTACATGTGTGTGTCTTATGAATTGATTTAACGTGGAAGCATTCAATCTTCTTACAGTTGAATGCCCAAATCTTAAACTCACACATTTTAGAACAAGCAACCTACACCCTTTTACTTTCATTCTCCTTGAAATAAACATCCTTGTGGGTCTAGGCTGTATACCTTGCTACTGTATCTTTAAACTAGACATGATCATCAAACTGCATAGCACATTCAAACTCAACAACATCAGATGCAGGGTTACACACAGGAAATTTGCTCTTCCTGAACCTTAATCTGTTTTCATTGCCACCATCCTCAGAATCTTTGTTTGATGATATAAATCCTGCATCTTTAGAGTCTAAGTAATATGTTGGCTCAACTCCACTGAATCTATCTTCGATCTGGTCGCCATCAGCATCACTTTCACCATTCTCTTTACACCTTCTATAAAATCATCATCAAAATCATCTTCAGAAGAAAACTCATTCACCAAGCTCCCTCTGGCTTCTTTTAACTCTTCATTAAAATCAGACAAATAGGGAATATCATTTAAAAAGTTAGCACATGTGAACTTATCTTGGTCCCTAACATCACACCCACTTTTGACTACTTTTTTGTTTTGTTTATGTGGTTTTACACTTTTGCTTATTCTTTTTTTAGTTCTGCCCCTTACTACCCTCACACTCTTAGCTTAAACTAGCCCTTACATTTTTACAACCCTCTGATGTACTCCCCTCACCAAACCCCACATCTTCATTTACTACACATGACCTCTTCACGTTTTTCACACCAGCCTTAACCTCCTTATTAACTCTGACTCCACAACCTCTTCTATCCATTTCATCCCCTATATTTATTCCCTCAGTTGTCCCTCCCCCTGCATTATGCTCAATATACAATGCACCACACCATCCTCCCATTGACAGCTCACCAAAATCAAGTGCACTTCCATCGTCAACAATTTGTTTAATGTCCTCATTCATTCCCAATGATCCCCATTTCAAATGATAATAAAGCCATCCCAAATTTTCTATTTTCAATGATTCTAACCAAGTCAAGATGTTTGAAAACCACATAAAATACAGCATTGAGATAACATTCTTACCTTTCTACCCTCGTATCTAAATAGTGCATCTTCAAATGTCCCATTGTAATGGATAGCATAACAAAAAGGTAATCCCCCCACATTGACCATCGTCCTACATTTTGAGAAACAAAGAAACATTAATAAATCAACCCTTCATATGTGAAACCCTAGTCAAAATTAGGGCAAACAAACCGCTTATCTACAAAAGGTCTTTGCTTTTGTGGATCCGTCCACCAGGCTTTCCTTGATTCTTGCTTTTGTGCATCCATTCACTAGGCTTTCCCTGATTCTCTTTTTCCAACCTACAACCTCTTCTTGGGATTTCACAAGATTTAAGGCATGAAGTGGAAGATTTTAAGGCAGGATGTTGGAAATTACTGCTTTAGAGTAGCTTTCCCATCACTTATGTTAACTTACTGATTAGGCCATCAACTGCCACATGTCTGTCCACGTATACCACCCACACAGCCAAACTAAACCAATTTAACAATGCATGTAGATAGAGTAATAGTGGTGATCTAATTATGCTAAAAAAATAATGTTGATTAGATATTTAACTGCAAAAATACTTTGATGATCGATCTGTCTTTTTCAAAAATTTGAGTGGCCATTTTGCCCCTTTTGCCCCAATGAAATTAATAGTGTTATATTGCTAATAAGGGCGAGAGTTACTATTTTTTATTTTTTAAAGATAAATTATCATTTATGATGCCTAATAAATAGGTGGTAGTAAAAGAGTTACTGGATATTCTAAGTGAAAATACTAAAGAATCTAGGTTCACTTACTTATGCTAAAATCATGTTAAAAATGATGTCCAATTTTATGTATAGTAGACATTGGAAAACCAATCATTGACATTAGAATAACAGTATTAGACACCAAAATAGTGGTTTTAGACACAAAATAAATAATGTATACACCAACATCATATAATTAAACACCAAAAAAGCATTAACAGATACTAGAACCATAGTTCTAAACATCAGAACAATAGTACTATTGAAATATAAATACTAGACAATAGACTAATTTATTTATATACCAATCTAACATAATTAAATACCAGAAAAGCAGCAATAGATATGAGAACAACAATTCTATACACCAATTTAGCCAATATTTAATATTAATTCCACATACATTACACAGCATTGCAGGCACACATTGGACACCACTATAAATGAAATTAGATATTACTACAGATGAGGTTAGATACTATTATAGTTGGGGAATAGATACAACTATAAATGAGATTAGAGACTAACTAATTTGTGTACCAACCAAACATAATTATACACCAGAAAACCAATCACAGAATTTAGAACAATTGTATTAGACACTAGAATAACAGTCTTAGATACAAGATTAACTAATTTATATATCAATCTAACATAATTAGAAACTAGAAAATCATTACTAAATTATAGAACAACAGTTCTATACACTAGAGCAGTAATACTAGATCTCAAAATAGTAGTATTAAACATCAGACTAACTAATTTATACAAATATCTAACATAATTATACATAAGAAAAACAATAGTAAACTCCATAATAACTGTTCTAGAAACCAATTCAATCGGTATATGATAACAATTCCACATACACTATACACGATTATAGACACACATTGGACATCACTATAAACAAAATTATTCACTATTATGATGAGATTAGATATAATTATAAATTAGGCACTACTATAGATGAAATCAGAGACTAACTAATTTATATACCAACCTAATATAATTAGAGACCATAAAACTGGTCACAAATACCAAAACACCAATATTAGACACCAAAATAATAGTCTTAGACACCAAACTAACTAATTTATGTACAAATCTAACATAATTAGATACTAGAAAAACAATGTTAGACACCAGAATACAAGTTCTAGGCACCAGTTCAGCCAATATATGACACCAAGTCCATAAACACTACACATCATCACAGATAAACATTGGACACCATTCTAAATGAAATTAGTCACTATTATGGATGAGATTAAAAGCTATTATAGTTGAGATTAGATACTATTGTAGATAAGGTTAGAAATTAACTAATTTACACATCAACCTAACATAATTAACCACTAAAAAATCAATCACAGACACCAGAATAGAAGTACTAGACATCAAAACAATAGTTTTAAACACCAGACATAATTAGACACTAGAATAGTAGTCTTAGATAACATACTAACTAATTTATATATAATCTAACATAATTAGACACCTGAAAAATCATACTAGGCAACAAAATAATAGTTCTAAACACTAGTTCAACTAATATAAGAAATCAGTTCCATATACATTATACATCATTGTAGACACACATTGCACATCACTAGAGATTAAGTTGGTTACAACTATAAACTAGATTAGATAGAATTATAACGATATTATATACTACTAAAAATTAGATACAACTATAGATGAGATCAAAGACCAACTAATTTATACATGAACTTAACATAATAAGATACCAGAAAACTAGTCATAGACAGCAAAACATTAATACTAAACACCAGAATAACAATCTTAAATACCATACTAACTAATTTATGTACCAACCTAAAAAAAATAGATACCAGAAAGCATTACTAGATACTAGAACAATAATTCTAGACACCATAACAATAGAACTGGACATTAGAATAGTAGTACTAGACACCAGATTAACTAATTAATCCATAAATTTAACATAATTAGACACCAAAAAAGTAGTACTAGCCACCATAACAATAGTTCTAAAAACCAATTCAGCCAATATATGACATTAATTTGATAAATATTGAAAAAGTGATGTTTTAATCCCATAACTAAGCTTGATTTATAAAGTATTTATGAATTTCATCAGCAAAACACTGTTTTCTGAGCCTAGGGAAGGCTATGACAGTACATCTTGTACAACATGGAGCTTCAAGAGTTGGACCATCTTTCTATGTACCCCTACTATTCCAGGCATAAGTGACACCCCAAGGGAGTTAAGAGGCCAAGGGCCACAATTCTAATGATTATTTTGAGATGCCTTCAAATATGCAGAAGGATTAAAAGTAGGGCAATGAGGTACAGTAGCTAGAAGCAAAGAGAGTCAAGGGTGACAACTTTATGATCTCATTTTTGCAGCCATAAAGTCACTCAAGAAAATGGAGGAGGCTTGAGATGAGTCGTAGATGGGTGGAGCTAAAGGGACTGATGGAGCTATAACTAAGAATCCATCAGCAATTAAGCAAGTTACAAAAACTTGAGCCACTAATGCTTCAATGGTGTCTATGCATATGGAAACTATCCTCACAACTATTGTAGTAGAGCATCCAGTGATTGGATCATCTCAAGCTAACCCACAAGCTGGTGCACCATGATGGACACCTTCAAGACATTTATCTTATTTTGGGTTATTATTTTTTGGATCTTGCTACTATTGTTGGAAAATTAGTTGTTCTTGATTTTGTTATGTCATTACTTCATTTGGTTTATGTTTTATTACTAATATCATCATCATCATCATCATTATTTATTTTGCTTTATTGATCTCATTTAGGAAATCAGAATTTTTTTAGGGTAATATTCACTAGTGGCTAGTGGCCCCCAGGTTGGTGCACGCACACTTCGGTGACAGAGAGTTGCAGGATTATCAGGCCAGCAAAGAGTGGGGCTTGCAATTTAGGGCCCCTCCCTTAGTTTTGACACCACAAGAAGTAGGCAATGCATGGGAAAAGAAGTGCAATGTTAAGAGAGGTAACAAGTGCAAGTTGGAGCAGCTGTTGGTGGTGGAGTGGCAGTTGACGAGCTTCAAGTATGGCGATGGTTGAAGGAGTAGTTCAGGGTTCGTGGAGCAGGATAGTTAGAAAATAAGGACCACAGCGGCTATTTTGCAATTTTCCAGCTAGAAACTTAGACTTCAAATTTTAGTTCTAATTTCTGAGTTTTAGCCTCATAACTTTGAGATTCTAAAGCATATCCAATGATATTCATCCATTAAGTCCAAGAAAAACATCGAATGATAGAATCTTAACCAAATTAGGACAAAATCTTGAAAAATCCATTATTTGCAAATTTAGTACAAAAAATTGTTCTATTAATACAAAAATTTGTTCTTAGTTTCTGTTTTAGCCCAAATTATCCTAGATTCATTAATTAAGGCTAGAATTCTCATAGATTTTAAATTGAGCCTAAGAACATTTAGATTTGTCAATTTAGCCCAAGATTTTGAATGATTTCTAGTTAAATCACAAAAATTTATAAATCGACTTATAAAGAACAAAATTCGCAATGAAGTAAAATTTTAACCCAAATGACTCAACTTGACACTAAAAATAAAAAAAAAACATAACTAAGACATAAAAAAATATAAGTAAGTCCTAAATGAAATTCAAAGACTCACAAACAAAATTTTAGTACGTGATGAAACAATTTGAGACTTAGAATTCTCAAATTACCCGTAGACACTAATTAACCAATTTTTTCTTTCTATGCTATAAAAACCTAACTGAAGGTCAAAATGAGTGTTACCATATAATCTTTCTTCCCCTTGAGTCATAGCCACAGGAAAAACTCTTTTGAATTTTCTCTAATTTGAGGAATCTGAAACAAAGACAAAAAAAATAAAGTGGTAAAGATCTAAAAATTAATTTTATGAGTGCAGCCACCTATTCTCAACAGAAAGGAATTTTTCCATGTAGCCAAGCACTTGATAAATTTTTCAATGATTGGATGTGAAAGAGTTTATAAAAGAAGATTAGCCCCAACAGATAAGCCTATATATCAGAAAGGAATGCAACCAAGCGAACAACCAATTTCAATCTCGTACACCTTCATCAACTTCTCTTCCAAACAAACATCGGCTAAGGTACTTTTTGAGAAATTGATTTTCAAGTCGGTGGATAATTGGAAGCTTCTGACCACCTTTTTAATTGTAGTAGCCCCTCCAGGTATAGTTTCCAAAATTCTAAGGTTTTATCAGTAAATTGCAAAAATGACAGTATAAATAGCTGTTTCTTTCCAATGTCAACGCCTTGAAAAACCCTATAGACAATGTTTTGGTGGTTAGAACACTTAGATCTTTACTAAGAAGATTAAAAATAAAAGGAAAGAAAAGGTCACCTTAACCAAACCCCCTTACTATCGAGAATCAACCTATAGGGGAACCATTGAAAAGGATAGAGATATTGACTGTGCTAAGGCATTGGCCAATCCAACTCCTCCACTTGGATTCGAAAGACCTTTCCCCCATCACCTTGTTGAGAAAAAACCATTGAATAAAATCGAAGGCTTTCTTAAAGTTAACTTTAAAATTAAAAATCCTTCAAACAACTTTTTTTGGTTGTGAATCACTTTTTTGGAAATCAAAATACAATCTAAAATTTGTTTGCCTCACAAGAAGGTGAATTAATGGCGTGCCATAACCGATGCTATTACATATTTTAGTCATTCCACTAGGACCTTAGCCAAAATCTTATGTAGATAGCATATGTGAGAAATTGGAGTGAAGTTATTTAAGCTTTCCTGACAAACCTTTTTTTGGAATAGGGGATATAAAAGAGTTATTGTAGGTTGATGGAAATCTCCTTGACTGATGAAGCTCTATGAAAAAACTCATAACATCAGACTTAATAACTGAACAAATCTCCTCAGAACCTTGAAGCTTAAACTATCAGGGCTAGGTGCATTCTCATCCCAATAACTCATAACAATGAAGGTGATTTCTAACTTGGAGAATGAAACCTCCAGAGATTGAGCCTTAAATACATGAGGGCATTTGAAAGTGCCATTTAAGGGAAGGAAAATAGGATGGACAATGCTATAAGAGTGATTTCTAAATAAGGATTCTATATATGCTTTTGACTTAAAGGCTTAGAAAATACCACTTCATTAACCATGATGGAAGAAAGTGAATATGCTTTAACTCTACAGTTTAATAGCACGTGAAAAAACTTCAAGTTGTAATCCCCTAGTCTAAGTCACCGAGAGCTTGATTTTTTAAGTGCATTTACCGCTTCCTTTATTCTTACATGGTAAATTTTAGGTTTTAGCAACACCTTTTCCTCCCAAAACCACCTATCATCTAGGAATTGCTCTAGAAGTTGATTAACCTGAAACAAATGAGCCCTCTTGTCTTTGATACAATAAAGCTAATGATCAACTGCATTGCCAAATTGATATTAAAATTTTGGGATGATCGTTCATCTGGTTCGCTCGTTCAGGATTATTAAAACTTCTGATTAGGAATCCAACAAAGAAACCAGATGATAACTTGGTTAAGAGAACAAGCACCTATATTTTTCAACAGAAAGGTCTACTAAGTTATCATCATTGAGTTTCGGATTAAAAAATGGTTAAGACCCAATTAGCTAATCAACAACATTGCCAGCCACCATGTTAGACTAAACCTCTTTCAGTCCAAAGTCACCATTGGTTGATATTGGCCATATGGAACAATAACCCATCTCAGTAAAGTTCAACTTGTCACTCAAGGATCCTACACTAGAGTAAACAACTAGCTATCGATCAGGGCCTAATCCATCAATAGTGCCTGGCCCCACTATAATATGTTTTTCATCCCTACGTACCATCCTTAGAAAGCTGTAATGCATCTCACAGTCCAAAGCAAAGTTTGTACCTAAATAGCCTATATCCTCATTAACATCTCCATTGTCACAGTAATTTTAAAGATTGCCTATAGGGTTCTCTAAGGTAAACACCAAAGCATCACCCTATTGTGGTTCACAGATAGGAAACTTTTCTTAAAAATCATGCCTTAATGAAGAAGGCGGGACAAATCTCCTTAACACTGGCTGGCTATTCCTATATAGCACAGGAAAATAGCTGTAGATTGGCTTTTCCATCATGGACAACTAGGACAATTGACTATTAAGATCTACTATAAAACAATCTGAAATACTTTTACTTAATAAACTTAAAATTCTTGAACCATCTAATTGTTGGGTTTTAGGAGCCAAACAAGCACAGTGGAATTTAACCGAAACGGTCTAGGATCCAAGTGAAACGGCGTAAACCAGGTGCTCAAAAATTTTCATACCTAATTTCAGTTAAGATCCTTCACCCAACTGTAGAGTCGAATCACAAAACCTGAACAGTTGACGTGTTCAAGCTCTCTATGGTATCCACACAAGCCTCTCGAGATCACCACGCTTCCACCACATCCCGGTAGATGCGTTTCTCTTACGGTAGCAGTGCTAGCTTGCGTCCTCCAAGGAATTGTAAAAGAAGAGTGTGATTGTCCTTTTGGCGGGCTAGGGCAAAAAGCTATGAATTTCTCTCTAAAAGTTGTATTTATAGTGAGAATCAACTTCCAGGCCTAATGGGTTTCAAAACCTTAATCTAATTAGGCTTTAATTTCGGGCTTAATAATAGCTTAACTTTTGCATCAATTATTAATCCAAAATTATCATGAAACCGTTACTTAAATAATTAGCCCATGCACTCTAATAATCCAAATAGCTCTATGTGTGCGACCCAATAGGCTTTTACCACATTAGCAATGATCATAAATCACATTTGTGATCATAAGTAATGAGCGGTGTCTAGCAACACATCATTGCTACCCAAGTGACAAGATTGTCGGTGATTCGACTAAACCTTTATGATTATTACCCAATATGCCATTGTCCATTTGTCCAAGATATCAAGACTAGGTACGAGACATGGAATGTGTCACTCTCGTATAGCCCAATCTTTGGTTTCTTGATTACCGAGTAGACTAACTTAAATTGATGACATTGATATCATATATCAACTCGTCCGAGCATGGCCGCGTATTTTCTAAGTCTTACTCTATCAAGGGGCCCAAAGATATCACTCCCGTTACATAGGGGGGACAATCCCATCTTGATCATACAAATCCCTCAACATGATATGTGACATACCCAGTGACCTCTTTCAAGTTCATTCAGTTACGAGTAACAAAGGGAAGTATCAAAGTATGTGACTCACATGTAGGGAACCTTGATGATCTTAGGTCAAAGGACTATATGTACTATGATCACTATGAGAATCACTTATGACACTCATATAAGGATCCATGTAGCATTCTCATAGTGGGTCGGTCCAGTAACAAGTTCTCCAACTTGTACCCATATGTAGACTACATATCTCATAGTAGTCTCCACATATGCTAGTCATCATGTATTACTGTAACTTGCTCCACAATAATACTAGACCAGGGGCATTTGAGAATATCATTATTCTAGGGTTACTTACAATTATGTTTATTACGTTAAGTAGAAAGAAAAAAACAACAAACATAGTGGCTGGATTAATGCCCTAATAAAATATCATGGCTCAATGTACAAAAATATAATCATCTTATGATTGGCTTTTGGGCACAACACTAATAATCTTCCACTTGCACTAAAGCCGATCATCCATGTATCTAATACCGATGGAACTAGAATGGCTATTATGCTTTTGCTGCGTAAGGAGCTTTGTCAATGGATTAGCAATGTTGCTATCTGTTGAAGTCCTGCATATCCTTACATCACCCCTCTCGATGATCTCCCTGATAAGATGATAATGTCAAAGTATGTGTTTGGATCGCTGGTGAGATCGAGGTCCCTTGGCCTGTGCGATTGCTCCATTGTTATCACAATAGAGCTCTATCAGGTCGTCAATGCTTGGAACCACTCCAAGTTCAGTGATGAACTTCTTGGTCCAAACTACCTCCTTTGCAGCATCAGAGGTGTCAATGTACTCAGATTCTATTGTAAAGTCAGCTACTGTCTCTTACTTTGAACTCTTCCAGCTCACAGCACCACCACCAATACAAAACACATAACCAGATTGCAATCTAAAATCATCCTTATCAGATTGTAAGCTAGCATCGGTGCAACCCCTTACAACGAGCTTATCTTCACCTCCAAAGACCAAGAATGCATTCTTAGTCCTTCATAAGTACTTAAGGATGTTCTTAATAGCTGTCTAGTGACTCTCACCAGGGTTTGATTGGTACCTACTCATCATGCTCAAGGCATATAAGGCATTGGGACGAGTACATATCATGGCATACATGATAGATCTAATTGCTGAGGCATATGGAATCTTACTCATGTGCTCTTTCTCCTCGGGTGTACTCGGACACTGAGATCTAGAAAGAGTTATACCATGTGACATGGGCAAGAATCCTTTCTTGGAATCTTGCATGCTAAACCTCATTAGCACCTTGTCAATATATGTACTTTGACTTAGGCCGAGAAGCTTTCTAGATCTATCTCTATAGATCCTAATGCCTAACACATAGGCTGCTTCACCTAAGTCCTTCATGGAGAAACATTTTCCTAGCCAAGTCTTTACAGACTATTGCTGGGGAACGTCATTCCCGATGAGTAGTATATCATCTCCATGCAACACCAAGAAGATAATAGCACTCCCACTAACCTTCTTGTAGACACAAGGTTCATCTTCATTTTTGAAAAAACCAAACTCTTTGATTGCTTCATCAAAACGAAGATTCCAACTTCGAGAATCTTGCTTCGGTCCATAAATGAACCTTTGTAACTTGCACACTTTATTGGCATTCTCAAGAGTGACAAAACCCCTAGGCTGTGTCATGTGCATATCCTCAATTAACTTTCCATTTAGGAATGCAGTTTTGACATCCATTTGCCATATCTCATAATCATAGTGTGCAGCAATAGCCAACAAAATTCGGATGGATTTAAGCATGGCAACTGGTGAAAAAGTTTCATCATAGTCAATACCATGAATTTGCTTGAAACCTTTTGCAATCAATTGTCCCTTAAAGGTAATAGCATTACCTTCCATGTTAGTTTTCTTCTTGAAAACTCATTTGCACCCTATAGGTTTCACCCCTTTAGGTGGATCAACCAAAGTCCATATTCGGTTTTCATACACAGATTCTATCTTAGATTTCATGGCCACTAGCCACTTCTCAAAGTCAGGCCCCGACACAGCTTGTTGGTAGGTTCTAGGCTCATCCTAATCTATGAGCATCACATCTTTCAGGCTTATGCCGAATCCTACCAGACCTATGTGGGCTCTGTGCTACAGGAACAGACTCATGAACCACAACATCTTATAGTGTCTGTTCAGGTTTGATATCCCCTTGTTGTTCTTGAATTTCTTCAATCTCTACTTTCCTCCCACTAGTTTCCTTATAGATAAACTCTTTCTCTAGAAAGACACCAGTTTGAGTAACAAACACTTTTTGCTTAGAAGAATTGTAGAAATAGTGACCCTTTGTTTCTTTGGGATACCCAACAAAGAGGCATTTATGAGATTTAGGACCTAGTTTGTCAGAAGATTGACGTTTCACCTAAACGTCACAACCCCAAATCTTCATAAAAGACAAACTAGGACGCCTCCCACTCCATATCTCATATGGTGTCTTTTGAACTGATTTAGATGGAACTCGGTTTAGTGTAAATGTAGCTGTTTCTAGAGCATGTCCCCAAAAGGAGTTTGGAAGGTCATCTTGACTCATCATTGAGTGAACTATGTCTAACAAAGTTCGATTTCTCCTTTCAGATACACCATTCCACTAAAGTGTACCTAGTGGAGTGAGTTGTGATACTATACCACACTCCTTTAGATAGTCAAGGAATTCTCGAACTAAATACTCTCCACCTCAATCTGATCAAAGTACTTTTATACTCTTCCCCAATTGATTCTTTACTTCATTCTTGAATTCTTTGAACTTTTCAAAGGATTCTGACTTATGTCTCATGAGATACACATAGCCATATCTGCTAAAGTCATCAGTAAAGGTAATGAAGTATTGGAAGCCTCCTCTAGCATGTGTACACATAGGGCCACATACATCAATATGTATAAGTCCTAGTAAGTCATTAGCCCTTTCACTTTGCCTTGTGAATGGGGCTTTGTTCATCTTGCCCAACAAACATGACCCACAGGTCTCATATGATTCAAAATAAAAAATAGTCCAAGAGTCCATCCTTATGAAGCTTGGATATGCAGGTCTCGTTTATATGGCCCAAGTGACAGTGCCAGAGATAGGTCGGGTTCGAATCATTCAATCTGACCTTCTTAGTTTTCACATTATAGATTGGATTTTTTAGTTCTAGAACATACAACCTATTGCTAAGTCAAGCACTATAATAAAAGATTTCATTCAAATAAATAGAACAACATTTGTCCTTTATTATAAATGAAAAACCTTTCTTACCGAAGCAAGAAACAGAAATCAAATTTCTATTAATAGTAGGCACAAAGTAGTTGTTGTCTAATTCTAAAGCTAATCCACTAGGTAAAGTGAGAACATAAGTCCCTACAGCTAAGGCAGTTACCCTTGCTCCATTTCCAACACGTAGGTCCACTTCAACTTGGGCTAATCTTTTACTCCTACTTAGATACTGCACATTTGCACAAACGTGAGATCCACATCCAGTATCCAATACCCAAGATGAGGAAATAGAAAAGTTAGCCTCTATAAGAAAAATACCTAAAGTGGAGGTCTTACTTCCCTTCTCCTTAGCAAGTTCTTCAAGATAGAGCTTGTGGTTATGCTTCTAGTGTCCAAGTTGCTTACAATGGAAGCACTCCCCTTCCTTTGCCACACCACCTTTTGGTTTTAATGCAGTTGAAGAAGAATTAGCATTAGGCTTTCCTTTAGCTTTATCCTTCTTCTTGTTGGCTTTTCCCTTTCCTTTGCCCTTTTGAACCATCAAAATGGGCTTAGCCTTCTTAAGGTTTTGCTCAGTAGTTTTCAACATGTTGAGCAATTCAGGAAGAAACTTGTCAAGGTCATTCATGTTATAGTTCATGACAAACTGACTGTAGCTTTCAAGCAATGATTGCAAGACTACATCAATAGCCAACTCTTTCTGAAGAGCAAATCCTAAACTCTCAAGATTCTCAATGTACCCAATCATCTTAAGCATATAAGGATCCACGGGACTTCCTTCAAACATTTTGCACTGACCTCTCATGCTGAGCTTGCTTTTGGAGAAGCATTTTAAGATGTTCAATCATATCGAATGCCCCCATGTTTTCATGTTGCTTCTAAAGCTTAGGTTCCATAGTAATAAGCATAAGGCAACAAACATCCAAAGCATCATCAGAATGCCTTTTGTGAGCATCCTTTTCAGCTCTTAGAGTAGTGGCAGTAGGCTCATTCGGAATGGGCTGCTTTAGGACATAAGCCTTTTTCTCTTGCTTGATGACTATCCTCAAGTTTCGATACCATTTGAGAAAGTTAGACTCATTCAGTTTTTCCTTTTCAAGGATCGATCGCAATGAAAGTGTCGATGTATTTTGTGCCATGGTTATCTACAACAATAAATATGCAATGTAAAAGTCATGTATTTTAATTCATTTAATAAGGACTTTTATTAAACGATACTCCTCACTATTTTACTCAAAATAATAACCTTCAATATTATTTCAGAACACCTCGACGCTAAGGTATTCTAGTGGGCCAAGATCCATATTTCACCACAACCTGAGTCAGCTTTGGCTTTTCTCTCAAGTTATAGTTATTTAGGTAGGCAACTCCTTGCCAATTGCATCTCATGCAACTTTTGGATAGTTGGGTGAACAACACTTGTCCAAGCTTATTTCATAAACTTAAGCCCAACTTTATGCCTCTAAGTCCCCAATCCTATTAGCATAACTTAGTTAAGTCGAATCCAAAGTTAGCATTTTGTATATCACTATTATCCCATCGCGCCTTACCAAGATGAAGATAGGTGCTTTACTTAGGCAAACCCACCCAATGTTGATCAAAGCCTTGATGAGTGCCAACATTTGGAAGGCATCACATTTAATGACTTAATATTTGTTTGAGGGATTTTTCCTCTTGATTTCACCAATCTGTTATCTCCAGTTGTCTTATACATGCATCACATACAAATATAAAACATGCATCTCATGCTAACAAGAAAGTAAACGTGACATGGTTATAGCCCAAATTATGCAATATTCTCAAGCAAATGAGAATATCATAGAAGCCTAAGAAAAGAAAAGAAAAAGGTCTTTACAATCTCTTTCTCCTCCTTTCTTGGTTGCCTTTTAGTTGTCACCTCCTTGGACATACTACCTTGGACGATCCCACAATGTACCATTACATCAATAATAGAAACCTCGAGTTATTTTCGAGGGGAGTAAGGTGAGAAGAGAATGTACAATGAGAGTAACAAGAAAAGGCACGACTTGTAGGCCGTATTTATAAGTACAACCAATCAAGGGCTATAACCATGCACCATGCTTCAAACACCAAACAGCATAACATGTCAAATCTCATTCAACAAAAATGCATGCCAATTAACATGCGTTGATTTGCCAATTTTTATTTATGTGGTGCTTCGCATACGGCGGTCCCATTGGCCAGTCAATTGTGTTGCCCGAGATCTTCTATTTCAAGCAAGTAGACACTCGAGACATCTCTATTCGAGCCACCAAAAGTACTCTACCTTCGATGCCCAAACAAGTTGAATCCGATCCATGCTAGGGTTTTTCAACCATTGCAAGAGCCCTAATCCATATAGGTATCTCATACCAATCAATTTCGGGTTAATCTCATTAGCCAATTTATGTCGTTTCTTCATATATCTTATATATTCATTACGAGTTCCGATTTTATGCATCATGAATCAATCTAATTAATCATGGCCGAAAGCAACCAAACACACAATATCATGTGATTCAACATTCAATCCCGATTTAGGGTTTCACCAACCTGGCTTTGATACCACTGTTGGGTTTCAAGAGCCAAACAAGTGCAGTAGAATTTAACTGAAACCCTCCAGGATCCAAGTGAAATAGGGTAAATCAGGTGTTAGAAAATTTTCATACCTAATTTCGGTTGAGATCTCTCACCCAACTGTAGAGTCAAATCACAAAACCTGAATAATTGATGTGTTCAAGCTCTCTATGGTATCCACATGAGCCTCTCGGGATCACCACACTTCCACCATGTCTCGGCTGATGCGTTTCTCTTGCGCTCGCAGTGCTAGCTTGCATCCTCCAGGGAATTGCAAGAAAAGAGTGTGGCTGCCCTTTTGGGAGGCTAGGGCAAAAAGCCGTGAATTTCTTACTAAAAGTTGTATTTATAGTAAGACTCAACTTCTAGGCCTATTGGGTTTCAAAGCCCTAATCCAATTAGGCTTTAATTTCGGGCTTAATAATGGCTCAACTTTGGACCAATTATTAACATGAAATTATCATGAAACCATAACCCAAATAATTAGCCCATGCACTCTAATAATCCAAATATCTCTATATGTGCGACCCAATAGGCCTTACCATGTTGGCAATGATCATAAATCACATTTATGATCATAAGCAATGAGCTGTGTCTAGCAACACGTCATTGCTACCCAAGTGACAAGATTATTTGTGATTTGACTGAACCTTTATGATCATTACCCATATATGCCATTGTCCTTTTGTCCAAGATGTCAAGACTAGGCACGAGACATGGAATGTGTCACTCTTGTATAGCCCAATCTTTTGTTTCTTGATTACTGAGTAGACTAACTTAAATTGATGACATTGATATCATATATCAACTTATCTGAATATGGCCATGCATTTTCTAAGTCTCACTCTATCAAGGGACCCAGAGATCTCAGTCTCGTTACATAGGAGGGACAATTCTGATCTTGATCATACAAATCCCTCCACAAGATATATGACATACCCAATGACCCCCTTCAAGTTCACTCAGTTACAAGCAACAAAGGGAAGTATCAAAGTATGTGACTTATATGTAAGGAACCTTAATGACCTTAGGTCAAAGGACTATATATACCGTGATCACTATGAGAATCACTTATGACACTCATATAACGATCCATGCAGCGTTCTCATGGTGGGTCGGTCCAGTAACAAGTTTTCCAACTTGTACCCATATGTAGACTACATATCTTCTCCCCATATGTTAGTCGTTATGTATTATTGTAACCTGTTCCACAATAATACTAGACCAGGGACATTTGAGCATATCATTATTCTAGGGTTACAATTATGTTTATTACATTACGTAGAAACAAAACAACAAACATAGTTGCTGGATTAATGCTTTAATAAAATATCATGGCTCAATGTACAAAAATACAATCATCTCATGATTGGCTTTTGGGCACAACACTAACAGTAATCACTTTATATATATAAGGTATCACCATCCACTATAATGAATTTATCCCATAGGTCACCTAATTCAATAAAAAAAAACCAATATTAAATCATAGAAGGGAACTCTTAATCAAATTTGAAAAACTCTCCAATCATCAATGTCATTATCATTCCAAGTTTTTTTTAAGAAACTATTAATCAACTACCTAACATTCAAAATTTAAAAATTGATCACGTTCATTTAAATAGGCAAAGCATTTCAACACCATCCTTTCTTCCATGATTTTTACTTGAAAATTAAACATAAATTCTAGTAGGATCAAATTTTCTAGGAACTTCAGATTATCTGGGGATTTTACTTTACTAACCAAATAGTAGTTGTTCTTAGACCAGAGTCAAGATTGGCAAGATAAGCTTAATTTTTAGGCTTAAGAATTTTGTTTGCACACTAAGTAGTTCAATTAGTGAATTAATGTACTGTATAATTAATGATATGATCATATGAGCGAAGTTGAGCCATGAAGGGCAAAATAGGAAATTTCCCAAGAAAAACCTTATTTTAAGTCATGAATGTGGTTGGACCATGGAATTGAAGATTTTTTATGCATTTTTATATTCCTAGTTCAAACTACATTGATGAAGTGGAAAAAAAAAAGGTTTTATGAAGCAATGAGACCTAATTGGAAAAATTAAGAAAGATAAGGATCAAAGGGTATTAAAAAGTGAATAAGAAGAAAAAAGAGCTTGTCTTGCTCATTTCTCTCCTTTTCCAAATGCGTCAGCCAAGCTTTAAGCTCCAAACGTCATCCCCATCTAATTCTTGCAAAAGTGAAGCTTAAGAAGGTGATTTCTTGAAGCAACTAGTCCAATTGATGTTAAAGAGGCATAGAATCACTCTTCCTCTTGGTAAGCTTTAATTCTTGAACCTTAGTAAAGGTTTTAGGTTTTAGTCAATAAATTGAGGCTTGGGTGTGTTATATGATTAATCCCTGAGCTTAAATTTGGCTTGTGAAGGTTGAAAGGCAAGCTATAAATGTAATTGCGTAAGAATAGTCCAAGTATGGTTGTTTGTGTTTCACCAAAGGGGTAAGGTTGTGTGGATTCTATTTTCATGCATATTGCTCATAATATGATCATATTGTAAGTGTTTTATGCTTGGGCAATTCATTTTTCTAGGCTAAAATAAGAACTACATTGATTTGCAAGTTATTGGTGCAAGTTTACTTGTGTACCCATGAGATATGTAGCTTGTGATCTTCAAATTGGTAAGAGATTTTATGCTTTTAAGTGTTTATTTGATGCATATGCATGTGTTCTAACATGTATGAAAGTATGGGAGTTGGTTATTATATGAATGGTTCAAGTTTGAATGCAAAAGGTAGTAAACCAAGCATTAAAGCGTGAAAACAGTGGAGTTGCAGAACAAGCGCTAGATGCTGGCGACTTGGTGTTAAGCAATTGTTTTAGAACCAGGGAGTTCTAGTCATCAGCTATGTAGCACCACCATACCTTCCTCCCCAAGCTAGGCTAATCCCAAGTGTATTCTCAATGCATTCGTTTTGAAGCTCAGACCGTTCTAAGATGTTTTGAACCCTTGTTTGAGTTATAAAACCACTCTTGAGTTCTATAAATGCATCATTAAGGAGTTAAGCGATGGTTAAGTGAAGGTTTAAGGTCTAAGAAAGATAATAAGACCTTAAGATAATCTAGGGTGCTAAGTACATAAAGAGGCTTAAAACCTCAAAAGTACCCTAACTAAGTTACCTACCTTAGTAAGCTAAACTATCAAGTTAAACTAAACTCTTGTACATTGTGAGGATGAGAATAAAGTGGCAAGCCAAAGCTTGCTAAGACAAGGCTATTATTTTGTAAGTTGAGACTAGGTTGAGGATGGGTCCCCACCATAGAACTTAACTATTGGCCACTAGTTATGACCTCGGGATGTTTTTGAGCTCACATCAAGAAGCATTTATATATCATTATATAATTACATGTCCCAAAATTTTATTTTGTAGACACTAATCCCTTACTGAGAATGATTGAATTCTTATTCTTCCAAGTGTCAAATTGTGCAAATTCTGCTAGTGTGAATCTTGGCATACAATGAGTGGGTTGCTAAGAAAGTTTTGGCATGTAGGTACTTGGTTATTAGAATCATGATTGATTATAAGTTATTAGGTTAGCTAACTTTATATGCTAACTAAGGGTTTATTTGTGGCCTTCTCAATTATAAGCTAAGTACATGAAGAGGTTGATTCTTATCTTGGAAGCTATAAGATCAGGTGGGAACTTCATTTTTAGATCTCAGATAGAGTCTTGTGGATAGTTTGGTACTCATGTACCAAAAGGCCTCTAGTTTGGACTATTTTTTGCTAGATTTTGGTGTGTATATGCATACACTAGTTGTTGCTTTTAGCTGTGCTTAAAGATGGTAAATGTACATAAAGTCGATGCTTGAAGTTTAACTAAACTTGTTTTATAACTTCGGTATTTGGTTTCATGTTCATACTTTTTACTATGTTATGGAAAAATATGCATTGTTTTGTTCTTTATAAGCTAAAAATTGTGGATGTTAAATTCACTTATTGCATATACAAGGATAATAAACTAATAGCAAGAAGGTTTTAATTCACATAATCATTGACTTAGGCAACTGCAACTAAGAGTGATACCACTAAATCCCAATTTAATTAATGGTTTTGAATTAGCCTTACACCGGGGCAAGTTAAAAGCCCTCATAGTAGTTGAACAAATCCATCTGTAGATTATTTGGAGAGTAAGAAAGAATTGGCTCTAATAAACTAGAGACATCATCAAATACACTCCCTGAGTCACTAAGTTGCATCGCTGCCAAAAAATCATCGCATTTGAATTTCAAAAGAAGATCACATACGCAAAAGCCTTGTTTAGGTTCGCAAGGCCAAACACCATCATTAGCTACTATTAGTCTAGCCACTATTGTGAGAAACTGCTTCAATTCACTTGCATCCATATAGTCTTTGTTTGAAGCATCGTTCATGCTTATGTCTTTGCACCTGTCACGAGCTACCAAACCCCTTCCCCTCTGGGTCTACTTGGTATCATTTTAATCTAAATTAGTATCACTTCTTCATCATAAATATCTGCTGCCCTGGCTACTTATGTTTTAATTCTAGAAGTGTAATTAAAAATAAACATGTTATTGAAATATGGTAGAAATGTCAGGGTAAAGTTCATAATGTGTCTATGCGAAATGTTGTTTTTTGGGCTTCTGTTTTTTAGATGCAGGTTGATTTTTTGTTATTATGGTCAAATGAAATGTTTTAGGGAAAATTGCATAATGTGTCACAGCAAAATTGTAATGTATCAAAGGGAATTGTAATTCAAAATTTGTAAATGAAAAGTACAGTTTGTGACTGGATGTATGTCAGAGAATCCCTTTCTTGAAAATGAGTATGATCTTATTCATAAAAAACATCTGCTTGGCTCGTTACTTTTGGTTTGATGTTGGAATACAAAAAGATGTTTTTGTAAAAGCTGTCAAAAATGTCATGGTAATGTTCATAATATGTGCATACGAAATGTTATGTGGAAAAACCATTGGTGAAATTGTTTTCAATACCTAAAAGGATTTTCCAGAGGTGCCTTGTCCTGCTTCTTTGGCGTCTGTTTTTCATATGCAAGCTAGTCTCTCTTTGTGAACTTATGTTGCCTTTTCCCTATTTATTTATTGCTGCAAGAACAAACATAGTAACTTTTTAAGATGATAGAAGTGGTATGCTTTTGACAAAAAGCGTAATTAGAAAGAGTGAAATGTGATAGTGAAAACTTATTAATTTTTTATGAGGAATCAAATGTATGTCATACATTTGTTATTTGGATGCGTGGTTATCTTTGTGATATATTTTCTGTTCCTTTTTTCTCTTCTATTTGTTGCTAGTTTAAGAAAGGCAAAGAGAACCTTAAAAGATGTTTATGGTGCAAAATGTGTAATATGGTGAATTAAAATGCATGATATGTCAAATAAAAGTACATGTGGATAAAATTGTGTTACCTATAAGTATTCTTTAGGCAATGCTTTATGGTTTTAGTAGGTTAGCGTTTGCTGGATCTGGTTGTGTAAACCTTTTCAGGTTTTAAGGCAAATCTTAGCCTTTTTTTTTTTTGCTTTGCCCAAAGAAAGGTCAGAGTGATAAGATGTATGAGTTATGTCAAAAGAAAATGCAGAAAGTGTCATGGATAAAGCATATAAAGGAAATATAAAACTAGGTGCCAAACTTTCTTATAGTTGGATTACATTGTTGAGTCACAGCATCCTGTTTCAAAGGATGTTTCAAAGTAGGTGGTGGACTGGAAGTATGTTTCAGTCTACGTCTCTTCTTTGTCCTATGAAACTCACAATTAAGTTGAAAGATCATTATGTTACAAAGAGGTTTAGATTGAGTGAAGTGATTATATGGTTTTAGAGGCATTTCTTCAACGAAATTGTCATCTAGATTTGAATCCGCTAGTTTTTGTTCTACAAAATCTTCATCTTGAGTTGATTCTGGTGCTGCTGTTCTTAGTGATTTTGTCAGTGGGTTGTACATTACAATGTGTTTATGAAAGAAATTACAAATATTAGTTAGTTATTTTGAGGAGTTTTCCTAGACATTTTAGAGTTAGGAGTTTTTTATTTGTTAGGTTTGTCATCTGGAGTTGAATTTGGCATTTTTTTCTTGAAAGGAATCATTACTTGGAGTTGATTCGGGCGGTATTGTTGTCAGAGTTTCAATGTCAAGGGTATATAGCATAAGTTATTTTTTAAAACAAATTAGGAAGATTAGTTAGAGATTTTTAGCAATTTTCCTAGACATTAGAATGACTGAAAGCTTTCATCTATTAGGTTCCAATGATGCCAATGCTGAATATGTGAACAATTGAGGAGGGGATTATGGAAAAATTACATATTCGATAAGATTTTCTAGTTGGCATAGAGGTTTCACCAGTGAAATTGGATTTCTGTTAGGAAATTTTCATAGGCCGATTAAGAAGAAAAGGTTAGGTTCTATGTCGCAAAGAATAAGAAGCTGGTTTTGTTCTTTTTTGGTTGTTATTTGGTATATTTAAATTTGAAAATTATGGGTCAGTGGCATGAATTGTAATTTATTGAAAGTTTGAGGCACATCCCTATATATGTAACTGGGTAGTGGCATGGGCAATAATTTATAGGAAGTCTAATTGTGTTGCATATAAATGGGCTGGGTTGCTTTAGTGCATAGGCTAGTATGTTAAACACACTGTAGCGCATTTGAGTATTTTAGGAAACTGAAAATTCTGATCTTAATATTTGTTTAGACATGTGTCCAACGTAAAAGGTCTCATAAAGATGCTTAAGGACTTTTCATTTTTATGCATTTAAAGGTACTGCAATAGCCTTTTATATAGGCTTACAAGAAAAATAAATGATACTATTTTTAAGCAAATAGTTGAAGATATGAAAAACAAGTGTGGGACATTCTACTGGTGGAGTATAATCATACCTCAATTTTTAGATAACATTTCAATTTTAATAAATACACCATTAGTACAGATGAGCAAAGAGGAACAGAAAGCATGGCAACTAACTTCACAAATAATGACTTGAAGTAATGACAAATCATATAGAAACAACCCTAAGAATACTTCAAGCACCAAGAATGAACAGGAACAAAAGAAGAATTGGAAGACTTGACTCATAAAGACCATGCAGTTCCTTCATCACCATATGAAGTTGACATAAAATTAATGAGAGAACAAATCTCTAGCAATTGTATTCAACTTTGAAAATCTGAATAACACAAGCTTATGACCTATTTGGCCAGAGTTAACTGGGCAATGTTAAGGTGGTTTTTCTAATCAACCTTGTGGCTTTTATTGGATCCTGTAATTTTATTTCTAAAATTCCCCTATAATTGATGATAATTATTGCAACTTTGTGCAAAGTGGTAGAGATGACTAGATATCAAATGGAAGCAACAACAACGATGATTGATCGATAGCCTGACAGAAATCATTACAAGAACAACAATGATGAACGATTGATAACAAGAGAAAAATTTTCAAAAGAACGATAACGATGATTGATTGATAGCCAAAGAGAAATCTTCAAGAGAACAATGGCAACTTGGTGTGCTTGCCGACTTGCTAGCATGTTGTTCCCGATTTTGTGTGCCTGCTATCTTACTAGCTTATTGCCCATCCAAATATTATGGTCTGGACCTTAGTTGTCAATGTCCCACTCACCACCATCACAAATCCCCCACTTATCAACATTCACAAATAACTAAATCTCTTCGCCCAAAATCGGTCCAAGGCCCTACCTATTCGAATTGAGCTTTCCTTCAGCCATAGTGGTCGATATGAGAAGAAATTTGAAAGTCTCTGCTCTAGTAGAGTGGATAATGGAGCAAGTTTTGAGCTGGGGGCACAAACACCAATGGTGTTGGGGTTTGATTGTGCATGAAGATGATGGTGGAGAGAGTGGAGATAGTGTTCAAAGTTTGGCTTGGATTGTAAATATAGAGAACTTTAGCAGTAAAATAAAAGAAGGTTTGAATCAGATCTTTCTCAAGCCTAATGACGTGATAATTTGGTCTTATTAATTTTAAATGAACCGGTATTTAGATTTGGCCTTTAAAGGTATAATGGAGGCCAAGTATTTTGATTCTCCTAGGAAAGAAAGAAACATACCCCTTGAAAGATTAGAACCCCTAAATCAACAAGAACAAGCAAAAAAATCCCATTATAATAATGAATAAGGCTAAGTTTGGCCATATAATTAAAAAAAAGTCCTAAACTTCAGTCAAACCAGATAAATATGCTAAAATATGCTAAATTTTACATGTTCACACTAGCTTACACTTAAGTGAGCAAATATGATAACTAAAGGGTTTAGCAAGCTAAGCAACTTTTTTGTTCTGCTTATATGAACTCAATTAGGTGCACCAATAGGTCAAAGATAATGTGGGTTAAGTCCTTGGTGTAGTGACCTACCCCGAATGAGGCCATCCCAGGAAGAATATAGATCCAAAGTCCCAAACTAGTTACAATTGGCTAGTTATTTACTTGTCTCATATTAAAACTTTTCATGCATCTTGTTATTAACCTAAAATGCGCTATGCATGTATTTGCTTTGACTTGAATGTTTCTTTAAAAAAAATAAATTAAAAATGTTGCTAAAATTTAGAAAACATAACTAAAACACATGTCAAAGCATAAAACATAAGACTATACATATTCCCAAGAGCAACTCAGATAAACTACTAGACTTAGAGACATTGGAGGCTGACTAGTATATATATGTATATTGAATGCAACTATTGGAATCTGTGCTTTATCTATGTCCTCCCTTGGGCCAGTAGCCTCTATAGGCCACAAACAACTATAGTTAGCAATGAACATCTTAACCAGTAAAACTAGAATCAACAAGATTCACTAGGTGGCTTACCAACATGAAGCACTAGCTTAGCAACCCTCCATTGTCACCAGCTCTTTGCGAACAATATCTACACAACAACAGTAAAAAAGGTGAGAATCCAAAAATTCCTAGTAAGGGATTTGGATATCTGCAAAAAAACAAATAAACCTACAACGAAAAACCCTGAGGACACTCATATATACATGATATATGAAATCTACTACAGGCCCAATGAATGCAGCCAATAGGCTAACATATGCGCATGTATTTAGGTCCCTCTTAGACACCACCTTATCTTAGTCCTCCATGAACATCACCTCATGCCTAGCAAGTTTTGGCCTATAACTCAACCCTAGTGAGACTTGGCTTGCTAATGTCCTAGTGAGCTAAGCTTACTAAATATCTTCCCTTTGTTGTTCTATATGTGAACATAGGTGGAAGCTTCTTGCTTGAGTTCCAAGGAACTCACTACGTGTACTAGGCTCCTACATAGTGCCTTCAGCGATTAGCTCACCTAGGTCACTATGGTAGCACCCAACTAAGGGCACTAGTCTCCCACTTGGTGTCTCGAGCTAATAAGCTCAACTTGATCAGCAAGGTACCAAGCTTTGCCCATTCAACCTACCAAGGATGTACTAAGCTTCCACTTGTGCCTTGAGTCACAACTCAACTAGACCACAAGTGCACTAAACCTTTATTCATGGTTCTTTACTATCCAACATTACTTGCTACACTTAACCCTGGTGAAATACTTGCTTAATAAGTTCCAAGGAACATCCTTGAGTGGACTAGGATCCTACATTGGCACCTTAGGCCTGAGGCCTCAATCTAGGCTACCAAAGTCACTAAATCCTTCATGCATACTAAAGGCATATTATTGCAATCATAGTAGTTCATGAAAGCTAGTCACCCAATCATACTCATGCTCGCTTGTAATAATGCCCCCATTTCCAAGTTAAAGGCCATATTATTTTGTCTAATTCAGACTAGGGTGAAAGTATGAAAGTTGTATATCCTTCTTTTAGCTTTGTGTAAGTTCTTAAATTGCTTCAATGGGAGATTTGAGTGAAAATTTATGTTGAAAATGCTACAGCATGTCAATTATGTTGAATGTTGGCGATGCGGTGCCAGAGGCAATTTCTCTCAAGTTCTAGATTTGTTTCTAGGCGCTGTAGTGCTAATGAGGTGCCGCAACACCAAGCCCCGAGCCCAATTGCTACAAACATGTTTCCTAGCCTCTTAGGATGTTGGGTTTTGGGAGCCAAACAGCGCAGCGGAAGTTAACTGAAACCTTCCAGGATCCAAGTGAAATGTGGTAAACCAGGTGTTCGAAAATTTTCATACCTAATTTTCGGTTGAGTTCTCTCACTCAACTGTAGAGTCGAATCATAAAACCTGAACGGTTGACGTGTTCAGGCTCTCTATGGTATCCACACGAGCCTCTCGGGATCACCACGCTTCCACCACGTCCCGGCAGATGCGTTTCTCTTGCGCTCGCAGTGCTAGCTTGCGTCCTCCAAGGAATTGCAAGAGAAGTGTGCGGCTGTCCTTTTGGGAGGCTAGGGCAAGGAGACCTACGAATTTCTCACTAAAAGTTGTATTTATAGTGAGACTCAACTTCCAGGCCTAATGGATTTCAAAGCCCTAATCCAATTAGGCTTTAATTTCAGGCTTAATAATGGTTCAACTATTGGGCCCATTATTAATATGAAATTAAAGTGAAACCATAACCCAAATAATTAGCCCATGCACTTTAATGATCCAAATAGCTCTACGTGTGCGACCCAATAGGATTTTGCCACGTTGGCAATGATCATAAATCACATTTATGATCATAAGCAATGAGCGGTGTCTAGCAACACATCATTGCTACCCAAGTGACAAGATTGTCGGTGATTCGACTAAACCTTTATGATCATCACCGATATATGCCATTGTCCCTTTGTCCAAGATATCAAGACTAAGCAAGAGACATGGAATGTGTCATTCTCGTATAGCCCAATCTTTGGTTTCTTGATTACCGAGTAGACTAACTTAAGCTGATGACATTGATATCGTATATCAACTCATCTGAGCATGGCCATGCATTTTCTAAGTCTCACTCTATCAAGGGGCCCAAAGATATCACTCCGGTTACATAGGAGGGACAAATCCCATCTTGATCATACAAATCCCTCTGCATGATATGTGACATACCCAATGACCTCCTTCAAGTTCACTCAGTTACGAGCAACAAAGGAAAGTATCAAAGTATGTGACTCACATGTAGGGAACCTTAATGATCTCAGGTCGAAGGACTACATATACCATGATCACTATGAGAATCACTTATGACACTCATATAACGATCCATGAAGTGTTCTGATGGTGGGTCAGTCCAGTACACAAGTTCTCCAACTTGTACCGATATGTAGACTACATATCTCATATTAGTCTCCACATATGCTAGTCGTTATGTATTATTGCAACCCGCTCAACAATAATACTAGACTAGGGACGTTTAAGAATATCATTATTCTAGTGTTACAATTATGTTTATTACGTTACGTAGAAACAAAACAACGAACATAATTGCTGGATTAATGCCTTAATAAAATATCATGACTCAATGTGCAAAAAATACAATCATCTCATGATTGGCTTTTTGGGCACAACACTAACATAGGATGCTTCCAATGGCCATCTAAAGCCCTAGGGTCATCGTCCCAAGCTTCATACCTTTACTATGGACAACAATGAACATTCCTATGCAATTAAATCCTAGCTTTTGGTGCTTTAACACACCATACATGGCCTTGAAATAAGCTATCCCACCATGAACAACATATTCCACAATGAATGCAATTCTCACAATTCACATGAAATGACAAGCAACCAAGCTAAGAAATGCATCATGGAAGTATAAAAACTAAATCCCTTAACTCAATTAACATAAAGCTAGCAAGATCAAGCATCCACACCAAGCAATACTAAGGCTCTTATGGTTCCAAGTAAAATCAACACACTAGGATTTTATGGGAAGAAGGAGACATACGGGCTTGAGGAAAGAAGATGATGAATAGTAGAGTCCTAAACCATCCAAAATGGTTTAAAAAGCATCATTCTCTATTTAGTCCTATGGCTTCTTTAATTTTTGCAAAAGAACGCCATGCTTAAATGGTAACACTAACTTAGGCAATTTTGTCCCAAACTTTTGTTTCTTGCTGCTTCAGCCTAGAAGAACAACTTATGAGCTTAAACACCAAATCTATCACCTCAAGGTGCAAAAATGACTATATTGCCCCCAATGACACTTACGTGTCAAAATGACCTATGAACCACCTATCCCTTAACAAACTTGCTTGACCCACTAATTCACCTAATTAAAGTATTAAACTAGGGATTTTGACTTGTTTAACAAGTCTTACATGACCATTAAAGGTCTGCCACCTAGAAGGCCATAAAACTTAGTACTTCGAATCACGGTCATGTCCCAGGGTGCACATCTGGTCTAGGTTGTGCTCACAGGGTGCATATAGACCTTAATGTTCCAAAAATGTTCGCCATTGTGTCTCTTGCAACCTTGATGTGTCAAATGGCATGCCATGTAGTTCACCCATGTCTCTAAGCTTGAAATGTTGCAAAACAAGTTCATGCAATGCCTTTCCAAGCTTCTTAGCTCTCTTCCTTGTCATAGGTCTTTGTGTGATCCTTAAAGGGTCTTTTTCCATGCTTGATGTGTTGCCATAAACTCCCTCTCCCTAGAAAAATTCATCCTCAAATCTGTATGATAAAAAAAAAAAAAGATCAGCCACATTAAATGTAGCACTCACATTGCACTCACATGGCAAATCAAGTTGGTAGCCATTGTCCTTAATTTTCTTCACAACTTGAAATGAACAATGCTTTCTTTGGTGCAACTTTGTCCTTCTATGTGCTGGGAACCTTTCCTTTCTCATATGTACCCATATCGAATCTCCAAGCTCAAAGGATAATCTTTTTCACCTTTTTATTGGCTGCATTTGTATATTATTAGCTCTTTTTCTAAATTTGAAGCATTACTTTCTCATGTAGGTGCTTAACAAAATCTAACTTTCTTTTACCATCTATACTTGAAAGTTCATTAGTAGTTAATGGTAAAAGATCTATAGGAGTCAAAGCATCAAAGCCATACACAATTTGAAAAGGTGAATAACCCATAGTATAAAGCACAGCTCTATTATATGCAAATTCTATATGTGGTAGACAATCTTCCCATGATTTCAGGTTTATTCCAATGATGGCTATAAGTAAAGAACCTAGAGTTCTATTTATTACCTCAGTTTGTCCATCAACTTATGGGTGGCATGAAGTTGAAAGCATGTGCTTTGTACTAAGCTTACCCCATAATGTCCTCCAAAAATGGCTTAAGAACTTGGAATCTCTATTAGACATAATTGTTCACAAGACTCAAAGAAGGAGGACAACCTCTCTAAAGAACAAGTAACAATGTGTGTTGCATCATCTGTCTTTTGGCATGCAATGAAGTGGGCCATCCTTGAAAATCTATCCATAAAAATAAAGACAGAATCTTGCCCTCATTTGGTGATAGTAAGTCGTACAATGAAATCCATAGAAATGTCAGTCCAAGGATATGAAGGTGTTGGTAATGAAGTATACCAATAATGACTTGTTTGTGTGGATTTTGTCATCAAGCATGTAATGTAATGGTCATAAACCCTCTTCACATCTTTCTCCATATAACGCTAATAAAAGTGTTTCTTCAACATGTGCAATGTCTTAGGCACACCAAGATGCCCATCAAACCACCACTATGTTCCTCCTTTATAAGTAACCTATTTTCTCTAAACTGAAAACCATCCACTTGATAAAATTTGTCAAATGTAACTTTAGGACATTTAGAATAGATCTCACCAAAGATACAATCAGAAGAATATAAACTCTTTAAATGCTCAAATCCAAGAATCTTGGCTTCTAAGGCATAAAGTGAGGCATACCTCCTTGAAAGTGCATCAGCCACTACATTTTCTTACCTCCCTTGTATTTGATGAACTATGGGATGGATTCTATGAATTTAACCCATCTTGCATGTCTCTTATTCAAATTATCTTGGCCTTTAAAATGCTTAAGAGCTTGGTGATCAATACGAATCAAAAACTCTTTAGGCTACAAAAAGTGCCACCATGTCTCTGAAGCTCTCACAAATGCATACAACCCCTTATTATACGTAGGATAGTTCATGGTTATGCCATTGAGTTCCTCACTAAAATAAGCAATGTGGTGGCCTTCTTACATCAAGATAGCTCTAATATCTATTCCTAAATCATCACACTCAATTTCAAATGCTATATAAAAATCAAGAAGAGCTTAAAGTGGTGTATGATATAACTTATCCTTTAAAATGTAAAAAGCATCATCTTGAGCTTTCTTCTGCTTAAAGCCAACATTCTTTTGAACAATTTCAATAAGATCAATGGTAGAAAAATTTCTAATGAATCTCCTATAGAAACTACCAAATCCATGGAATGACCTTACCTCAGAAACAGAAGTCAAAATGGGCTATTCTTTAATAGCCCTTATGACATGGTCCCTCGTGGGCATGCCCAGGAAGCCAATAAGAACTTGTCCCACACTAGTTCCAATTGGCTAATTCGTATGATTAAGAAAGTCACAACCAAGGATGGAAATGACCCATTGAAGATATCTAGTGGACCAATGACAATGAAGAAAGCTAAGGAGCTCACTAGTGCACTTCAAGCCTTTGTCTCAAGCTTCTTCATGGAGAATGGACACGAAACTTCACAAGGAGTTGCTGGAACATTCAAGAAATCATATGGAGATGATGGCCAAGCTTAGTACTCAATTCAAGAGGGCCTATACAAGTCACAAGACAAGGAACCCCAAGGGCACCCCTCAAGTACACCCTTGGAGCCTTTTTGAAGTGTTTCAAGGCCATTTTGCTTCTACAAGCTGGATCTTTGAGCTCTGACATTTCAAGACCTCTTTTCAAAATTTAAGATAAAGAATCACACTAATGGAACTCAAATATTCAAGATTTTATTTGAGGATACAAGAAAAAACCCTAAAGATCCCAAAAGTGCACCTGAAAAGACCATTTGGGGGTTTTTAGGGCCAAACTTGTATTTGCACTTTATTTTATTTAATTTCTAGCTTATTTAAATTATTTAGGATGTTATTTAGGCTATGGAAGTGATTTGGGTCGCATAGGATAGGTGGCATACGCTGCACACCTTAAACATGTGTTAAAGGGTGTAGGAATCCTTATTTGACTATGTTTTCTTAAGTCTTTTGTACCTAGGTTTTCTATGTGACTTGGGCTGCAAATTTTGCGGAGTCTTTTACCCTAGTTTAGGCCTATAAATAGGCACATATTATGGTTGTAAAACATAGCCTTTATACGAAATAATATTGCTACTTTGAGGAGAAATTCTCTTTTGTTCTTTGAGGGCTACCTTGGTGCACAAGTTGCTTATGTTCTTGGTTTTCTTATACTTCTTGTTTCTAATCATGAGTTGATAAGGGGTGGGGGTTTAAATTCAGTTCCTTTGATGTCTTGTGGAGCTTGAAAAACATCTTGGGTGAATTTCATGGTTTTTATACCATTGGGGTTTGCATCACTAATTGATTACATGCACACTAGTTAAAACCTTTATGCTTTTAGTTAATTAATCCTACTATATGACCACGCATGAGTAATGTCGCGGAACGGGGCCCCAGTGTCCCATAACCTTGTAGGCCTTAGGGATTTATGAATCCCACTAGTTACTATTGGCTAACTATTATTTGTCAATATAAATTAAACAATTTATATGCACTAGTTTCTTAGCCTACTCAGTTTAAGTTATGCATGCTTCTGTCCTGGCAATGCAAACAAATTTTATAAGTCATGGATTAAAAACATTGCTCGAGCATTTCACTAAAACATATATAAAACGTGCCAAGACCTTGAAAATACTGGTTGCTTTAACTACAAGTAACAGTTTGTGCATACATTACACCTCTAGCATGCACCCAAAAGTAACAAGATGGATTTACAACACAATGTATCCTATTAGAGGCAACTTACTTAGTACACAAAGTACTATGTACAAGAGACAAAAACTACTAACTAAGATCAACTACTTGAGTCCCACCTTGAGCTATACCAAGCTCCAAGTGTAAACCCTTCACTAGATCTTGTTCTTGTGTACTCTTAGCCTCTACACTGTAAAGGCACAACTTGGTTAGCACATAACTTATATCACAAGTAACTTAGAATCACTAGGATTCTCAAGAGAAATACCTGCAAAACAGAAAACTTAGGCCTCGACTATCACTTGGTGATTAGGCCCGGAGTTAGAACCTGCACAATAAAACTTAAGGGAATGAGTACTTGAAAGTACTCAGTAAGGGTCCCTTGAATACCTGCAAGGAAAAATGCAGCAACTATGCAATATGGCAACCAAGCAACCAATCAAGCAATCAACAAACAACTCAAACAATCAACAAAATATAAAATATGCAATGTATGAATGTATGGTATGAAATGCATATAATGCATGCACTTGGGACTTTCTGCACTCTAGGTGCCAAAAAACTTGCCGTGAGCTCAAACGGCGGAGGTACTTGAGATACTGGCCCTCGTATCCCGGATACTTTACCTCACTTAAGTCCCACTTACGGGTTCTAGAGTAGGTCATCACCTCTCTCATACTTACCCGCCTTTACCCTTAACTTATTGTACAGGGTAGTCGTCCTATGTGGTTTAACTAGCCAAACCCTTAAGGTTTAACTTAGAGCACTCATAGTGGCTTACTTACCAAACCAAATGGTTCGGTCGGGATCGACTTAGGTTTTCCTCCTCATTGACCATAGGTAAATGACGTTCTACTCGGCCAACAAAGAGTCTAAAAACCCCCTTAATCCCCATAGTGCTCATTTAGAAGCTTAAGCACTTTGATTTTCTTAACCACCAAGTCATACTCTTTCTTAACCACACAACTTAACTACCACTTAAATAATGCATAATTCCCGGCTTAGGAAGGAGTTCTAGACCCAACCGAGGCTGTGGAACGTCTTAACTTAGCCTAGGGATGAAAACCGAGAGTTTGAGACACTCTTAGGATGCCCGGAGCTTGAGGGTAAAATGCCTTGGCGGCGCCGTTGGCGACGCGTCGCCACAGGCATCAGTGTTCGGAGAACTTTTTCATTTCTCGGCGACGCGTCTTCACCGGCGACGCGTCACCAATATGGCGTCGACACTGGCGACGCGTCGCCAACGCTTTCCAACGTTGCGCGACAGTGTGCGACCTTGCACGAAAACTGCTTAAACTTTCTCATCCCAAACTCAAATCACTTGGGTCTTGTTTCTAACTCATTCCCACACAAAACACTACATTTCTATGAATTATTTGAACTTAATTAACTTGAACCTTTACCTCAATTTAGCTACAAAGCAAGCATTGATACACGAACCTCCTTAGCTCAATTAAGCTCCCTTGAGTTCCACGCCTAAAACCAAAGTCATTTGGCACCAAATACTTAAAACCAAGACCATTTCTAGCTATGGGAACAACTTAGAACCAATCCAAATGAACCCAACAAGCTTACCCACGAATTTTGAGTCCAAACTAGCACCAAAAAGCAAATTGGAGCTAGAACACCAACAAAGAAGCTTGATGATTCCTACCCACACTTTGGGCTTCCACAAATTGATGAAGAAATGCAAGAAAATGAAAGTTTGGGCTACGATTTTGGGAGAGGAGATGGAGCTACGAAATTTGAAGTTTGAGGCAAATGGTTAAGGGAGAAGAAGACTTAACTTATATATGTGTTTAAGGCAACTTTTCCCTCTCTTTCACTTAAGTCCTCATACTCTCAAAAGCTTCAATTGAGTCACTAAACTCTCACCCAAAACTACATTTCTTTGCTCTAAAGGATGCTTAAAGCTTCTCAAACTTAATTTTCTTGGACACCTTAGCCACTTAAGTTCTAAATGGCTCAAAAAGAACACTTAGTGCCACAAGTTCTCAAAACTCACAATGATGGTTCTAAAAGCTAGAATAACTAATGGTCTTGATTTAACTATGCCAAATCACACTTAGGAACTCACTTACTTAATTAAGCTTACCTTGCTTGCTTAACGAGGTGCTAACTTGAGGTACTTAATTTAATAAACACTTAATCAAAGTAAAATAAATACTTACTTGATTAGTCAACTAGGAGAGCCGTCACAAGTAATGCTTTGACTTATGTAACAAAACAAGTTATAAAATATAAACATAAATCATAAAACATTGCCCAAGCTTTCAACTGAAATCCAAGTTTCAAAGTAGTCAAAGCATACAAAATAACTGTGGAATTAACTGCACATAATCAAATTTGTGCAAGCATCCAAGAGCGACTCTAGAGTACTCTACTCAACATGAACTTTGGAGGCAACTAGTGTATAAAAACTATACACTGAACAACACCATTGAAATCCACAACTAAGCTCCCACCTTAGAGCAAACTCTAGGTGGCAAGGTTCAAAAGCCATCTTTTGTGCTTCACTTGCCTCTATCAGCCAAATAAAAAACTGTAGTTAGTTCCATAACGTAACCAACAAGCAAACCATAATCTAGAATCATAAAGATTAAAAAATATACCTGCTCATGTGCTTAGCTCAATAACCCTCAATGGTTGTTGGCTCAACGACAGCCAAAAAATTGCACAACAAAGACTAAGGGAGTGAAAATCAATGATTCTCAGTAAAGGATCCTTCAAACTTCAAGAAAAAATACTGATGACACATATATATACAATATATCAAGTTTACTGCACGCACTTGCAATTTGAAGGCTAACATAAGTGCATATATTTGAGTCCCTTAGGACCCTTCCTCTTCCTAGTCCTCGCACGGATGTCATCCCATGCCTAACGAGTTTTGGCCCCTAACTTACTCCTAGAAAGCTCGGCTTGCCTCCACATAGTGCCTCAAGTCCTTAGACTTGCCTAGGTCACTTGTGTACTAAGCTTCCACCTTAAATCCTTGCCGAGAATGCACTAGGCTTTTACTTGTGCCTCAATTAACCTTGCCTAGGCTACAAGTGCACTAAACCTTTACTTAAGGCATATACCTATCCACCATTAATTGGTTCACCCTAGTGGACGAGCAATGACCATGGTTGGACTCCTTCACTAGGTTCCTTGGAACCACCTAGGTGCACTAAGGTTCCTATGTTGAGTCTCAAACCTAAAGGCCTGCCTAGGCTCTCGATGGTACTAAACTTTTCATCCAATTAATGGTGGCCTAATGTGGCCAAAATTATCCTCACTTTGAACAAAAAAAAGGCTAAATCTAGGCTAATGCAAGCTTTGTAAAAATATGTAAATGATAGCCCTTCTTCTTAGCTTCACATAGCATCTTGAATCGCCTTAATCAGACACCTGAGCAAAAAGTTATGAGGAAAATACTAGAAGGGTGTCAAAGCTGACAGGTTCCAGTAGGGATGCATCACCATAGTATAAAACTCCCTGGTTTCTAGCACAAGGGCTTGGCGATGTATCCCTAGCTCCTTCATGCCTAGAAATTCCAGATTTTGCCTCATAGGAACTTTGGGGGCTTCCAATGCCTTTCAATGGCTCTAGGGATGCCTCCAAAGTCCAAACACCTCAAACCTACATATACACATGCTCTAGGCCATAATGCACCACTTAAACCAATCCTATAGTGTCCATAAACACCACACAACTCATTAAAAGGTCACTAGTTCACCATGTTCATTACCAGCCACCAACTAACACCATTCACAAAACTACTTGAATTCAACCACAAGAAAGCTATGAGTGGCAACAAATATGCATGAATCATAAATCTCTTACCTCAATTGCACAAGAATTAGCAAGCATGAAGCACCATAAGCTCCAAACTTTAGGCACAAAGGCTCCACTAAGGTTTTATAGGTTCCAAAGCACAAACAATTTTCATGGCACTAAATTAACACAATCCAAGTAAAACCCAAGCTCCCATAAGCTTAATAAACAAGAAAAAATTACGGAAAGCTAGTTACCTCATGTACAAACCCTGCCCATGGTGGAGAAATGTTCAAACAAGCTTCAAAACACCAAAACAAGTGCAAAGCAAGCTTCTTTCTTCATGGCCACCAAGAAAGCTCACAAATTTCACCAAGAAACCATGAATTTGAAGTGAATTGAGTAAGAAATGAAGGGGGGAAGAGATGGCTATGAAATTGGAAGGGAAAGGATGAGTGAATAGTGCCAAGAACTTATCCCTTCCAACTATTTTTACAACAAAACCCCCTTCCGCCCCAAACTTTTTAAAAACTTGCAAATTTACCTCTTCCCCGAATAGTAACTAAGTAATTAAACATTTAGGCAAAACTTTCTAACTTGGGCTTTGGGTTTTGAAAACATTATTTTTATTCTGGGTACTTGTCCTGACCCTCCAATGTGCAAAGTGACCATTTGGCCCCTAGGCAAACTTAGTGTCATAAACCACTCGATACCTACTAAACCTTTAATAACTTACTTGATTTTGCTAATTCACCTCTAATTGAAATTTTAAGCTAAGGATTTATGAATTTACCTCGCTCACCGAGCATTCTGGTAAAAGGGCTATAACATCTTACATTTTCTTCATATACTTCAACTCCTTGAAAACTTACCACATAACCAAGGAAAACAACCTTATTAGTACAATGAGAGCACTTTTTACAATTTGCATACAACTTTTGCTCTCTAAATGTACCAAGCACTTGTCTCAAATGTAACGCATGATCATTAAGGCATTTGTTATAAACCAAGATAATATCAAAATAAACAACAACAAACTTGCCTATGAAATCATGCAAAACATGGTTCATAAGTCTCATGAAAGTGCTAGGTGTATTGGTCAAACCAAATGGCACAACCAACCATTCATAAAGACCAAATTTGGTTTTAATAGCCATTTTCCACTCATCCCCTTCCTTCATTCTAATTTGATGTTATCCATATTTTAAATCAACTTTTGAAAAGACAGTAGAACTATGTGATTCATCAAGTATATCATCAAGTCTAAGAATGAGATGTTTATACTTTATAGCAAATTTTGTTGGCAGACCGACAATCCATTCACATGCACCATGTTCTATCATTCTTTGGCACTAAAAGCATAGGTACGACACATGGACTTATGCCCTCTCTCACATAGCCTTTTGCCAACAATTCATGCACTTGCCTTGAAATTCTTTTAATCTCCTCAGGATTAGACCTATATACATGCCTATTTGGAATAAGTGTTGTAGGGACTAAGTCAATTTGATGCTTTATGCCTCATATTGATGTAGTACTATTGGGTTCACAGGGAAACATCTGCAAACTCCTACAACAAAGAGAAAACATCACTTGGAAGATAGGTTAGTTAATGTATAGCAAGACAAGATTCTTTGTAAAGTAAAAGAAACACTAGTCTTTGTGTTTTAAGGGCTTGCCTCACTTCTCTCATTTTTCCCATACAACACTTTTTTCTTCTCTCAAGTTACCCCTCTTTATTTTTCCCTTAAGAACTCTCAACTTTTACTTTCCTCTCAAGTCCATTCTCTTCACCATGTCTCTTGTTGTTCTTTCAAATTTCCTCTTTTTCTTTTTACCACTTAGGTCCTCAACTTGCCTCCCATTTAATTTTCTCTCATCCTCACACTAAAGTTGATGTTGATCCTTTAAGACTTGTTGTTCAAATATTGGTAAGGGTGTGACCGGCCATCCTTTGTGCATGAATATGTATAAGTTCTTGTAACCATCATGTGCTACCTTCTTTTCAAATTGCCATGGTCTCCTAAGTAAAATGTGGCAAGCTTGCATAGGAACCATATCACATAACACCTTACCTTGATAAGAACCAATCTTGAAAGAAATGAGCACTTGCCTTATAACGTGAATCTCACCATCATCATTGAGCCATTGTGACTTGTAAGGTTGAGGTTGTTGATCTGCCGGTAGTTGCAATTTCTCCACCAAAGTGTTGCTAGCCACATTTGTGCAACTACAACCATTAATGATCATACTACATAACTTATCATTCACATTACGCCTTGTGTGGAATATGCACTATTTTTGGTCCTCCTCTTTTTAACATGCACATTTAGGGCCCTCATTGCAACAAGAATAACAAACTGCTCCTCAGCCCCTAATGTTTTAGGATTATCCTCTGAAGGTGACATCTCTGGCTCTTCGTGAAACACTTCTTAATCCTTGGGCTCAAACTCTTCTCCTTTTTTCCATATACAAAACTTTGTAATCTCAAGCTAAATGACCTTTATTCCTGCACTTATAGAACACAAGATCTTTAAGCTTTTTGAGAATTCTGACGCATAAGGGTACCTTTTGTGTGAGAAGTGGGCACAGGTCCTTTTGATGCATTCTTGGCCTTAGACTTTGGCAACTATTTCCTTAGCTCTTTGTACATGCTACCCTTCTAATTGGTCCCCACACCTTGAATGACGTGTGCTACTCTTGTTCTTTGTATGATTCTCTCAGCCTTGGAGGCTTGGTGTAGCAAAATCAACCATGTACATATAATGAAGCTTCTCCACTTTATTTGCAATATTTAGATTAAGGCCATTCAAGAATCTAGCCATTGTGGTCCCCTCACCTTCATCAACTCAACCTCTAACAAGGGTCATCTCTAACTCCTTGTGATAATCCTCTACAGACCTACTTCCTTAGACTAATCTTTGTAACTTTTCATGTTGGTCTCGGTAGTAGTAGCTAAGAACAAATCTATTCATCATAATGGCTTTGAGCTCCCTCCATATTCTAATCGGCTCTTCACCTTTCCCTTATCTTGAAATCACCACTTGATTCCACCATACAAGAGCATAGCCAGTCAACTCAACAGTGGCTAATTTTACCTTTCTTCTTTCGAGTAATTATGACAATCAAACACCATCTCAATCTTTTTCTCTCACTCCCAATATATATCTGGATCACCTTGTTTCTAAATGGTGGGATGTTGAGCTTGATGGAGTTCATTTGATCATCCTTACGAGGCTTTCCCCTCCTTGGTTGCCTATGTATACTTTAAGCTTTTTCTTCATCTTCTGAGTGCTTCAACTCTAATATTTTATTTTCCTGAAGATAGGATTAGTCCTCTTTTGCATGGATGATGGTGCCTCATTTTGAGAACTAAGCTCCTTCATCCACAGCTCTGGGTTAGTCAATTTATCCAACACCCTGGTCATCACGGAATGGAAAGCCTTCTTGTCCATCTTAGTTCAAAAAATGCTATCAATCTCATCAGCCATGTTTACTTGTCCAAAAATCAAAGAACTTCACAAAACACTCCCTCACATGTTCTCACTAAAAATATCACTTACACTTACTTTACTAGTGGCAATTGCTAAGAGAAGTTAGTCTCAAAAGTTCTAAGCAAACTAGACTCAAAACACTTAAAAACTGCAGGATCTTGGAAAGTCAAGTAATTTTTAAGATAAAAACTAAGAAAAACACAAGACTCAGGAAATTCCAACAATGAAAGTTTCCTGGAATTAGGGTTAGGACAAAAGATTGCAAAACCAAATTGCTTTGGATGCAAAACAAAAAATTGTGCAACAATACAATTTTTCCTAAAAAAACAACATTTTCCTTATGGCCTTCTTGCTAGATAAACTTCCAAGAGGGTTTTCTTGTTGCAAAAGTAAGAGAGAAATAATTAATTGCAACAAAAACTTGAAAATCCTTAGTTCTTGCAAAAATTAGAACAAACTTTGTGGATAAAAAAATATTATTTTTTGGACCAACATTTTGGATTTTTTCTATGTTTTGGATGCAAGCAAATCAACTCAAAATGATTGATATGGGTTTTGGTTGTTTTGGAATTGATTTGGTACATTAAAACACTTTTGCATGTAGTTTATGCTTATCATGTGATTTGTGCACACTTTGATATGAAACAACCAAAAAATTGAATAGAATGAATTAGATTTAAAGGAAATGGAATGGAATCAACAAAATATATGGAATTAACAAATTTTAAACAAACGTAAAGAGTCGGAGATAAAAAATGAAAGAAATAGGCTAGACATGAAGAATGCACAGGAAACCAAATTAGGGTTTCACTTAATACAATTGGATAAACTATATTGGGAATACCTTGGAATGACTTGGAACACAAGGAAATAGATTAGAATTGATGAAATATGATGGAAAAAATGGGATTGGATGAAAATAATGAAAGAAAATACTGTTGGGCTCAAGAAACACTAGAAGAACCAAATTGAAGCAACTTGGATGCAATTGTTGCCAAACTAGTTGCTTTTGGTATTTTTTTATTTGAACTCAAAGAAAAAGGCAACAATTGAAAGATATAGACTTGAAGCACACATAAAAAGTCTTAGAACATGAAAACCTAAAAGAAAAACACAAGAAGAAATAAAAATAACAAGAATTGAATGAAAGAAAAGTTGAATGAAAAAGATATGATTTCTGCTTTGTTGGAACTTATGACTCTGATACCACTTGATGAAAAATGACATTGGAATTTCCCTAAGAATACTTCAAGCTCCAAGAATAGGCAAGAGCAAATGAAGAATTGAAAGACTTGATATAGAAAGACCATATAGTTCTTTAAGCACCAAGTGAAGTTTACATAAAACTAATGAGAGAACAAATCTCTAGCAATTATATTCAACTTCAAAAATATGAATAATACAAGCTTAGATTTGGCTGTTTAAGGTATAATCCATGCCATGCAATTTGATTCACCTAGGAAACAAAGAAAACAAACTCCTTGAAAGACTAAAACTCTTAAATCAACAAGAACAAGCAAAAACTCCAATAATGCTACAGAATAAGGCTAGGTTAAGCCATATAATTAAAAATAAGTCCTAAAATTTAACCAAACCAGATAAATATGCTAAATTATACATATTCACACTAGTTCACACTTAAGTGATCAAATATGGTAACTAAAAGGTTTAACATGCTAAACTACTAGTTTGTTCAGCTCATGTAAACTCAATTAGGTGCACCTAGGGTGGCTTGAGTACACCAATAGGTCCAAGAAAGTATGGGCTAGGTCCTTTGAACTTTGAACTATGGTCATATTCTTGGTGCACATGTGGTCCAGGGTGTACACACCGTTGATGTATGTGTGCTCATAGGGTGCATGTAAACCTTGATGCTCCAAAAATGCACATCATGGTGTCTCTTGCTTCCTTGATATGTCAAATGGTAGTTTATCCAAGTCTCCAAGTTTGAAATGTTGGAAAAAAAAATCCATGCAATGCCTCTCCAAGCTAATTAGCTCTCTTCCTTGGCATAGGTCCATGTGTGATCCTTAGAAAGTCCTTTTCCATGCTTAATATGTTATCATCATGAAGCATATGGAAGAATCAAAATAAGTTGTTCTCAATATTAACCCCGTTTGGTATTAGCATTAGTGATTGGCATCAGAGTTTGGAAAAAAGTATTTAAGAGTAAGTTTTGGCTTTTAGTTTTAGTGATTTAATCTCTATTATTAATAAATCATCAAAAACTCTAACACTAATCCTAAAAAGCTCTTTCTAAACAGGCACATTGATGCCTTTTTATGTCAGGATGTTTTTTATAAGATTCACATTTACTCTTTCATTGGAAAAGCTAGTGTCCTTGGATAGATTGCTGTAACAACCCATTGTTGGCCACAAAAACTTGGATCTAATCATATTAGAAATTTTGTAAGTATAAAGTGGAGGTAGAGTCATTTTTTTCATCGTTCAATCTCTTGAACTCATTGACATGTAAACTCATAGTTGTAAGTTATCTTAAATTAATACTTATTCATTATGTTGTTCAGAAAAAAGTCATCCTTTGCCTTTTTTGGTTGATTGTGTTAAATCTAATAAAAAATGTCATGCCAATGTTACTTGATGTTAGTTTAATTATTCTCAAGTTCATATAATGGAATATGCTAATAATAAGGTAATACTTTAAGAAGATGAGTTAATAGAATGAGCTATATAACAAATGGCATAACATGCATGTATAGTTAAGCTGATATATAATCAAGATTGGTACAAGAAGGACTTGGTGCAGGGAATATAATCAAGATTTATTTTGACATTGAAAAAATTGATTTCCAATTTGTTGGTGTCTGTAGGTGGAGGATGTGAAATGATTCGTGAATTTGATTTTGAAAATACATTTGGGCACATAATCATTATCTTAATTATGGAGAGATTTTCAAGGTTGAATAGATCAAAATTATTGAAGAATAGTAGTGCATGAGATAAAAAGCTGTCAAGGAGATCATCTTGGACATGGAGATAGGATCTTAGAGGTAAGGAGTTGGAGCAGTTTAATGAATTATTGTAGATTTGTGATAAAGTTTTTATTTTTATGAATGAAGAAAATGTATGCTACTGGTAGACATGTAAATAGGGTCCATTTTCAATCAAGCAAATTAAGGCTTGATTGATAAATAGGTGCTACAAATGAATAACTCAGTTGGAAGTGATTGCTGGACATCTTTAATACCTATAAAGTGAATGATTGTGTTTGGCGAGCACTTCAGGACAAGGTGCTAACAAGAAAAAATAATGTACTTCGCAGTGTTTAGTTGAAGGATGAACTATGTTAGATTTGTAGAAGTAATTAAGAGGAGATTGATAATGTCATGGTTAGATGTGTGGAGGTCAGAAGTATATAGGAATTGGTGTTCAATTGGTGACAAATGGACTTCAAACAAGGAGTTGATTTATTGGATGTTTTGATGTCAATACGAAGGTTCCATCTTTAGAAGGAGCAAACAAAATTATGGGAAGCTACATTGATTGTGGCAGCTTGGACTATTTGGAAAAAGAGGAACAATTTGGTTTTAAATGGAAAAGTGCTTTCTACTACTAAGATCTTCTATATATGATACTCATTTTTTCTCTTTTGTTTGGGTTATGAGTAGGCATAAAGTATTGAAATGTAGTATAAATGAATGGAGTTGAATCCACTCTCATTAAATATTAGGTTCATTAAGTCTTTGAGGGGCAGGTGGAAAGCATTGATATTCACTTATACTCAAGTACTTTTTGAGGCTGAAGGTTGTATATCTTTTCATGTGAGTTTATAATACTATTTTTTCTTCTTAAAAAAGTTGACATATGATATTCAAATATTTGATCAGAATTAAAAAATCATTATCCTAACAACTTGGCAAAGTAGCAAAAAGCATATGGATGGAGGTTTAAAGTTTAACTCTGGCCTCTACCAATTCCTCACAAAATACCAGTTAATATTGGTTCATATATCTCATAACTTTGTTCCTTGTAAAGCTGCTTCTAATTATTAAAAAAAAAAGAATTAAGAAATCAATAAAAATGAGGGAGAAAACATTATTAGGACGTAAAGCATTAACAAATCATCTCATTTTAGATAAAGAATAACCCTTTAAGATGATCAAGTTTGATAATTCAGTATATTAAGAAGGAAAAATGAAACTTAAGTACAAATGCCCTTTTATCACCAAAAGTACAGTACCTACTTTATTGAGCAAAATCATTGTAAAAGAACATACTAAACTTAAACTCTTAAAAGAAAAGGATTATTTCACAAACTCCATAACCCAATAGTGAAAAACTGATGATACAAACTTGATGTCACTAAATCCAGCTTTGGTTGCTAAGACAGTGAACTCTTCCTCTGTCCTTTCCTTTCCACCTGGGTTTTGAGTCATCATAAAAACATCAGTTGCAACGATGTTTCTTGTGATGGTTTTGGTATCGGGCTTAAATGGCAACACAGCTTCAAAAACAATAACTTTTCCATGTTCTGGAATTGCATCATAACAATTCTTTAATAGCTTTATACAGTCCTCATCACTCCAATCATGAAGTATCCACTGAAAAACAAGGTTCTACATTACTTTGCAAAGTACATATCCTTTTATGCATGTGTAAAAGAAATGTGTCCTCACCTTCAAAAATATGGCATCCCCCTTTGGAACACTTTCAAACATGTCCCCTGCAATATGCTCCACACCTATATGACAATGTTCAACATAAATTCATCTCAATAGTCATACAACTATTTAAAAATGTTGCATCTAATCGTGTAACTTGTTGAGTACTCCAATTTCATAACTAGAGTAGTAAGGGATAATCCACAAAATCTATTGAAATCATTATAAGCCTTTTAACCTTGGGCAAAAAAAGTGTTGCATGCAAGGACATAACCATAAACATACCATGGTAGGCTGGAGCATGCTTGATGACATGGGGCAAGTCAAAATTAACTCCTTCAACAGAAGGGTACTTAGATGTGATCATTGATATTATAACTCCAAGACCACCACCAACATCCACCATCTTGTTAAGGTGCTCGAAACCATTGTAAGAATCAAGGAGCCTTTTCACAATGATTGTTGTATGATTGAACATAGCTTTGTTGAAAACATCATTGAATCTAGCATCCTTATTTGGATATTCAAAGGCATGACTACCATGTACCTTATCAAATGCAATTCCACCTTCAAGAATTGCCTCTTTTAATTTGCTCCTATATTGTGAAACCAAAATACAAGAGTTAACAACTAAACACTTATTCTGTACATTATTTTCAACACTAATTCAATTATTCAAAAATTCTAGCATTTTTTCTAACGCTCAAAACTCCTTTGGATTTTCTCGGATTGAGAAAATACCCTAAAATGACAATCTCTTTGTTTAGCTCAGAAGTCATCGGTTTCTATATCTTTTCCAACTTTAGTGTGAATAACAGAGATCCGTAGCTCAGCGGTGATGGGGAAAGTGAGAGTGACATCCCCTGGACAAATGCAGGGGCGAGGAGTAGGGCGACGGAGTGGTCGATGAGGTCCTGTAAGTAAGAATGAGTTAAATCGAATTTCCGGGCAACAGAAAGACCCAGATTTTTTTATAAAGGTGAGGCCAAAACAAATATTTTCTTAAACTATAACCTTTATAAGAATATTTGACCAATTTTAAAGAAGAGCCTGAAATGTATTTGAGGGGCCAGCAACAAAATGAGCTTTTTTGGTCGGGGAACTATAAGTGTCTCTTGCTCTGCCTCTATAGATAAACAAATTCCTCAATTTCGTATATTTGATAGCAGGAGGAATTGAGCCAGATTGCAGATATTTACAGCTTCGAGGGTCTATTTTCCCAACACACGTCAAATGCATCAGGTACTGTCAAAATGGATCAGGGTGTTTCTTTCATTTCTGATTTGGGTTTTGTAGCTGTTCGATTACTTCTAGAGTTTTTGCAAGGATTAGCCATGTATAATTCTGTATGCGAAGGGATTAGTTTCTCTGTAATTCTTATCCAGCCTAAGTGAGTCGATTCTTACCTTATCCATGAAAAAAAGTGAGTGGCTTCTTAAACATGGAAAAAGATTGGGATTTAGGGTCAAGTATGTTGCAAGAATGAATCCATCTTCTCTTAACAATCCCAGGTCTGAGTAATGGTATGGATCGGACTTCATTTTTTTTTTTTCTGAGTCAGGTTAAGATTTTTTGGTGGTCTTTGATTTGTCATGAATTTTGGTTCAAATGGGAAGAATTGATGGAGACGCAAACTCAGTTGCATGAATAAAAGATTTCATTTTTGCGCTGAAAAGAAACAGGGGACGACATTCTCCACAACTGGGGGAGGCAACCGATACAGGCTCTGAGGTGTTGTTTTTTACAGGAGGAGAAGTCTGATGGTTGGTGGTAAGTGAGCAAGCTGTGCTGGGTCTTAGTGGGCAAGTTTTGGGGCTTAAGAATCGAGTTGAGGGACAACTTTAGAGCAAAGAATGATGGGAACATGGAAAATGTTTTATTTTTGCATCTTACCTTCTATATAGGTCAAAATGATTCCCAAACAATATTTTAGTACATAAAAATGCCCGTTATCAATTGACAAGTTTTAACTTAAATTTTTTTGATTTGTTTTCTGTCTTTGTTAAGGGAATATAGAAGAAGAAGAAGAGCTTCACCACATTATATGTCTTTTCGCTTATTTATTATATATATATATATTATAGAGACGAAGTTAGAGGTGATTTAGTAATTATAGAGTTAATTGATAGCTAATTAAGCACCACCTCCAACTTTTATATGAAAACTTAATTTTACACCTTAATTAGTTGGCTCAATTTTTCCCGCTTTCCAAATTTAAATTTTGAATACAAAACAATAACGTTATAATAAATGACAAAATTTTAGGTTCCTCATTTATTTTTTTGAAATTGATTCCTCCATTTCTAATTATAAAATTTTTTCAAATATAGAATTACTCATCTAACTAGTTGATTGTTGTATATAAAGAAAGTTCAATCATAATATAAGTACAAATGAATTGTGTTATTAACTCTGTATTTCACTCATATATTGGTAATTTATGAAATTTTTTAACTAATAAGAATATAAAATTTTTTAAATTATGAAAGTTGAATTATCACCCAAAAAGAGATTCATATGTGATCTCAATTTCATTTCATAACTGCAAAAATATAATTTTTTTTCCTTTTTCGTTTCTTTTATCTTTCATCTTTTTTTTCCTTATTTTTCTATAGAACAAATGGGGAAAAAAATTTTATTTGTAGTTAACTGTAACTCAAGCTTAAATGCTTATTATGTAGCCATTCAAAAATATAAAAATAAATAAGGATTTATTTTAACAAGCATGACAACTGCAATGATTAGATTACAAAAATAAACAGAAGTTGAGAAATTATGGTAATTAAAATTAAAAAATGAGAATTGCCTCGTCAAATTGAATGACTCTAATTGCAATTAATTTTATTTTTATGTCAAAGGAATTAAATATATCCAATAAACTATTTACATAGTATTTCAATAAGAAAATTATATTTTGTACAACATATGCAGTACAAAAAATATATGTTTTTTTATATATATTTGATGAATATATTTTAACGAGTAAAAAAACAATAAAAATTTATTTTTATTACTTCTTTTGGGTGAGGATTTGAAAAACTATATATAGTACAAACATGAAAGATTATGGCTTAGTTTGACTTTCATGTGAAAAAATAGTTGTCAAACATAGTGTTCCAAACATAGTAATTAAATACAATTGTTAACCATACACTAATGCTATTTGGAAAAATTCAAATTAAATTTCTAGTTAATTGCATTTTATCTATAATATTTCTTTAGAATACATGAAATAATAATAATAATAATAATAATAATAATAATAATAATAACAACAACAAAATTTATTTATTAATTAGCACGGAGTTATTGCCAGTATAGCTATTTTTGACTTATTTGAACTAGTATTATTATATGATTTTTCTTGATGTTAAAAATGGTATGAACTCTAATCTTATTGTCCTTTAATTTAACGTTGCGTTTACCTCATATACTCTCCACTATTCATGGAAGAATAATATGATAAATTGATTAAACAATTACCTTGTACACACCCGTTAACTTGGATTCTACTGGTACAGATTGGAAGCAGACTTCAGTACGCAACAGAAATATGAAGACAAAATCAACATAGACAGTTTGACTATTTATAGATTGGCAGTTTGATTGCAGAGTTGGACCCCTTTGTTATGAGCCTAAAGTCCTTTTGCTCCATAAACTTCGTTAACTCAAACCTTCTACGTCTTGAATTTTGACTCCGTTCAATTTGCCCTTCAAATTTTGTAAACTAGAACCTTTTATCCCTTTGGTTCAATTAAATGAAAGTTATTTACTAAAATAAAAAAATTTAAAAAATTAAAGGGCTAACTAAAATATTTGTCCAATGATTCCACAAACTTATAAACAAAAACAAGGGAAAGATGGACAATTTTAAATGTGAAACTGAAGCCCTTCAATTCTTTTTTTATTTTCATTGTAGTACGCATTCTTCATTTAATCAAGTTGAGGGGTAAAAGGTTATACAAATGATTTAGTTAACCATTTTTTATCTACAAATTACCTTAGAACCGATCTTCCGTGAAAAAGAATAAAAGGAAAAAAAAACACATGAATTGGAAGGAAGAAGGAAAGCTAACCAACTAGCAAGGGAGACTTCGTCCTGCGCTAAATCCATCAACGGAGCTAGAGAAACACCATCTTCATTCCTGGTATAGTATCGGGAAACGGGCGATAGCCCATATACCCTCCGGCGTTTCCCGTCCCCGTCATCAGCGGTGGAGCTAGAAACCACGCCGAAGCTGGCGAGAAGCCGGAGCAAACGGTCTAGCATCACCGCAGCATCGGGATTTTGAGAAGGCAACTGAGCGGCTATCTCCTCCGCGGAGAGCATGGCCTCAGGGCCAGGGCGGGCCAATATGTCGAACAGACCGAGACCCATGGCTGTATGGAGAGACATTGGAAGGATAGAAGAACCGGTTAGCAGGACTGCTTGCGCGAAGGTCTCGGCCTCTGCCTCCGGTTGCGGCATCGAAGACGGGGCCATCGAAGATGGTGCACGATCAGTCGTCGGCAAAGGGTCGCTGTAAGGTACGGACGAGGGTGAGGAAACAAGAGATGGCAGAGTAAATCGTTTCCTCTGACCTCTATTTATGGACTGTTTCATTACGGCAGCCATTAGACTACCGTAACTTACTGTAGCCAAACACCACAAATGACAGAAAGGAAAAAAAAGTGAAGGTGGGGCCAAAAAAATAGCAATTGATAAAATGATTTTTTTTAGATTAATGAATAATTTGGCAATAAATAATAAAAAAATAATAGAAAGAAAATAAGAAATGTGTAAAAAATGACAATAATAATTAAAAAATAAAAAATTTATTTAGGAATAACCGTATTAATTAGGCAAAAAAAAGATTTGAAATGATAAAAGAAAATTAGCCTCATAAAATAAAAAGAAAAGAATATGAAATACTCCCTCCATCCCACTTTATTTGCTTTGTTTCCATTTGGCACGCATATATAAGGCTGTTTACTGTTTCCCATATCTTTCCAATTATGCCATTTATTGTCTCTCTCCCTGTCTCTTGTTGACTCCTTCCCTATACCTCAACCACTGTCGACCCTCTATTTCCTCCTTCCCCATCCCTAGTCACTCTTGCTACGCCGTTTCCTCATCACCTGAACACAATACAAAGCTGCAACCTCTGTCTCCTCGACCACCTAACCACGGTGGAAATTAATGCCTCAACAAGATCGAAATCAGCTGAATCAGTCAATCGATTATTGATTTATGTATCAAAGCATAGGCCCAACCCCATCAACTTGTACTTGTCTACCATTAGCTTCGTCTGTGCAATGAACACCTTCTTCATCCTTCAATCGAACTCGTTCTACTCCAAGTACATGATCCTCATGTCAGAATCGATGATCAAGCCATCGATACCTTTGAATCAATAGCACAAAGCAACAAAATCGATCAATCCAAAATGACGAATCAATCTAGCAACACAACCGGTACCTCAAAGATTTGAACGAATTAATCCGTTAATGGGCGAAGAAAAGAGGGGGTTTGTCTGGGAAGGAGATAGAGAGAAAGACGTCAATAGTGGGGAGGTCGGAACTACTGGTGGGGTTGGATGGCAAGGGTTGCTTGAACTTCTCATGTAGGGCCGTGAGATCGGTAGCTCTATTGATGGCATTGAACTTGGGAAGAATATTGAGATATCAAGGAAATGAAGGGTATAATGATAAATATATTTGGTAAAATTTACTAAAAAGAGAAATTATGCAAAAAATTTGGGACAACCAAAAAATGAAAGTAGTGTAAATAATATGAGACGGATGGAGTAGATTGGAAATAATTACAATTGGAATCAACAAAATGATTGAACAAAGAATATAAAATGAAATCAAACAAAGAAATGGATTATAAATTAGTTATGTACGTAATAAAGAATTAGATGAAAAGGAAACAGGAATTAGGCAAAAAAAAAGGAAGAAGGATGAATGATTAGTGACATTTAATTGGAAGTATGAGCTTGAAGTTTATGCGATTAAGCCTAATAATTCAAAAAATTGTAGCCCTTACACATAAAAACATTATCCTTGTCACTTTAACAAAAGTGAACGCCTTTCTGTGTTCCCCCGTGCTTTTTTAGCCAAATGAATGCCTTTTTTCGTTTTTCTTCACTTTTCTGCAAAACATTAATTTTCCAACATGAAGTATTTAGAAAGGTCATTAGAAAATATCAATTGGTACTAAGAAGACCCTCAAAAATACCAATTGGTACTCGTGAGAGCCTTTAAGGTACAAATTGATACCTTTGGGGGCCTTCATGATACTAATTGGTACTTGGGAGGGCTTTTAAGGTACCAATTAGTACCTTGAAGGGCATTCCACATACCAATTGGTACCTTGAAGGGTTTTACATGTACCAATTGATATTTAGGAGGGCCTTCCAAGTACTAGTTGGTAAAACTAAGTCATGTTGTGACAATTTGGTTATTCTTAAAATGAAATCATTTTGATGGTGCCCTGATTAAAATTCTTTAAGTGTGACATTCCAACCACTTTCCACAACTCATACAGCATTATTCCCCATTATTCAATTCTCCTTCCCATGTCTAAACCAGTCTATTCCTTAATCAAGCAAGTTATGGCTATGGGAGGCTTTGTGAAGAATTTGTCATGTGACAAGAATGAAGGCATAATCATGTGTGGCATTCCAAAGGGGAAGTTAAACATCCCCAGAAAGCATGAAAAACATTGAACAAAATCGTTGACCTCTATAAAAAAAGGTGATTGCCTTTCTCCAACTATTATCGCTTTTGTAGGCCATGTTCATTTTTTATAGATTTGTGTGCCATTTTTACCCAGCTGTGAAGTGTTTCATTAGTTTTCTTGATTTGTTGCTACTTAGTTCACTGTAGGATTATTTATTTTTCTTCCGAAGGCATGGAAGTGTGAGGAAAACATTGGACTAGTACAAGCAACTCCCAAAAATAGTACGGGACATGTTCAAAAGAGTAACTAGATTAGACAATACGATTAAGGCTTTAAGGCGGACTTACTATGATTGCATGCTTGTATGTTCACTAAGTCATTATTGGTGGGATACGACCCGCACCTTCCATTTCCCACATATAGGGGAGATGACAATGACACTAGTTAACAAGAAGGGATATGAGACAAAAGATGAGAAGGGAAACGATAAAGGAAACTAGGAGGGGAACCAAAAAGGAAACATTGATAATTCTGATGACAATAATAGGAAGGATGATGGACAAGCTGCACTGAAAAAAGTTAACTTAAACACATATCAGATTATTGAGACTAAGAATAGGAAAAAGCCCCACACTTAATATAGAGGGCACATCATTGTGTTAGTCTATGCAGTTACTGCTACGATGTGCTTCGCATTTCTTCTTTATGTTTGGTTATACTTATAATAAGATCTTTTTGTTCTTGTTAATCATTTCATAAATATGTGCTATATGTGTTCATTTCCATTTTGTAATGTGTTTATTTTTGTTTTGTTGGCATCAATATAATTGCACTATATAAAATTAGGAAAAAGTGTCAAAACGTCTTCACTTTGTCCATAAAAGCAAATGCCATGTAACGAAGATCACTTGGAACATACCCATCTTCTTAGAACACACCCATCTCCGCCAAAAAATGATGTTATTGTGTTTGTACCTCTTGATTTCATCTTTCCGTACTCCAAATCAAGTTATCCTTATACATTTCTAGTAGAATTGGCATGCCTCCTCCACATTGTTGAACTAGATTCCTTCAAAATCCATCAACTCCCACTTATTGATTGGTTTCTTTAATATAGTTTCTTTCCCAATCCTCATTCATATTATATCCTTAACTTCCCATACATCTTCAAAATCAAAATGCACTTTATTAGCTCTTCCAGCCTCACTGCTACACACTCTCACCTAATGCAAGTAGGTAGTTTAGATACATCCCATGCATTTCCATTAACGTTATCCACCTTTTCCATAAAAACATGTTTAAGCGCATTTGAACATAAGTCCTAAATTGTACAACATACATTGCACTAAAATGCCAGAGTTAAGAGTAGTTACATTTATACTCATAATTCTATGCAAAAATGGCAAATACTAGAAGAAAAAGGTACTCACACAACACAAAGTAAAAAAAGACTAGATGCCAGAGTAGGGAAGCGGGGTCTAGTGCAAAGCACAGACTTGAATAGATGGTGCAAGTCACCCAAATTAGCGATGAACAATGTTTTGAACATGTTTCTTTATTTCAACCTAAAAATTTTGAACACCTATACATCCATAAATTACTAACCTCTACAATTCTTTTTTTGCTCAAGCTCCCTAATACTTTCTTGCAATCACATTGCATAACATAACTCTAATATTTTCTTCGTCACATCTACAGAAACCAAACATGTACCATAACATCATTATCTAAGTGAGCATAGATTGTTTCTTCATTTGTTTCTTACATGCCCCCAAACCCCTCTTTCATTAGCCAAGCACATTAACTTTAACAATCATTTCTTAATTAACTCCAGTGGCTATTGAACCATTTTGAGCAAGTTTATTACTTCAATAACACTAACTCTAGTCATTATCCTTTACTAGTTAATCCTTAATTTTTTTTTACATACAACTACTACATTTATTAGTATTGCCCATATTTATTAACCTTTTAGCACTTCTAATTCATTACTTACTTGTATACGTGTTGTCATTGTGCATACTATACGATTTTGTCCACCTTTTTTATACCACTTTGATTTAAATTTCTTATTATGCTTCATTTTCTCAAGTAAATTACCATTTCATTTTAATTGGTAAATAATTCCCTTCAATTTTTATTATGAAGAAGCAAGGTTTTCACTTTTTTTAGTAGCTTAACTTTAAATTATTAAAATTTCTATTTTTTTCCTAATTGACTCAATCACACACATATAAAGTTCTATGACTCATCTGATGCTTCTTAGTAAATTGAGGACTAAACACATCATTTGCTCATTTTTTATGCCACCAGCGTAAGTTATGGCATTTTGGGGAGTACCGTAGCATAGAAATTTCTCTATTTGTGACAAGACTTTCTAATTAGTCTTGCACTGGTCTCTAACATCAGGAGTAAATTACAAAAATGGTACCCATCCTTTAATTATTATTTTTTTAGTCCATAATCTATTGAATATTTTGTTTTAATCTTAAACTTATTAAAATTATTTTATTTTGGTCTCTCATCAAAAGAAATTTATTAACTCAAAATAACTGCCTAAATTTTTTTTTTGAAATTTTAATTTAAATATTTGGCAACTGTTTTTAGTATATTTAAATAGTTTAATATTTTTTAATAGTAAATAGATAATTTAAATTTTTTCCTAAATGAAATAAGTTGAATTTATAGAGAGTTAAAAAAAGGTGATTTGAATTCTCCATTAACCATAAAAAAAAAATCATATAAATCAAATTTATTATAAGACAGTTATCTGATAGTTTAAATTATAATATAAAAAGTTTTTATTAGACATATACTTTGAGTTGATAAATTTCATTGAATGGGAAGCAAATGAAACATTTTTAGTAGATTTAGAACTAAAAGTAAATATTTTTAATAGATTCAAGACCAAAACAAAACATTCAATATATTAGAGACTAAAACAAAATAATAATTAAATGTTAGAAACCATTGACACAATTTACTGCTAATATTATGTAATAACGTACAAAACCAAAAAAAATAATATAAATGTTTCACTGTAAAAAGAAAGCTATCACACATGTTGAATTTATAAGAAAATAGTTTCCAAATAGTTTATATTATAATTTTAATATTTAATATTAGATAGTTACCTAAGACTTATCAAATTCAAGTTATTAGAAATTGTCCTTCTCAAAGTTTAAATTGTTCAATAATTTGTTGATAGTTAATAGATATTTTAAACTAGCATTTTTTTTTGTTTTGATAAGCAGAATCAAATATTAGATAGAAAAAGAAAAGAGTAACGAGGCAGCTCTCTTATGAGCCGAAGTCACATGCTTCCAAGGCACCACTAGTAGTGTAGAATGATCCAAAAACTCCGTTAGATGTAGAAGATTGTCAGCAATTCTAGAGCAAGAAATATTGAGCAACACAGATCTATGTATAACTGCCAAAGCCTGAAAACAATTAGATAAAATAGTAATATTATTCAAACTGGATTCTAAAGTTAGTTGCATTGCGCCAAAAATAGCAAGTAGCCTTGCTTTAAGAATCGAAGAGCAATTTCTGCCAAACGTAACCATCTTGATGTCTTTTGGGGCCAATAAATCCCATCTAGAGCCAAGTCGCAACACCCAAACCTAAGACCTCCTTCATGCGCCATCCACCAAAAAGGGATGCGGAGTCCTAGAAGGCATATCCTAATTCTTTCATCTACCTCAAACTTGGCAAAAAGATATAGGGGGTTTGCTTTGAAGATGAAAGATTGGGAAAGATATGATCTTGTAAAGTGGAGCAGATGGATAAGATCATTATGCCGCAGGATAAGGAACAATACATTGAATGAAGAGTTTCGAAACACAGTTTTGTTCCTCCCCATCCAAATGACCCAAAGAGTAGTTGACGAGAAGAAAAGCAATCTAAATTCTATTTCTTGTCAGACTCCATGATGTTAAGGAGCCATCCTTGAAAACAAAGATTAGAAGGTGTTAAATACCGTTACCGCTAGATATACCATACTCAAAATTTTTAAAGTACACCACATGGAATACTACGCCGCATGCTATTACCGTTTTCACAAAAAAATATTATAATATTATTTTAAGATAACATAAATTTAATAATTTTTTTTCACATTTTATATGTATTCTAATTTTTCAAATATAAATAATATATATATAATAGAAGATATTTTTGAATACAAACAAAATAAAAAAAATGTTATATATATATAGAAAAATAAATAATACTCAGAAAGAAACTAATTTATTGATATAAGAGAAAAATACAATACTTTAATAACAATACAGTTTCTAATACCATATTGAGTTCCTAGGTGGCTCAAAATAACCTTTAAATTTTTATTTTAACTAAAAAAAGTAACCAAAAGAATAAAAGTAAATATTTATTTTATTATGTGTGTGTTAATTATATTTTAATATTTTACATATTTATGATATTTTGATATAAAATGACAAAAAAATATCTCACACATATCCATGAAAAATAAAATATCATAGTACATATCTCGTTATATTTGTGGTATACCGTGGTATATCATGTGATAAAATAACAAAATGTAAAAATATTTGTACCACTTACCCACAATAAGCAGTATATTGCAATATTTAATTCCATAAGTGGAGCTAAGAGGGTTGACACAAAAATGGCCCTAGATTTCCTAAGAACCGTGGCAACCCCAGAACAAATGCATTAAACTTTCGTCATGGGTGTTACATCCAAGGTAATAGGAATTCACAAATCCACCATGAGAGAAAATATTTGATGCCATTGGTAAAGGATTCGGAAGACACTTCCAAATCAAGAATTTAAACTTATGGGGGAAAAATGAGCCCCAAAACCGTTTGATAATACTAAAGAAATGAGAATCTCAAGTGAGGCCTTGACTACATCTTCCCAAACCTTGAAGTGCGTTATAATTGTGAAGTAGATGGTAGATATACCCCTGTTTTGATGAATAGTTACCTAACTAGCTAGCTTTCCAAACAATAACATCGACACTAGGAGAAGTTGAAAGGGTTGGAATGGAAAAAATAACATATCTGATTTGCATAGAGAACAAAGATTCCAAAAGGTCTCGATTCTAACCTTGCTCCTAACGAGAAGTTAGCTCTAGTGCTTTAAGGTTTTTGTTGGAGGGAAAAGCTGGACATGCAGCTTGAAGAAAACCTGGAGATACATCAGGGATCCAAGGGTCATACCATACCCAGATTGAAGAACCATCCCCAATAAGCCACATACAAACCTAACCAAGATGGCTATGCCCATGAAGCAAACCCCTCAATATTGAAGTTGCATTGCTTTTATTCCCAATAGTCCATATGGATTGGGAATTACCATATTTGGCCACTAGAACACAATAAACTAGTTTGTCAGGGTTCCCAGCAAAAATTCTCCAAAGTTCAAGCCAGAGGGGCTTGGTTGTAAAGTCTCATACTTTTTATTCCCACTCCACCCATCCTTTTGGGTAACAAAAGAAGACTTTTTTGCTTGAGATGAAGACCTTTTTTATCTAAAGCGAACAACCAACAAAACTAGACAAACTTACTACAAATCTAATCTAAAACTATAATAGTGACTTTGAAAAGGGGCATAAGATAAACAAATAAAGAAGTAAAGGTGGAGTTTATTAAAGTGAGTCTCCCAACATTATTCAACATCTTCTACATCCAGTTATTTAATTGCACTATGGCCTTATCTACCAGAAATTGGAAAGAGGAAGACTTTGAAAGATCTTGAGACAATAAAGCTCCAAGATAATTGAGAATACTTGATGTCACTTCAAATGACAAAATATTATAGAACTCCTGGGATCAAGTTACTTGGCACATTAAACTATATTCTAAAAGCCGTGAAGGCTCCACTGTTCGAACTATAGTGATGAACAGTGTAGGGACAATTTTGCCATTCGTCCCTTAGGCACTGCTGCCTTTTTTTTTTTTTTTTTGTTTCTTCTAACTATGGTCAAACCCCTCTTTTGGTCCCTAAATGTTTCACTTCTGCCCTAATGCTTCCTAACTTTCACTTTCTGTCACCAGCTTTTGGTATTTACCCTCTTTTGGTCCCTAAATGTTTCACTTCTGCCCTAATGCTCCCTAACTTTTGCTTTTTGTCTCCAGCTTTTGGTATTTAATATAAAATAAATTTAGTCAATTTATTTGTTTTCTTTTTCTTTTACCTTACTATATTAATGGTTAAACCATTCATTTATTAATATAAATTCAACACAATTTTATGTGTTTTTATGATGTATTATTTTCTAAAGTAAAACACTGGTTACCATTAACGTAATAAAGGTAAAAAGAAAAAGCTTTATGGTTTAATGAAGTGATTTGGTCAATAATTCCTAAAATTAAAAGTGAATTTTTTTTATCTATATTAAAAATTGAAATTGAAATTGATAAGAGATAAAATTTTTTAGTCAATTATTCTTTAATCACCAAAAAGATATCTTTCATTTCAAATAATGTATAATATTATGTTTTGATCATAATTGATAGTTTTAATGATAGGAACATAACATAAAAAAAATCTTAACTCAAAATTTTAATCATTGAACATAAATTTATAACTTAAAATTTTTAAATTATTATTATTGATACTTATTTTAATTTTAAATTTATTAAAAAAATTACCCGCTACGACGTGCAGGTTAAACATAACCTCATTACAACTAAAGGTTCATTCAGACTTGCAAAAATTGATTTCTTGTTGGGCCGCAAGCTAATATGAATGCAAAGGCTGCTTGAAACTAAAAAAAAATTTAATTTAATATTAATGTTTCCAACCAATAACAATACATTAAATGTTGGCAATCAATTTACAACAATAATTAAAGATTTTGTACTTTTCTACCGTGGGAACGGCCTCCCAGCCAGCACCACCACATTGATTTTTTTTTAGTTTAGTTTTTGGTGAACGACTTTGAATTTTCAAATCTGGTTGTCTGTTAACTTTAGTGGCAGCTGCTAAAGCTGACTGTAAAATGTAAAGCACCCTGCGAGAATTTTCGTCCACTTGACCGCTTGCAATCCTGACCCATTTCTATAGGGGAATAATGTGACCAATTTAGTGACTCGTGTATTTATTGTCAGCTTCAGAAAATGTAGACATCATATTCATAAGAATCAACTGGGGCAAGGCTTAAAGTATAATAATATTTGACTTTTAATTTACTTAACCGGTTACCTTTTTATATATATTTAACCCCGGAAGAAAATCTTGTCCAGCCGAGACGCATTTACGAGACTTCTTTTCGACCCAATGTATCGAATACCTAGCCGTTACGTAAATCATGTCTTGTAAATTACATGTGAGCCGTATGATACATAGCGTAGTATATTGTTACTGTCCTTATAAATGAAATATTAAAAATAATTGTAAAATGAAAACAGTAAATATAATTTTTTCGCTATTTATATATATTTTTTATTTTTTTTAACATAACTTTTCTAATATAAATAACATATGCATAAATGATAATATTTTTTTATGTATATTGAAACAGTGAAAATTAAAATGAAAGTAAAAAATTATGTATTAATTATATTTCATCATTGTATATATGTCTACTAATTATATTTTGAATATATATATATATATAGAATAATAATAATAATATAAAATAAAAAAGTTTCTAGATTGCGGTGTGTGAAATGCATGTTGTATACTATGCAATATATCACAATATATTATGATAAATTATCTAAAACACATTAAAGGCTAGCGGTAAACGGTATACTAGTAGTAAGTGTTGTATGTCACGATATACCATGCAATATTCTGGCATAATGTGAAACTGGTATATCACATATTAGATATTCATTGTGAGCGGTATATCATAACATTTAAGACTATGGTTGGACCAACCATAAGCGCAACACCATTACAATTAAGCTATTAACAATGATTCAAAAGAATTGAACATCAAATTGTGAGCACTGTAGTAATATTATATACTAAAGCATGATCATTTTTATGTCTAGAAAAAGTCTTCTCCTTAACTCTTGCTTTTGTGTTTTACTCTTACACTGTCACTTCTCATCTTTTGCATCGATGTTTCAATTTTTTCATTCCATTAGCTATAAATTACATTTTTTTATTTAATTACCATGATATTTAAAAGGAAAGTAAACTATATATTAATTCTGAAATTTATACATATCAATTGAATTTGAAACTCAATCTTTTAAATATATAACTACCTTAAATAAATAATCTATTTATTTAATTAGTCATATGTTATGTAACCTATTTTCAAAAATTGATATCTTTCTTTTCATATTTTTCTCTATTTATATGAACAAATCATAATCTTACAAAACCTACACAAATGTAAGCATATCTTATATTTTCATTTTGAAAAATCTTATTTTCTAAGATTGAAATTACGTATGATTCTTTTTCATTGATATCTTGAATTTAGGCTTCTTCTTCTTATTCTTCTTCTTTTTCCTCTATATGTGTGTGTGTGTGTGTGTGTATGTATGTGTGTATTCTTTTATTTTTGGGATATATTTTGATTGATACAATATTATTGTGTAGTGATACATCTTAGTTCTATGAAATTCTTATTTTGCATGTTTTCAATATTTAAATTATGACATTTTACCTTTTGGAATAGCAAAGACGAGATAGACATATAAGCTATGTCATGGAAGATGCAAAAACGAGATATAGACATGGAGAAGAGTTGATGAGAGACAAGAAAAAAGAAAAAGAATCTATGTTGTATAATATATGTTAATTTTATATATATATATTTGATAATATGTTGCTTTTTCATTTTTTACGCATTCTAAGTGTATCATTTTTATTATGTAAAGCCCATTAATTCTTATAATTGTAATTATACTATTTAATAAGTTTAACCTATACTAAATATAATTATGTAAATCCCATAAATGTATAATGGTTATGTTGCCATCATAAAAACCATTTTTCTTGCATACTCAGATTTTATAATATTGGTGCAAAAAATATCCATCTTAATACTTTTAGTAAAAATTTTCAATATTGTTTTGTCTTCCTTGCAATTTATTACACATTAACATATTTGAAATAGATTTTATAGCATATTTTCTCACATAAATTCACATATTAACTTCACACAAAAAAGGGAAGCACTTTAAAAGCTTGTATATATAATTCAATTAGTAAGAAAATATTAATTTTGGCAACAATGCTATGGCCTTCAATATTTATTCTAAAACCTCCATACCACTTCTCTATTATAGAAATATAATAGGTAAAGTATTTTATGTAAAAGAATAATTTATTCATGAGGAAACATTTTATTATCTAAAATAAAAAGATCACACCAATTAGCACATATTTTCATAAAAAAGAAACAATTAATTTTTCAAATAATTGTAAATTTGAATCACTTTATAAAATAAATGGGAATGTCAACATTAATTGTTTTCAAAACATAATCAACTTGACATTTATTAACATTTAATCCATTTTAGGAAAATATTGAAAATACATTAATACTTACCAAAAATAGTTTTATTATTCTCAATGGTAAAAGACATTAGTTTTTTATTCAATTTTAAAGGCTTGAATTAAATATAAAATTATTGTATAATTTTCAAAATTGTACTTTTTTTTGTTGAACCAATACATCAAATTAATTCCAATGTAGCAACGTGATTTTTTAGGAGTCGCCACCAATCAGTTTCACTTAGGTCGATTGGATACCTGTTATGGTCTGCGAGAGATTTCAAGATCGTGAGTCGGTTACGCTAAAATAATCTTTTCAAAGCGTCCGAAAATTGGTACCATGAGGTTCCGTTTTACCTTTTCCTATCTTTATTTCTTGATCTAATTTTTAATTGAGGTAATTTTTATGAATTTAATTTAATTCCAAACTGTGAATTTTATCAAATCAATCGGACATGAAATCTTATTCTAAGCCGTGAATCTTATCAGACCAATCAAATTCAAATGAATAATTCATCTCGGGATTTTATCAAATCACCAATAATGGATCTTTGAAAATTTTGTTAAGTATTTTATAACTACGTTAATTTAATTTTTTTCTAATCTCTAGATAATGAAAGCAAAAAATATCTGAGTAATTAAACAACTAATCATTTTTTGTGTATTATTATGTTGTTTTTAAGACACATTATGAGATCTAAATAAAGAAAAATAAAATCACATGATTCTAATGTTAAAAGAAAATAATATAACTAAAGTGATTAAAGAAAATAAAAAAAAACTATGAAATAAAATAGAATAAATAAACATTCCCAGTTATATTCGCATGTGTATTTAATGGATGGCCAAAACGAACAAATAATGAAAGAAAATAAAGAACAAAAAGCTTGTTGCTGGTGCTTGATACAGAGGGAAAGATTTGCAGAGTCGGATCCTGACAAAGACGGGTCGGGTTCGTGGGGAGCTGGGGGAACAGCGGCCGACGGCGTCGAGGATGGTGGGATGCCTTCGGAGACGGCGGCGCAAGGTCGGGTGAGAGGGACGCCTGAGACGGCAGGGGAGCGGCGGCGATGGGCTGGCGGCTTCGGAGGAGGGAAGACGGAGCGTCGGGAGTAAGATGGTCCTCCTCCGATTTGGCGTGGACGGCGACTGGAGGCTCCTAGGACAAGTGCACGACGCTAGGCGAGGCGGAGCGGGCGGCTGAAGAGGACCTGAGGCAGCGGTGGCTGGTGCGGCGTCAGGTAGCAGAGAGAAACACCAGGGGTAACGGCGGCGAGGGAGAAAGTTTAGAGTTCTAGGGGAAGAGTAGCGAGAAAATAGGGACTTGAGCTGCAGTTTTACCCTTCTCTTCAAATGATGACCCATATTTATACTAGAAGGGTTTTAGGCGAGATTAACCAGGTTTTTAGAAGTTAAAACTGATCCAAATCATATTTGATAGAGTTTAAACTTCTTAGGATATTATCTGGTGAAAATATTTGTCCAAGTCCAAGAAAATTCTTGAGTTGCTGATTCTGCCCTCGACTTTATGCGAATTTCCTGTTTCACCCAATACTTTCCTGTTTTGTCAATTGAGCCCAAAACTTTGTAGAATTTTCCAGATTCTCCTAAACCTTTATAAACTTGTCAGATTTGCTTGAAACTTTATGAGCTTGACAAATTTGTCCCAAAATTTATGTTCACACCCAAACTTCTCCCTTTTACCTAGATTGACTTTAGAAAACCTTTAGGACTCCAAATTAGTACCTAAACTAAGTGAATTCCTATTTCTTCCCTAGATAAACATTTTATACTCCTAAAATTAGTAAAACATAAAAAGAACCAAATTGCCCCCAAAATAAAATTTCCCCTAAACTAATTTTTTTCTAACCTAGAACTTAAACAATAATTAGTGCTTGGACAAAATTGGGTATCAACAACCAGCATTTTCCTTTGTTTTAAATTGATTTGGTCAACTATGCATTATACAAAAAAGGTAAACTGAATTATGATGTGTGTTAATATTATTATCTTTATCACATCTTAGACTTTTCTCATTCCTATTATAAATTTTTCCAAATATATGAGTTCATATTGAAAATAAAATATAAACTAATAGACAATAGTGGACATGTTCTTTGTTTCATTTTTTCTTTTTATTCAATATTTTGATTTTTTTGTGGTGTGGTTGGTTATTATTATTGTCATTTATTTTATTAACTATTATTATATTTTTCATTTTAAATTTATAAATATATTTTACATTAGATGGTGCTATTACTATTTTCATCACTCAAGCATGTTTATTTACCAAAAATACATGACCCTTGATTGGAGCTATTCTTTGTTAGCTTCAAATTATAACTTTCTTCCATTACCTTCATTATTTTTCCTTTAAAAATATTTTAAAAAATTAATAATTAAAGAAATAAGCTAGCACTACATTAAAATCAGGTTAAATTTATTAGATTATGTCATTTTCTTTGGTAAATAGGTAAAATTATTTTATTTTTATTCATTAATTATAATGATCTTTATCAAATTAATTTAACTTTAATATTTATATCTTAAACATAGAGTTGGAAATCAACTTCTCCTTTATTTTTTCATGTGTCTAAAATTGTTATCACTATCAACTTTTTGAAATAGAAATTGTCCAATAGTTGGGATTCACCTAATATATGATTATTATTAGGTTGTGATTTTGATGAAAAGTTTCAATCGAGCTTGAGCTAAGGGTGTTTAGGCTTAGCTTCGCTTGATTAGAACCCCAACTTATATAACAGATAATTAGTCTTCAAAAAATCATCTTGAAAAATAACGAACATTTTTTCTTTGCAAAAAAAAAAAAAAACAACATTTTCATTAGAGTTTAAATCTTTTGATAGAAAGTATGTATTTATTTTCATAGAAATTTTTTTTAAGTGTTCATTGAGAGGGTAGGTTAGGCTGATCATGGGTTATGGGCATTCCTTGATAGATAAAGACATGAAGAAAAAGGTTTGGGTAAGATACTGCTGAATCCAAACATTCTTAACATGTAAGTGAGTTCGTACCCACTTTTCACAGGTAGGCAGGTAACACACTTTTACCTATTTGGCGTGTGTATGTGCACATGCACTTGCATACACGTACACACACAAACTTTATTTTTCTATATATTTTATGTATGTTTTAAAACAATATGTATGTCTACAAATAATTAGCTAAAAAATTATAAAATCAGGTAATATAGGAAAAATTTACACTAAAATATAACTTTATTTTGAGATAAAATTAAAATTTTTAAAAGTAAATACCCTAATTTATGAGATGTAGGATGTAGTAGAATAATTAAACCTGTAACCTTCCCAAAGCTTTGTTAGTAGGGTCAAACTAGAGTGGCCTGGTTTTGGAAGGATAAGGCTAATAGAGTAATTCTATCATACCTATTAATAGGGGCTAAGCTAGGCTTATTATACTTAACCCTATATTTGATTTATCTTATACCAAAGCCTGCCATTTGAATGCCTTGACATAGCTATGTTTCTTTTCTTAATATAAGTTGTAGTAAAGTATGATGGGTAACTTGCCGGTTTCTTAAAACTTAGAAGGCACATAAGACAAAATTGACAATTCGGGAACATGGCAGTCAGGTCTGTGTCCCTTGGCGGTAGTTGCACTAGAGAGCCAAGACTATGTTTCTGGAATTAATACTTAAAATACTCATACTCATCATTTTATTTTTCTTATTTTTCTTATACATTTTTAGTAGTTTGATACTTTATAATAAATCTGTTTTCTTGCATTTCAAGTAAAATTAATTAAACTTATAACAACCTTTGTGAGTAAGGTTGAGTTTGGGTGGCAGGGTTTGGCTTGAGTTATTTTTGTCATCTTTATTGGTAGGGGTAAGTTAGGCTAATTATGCGTAGTCTTATATTTGATTTAGTCTAGATTAAAACCTACCATTTAAACACCTAGATGTAGCTATGTTTCCCTTTTTAATAAGTTTGTTGTAAAGTATATGAGCCAACTTGAATGTTTCACAAAACTTGTAAGTATATGAGATAAAATTGATAGTTTGGGGAGCACAGCCAAGGTCAGTTTCCTCTGGTGATGCAAGGGAACGGGGACTATGTTCGTAGAACTAATATTTAAAATACTCATATTTATTTTTTATTTTTTATTTTTATTTTTCTCGTATGTGTTTTAGTAGTTTGATACATCATAGTAAATTTGTTTTTTATTTTCTTGTGTATATATTCTTCTCACTCTCCAATCCAAAATTTTGTAAATAGTATATAAAGATAAAATTTTCTATTACCTTATGCTAACGTCTAAATTATACTCAATGATTTATTAATTGTTAAAATTTTTTTGTAATGCCATACATAATTATCTTAATCTAGATATTCTGTAATTCACTATCTAATCTATGTTCTATTACTACTATGAATTATATAAAAATTAAAATAATATGTAGTGTTGGTAGAATATTGTATTTATTTTGAATATGATTTCTTACTAATTTACCTGATAACATATGATTATTATTTATATAATCATGTATTTTTATTTAAACTATTGCGTATACTATCAAGACACATATTAGTACTACTTTATTTTACTTTCAAAGTGTTTGTGTTGATGAATAAAATTCTTATCTATTATTTTATTTAAAATTGCCGTTGCATTATTTATTATTTTTAACATTTTTTATTCTCATGACAATACCAAGTATTTAATTTTTTTTTACATCCATATATTTTATATTTTAAATTCAACCATATTTTTTTCATAATTTGATTATGAGGCAACATTGGCTATTAAAGATAGTTGTTTCCCAAATCGCCAGATTTGTGTGTAGGGATTGTATAATTACGGAAAACCAATAAAGTCTATATAGCCATTCTGATGACCTAATAACAAGCGCGAAACAAATATAAATTTTCAACAGGAAGACTACTTCGCTGGAGATAATTTCTTTGATAAAAGCAATCTCATTCTTTTGGATTTCCAGGAGAGTTGGCAGATCTTCTTCGGCCTTTGACATATTTGGTGTTTAAATCCTGTCATGTTTCTTTAGGCTTCGCTATCTCAAACTTCTAAGGTAGGAAATATAGGGATGGCTAGTTTTTCCAATTGACCATCTCAAGTCAATTGTTTTGAATTTTATGAAGGATAATTTATTTGAAGAAAATTTTTGCATTTAACACGTTATATTAGACAGGTGTGTAATTTATGCCTGGAAAATTATATATGGAGCCACCGGTCTGACCGTAAGGCGCAGTTAACAAGAGAAAGGTTGATCGGGACTTAACGGGCATACTCATTTGAATACAGGACTTGTGTCTATTGGATTTAAAAAAGAATAAAAATAAAAGTTAAAGCCTGCTTCCTTTTAGATTTATAAAATACATTATTTTTATTTCTACCTACTTTTATTTAAAATAAATGTGATTTGAAAAGTAATACTCTATCTACAGAATAACTACTTAAATAATAAAATGGAAAAAAATATGAATTTTCCCGCTTACGCATCCAAAACACAGAAAAGATAATAGGAATACTTACCTTTTGGAAATTAAAATTGGTGTTTAAGTTCTTTAAGAATTAATAGTAATCACTATTTATAGAAATAAAAAATCTTCATCACTTTTAAAAAATCCATTGAAATAACTTTTAATTGATGCAGGGTTTTGTATCTCAGTCGGCTTAATATATATATATTTTTTAAATTTTTGGGTATATATGAAAAAAAGAAGATGATTTGTAGAAATTGAATCTCATTTCCCATGTAATAAGGAGAAACCTTATTTGGTAGTGTAATTAAGCCCCAACTGATTAAGGGTGTTCAACGGAAATCGATTAGCCCATAAAACCAAACAAACCGATTCATAGCACCAAACCAAATAGTATATGGTCTTATGCTGTTTAATTCACAGTTTGGGTATAAAAAATCTTAAAATCGAAAATTGGAAGATGTGGTTGTGGTTTTTTAGAGTCATAACCAGTAAAAATCACATCAAGCAAATTATCTTTTGTTTCACTCAATAGTTATTCAATAGACAAACTAGTTTGGAGCTTGACAAACAATGGAGAGTTCTCATAAAAATCACTTTTGAAAGGTGTTTGACTCTCATTTAGTTCCAGATGGACAGCAGTTACTATAGTTCAGATGGAACAGTTGGTGTTCATTTGAAGTGAATTTTTTTGCATGAAGGGCAGCTTAATATCATACCTACAAGGATGACACTTGCTTTTAGAGGAATCATCTCATTGAGACCATTTGCCCATTGTGCAAGGACGACCTTTTGGACGTTCATCACCTACTTCTTTCTTGGAGAGTCTCAGGTTTATTTTGGACAAACATTCATGCATGGTGGGGATGCGACTACTCAAGATTTAGGAATTTTTCTCAGCTTCTTAATCTCCGTTCATCCGCAACAAGTAGTACTAGTGAAGGTAAACTTTGGGATGTTACCATCAAAACAACTCCTTGGGTTATTTGGTTGGTAAGAAATGTTCTCATCTTCAACATTAAACCTTTTAAGCTTATAGGGATCATCTTGTCAATTAAGTCACTTTCTTATTTTTGGGTATTCAAATAAGTCAAGGAAGCATCGTTCTTCATTTTGTGGTTGGCTTTTAAATCCATTCTTATCCTCATAAGTTTGTCAAGCTAGACTAGAAGTAAAGTGATTTAGGGACCTGTTATAAATGTTATCACCAGTAGAGGTGGGAACCGGTTCATCCTGACCCAGGATCGGCAGGTCCTGGTCTTGGGTCATGAGGACCGGGCTCGGCCCGGTCGCAGGCGGGGCGGTCCCAATCCGGGTTCGGGGCAGGGTGTGGTGGATTTGGTGTTTTTTTTTTAAAATTAGAACCATAATTAATTACATATATCATAAATATTTTTAAGAAAAAACACCACCTCCGGTGTAAGTTTTATTAAGTTAAAAAACCAAATGACACTTTCAAATAATCGGAACGGGCCTTACATTTTGAAATGGAAAAAACATTTCGGGAATGGTGAATAATAAAAACCTATGATCTATGTTCAACAGCATAATCAGATCAAATACAAACTACATGTATGATTGAAAAAAAAAAATTCAAGTCTCCGTATCGAATATTATCTCCTCATCCAAACTCTTTTGGTCTTGCTGCTAGAGTGCTGAGAGCCCCAATCTCGGTTGGACACGAGTACTTCTACCGCGTCGGGTGTCAATCTTGATCGTTTTTCTGATATCACCCGTTTTCTAGCACTAAATGCTGCCTTGGATGAGACGGTTGATACTGGAACGGTAAAAATCTCCTGTGCAATTATCGATAAGCTCGGAAACCTTGATCTCTTTTGTTTCCACCATTCCAAGATGTAGAGGTCGTTTACCTCAAAAAATATGTTGAGATAGTCATCGACCTCAGCTAATCCTGATGTCGTCAGTCGGGGCCGTTTGAGCATTTGGAGGGCCGAGTTGAATCTTGAGGAGATTGATCTCCTTGGAGGCTTGGTTTGAGGAACTTCAGATCTTACCTTATCCGAATGCCGCTCACAATATAACTTGTATAAAGAATGCAAGTACTCGGAAGTAGTAGCAGACATAACCAAAACATTTATATGAGACATTTCTAAATAAGTATGAAAAATTCTTTCAAGCAATGTTGTTGTGCCCGTTAATTCGACATATGGGTCAAGTAAAGAAGCGACTAATAAGATCGGTTGAATGTTTTCGAAATACTGAAGCCACTTAGCTCGCATGGCTTCGACAGTCGGTTTTAACAACTCATCATCTTTAAACTGATGTAAAGCATATGTAATGTTCACTAAATGAGACAAAACTTGATGAATGGTTGGGTAGTAAACAGTAGAGAAAAATTCAATTGCCTCATAAATTAAGTAATTTACCGGTTTTGGAACATTTTTCCCAAACTTCAGTCGTAAGAAATTCACAACCCATTTTTAAATTCATGAAATATGACAACAAATTTGCATACAGGAATGTATCTTGCAACATCAAATATGTGAAGTTCCAGCGGGTTGGGCAATCCAATTTAAACCGTTTCCAAGAAAATCATTTTTGATTTTTAAAACAAAACCTTTAAATTCATGAAAAACAGCAGGTTTGGACATCAAATATTTCAATGAGTTCTGAATAGACAGAATCTCATTTTGGAGAACTTCTAAACCTTTTTGTATACAAATGTTCAAAATAAAACACATACATCTAACGTGAAAGAATGCACCGTTGAGAGGTGGTTTTAAGTTTTGACTCAAAAGACAAGCAGTAACATCATTATTTGAAGCATTATCAAATGAAATGCATAGGACTTTATTAGTGCAAAACTAATCACGTAAAGTTTCTAAGATGCAATTAAATATTTGATAACCAGTATGATCTGTTTCAATAACCTTAAATGACAAAATTCGTTTTTGCATTATTCAATCAGAATCAATCCAATGAAAAGTAATACAATAGGATGATTGAGCTATAGGTGATGTCCACATATCAGAAGTAAATACCACACAATGACTAAGAGTAGAAAAATAGGCTTGCAAATCTGATTTTCCGGCTTCCAATTGTCTAAAGCTTTCTTTCCTAATGGTTTTCCTAGATACTTTTCTAAATGCCGGATTTAATTGTGATTTTATCCAAGATTCTAGGTGGACATCTTTAGCTTGTGAAAAAGGTTTTTCGGTAAGCATAATCCAATTTACCATACTTTCTCTACAAGATGGTTGGTTAAAACGAAATATACCTAGCCCGCGGCGCCAGTTGTAGACTCAAGTTGTGTTTGTCCTCTAGAACTAGTCCTGGCATTGGGGAGGAAGTTAGAATGTTGATTTTCAATATGCCGCTTTAGCGTTCCAGTGCCGAAATTATTTTTATAAACCAATTTTTTCCCGTAGGTTTTGCATTTCCTGTACCTCGACTCCCCTTTGTGTATGAGCTCATAATACTCCCAAACCTAAGCAGTTAGTCTCGGTTATTTACCTTGTGCTTCGGCTTTCTCAACGGCAGGTCCATGACTTGTAGGCGTCAGTTCTGTTGATAGATTCCTGGACGCCATCGCATTCAACTCTTCCACTTCATTATCAGATAATTAATCGTCAAGACCTAAATCGTAATTCGTCATATCGATTCCGGCATCATCATCATGGAACTCTTGAATTGAGATGCCCTTATCGGTGGGCCGAGAATGGCAACGGAACAAGTCTCGAAAGCCGGTGGTGCAGGAAGATGAATTCTCTATTGAATTGCCATTTCCTTTTGAAGCCATGACTAACGAACTAATAGTAGTGATTAATACAAAATTAAGAGGAGATTATGAACATATTAGAGGGAGATTAGTAAGAAATTTGGAAGATATTAAGATAATAAGGAGAATGCTTGAGAGAATATAGTAGAGGAAGAAGAGAGATTGAGTGATTGTGTGAAGATTGAGTGAAAATGGCATTGGTATTTATAGGGGAGGGCAACAAATTAGTTTTGAAGATTTCAGGATCTCATGATAACATATCTTTATGTTATCTACTCAAGTACATGCCATATGCATTTTGATCATTTGAGTTCAAAATGAGTACAAGCATGCATCATTCTAATTTAACATATTTTGTGCATTTGATATAGCATGTTAGTTTTACATACATATTGTGGCAAACAAATCCTAGCATGCTACTAAGAACATTTATGTAAATAATGAATGAAACCTAGCATGCTATTAAATCGAGAAAGAATGTGTACCTTCCTTATTGGTTATGTGTGGACAAAAGAGGAAGAATTTGATCTTGGAGGAGCACCTTGAGGCTTGAATTGAGATGAACAATCTCAATGTAAATCCACCCACAATGCTCTAGAAAGTTGTCTAATATTTCGGCTATTTAAAGGAATGGAGGAAGGAGATTTTTTCTCTCAAGAAAATGGAGCAAATGGAGTGCCAAAGAATTCTTGAAATGGCCGGCCACTTAAGGCTATTTATAGATGACCAAAAGGCACACCTTTACACCAAGCAAGGTGTTCTTTAAGCCAAAGAACACTTCATTTGGCCAAGGGTCATCTATAGTGGCGAAAATACGTGTCTCTTTGGCCAAGGAACACTTCCTTTGCCCTAAGAGACATGTCTTAGCCAAAATGATGTGTCTCTTTGGCCAAGGAACATGTCTTTTCTAGTCTATGCCGAAAATACATGTCTTTTAAGGCCAAAGGACATCACACTTGGTGCTATAACCACCTCATGGCCGAATATACAAGTCTTTTAATGTCAAAGGACATCATTCTTGGTGCAATAACTACCCCACCCACCCCATGGCCGAATATACATGTCTATTCACTCAAGGAACACTTTCTTTGGATGAAAAGACATGTTCTTTTAGCCAATAGTCATCTCTTTTGTTGAAAAGACATACCTTTACACAAAAGATGTGTCTCTTGGTGGTTTTGAGCTAAAAGTAAGGTGAGCTGGCACAAAGCTAGCTCACTATGCTACTTATGCACCATTGAGCTCCTTTGAGCTCCAACCAAGCTCCATGAACTGAGGTCCAGCTCCTTGAGCTGACCTTGAGCTGGAGTTAGCTGCTCTCAACTGAAGTGAACTGAAGTCCAGCTACATTCAGCTACCAGAAGCTGAAGTGAGTTGACTTGAGCTGAAGTCCAGCTACTTTGAGCTACTTCTAGCTGAAGTGAGCTGACTTGAGCTAAAGTCCAGCTACATTCAGCTACCAGAAGCTGAAGTGAGCTGACTTGACCTGACTTGAGCTGACTTGAGCTAACTTGAGCTAAAGTCCACTACTTTCAACTACTTATAGCTGAAATGAGCTGACTTGAGGTAAGGGGAGCTACTTCTAGCTGCCTTAGATAGCTGTTCAAGCTAGAGTTAGCTCAATGAGATCAAATCCTATCTTAAAAGGATCTTGGTGCGCCAAGAATTCCAACAAACTCCCACTCGCACTAAGATGCTTTTAAACTTCATGCTCCCACTCAAAACAAAACTCCTTAATCCTTATAGCCAAAATAATCTAGACACTTCTACATATATAGAGTTGTGGGTGCGACCTCAGGCACACACACACCAAGTCTCTTCTATTGAGGTTGTTAGACTCTCAATAGAAGATTGTCCTCTCCTCATAGTTTGAACTTCTTCAAACTTTCTTTGAACACATCAAATTCAAGTGTGTTGCTTAAACACATCAAGCTTTCTTGAACACATCAAGTTATGCCTTTCAGACCCCAGACATATGATACACTTCTTAATCACAATCAGTCTCTCCTTGAAATCCATGATTGTATTAAGCATTGAGTACTCATTTCAATCACTTGTCCTTCAATCTAGCATACTACTCACAGTAATATGTGGGCCCAAGATTGAATTTAGTGAACGTGTATCATCTTAATGTCTTTCCTTTTAGCTTCAACTACTTAGGTCAATGAGTTAACATGATTACCCAAAAGGAGGATACTCCAGTCTCATTTCTCTAAGACCTTCGACAACCAATCAAAGTAATCATAATTAACTCAAGTTCCTAATAGCAAGCCATAGTCACTAAGAGTCTAAATCGAAGAATCTCACACTAAGCAAGAATAGAGACAACTTGCTTAAATTCTTCTCTGGTCGTATTTCATGGACATGGAACACTTGGAAACACATCCATTAAAGTTCCATAATACACTTCTAAGGTGTTTTACTCATGTCACTCCCACTTGGAGTGATCTCCATTCCAATTGAGGAGTGTGTCATTTCTCCCTCTTAAAACACCACTAAGTGTACTCCTCTTAACACATTAAAGGAGGACATGTCAATAACCACGAAATTTCTCCATGTAAGCCCTAGCTTACATCTAACATAGGCTAGGATGTATGAATGGGCATAAAAACTGAATGCACCAAAGCATTGAATCTTGATTACTCATAATCAAGGCGACCATAAAAGCTAAAGTGTCATGTGTTGGAGCATGACTCCCACTTAAATGTATCATTCACTTAAGTTTCATTTAAGTCTTTAGCCAGTCTCATCCTTAATCTTACACAAAGATCAAGGGCGGATGACTTGTGTGAGAAAATCATCCTCTGCCTATGTTTAACATGTTCATTTGTTCATTGTGTTTCATAAAATTGAACTGACTATTTCATGAAATAATCTGTATTATTTCAAAGAAATACATAACATGTGTGACACCAAAGAGGTGAAGTACATCCAACATTCACAATCTTCTAAGACCCATTGCTTTAACATGTCGAGCAAATACAAGTGGTGGCAATGGCTTAGTGAGAGGATCTGCCACCATCAGGTCTGTAGAAATGTACTCAATCCTAACTTCACCCTCTTCAATTGCATCTCGCACAAAGTTATATTTCATGCTAATGTGCTTGGTCTTTCCATGGTATTTGGGGTCCTTGGTATAAGCCATGGCTGCCATACTATCACTGTAGATAGTAATAGGTTTCTCAATAGAAACCTTGGACTCCAAATTCTTAAGGAAATAACCTAGCCAAAGGGCTTCTTGTACAGCTGAGGCACATGAAACAAATTCAGCCTCCATTGTGGACAATGCTGTACAAGTTTGCTTCTTACTACACCAAGTAGTAGCCCCACCATTTAGCATGAAAAGATAACCGGATGTAGACTTGCTGGAGTCTTTATCTCCTCCCCAATCAGCATCAGAATAGCCATGTAAACCAAGGTCTTTACCTTGGTAACAAAGCCAATAATCCTTAATACCCTTGAGGTACCTTAGGATCTTCTTGACACTCTTTCAATGCTTAGGTTAATCGATCAGAATCTCTTTTAAACCAAAAGCCCTAAAAATGCTTTACCTGTTCTTTGAGTCTCATTACTGGGTTTCACCTTAGTCTAGAGGTTTTATGTAGGCCTATCTCTAGACTTGCATCCATTCCATTCTACCTATGCAGTGATTAAATCAAACATAGAAACAATTAGCTTAACATGCTAAAAATTAGACATTGAATCTATAAGCCTAGCTTTAAGCAATTCAATAGCAATGAAGCACATGTGGATAGATCAAAATAACCTATATATAGGTAAACAAAAGTAATCATAAAAACAATATCATTGTCTGGTTTACGCTATGCATGAGTAGAAAATCAGCTTATCAACCCAATAGAGAACCAAAACAAAAATAAAACAAATCCAGAAATCAAAGACTCCATCTCCAAATGTATTCTCATATAAGAAATCCTTGGTCTGGTGTGAATTAATCAATGTTGATCATCAAAACTTTCGCTTGCAGCCTTCCATTATGAACCCTAACCCTTTTTTACTATGTATATTATCTCTTTTCTTTGTTTTTTTTTAATCAAACTATAGAAAATTCTTGAGAAGTACCATATATGTATATATGTACAAAATAATCAAGTTTGTAACATACGCCTTCATAAAATAGATAATGAAACTAGATTCAAAATATATTTACTTTTTGGTTTATTTTAATACAAAGTGATGTCCCCTCCGTCCTACCAATTCTGTGGATGTCCCAAAACTCTTACTCCATTCCATTTTTTAGTCAATATTGTTGACCAAAATGACACTTATGCCTATATATTTCTTTGTCTTGCCAAAATCAAGCTAAATCTTTAACACTATGTTCTCTTCTTTCATTCTTTCCAAATTTCATCAAATTTAGCATGAAGTTTCAAACTTTAAATTTCAATCCCAGTTAGTTTTCCAAATATTAGCCATCAAAATCAAGCTCAGGGCTAGGAGATTAAGGCATCTGATAGGCAGGTTGTCTGGGCTGAGATGTTGTTAAGGGTGATGATTCAACTAATGTTATTTTGCAGATGGTAGAAGGTTGGGCAAGAATTGAATTCAGATATAAGGACCTAAAAGATCATGGTTGAATTGTTGTGAAGTGGGAGTCATGAAAAGTGTTAAGCTTTTAGAGGTGCTTCAGGCTATTTTTGGTAGTGAAGGTTTTGTGCTTTGCAAACTAAAAAAGTTAGGGGGTAAGAATTCTTAATAGAATGTAACCCCCAAAAAGATCTGGACAATATGCTCTCAATTGTGAATTAGTGGTTAAAGCAATGGTTTGAGCATATAGCTAAATGGAACTTTTCTATGGAAAAAGAAAAATGTCATGTCTTCTTACCTATTGAAGGAATCTTAATGCATGCATAGAACAAAAGTCTTTTTTCAATGATTGGTTCATTATATAGGGAAATCTTGTTGGTAGACAACATAACCTTTAAAAGGTCTTTTAGCTTTGGATAAGTCTTAATTAAGACAATTTTCAAGGAGAAAATTTTTAAGATTATGGTTGGTGGATCAGTTTTCAAAGAATTGGATATTACTTCCAAGTTACATCTAATTAATTTGGTAACTAGAGAATCATAAGAGAATAATAACAAGATCTTAAAGGTTAAAGTTTCCAAAGGACCATCCGACGAATTACACTGCCAAGAAAAATTATCAAATGCTACAACTAAGTGTTTAGAACTAAAAGCCATTGGCCTTAATATTAAATGTAATATTGGTAAAAGGCTTGGCAATGTTAATATCATGTGCTTAATTTGGCCTAAACAGGGATTTACGAATTTACTTGTGAAAGCATCAAGGAACAAGGCCACTAAAAGAAGAGTTGACATGGGAAAAGAACTTCCCATAATTCTAAATCACCTTCAGACCTTCATCCTGATGACATAATCTCGGAGAACAACATTATTTTTTGCAACAATATGATCTTCAACAATGGGAATAATGGAAGCCTTGTTAATATGGATAAGGTTAATGAGGTAGAAAAGACCTTGAAGATTGGACAAAACTTGGAATAGATCTTTCAGGCCAAAATTTGAATTTGGTGAAGTCTATTTATGTAAAAGGCACTGTATGAAAGGAGGCTATTTTTTTGTAGGATGAAGAGTCCATACCTAATCAATGAATATTCTCAGCTTCAAATTAAGAGGTATTAGTAGAAAATGGGATAAATCATTGGTCAGGGATTTGCCAAGGAAAAACAAAGTAGACTTATTGATGTTGTAGGAAACAATTTCTTCCAACAATCCTTTGTTTATAGTTCAAGCCTTGTGGACAAATCAAACTTTTTGATTAATTGAAGAAAATGCAGATGTTTATTCCAGGGGTTTGTTGAGTGCTTAGAATAAGGACATTTTCTCATTAATAGACCCTTTTAGCTATATTGGTTTTTTTGGTGTAACAGGGCTCTGGCAAAATAAAAAATACTTTTATCCTCCTCTCGGTGCCAAAATCAAAGGGATGAATTATGGGAAAGTTTGAATCTAATAGTGTATAGTTTTTTGGAACCTTGATGTTGCATAGGAAATTTTAATTTTGTTTTCTTTGTGGATGAAAGAAGAGGTTGCTCTAACAATATTCATGAGATAAAATGATTCAATGTTTTCATCTCGGACTCTTATGCTATTGACCTGCCCCTTGGAGTAAGGAAGTTTACTTGGTATAATGCCAAAGGCTCCAACTAAACAGGCAGGCCATTGGTTTGTATGGACTTCCTTAATTTTTGCCCCAATTTGACCCACAGAGGTTTAACTAGAGATGTGATGGCTCTCTTAGTCAATGACTAGCTTTGATTGGGTAAGCACATTTAATTAAAATAATTTTATTTAAATTCCTCAAATTATTTTTTTATTAACCAAGAAAAGCAAGCTAAGTAACATTGTGTTGAGTTCTTAAGTGTTAAATGGCACCAAAGGGCAAAAGTGAAAAATTATAATTTTTCCCTAAGTTAGTAGTACGACCATAATTTCAATAAAACTAAGGTCATGTATGTCCTTTTTTATCAAATAAGTTAAGGCCATAAGTTATTCTAACCATTGGAACCAAGAATGAAAGTTAAGGGACAAAAATGCATTGAGTAAGAATTTGGGCTATCATGCTTTTGTAATGTCTTAAGTGGCTAATTGGAAAAGTATAAGGGCAAGAAAAATAATTATCCATAGGACCTAAAGGATGGATGAGGAGAAAGGGCTAGTGACAAAAATGAACTAAAACTTGTTTCAAAGAACAGGAAGAAAAAAATAATTGGTTAAGAAAGATATAGCAAGAGTAGGTATGGATATTTGGTCAAGGCAGAACAACAATTCATCACCTTCCTCCTTCTCCCATTTTTGTGTCTTCCTTTCCTCCATAGCTCATATCCATCATCTCTCCAAAATCCCATAAAATTGATGCAAAATTGATGCAAAATTGAATAAGCCGAAGCATATAAATAAAGCCTCTAGCTTTTTTTTGTGGCTTTGGTGCATTTGTTTTGTCTGTTGCTAGGTTGGCTTCAAACCTTATGGTAAGCCTTGTGCATGGGTTTAAGTTGGTTCTATGCTTAAAATATGGTTAGGAATGGTCTTCATTTAGTGCACGGCATGCCCATTTTGCTTTGATATAGGCTTGGAACTCAAGAAAAACAAGTTGAACTCAAGTGAGCTTTGGGACACTTGGTTACTTTATTTTAGATTTTATGTAAGGGGTTAAGTTGATTCAAGTTAAATTAATGCATTTCATGCTTATGTGTTGGAAGTGAGATTTGAGTTACCTTTATTTCGGGTTTGTGTGGAAACCAAATTAATAGTAAGGAGAAACAAGAAGGGCCAAAGTGGAAGTAACTCTAGGCGTAGGGATAGAAAAGACAGAGAGCAGTCTAGTGCGACCGCATCATGCCTAAGTTATCCCAAACTTGTTTCCACCATGTCATTAAGGTTTCTAAAGGGTTTTTAGCATATCTAAACCTAGACGTTCTCCAAATGTGTTTCCAAATCGCTTATAAGGTTTATTATGCATAAATTAAGTAAGGTAATTAAGTGCGTACTTTAAAAGGGTTATGCTTGGTCGATAAGAATAACGTGCCTTGAGGAGTAAGTAAGGTACCAAGTGGGGGCTAAGTGAGGTTCGACATTTCTAATGACCTAGGCATGGGGTCATGGGCCACTGGGCATTAGAGTGGAACCTAAGGAACTCCTAACCAAGCTAAGAAGCTTGCTAAGAAATCCACTAAGGGGCCCAAGTAAAGTTTAAAGAACTTGTTGAAGTAAAGCCATTAAGGTGATTGCCATGCACAACAAGTAAGGAAAAGGCAGATAAGAGACAGGAGTGGGTGATGACCTACTAACCCATAAGTGGGACTCAATATAGGTAAAAAGATATGGGATACGTGGGCTAATATCTCAAGTGCCTCAGCTGTTCAAACTCATAGCAAGTTTAAGACACTTAGAGTGTAGGATGTCCCAAGTTTTGTATATTGTGTATGATTCATACATGCATTGCAATTGTTATTGGTTGTTATTTGTGGCTGTTTGTTGATGCTTAGATGTTTCCATGCCATATATACATGCTTGCTTCAATTTTCTTGCAGGTACTAGGGGACCATTTATTGACCACGACAATGTACTTGCTCCCTTAATCTTATTTGCGCAAGTCTTGACATCCTAACAACAAATTGGATTGTTATGGGTTAAGTTTCTCGCTCTTGTAGGTGGTTATTATACATAGAACCTTGTGTTTGTAAGTCATTTATAAGCTAAGTTCTATACTATTTAGGTGTTAAGGGGCTAAGTGTTGCAAAGGAATATGTGAAGGGCTTGTGCTTGGAGCTTGATAGTTCAAAGGTAGGGCTCAAATGATGGATCTTAGTTATGCTTTTTGCCATATATAGATTACCTTGTGTACTAGGAGATTGCCTCTATTAGGTTACATTGTGGTGCACGACACTTGAGTTACTTTTCCATGCTAGGGTTAAAAAGTATGCATAAACTATTACTTCACGTTTAAGTAACTTGTGTTTTTTTTTTGTCTTAGCACATTTTAAATATGTTTTAAATAAAATGCTCAAGCAATGGTTTTTTGACTTAATTTATTTATTTGAGTTGCACTGCCATGACAAATGGATGCATATCATATTGTAGGGTAGGTTAAGTAACAAGTTGCACATAACTTGTTTTAATTTACCAATGAGTAACAGTTGGCCAATTGTGACTAAGCGGGATCACAGCCCTTAGGATCCTAAAAGATAATTAATTCAGGGCACTGGGACCTTGTTGTATAAAAATTTGGTATCAGGGCAAGTCAGTGGTCCTAGCTAAGGCAATAAGTAAACAAAGACCTAAGTGTTCCTTGTGCTAAATGTAGTTAATACTGCTTGTAAGTTACATGGGGATCAAGAAAAGACTACTTTCACTCGTCCTTGGGGTACATATGCCTTCCAAAGAATGCCATTTGGACTTTGCAATGCACCGGCAACCTTTCAACAATGTATGATGGCCACCTTTTCAGACATGGTGAAAAAATGCATTGAGGTAGTTATGGATGATTTTTCAATCTTTGGTGATTCTTTTGATGCATGTTTGGATAATCTAGCTCTTGTCTTGAAGAGATGTCAAAAAACTAACTTAGCTTTGAATTGGGAGAGGTGCCATTTCATGGTTAGCTTAGTTATAGTGCTTGGGCACAAAATTTCTTATGAAGGAATGGAGGTGGGTAGAGCCAAGATTGTGGCCATTGAAAGACTAGCACCTCCCTCCAATGTGAAAGGGGTGAGAAGTTTCTTAGGGCATGCCGGCTTCTACCGGAGATTTATAAAGGATTTTTCCAAGATTGTTAAGCCCTTATGCAACTTGCTTGAGAAAGATGTGTCATTTCACTTTGATGAAAGTTGTTTGGAAGCATTCAATATCTTGAAGGAGAAATTGGTGAGTGCACCGGTGGTGGTAGCACCCAATTGGGTGGAACCCTTTGAAATCATGTGTGATGCTAGTGATTTTGCCGTGGGAGCGGTGTTAGGACAAAGAAAGGAAAATATTTTTTGAGTTATTTATTACGCTAGCAAAACCTTAGATGGAACTCAACAAAATTACACCACAACGGAGAAGGAGCTCCTGGCAGTGGTTTATGCGGTGGATAAGTTTCAGTCTTACATTGTGGGTTCTAAAGTCATGGTTCACACCAATCATGTGGCAATTAGATATTTGTTTACCAAGAAGAACACAAAACCAAGACTTATAAGATGGATTCTCTTGCTCCAAGAATTTGATTTGGAGGTGAAGGACAAGAAAAGATGTGAGAACCTTGTGGCCGCCACCTATCTAGATTGGAAGGCCAAGAGCACTTCCCGAATGAAAGTCTATTCAAAGTGGAAGGTAAGATACCATGGTATGCGGATTATGTGAATTATCTAGCTTGTGGAGTCTTGCCACCAAACTTGTCTTACCAAGGAAAAAAGAAGTTTCAAGCTGATGTCAAACATTATCTTTGGGATGAGCCTCTCCTTTTCTGCCTGTGTGTCGACCAAATTATAAAGAGGTGTGTATCAAATCAGGTGGTAAAGGATGTTCTCCACCATTGTCACTCTTCACCAGGTGGCGGACACTTTAGAGCTTCCAAGACGGCAAGTAAGGTATTGCAAACCGGCTATTATTGGCGATCTTTATTTAAGGATGCATATACTTTTGTGAAGACATGTGATAGATGCCAAAGGTTAGGAAACATTTCTAGGAGAGATGAAATGCCATTGCAAAATATTCTTGAGGTAGAAGTGTTTGATTATGGGGTATAGATTTTATGGGTCCTTTCCCTCCTTCATTTGGCAATCATTATATTTTGCTTACGGTTGATTATGTTTCTAAATGGGTGGAAGCCATTGCCACCCTTTCTTGTCATGCTAATATAGTTGTCAAGTTCCTTCAAAGGAATATTTTTGTAAGGTTTGAAACACCGAGAACGATTATCTCTGATGAAGGATCACACTTCATCAACAAAACTTTGGCTCAAGCTCTAATAAAGTATGGTGTGTAGCATAAAGTGTCCTTTCCTTATCATCCAGAAACAAATGGTCAAGCTGAAATTTCAAACTGGGAGATCAAGAAAATATTGAAAAAGACGGTGGGTATCAATCGAAAAGATTGGTCACAAAAGTTGAGTGATGCACTTTGGGCATATCGAACGACATTCAAGACACCTATTGGAATGACTCCATATCGACTTGTGTTTGGGAAAGCTTGCCACTTACCGGTGGAGTTGGAGCACAATTCATATTGGGCGGTGAAGAAGATGAATTTTGAGTTAAAAAGTACCCAAGAAAAGAGAGCTATCCAATTGGATGAGTTGGATGAAATCCGCCTTGATGCTTATGAGAATGCAAGGATTTATAAGGAGAGAACGAAGCTTTGGTATGACAAGATGCTTGTGAATAAAGAGTTCCAACCAGGTTAAAAAGTGCTTCTTTTGAATTCAAGGTTAAGGATTTTCCCAAGAAAATTAAAATCCAAGTGGTCGGGCCCATTCGAGGTGGTTAAGGTGAAGCCATATGGAGCGGTGGAGCTTAAGGGTCATGATGGATACATATTTCATGTCAATGGACAACGAGTGAAAGCCTAATATGGTGATGAACTTTGGCACATTGGCCAATTGGTTTTGGCCGAACCCGACCTTTAAAGGAATAGTCAAAGGCGCCTAGCTAGAGGCATAAAACCAAGCGCTAGTCGGGAGGCAACCCGATCCTCTCATCTTGTCTTTTTACTTCCATGAGTTATTTTGTGTTTTCTTTTTTCTTTTATGGTTATTTGGTGTTTCAATGTGTTTTGTAGGGCTGGAAGAGCCATTGGAAGGAAAAAGAAGGGGGATGGACAACACTAGTTCAACTTGGGGAGGTACAATCCTTTGATTGTTCAAGTGGTACGTGAGTCAGTATAGAAAATTAGGGGGTTAAATTGAAAAACTATTAACAACTGAGGGTGAGTTCGCCGATGTTGGCGACGCGCCACCAAATTGCAGGTAAAAATTCACAGAACGTTCAATACTGTGGCAATGCATCGCCCGAATTTTACGTCAGTTGGTGACACATTGCTAGTTTGCAAAAAATTCATAGAACGTTCATAACTGTGGCAATGCGTCGCCAGAATTTTGACCCAGTTGGCGACGCGTTGCCAACACTTGAACTGTCATTTTTATCTCCGATTTTTTTCACTTCTCTTCACTTTTTAACTCATCCCTCCTCCAAAGAACCTCTCAACTCTCAAACCCTAGTCCTTCCGTAAGCCTCACGATTTGATTTTCTTGTTGGTTTCTCCTCTCATGATTCAAAGCAAGTAAGTTCCTCTCCATCTTCTTCCTCTTCCCTTCTCCCTTTTGATGCTTTATTGGGTGCGAATCGTGTATGCTAGCGGGGACTTGAAATTGATTGAATACACTTTGGTTTTATGGATTTCTTGCATGATTTTGATCTATATTGAATACATGTACGCATTGGGAGTGTTTTGTGGATTGGGTTGTGGATATGGAATGAAAATCATGGTTAGAAATTTGCCTACAAAAAGGGCCACGAAATTTTCATGGCAATTTCTTGATGATGCTTATTCTTGTTGGTTGGTGGATTCTAATCTTGTTATCTACTTAAAATAGAAGTGGGTCAAGCTTCAATTTCTGCTAATTTGCTCTAGGGTGCTTGAATTTAACATTTGATTGTTTCTGGAAAAGTGCAACTCAAGTTCCTCCATAGGTACTTTGCACAACAATGTAACTTCATGTGCTCCTAGTTTATCTTAATTCTTTGTATAGGTTGCATCTAGGTATTGCATATTGCAACTTTGTACCATTGGTTTACACCCGAAAGCTTGATTTTCATATGTACCAAAGGCAAGAATTATGTATGGACTATGGCGGGGATTCCTATGTTAGCATGTTTATGAGCATACAACTCTTGGCCTAGACTATGTTCTTCATGATGAATTGCTCGATTAGCAAGTATGTATTGCATAGTTGCCTAATCCCAACATGCTCGGGCCTAACAACACTTAGAACAATTTCCTAGGATGCTCCAATATGCTAGTATGAACATGAAACGGCATTGAAATACCTCAATTTTGCATGAGCTTTTCTTGTGTATTTTTTTTTCAAGTTGAAGTTGTATTAGTGGTTGTGAATGCTAATTCTTTGTCTTTTAAATTTTCACGTGAAGGAAGTTGAATTGAATTTTGTTTGGTGTGTAGGAAACATGCCTCGCAAGTCAGTGCCGATTCATTCTCTTAAGGAAAAGGGAAGGGGAAAAAGGATCCGTGAGGAGGAGCCGCAAGAACCTCATTACGACAAGAACCGCTTTATTTCCTCTTGGGCGCACAACTATTTCGAGGGGTTCTCGACTCGCAAGTTGACACCGGAGTGTGGTTTTGACTTCTCTAAGAAAGAAAATGAGGGCATTCTGAGAATGGTGGAAAGGCGAGGATGGCAGCACTGGGTTGCTCATCCTTGGGTTGAGGTGCCAAAAATACTAATCATGGAGTTGTATGCAAACTTAATGGGAGTATATTATCTGAATCACCGGGCGAAGGTTTGCTTTGTGAGGACTCACAGCGTGCACTATGATGATGCAGCTATCAACAGTTTGCTTCAGATCAACCCCTTAATTGGAGGATTAGTCAAGGAAGCCTCTCTTGAGCAGATGGCTCAGTTAGTGTGTGGTCACCCGGTCAACTGAACATTGAGTAGGGACCAGTCTCACAGGAAGCTCTATTTCAGCTCTGCAGCCCTCCCACCTGAAATGAAAGCATGGAACTACTTCATCTCCTTTCGCCTCGTCCCGACGATTCACGTTCGGGAGGTCACCTCGGATCGGTTGGAGATCCTATATTGCATAGCATGTGATTTTCGAATAGATGTACGACACCTAATCTTCGAGCATATCCTTCATGCCGTAAAGTCGAAGCAGGGGAATCTAGCCTTCCTATAGTTAATCACAAGTTTGCTTTTGAGGGCCAGTGTTGACTTGGAGGACCCCTTAAAGGTATCTTTGGTCATAAGGCCAATCTCAGTAGACAAACTCAGTGGGGCATCGGTGGGGATCCAAGAGATAGCTTTGGAGGAGGAGGAGGAAGACGTTGCGTATGAGCGAAAGCAAGTTGAAGAAGAAGAAAAGGAGGAAGAGCCGTTTCAGGAGCAGGATTGGGGAAGAGAGGAGCAAGGGGGGGCTTCTGAGCAATTGATCGATCTGGCTACCACTACTCCAGAATCATTAGCCGTGGCACTTAACAAGATGTACATCCTCATGAAAGAGCAGCATGATGAGTCGATAGCCTGGTTCAAATCGGTGTGTGGCACCTTCGCCTCATTTGCTAGAGAAATGTGTGAAGGCATATCACTCCTTGCCGAAAATCAAGAATCTCTCTCTGGCCAAGTCTGTTGGGGCCACTAGCAGTAGCAGCAGAGCCTACCTCAAGAATACCCCCATTTCCAACCCATCCCTCCACATTTCCACCCCTCGGCGTACCAATGGTACATGCTGCACCCCTCCAGCCATTCACCTCCATTCTACTTGCATTTCGGACCTCCTCGTGACCCATCTGAGGGTCCATCTTCTTTCCCTCCGGCCGATGGCTCTTCTGGCCACGGTGACATGGGTGAGGATTAGTAGGGGTGGGAACATTCACCCCCAGGTATGATTCTTGAACAAATCCTTTCCATTGAGGACAATACTATGCTTATGTTTGGGGGGGGGTTTGTTTAATAGTCATGCTTGACATTCCTTGTTTGTGCCATTGTTTTTAGACTAAGTTGTGTTCTTGAGATTTAGGTTAATTTTGTTTGTTTCATTTAGGGTTTCATTTTCTTTCATGTTTTTCTCTTATTTAATCTTTGTAGGTTGCATGTAGGAGCATATAGGTTGATTTCTTTTCATCTTTCCTTATTTCTTTTTTTTAGGACCCAATGGAAACCAATGTTACATGTGGATAAAAGTGGTTGCTAGTTTACTCTTTTGAAGTTTTGGTGAATTTGGAAAGTTAGTTTTGAAACTTTTGGTGGAACCTTTATGCTGTGATGTTTTGAGCTTGGGAGTTGTGCTATGAACTTGTTCTCTTTTGAGATCCTTGGGCTGTGTTTTGATCTAAGAACTTGCCTGAGGACCCGGCAAACCCACAAGTAGTTGTATGAAATTTGAAGCTCATATGGTTTCATAGGATGAACCTTTTCCCCAAATAGCCAACCCTATCAAGTTTCCTCTTAGTAAGCCCCTTGGTGCCTAATTGTTTATCTTTTGATTGTTGCACACATAGTTTGAGCGCTTACTCTCTTTATATTCTTGCTTTTACTTGAGGTGGATCACAGCTCGAAAAAGATGTTTGAGACATGAGTATGATTTGAAAAAAGAAATAAAATAAAATAAAATAAAATCACCTTGGATTGTATTAAGTTAGTAGCTTGGGTATTAGGCAGAGCTCCTGTTTTACACTTGCTAAACGGCAAAATACATGAAGAGGAAATAGTAGTTGGTTAAGAGGTGTAATGTGTTGGTGGACGATGGGTTGACGCTTGTACAATTTGATCGTTTCTTTTAAGCCCTCGAGTTAGTTTCTCCACGTCATTAGCTCCACTTAGAAGGCCTTCATCCGGTACCTCCTTTTTTTTTTTCCTAGCCCAGACGTAGTGCAACCTTTCAAAAAAAAAAATCATTTAAGCTTTGAGTTTTATACAACTTATCGTAGAAGAATATGGTAGGGGAAGTTGGATCCTCTTGCAAGCCTATAGGAAGAAACATAGTGTAAGTTCCAAGTTATGTGGCATAACTCCTTTGGCAGTAATCGAGCTTGAGTATTGAGGGTTATACCCTCAAAGGCTCCACCTTAAGTAGCAAAACTTTTCTTTCCTTAGTCACCATTTCTTGTTTTGAAGTTGAATTCATGGATCATTAAAGTTCAGGTGTGGCGATTGGTTGACATTGTAGTTTCTTTGTTTTGATGTGTTTAATTTTCTAGGTTAGGGCGCTAGGGACTAGCTTAGGTTTAAGTTTAGGGGAGTTGTTAAGCGCATAATTCAACGGTCAAAGTGGTTGACTTTTCGGCAACTTTGACTGCTAATTACTTGCATCTCTTCTCTTTTATCTTAGTTTTTCTTATTTTTGTTGGCTTTCTACAGGTTGGGTGGTGTTGAGGACATAGCGGTTTGGAGTGGGATTGAGCGAGATGGAGTTTGGGCAAAGGAAGTGGTCGAAGCTGAAATGATTAACAACATTCTGTCAATTTTTGAAAACTGGCGACGCGTCGCTACCATTTCAACCCAATTGGTGGCATGTCACCAATGTCTGCTCTGTTTCGCCGAATCTCACAATTTTGATGGTCGTCCACACTTCCTACTTGATGACCTGTCCAAAGAAGAGGGATTTTGATCTTTTTAGGGTTTTGGGAAGAGGAATACAAAGGAAAATAACCTGGGATATAAATAGGAGAAGGAAAGAATAGCCCACCACCTACCTTGGCATCTTGCTCTTCCCATCATTTCTTGGGATTTTCACCATTGGAGGAGTCTTAAAGCTTGGAGAAGGTGACATCAGTCAAGTAGGCTTAGTCTTCTAAGGGCCATCTTGGGTTTCTTCTTTTCCTTTTCTTTTTTCGTCAAATTTTTATGGATAGATTGTTTATGGGTTTGTTGTTAAACCACATTATGGATTGTGAGTAGTTTGTTATATTTCTCTAGGATGACACTTCCTTCCCTTGTTATTCAATGGATTTTTGTTTATGTTTTATGGATGTGGATCACTTGTGTTGCCTTTTCTTGTGCTTAATGTTATGTGTTGGAAGGCCACCATACACAACTCACTAATTCTACTTGAATCTTGAAAAATGACCAAAAGGGGATGGGAGAGAATGAGGGGGCCTAATGGATTTCTTAGATTAAAGGTAATCTAGGAAGTCATTAGGTGTTTAAAAGAGGTGTAAGGCTTAGTCCACCTTAGATTAAAACTTGTGCTTGAGTAATGCCTAGTTTAATTAAGGGTGAGCAAGAACTTATCTTGAGAAAGGGGTTTTTGAACTTAGAACCTCATCACCACACAAGAGGAGACTACATTAGGCCTTCATTTAGCTTGGGTAGCAAGGAGGGGGGTGGAATCCTAGGGAGATGTTTACCCATTTTTAGCCCATCTTTACAAGTCTATTTTAGTACCTAGTGCATCTTTTTAGCCTTTCATCTTTTAGTGCTTTAGTAATTAGGAACCTTATTCTCTCTAGTTCAAAACTTTTCCATGGGTGATTAGATAGCTCGAGTAGTCAAATTTTAATTCTTGATAAAAATCTCATTATCCCCGGCAATGGTGCCAAAAACTTTGTTGTAAAACCAAGAGCTTGGGTGTTATCTTCTAGCTTTGGTTGCAAGTATCATGGTGAACATTGAACCAAGAGCTAATGCTAAGGCTAGATTTCCTGAAGAGGGAACTAGTGACCCTAATTGGGAGTTATGAGGGAGATGGTGACATTGTATAAACTCAATGACTCTATGGTCCAAGTGCAATAGGGTAAGCCCATCCTATATGAGGAACTTGTTCAACCACCAAATTAAGGGTAAACTTTAGAAGACCCTAATAAGGTACAAGCGGAAGTGCACCAAGGGCTACTGTGTAGGGTTTCAGGAGCTAAACAAGCACAGTGAAATTTAACCGAAACTCTCCAAGATCCAAGTGAAATTGGGTAAACCGGGTGTTTGAAGGTTTTCATACCTAATTTCAGTTGAGATCTCTCACCCAACTATAGAGTTGAATCACAAAACCTGAACAGTTAACGTGTTTAAGCTCTCTGTGGTATCTACACGAGCCTCTTGGGATCACCACGCTTCCACCACGTCCCGGTAGATACGTTTCTCTTGCGCTCGTAGTGCTAGCTTGCGTCCTCTGAGGAATTGTAAGAGAAGAGTGGGACTGTTCTTTTTTGGAAGGCTAGGGCAAAAAAAAAATCCCTCAAATTTCTCACTAAACGCTGTATTTATAGTGAGACTCAACTTCTAAGCCTAACGGGTTTCAAAGCCTCAATCCAATTGTGCTTTAATTTCGGGCTTAATAATGGCTCAACTTTTGGGTTAATTATTCACACGAAATTATCATGAAACCATAATCCAAATAATTAGCCCACGCACTCTAATAATCCAAATAACTCTATGTGTGTGATCCAATAGACTCTTACCACGTTGGCAATGATCATAAATCACATTTATGATCATAAGCAATGAGCGGTGTCTAGCAACACATCATTGCTACCCAAGTGACAAGATTGTCGGTGATTCGACTAAACCTTTATGATCATTACCCATATATGCCATTGTCCCTTTGTCCAAGACATCAAAACTAGGCACGAAACATACAATGGGTCACACTCGTATAGCCCAATCTTTGGTTTCTTGATTACCGAGTAGATTAACTTAAATTCATGACATTGATATCGTATATCAACTCATCCGAGCATGGCCATGCATTTTCTAAGTCTCACTCTATCAAGGGGCCCAAAGATATCACTCTCGTTACATAGGAGGGACAAATCCTATCTTGATCATACAAATCCCTCTGCATGATATGTGATATACCCAATGACCTCTTTCAAGTTCACTCAGTTACGAGCAACAAAGGGAAGTATCAAAGTATGTGACTCACATGTAGGGAACCTTGATGACCTTAGGTCAAAGGACTACATATACCATGATCACTATGAGAATCACTTATGACACTCATATAACCATCCATGTAGCGTTCTCATGATGGGTTGGTCTAGTAACAAGTTCTCCAACTTGTACCCATATGTAGACTACATATCTCATAGTAGTCTCCACATATGCTAGTCATTATGTATTATTGAACCCACTCTACAATAGTACTAGACCAGGGACATTTGAGAATATAATTATTCTAGGGTTACTTATAATTATGGTTATTACGTTTCGCAGAAAAAAAGAACAACAAACACAGTTGCTGGATTACTGCCTTAATAAAATATAGTGACTCAACATACAAAAATACAATCATCTCATAATTGGCTTTTGGGCACAACACTAACAATCTCCCACTTGCACTAAAGCCAATCATCCATGTACCTAATACTGATGGACCTAGAAAGGCTATCATGCTTCTGCTGCGTAAGGAGCTTTGTCGGAGGATCAGCAATGTTGCTGTTTGTCGAAGTCCTGCATATCCTTACATCACCTATTTCAATGATCTCCCTGATGAGATGATAGCGTCGATGTATGTGTTTGGTTCGCTGGTGAGATCAAGGTTCTTTAGCCTGTGCGATTGCTCCATTGTTGTCACAATAGAGCTTTATCAGGTAGGCAATGCTTGGAACTACTCCATTTGTAGTGATGAACTTCTTGATCCAAACTGCCTCCTTTCTATCATCAAAGGCGGTAATGTACTCAGATTCTATTGTAGAGTCAGCTACTATCTCTTGCTTTGAACTCTTCCAACTCACACCACCACCACCACCAATACAAATCACATAACTAGATTGCGATCTAAAATCATCTTTATCAGATTGGAAGTTAGTATCGGTGTAACCTCTTACAACCAGTTCATCTTCACCTCCAAAGACTAAGAATGCATCCTTAGTTCTTCGTAAGTACTTAAGGATGTTCTTCACAGCTGTCCAGTGACTCTCACTGGGGTTTGATTGGTACCTGTTCATCATGCTCAAGGCATACAAGACATCGGGACAAGTACATATCATGGCATACATGATAGATCCAATTGTTGAGGCATATGGAATCTTACTCATGCGCTCTTTCTCCTCAGGTCTACTCGAACACTGAGATCTTGAAAGAGTTATACCATGTGACATGGGCAAGAATCCTTTCTTGGAATCTTGCATGCTATGCTAAACCCTTTTAGCACCTTATCAATGTATGTACTTTGACTTAGGCCGAGAAGCTTTCTAGATTTGTCTCTATAGATCCCTATGCCTAACACATAGGCTGCTTCACCCATGTCCTTCATAGAGAAACATTTCCCTAGCCAAGTCTTTACAGACTATAGCTCGGGAATTTCATTCCTGATGAGTAGTATGTCATCTACATATAACACCAAGAAGACAATAGCGCTTTCACTAACCTTCTTATAGACTTCATATTTTATAAAACTAAACTCTTTGATTTCTTCATCAAAATGAAGATTCCAACTTTGAGAAGATTGTTTCAGTCCATAAATGGACCTTTGCAACTTGTACACTTTATTGGCATTCCCAGGAGTGACAAAACCCTCAGGCTGTGTCATGTACACATCCTCAAGTAACTTTCCATTTAGGAATGCAATTTTGACACACATTCGCCATATCTCATAATCATAGTGTGCAGTAATATCCAACAAAATTTGGATGGATTTAAGCATGACAACTAGTGAAAAAGTTTCATTATAGTCAATACCATGAATTTGCTTGAAACCTTTTGCAACCAATCGTCCCTTAAAGGTAATCACGTTACCATCCATGTCTGTTTTCTTCTTGAAAACCCATTTGCACCCTATAGGTTTTACCCCTTCAGGTGGATCAACCAAAGTCCATACTTGGTTTTCATACATGGATTCCATCTCGGATTTCATGGCCACTAGCCACTTCTTAGAGTCAGGCCCCGACATAGCTTGTTGGTAGGTTGTGGGCTCATCTTGATCCATGAGCATTACATCGCCAGTGTGAGTCACGAGAGATCCATATCTCTCGGGCACACGCCAAATCCTACCAGACCTAAGTGGGGTTTGTGCTACAGGAACTGACTCCTGAACCACAACATCTTGTAGTGTCTGTTCAGGTTCCATTTCAGGTTTGATGCCCCCTTGTTGTTCTTGAATTTTTTCAAGTTGTACTTTCCTCCCACTGGTTCCTTTAGAGATAAACTCTTTCTCTAGAAAGACACCAGTTCGAGCAACAAACACTTTTTGCTCAGAAGTATTATAGAAATAGTAACCCTTTGTTTCTTTGGAATACCCAACAAAGAGGCATTTATGAGATTTGAGCCATAGTTTGTCAGAAGATTGACGTTTCACATAAACGTCACAACCTCAAATCTTCATAAAAGAAAAACTGGGACGCCTCCCACTCCATATCTCATATGGTGTCTTTTGAACCGATTTATATGGAACTCGGTTTAGTGTAAATGCAGCTGTCATTAGAGCATGTCCCCAAAAGGAGTTTGGAAGGTCAGCTTGACTCATCATTGAGCGAACCATGTCTAATGGAGTTCAATTTCTCCTTTCAAATACACCATTCCATTGAGGTGTACCTGGTGGAGTAAGTTGTAATACTATACCACACTCCTTTAGATAGTCAAGGAATTCTCAATCCAAGTACTCTCCACCTCAATCTGATTGAAGTACTTTGATACTCTCCCTGAGTTGATTCTTTACTTCATTCTTGAATTCTTTGAACTTTTCAAAGGATTTTGACTTGTGTCTCATGAGATACACATAGCCATATTCGCTGAAGTCATCAGTAAAGGTAATGAAGTATTGGAAGCCTCCTCTAGCATGTGTAGACATAGGGGCACATACATCACTATGTATGAGTTCTAGTAAGTCATTAGCCCTTTTACTTTGCCCTGTAAATGGGGCTTTGGTCATCTTGCCCAACAAACATGACTCACATGTCTCATATGATTCAAAATCAAATGAGTCCAAGAGTCCACCCTTATGGAGCTTGGATATGTGGGTCTCGTTTATATGGCCCAAGCGACAGTGCCAAAGATAGGTCGGGTTCAAATCATTCAATTTGACCTTCTTGATATTCACATTATAGATTGGATTTTTAAGTTCTAAAACATACAACCCATTGCTAAGTTGAGCACTACCATAAAAGATTTCATTCAAATAAATAAAACAACATTTGTTCTTTATTATAAATGAAAAACCTTTCTTGTCCAAGCAAGAAACAGAAATCAAATTTTTACTAATATAGGCACAATGTAGCAGCTGTCTAATTCTAAAACTAATCCACTAGGTAAAGTGATAACATAATTTCCTACGGCTAAGGCAACAAACCTTGCTTCATTTCGAAGGTCCACTTCACCTCGGGCCAATCTTTTACTCCTATTTAGATCCTGCACATTTTCACAAATGTGAGATCTATATTTAGTATCCAACACCCAAGATGAGGAAATAGAAAAGTTAGCCTCTATAACAAGAATACCTGAAGCAGAAGTCTTACTTCCCTTCTCCTTAGCAAGTTTTTTAAGATACAGCTTGCAGTTGTGCTTCTAGTGTCCAGGTTGCTTTGAAGCACTCCCCTTCCTTTGCCACACCACCCTTTGGTTTCAGTGTAGCTGAAGAAGAATTAGCATTGGACTTTCCTTTAGCTTTATCCTTCTTCTTGTTGGCTTTTCCTTTTCCCTTGCCCTTTTGAACCGTCAAAATGGGCTTAGCCTTCTTAAGGTTTTGCTCAGCAGTTCTCAACACGTTGAGCAATTCAAGGAGGGACTTGTCAAGGTCATTCATGTTATAGCTCATGACAAACTGATTGTAGCTTTCAGGCAATGATTGCAACACTACATCAACAGCCAACTCTTTCTGAAGAGCAAATCCCAAACTCTCAAGATTCTCAATGTACTCAATCATCTTGAGCACATGAGGGCCCATGGGACTTCCCTTAGACATTTTGCACTGAAATAATGCCTTAGAGGTCTTAAACCTCTCATGCCTAGCTTGGTATTTGAAGAGCATTTTGAGATGTTCGATCATATTGAACGCCCCCATGTTTTCATGTTGCTTCGGAAGCCCAGATTCCATGGTAATAAGCATGAGGTAAGCAACATCCAAAGCATCATCATAATGCCTCTCGTGACCATCCCTTTCAGCTCTTGGAGCAGTGGCAGTAGGCTCATTCGGAATGGGCTACTCTAGGACATAAGCCTTTCTTTCTTGCTTGAGGAATATCCTCATGTTTCGGTACCATTTGAAAAAGTTGGTCCCATTCAGTTTTTCCTTCTCAAAGATCAATCACAATGAAAGTGTCGATGTGTTTTGTGCCATGGTTATCTGCAATAGTAAATATGCAGTGTAAGAGTCATGTATTTTAATTCCTTTAGTAAGGACTTTTATTAAACGATTCTCCCACTATTTTCCTCAAAATAATAACTCTCGATATTTTTTCAGAACACCTCGGCGCTAAGGCATTCTAGTGGGCCAAGATCCATATTTTGCCACAACTTGAGTCAGCTTTGGCTTTTCTCTCAAGTTACAGTTATTTAGGTAGGCAAATCCTTGCCAATTGCATCTTATGCAACTTTTGGATAGTTGGGTGAACAACACTTGTCCAAGCTCATTTCATGAACTTAAGCCCAACTCTATGCCTCTAAGTCCCCAATCCTATTAAGATGACTTAGTTAATTCGGACCCAAAGTTAGCAATTTGGATATCACTATTGTCCCATTGCGCTTTACCAAGATGAACATAGGTGCTTTGCTTTGGAAAACCCACCCAATGTTGTCAAAGTCTTGACGAGTGCCAACATTTGGAAGGCATTACATTTAATGACTTAATATTTGTTTGAGGGATTTTCCTTTTGATCTCACCAATTTGTTATCTCCGGTTGTCTTATACATGCATCACATACAAATATAAAACATGCATCTTATGCTAACAAGAAAGTAAACGTGACATGGTTATAACCCAAACTATGCGATATTCTCAAGCTAATGAGAATATCATAAAAGCCAAAGAAAAGAAAAAGGGTCTTCACAAGCTCCTTCTCCTCCTTTCTTGGTTTCCTTTTTGTTGTCACCTCTTGGACATACCACCTTGGATGATCCCATAATGTACCATTACATCAATAATAGAAACCTCAAGTTATATTCAAGGGGAGTAAGGTGAGAAGAGAATGTACAATGAGAGTAACTAGAAAAGGCATGACTTGCAAGCCGTATTTACAAGTACAACCAATCAAGGGCTATAACCATGCACCATGCTTCAAACACCAATCAACATAACATGTCAAATCTCATTCAACAAAAATGCATGCAAATTGACGTGCGTTGATTAACCAGTTTTTATTTATATAGCGCTTCGCATACGGCGGTTCCACTGGCCGGTTAGCGGGTGGTGGTCAAGGGGACCTGCTTTTGCGGGGGATAGCGAGGGGGGCAGTGCCCCCCCCCCCCCGGGCGAAAAAATTGTCTTGCAATTGTGTTGCTTGAGATCTTCTATTTCAAGAAAATAGGCACCTGAGACACCTCTATTCGAGCCACCAAAAGTACTATACTTTTGGTTCCCAAACAGGCTGAATCCGATCCATGCTAAGGTTTTACAACCATTGCAAGAGCCCTAATTTATATAGGTATCTCATACCATTCAATTTCATGTTAATCTCATTAACCAATTTGTGTCATTTCTTCATATATATCATATATTCATTACGAGTTTTGGTTTCATGCATCATGAATCAATCCAATTAATCATTGCCGAAAGTAACCAAACACACTATATCATGCGATTCAACATTCAATCCTGATTTAGGGTTTCACCAATAGCCCTGATACCACTGTAGGGTTTCGGGAGCCAAATAAGTGCAGTGAAATTTAACCGAAACCCTCCGAGATCCAAGTGAAACGGGGTAAACTGGGTGTTTGAAAATTTTCATACCTAATTCCAGTTGAGATCTCTCATCCAACTGCAGAGTCGAATAACAAAACTTGAACAGTTGATGTGTTCAAGCTCTCTATGGTATCCACACAAGCCTCTCGGGATCACCATGCTTTTACCACATCCTGGCAGATGCATTTCTATTGCGCTCGTAGTGTTAGCTTACGTCCTCTTAGGAATTGCAAGAGAAAAGTATGGCTGTCCTTTTTTGGGAAGCTAGGGAAAAAAACCCAACAAATTTCTCACTAAAAGTTGTATTTATAGTGAGACTCAACTTCCGGCCTAATGGGTTTCAAAGCCGTAATCCAATTAGGCTTTAATTTTGGGCTTAATAATGGCTCAACTTTTGGGCCAATTATTAACATGAAATTATCATGAAACCATAACCCAAATAATTAGCCCATGTACTCTAATAATCCAAATAGCTCTAGGTGTGCGACCCAATAGGCTCTTACCACGTTGGCAATGATCATAAATCACATTTATGATCATAAGCAATGAGCGATGTCTAGCAACACATCATTGCTACCCAAGTGACAAGATTGTCGGTGATTCGACTAAACCTTTATGATCATTACCCATATATGTCGTTGCCCCTTTGTCCAAGATATCAAGACTAGGCACAAGACATGGAATGTGTCACTCTCGTATAGCCCAATCTTTGGTTTCTTGATTACTGAGTTGACTAACTTAAATTGATGACATTGATATAGTATATCAATTCATCCGAGTATGGCCATGCATTTTCTAAGTCTCACTCTATCAAGGGGCTCAAAGATATCACTCCCGTTACATAGGAAGGACAAATCCCATCTTGATCGTACAAATCCCTCTGTATGATATGTGACATACCCAATGACCTCCTTCAAGTTCACTCAGTTACAAGCAATAAAGGGAAGTATCAAAGTACATGACTCACATGTAAGGAACCTTGATGACCTTAGGTCAAGTGACTGCATATACGATGATCACTATGAGAATCACTTTTAACACTCATATAACGATCCATGTAGCATTCATATGGTGGGTTGGTCCAGTAACAAGTTCTTCAACTTGTACTCATATGTAGACTACATATCTCATATTAGTCTCCACATATGCTAGTCATTATGTATTATTGTAACTCACTCCACAATAATACTAGACCAAGGACATTTGAGAATATCATTATTCTAGGGTTACAATTATATTTATTACATTACGCAGAAAAAAAAACACAACAAACATAGTTGCTGGATTAATGCCTTAATAAAATATCATGGCTCAATGTACAAAAATACAATCATTTCATGATTGGCTTTTGGGTATAACACTAACATACTGGTACACCAAGGTCAAGGGAAAAATCCTTTAGCCTAAGGACAAGTTCAAGGTCAAGATCAAGTGCATCTGTGTGTTCAAAAAGTTTATGAAGAGGATAGCAAAGAAGATGAAGAAGATATCCACTCCCATAGGAGAAGGGGGAAACCCATTATCTTGGATCATAAGGAACTTCTCATGCTATGCCAAAACCTTAAGATTACTAAATTTAATGGAATGGGTAATCCCAATGTGGTTGAAGGTTGGTTGTACTTAATATGAAATTTTTAAGAAGATGAAAATGAATGATAAGGATAGGGTTGATCTAGTACCTTTCTTCTCGGAAAGCAAGGTATCATTGTGGTGAAAGGATGTCATGGAGTGGCTCAAGTCTTATAATGACATTTGACCTAGGCAAAGACATAAAGAGCTTGATTAGCCTGAATTTGAAAATAAGTTTAAGGATAAATTCAATAGTGAAGCTGTGAAAAAACAAAAAAAGATAAAGTCTGATGAATTGGTCTAACGGAGTAAGATGGTTTAGGAATATGAAAGGAAATTTAGTTCTCTTTTTTGGGTATGTACCTCATACAGTTGGAAAGGATGAACTTAAGGCAAACAAGTTTATTCGTGGATTAAAGGTAGAGTTGAAAAGTTTCTTGGTGAATGTTAGGGTTTGAACTTATCATGAGGCCATTCAAAAAGGCCTTAGCTTTGGAAAGGGAGCTGATGCAAATGAATTCCTAGGATAATGACCATGAGCCAAGGATCCTAGTGTACTCAAGATTGATAACCAAGAACCCTAACCCATGAGGAGACTAAGGTCCCTCCAAGAAAGGCAAAAAGAGTAGGAAAGGCCATTGTTCAAGGTACCACAAATATCATGGTAACAATCCTTGTACCTTTGGGACTAATTTGTGTAATTATTGTTGTCAGCAAGGCCAAGGAAGGGCTGGAGCCTCAAGAATTAGAATTGCACCTTTTGCAACCACAAGTTTTACTTTGGTAGGCTAGGCACCTAAGGAATCAACAGCTGTGCAAGGTAATATTAATGTTTAAGAAAGTAGTATTAAGACTTTGTTTGGTACTGGTGCTATTATTTCTATCATTTTTTCAAGCATGGCTATCAAGCTAGGTTTTGTAAAACATTTTGATGGATGAAATGAAATTCACTAGAACTACAAGAAAAAACATTATGCTACCAATGAAATGGTTTAAGGCAATCCTTTAGAGTTAGAGGGTCACAAGTTTTTGTGTGATCTTTATATTATAACCTCAACCCCTTATGATGTTGCCTTTAAGATGGATTGGTTAAGCAAGAATAAGATCTAGATTGACAGTGTAAGTAATAAGGCCATTCTTAAGGATGCCACAAGGGTAAGGGTGACTTGCACAGGTGGTTTGGCAAGTAGTGCCAAAGGCTTGTCCTTCAGGTTGATGGATTTCATTTGCATTATTAGTGAAGAAGAATATTACTTAGTAAATAGATGGCAATAAAGGAACAGCTTAAGGAAATCGTGATAGTCAATATACTCCTAGAAGTATTTCTTATAGAACTTCTAGGGTTGCCTCCACAAAAGGAGATTGAATCCTTGACGTGTGTATATTTATGCATGTTGTCTATATGCCTTTCCTTGAGAATTGCCTGTCTCTTCACATGTTTTTTGTAGAAATTGGTGCTCATTTACTTTATATTGTTATTCATGTGGCATTTCGACTCTTGTATGGTTAGGAAAGATTTTGAATGAGTTTTAGAGTTGAATTGGAAGATATTGCAGGGATTAGACTAAACACGATTTGTAACATGCCCATGTTAGTGCCAAACATGCACGTGTCTATCAGAAACATACTTGTGTTGCCTGGCACTGCCATGATTCAGACCATGCCATTAATCATTCATCATTTTTTTGATCCAATGGCAAGACTTGGCCTTGAACATCGCCATGTCTATAATAGTGTTCACATGTTGTTAGAAATTTGTTGAGTTATTTTCTATGTTTTTAAGATAAGAAAATGGTGGAGTTAAAAAATACATAGAATTAGAGATTAGGGTTCATAGGAGAAGGCTGCTAGAGGTAGTTTAGATGATCAACGCTGATTCATTCGCACCAAAGCAAGAGTTGATTGAAGAATAAGATTTTGAAAGATGGAGTCTTCTATTCTTAATTTTCTTTTCTTTTTGTTATGTTTCTTTATTAGCATGATTGGCTAATTTTTATGCTCATGCTTAGAGCAAATGAACTAGTGTGTTCTCAGGTCACACAAACCTTTCCCATTATACCAGCAAATAAAGTGGATGTGTCAAATATCTTTATACTCATAAATATGTGAACCCACAAGCAAGTGTATCTATCATCAAAGTATAGCAGTGGCAAGTATCAATATCATTTTGCTCAAATAACAAAGCTTTACAACCATATTCAATCTTTATCTATTATCTATCCAACAACTAAAAAATTGTTAAACCACTATGAATTAACTAAAGTAAATAATGCAGTAAAAATAAACTACTAACTACTAACTATTGGCTGGTAGTGAAAAAAAATTAAAAAAATCAATAATAAGAATCCTCATACTTAGAATCGAATCCCCTTATAAATCCCTAGCATAGCTTTTACTTTAGGTTAACAACATTATAATAAACTAGGACCGAGGAGTGTTATTTAATTTAGATTAGCTCCCTATTATTCTAGTTACACTAATCACTATTCTTAAGTCATTAATAGCGTGTCTGGGCTTACCACACTTCCGAAGAATGCTTTACAAGTCCTACGACCTATTACTAAGTTTCACCCAAGTCCGGAGATATTATATCACACCTATTACTCTTGGTTATGATACTATCCCTTTTATCCAACTTAATCCACAACAAACATATCAGATTCTACCTGACATTTGTTCATCATCTCGTGTTGAGTTAATAGGCTTCCTACTATTAATCAACGAATAAAAAAAAATTGGATAATATCTAGAAAAGCATAATCATATTAAACCAAAAACTAATCGCAATCACAAAATTATCCTAGGGTTTATCTAGTCCGAGCATCACTACTAAAAATATAGGTTTTAGTGATTGTCATTAGTGATAGCTAGCTATAGCTAAATTAGCTATAATGATGGCCAGCTGTCGCTAAATGTGCCACAATTAGTTCACTCACCACTAATAACTTAGCGACAGCTGCTGTCGCTAATTAGTGAAAGCTAGCATTTGCAATGATGTAGTTACTAATTTTTTGGCACCAGTATATTGCCAGCAAGTTAGCAATAGCTAACGGTTGCTAATTTAGTGAAGGCTAGTCATCGCTAATTTCACGAACGCTGTCCATCGCTAAATTAATGATGGTTGGCCTTCACTAGTTAATGGCCATTTTTAGTGACAGCAAGTCTTTTCTAATATATATCTTTCTTAATCCTACATATAGTACCATGTTTTTCTGCTTCCAACAATTCAAAAAAAAAAAAAAAAGAAAATTACATATATCCAGAAATACAAAGTGCATCAACAAATATCATTTAACAATCAAGTCATACAATAGATACAAGAAGCTTGCACTTTGTAGCAGGGATTTGTTTCAATTATGCTTTAGAACATATATATGCTAAGAATACATAACATCTATTCTAGATCTTTTATACAACCAAAATTTAAGTCTAAATCATATACAACAGCTGATTTTAAGTAGTTCACGAGGCCTCTTCAGTGCACTTCATTTGTTGTTGCCATTTTGGTAGCTACAAAAAGGTCAGAACCAGAGAAACCTAGTTAAAAAATAAGTAGAAAAAATTTAAAAAAACCAATAGGAAAAAAGCCCATGCATTGCAGTGGGTTTCATTTCCATTATGCATCATAAACATATATACATATGATAAGTATGCAAAATGTATACATTTATTATTAGAGTTAGACAAACATACTTAAGTCATGTTATAGGCCCTTTTTATAACGAGTGTCACAATAATATAGTTCAAGATATATCATAGTGCTTGCCACCAAATCACCAAACTGAATTGTTAATTTTGTAGTAATACTGAAAAATCTTAGTTCCACACATAAACAAACTTGAGAGCAGTGAAGGGTCCAGCAAATGAGCAACACAAAGAAGCCAATTCAACCTTAAACAAAAAAAAAATCTAGCAAGTTACAAAAGGAGAAGAAAACATAAACAATAAATAAATGTGATAAAAAAATATAGAGGAATGTAAAATGGATAAAAAAAAGATGAGGAACCAGAGAAAAAAATAGTAGTAGAAGAGATAGATGGAGCAAAAAAGGAAATGATTCTGAGATAAAATAAAGAGTACATCAAACTACGAGCCAATTTAATTGGCATTAAGGTACTTAAGTAGCTGAACTTTTCAGCGGGGATTTATTTTTATAGTGTTACATGGAGGTAGAAGACAATTATATCAATAAAAACCTAGTTAAGACAAACAAATTGATCTTAAATGAAGCAAAAATAGGCTTACCACCCTTGTGTACCAATTACCGTGTAGATTTTTTTTCATTATCTCATAATATATCCAAAAGTATCAACTTAAAGAAATGAACTACCCTTGAATGGCAACCAAAATCATGTCTCGTAAACATGTATCTTTAATATGTGTATCTAAGTGAGATGATCCCTTCAAGAAAGAAAAGCTACATGAAGTAGTAAAGGTTGCCGCCCATTTATTACTTTCTCACTTAGTGAATCAGTATATCATAAACTAAAAATAGGAGATTGTAATAGCAGAAGAAAGATAACAGGTAAAGTAATTAATAGAGTATTTTACACACAGAATCAAAACCTCAAATGAGGACATCATCATTTGCTGCAATGAAAAAAAAAGGTTTGTATCCCCAAATCAATACTAATGAAGAAGGTAATAGCAATTTAGAGGTAAAGAATGTGATAGAAATTACGTTTGGATAAGTAATGTTGACATCAAAAGCATTGTGAATCATATCAGGTTTTTCATCTTCTGTATAAAAAATATCACCATGAACAAATAAATGGCAGCATCCAATATTGAAAGCCTTAAACTGAAACCACTCGGCATCCGCTAAATGAATAACACTAGTAGTTGAACACCTACTACACAAACCAATTAAATGTTTGAATCTCCCCTATATAATTATACTATTATGTTCACTAAGCAACCAAAAAAAAAAAAGAAACAACCAACACAGAGATGAAACAAAGGACAATAGAGCCCACTCAGAATGAAGAAAAGAGTAGAGGAAGAATAGATTGAAAAACCGGATAAGGGTTAAACATGAAATAAAGAAAATGATTTAAATGTGAATTTGGTTGGGGTATCAGTTTTCAAATAGAAGACAAAAACAGATTAACTCGTTAAGAGGAACAACAAGCCATGTCAATTTGACCCTAGCCAATCTAATTACATCGATGTGGAATAGGTGAAAAGGAAAAAGAAGAAATTGGCGGTGAAACTAGAATCAATAACATTGCAACCTTATATGATTTCCAATTTGAAAAAACTAGAATCGATAAATGCTAGCCAAAGAAATCAAGCAACGAAATCATGCGAGAAAGAATAAACAGGCTACATGATGGGCACATGTTACAAGTTTTTCAACCAATGCTCATTAGATGAAAATGGAGGTTTGAGAAGCTCGAACACACCACATCCTTTTCTCAGCCTTTGTTTGGCCCTCTCTTGTCAAAATAGCAATGGCTTGGAGGTTTTAATTTGGGGATTTTTAATGAAATTACTGAAGGTAGGCTATTGCAAAAAAATGCTCAAAGAGATGGCTAGCCTTCCCTAAACCTATCTAAAAATTAAGAAAAAGGTTTAAGTGTCTTAGTGGTCTTCTAACTTTGTAAAATCAAACATTTCAGTCTTTTAACTAAGGCTTAATTTCATTTGGCCTACCAATTAGCAAGGGCAAGTTGTCACTAGTTTTGTTCATAACTTAGTGATGGTCAGCCATCGCTAGTTTATAACTAGTTAGTGAGGGTAAGTCATCATTAACTCTGGCCATAATTTAGTGACAATTAGCCATCATTAGTCCATGGCCAATTAGTGATGGGAAGCCATCGCTAATTTTGCTGATAACTTAGTGATGGTTAGTCATTGCTAGTCGCTGGCAAGTTAGTGAGGGTGGCTGTAACAAACTCTAGTCATAACTTAGCCATGGCTAACCGTCACTAGTCCATAGACAATTAGCGACGGTTAGCCATCACTAAACTTAGCAAAGGATAGCTGTCGCTAAACTAGCGATGGTAAGCCATCACTAAGATGTTGATTGAGCTTAGCAATGACTTGCTTTCATTAAAATGTTGCCAAAATTTTATTGCCTATTTGATGTTGCTAGTTAGTGGTAGTTTTTGGCCGTTGCTAAAATACCTGTTTTTAGTAGTGCATAAGTAGGAAACATTTAGCTCATAATGCCGTAAAATAAGAAAAGCAGAATCAAAAGAAAACTAAGAAAAGAATTATCCATCTCTAATTGCTTCTCCTATAAGAAATCTTTGATTTGGTATGCATGAAATAGTGTTAATCATCAAAACTGCTACCAGAGGACTACTTCCATGAAAAATTTCTTCTTTTTCTACATTTTTCTTCTTTGTCGCATTGTTCCCTCTTTGTCTAAAATTACCTGAAAACCATAAAAAATAGAAAAATACAGTTTGACACATGGCCATTTAAGTGATGGTGTAACACTTCTTAAACTCCAAAATCCTGCCAAGTAAAACATGGTTTGGAAAACGGGTATGTAACTTAAACATGGGCATATAATAGTGTATGTAAGGCAATAAATGGGCGTGTTGCTAAGTGTGTCTGCTCCAAATTTTCCAAAACTTGCAATTTAGCTTTAAAACCTTGCAAAAATCCTTCCTAACCCAAATGAAGCTAAAATATAGTCTAAACATGAAATATGAATCAATTAACCACAAAATCCTAGAAAAAACACATTAAAAAATAAGTAAGTACAAAGGAAAAACATATAAAAAACATGAATAAATATGAGCATATCATGAAGCCTAGGATGGTATTGCTTTTATAATTACTTTTGGTATAATATAATTATGATTTTGTTTGAATCTATCCAATGTATTTTTGATGCATTGATTAATAGTATCTAGTGTATTAATTTAATGCTGGATGACGAACATATGTAGGTTGTGTCCGATATGTTTGTTGTAGATTACATCTGGATAGATGGGATAAGTGTCATAGTCGGGAATAATAGATCAGCAGAATACCTCTAGACTAGGGTAAACTTAGTAGTGAGACTAAGAACTAGTAATGTGTCCTTTGGAAGCATGGTAGTACTAAACACTATCAATAATTTAAGGATAGTGGTTAGCTTTCGAGAGTAATGAGGGTTTAATCTATTGGAGAAAGTACTCAACTGTCCAAGTTAATTATATACCTGTTAAACCAAAATAAGAGTAATAAAATAAATTTCTATAGAGATTCATATCTAAGTATGACATATCTTGATTGTTGATTATTTATTTTGCTACATTATTTATTTTAGTTATTAGTAGTTAGTTAACCAAAACCCCTTCTTTTGTCAGGTCGAGAATAGAGAGAGGTTGAGTTTGGTAGACAACTTCATTCCTGTGGGAAAATGATCTTGATACTTGTCACTGTTATACTTGAATCATAAGTGTACTTATATATGAGTTTACATAAGCATAGAGAGATTTGACACATTTATATTAAAAATTAAATTAGTGTAGTAGGATGAGTTGTGAACATGAACACATCTACTTTTCATGCGCTTATAGCCTGGGCAGAGCCAATTTCCATACCCCCAAAATTAAATGTCAGCACCTGAAATGGATGAGCTAAAAAAGTAGTAAGAAAAAATACTTGATAAAGGATTTATAAGGCCAAAGTTTTCACCATGAGGTGCATCAGTATTGTTTATGAAGAAAAATGATGGAACCCTATGTTTGTGTATAGGTTATAGAAAACTAGATTCATTAACTGTAAATAACAAATACCCATTACCCAAGATTGATGGCTTATTTGATAGGTTAAGAAGGGCAAAGGTATTTTCTAAAATAAACCTAAGATCTTGATGCTTTTAGATAAGTGTAAAGGAAGAAGATATCCAAAAAACTGCATTTAGAACTTGGTATGGGCATCATGAGTACACAGTTATGCTTTTCAAAGTGAAAAAATGCTCCATCATTTTTCATGGATGCCAAGAATATAATTTTTAAGCCTTAACTGGATCAATTTATTGAAGTGTTAATTGATGACATTTTAGTGTACTATAAAACTCTTTAAGAAGATGTGGAACATTTATAGATAGTTTTGAACATACTTAAAGATAACCAATATCACGCAAAGATACCTAAGTGCCAAGTCTGGGAAGTGAAATTTCATTCCTCAAGTACATCACAATTGTTCAAGGGCTAAGTGTTGACCCAAAAAAGGCAAAGGTAGTGGTGGAGTGAAAACGACCAACCACTATAAGTGAAACTATGCTCCTATTGACCACCTTGACAAACATGGCACAAAAGTTCATTTAGAATTTCAAATGAGAGGAGAGTTTCCAAAAGCTTAATAGGAAGTTAAATTCTACTACCATATTAGTCCCACCAAATTCACATAAGACATTTATGGTTTATACCGATGCATCTGGGCCAAGATTGGGATGTGCCTTAACACAAGATAAATAAGTGATTGTATACGAGTATAGGCAATTAAGACTTGATGAACTGAACAACTTGGTGCATGATCTTGATTTGGTAGTCGTTGTGTCTGGCTTAAAGCTCTAGAGGCATTTCCTTATGGGACTGTCTTTTAAGATCTTTATAGAATATAATATCTGAAGTGCTTCTTTACCCAAAAAGATCTAAACTTGAGGCAAAGGAAATGGATCAAATATATTAAGGACCTTGATTGCTCGATTGATTGTTGTTCAAGTAAAAATAATGTGGTTGTTGATGCCTTGAGCCTTAAGTATTCTAGGGTGGTTTTTTCTAAGGATTATGTGGCCTTATGACTCATTACTATAAGGCAAAGTTTAAGAAGGACATTTTCTTGGTGTGAATAAGATGTACCATGACCTTGGGGCTCATTACTAGCAGCCAAAGTTTAAGAGGAACATAGATGAATATGTGTCTAAGTGCCTCACTTGTCAAATGGTGAATGCAAAACACCAAAAGCCATAAGGAACGTTGTATAGTTTACCCTTTCGTAAAGAAATTGGGGATCCATCACCATGGGCATTTGTGTGGGGTTACCCAACACATGTAGTCAAGATGATTTGATTTAGGTGGTGATGGATAAATTGACAAAATGGACACACTTTATTCCCATTAAGACTACTTATACCATAGGGAAGTTGGCCCAACTGTACACTTGTGAAATGGTAAGTCTTAACAAAATTCCTAATTAGATTATATCTGATAGAGATCTCTATTTTGTCCCGAGGTTGTAGAATGCCTTTCACAAGGCTATGGGTTCCACTGTGTACCTAAGTACTGCTTATCACCCTCAAATTGATGGGCAAGCTAAATGGTGATCTAGATCTTGGAGAACGTGTTAAGGAGTTGTGTGATGGATTAGGACTAACATGTACCACTAATCAAATTTGCTTATAATAATAGTTGTCATGAAGGTATTAAAATCACACCCTATAAAGTTTTGTATGCAGGCATAAGTGCGTAACACCTCATTACTAGGCGGATAAGGCAAATGTAGTGGTTGTTGGCCAACAAATCATTGTCAAAACCATGGTAAAGATTAAGTTAATCCAAGCAAATATCAAGGCTACCTTAGATTAGCAAGCCAAGTATGCTAATGGGCAGAGCAAGGACTTAGACTTCAATGTTGGAGATAAGGTACTTCTTAAGGTTTCCCCGATGAAAAAAATGCCTAGGTTTGGCCAATTCGATAAGTTAGCTTGAAGGTACATTTGTCCTTTTAAAATCATTGAAAGGGTATCGACAGTGGCTTACCATTGGGCTTTGCCACTAAGTTTAACCCATGTTTACAATGTCTTCCAGGTGAGCTTTTTACATAAGTGTGTTGTGAAGCCTAGGCAAATGTTAGCCCTATCTGCAACACTGATAAGGCCCTGAGTTATGAAAATACACTGTTAATTTTCTTGATCATCAAGTCAGAAAACTAAGAACAAAATGAATCCCATTAGTCAAGGTGTTATGGTCTAACCATGGTGAAAAGGATGCCACTTGGGAGATCGAGTAAGATATGTTAAAGTAGTATCCAAATGAATTCACTCAGTTGAGTCAGAATTTGGGGGACTGAAATTTTGAAGGAGAAAAAGATATGACAGCTCTCCTAGTCAATGACTAACTTTGAAAAAGTAAGTACATTTAATTAAAATGTTTTCATTTAAATGCCTCAAATTGGTTCATTATTAAGCAAGAAAATCAAGCTAAGGTTGTGTTGTGTTGCTAAATGTGAAATGGCACCAAAGGGCAAAAAGGGAAAAATCATAGTTTTAGCCCGAGTCAATAGCTTGACCATAATTTTAATGAAATTAAGGTTACATAAGTTTTTTTTTGTCAAATAAGTTAAGGTCATAAGTTATTCTAACCACTAGAACGAAAAATGAAATTTAAGGGATTAAAATCATACTTTTGTAATGACTTAAGTGGCTAATTGGCAAAGGGTATGGGGGGCTATTTTGCAAAGGTTATGGGCAATGAAAAAAATTATCCATGGCACATAAGGGATAGATGAGGGAGAAGGCTAGTGAGAAAAATGGACTAAAACATGTTTTGAAGTGGAGGAAGGACACAAAATTGTTTGAGGAAGATATAGTCGAAGCAGGTATGGATATTTCCTCAAAGGAAAACAACTATTCATCAGCTTCCTCCCTCTCCCATTTTCATGTCTTCCTTTCCTCCATATATTATCTTCATCATCCCTCCAAAATCCCACAAAATTCATGCAAAATTAAAGGTCCTAAAGCATATATATGAAGCCTCAAGCTCATTTTTTGTGGTTTTGGTGCATTTGCTTTATTTATTGCAAGTTTGGCTTCAAACCCTAAGGTAAGTTTTGTCCATGGGTTTAAGTTGGTTTTAAGCTTGAAAACTATGGTTCGGGATGATCTTAATTTAGTGCTTGTGGTGCCTATTTTGTTTCCATTTAGTCTTGGAACTCAAGAGAAACAAATTGAGCTTAATTGAGCTTTGGGACACTTGGTTCTTTGTTCTTGCCTTTTTTTAAATTTGAGGTAAGGGGTTAAGTTAATTCAAGTTAAATTGATGCATTTCATACTTATTTTGAGTGTTAAAAGTTAGATTTAAGGTGCCTTTGTTGTGGGTTTTGCATGGAAACCAAGTTAAAAGGTAGAAGTAACAAGAATAAGCAAAGTGGAAGCACCTCCAAGTATGGTGTGATTGCCCCAAGTGCAAAAAAGGGGTACAGAGGTCTTGTGCACACATCACGCCTAAGTTACCCCAAACTTGCTTCCAACTTGCCATTAAGGGCTCCCAAGTTTTTCCAACCATATCTAAGGCCATGGCATGCTCCATTGAAGCTCCTAAGTCACTTTTAAAATGTTTTATGCATCAATTAAGTAGGATAATCAAGTGGGTGGTCTAAAAAAGGCTAAGTTTGATGGATAAGAATGACATGCCTTAAGGAGGAAGTAAGGTACTAAGTGGGGGCTAAGTGTGGTTTGGCTTCTTTAATGACCCAACTATGGGGTTATGGACCCCCAAGAATTGGATTGGAACCTATGGAAGTCCTAACCAAGCTTAGAAGCTTGGTAAGAAATCCATTAAGGGGGGCCCAGGTCAAGCTTGAAGAACTTGGTGAAGTACAACTACTGAGATGATTACCTTGCACATTAAGTAAGGAAAAGACGAGTAAAAGCCACGAGTGGGTGACGACCTACTCTAGCACCCGTAAGTGAGACTTAAGAAAGGGAAAGGATCTAGGATACATGGGCCAGTATCTCAAGTACCTCCGCCGTTTGAGCTCATGGCAAGTTTAAGACACCTTAGGGTGTAAGAAGTCCTAAGTGATGTATGTTGCATATCATTCATACATACATTGCATTTGTTATTATTTTTTATTTATGGATGTTCGTTGGATGCTTTGATGTTTGCAAGCTAAATATACATGCTTGCTTGAGTTTTTTTGCAGGTACCAAAGGAACCCTAATTGAATATGATAATGTATTTAATCCTTTAAGCTTATTTGTGTATGTACTGACACTGGGCCTAACAATTAGCTGGACAGTTGAGAGCTAAGTTTCTCTCTTTTTCAGGTACTTATTTTACATGGAACCTTGTATTTCTAAGTTACTTATAAGCTATGTTTTATACTAACTAAGTATTTGTACCATGACAGTTATGAGGCTAAGTGCTGCACAAGGATAAGTGAATGCTTTGCACTTTGAGCTTGACAGCTCAAAGGTGTGACTCAAGTGATGGATCTTAGTTATGCTTTTTTCCATGTATATAGAGCACATTGTGTACTAAGATATTGCCTCTATTAGGATACACTGTGATGTATGACACTTGAATTAGTTTTTGGTGCATTCTAGGATTAAATCTATGCCCAAATTGTTATTTGAAGTTTAAGTAGCCAGTGTTTTGTTATCTTGGCACGTTTTAAATTTGTTTTAAATTCAAGTTACTTTCACAAGCTTGTTCCTTCAAATTACTGCAAACCTCCGTCCAAAGAATTTCTATTAGTGGCATGTGGATTGAGCTTTCACAAGCTTGTTCCTTCAAATTACTGCAAACCTCCGTCCAAAGAATTTCTATTAGTGGCATGTGGATTGAGGAGCCTTCTGCAGTGAAAAAAAAAAGATAATAGGTTTTCTTGTTCTTTAGTAATAAATTCAAGGATGAAGTTAAGAGAAGAACTGGGTCCAAGCTGGACAGAATTAAGAAGCTCAGTCAATCTGATGCAACATCCCCAGATAATAAAATAGAGGAGGAGGAGATTAAGATGGCAATCTGGAATTGTGGGATTAATAAATCCACAGGGTCAGATAGTTACAGTTTCGGGGTCTTCAAAAGATGTTGGGAATTTTTGAAGGTTGATATCTGCAATTGTGTGAAGGACTTTGATTACCCTGGTGCCAAAGGTGAGCAATCCAACTGTTTTATCGTATTTCAAGCTATTCAGTCTTATTGGTTCACTGTATAAGATTATGTCAAATGTTTTAGCCAACAGACTGAGCCAGAAGATTCAACAGGTTATTAGGGAGTCATAAACAGCTTTTATTCATGCCAGACAGATTTTGGATGGCTTTTTAATAACCAATGAGTTGGTAATTTTTGTCAAGGAGAAAAAAACTGAAAACTGGCATCTTTAAGATAGACTTTGAAAAGGCTTTGGATAATGTTAACTGGTGCTTCTTATTATCAGCAATGGAGCAAATGAATTTAAGTTCTAACTGGATCAGATGGATAAAAGGCTGCTAATCTTCCTGTTATGTTTTTGTCTTGGTAAATGGGAGTCCTACACCATAATTTCAACTGGAGAAAGGGTTGAGGCTTGAGACAAGGGGATCCACATATTTCTCATTCCTGTGGAAATTCTACACTGTTTATTAGAGGAGGCTGTTTTTAAAGGTGAGTAAGGTACTAAAGTTGCCAATGCAGCTCTTGACCTGTCTCATCCACAATTTGCAGATGACACTTTGCAGTGTGTAGAATGGGATAAAGAGAATCTACTACAACTTAGAAGAATCTTGAGATGCTTTAAAATTATTTCTGGCCTAAAAGTTCACTTATCCAAAGGCAGATTTTGGGTTTAAATGTTTCAGAATATGAAGTCCATTTGTCAGTTGGTGCACCGATGAAGCGAGTAGCTTCTTGGAAACCTGTGGTTGATAAAGGAAAGAGAGGGTTGTCTGGCTGCAGGTGTATTCAGTCTTGCCTGTCAAGCTTGCTAGTGTATTTTTTCTAACTGTTTCAGTACCCCTCTGGAGTGCTAAATTTGCTTCAATCTCTTTGAAGAAACATCTTTTGGGGGGGAGGGAAAGAAAATAAATTGGGTAGCTTGTTCTAGGGTCTTGTCGAATCAAAAGGTTGGGGGCATGAATGTGGGTAGTTCGGAGGCTAAAAATCTTTCTACGCTTGTTAAATGGTGCTTGCCGATTTAAACGTGAGGAGTGCTTTCTGAAGAAAGTTTATTTCATCAATTTATGGTGAGGGTGGAGGACTTGGCAGTAGTCAGTCAAAGTCAGTTTGGAAGGTTATCTCTAGGATAGGTGAGTGTTTGGCAAGGAAAGGGTTAAAGTTAAGTGACTTTTTAGGTGAATAATAGGGAGAAGGTCTGAGATTAAATTCTGGTTTGATCTCTGATTAGGGAACGAAACCTTCTGTTCAAAGTTTCCCAGGTTATTTAATTTGTATGTTAACCCTGAAGGAAATATTGCTAAAATGGGATACTGGGATGGGAGCACTTGGGTTTGGGACTTCTTGTGGATTAGGCAGTGAAGAGGGGGAGTAGATAGCGAGTTTCAAGAACTGTTATCCACACTTCAAAATGTCTCTATGAATAGGTGTGCAGATGACAAATTGATTTGGAGCCTGGAAAGCAAAGGTGAATTCTCAGTAAAATCATTAACTTTGAAGCGGGAAGTGCTAAACGTGCATTACCCCTTGCAAGCTTCATGTTATGCGTGGAACTCGTGGGAAGCTGGTTCAAGACAAACTTCCCATTAAAAGGGGCCTGGTTTCAAGAGGAGTTGTTCAATCAGACTACTCTTGTCCATTCTACGAACTTGTAGAGGAGGACGCTTGCCACTTGTTTTTGGTGCAGTTTTTCGAAGCAGATGTGGTCAGCTATTTTTAACTAATGGGGGGGCACTTTCATAACCATTGACGGGTTCAGGCAGCTACTTCAGCATCTGCCTTGTGTTCATCTTCCTTCCGTTGCAAGAAAATCCTGGGACACAACGCTAAACGCCACTCTTTGGAAGTTGTGACTAACCCATAACAGCATCTTCTTGATGGGGCTTATGATTGTCTTGATATGTCTTATTCTGTCAAAACCCTGTCATTATTTTGGCTGTCCAGGAGATCGGGCGTGGCAAAGTTTTCGTTCTTTTCTTGGTGCTTAAATCCTAGTGTCTGCTGTAAGTGAGTTTGAGTTTCTATTTGGTGCATTATATTGTAAAGAACCTCTGCTGCATTGTTCTTTCCAGCCTCTTACTAGCCATTAATAAAATTTTATTGCTGATATACAAAAGGGTAAATAGGGATAACAGAATGCTGGGGGTTTCTTTTGAAGGGTGTGAAGGATTGGCTATGTAATTGTATCAGGAAGTGAAGAAACAAAGAAGTTCAATAAAGAAGTGAAGAGATGTTGCTTCACGTTGGAGAGGTTCAGCCTTTCAAAGTGAGTTGAGGAGGTTGGAATTTGGTGTAAGGGACGATAAAGAATAAAAGAAAACAGCATATTTGTGATGGGAGAAATCGTGCCCTGGTCGTAGCAGAAGAGACATTTGCTATGAAAATAATCATCACAAGTTCCATCACAAAAATCCCCATCGCTAATAAGGAATTGTAGCGATATTGAGGCAAAGGGGCGATGATTTATATCGTTGCAATAAAAGCGATGATTATGCAATGATTTGGTAGGCGATGATTTTATCTCGGATCGAGAGCAATGATTTTCCCTCAAACCGTGAGCGACAATTTTTCCCTTGGAAAGAGATTGACAATTTTCCCCGTCAAAGAGCAATGATTAAAATCGTAGAAAAACTTACCTTCGATTATATGACAATTCCTGGTTTTTCTATTTTCTTTAATTGATGATTTTTGTGAATATAATTTACTAAATTAGTTTATTATATTAATGATAGTATATTATATTAATATTATAGCATATTATATTAAATTATTGCAGCTGAATAATAAAATGTTATTAATATAAATATCAATAATTTACATAAATACATCTCTTAAACAAAGAAATATGAAAAAAAAATCTTCAACCTTAATTGCACCTGCATTGCTCAAGTGGACTTGAACCATAGTCTCACACACTCCCACCTTAGCACACGCCTCAAAGGATCCAATCTTTAGTTCAGTCCGCTCTGTATAAGCTCATGGATAGTAACAGTGACTACAACACTTGTCTAGTGCTGGATCTATTTCTGCATGTCAGACCAGAAACTAGGTCAACTCAATAGTGACCTACTCAAACCTGCTTCTCATGTCCTAGACTTGCTCGCACAGGGTTGCAATCTCTGCCCTCAATTAAGCAACCTAAATTGACTGGGCACCAGTTTGTGGTTGCAAAAATATGTCAGTTAGTTTTCATAATTTTGTATCTGCTATGGTCCAAAGGTGATGAGATCTGTAACGTGAGGTGAGGGACTCAACATGCACCCCTTCTTCAGCTGCCCATAAACCTTGTGACAAAATTACTTGTCAACGTAGGGAAGATCAAGAGTGTTGGGGTACTTTTGGGCGACCCACTCCACGTTTGCTTGATGCAATCGAATAATACAACTTTAATTAAAGTTACAAAAATTTTACCCTAAGTTGACGTGTGACATGATCTTCAGGTTAACCAGGCTTCTTCTAGTTGTGCGTTATGGTTCACCTCTCCTTGAATGAGGGTTCCTTCCTTCATGTTCTTTCATCTACAGCATGTTAATAATTAACAAATGAAATATTATTATATAATTAAAATGAAATAACTGTAAAAAAGATATGTAGGGCTTGCTATCTTGGCCCAATGCGTCTAACCAGGAATAAAGACCATTGTGTGCTTCAGGACATCCCCCAACTCATCTGCTGCCCTCTTGATCTTTTTCCTACCTTTAGACCATTTTCGACGCTATTCCTTCTACTAGTAGTTACACATCTACTCCTACAAGTGGGCAACATGCATGGGGACATGCAGCTGTTGGAGACTAAAATGAGGGTGTGGTCATCGCACTCAAGGACCTTCTGCACCATATTCTCCCCCAATTTTATATATTCGATTTTAGATGGAATTTGAGTAGTACTAAAAATGAGTCTATGAATATTAGTGAAGTCTTAGGGCTCCCACTAATAAAATGCCTGAAATTTTGGATAATTTAATTAGACATCAATCACTGATTATCAAAATTAAAAAAAATTAATTAAGAAACTTATATTTAGTAGGGTGACGTGCTCCTCACATATCTTTGGTGGGATCTCCATCCATAAGGGCCAGGGCCTACTCCATAACCTCTAGTTAATGGAGTAGATGGTCCATTGGATGGATGAATCCAGCAGAATGCAATAATGAGTGATTAAAATTGTAATCAATTCAAAGGAAGTTTAGAGTATAGGGCTTTAATAAAAATTTGAAAATTTGGAATACTTACTCATGTAGGATGATCATTTTACAGTTGACGGATGGTGTTGATGGCAGTGAAAAGGAGGAAACTAGAGAAAATGAGAAGGAAAAAGTAAACATTCTTGGGTTATGTGAAAAATGATGACGTTTTAATCGTTGCATTTATTCCAACGATTTAGCCTCGATTAGCTGTCATAATTGAGGCTAAATTGTTAGAATTCTATGATGACTATAATCATCGCCATCTAGCCAAAGATGATTTTTCCACATGGTGCTCTCTGAACTTCGATCTTGCCACACACTCTGTTAAGGTTTAAGTCATCGCATAAATCCGACCCAAATTTTCCCTAAATTTTTCATTTTCAGTCTAAAAACCTCACTTTCATTTGATTTTTCTTAAGATTTGCATTGATATGTTATTGCTTTCCCTTGATTTACCCTTGATATATCATTTATTCCTACAATTTTCCCAAAATCTGTAACTACTACACTATCAATGACTAAATTGCAAAATCTAAAAACTTTTGTGTGAAATTGATAATTATTGAAAATTTCATGGTTCATTAGAGTAATTATTATCTATGACTAAAATTAATTTTTTTCATAATTTTGGTACCTGATTTATGAATATAAACAGTTTAGGGACTAATGTTATAATTTTAACAAATTTCTACTAAACTTACTAAATATGGAAAACCCAAAAGAGATTATAGCTTGGAGCTTGACAAGCAATGAAGGGTTCTCATCAAAATCACTTTTGAAGGTGTTTGACACTCATCTAGTTCCAGATGGACAATAACTACTTGAGTTCAGATGGAACAATCGTGTTCAGTTAAAGTGAATTATTTTTTTAATGGAAGGCGGCTCAACATCATACCAACACGGATCACACTTGCTTCTATAGGAATCCATCTCGTTGACAGCATTTGCCCATTGTGCAAGGATGACCTTTAGGACGTTGATCACCTATTTCTTTCTTGGATAGTCTTGGGTTTAGTCTGGCCAACCATTCATGCATGGTTGGGATGCAACTACTCAAAATTTAGGAATTTTTCTCAGTTGCTTAGTATTCATTCTTCTGTAGCAAGTAGCACAAATGAAGGTAAACTTTGGGAAGCTACCATCAAAACAACTTTATGGTTTCTTTGGTTGGTAAAAAATGATCTCATTTCCAACAATAAACGTCTTAACCTTACAGGGATCATCTTGTCAATCAAGTAACTTTTTTATTTCTTAGAATTAAAATAAGTCAAGGAAGCATCTTTCTTCATTTGATGGGTGGCTTTTAAATCCATCCTTATCCTTGTAAGTTTGTTAAGATAGATTGGAACTAAAGTGTTTTAGGGACTTGCTGTACATGTTATCTCCAACTATTTGCTGATTTAATAATATCCTCTTATTGCAAATAAAAAAGTAAAAGTGCACACTAAACTCCCACATACACTAATCCCACTTTAAACCCATAAGTCCAGCCAACGTAACCTCTATTTTTATGACCCCAATCCATTCCAGTAGATTATAGTCAAATCAATAATAATTTACAACTCTCTCACCATAGTCTAATAGTCCCTCTTACCCTCATTCGTTTGCTACCCTTAGACCTGAATGATTCCATGTTACTTCTTCAAAATCTATTGGAATATTGTGAATCATGATGTCATTAGATTTGTGAAAAAAATTAAGGCAACAGGAAAGCTAGGTAAAGGAGAGCATCATACTTGCTTGAATAAATAGGCCAATTAGTTTAATTGGCTCTATGCATAAGATTACCAAAATTCTAGCGAATAGGTCAAGGAACAATATGCATACGTGATGCAAGACCACAAAAGAAACACACCAAGATTGGTTTCAAGTTTCACAAGCACTTACTTTCGGACAAGATAGATTGGCTGAGAGACAAAGATCACACATTTCTTTGGATGCCAAGCTACGTTCACACATAGCTCAAGAAAGATTGCTCTACTATTAAGAAAAATATTATCAATCAAATTCTGAATGATACAAGAAAATTGACAGCTTTAAATAAGGACAATCCGGCCTTAAGTCTCATAAACCATAACCCTATTAAACTAAGTTGTTAGGTTCTTGGTAAACCTTATTGGACTAGGTTGCACTCTAAAGGGCTTTAATCTAGGTCTAAAGTGTGTCTCCTACAAAACATGTTCTAGAAAGAGTTCCAATACATAAATAAAATTAAAATACACGTAAACAGTCTAGAACAAACTTAGATGAACAAATAAACATAGAATAATGCTAAATAGATTATGGGGGTTCCTTGAGTGCTTTTCAGACACACTCTCACATGCCATTGGGGTTCTTGGCTGTGCTTAGTCCTTTTTCTTCAAGATTCCTCCTGAGCTTCTAATAAGTGAATCCAAGCATAAAGAAGGCTTTTAATGTAGCTGGCTCTAGGTGTTAGATCCATCATGATCCTCTAATAGCTTGATACGCCCTAAAATCTGCCCATGGAGTGCTTCATTGAGCTTTCAGGCTCAATGACTCTTTATTTTTCCAGTTGTGATCTTCGGGGGATCCTTAAGAGTTGCTAGATTCTCATCATCTCCCTTTTCCTCAAAAGGATTAGTCCTCAAATATGCATGATCAAACAAGGATAAATCAGAAAATATTGAAAGTGTTATTGGTATTCAATTTCATGTTACATTGATGCATCCTTTGGAAGGTTTCTCAAAGGTGATCGAGATGCTGGTTTATGGCCTTACTTTTGATGATCATGTCATCCATATAGACTTCCATATTTCTCCCTATCTAATATACAAAAAAGCGGTTTATCAACCTCTGGTAGGTGGTTCTGGCATTTTTCAAGCCAAACGGCATTCGCTAGTTGCACTAGATAGCCTTACTTATTGTAAAAGCTATTTTTTCTTCACATTCAAGAAGCATTTGGATTTGGGGGTAGCCATTGAAAGCATTCATGAAGGATAGTACTTTGAATTCAGATGTGGCATTGACTAACTAATCTATGGATGGCATGGGATACAGATATTTAGGCATGCTTCTTTGAGATTAGTACAGTCGACACACATACACTAGTCTCCATTCTCCTTTTTTACTAATACCACATTGGTGAGCCATTCTGGGTATCGCACTTCCTAAATGATTCCAGCCTTCAATAGTTTTTTTACTTCTCCCCTGATCAATTCTTATCTCTTTGACGCAATATTACTTTTTTTCTGCTATACTAATCAGGTGGATGGGTACACTCGCAGGCTATAGGTAATGACTTCAAGGACTATCCTGACCATTTTGCCAAGGGACCAAGCAAATACATCTATATTTGCTCTAAGAAACTAAATGAACATCTATCTTACCACAAATATGAGGTTTTTTCCAATCTTGGTCACCCTTCCAGGGGCTACCTTTAGTAGCTTTGTATCCTTGGGCAAACCCGTGCGATCGTCATTTTCTTGGAGGGTTTCTTGATGCCTTTGGATTGTGCTGGTGTAGAGCCATTTTCTTTGGGCCTTAGCAAGGTCACCACATAACCTCATCGTGCTACCACTTGGTTGATAAACACAGTTGTGCCCTTAATTAGGGTCACAAAGAGCACTGTTAGCCTTTTGACATCAGCTCAGATATGGAACTGCACCTAGGTTAGTCATCCATGAATGGCATTATAGGGTGACGTGACATTTGGATAAGAAATTTTATATCATGGGAATCGTAGGCAAGCTCCCCATTGTGAGCTTTCCCTACCAATGTTAGTGGGAGTTTGATGGTCCGGACTGTAGGGACCTCATCTTTGCCTATCCCAAAGGTGAGCCCAGTCATAGGCAATATGGAAGATCTATTAACCTTTATCTTTTCCAACAGGTCAACAAAGATAATGTTGACATTGGACCCTATATCAAGATAGACACTTTCTATATTGAAGTTGTTGATGCGTCCCCTAAAGACAAATGGGTTCATGTATGAGACTACTACCTGGGATTCGTTAGCCCTCATTATGACTCGGTCAAGGTTGGCTGCCCCTTGTTGTGCAATTTCCCACTAATGCCTTTTTCGAGCCGCTAAGGCCTCTCCCTTAATTACATTGTAGGCCAACCCCATTGAGGGTCTAGGATCTCGGCAATCTCTTTGAGAACGAGGCCTCTCAGGCATTTGTCCTTTGTCATTGTTGCCTTTGTCATCTTTTCTATGGGGCTTCTCCTCCTATCTTCTGCAATGAGATGTTTAACTAAATAGGTACTCTTTCAACTTGCCATCCGGAATCATTTCCTCGAACAATTTTGTCAGCAACCAGTACTCCTTAGTATTGTGTCCTTTATCTTTGTGGTATTTGTAATACTTTTTGAGGTCATTCTTGCCCTAAGAAGGCATCACTTGAGGCCACCGAAAGAACTGGTTCTTTTTCTCGAGAGCATAGAGGATGTTCGACCTTCTCCCTCTCAAGGGTGGGAGGATGGGCTTCAGTGGTAGATTTTTCCTACCCTTCTTTTTAGATCTACCTTCCATAGTTTTGGAACTACCCTTTTTTTTTTTATCTACCTTCCATAGTTAGGGATGGCAATTCGGTGGATTGGGCCAGGTTATTCAGGTTCAGGTTTAATCGGGTTAGTATGTATTTGGGTCCAGGTCGGGTTTAGGTTGGGGTATTTGGGTTTGAGTTGATGTTGGGTTAACTACATTTTGGGTTCGGGTTAGGTCAAGCCAGGTTTATTTGGGTTCGGATCCAATCAGGTCGGGTTATCGAGTCGTAAACCAGATTCAACTTGATTATTAGGTTTACTCAATTCACTGATGTATAAGTTAAAATCGCTAAATCGATTCAATTTTTTTATTTAATTTTAATTAAAATTTAATTTAACTAGACATAGAAAATAATATAAAATTTATGAAGATATATTAATATATAATTTTTTTAATAAAATACTCTCTCTGTATCATGTTCTTTGTAATATTCACTATTTAATAATTAATGTATGATTTTTTATTTTTAACATTTTAGTATATAAATGAAAATTGATTATATTAAATAATACATAATGATCTACAGTTTCTAAATATATACTTTTAAAATTTTTTTCTAACAAATAATCTCCTTCTATCCCATTTTCTTTACTCTATTTAGCTTTTTTTGACTAGTTTGACTTAAATTTATTTATATTATTATTTATTAAAAAATTAAAAAGCATATTTAAAAATTATAGGTCTTGATTTATCATTCATGCATAAAATTTTTTATTTGTATATTAAAAGTTAAAAAAAAATTTATATACTCCTTTCGTCCCAATTTAGATAAAACATATTCCTTTTTGGGATGTCCCCAAAAGGTTAAAACATTTCCTCACTTAAACAATTTTAAACAATCAATTTACTCTCTTACCCCCATTTAAACTCTCACTACACAAAACCCAACAAAGAATCTTTTTTTAATCTCCACTCAATCTCTCATTGCACAAAACCCAAAAAAAAAATCTTTTCTTTTTTAATCATTATTTAAACTCTCACTATACAAAATCAAAAAAAAAAATTAATTTTAGTTATATGGGTAAAATTGGAAAAAATAATACAAATTACATTCACGTTAATCTACGTACCCAGAGAAACATTTTAACTAAAATGGGATAGAGGTAGTATTAATTATTAAAACATGGATGGTTCAAATAATTTGAGATATTGGGAGTAATATAAATAAATTTAATTTAGACTATTCAAAAAAGTCAAATATTTTAAAGAATATATGACAGAAGGGGTATTATAATTTCTAAAACCTAATTATTTATATCACTCTATCACCGTTTCAATAACCGTTTCCCATTGCTCTCACTTGTTAGCTCTACAACACAAAATAGCTCAACAGAATAGAATAAACTCATTCACATATATTAAATCATAATTTTTCTAAATTCTTTATCGACTATACATTTTGTATTGATTTAAGTTAAAATCGGGTATTGTCGGATTTAGTCATCGGGTCATTTCAGGTTCGAGTCAGGTCGGGTTCAGGTTCGGGTTTTCTTGGGTTTCACTTCATTTGGGTTTGGGTCATTAACTTTTCTGATCAAATCAAGTCAGGTCGGGCTTGAGTTCGGGTGGGTTGGGTCAGGTTTTTGGGTTTGGTCAAAATTTTCCATCCCCATCCATAGTCTTACGGCTCGGCTAAGGAATTATTCTGTGTCTCGTACAAGGTTCTCATGGAGGTCCCAAGCTAGCCTGAAATCTCATGTCAATCCCTGGGTAATGGCTACCAAATGTAGCTCTAAAGATAGCCCCTGCACTTGTACTGCTTCAATGTTGAGTCTTCAAATATAGTCCCTTAAGGACTCTTCATGACCCTGTTGAATCTTAGTTGATGGGCTAGCATTTTTTGAGTTGGTTGGCTTCCCAAGAAGTGCCTTAGGAACACCTGGGAAAAGTCCCTGAATGAGGCAAAGCGACGCCCCCGGTTGGTCCTAAACCAGGATGCGGCGATTCCTATTAACGTAAAGCTAAAGACTTTACACATGATGGCATCGGAGGCCCTATCAAGCCTTATAGAGGTAACACACCTCTATAGATGGTTCACTAGGTCCGTAACACCATCGTATAAGTCAATTTTTGGCACGCGAAACCCCTCTAAAGCAGGGGCATTGATTATCTCTTATGCGAAAGGTTGGAGCCATGGGTACTCTAGGTCAATGCCTATACTATGGCTTTCTTTTTGGCCGCTCGAGGGCCCACATGTGCTACTTCATCTGATTGAGTCTTTGCAGCATCGTATTAATGTTGTTGGGTCCATCTAAGGGGCCCAGGAATGACTACTTCTCATGGGCTTGCACCTTCAAAGACTGGGCTCATGGAAAGGCTAAGCGGCGCCCTCCGTTGGGTGATTTTCAATGGCTGCCTCTAGAGCCTTAAGTAAGGCTTTTCAAATTTTTTGTTGGACCACTACCCTCAACTATTCGAATAAGACATGTTGTAGGGCCTAGAACTGTTCATCATTTAGGGGCACAATGTGGCAGAACAGGGCCCTAATGCCCTGATTTTACTACCACTAGTAGGCTTTTTGGGAACTATGATCCTACTTAGGTTACAATTGGCTAGTTATTACTCGTGAAGTATCTTAAATCAATACATGCAACTAGTTACTTAGCTTACCCTGCATAAGAAATATGCATGCGTTGTCCTGGCCAATCAATAATAATAAATTAAAACTATAAAGAATACCGTGGCACACCAGTTCACCGAAACATAAAGGAAAACAAGCCAAGACGTAAAAATTTTAGTTACTTTAACTTCAAGTAACAACTATATGCATACATATCAATCTTATATGAACCCAAATGTAACTCTAGTGTTATACACACCAATGGACTTTAGTAGAGGCAATCTTATTGTATGAAAATACCATACATTTAGAAGAAGCAACTTATATCTACTAAGATCAATCCTTAGCTCTTTACCCAAGCAAGCTAGCTTCAAGTGATGAGCCACACTTTCTTTGTACTCACTTAGTCTCAAATTGTAAGGCAAACACTTTGGTTAGTACTAGCTTATGCCAAAAGTAACTTAGAAACTTGGAGTTTCCTACTTAGAGAATGCCTTCAATCCAATAAAACTTAGTCTTAATAGTTGCCCTTTACCAACTGTTAAGCCCGACTAGATCGCTTAACTTGCACAACACTTAATGGGTGAGTACTCAAAAGTACTCAATAAAGAATTTGGCACCTCCAGTAGGAAACAAATGCAAGCAAACATGCAAACATATATATATAATACAAAGCAAAGCAAGCAATCAACAACATAACAAAAAACAATGATAAGAACAACAACAAACAATGCAAATAATGGATGAATGAATGAAATATGCACATGCAAATGCATTTAGGAATTCTTTACACCCATACGTGCTAGACTTGCCGTGTGCTCATATGGTTGGGGTACTTGGATATTAGCCCTTGTATCTTATGCTAACACTTAACTAACCCCATAAATTCCTTTTACGGGCGTCTTAGAATAGGTCGTCACTTACTCAACCCTTGTCCGGCACTAATGAGTTACTTAAAGTAAGTCAGCGCTTACTCCTTCCTTGCCCATCTTTTCCCTTAACTTATTGTGCAGGGTAGCTACTTTATGTGGTTCAACTTACCAAGCTCTTTGAGCTTGGCTTAGGCCTCCTTAGTGGCTTACTTATGAAACCATAAAGTTTGGTTAGGATCCTCTTAGGTTTCCTTTTCATTGCCCGAAGGTCTATGACCTTCCATTTGGCTAACAAATAATTTGAAACCCATTTTAATCCCCTTAGTGATCTCTTACTAACTTAAGCACTTTAACGCTTTTAGCCACCATTACTTACCCTACCTTAACCACACCACTTAGCTACCACCTAAATAATGCATAATTCCCAACTTAGGAATGAGTTCTAAACCCAATCGAGGCTATGGAACATCTTAAATTAGCCTAAGAATGACAGCCGAGAATTTGAGACATTCTTAGGATGTCCCAAGCTTGAAGGACTAATGCCTTGGCAATGCCATTGATGTTGCATCACCAAAGGCATCAACGCTCGAGAATTTTGAAGTTTACTAGTGATGTGTCACCAAATGGTGCCACCAATGGCGACGTGTTACCAATGCACTACAACATTACGTGACAGCGTGTAGACTTGTGTAAAACTTGCTCAAACTTTCCCATCCTAAGGCCAATTCACATCGGTCTTGTTTCTACTTCATTCCCATACATAATACTATATTTATATGCATTATTTGAGCTAAATTAACTCAAATCCCTTACCTCAAATCATCCTTAAATCAAGAAACAAGCAACAAGCATACTTGAGCTCCATAAAGTTCATTTGAGTTCCAAGCTTGAAATCAAATGAGTTGGTCACTAAGGGCACAAAATTAAGATCATTTCTAACCATTTAACAAGTTTAGAACTAACCCACAAGGATCAAAGATGTTTGCCTTAGGGTTTGAACCAAAAACTTGCAAAACCAACTCCAAATGCACCAAATCCACCAAAAACAAGCTAAAGGCTTGTTGGGATAGCTTTAGGACCTTCAATTTTCATGAAATTTTTGTTAGAATGGCAGCTTTTAAGGTGGAGAGCTATAGAGGAGAGAGAGCCAGGAAAATGATGAATGGAAGAGATGATGAATAGTGTCATCTCCTCCACGTATATAGTCAACCTCTTTTCCATTTAACACTTTGCCTTCAAACTTAACTTTCAATCACTTAGGCCATTTAAAATCTTCTTACACCAACACTTCTTGCTCCTATTGAAAGGTTTTGCTTACCCAAACACTTTGCCCTGAAGTCACTTAAGCCATTATAAGACATAATAGCTTAATTTAACACTTAGTATATTTTTCACCTTTAACTTTCACTTTTGGTTCAAATGGCTAGAAATACTTTTGATCTTAACTTATTTAGCTCAAACCACTTACATGAACTTAATTTCATTAAAATTATGGTCATGCCACTGACTTGGTTCAAAAATTACCATTTTGCCATTTTTTGCCCTTTAGGTGCCAATTACACTTTGGAACTCAACTTAACCTTACTTAGCTTCCTTTCCTTGCTTAATAAAACTTATTTGAGGGAAATAACTTGGGATTTACTTACCTCAACAATCAAAGTAGAGGAAACACTAGGAGAGCCTTTACATACAGGTCCCTTACCCATGTAGAGGTCCTTCTGAAGCCCTGCCGGATTCTCTAGGTTATCCTCATAGTGTGTTTCCTCACTTGCAGCCCCTATTGACCTCTCAGTGCAGTGGCTCTCCTGCTTAGTCTCCTACAGGTCCTTGTTCTCTAGCCGTGATCTTCTCGTGTTCACCATATTGGGTTCCCACAAACAGCGCCAAGTTGATGGGGAAAGTGATCGGGTAAGCTAAACCGAAGAGTTTGGTGAATAGAAGATCGGGGTCTTGCATGTAAAGACAACATCAAAGCCCTAGGATGTGCTACCGAGGGAAACTCTATGACACTTAAGTTAGCTTTCTGGTGAGGAGTATTAAGGAAAGAGAGAGGAAAGTCAGAATATCATACCTTGGGATTGGTGAGGGGTTTATATAGTGAAGGTGTGCTCCGAGTAATTTGCCCTTAGGATGAGAATCCTGTAGCTTATCCTACATTTACGGGATGCAAGTTCTTTCTAAGAGTTCCTTTAGGGTTTATTTATGTTATAGCCCTCATGCCAGAAGCTCATTTAAGGCATATAAAATAATAAATCCCTAGCTTAATGCCTCATTTTAAGTTCATTTAGCAAGTTCAAGCAATTTAGTTAAGGTTTACTAGGTTCCGAAGATAGTATGGCATCAAAAAAGGTTCGGGGGCAAAATGGTAATTTTACATTCGGATATGTCAAGCTAAGTCCCAAGAATTAAAAATGAGTTTTAAAACTAACCCTTACTTTAAACCCAAATTTTAGCCTAAGTAAACAAGATTTGACCAAGTTTTGACTACAGTTACTATTAGGGAAAGAGGCTTTTTGTAACTTTTTATAAAGTTTGAGGGCTAAAGGGGGAAAGCTTGGTTTTTAAGCTTGGTAAAGTTGTTGGCTGCCATTCTTGATCTTTTTCCTCCCATTCCCAAGTACCACCTTGCGCCTACCATTTCTCCTTGATTTCTTGCTCGAAATTAATTGTTCTTGGCAAAATTTGAAGGCCCAAAGGGTATACAAGCCTTAGGTAGCTCTTTACAAGCTTGGTTTGCAATCCTGGAGGTGTTTTCACATTTTTCCTTGTATTGGCTAGGTTTGTGTGATGGTAACCATGATTTCTTGTTAATTTCTTGTTCATTTAGTGTTTTAAGGCTTGGGTTTTGCTTATGTTGTGTTAATTTGGTGCCATTTGTCTTGGATTGCTTGGAACCTAGGTAAATCTTAGAGGAACTTTGTTCTTGGTAAGGAATTGATTAATTCTTGCTTGTGACTTGAAATTGAGGTAACGGATTTATGGTTTCAAGCTTAATTGATGCTATTAGATTATAGTCGCTTGTTGGAAACAAATAATATTGGAAATAGGATTGGTATTGGGCATGCATGTTCATCGTGGACTAGGCTTGAATTTTAGGTTTGTGTGATGTTTTGATGCATCATAGGATATTTATGCTGGTGTATTTGTGGCCTATTCAAGTTGATTTACAGGTATATAGTGATTGGAGGTGTCCCTAGCATGTCTTGAAGCCATAGGAAGCCTCCAAAGAGGCTTAGAAGGTTTTTTTCTAGGTTCAGGGCATGGGGCCCTGGTGCCTAAGCTCCATTTTGTGCTACTGCACCCAAGATGCATTTTCTGTCCCACAAAGGCAGGGTGCTCTTAGTCCCTGGGCCCTAAAGGCCTGTTAAGCAAAAATATTTAGCTTTTTGAAAGGAAATCCTGGGGAGGGCCGGGACGGTCGTAGGGGTGCCTAAGGGTTGTAATTGTACAATAGAACTCTGGAACTCCCAAAACTTTTCCATGATCTAGGGTTTTCTCAATGTTTTATGGGGGAAAATGCAACTTATAGAAACCTATTTAACGGGCCACAGTAATACACCATTAGGCAAAGTGAAAGGTTTAGCACCATTGAGAGCTTAGTTATGCCTCCGGGCCTAAATCCTTGACGAGGAAACCTTAGTACACCTAGTGGGTCCTCTAGGACCTAGGAATTATGAGTCCAACCATTGTCATTGCACTAGTGAAGGTTTGTGTCTTGACAACCAAGTAATGATGGATAGGTATATGCCTTGAGTGAAGGTTTTGTGCACTTGTTGCCTAGGCAAGATTACTTGAGGCATAAGTGAGAACCTAGTGCACTCTTGGTAAGGGTTTAAGGTGGAAGTTTAGTACACAAGTGACGTAGGCTTGAGACACCATGTGAATGCTTAGTACACCATGTGAGTTCCTTGAAACTTAAGCGAGGCGCATCCACCATGTTCACTTGCATAATAATCGAGGGAATGTTAAACTTATTGCGTTAGTAAGCTAATGCTTACTAGTAGCGAATTAGGGACCAGAACTCGCTAAGTATAAAGTGATGCCCATAGGAGGACTAGGTAAAAGACAAGTCCCAATGAACTAAAATGTATGCACATAGGTTTAGCCTTTAGTTGTATGAGCTCACAGCTGATTATAAATCTTTTTATATGTATTGTCCTTAGTGTTTTCCTTGTAGGTTGAAGATCCCTTACTAAGAATCATAAGATTCTCACTCCCTTAGTTTCATGTTGTACAGATACTGAAGTTGTTGGACCTGACAATCATTGAAGATTATCATGGTAGTTCTATGATAGGTACATTGCTTTGAGAATCCTTATGATTCTAGTTATTTGGCTACTTGAGTGTTATGTTGTTATTGTACTAACTATAGTTTTCTTGGTCATAGAGGATAGTGAGCACATAGAGGATCATTGAGGCTTGGCACTAGGATCTCTCATCTAAGGTAGAAGCTAGTTGATTGGATCTCAGTAGTACTAGTCTTGTATGTACATGGTGTATGATAGTAGCCTCCAATGTGTATAAATAGAGTTATGGACTCTAGGGTTGCTTTTGGGTGTAGGACATAGTCTATCATTGTTTAAATGCCTACATAAGGTTATTTATGTGTAGGATTAATGTTGATACGATAAAGGTTTTATATGCTTTGACTTTGTAAACATTGGTTTTTATGCAAATGCCTAGGCTATATAAATGTTTTATGATTTCCTACTTGCTCAAGTCAAAAGAACTCTTGAATGCATAATTGTATTCCTAGGTTAAACAACTAGTCGCATGAAGTTTTAACCAGGGTGCACATAATTAATTAGTCAATTGCAATCAACATGAGACTTGTTCTTATAGGCTTCTTGAGCAAGGCCATGAGAGGTTATGTCAATTTGGGCATCCATAAATGGCATAGTCCTAAGACTCCTAGATTTGGGCCCTCTAGGCCCATTGCCTATCACCCATATTGATACTAATGCATTTTGACTCCATTTTGATCACAATAGCATTTATTTTTTACATTGCCAATATGAACATTTTATCAGTTTAGTCATACTAATGCATGCAGTTCTTATAAAATTTTCTACACATGCTATAAAATCTAGCTTCATGTATCCATCTTTCATTAATTACTTTCATATCCTTTCACATCCCTCTACCATGCTTAAATTTCCTACAATTGAATTTATCTATATTCAAATACAAAGAATAAGTATTAGAAACCAACAACATTCAAATTGTCATTTCAACAAGTTTGATAAAATGTGGGTGTTCACCAATATCCTAAACAATTCCTATAGGAAAATGGCCCTATTCAAACAATGAAAAATGTGATTCATACTTTTACAAAATCATTTATCTTAATAGTCTGAAATTTTTTTGAAAGCATCTCCTTTTGTTTTCTTGAAAAGCACAATTTTTTTGAGACAGAAATCTCAAATTTGGTTTCTGAGGAACAAGGTTTACTATAACTAAACTTCATTCACCCTTTAGATAAATCACAAACAAAGAAGTGTTGTCCAAATTCTTTCATTTCTAAATTGCAAATTCTTGCACTTACCCTATATACATACTATTTTTCATCAAATAAAAAATCATTAATAGACACTCTACGGTTTAACTCTTTGAATATTTACATAAACTAATCAATCTCAAAATAAGATAATTATTGTTTAATGCAAATAAATGAATTGAAATGAAATTTACCTCTATAATCTAACGATCTATCTTCTCGAGGAAAAAATAAAAGTGAAACAACAGAAATTTGTCATTGTTGAAGAGGGAGATGCAGGATGGAGTGGGAAGTTCGCACAGCTCGACAAAGGAAGCATAAGATGCATAGTGTGGTTTTCTATTGTTGGAGCGACAGAAACGTGACTAAACATTAGGTAGCAATAGACAATCAACTGAACTTGAAACTTTTAAAAATTAGAGTGACTGAGGGGCAACTACTTGTGCTGGGAATGAAGTTTTTTAGTCACCCTTTGGTTGGTCATATAGTGAGCCCCAAAATGAATGATAGAGGGGCGACAAACTCTCCTTGTCAATAGAAATGCAGTCGTTCGTCTTTGTTGCTTTTGGGAACTTCTCTTATTGCGAATGTGAAAAGAGAAGTAGTGGTCATTTGGAGAAAAAATTTTAGCTATTTTTTTCGTTGTGATTGGAAAATTTTATTATGTAAGAGTTTAAAATTAACAAGGGAAAATATTCAGGGATTGTTAAGAGGATAAGCTGTAAGTTTTTCTAGAATTTTGAGGCCATTTTTTCCCATTAGATTTAATGCGTTATCTTACATTATTTCTCTGTAAAATAATTATTTATCCAAAATATCAATTCATTCAGATCATACCTTTAAGAAGCCCAAAACGCAAAATATTTTTTGGTTAATTTTTTAATGTATCTAACATAAAAACTGAAAAATTAATAAAAAAAATACTTACTTTTAAAAAATTTTATAAAATTACTTTTTGAACTTCATAGAGTATAGCATTTCAATAGATCATTAATTTAATTAAATAATTATTCTATATAAGAATAATGTGCAGTAATAGATTAAATTTAATTTTAAACGAATTCACGTTATCGCATGCTTCAACTTCTACTCCTTCACGTGATTGCTTCGCTTTGAAATTATTTGTTTTCCCTTTCAAGGCGTTATCAATCATGAACAGTGAAGGACGAAAATTTGTGTTATAGACTTAGACATTTGAAAGTCAACGTTTTCAGAATTACATGAAGTCTGATTTGGCTTGGTGAAGAATTTTACAAGTGCATCATTCTTGTTCTCTTCGTTGTGATTTCCTTACAAGGACGAAAATTTATTGTTCTCTTTCAACGCGTAGAAATTTTTGTGCATAAAGCTACATAGCCTGAGGGTGGCTATCCACGAAAAAGAAAAAAGAGGAACAAGGAGATGAGTTCCAAGCCTTTCACAGCCTGCTTTGTTTTCTTCGTTGTGATTATTTTTATTGCCGCAAAAGCAATTTTGGCTTGACAACTACTGAGTGGTATAATATCATACCCATCACCTTTTCCCTTTTTTTTTTTTAATATTTTTCTTTCGAAGAATAAGATGCTCTCGGCTTATAATTTTGGTAGATTTGTTTATTTAAAGGAAGGTAACTATTGAATATCACTCCAAGTTTGATATGAAAAGCCAATTGGTGAATCAGTTGTCAATTATTTTGTATTTTATTTTATAATAACTGACTGGTAACTGAAATACCAATTGATAGAAACTTAGTTAACAGAGTCTTGATAATGGATTAGTTATTGAACGACCAGCAATTGAATTTGGTCATTAAGCATCGTTTTAGCAACTGTTTTGCCACCGCTTTTTAACTAAAATACTGATGATTTGAATTTGGTTGCTCTTTCAATCACTTTTTGTATTTTTCTTGTAGTGTAAGGTAAAAGAATGTAATAACCAATGACATTTTCTGTGGGAAAAAAATAAAATATAGTGCATCTTTATTTATTTAATTTTATTTTTAAAATTTTTTTTTCAAGCTCCCATGCACCCCACGGGAACAGTTGGACCAGGTGATTCAATGCACCCAGGAGGCTGGCGAGGGGGGGTGAATAGGAAGTTGATTTGAGGTACACAATTTATGGCCGTCGTCATTTTTCAGTTTTTGTAGCACAATATACTTTTAAAAGATATTATATAAGCGTTATTTCTTGCTTTTTCAAGTGAAACATAATTTAAAATTAACCAAGCACAAAGCTTAGAATGGATTTGTGGGCCATTGAAACTCCCAAAACTATATCCATTTTATAATGTTGGCCATTCTTTTTAACTTTTCAAAATGACTTGTTTCTTTTGGTTTTTTCATGAGATATAAATACACAATTCTTAAATTATGCAAACACTAAATAGAATCATTCAGTTAAATAGTATTTCTTTAAATAAATTTAAAAAAATAACGTGAGAAAAACTGGGATACACGGCGTAAAATAATTAACTTTATTTCTTTTTATGCCCTTCGCTTTTACTCTTTACAACATTCTAGCCTTTAAAGACATTCTCGCACGGCCACCCATTTCTGCAAAAGGGTACAACCAACGTAGAATTATTTTGGCGAAACAAGAAAACAAAAAAGGGTACACACGCAAAGTGTATGACTCTCAAGGTCCGCTAGACCTCGCTGAGTTTGAAAGGCTCTATCAAAAGGACTCCACGAATGCCTCCTTCTCATTCAAAACCCAGTTAGTAGGGCTTAGCATGCCAAGATGAGATAAGTGGGTCGTGCTGATCCTCACCCACCTGAACGATGTCTCCCTAATTTCTAAGTAATGTATGGGAGCAACTTCATGAAGTTTGGGTTCCCTAGCACAGATTCTAACTAGGATAGGAGCCCATTGTAAGCCGCATGTCTCTTGACACACATATATTAAAGGTCTTTGGACCAAAGCTTGTTGAGGAGTACCTGCCCACTCACATTGGAAGCCCCATGCCGGCTTCCTCAGCGTGTAAAAGAAACGGTGATTCTATTTGGCCCATGACTCATTGTAGTAAACAAATGAAAAAGAATTGGTGACTCCTCAGTTAATAGGGTCCACGTGGAAGAACAACGAGTACATCTTCAAATCCAATATGTATAACTAGAGAAAGACTTCTAGCAAGGGAGCCACCATGGCCATCTTGCAGTAGAGAATGAAGGCGTTTATATGGGTAAAGGACTTTAGGATCAGCTGGGAATGCGGCATATGGTAGTGCTCACAAATTTGTTACACTAGTGGGTGGAGGGGGAATCGAAGCCAGCTTGAAGTTGGCCCCCGAAGACAGTAAGAACATTGGCCCTCATGTCGCCCTGAATGAGGTCCCCATCCTCCATAGCTTGCCTCTTGGTAAGGGCGGTCACAACCTTGTTAGGCCAAAAGAATCTCCTAAGGTTCATCGGAGGAGTCTACTGAGTAAGCTGCGTCCTCACACCCCTTAATACTTTTGGATATGGGATGAATGGCTCCTTTAAAGTATCAACCCTGCCTGGGGATGAAAATACTTGACTGGTGGTAGTCCTTCCTGATGATGACCTTGAAGACACTATTTGGAAACATTGGCAGAGAGGTTAGGGCTGCCGCCAGGTTAACATTAGAGGTGGCAAAATTTGACCCGATCGAAAACCTGAACTGACTCACCAAAACCCAAACCCGACCTTACCCAATTTAACCAGAAAAGTTAATAATCCGAACCCAATTGTACCAAACCCGACCTGAACCTGAACTCAATTAAAGTAAAACTCGAAAGAAGCCAAAATTAACCCGAATGACCCAAACCTGAAATACTTGAACCTAGAATAACCTAAACCCAAATTAGACTAAACCTGAAATGACCTGAACCCGAAATGACCCAAACCTGAGACTAACCTGATCTAAACCCAACAAGACCTAATTTCTAGGATTTGTTGAATTGGCCCATGACTTTATGAGATTATCAATTTTTGCCTCACAAACTTGCCAAATTTACATCAAATACTCAAGAGTTGACAGATTTGTCTTAAAATTTTTAATTTTGTCTAGAAATTTCTAAAACCCTTCAATTCACACTCCCAAACTCTTCCATTTCCCATACATTGATCTCAAACAATCTTTAGGGCTCCAAATTAGTACATAAAATAATTAATTCTTATTTTGACCCTAAATATTGATTCTAAATTTCTAAAAAATTATAACTTGAAGTGACAACATAATTTAAATGCATATGATCTTATCAGCTTTGTAAATTCTAAAATGATTGAGTTTATAGTTTCATGAAACAAATTTGCAAAGTTTTGAATTGGGTATTTTTATTAAAATAATTGTATATTAATATATTTATATCTAATTAAATTAAAATTTTAAGATTATTTTTATGCCTAGTAATTTTCTAGTTATGAGGTACCTAAATTTTGAAATTTTCATTTTAGTCACTAATAAAAATTGTAACATGGGTCTCTAAAATTTTCAAATATTTGCATAAAAAAAATCAAATTCTTTAATATAAATGTTAGAAAAATAAAAATAAAAAATTGAATTAATCTAGTTATTCCAGCTTATGCACCAATAACCCGATTAGACCCAAATATCAATTTGAATTTGACACGAAACCCAAATAATCCGACCTAAAATTTACCATTGATTAAAATTGAGCTGACCTAAATTAAACTCAAAATCAACCTGAACCCAAACAACCTGACTTGAACCTGGAATTAATGCTAACCCGACTAAGCCCAAACCCGAATGACCTGATACAAATCCAACCCAACCCAACCCAACCCACCCAATTGTCATCCCTATATAACATACGATAGATAACAAGGGTAAACAAAAAATGGCATAACAAATAAAGCCCAAATCAAAATGCTAAGAACTGCAACAAAATCCCCACATGGCAATAAAATGAAAAAAAAAGTGAGCAAGGATAACCATAGTTTATTACCTATTTAGAATCACATGTGAAAAACAAACAAGAGGAATTAGGAAGAAAAAGCTAAACAGCACAGGAAGAATATCTTCGAACAAAAGTAAGTAGAGAAACAAAGAAGGAGAAAATAGTAGAAGATAGTAAAATGGTGAGAGCATGACTTTTAGACAATCCCTTAAAAACTACATTCATGATTATGGTGAATATTTAGGCCACTAGGAGCAGGACATATGGTGAGGAATAGCAGCTGAAAAGTCATGCCAAGTCACCTCCCTGACATAGCATTATATAGGCGTCATTTCATCTTCTAATTAGATCATTAAAGTTGCTATGTGTGTCGAAGATAGAGGATTGATAAGAACCTCCCATGAACCAATGACATTTTGATGCCTTCCTTAGGAAGTTGTTGAAAAGGGTATTGTACCCCTCAAAAAGAGTAATGTATGAGATGTGTGGAAATGATGCCACTAGGGATTGTACATCATCCAAAAAAGGGGGCCATACCCCAACCATGAAGTGGCAGAATACTTGAGCAAAGAATTTTGAAGGAGCACAATGGCATTATTGGTAACATGAGGGCTTATGTGTAGCCCATAAGTGAGAAGGCCCTTACCAGGAACAAACCCCGAAATGAGGAGCGTGGAGCCCATCTCCAAACAAGCTAAAGAGGAAACCCTCTAGGGATGGAATTGAAATCCTGAAATTATAGGATCAACAAGATGGTTTCCATATAGAAGTGATCTCTGTGGATTTCCCTCGACCTATATAAATAGGCCAACCTCACCAATCCCGAGCAATGAGATTCATGATCCTAGCAATACACCACTTTTACTTCCTTGACCTAAAATTGACTTGATCGTCAAAGGGTTTTCCCCGGATAAACATACCGGGGCTCTGACATCTTCTTTGGCTGTAGGATCTCGAGTTCACAACTCACCAAGTTTTTGGACATGACTCGTATGACCCCGCATTGACAATCAGTTTCAATTGGATTTAATGCATTATTGTACATTTTTTTATGTAAAATAATTATTTATTTAAATTATCAAATTATTAAGATCTTACCTTTAAGAAGCCCAAAATGAAAAATATTTTTTTGATTAATTTCTTAATTTATGTAACATAAAAATGAAATATTAATAAAAAATACTTACTTTTAAAAAAATTTATGAATTACTTTTTACACGATTCAATAGATCATAAATTTAAATAAATAATTATTTTATATAAAAAAATAATGTACAATAATATATTGAATTCAATTTGAAACGAATTCACGTGGTCGCATGCTTCTATTTCTACCCCTTCGCGTAATTGCTTAGCTTTGAAATTATTTGTTTTCCTTTTCAACGTGTTACATGAATCATGAATACTGAGGGACGAAAATTTTTGGTATATAGACCTATACATTTGAAGTCAAAGTTTTGAGAATTAATTAAGTCTGATTTGGGTTGGTGAAGAATTTCCAGGAGATATGGATTGGTGAAGAATTTTACAAGGTCGTCTCTTTTACGCGTAGAAGTTTTTTATTATAAAGCTACATATCCTGAGGGTGGCAATGCGCAAAAATAAAAAAAAAATGAAAATGATGAGTTCCAGGCCTTTCACCGCCTGCTTTGTTCTCCTCATTGTGATTATTTTTATCGCCGTAGAAGCAATTTTGTCTCCTCGACTACTGAATGATATAATAGCATAACCATTACCTCTGTCTTTTTTATCACCAGAGTCCCGATAACGGATTAATTATTGAACAGCCAGCAACTGAATTTGGCCGTTAAGCTCCTTTTTGGTGACCGTTTTGCCACCGGTTTCCAATTGTAATACTTATAATTAAAATTTGGTTGCCCTTTCAATCACTTTTTTCTATTTTTCTTCTAGTGTATGATAAAAGGATGTAATAACCCATGACATTTTCTGTGGAAAAAAATAACATGTACTTTATGGTTCTCGTCATTTTTCAATTTTTTGTAGCACAGTGTACTTTCAAAAGATATTATCCAAGCGTTATTTCTTGCTTCTTCAAGTGAAAAATAATTTAAAATTAACCAAGCACAAAGCTAGAATGGTTTTGTGGGCCATGGAAACTCCTTAAACTATATCCATTTTATAATGTTGTTCATTCTTACTAAATTTTTAAAATGACTTGTTTCTTTTGGTTTTTTCATGCGATATAAATATACAATTCTTAATTTATGCAAACACTAAATAGAATCTTCCAGTTAAATATTATTTCTCTAAATAAATTTAAAAAATAACTTGAGAAAAATTGCGACCAGCTCAGATTAAGAAAAAAGTAAAAAGTCACAAACATTATGGGATACACGGTGTAAAATAATTAACGTTATTTCTTTTTATATATGCTCGTCGCTTTTACTCTTTACAACATTTTAGCCTTCATATTACAAAGACATTCCCGCACATGTACAAAAGTACAGACATATAGACATACACACATTTACATTGAGTAAAGAATGTTTAGTTCTAGGATTCTTAAAATTTTTGTAAAATAAAATTATGAGCAGGTAAAATCAATTCTTCAAATATAATATGCCGAAAAAATTATAACTCAAAAATTATTTTGTTTTGTTGACATCATACAGGAAAATGAAGAAATAACTGCCAAACATAATGATATCTTAAACAAACATTTTGCTTGTCACGGAATTCTTCATATAATTGAGATTTTCCAATATAAACCTTTCACAACACGACCTAATTCTTCTTCTTTAGGTTTTGTTCTTTTGATAAAATGGTTAGATGGAAAAATAGTAAAGTAAGCAATTTTGACCATGGAGGAGGAGCAAATTGTTCCTATGTAAAGCTCTGATAATCACAAGTAATGACTTAATTCATCGGTTAACACTAATACTAACAAAATTTAGGGATTTTATATCATGTCTATAATAATATAAGGCCAGAGTACTATGTTAAAATATGAGCATTAGCCTGTTCTACATTTATTCATATTGTTGCCAATTCTAGTGTATATTTAAATGTTATTAATATGGGATTTATGTTTTATTTCTTTGTCAATAGTAATTGGGTAGTCCTGACAAATGCTTAAAAATGCTTTTACAATTAAAAGTCACTTGAACACACACGGAGTCCATAGAGAGTCGGCACAGGTCTGGACTCGAACTATAATGTTCTTATACTTTAAAAGCTTATGCTAGGCTCTTCTTAAAATCTGTAATTTTCTTTATATGACCTACCATTTAGGACAAAATCTATTTCACCTTCTACTTTACACAAATGCATCCGCCTGCACTTGAAGATAAATTGCTGAACAATACATAAAGGAAGATTCTTGTGTTCCATCTGCCAACGTCGGCTAGAGACAGAACGCAACCTCGAATTTGGGTGAACGAAATAAGACATTTCTTTTAAATCTTTAAATTTAAATTTACTAAGGAAATAATCGTGTTATTTTTTAAGAAGTTTTGTGCAAAAGAAAACATGTTTAAATTTTCCTATCGATAACAAATCCAAATCAATTGCTATTTCTTATTTTTAACACCAAACAATTCTTGGTTGTCTAACCGATGTTGAGGATGTCATACACAAAAAGATGCAAAACTGTTTAGACATATGATATTTGGGTGTCTACTCTTACTATTCTGTTGTTTATTTATAATGTCAACACTGATTGTCCAAATTAACAAACATTTGTCATTTGAACATAACCAAATTTAAACACTGAACCATATCCTACTACATGTCCAACCCCCATAGTTAAAACTTGGACTTTAGGAACATGTAGACTAGACACTCGCTTACCAGATTGAGACACTCAAGCTATTATAATGGGCATTTAATAGCCACAATCAGATACTTTGACATCACATATATGCAGATTAGACACTCAACCTATTATTCTAGACATTCAACCACTATAATTTAGACACTTTGACACCATAATCAAATACACGGACACCATAGTGACCAAAAACATACGCTCAAACATTTAGACTAGACACTCTCTTACTAAATTTAGACACTTAATATATCACACCAGATATTCAATTACCATAATTGGGCATGTGAATACCACAATCGGAAACTTGAACACATATTGCAGGATCCTCCATTCCCATGGAACTTTATTACTCAATTAAGAGTAATTTCCTAGGATTAATGGCTAATCCCAGCCACCCAAGAGGTCATTCCCCTGAACTTGAACTTCTTTATGAGGTTACTTGTAGTGTCAGAAATCATGCATATACCTAGCTTTCTAACCTAACTCTAATAGTAATAGTGTGCATGAGTCACTTTGGTCCCATACTTAAATTTTTAACAATATTTATAAACATGGCAGTACTGCACTTCATTAAAACCAAAACTAGGACCAAAGTGTATTATACATTTATGCACATACAACCCACTCTACATAAACAAGCCAGGTTACTTATTTCACGCAAGTTTATTTTATTTTTTTCACTAAAGGCACACCTACACTCATATACATATATACATATGAGCTACACACTAGTACAAGATCCTATATAAGGGTTCATCCTAAGTACCTCATTTACAAGGATTGTTTGAACTCATCCAAATGCTTCCTTCATGCTTCCCAGTCCGAGACTGCTGTAGGAGAGAAACATTTTCGTTAGATTCATTCCTAACCATAACATAGAGCCTTACTTATACCATAAGTAAGTTCACAACTTGTACTTGCTATCAAACTAGGCAAGCAACCTTCTACTAGTTGTTGGGCCCCTCAGCGAGTGTAGTGACTACTCATAAACAATAAGGGTGAGTATTCAATGGAATACCCAGTAAGGTATTGTGTACCTACAAACGAACATCGTAAGACTCTATGTATAATTTCTTTACATTATCGTGACATTGGATCCATTCACTTTTTAGAGTATGCCAGCAGTGATCATCCCATGTTAGATGTACCCTCAAGTTACCTCTCTCCTAGATGGCAAGCTTCTAACCACTAGGTTGCTAATGTATGATCACTATGTTCAAAGGTCACATTGAAGCACCTTGCCTCTAATTTTCCCTCGTAGTCCTATTTATAGGAGAACATTAGGTCTCTGTTCTCATTGAGAGTACCTAGTTTTTATTCTTCTTAGCTTTACTGGCTTATAGCCAATATATTATTGGGTTTGCTAATATTTCACTAACAACCAATTTAATTTTCACCTTTCACATGCAGGAGTAAGTATATTGGCACATTTGCTAATTTGTGTTAGATAAGGTGCAATGCCCCCTTAGGACCTTAACCCCCTTAGGGCACCCTCGGCTCCATTAGCCCTCCTAAGGATCCCTTGAGTCTCCTAAGGATTATAGGCCATTTAGCACGCTTTATTAACACAATTGCTCCATGGTTTAGGTGTATTCCATATCAATTCCGACTGTGAGCTACCTTACATATACTTATTCTTCTTATGCTCATTTCTTGAACAATGTAGCTATTTATACTAATATAAAAATTCTATAGCTAACATTAACAAAATAAGCAAGAGATAACTTAATTTAACCTTTACCTTAGAACTATTGCAAGCAAGCATGTCATACACGCACACTTCCAAGAATGTGTCTTAGTTTTATACTCAGTTTTGCACCCTTTATGGTAGCTTCTTTGTCAAACCTAAATTGATCATTTATGAGTTAAAACTACATATTTTCAGGCTTTGAACCAATTTAAATAAGAACCTTATGCTTGTTCTAAAAAACATGGGTTTACTTCTTACTTAAAATGCACTCATGCACGTGAACCTTAGTTGCTAGATTGCTTAGGTTTCAAGTTCTTTCTTATGAAACCAAATTAGACCTTGCTAAACCATTTCTTCCTGCCTCAAATAAGCAAAGAACAAGCACTAAACCAGCACTTCCAACCCCATAAATTCCAGAAACACTGGAATATTGGAACACACACATGTGCTCAACAACACTTTCTTTGTTATACGATTTTGGCTCCAAAACCGTACCACCTTGACCTTTATTAATTGCTTCTCTTATAAGCAACAAAGAACCAACATATTTACAAAAAACCCAGCCATTTTCTAGACTTATGAACCCAAAAAAAAGTCTGGGCATAACTATCACAACAACACACGCACAACCTACAGTTTTCTAACCCTTCCTCAAATAACAAGGTTCAACTCAGTCTTAACCTTATTTTCTCCTTACAACCAAGCAAGAGCTGATTTAAATATATAGAAACTAGTTCAAATAAATCATGAAAACTAGAACCAGTAGGGAGCAAAAAGGAACTGAACTACCCCTTACCTTTGAACAAACCCTTGCTTAGGCTTTTACTTACATAAGCTTGGTTTCCAAACTTCTTTGCTTGTTTTCTCTTATCAAACGTCCAAGAACCAAGTTTAAATATCATTTTCTAGAATTTACAGAACTAAGCTACAACTTAAAAGTAGGGAAAGAATAAAACCAAACTTACTTGGACAATAAGCAAGAAATTCTAACTTAAGGTTGTCCCATACTTGATTTTCCTTCAAAATCTTGCTTATTTGTGCTTGAATTTGGGTGGATTAAGCTTGGATGGTTCTTGGCTATGGTGGTTCGAAGGTGAGAGAGGTTTCGGCCTGGTGGAGGCTGTAGATGATGGAAGAAATGAATTGGGTCAACGAACTTAGCTAAAGTATTAAGTTAGCATGTGCAAGGCACATGCATGGTTTAAGATCATGCTTTTTAATTCTTAGTCCTTAAATGATAAAACCTGAAACTTTAGGAGTAATTCCAGCTTTTCCCAAGCTAAATTCCTTCTCAACTTAATTACACGATCCTCAAACTCTCCAAACTGTTCAACAAAGTCACAAACCATTTCTAGGCTCCATTTTAAGCCACCTAGGAACAACATAGTTAAGTCACAATTTCTAGAGAATAGAGCAAGAATCATGAAAAACCGTGATACCTCAAATGCAATTTTTTCAATCCTCTATCCAAAGTACAATAAAACTAGGTCACTATGTGAAATTATCAAAATGCCCCTCTTGGTCAAGTTTGCCTAAATGACCAATTTTTTCACTTGATATAAGCTACTACAAACCTCTAAAACTGAGATTAGCTTGCAAGAATATTCCAAAGGTATTTAATACTAAAATAATACCATTACTTTAGTAATTAGTATCTCCTAATGGTAGGTTCATAACACATGCAAGTGTGAGTGATATACTCAACCTTTTAGACAAGATATTCTCTTACTAGATTTAGAAACTTAATCTATCATATTAGACATTCAACCACTATATAATCGGACACTTAACATGATAAAACCTAAAATATATGCTTAATGACGTATACAAGACATTCCCCTACTACATATAGACAACCAAACTATCATACTAGATATTTAAGGACTACTAATTAATAATTGTCTCACATTAAAGATGGTACAAAAGTCACTAACTTATTTAGATTCCAAAAAATATAGGAATTCATAAAAATATTATTCTATTTTCCACATAAATATCCTTAACATAGCATGATTTTCTCTTCATTACATGTAAGATTTGAGAAAAAAAGTTACATAAAATCCGCACCTCTTGAAAATGACATGCAAATACTCTAAAAATAGAAATAGACACTCTCAACTAGGTGTTAGACAATTTTAAGCTAAAACTAGCTCCCAACTTAGTGTAATAGATAGTCTCAACCTAATGTAGCAAACCTGCCACCTAAAAATGCTAACATCTAACAGCCAAGCAAACATCCACCTTATTATCTCCACATGACCATGTCTTATTATTAAATTTTATCTTATGTTGACAGTTCCTTTAAAATGTTCAACATATCTTAATAGAAGTTGATTTCTTTTAATTTATTTGTGCAGAAGTGCCTCAAGAATCAATTGGTTTGCAAGTTGCTACTTCGAGTGGGAGGATGTTGTTCCATGTTTATGGTCATCTTGTTCTATTTTGAAATAAAATTTGATTAAATAAATATGGAAAAATATTTTATATGTTGTTTAACTATTCATTATATGTGCAAAAATATTTCTTTGCTAAATGTACATACTTAGCATTGATGCAATTAAATCATTAATGTACTTAATTATTGACATGTGAATTAACCAAAATCCAAGATACAGTGGCATAAATAGAACAATGTCTGCATCAAAATCGAAACCAATACGTTTAGATACACAATATGAGAATAGTTTAATTAGTGACGTTGATACACCCTTGCTTCAAGGCTAGAGGTAACATAGGCTTTTACTTGTTTAGCATTAGTTTCATTTATAAAATGTATGCAACCTATTTTTAAGGTTATGAGCTCAAGTCCATAGAAACATGTTTGTGCTTCCTACTGTGAGCATCTAATAAAGCAATGCCTGGAATGAGCAGACTTTTTCAACCATTTCCATTTTATTTGTTCGTTCACTTGACCCTGATACAAGTCAAAAGAAAAATCTAATATTCGGCAAGGTCTTGATCAAAGCAAGATATTCGAATTTAATCTCCAAGTCAATGCGCATCAAAGTTGATAGTATTGTTTTTACAGTTCAAATTTTAGAAACACCACTCATGGTTACTTGAACCAAAAGTTTCCTCCATGCTCATAGCATTCTAGAACCAAAATGGTTGTTCAATTTTGGAGTCGAGTGGTGGATGGATGTGTAGGGATGGGGAGGTTTTGGAAATTGGACGGAAGTGAGGACTATGAAAAAGAGACAAATTTGACAAAACAGGTTGATGAGTTGTCATGGTTAAATGAAGTGGTAGTGAGCTGGTGTTAGATGTGGAAAATAATTTTCCTTTCTATTTTCTGTTTTTAGTTTTTATTTTTTATGAACAATTTTTTAAACTTCTTTTCAAAAAACATGTTTATTATGTATATACAAAAACTATTTTCTAGAAATGAAAAGTTTTAAAACATGGGGTAAATTTCATGCTTTAACCACAACTTTTTAATTATGTTTCTATTCTAACCTCAACCTCAAAATTTTCATAATGTCTCCCTATCATTGTTAAAAAGTTTCATTTTAGACCTTTTTTTTTATGGAATCCATTATCTTGAATGAAAAATGTCATGTCATCATAGGATTGTAGCAGAAAATGCATGTTTGAACCCTTATAAAATTTTCCTTTGCCAAAAAAAAGCCTAAAAACTTTCAAACCTAACAAAAATTTCCTTTGCCAAAAAAACATTAAAACTTTCTGTGACCAACTGTCTCCTACTTTTCGTCCCTTTTCGGCCAACCCTCTTCGCCCTCCTCTCCACGCTGAGGGTGATGAATCAGGCCTCCATTTCATGACGGAATCAAGTAGAGGGCAACGAAGTGGACAGAATCAAGCGAAGGAATCAAGTCGAGTATAGCAGAATCAGGTAACGAATCATGTGACAGTTTGGATGAATTAGGCAACAGTTTGGACGTTGGGGACAAAATCATGCCTCAATTTAGATGTCCTCAAATTGTAGGCCTTGATTTAAATGAAATTAGGTGATGGTTTGGATGTTGGCAATGAAATCAGGTCTCAATCTAAACATCCTTGAATCGTAGGCGGAGGACCAATGAAATTGGGTGAACAACGGCGAGGATGAGGGAGAGGAAACGGGTGGGAGACAATGAGGATTGTAAGCGGCGACAGAGATGGATGAGCGATGGCGAGGATGGGTGAGTGGTGGTGATGAGGGAGGCGTACATAGGAGAGAGTTAGCCAGAGGTGAAGGCCAAGATGAAGATGAGGAGTGAGTTTTTTGTTAGATTTGAAAGTTTTAAGGCTTTTTTTTGCAAAGAAAAATTTCACAATGGTTAAAACGAGCATTTTCCCCTACAAGAATATGATGACGTTGTATTTTCCATCTAAGATGACGGATTTCATCCAAAAAAGGTCAAGAATGAAACATTTTAACTATGTTAAGAAGACACTATGAACAAATTTGAGGTTGGAGTTAGAACAAAAATAGAATTAAATGATTACGGTTAGTGCATGTAATTTAACTAAAAACATTCTTAGTTGAGAAAATTTTCTTCACGACAACATTCTTTCTTCTTGCATTGTTAAAAAGTTCAAGTGTAGTACTCGCGCAAAAGAATAAAAAAACATTTAAAACTATGAAAAAATTGCTAGCAATATTTTTATTACGTACAATCCAAGAAAACATAATATTAAATATGGGCAATGAGTTGATGAGTAAGAATTATTTTCATACAATTTTGAAGAGAATATGATATTAAATATATGTAAATATACTAAAAGTCAATAGTATTTGAGCATTTTCTCACTACAATAGCTACAAACTCTCTCATTTAGAAGTTGTAGGAAGGTGAACTCATTTTTCTTGAGCAACTCCTTATCATCTCCCTTTTCAATCTTCTCAGCCATCTATTTTATACAAAAGAAAATGCAATATTTATAGGGCAAGCGCAACGTCAAATGCAAGATAACTTAGATAAAAGAAAATACAATATTTATTTCACGCAAAAAAAAAGGCAGATTTTCCATCAATTCTTTTCTGCTTCCAAGAGCAACAACATAAACCAAAACATACAAGTTAATATCAAGATTGCCAATAAAAGAAATTCAAAGACTTCATTAATTCATTTATTTCCTGAGTTTAAGGAATAAATGCAAGGACTAGTTACAGTTGATTGCTTCCCTTTTTATTAACTTCCTGAAATTCTAGTTAGATAAAATAGAACTAGCTTTGATCCCATACATTTATTATTCAACTAGTTTTCAAAAGGGCACCACATACACTATCATTCTTCTCCCCTCAAAGATAAAACCAAACAATGAGAAACTAGTGGGCTTGGTTCTTCCATTCCACTCTAACCAGAAAGCTATTATTATATCATGGCATACGTCCCTTGGATATTAGTGAAGAAATAAAGTTAGCATGAGAACAGAATGCAAAAGATACAAGAACATATCTAATATCAAGTTTCATAACCGATCCAAAGTTACCTCAAGTATTTTATCCAAGTTTCAAGTTCCAGGATTTACAGTGTCTAGAAATGCTAAATTAATAATCTAAATGAGATGAACCAACCCTTTTTTGTTCAATTTTGCAATTTTTGGTCCCTACACGCTTATTATAACTAGACACTCACTATTAGATAGCAATGGTAGCTTATTATAACGGGACACTCACTAACAAATAGCAACAATAATTTGGTCCTGAGTTTTTCTGTCTAGGCTTTCTCCTCAGAATCATTTGGTCATGAACTATTGGTTAATGTGAAAGCAAATCAGATTTACGTGCAAATGAAAGCTTTGACAGAAAAGCTCAGGAAAGAAAGCAAAGATGAAGGGTGATTTAAGTCCAACCATCAATAAAGAAAGCGTGTCTCCAAAAGACTCAATGTATCAAATTAAACAAGAATTAGGCAATAATAAAAATGGAAGAACAAGTGCATTAGCCATGCATCAAATTCAATAGGAAGTCATTCAAAAAGAACACATTCTACGGTATATATGATCTCTAGATCCTACACAATAATAATTGGCTTCACAAAGATATTTGCACCTGACCACTTGCACTACCAAATCTCATTCTAAGGTATCTATGAACTTTAATCCTAGAAAAAAAAAAACAGGGTGTTCAATAACATCAACAAATCATGTAGAAGATCCTACAACAATTCAATATCTACTGATTTTTGTATGTGATATGCATAATACTGTCCTAAGCTGTGAAGTTAGTTAACATTGCTAGCAACATTATCAACAAAATGTAGAAGACCAAATAAAATTGCTGAAAACACAAACACCAAAGTAATAAACAAAAAAGATACTCCTAAATCAACACAATTTATAGCAATTATACTGCAAAAGATGCTAAAGTTATATCAACACTATTTTGATAAAAACCTAAACCCAATTATTTGTTTCCAGTTGGCAACTCAATAGTTAGGCCCCAAAAACCAGAGCAAAACTAGACTGGCAACCCCATAAACTAGAGAAATTTGGTGATAAACTACAACCGAAATCCAACAAATTCACATAAACAAACACCAACTCCCATATGAACAATTTAAAAAAAACATAGAAACCTAATACCTTGAAAACAAAAATCCAATCACCTTGGAGAGACTGAATTAAACAGGATACAGTGCTGGGCTTCATTTTTGACCTTATCTTAGAGCCAATAATGAGTAAAGGCCCAACCCAATCACCTAGAGAACGAAAATCCAAAAAGCATCATAATTGGGAGAGGGATCGAGAGGAGGCAGGGAAGAGCGAAAGATAGAGAGATAGGGACAGACCGTACTTGGTGCGGAGAAGAAGAAGGTCGAAGGTGCCAACATCTGGTGCAGAGAGAAGAGGTCGACGACGCCGAGAAGAAGAACCTCGTGATTCATAATCTAGAGAATGCTCAACGGGTTTTTTGTTTTCGAAAAGTCTAAAACAACTAAATCCATGTTTTTGAACACTTGCTAACATGGAAAGTAGTTTTCCGAAAAAACTGAAAAAGAAAATTATTTAACTAAATATGTTTTCTTTTCATTTTCTAATTTTCAAAAAATTTTCTAGAACTAAACACACCCAATTTCTCAAGGCATGTAATGGTTTCAAATTTAGGACATCATTAGAGCAATCAATAATAAAACAGAGCCATTTGGAAGTGAATTGAATGCATGAAGGGGAAATTCAAATGATTAGTAAGTTGGCAACTCTTCACATTCCTCGAAAGAACCTGAAGTACTCAAATCTGTTAGGGCATCATATAGGCTCGTACAGAAAGTGAATCCGCCCAAAAAATTGGCAAAGGCAAGAAAGCAGGGTTTTATGGGCCTTAAATGGGGCTTTATTCATAGGATTGCAGGTGTGCTGAAGCAGAGAATATCCAAAAAGAATAACACTAGTTTGGTGAACTCTTTCAACTCAGCATTAAACTCAGCATTTCCAACAAATGTAGTTTTATTAGACAGCAATATCAATTTCAGAAATGGAGTCATAAAACGTGTGCTGGTTGACAATGAAGCAATCACGAGAGGAGAGCAGGAAGAAGTTGAAGCTGCTTGGCAGCTGGGAAGAAAATGGGGAATCATGGCAGGAGAGAGTTTTCAAGACATGGCTCGATAGCAGTTACGCGTGATGGAAGGAAGTATCAAGGAAGAAATTCAGACAGGGGTTGGCACCATTCCCAATAAAGATTCTTAGTCTGAATGTGAGAGGATTGGGCAGGAAAGGCAAGAAGTTAGAACTCAGATGGTTGCTAAGGGATAATCAGGTGGACTTCTTGGCTCTACAGGAAACAAAATCTTCAAATATATTTTCTTCCTCGGTTAGGGCTACATGGCCAAACAATCAATTTGAGTTTATGGAAAAAGGTTCAGTCGGTCTTTCAGGTAGTCTGCTTTTTATCTGGAATTAGAGAGCTTTTCACTACTAAAAAAACCTTAATATCCAACTGCCATTTCCAACTGCTGGCCATTGGAAATTTTCTGTTTCCAATGGCTGGCAGTTGGAAATGAGGCAGTTGCTGGCAGTTGGAAATGAGGTAGTTGGAAATCCGTTCGTTGGAAATTTCACTTCCAATGGCCCAGCTTTTAGCAGTTGGAATTTCCAACTGTCAACCGTTGGAAAATAAGCAGTTGGAGAATTTTCAACTGCTGAAGGTTTTTTTTTTTTGTGTGTTCCAACGGCCTGAGCAGTTCGAAAATTTCCAACTGCCTCAGGCAGTTGGAAAATTTGGGTGAGTTTCCAACGGCAGCAGTTGGAAATTTTGGCTGAGTTTCCAACTACCTGAGCAGTTGGAAATGAGGCTGGGCAGTTGGAAAAATCAATTGAAAATTACGCCATATTTAATTTCCATTTTGAATTATTTTTTCATTGATTGCACTGTTCATTCGAATTGATTGTTTGGTTTGAACGTTAACCTATTATATTCTAGATAATTATATCGATTGTAGTCAAATTATTTACTACAATTACATAACAATATACATTAAATGACATAAAAACATACACAATTCAAATTACTACGTCATTATATAAATGTACTTATAAATCCATACAAAAGCATTTATAGTAGAAATTACTTGATCGCAGTCTCCAACTAAATGTTTGTTTGTTAATGAACTCACATAGTAGCATGATATACCTGATATATTCTTAATCCGATCCCGAGTCATCATCATCATCATCTGCAGGAGGCGCGGGCGGTGGAATGCCAATTGAGTTACATATGTACTCGAGCTCAATTTGTTGTCTCCTCTTCAGACGCTCTAGCTTTCGCTCATAATGTGATGCTTGTTGTGCAGTTTGCTCCGCTACAACTCGCTGTACTTGTTGAGTGAACTCCGGAGTCTGTGTCACATTAACATGTGCTGCATGTGTAAGCGCTGGTCGTCGTCGTCCAGGCACAACATGTTGTTCTGATCCAAGTCCAAATACACGGCCTTTTTTCCTTCCCCCCGCAGCTGCACTGATAATCGCAACCTCATCTATGTCAGGTGTGCCACCATCGTCACTCGGCTGCTGCGTTGCTTCCTCAATCTCAGCATTTATTATTGCCTACATAAAGAGTAACGATAAGTTATTAGTATTAAGATCAGAAATTAAGTCTGTAATTCTATAGCATGATACTTATAGCAACTTCTTCAGTGCGTCTGTTAACGTATTCCCCGCTTTTTTTCTTGAAAGTTTGCTGCATCACCTTGAACAAGCCAGGGTCCCTTTTCTCCGGATCTTTTTCACGCTACATTGGAAACGCACTAAGATTTATCTTTTCACAAACTAAATAAGTTGAATTTGAATTAGCAGTTTATGATAATTTTACCATTCGTTCTCGGTGTTCAGTTATTGAAACTGAACCTCCTGCATAAGTAGCACTTGCTGATCCTGTTGAGTTAGCTGACTGCGATGATGAAGATCGAATTGTCTTCCCCCTTGCACTTCGCTCGTTAAACTCCGCTGACGCCCACCATTCCTCAAATTCTGCATACTGTGCGTCGGTCATAAATGATGCCCTTGCTCGCCATTTTTTCGGATTTTTCTCCCGCCGGATGTCACCTAGTGTGAATCGGTAATGACTCGCCGCCATCATATACCAAACTCGATAGACCTCATTATGGTCAGCCGGATCCCATTCACATAATCTCTACATGTTATAAAAAAAATATTTCTTACATCGAATTGTTGACAACATGGTTTAAAAAAGTTCAAATATTGCAAAGATAGTGGAAACCTCAAATACGCGCCACCACGCTTGAATATCTGCCATGCTTGCACTCGTCCAGTCATGATGTCCCTTAAAGTGTGTGGTGAAGCATCTAGTCACCAACTGTGTTGCCCTCGATGGAAAGAAGCTACATGAAGTGCATGTTTTGAGACAATACATATTATTATTTTATTGCGACTTTACATACTCGATCTTAATTTAACAATTATGGTTGAAAAGGCTGCAATACTTACGTGTTTCCATGAGGTCTTATCCGTAAGCGAGCCTGAATCTGGCCTTGGGATACCGCTGACTGACCAATGGAATTCCCACCATCAGGTGAAACAACAGGGGGCGGAGTATATCGAGTACCACTACGGCCAACAGAACAACCGCGGATATCCCTGCTGCCAGGGTGAGTATCTGGAACATTTGTTGGTTCTGCTGAGGGCTGTGCATCTGAATGATGGGAATGCGATTGGCCTGCCCTTTCATGTCGAGCACTTGGTTCTGCTAATGCATCTTTCATCTGCTGAAATAGGCCTTTCCCTGGCCGACGTGTATACGTCGCATCTCCATTACGTGACATCTGCATTATTATAAAAACCCATACAGCAGTTTACATAACTAACATACAGAAATGAAAAAAAAAGCTTGCTAATAAATATTGCCCGCAGCACATTAAAGTTCGACTTAGTATTTACATATATATTGAAAGTTATTCCACATTCTCACTATAACTAGGCAGTTAAAACGTTTACATTCTTGTCAATCGACTACATCGTCCTCAGTTTCTGACTCAGATTCGCCACTATCAGTATCCCCAGATTCAAATTCATTTTCTTCATCACTTCCTTCAAGGGACTCCTCATTGTCAGATTCGTCGTCATGTTCCAAAGTTTCTTCCCTTATTGGCAAATCTTCTTCTACTGCTTCCCATACACTTGTTTCAGCTAAATTCTTGATTGGGTCATCCATAATAATGACAGACGTGTTCACACCGGGCAATAATTCTTCCTGAAATGCATCTTCAACATCATTTACATTAGTATGAACGATGCGCCTAGGTTTTATTTTCAAAACCGCTAACCAACCCATTTTGTCACGTGACTTTGTTGGGTACGGGGTGTAGTACACTTGATCTGCTTGGGATGCAAGAATGAATGGGTCAAATTTCCCATATCGGCGCCCATCACGGACCTCAACTATACCATATTGCTTATGAACCTGAGTGCCACGGTCTGATGTAGGGTCAAACCAAGCACACCTAAACAATACAACTTTTTTGTGTGGCCAGCCAGGATATTCAAGCTGCATGATTTCTTCTAACACCCCATAAAAATCACATTCAACCTCACTTGCTCCTGAAGTCCTTATACATACTCCACTGTTAAATGTTGCTTTGTCGCGACCCCAGTCGCTAATGTGGAACTTGTACCCATTTATGAAGTAAATAGGCCAACTCTCAACACGACGTGAAGGCCTGCATGCAACATCCCACAGGAAGCGGTCCGTGATAGTGTTACGCACATCATTCACCTAGTTACACATTGTGATACTATGAATATATGTTACCCTTCAAAATGCAAAATATAGTGTAAGTTTAAGTGTAAAAAACTTACATAGTTTCTAAGCCATGTCTCAAAGTTATTCTCAATGTAGACATCCATGTCTGCCATCTGTATATTGGGTTCATGCGTACGCACTTCATCAACAAACAAACTACAAGATATAGAAAGATGGCGGTTGACCATAAACTTCATTAGTTTAGTATAAAACAAGAAAAGTAGTAGTATTTTGTTTGAGTTTATTAAGAAAATATATCTTATTTGACTTACTTGAGGTATGGCTTCACCTCCTTACAATTTAGTAGCACATATGCATATGCGACCCTCAATTCATTGTCATTAAGATATCGATATCTTGATACACCATATGGCCGCCCCGGGTATCTAAAGATAGACCACACCGATTCATCATATGGTCCTTCTCCGCCATCATCATTACGAGGTACTCTAGTTGCCATATGTGGAATATGGGATTCAAAGTAGTGAGAGCAAAATGTTGAGGTCTCTTCAATTAGATATGTTTCACAAATTGAACCCTCAACATGAGCCTTATTTGATACTTTCATTTTCAGGTCATGCATACAACGCTCAAATTTGTACATCCACCCATATTGAACGGGCCCTCCAACCCTTGCTTCGTAAGGTAAGTGCACCGGCAAATGTTCCATCGCATCAAAAAAACCTGGTGGAAAAATTCTTTCCAACTTACAAAGTATGACAGGAATATTGGCTTCCAACTTGACCATGTGATTCACATCTAACTCTGGAGAACATAAATCTCGGAAGAATTGGCTTAACTCGGTCAACGGTTTCCAAATATTTTCCGGACATGCTTGAAGTGCAATTGGGAGGAGCCTTTGCATCATTACATGACAATCATGGCTTTTCATACCAAACATCTGACTTACATTATTGTCGACACACCTCCCAAGATTCGATGCATAGCCGTCTGGAAGTCTAAGTGCTTTAACCCAATTCAGGACATCAGATCTCTGATGTCTAATTAATGCAAAAGTGGCTTTGGGTTTAAATGCTCGACCGTCGCGTTGAGGAATTACATTTAGCTCTGAGCGACTACACAGAATCTCAAGGTCCTTACGAGCCTTCACGTTGTCCTTAGTTTTATTGGACACATCCATCACTGTATTCCATATATTGTCAAAAACATTCTTCTCTATATGCATAACATCCAAATTATGGCGTATTAAATTACTCTTCCAATACGGCAACTCCCAGAAAATACTTCGTTTAGTCCAATTATGAGTTCTGCCATAGCCTGGTATGGTTACAACCTGTCCATTATGAACTACAGATGGCAAATGTGAAATACGTTCAAATATTGTCTCAGGCGGTAGACGCTCAGGAGGCAACGATTTCTCAACTTTTCCTTTCTTAAAGGCGACTCTATTTCGTCTATATGGGTGATCCAACTCGAGAAATTGCCGATGACAATCAAAGAATGAAGTCTTCTTCCCGTGCTCGAGTTGGAAGGCTTTACTAGCATCCATGCAAATAGGGCAAGATAACCTCCCATGAGTCATCCATCCAGACAACATCCCATAAGCCGGGAAGTCATTTATGGTCCACAAAACTGAAGCTCGGAGCTTAAAATTTTGTTTCAGTGAAACATCCCAGGTTTCCACCCCATCCTCCCATAGCTGCTTCAATTCATGAATAAGAGGTTGTAAATACACATCAATATTCTGACGTGGAGATCGAGGCCCAGGTATTAATGCAGTCAAAAACATATATGGTTTCTTCATACACATCCAAGGAGGCAAATTATATGGAGTAACAATGACAGGCCAACATGAGCACTGTTTACCAGAGTACCCAAAAGGCACAAAGCCATCAGAACAAACTCCAAGACGAACGTTACGGGCTTCCGCTGCAAAGAACGGGTATGTGGAATCAAAATGTTTCCATGCTTCCCCATCTGAAGGATGTTTTAAAACATTTGGGTCGGATCGATGCTCACTGTGCCACCTCATGTGCTCAGCAGTTGAAAGTGAAGCATAGAGTCGCTGAAGGCGAGGAGTGAGTGGTAAATAGTGCATAGTCTTTCTTGGTCTATCCTTACCCCGCCCAACTTTTCTCGGCTTAAACCGAGATTCACCACAAAACTTGCATTGTGAACCATCTTCATCATTATTCCAAAACAACATGCAGTCGTTAACACAAGCATCAATTTTAAGATGGGCAAGACCTAGTTGTGAAACTAATTTCTTCGTCGCATACCAATTGGATGGCATCTTGCTGTCACTTGGCTGTGTCTCTTTCATCAAGGCCGCGATACCATCATAACACCCTCTTGGTATGTGATATTCTGCTTTAAGGTTTAACAAACGAACTGCAGCAGACAGCTCAGAATGCTTCTCACATCCATCCCACAGAGGTGTACAAGTGGAGTACAGTAAATCATAAAACCGTTTAAAACCTTCATTAGGTTCTTGATCCACTTCAGTGAAATTCTAAAGTGCACTTGGTCCCGCTGCATCAAATATCATTCGAGCATATGGGTTTGCATTTGAACTGTACTCAGCATTCTCATACCAATCACAATTCTCAAAAGGCTGATGCAGAGATTCATTAAATGGCTCACCATGAGCTGTCCAGTTGGTGTAATAAGGCATGAAACCCCATTTGTATAGATGAACTCTAACGTCATCACAATCCTTAAACCTCAAATTTTTATATCTTCTACACAGGCAACGTATTTTGTTTCCATCCATGTGACCTGGGTTACTACATGCAAATGTTATGAATTGCTGAACCCCTGTCTCCTACTCCTTTTTGTACCCAACTCGACCAGGTAAATAACGACCATTATACATCCAACTACGTTCTTGATCCATGGATGCCTACCAATGGAAATTATTTATTTACCTTCATGACATTTACGAAACCATGAACACATAAAATTAATTTCGTGAATTAAATAATATAAAAAATTATATTATCATCACATTAATTACTATTACATATAAATATTTGCTCCATTTAATTATTATTATTTGATTTATTATTATTAGTCTTATTGGATTTATTATCCAAATAATAATTATAATAATAATAATAATAATAAAACCTCCGTAATTACTATTTTGTTAATAACAATACTTACTATAATAATTATTATTACTCTTTTTGGATTAATTCTTACTATAGTTATAATGATAGTAATTATTATTATACTACCTCTAGTACTACTACTACTACTAATGTTAATATTATAATAAAAATAATAATAATAATAATAATAATAATAATAATAATAATAATAATTATTGGATTTATTATTATTAGTGTTATTGGATTTATTATTATTAGTCTTATTCGATTTATTATCCAAATAATAATAATAATAATAATAATACTAATAATAAAACCTCCATAATTACTATTGTCTTCATAACAATACTTATTATTATAATTATTAATACTCTTGTTCGAATAATTATTAGTATAATTATTATAATAATCATAACTATTATTACATTTATTATTATTACTACTAATACTATTGTTACTATTATTACTATTATAATTATAATAATAATAATTATTATTATTATAATAATTAGTTACTCTTATTGGATTTATTATTACTGTAATAATAATTGAATATTTATTATTATTACTATTACTTTACTACTACTCTTACAATAAAATTTATTCTTTCAATAATAATATATTATTACTATTATTATTATTATTATTAGTATTATTATAATTATTATTATTATAATTAATATATTCATTATTACTCGTACTTGATTAATCAATTTAAATAATAATACTAATAATTATTATTATTAGTATAAAAATAAACATTAATTCAAATTATTAATATAAATATTATTATTGACATATTTTATATTCAAGGTGTACCGTAGTGAAATCAACTTATTTAAATAGAAATATTTAGTACCTTCATATTAATTGAAATTATTACAACATTGTAAGAATAAATTGAATTAAACAATCTACCTACTAATAAAATATATTACATAAATAATTGACATTAAACTATGTATATCATATTTATAAATATAATAAAAATTTCACACACAAATTGACTACCTAAACAATTTACTTAAAACTAATTATTTTCTATTCTTAAAGAAACTAACTAATTTCACACATAAATATACTACCTAAATAATTTACATAAAATAGGCAAATTATTATTTTTAAATATACTAACTAATTTGACACATAAATGAACTACCTAAACAATTTAGTTAACACTAATTCTTTACTATTAATAATTATACTAACTATTTTCACACATAAATATACTATCGACACAATTTACTTAAAACTAATAATTTCCTATTTTATACTTAATCCCGAAAATAATGAAAAATGTAAGAAAATGGACATAAATAAAAAATTGCAATGGGTAACCTACAAAATTAACATCCAACCAACAACAACACCAAATCACAAATATTTCACATATTTCAAACAAAATTCGGAATATGCATATTTTATGGGAAAAAAATTTAAAAATTTCGTATTAAAGAAACTAACCTCAAATTCGGAACTGAGCTTCGTTTAAACGCATTGAAATGGCTTCAAATCTGCCACAACAACCAAATGCTTCAACCCATTATCAACAAACACCATAAACGAACGAAATCCGGAAAAAAAATTGAAAAACATAAAAAATAACCAAACTCACCAACAGATCGAGAGAAACGAGACCAGATCCACGTACAAATGAGCTCCACGAAGGTGATTTGGCCCTTAGTCCTCTGCTAATGCATGTGATGTGTGTGCTGTGAAAGGAGAGGAACAGAGAAGAGAGAGCGAGCAGACGCAGGCGGAGAGGAGAGAAGAAGATGATGCGCGATTTAAAATCAAAATTTCCAATGGCTGTGGCTGTTGGAAAAAAAATACCAAAACGCACCGTTCCATTTAAACCCCTTCCAACGGTTCACGCCGTTGGAAACCCTTACCTACCTACTTATTAATTTCAAACGTGTCATTAATTTCCAACGGTCACAGCCATTGGAAACCCTTAGCTAGCTTTTAAATCCCATCTTCATTTTCCAACGGCTTCAGCCGTTGGAAACCCTTACCTACCTACTTATTAATTTCAAACGTGTCATTAATTTCCAACGGTCACAGCCGTTGGAAACCCTTAGCTAGCTTTTAAATCCCATCTTCATTTTCCAACGACTTCAGCCGTTGGAACCTCTTAGCTGAGCAATATTAATTTCCAACGGCCACAACAGTTGGAAACCAGGAGCACATTAATTTCCAATGGTCTTAGCCGTTGGACACCCTTACCTGCAAAATTAAAACCTTAGAGTCATTTTGCAACGGCTCAAGCCGTTGGAAATCCTTTTTAAAAATTTTGGCTTCCCATGCTTTCTTTTTCCAACGGCTGAAGCCGTTGGGAACATTGTGTACTTACTCTCCAACGATTTCTTGCTAATTTTTCACTTATACTATATATTTTCCAACGGCAAAACCATTGGAAATTTTATATATATAACATTTATTTGTTTGGCCTAATTGTTCCAACGGCTAAGCCGTTGGAAAACGTTTTCTCTTGCCTCCAACGGCTGTGGCAGTTGGAACTTTCCAACGGTTTGATAGTTGGAAAGAAGGCAGTTGGAAAATTATGTTTTTTTAGTAGTGTTTACAAATATTGATTTTTTAAGTGCGAAAGTTTTCCTTGGTGTGCTACTGAAGTGGAGTAGAGAGCCTTCTGGCTATGTTTATGGTCCCAATTGCCTGCTTCAGAAGAAAGACTTGTCAGTTAACTTGTGCAAGATTATGCATAGTTTTGATGGTGAATGGTGCTGAATCAGTGACTTCAATTCAATTGCATTGGAGATATATTACGTGTGTTTACGTATTTAATACATGTATCAGCTGTTTGTGTGTGTTTAGGATAGAAAGACTTCTATGTATATATATATATATATATTTGTACAGGAATAAGAAAAGGGTAGAAACGATTTCCACATTCTTATATGGTATTAGAGCCGCAGCTGCTAGCTCTTGGACAAACACCATGAGCTATGGCGGAGATGATGACAGAAAGATTGGGTGCCAAGAGACCATCAATTCATGATCCCCAATCACCCTATTATCTTGGATCAAATGATCATTTGGGTTCAATTATCTTTACAATTGTGCTGAAGGGAGACAACTATGAAAAGTGGATGAAATCGATTCGGAACACTTTTCGCACCAAGAAGAAACTTGGCTTTCTTGATGGCACAATAGCACAACCAGATGAAAGAATGTTTGAGATGGAGGATTGGTACGGCGTTAACTCCATGTTGGTTGCATGGATTATTAATACGATCAATCCAGTGCTACGATCTTAAACGGGATCATTTTGAAGAATTTTTTTTTGTGCCAAAATTGAACTGCAATTTAATTTCCATGTCTCAGTTAATTGATGAGTTAAATTGTGTAGTCACTTTTACCAATAAGCTTTGTGTGATACAAGACCGCAATTTGAGGACCCTGATTGGTGTGGATGAACAAGACGATGTGGTGTACATGTTTTGTGGTGTGGCAAAAGCTAAAGCATGCAGGGCTAAAGTGGTGAATTCATTCAAGTTGTGGCATAGGAGAATGGGTCATCCTTCTTTAAAAATAGTTAGCTTACTACCAACAGTTAATCATGATGTGAGTAATTCAAAGGATTGTGATATATGTTTTAGAGCACAGAAAACTAAAGATGCTTTTGCATTAAGTATTAATAAAGCTAGAGAGCCTTTTGCACTTATTCATTGTGATGTTTCGAGCACCTGCATCTTGTGGTGTGGTATATTTTTTTAGTATTATGGATGATTACTCTAGAGCTTTCTAGATATATTTCTTGGCTGAAAAAACTGAAGTTGTTTCACTCATAAAAATTTTTTGTGCCATGACTAAGACTCAATTTAATGCAAAAGTGAAGATTTTTTGGAGTGATAACGGAACCAAATTTCATGGGTTGAAGAATTATTTTGCTATGAGAGGAATTGTGTATCAGACTTCTTTTGTTGGCACCCCTCAACAGAATGGGTGTGTAGAGCACAAACATTAGCACATCCTAAATGTAGGTTGTGCCTTGCGCTTTCAGGCTAGACTTCTGATACAGTTCTAGGATGAGTGTATTTTGATAGCTGGATATTTAATAAATCGCACCTCTAGCTCACTTAATGGCAGAAAAAGTCCCTATGAAATATTGTTTGGGAAGGAGCCTAGTTATCAACATATTAAGGTTTTTGGGTGTTTGTGCTATGCACATGGACAGTATCAAGATAAAGATAAATTTGGTGAAAGAAGCAGATGATGTGTTTTTCTTGGGTATCTTTTTGGAAAGAAATGTTGGAGATTATATGACTTGGATACAGTTAAATTCTTCGTATCCCAGGATGTGACATTTATTGGAACTGAATTTCCCTATGAACAGTCCAATAAAGATAACAAGAATGATATAAAATGAAGCCTTGGGAAACAAGAGCTCAAGTGTGACAATGTGGAGTGTATAGGTGATGCACCAGTAATTGAGCAGATGCATGAAAATAATGATCATAATGGACACAAAGATTAGTCGGAAGTTGAAGATGACTATGACGAGCATATGAAAGGAACTATGAAGGACAGTGGGCCTATAGTAAGGGGGAGTGGTACTGATGAGCAGGATCAACAACATGATCAAGAACAACATGGTCGTGGTTGGATAATACATAAGCAACCAGCTCACTTAAAGGAATATCTTTGCCACACTGTGCGCTGGACTTACCCCATGTCTCTTGAACCCACATCAACGAGGGCCTCAGGTATGCCATATCCAATAGCTAACTATGTGACTAGCACTAATTTTTATGTGAGACAGAAATTTTTTAGTAGCTATAAATGCAGGGAAAGAACTAGTGCAGTTTTCTGAGGCTGTTTGTGATCCTAAATGGCAGGAAGCTATGAAGCAAGGGTAAATACCCTAGAAAAAAATAGGATGTGGATTCTTGAAACTCCTCTAGTCGGGAAGAAGGTGATAGGGTGCAAGTGCGTATACAAGATTAAGTATAACTCAAATGGCATAGTGAAACGTTATAAAGTGCGGTTGGTAATTTTGGGAAATAGACAAGTTAAAGGAATTGACTATACTAAGGCTTTTGTGTTGATGGCAAAGATGGTGACAGTTCGGACATTTTTAGTAGTTGTAGTTGCTAAAAACTGGGAATTGCACCAAATGGATGTTCACAATGCATTTCTTCATGGAGATTTAATTGAAGAGGTGTATATGCAATTGCTACCTGGATTTGAGACACATGAACTTGGAAAAGTATGTGGGCTCCAAAAGTCATTATATGGGCTATGAAAAGGACCACAAAATTGGTTTGCGAAATTAGCTATGGCATTAAAGAAGTTTGGCTTCCAGCAGTCATATTGTGATTATTCCTTGTTTACTTATCACAAGAATGGAGTCTCACTTTGTGTGCCTGTTTATGTTGATGACTTGATAATTTCTAGGAGCGATAACATAGTTGTGACAAAGTTCAAACAATACTCAAACAAGTGTTTTCATATGAAGGATCTTGGGGTACTAAAGTACTTCCTTGGAATTGAAGTGGCTTGTGCACCTAAAGGATTGTTTTTATGTCAAAGAAAATATGCACTAGATATTATATGTGAAACAGGTCTTCTTGGTTTGAAGCCAGCTATATCCCTTATTGAAGTCAACCATCAACTTGCTCATGCTGTTGGGGTAGTTTTTGAAGATCCAGATAAGTATCGATGCTTAATTGGGCATTTGTTGTACCTTGTTATCACTCGACCAAATATATGTTATGCAGTACATATCCTTGCCCAATTCATACATGCGCCAAAAAGACCACGTTAGGAAAGTGCATTGTGCACAATATGCTATTTGAAAGGGAATTCAGGTCAAGGTGTGTTCTTGTGAAGTGACAGTGATCTCCAACTCTATGCATATCATGATTCAGATTGTGCTAGTTGCTCACTTACTCAACACTCCTTGACTACTTATTTCATGCTATTGGGACAGTCCCCCATCTTTTGGGAAACAAAGAAATAGGCAACAGTCTCTAGATCTTCAGCTGAGGTAGAGTATCAAGCAATGGAAACTGCAACAGGTGAATTAAAGTGGTTAAAAGGAGTGCTTCATGATTTGGGTGTCACACATAAAAGCCGCATGCGATTGTATTGTGATAGTCAGTCTGCCATTTATATTGTGATGAATCTTGTTTTTCATGAGCCCAGCAAACATATAAAGGTTGATTGCCACTTTGTTCGAGATGAGGTATTAGTTGGCAACATACAAACAGTTCATGTTCAGACCTACAATCATCTTGCCGATATATTGACTAAGGCACTCAGTAAGCCACAATTTGAGTTTCTTTTTTGCAAGTTGGACATTCATGACCTACATGCTCTAACTTGAGAGGGAGTATTGGGGATATATTACGTTTGTTTACATGTGTAATACGTGTATTAGCTGTTTGTGTGTGTTTAGGATGGAAAGACTTCTATGTATATATATATTTGTACAGGAATAAGAAAAGGGCAGAAAGGATTTCCAGAGCCTTATAAGTTCCATCGGTTGAGGAGAAAATTGGCTGTGTTAGCAGCTAAGCAAAAATAGATTTCTTCAATGAATTCTTGCTCGATTCACAAGCTATTGATCTTCCTTTGTATGCAAGGAAGTTTGCTTGGTAGAATGCCAAAGGTACAAAAATGAATCATACTGATAGGACTTTGATTTTAGAAAAAAGAAGTGGATCTAGGGGGTGATGAAAATTCTGCATATTTTCAGCAAATCATGCCACATAGACTCAGGAAGAATACACCAAAAGGTTTATTTGTGGGTGGGAATTGGTCTAAAGATCCAACAGAAATCAAGTTAGAGAGCAACAAAATTTTTTGTGAATAAATTCAGTGAAAATTCAAATCTAGGCCAATTTCTGTGTCAAATAAAGTGAAGCGTGTAAGTGCCACTAATGTCTCGAAATTCGAAGCTAAAATTTCTAAGAAGGAAAACAAAGAGGCTATCTGGAGCTATGGTTCTTCCAAATCACCCAGAATGGACGGGTATAAGTTTCGGTTTTATCAAGAGGTGTTGGCATATTATTAAGGATTATGTGATTCATTTTGTAAAAGAGTTTGAATCTTTAGCCGAAATCAGAAGAGGTTGCCATACTTCTTTCATCACATTAAATTCCTAAGAAAGTGAATCCCACGAGGTCACATGATTATCGGTTGACAAGCCTTATTTGCTTATTGTACAATATCATTGCTAGAATTGTAGCAAATAGGCCCAAGAAAAATATGCACATTCTGATTATTGAGCCACAATCAGCTTTTGTGCAAGGAGATTCCCTCTCTTCATTTTTATTTTTGGTATCGGTGGAGATTTTGTACTATTTAGTCATTAAAGCTTCGGCTAGCTAATGAAACATAATTAATGGGTGAATAGAGGGAACATAATATCTGTCAATTCAGAAGAATCGTAAACTACTTTCAATTGATTACTGGGCTGAAAATTAGTTTATCAAAAAGAGTTTGATGGGATTGAATGTTAGTGAAGGTGAACTTCATAGCTTGGAGACTGTGATTGGTTGCAAGGTTAGGTCTATCTTGTTCACCTATCTTGGCTTGCTTGTAGGCTACGCATGTGTGCTGATATTCTTGGTATCAAACTCAAATGTGAACAGGAACTGCATAATCAACTCATTGTATGCCTCCTCCTAACAGTCAAAGACAGTAAGCCAATTGTCAAACTTCATAAGCTCCTTCACCTTCCTATCCAAACCACGTGATGTCCAGGGACATCTTCACTGGAAGGCATGGTGACTTCCGAGGGGACTTCCTGTGAAGGAGAGCGTCTGGTGTTGAGGTTTCCCAGAGGAATGTGCCTGCAAAGCTCAGAGAAGAGGGTTAGGAGGTCCCCGGGGTGCTTTTCTGGGGAGGAGCCTCCGACGCCCAAGTCAGTTTCCTGAGAAGGTAAGAGGGAAGCACTAGAGTTTTTAGTGGGCTTGCCTGTGTTTTCTCAAAGGGGGGAGGGGGGGGGAGTCCAACCGTTTGCCAGGGTCTGTTCCATGGTATTTATAGAAAAGCCCAGCCCGTTCAGATGACGACACGTGTTCGGTCAGATGTTCTTTGAATTTTTGGGCGTAGGGGGCGAGTAGTCGGTGGCAGGCTTATCGAGTCTTGGACCGAGACAGGTCGTGACAAGACCTGGACGGTGTCGACGTGCCAAATCGCCGTATGAGGTGACATGTAGCGTCTATGGGCGGCATGTCAGAGGCTCCTTAAATGCTCATACCGTACTCCCGAGGTCCCTGGACGAGGTCGTCCTCTGGCGCGGACGGTGCCCCTTCGGGAAATGTACCCGTAGTTCGGGGAGCTCCCTGATTCAGGGTTCCGCCTTCGGGGAGAGGCTCTTCGGCTTGTAATAGCTGATTCTCCATTTCCGAGGGTGATTTGTTTAGTACCTCGGGGGGGCTTAATAGCTTCCTCGCGTTCCATGACGCTCCAAGTTCGGGTCAGATAGAGGCGATAGCCCTTCGGCTATCACATGCCCCCCTTTGGAAAGCCGAAGTGGAGACTTCGGTTTGTAGTCTTTCCGAGGATACTCTTTGGGAGTTTTCAGGGAGTAAAACTTGTGCCGAAGGTACACCTTTTGCCCGAAGATATGGGCTGTTCGGCCATGGCCTGTCCTTTGGTGTCTTCGAGGTTACTTACTTCTTTCCTTTTTCCTTTTGCAGGTCTCTGCAGCGTCGCGTCTCATGACCAGGCGTGTCAGTCTGGAGCTGCGCGTCCCCTATTTTGGCGCGGCGGCTGACACGTGGCATATTGTGATTGGCGGAGAGTCGCATCGGTTACAGAGGGCGCGTCTTTTCGGGAGCAGAGAGTAGTTACGGCGACCGTCCGCCTTCAGGGGATACTTATGACACCGGTTCGTCTAGCCACTTTCGACCTATATATAGCCCATTCCATCATAAGTTCCCTTTTGCTTTTGCTTCTGCTCTTTTCCCTGCTTGCCACTGCTTTTGCGCTTTTTCTTGCTTTTTGCAGCGGAGCTGTTTTAACATAGTTTTCCGGCAACCTTTCACGACGGCGACTTCAAACCCAGATTTTGGCAAGTCTTTTGGTGGGTTTTTGCTTTCCAGAATCTTCTGATTTTTTCTTTTTCAAGCTTTTTTGAACTTGATTTTTAGCCAATCATACCTATCCCTAAGAGCTGGCAACCCCTTTTATCTCATCCTTGCTGCACCACCCCCAAAAAGCTGGCAAGATGGAAGAAAAAGTTCTTTTTTCCTTCGTATGCCCTTACGAGGTTGCCTCGTTCTGACCAATTTTGCTTTTCAAACCGTAGTAATGAGGTTACCGTTTTTCGAACCCAACTGAAGGTCGGACTTCGGTACCCTCCTCCGAAGATGATTTGCGAGTTCTGCCAATTTCATGGCATCGCCGTAAATCAACTTCCGCCGAACTCGTACTGCTATTTTAACGCCTTCATCTGCATGTGTGGCGTCTTCGGGATAGAACCCCACTTTGTTATTTTTATGCAGTACTACAAGCTCTTCGTGGTCCCGAATGGTGGCTTTTACTTCATGCTACCTCGGGGATCTGGGAGCAAGAAATATATGTTCACTTCGCCACCAAGGACAGCTGGCGAGGGTGGCAACAAAAATTTTTCTTCTTGAAGATGGAGGAGGCCTGGTCGCATGTTCCGACCAAGTGAGCTCAGGGAAAGCTGGAGATGGACGTCGTAGATCCGGGGATACTGCTAACTCCGGAGTTGGCTCCTATCTTTACGGACTTCGACGGACGTTTCCATGCTGTCTCAGACTGGGGTCCCGAGGTCTCTTCGCGCTCTCTCTACCCCTTCCCTATCAATTGGAGGCTAATGACCGAGGAAGTCCTTCGGGAGTTAGGGGTAGTGAAGGAGCACAAAACAGACCTCAAGATGCCAGCTCCTGCCATCGTAGGGAAGGATTCCTGGCTGGTGCAACTCATTCGGGAGGAGATTTCTTACGAAACTTTGTTTGAGAATAAGTTATCTCTGACTCCCATTGTTATAGCTTTCGTCTCGGACTTACTCTGATGCTTTATTTCCTTTTCAGAGATGGGCGACGGCACTGCTGCCTTCTACAAGTCCCTCTTCTCCGGCCAAGTTGAGAAGGGCGAGCAGACGAAGAAGACGGTGTCCCGAAGGCGGAAAACCACTGGTGCTGGACCTTTGGCCAAACGGGCGAAGAAGACTATTCTTCCTCCCCCTTTGGAAAGTATTGAGGAGGAAAGCGAGGAGCCCGAGGTCGCTGCCATTCCCCCTCCCGAGGTTGCTGCCGACGTCTCTTCGGCCGACGTCCCACCTTAGAGCCCCACTCCGTCGCAGGCTCTTCTGGATGCCGTGGTGGAGGCTCCTTCTGCCGAGGAGTGGTGTAAACGCAAGGGTAAGGAGATCTCTACCGAGGAGGCCCCGGCTTCTGACGATGACGTCGTCGAGGTGCCGCCAGGTTTGCTTTTTCCGCCGAAGTGTAATGCCTTTATTTTCCGAAGTTCTTTTTGTTCTCACCAGCTGCTCGTTTTGCCATGCAGAGGAGTCACTTACTCCAAGTTGGGTGGCCGAACACGCCCAGAAGCGAGCTCTCCGTGATGCCAAAGTCCCGAAAGGGAAGATCCCGAAGGAGCCTTTTTGGACGTTTACGGAGGACATAAATTTGTTCTCCGGAGACTGCCCCCAAATGGCTAAGGAGATCTCGAAGGGGGTGCTTACTGACGCCTCCTTCAAGGCTATTGCGCGGCTCATCCGAGCGATGACACCCTCGCAGCGAAGGTTACCGAGCACGCTGCTCAGGTATGCTGGTTTGCCTTTGAAGAATTTTTTCTAAGTGTTTGGCTTTTACTGACCTTGCCTTTATCTTTTTGCAGCTGATGGCATACGCTGGCTACCTCAGAGTTCGAATGGCCAGGCAGACGCAGTTCCGAAACTCGATCTTAGAGACCTTAGAGAAAACGAGGGCCATGTGTTCGGAACTGGCCGTCAAGAACCTGAAGCTGGCTGATGCTGCGGAGAAGGAGGTTGCCGCCCTTCGGCAGGAAAAAGAATAGATTTTGAAGGACTCTTCCCAGAAGGTTTCTGACCTCAGTTCTAAGGTGGCGGGACTGCTTTCAGCCAACGAAGTGCTTCTAAAGTCGAAGTCAAAGTCTGAAGAACTCCTGGCGAGGTTGCTGATTGAGAAGAATGCGCTCCATGCCGAGGTCGATTCTTTGAAGAAGGAGCCTGAGAAGAAGAAAAGGATAAAGGCGCTGAAGAAGGAGGTCGCGGACCTGAAGGATGAGCTCGAGGACTTGGGGGTCGAGAAGGATAAATCCGACCAGATGACTAAGGTCGCTTTCCAAGACGGGTTTTGGCTCGCCCGGCACCAAGTCCTTTAGAGGTTCCCAGATCTGGACCTCTCTTTTTTGGAGGCTTTAAAGATTCCCGAGGGGCCTCGGTGGTCCTGGTCCAAGATCGAGCATCTGAACCTGCCTTCTTCTTTCCCGCCGCCCAAGATGGTGGAGAAGGATGCAGGGGCTGGTGGTTCTCGGGATGCCGAGAATCCTTAGTCTCTTCTAGGGCCCTTCGCCTTTTCCTCGTTCTTTTTTCTCTTCTTCTTCTTTCTGGCAATCCTTCTTCTTTGTATGCTGGTCTATCTTTAATGAAGATTTTTTGGCCAAGTCTTTTTGCAAGTTTTTTCATTTCCCTTTGTCCCAAACACATTCGCTCAAAAGACTTCGGGAAACGGCACCTGCATCTGTTATGGCGAGTATCTTTGCACGGTTTGTTATTTCCCATATTTCCTGAACATGATTGCTCAAGGGACTTCGGGAAATCATCTGCGCTTTTTTCGGCGAGCACCTTTGCGGAATTCTGGTTTTGTACTTCAAGAATTTCTCTAAGAAACTTTTGTACTTAGAATATTTCTCTAGTTTGTACAACACAATTCTTCCACGAAGCCTTAAGCATAGAATTTTTTCAAGGCATCTGAATGCCAAGTATTTTTTAATTCTATGCCATCGGCATCGCCGAGTCTGTACACGCCTTTTCGTACTTCGGAAAGAACCAGGTAAGGTCCTTCCCAATTTGTGCGAAGTACTCCGTGGGATGGCCTTCGGGGTGCAAAGTCAGCCTTTCGGAGAACGAGGTCTCCCTTCTTGATCTCTTTTGGCCTGGCTCGTAAATTTATGGCCGCGGCCACTCTTTGCTGAAAAGCTTTTCTTCTCAGCTCGGCTATTTCTCTGTGTTCGCCGACGAGGTCAAGCTTTGTTCTTAGGCCGAGGTCGTTTCCACTTTCATCGAACACTTGCACCCGTACTGATGGTCGTACTACCTCGATTGGAATGATGGCCTCTGTACCGAAGACTAGTGAAAAAGGCGTTTCCCCTGTGGCTCTTCGGGGTGTTGTTCGGTAGCTCCATAATACGCTTTGGAGTTCTCTTGGCCATTTCCCTTTTGCTTCCCCCAGTCTCTTTTTCAGACCATCTTTCATGGTCCTATTAGATACTTCTACCTACCCATTGCTTTGGGGGTGAGCTACTAGGGCGAAGTGCATCTTTATTCCGAGGTCGCTGATAAATTCCTGGAATCCTTTGTCTATGAACTGGGATCCATTGTCAACTACTAGCACCCTCGGTATGCCAAATCTGCATATGATGTTCTTCCATATGAACTTCTGCACTTCTTTTGCCGAGATAGTTGCTAGTGGTTCTGCCTCAACCCATTTGGAGAAATAGTCTACTGCTACTACACAAAATTTCACGCCTCTAGGCACTGTGGGGAGCGGCCCAATGAGGTCTATGCCCCAGACTGCGAAGGGCCAGGGATAGTCAGCCAAAGTTACCATTTCCGAGGGTGTCCTCTAGATATTCGCGTGTCTCTGGTAACTACCGCATTTCCGGATGAACTGCCTTGCGTCCTTTCTCAGGGTAGGCCAGAAGTATCCTTGGCGAAGCATTACTGCTGCAAGGGCGTCGGTTCCGATGTGTGAACCACAAATGCCTTCGTGGACTTCTTCGAGGATCATTTCAGTATCCTCCTCGTCCACACACCTTTGCAACGGATTTGCATATCCCTGCTGATACAGCTCTTCGCCGATTAGGAAGAATCGGCCTGAGCGTCTTCGCAACTTTGCAATGTCGCCGGGGTCTTCGGGGAGCACATTTTCTGCGAGATACCTTTTTATTGGGTCTTTCCAACCTTTTCCCGAGGTTACTATGCTCAGCACTGCGATGCTCGGATGGTCCAGCACCTCGGTGAGTGTTTTTGATTTTGCCAAGCAATCTGCCTCGGTGTTATTACATCGAGGTACATTTTCGATTCGCACTGTATCGAACTCCCGAATGAGTTTTGCCACCAGTTCATGGTATTTTGCCAAGGTCGGGTCCTTTGCCCCATAGTCTCCTGCCGTTTGCCGAACTACTAGCTGGGAATCGCTGTGGGCTTTTAGATTTTGCACACGAATTCTTCTGGCTAGGCGTAATCCTGCTATAAGGGCTTCATACTCAGCCACATTGTTGGTGACGTTGAAGCTAAACTTAATAGCCTTTGTTACTTCCAGGCCTTCGGGACCTCTGATAATCACCCCAGCTCCCTAGTGTTCGGACCCCGAGGCTCCGTCAACATGCAAAGTCCATTCGGGATTACCTTCGCCAGGATCCGGATGGCTGTCCTCAGTGGTGGGTACCTCGGCGATAAAGTCTGCCAGTGCTTGAGCTTTTATGGCTTTCCGAGGTTCGTAAGCGATGTCGTGTTCGCCAAGCTCTATACACCATTTGGAGAGCCTTCCGGAATGATCCACCTTCCTCATGACGTCCCGAAGTGGTAAACTACTTCGGACGATGATAGGGTGAGCCTGAAAGTATGGTCGTAGCCTTCTCCCTGCTAGCACCAAGGCATATATAGCTTTTTGTAACAAAGGATACCTGATTTCAGTGCCATGCAGGGATTTGCTCACGTAATAGACCGGCCATTGCTTTGGCCCCTCTTCTTTTACAAGGACCGAACTCACAGCTTTTTCTGTGACGGCGAGGTATAGTACGAGAGGCTCTCCTTCGTGAGGTTGTCGCAGAGTAGGCAGGCTGGCCAAGTAGATTTTCAGTTCTTCCCAGGCTCTTTGGCAGTCTTCGTTCCAAGGATGATCATTATTTCCGAGGTTGTCCTCCTTTTTTGCTGCCTTTGTGAGGACTTTGAAGAATGGCCGACACCGATCTCCGTACCTGGAAATAAACCTGCTAAGAAAGGTTATTCTTCCGGTGAGTCTCTGCACATCTTGTATTGTGGCAGGAATTCGGAACTCGAGCAAGGCCTTGATTTTTTCTGGGTTAGCATCAATGCCTCTTTCTGATACCATGTATCCAAGGAATTTTCCCGAGGTTACTCCAAAGATGCATTTTTCGGGATTGAGACGGATCCCGAAGGTTCTGAGCTTGTGGAAAGTTTCTTTTAGATCTGCGACGTGGTCATCCGGCAGCTTGCTTTTGACTATCATATCGTCAACATACACTTCCATGTTTCTTCCCATTTGGTCGCTGAAGACCTTGCTCATCAACCTCTGGTAGGTGGCTCCTGCATTTTTAAGCCCGAAGGGCATTCTGACGTAGCAGTATGTTCCTCCCTCGGTGATGAAGGCAGTTTTTTCCTCATCTTCGGGGTCCATCCTTATTTGATGATACCCGCTGAAGGCATCTAAGAAACTTAGGAGCCCGTATTCGGTAGTTGAGTCTACCAATTGGTCTATCAGAGGGAGAGGGTATGAGTCTTTTGGGCAAGCATCGTTCAAGCTTCTGAAGTCGATGCACATCCGGAGTTTACTGCTGCCCTCTTTTGTGGCAATGACCACGTTGCTCTACCATTCGGGGTATTTGACCTCCCTGATAACCTCAGCGTCTAGCAGGCGCTGCACTTCGGTTTTGACGAAGTTATTTTTATGGGTTGAGATGCCTCGTTTCTTTTACCGGACAGGCTTTGCTTCCAGACTTACTTTGAGGCTATGTTGTCTTACACTAGGGCTCACCCCTGGCATATCTTTCGGCGAATAGGCAAAGAGATCTTTATTTTCCAGTAGAAAAGATACAAGTTTTTTCTTGTCACCTTCGGTCAAGCTCTTCCCCATTCGGGTAGATTGTCCTGGGACAAGTTCTACTGTTTCCGTTTCCGCCTTCGCGGGACTCTCTGCCTCGCCCTTTTTTGGTGCTTTTGCTTCCACAGCTTGCGCGGAGTTGTTTGCTGGAGCCTCTCGTGTTTTGACGAACACCTTCCTTACTTCACCTTGATCTATGAAGATTTCCGCATCTCCATCCTTGGCAGCGAAAGTGACGGTTAAGTACTTGACATCAGGGCGAATGTGCAGGTTTCCCTGTGTCTGTCTTCCGAGGATGGCGTTGTACGATGAAGGGACATCCATAACGATGAACCTTGCCATTGTGGAGGCATACAACTCTTCTATCCCCATCACCGAAGTCCCTTTCAACATCAAAGGGAGATCGATCCAACCGAGGACGGGCAGCTCGGCCGGACCTACCCCGAAGGTAGGCGAGGTGATGGGCTTGAGGTCGCTGCTAGATACACCAAACCTCGGCAGCAAGTGTGAAAACAGGACGTCGGCATTTGATCCGTCGTCAAGCAGCACTTTCTTGACGTCCCAGTTTCCTATTCTCGCCATGATCAACAATGGGTCGTCATGGGGAAAAATGACGGCGGAACCATCCTTTCGGGCCAGCTTTTTTGTTGGACTTTGATACTCCATGACTGCTATTTCTCTGGCCCTCCTCTTTCTTTCCGAGGATGGCAGTCCCGTCGTTATTGTCTGTATGATTCCTGCTGGAGGTGGGGGGCACCTTTTCGGACTCCGGTTTCTCCGCCTGTCGGAGTCGTAGTCCTCATCTTCTGCCTTTTCTTCCTCCTCTTTTCTCCCTTTCGGGGAAGGCATGCGCAGATAATGCCGAAGTTGGCCTTGTTTTATCAGCGACTCTATATATTTCTTCAATTGGAAGCAGTCTTCGGTGTCGTGACCGTGGTCGCGATGAAACTGGCAGAACTTCTTCATATTCCTTCTGTTGTAGGCGGTCATGGCCCGTGGCCGCTGAACCTGAGTTCCCTGCCTTTCCATTGTCATGAGGATGTTGGTCCTTGTGGCGTTCAGGGGTGTGAAAATGGGGAGTTTCCTTCCTCACGTTCTCCGAGGTCGGCCTGCTTGTTCGGTGGGATACCGGGTTTGCTGGCTGGACCCTTCGGCCCGGATGTGATCGGACTTCGGTCCGCCCATTCTCAGTTCTTCGGCCGTCATGTGCTGTTCGGCCCTTCGGTAGAATTCGCCCAGCGTGTCCGGGGGGTCCTTGGAGAATTCGTAAAACAGCTACGAATCCCTCCGAAGTCCCCGTGTCATCGCGAGGATGCGTATTTCGGGCCAAAAGTCTGGGACACTCAAGTCCTCTCTGTTAAATCTCTCGACATAGTCACGGATGGTCTCTCCAATTCTTTGCATTATGTCGAACATCTGAACCGGCATCTTCGCCGTTGGCCGACTTCCGATAAACTGCTGCGTGAAGGCTGTGGACAACTCCTGGAACTCCGTGATGGTTCCTGGGGCCAATGAATTATACCAGGCTGTTGCTGGCCCACTGAGAGTGACCTCGAAGCATTTGCACAAGGTAGCATCGTCGGCACCGTGCATCATCATGCTGCGTCTGTACTTGGTCAAATGGGCCTGTGGATCGGTACGGCCATCATAAGTTTCCAGCCGAGGTACTCTGAAATCACCTGGCATGGCTGCCTCAACGACATCTTGGGTGAATGGGGACTCGTCCCCACAAAAGGTCCCAGACAGCCTAGCCCAGACGGGTTTACGGGCCACCTGTTTCTCCACTCTGTCCAACCTTGCCAATATTTTCTCCATAAGGGTCGTGGCGCTAGGTTCTTCTTCTGGCAGGGGGGATTGTCAGTGCCTCTTCGGGGAACGAGTTCGGCGCTGAGGGGATGGGGACCTCACCTCAGGCGACCGGCTCCTCCTGTATGTGATTTTGGGTCGCCTTGACCCCGCTTGTCCCGCGAGCCATGCCCCGAGGGGCATGTTTTCTGTTGAAGACTCCTCTCGTGGGTCTCCGGATCCCGAACTACGATGAGTTGGTTTGGGGCTTTTTTCTCGAGGGTGTGCTGGCGAAGGGGGCCTTTGGGCCTGAGCTTGTTGCGGCCACCTTCGGTCTTTCTGTTGTGTCATTTCAGCCACAACAGAACGTTGAAAGTCGCGCAGGAAGCTCATGCTTATGACCAGAGGGCGCTCTTCCTCAGGCGTGGAAGTCCCTAGGGGGGCTTGCTCAGTGGCTGGTTGGACTTCAGGCGCGGACGGGGACCTCGGGAGTCCCTTGTCCTTAGAATGCCGAGTCTCAACGACGGCGACCCGAGTATGGTTTCCCACAGACGGCGCCAAATGATGTCCAGGGACATCTTCACTGGAAGGCATGGTGACTTCCGGGGGGACTTCCTGAGAAGGAAAGCGTCTGGTGTTGAGGTTTCCCAGGGGAATGTGCCTGCAAAGCTCAGAGAATAGGGTTAGGAGGTCCCCGGGGTGCTTTTCCGGGGAGGAGCCTCCGACGCCCAAGTCAGTTTCCTGAGAAGGTAAGAGGGAAGCACTAGAGTTTTTAGTGGGCTTGCCTGTGTTTTCTCAAAGGGGGGGGGGGAGTCCAACCGTTTGCCAAGGTCTATTCCTTGGTATTTATAGAAAAGCCCAGCCCGTTCAGATGACGACACGTGTTCGGTCGGATGTTCTCTGAATTTCTGGGCATAAGGGGCGAGTAGCCGGTGGCAGGCTTCTCGAGTCTTGGACCAAGACAGGTCGTGACAAGATCTGGACGGCGTCGGCATGTCAAATCGCCGTATGAGGTGACATGTAGCGTCTGTGGGCGGCATGTCAGAGGCTCCTTAAATGCTCATACCATACTCCCGAGGTCCCTGGATGAGGTCGTCCTCTGGCGCGGACGGTGCCCCTTAAGTACCTCGGGGGGCTTAATAGCTTCCTCGCGTTCCCTGACGCTCCGAGTTCGGGTCAGATAGAGGCGATAGCCCTTCGGCTATCACCACGCTAAGTAGGTGAATTCCAATCAATGCACTTATTTGGGAAAATGGGCTTTTGAACCAGTCACTTGAACTGCTCAATCTGGGAATCCTCGATCATGCTGAAGCAATGGGTTTGAGCACTTTTTTGGCCTCTTAGATGGAATCTTGGTTCAAATCGTTAGCATAGTTGGCCACTGTCATCCCAAAAATAGCAAAAGTGGCGTGTTTGTAGTTTACAATAAACCTGTTCCACTACACCAGTAAATAGTGTAAATTGATCAAATCTCTCTATAGTCAAACAATACATGTGAACTCACAAACAAATGCACCTATCATCAAAGTGTAATAGTGGCAAGTACGAAGATCTTTTTTTTCTAAGGAATGGAGGTTGTCTACCATATTGAATATCTCGTTATTATCTAACTGCCAATTAAGAATAATTGTTAACTAACAACTATAAATTAATTAAACTAAACTAACAAGCATAGTAAATTAAACTATTAACCAACAAATGGCAGCAGAGAAACAATTAAAACGATCAACAATAGAAAACCTTACACTTAGAATCAAATCCCTTTAGAACTTCTCTTGTGTTTCTTTTACTCTTGTTTAACAAAATGTGATAAACTTGGACCGTTGAGTACTATAAAAAGTAGATTAGCTCCCTATTATTCTTTTTACACTAACCATATTCTTAAGTCACCGATAGGGTGTTTACGCCTATTGCGCTTCCTAAGAATGCATTACGAGTCTTATAATTCCCTGCTAGGTTTTACCCTAATTTGAAGGTATTATATCGCACCTATTACTCCCGGTTATAATAATATCACTTTTTTTCAACAGTGATCTACAAGAAACACACCGCATACTATCTAACACATGTTCATCATTTCACATTAAATCAATAGGCTAGCTAATATTAATCAATGAAATAAAGAGTATTATATAAATCGCAAGAAAAACACATAATCAAATTAAACCAGAAATAATCACAATTACAAAATCATCCTAGGGTTCATCTACTCTAAGCATGAGTGGAAAACGTTTAACTCATAGTACCATATAATAAACACCAAAGAATTAAAAGAAAACTAAGAAAAGAATGATCCATGACTGAATTTCTTTTTCTCCAAGAAATCTTTGATCTGGTGCTTATAAAATGGTGTTGATCATCAAAATTACTCCAGCAGCCTTCTACATGAAAACTCTTTTTTCTTTTCTATGTATCCCCACCTCTTGGCCTTCCCAAGCAGCCCTTGGCCGCCTCTAGGTGCTCCCCTGCTTGTTTTCCTTGAAAACCTTAAAAGCAACTTGAAAAACCCTAATAACGTGCGAACACCATTTGAAACATGGGCATGTTTGGACGAAGATGATCTCTAAACCTGCTTTGTTTAAGGTCATGTTTGGCACCTAGAACATAGAAATCATGAACTTTAATGACATGGTTTGGAACATGGCCATGTAGCAATGCATGTTTGCTCCAAAGCTTTACCAAAACTAGCAATTTACCTCCAAAGTAGAAATCCTTCTTAACTCAAGTGAAGTTGAAATGTGACCTAAAAATGAAATATGAACCAACTAAGTTCTATATTCTAGCTTAAATATATAAAAAAATAAGCGAATACAAGGAAAAACATATAGAAAATATAACTAAATATGAGCATATCATATTTGTCCCCCATACTTGAACTTTTGATTGCCCTTAAGCAAAAACTCAAGAAGAAAAATCAGAAAATTTCTTGAAACCTTGAAAACAATAAGATCATAGAATCAGTTCCTTGAGCAAAGAAATATAGAGAAGATTGAGAATCTAATTTAATAAGACTACCAAGCATGCAACTCCCCCTATCTAACACTTTTCAAAATAAAAATAATTTAATAGTAACAATTCAATCTCAAGCAAGCAACCCATATCTCTTTAAACTGAAAGGAACAAATCAAATTTTTGTGGAAAGTAAAAAACATAAATCACACTAAAATAGAGCGAACTATGCAAAACCTTTCAAACCATAGCCCATGGATTAAGCAATTAATTGAATTTTTCAATTTCTTTTGTTTCTCTTTTTCCCTTTTTTTTTTCAACCATTTGTTGCCATGTGTCAAAAACTTTTGTAGGGAGTGTATACTACAGGAGCTCTGCCTATACCCAAGCTAATCCTTAACACAATCCAAGATGACCCTTTGATCATACTCATGCCCTTACCATTTTCTTGAATGGTGATCGACTCTTTCCTTAGGAGAAGACCTCAACCTACTGCAACATTAAAAACAATGGAGTAGCATACTTTCATACTTTACTTTTCTTTTCTTTATCAACCATCAACTACAAATCCATCAACCAAACTTTCCACAAACCAACATAGAAACTTAAAAATTAGGATGCCTTGACCAATGCACTAAACACAAAAAATTGATGCAAAAAATAGTTTCTCAAGACCATCTTCCACTAACTTGCTAACGAATCACAAAAACATTTTAAAAATAGATTAAGCACTAAAAGTGAACGATTAAGAATCACTTATTTGGTCTTCAAGCCAATAAATTAAGAGATTAAATTAACAATCACTTTCTAATAAGTACGTGCTCAGTAAAATGATTCAAAAGCAAATACGCTCCAAAAATGTAAAAATTCTCAGAAAAATCACAAAAAAGATCAATAAGCAAAAACAAAATAATCAAGGGTTAAAAATAAAATCCACTCCCCTGCACTTAAATTGTACATTGTCCTTAATGTACTAACAAGGAAAATAAAGTGAAAAAAAAAAAGTGACAGAAATTGATATCGCCCTTGAAAAAAAAATGAATTGCTTGTCTTGCAAGTCGACAGTCCTAAAAGTAGTTCCATAAAGAGTGTTGAATCAAGCTTCTAATCAAAATTTTAAAGGATTGTTAACAAAACAGAAAAAATGTTCAACTAAAAAATATATGAAAAGAAACAGAAGCAAATATAGTACTAAAATGAAATAGTACTAAAACTAAACATAAGAGCAATTGATGCTCCAATAACAAATAATAAAATCAATCATACAAAAAAGAACGCATAAATAATAGCAATAGTAATATCCATAAGAAAAACATGATACTAAAAAGTAAATAAATGTCCTAGATCTCTTGCACGGGAAGAAATAGTTTCTTTCTCTACTATACCATGAACTCCTAGGCAACCTCCACTACACTCATATAGCTGCCTGAATGATCCTACACAAATCACATTCTCCACCTGGAAGATTCTCACATGATCCTTATAGTCACAAATACCTTGCTACCCTATCAGTTGTGCAAGTAACTTCAAAAAAACTATCCAAAGGTGAAAGTCGCTCAGGGCTTGCCTAATACTTTTCCAAATAAGTGCCCCCATGTTTATCGGGGCACCAGTAGCCAATGCATACCGAATCTCATCCTCCCCTTTAGTAACATTTATAGCCAATGAGGTGGGAAGCAAACTCATGTTAAAAAATATGAGCTAGGCCTGAAAATCACGACTTAATTGTGAGGGGAAAATGATAGATGATAATCAAGGACAATTGATCCAAGCAACCGGTTTGCCACAGAGTGCGATCGATAACCCCTCGAGAGATAAACAGTGAACATGACCCCAAATGTTTTGTCCGCCAAAGACTACTTTAAGCTGGTCAATGTGAATAGTTAACTGTCATCCTCTCATCCTAACTTGTATTAGTAGGGCTAGAAAGTGGCCATTTGCATGAGCATTTGCATAAAACTTACGCACCAAAATTAATGAGGTAATGCTTGATGGCCTACAAAAAAACATGCCACCCTTAGCGTCGAATGGTAGGTAGGATGGGTTGGTCGTGAAGGTTAGAGTAGTTGAATCCCAACTGATGGACCACTTCTTTTCCTACTATAGTTGCATGAACTTAGAAAACTTGAAAGGAGATAAGTCTAGCGTGATCCAACTCTCGCTCCCAGCATGGCTCATCCTAACTTTTATTATAAAACATCCTGGAAATATAGATAATTTTCCCAATGTAACAACAATCTTATGTACAATATACTCAATAAGGAATCCAAGAATACAAACTGTATACAAAAATCAATAAAATTTCCTTATATATAACAATTAGACTTTAACTTTAGGTGTTAAAGTGATAAGGCTTAATATCATAAGGTAAAAGCATAATAGCCACAGGAATTCAAAACAATGTAGTTTACAATTAGGCTCTTTATTGATGCACAAGAAACTTATATTCAACCATACCAAAAGACTACTAATTCTTAGAATTCATAAAATTTCAAGACAAATTAAATAATCAAGGCAATCTTCATTAATCAAAACCCAAAGCATCATGAATCTAGGCCATAAAATCCACCATATCAAGCACACATAGCATGAATTCCATAAACCATTAATTCCAACTTTTCCTCTTCTAACACAATAACAAAAAATCCAATACTTACAAAACACAATATCAACTCAAAACTAGCATGAATAGGCTTGAAAAATCAACCAACTTACTCATCTTAAACCTACCCATAGCAAGAAATCAAGTTGATCCTCCATAATCTAGAGCATTGCCTTGAGAGAAAGAAAATCAAATATGAGGGAACAAAAATTGAGATTACAGACAAGGAATAAACTCCTCAAACAATGAAAAATCTCACCTGGGATGCATTAAAGCTAGGGTTTGATTTTTGGGGGCTCAGGAAAAAGTTTGAGTGAGTTTCATGTAGAGTAGGGAACTAAAATTGCAACCAAGCTTATGTATATGCAAAACATGATCTATAACATGGGCATGTAGCAGACCGTGTTACTTATAACTTCCTCAACATGCTGTGTAACACAGGCATGCCACGTGTCATGTATCATGTGTTTACTCCCAAATTTTTTTGAATCTCAATGATGAAACATGGGGGTTAGCAAGGGGTGTGTAAATGACTATGTACGAGTTACACGATTTTCAACACGAGCATATAAGTGATCCTGTTTGAGGTCTAGAGCCTAAAAAATTTTGAAAACAGAGGAACAATATGGGTATCAACATGGTCTTGACTTCGACCATGTACAGAGAACATGCCTAGCAACATAGTCATGTATGCAACCATGTTTGTGCTTTGGAACGTAAAAAGTTTTTTAAACATAGGGGTGAAACATGTTTTCCAACATGATGGTGTATAGGACTATGTAAGTTAAACACGTTTTAAAACATCATCATGTATATGCATGTGTTTAAACTCTAGAATTTTAAAGTTTTGGATAACAAGGGTAAGAACATAGGCATGTATAAGACCATGTTTTGATACACGGTTTAGAAACAACCCATGCTTGGCTACTATAGCTCAAAATAAAAATGTTTTATGCAAAATCAATTTAATAAATGAAACATGGTTGTGTTATAAACTATGTTGGCTAGCATGGCCTTGAACACGGGTGTGTTCAAAGGCGTGTTGGGCTCCTAGACTTTGAAAAATTTTGGAAACTTTCCTAGAATAGAACTTAACCTTTTTTCCTCCACTTTGAACATGATTTCTTCCCAAAATATGCTAGACTCTTGCATCAATAGCACAGATTATGAGATCATAGGATAGACATAAGCTAATTAAAAGACTCTAATACAAAACCAAGTAAATGAAAATAGCAAAATGAAAAGTTTAACTCTTGAGTTGCCTCCCAAAAAGCACTTAGATTAACGTCATCGGCCTGACGTTCTCCTTGATGACTCAAGAAGGTTCTTCCTTCCTTTCCAACATCTTCAGTTTGCCATGAGCATCCGCCTTATGACTGAAAGCTGAATTGTAAGCTCCTTTAGGATTTGGCTCAATATTTACGGATAAAGCTCCTTGCATTTTTTTGGAAAGCATCTTTGCAAGTTAACCTAACTGGGTCTCAAAATTCTCCTTACTAGCTCACATATTCCACAATTGTGATCCCGTCAAGTCGAACCTAGCATCTGATTGCTGCATGAACATGGAAATTAGTTCCTCCATAGTAGGCCTTTTTCTTGCTCCGGTCAAGGTTGAAAATCGAGTGGTTGTTACCTCTTATTAAACTAAGAAAAGTTGGAATGATTCCTTCACCCGAATTATACATATTACTATATGGATTATTTTGTGGCCTCGATGGATTTCCAACAAAATTCAACTATTAGGTTATGTTCAACCAATTGGACATCTAACATTCATTACTTGCATGCGCAAATCAACAAATTCTTGAACTCTTTCATTAAAGCTTTAACTTGGCTTGCCAACACTGCTAGGCATTAAAATTTTGAACTATAACTACTCTATTCAGCTACATCCTAGATGATTACCATTGACAATTGTTCATCACCATTTCCTTAATCAAATTTTGAGCTACTTTAGGCATCTTTTTATTCAAAATACTACCAACCACTGCATTAATCATTTGTTTGGAAGCATAACTAAAATCATTATAGAAGGTTTGTACTTTGCATCCATGTAGGTAATCCATGATGCAGACACCTTTTTAACATATCCTTGAATACTTCCTAAGTTTTATATAATGTTTCTGAATCCATCTAACTAAAAACAGAGATATCAATGTAAAACTTCATGGCCTTGGTTAGAGGAATATATTTCAATAAAAACTTCTCAGCAAGGGCATTCCAAATGGCAATAGAACCTTTTTGAATAAAAGTCAACCACTACTTAGCTTTTCCTTTAAAAGACAATAGGAATAGTCTCAACCAAATGTTGTCCTCAAGAGCTTCATTAATCTTGAAAGTATCACATCTCAAAGAAACTGGCAATGTGAGCATGGGGATCCTTCTCTGCCAAGCCATCAAACTAAACATAATTCTGCACCATCTGAATAATATTTAGCTTTACCTCAAATTTTTTGGCACTGGTAGGAGGTCTAACAACACTTGATTTCATTCCTTCGAGAGAAGGCTTAGCATATTCTAACATAGTCCTCACTGAATTATGGTCCTCCATGATTAATTTTTCCTAATTCTCTCCTTACTACTCTGACTCAAACTGTGAGGGTTGTGACTTGGTACCCTTTAAAGATAAGAGTTTCATCAAGGTTCTCTCAATTTCCAGATCTGTTTCAACAACTTCATTTGACGGCTACAAGTCATACACCAAAATTCTTGCAAGAAAAAAAGAAGAAATCAATAAAGAAAAAAAACTAACAATTCAAAGAAAAATACTGCAACAAAATAAACGGCAAGATTAATAAAGATTAATTTTTCAAGTAGCAAGCTCAACAAATGCTCCTTAGCAATGGTGCCAAAAACTTGGTGTGTTCATAGTTCACAACAAAAATTTTCCACTACATTAGTAAATAGTGTGAATTCATCAAATCTCTCTATACTCAAACAACACATATAAACTCAGAAACAAGTGCACTTATCATCAAAGTATAGCTGTGGGACCTACCAAGATCATTTTTCCCAAGGAACAGAGGTTGTCTACCATATTCAATATCTCCCTATAATCTAACTAACCATTAAGAGTAATTGTTAACTAACTATTATGAATTAACTAAACTAAACTAAACTAAACTAACTAATGTAGTAAATTAAACTACTAACAAAGAAATGGCAGCAAAGAAACAATTAAAATGATTAACAATTAAAAACCTTACACTTAGAATCAAACTAATCCATTGTGTTGTTTTTACTCTGGTTTAACAAGATTGTGATTAGCTCTTTATTATTCCCATTTTCACAAACCTTATTCTTAAGTCACTGATAGGGTATCTAGGCTTACTTTGCATCCTAAGAATACATTATAAGTCCTACAACCCAGCACTAGGTTTCACCCTAGTTCAGGTGTATCATATCGCAGATGTTACTCCCGACTATGATAAAATCCCTTTTATCTAATAGTGATCTACAACAAACACAACAGACACTAGCTAACACATGTTCATCATCCCACATTAAATTGATAAGCTAGCAACTATTAATCGACACAACAAAGAACATTATGTAAATTGCAAGAAAAAAGCATAATCATATTAAATAGAAAATAATCACAATCACAAAATCATCATAGGTTCATCTACTCTAAGCATGAATAGGAAAAGTTTAGCTCATAGTGCCATAAATTCAACATCAAAGAATCGAGAGAAAACTATGAAAAGAATGATCCATGGCTAAATATCATCTTCTCCAATAAATCTTTGACTTGACACTTATAAAACGGTTTCAATCATCAGAATTGCCACCTTCAGCCTTCCTCCATGAAAAACTTTCTTTCTCTTTGTGTATCTCCGCCTCTTGGCCTTCCTAGGTAGCCTTTGGCCCCATTTGGATGCTCCCTTGCTTGTTCTCCTTGAAAACCTTAAAAATAGCTCAAAAAACCTTAACAATGTGCAAACATCATTTTTAATGTGAATGTGTGTTGACAAACAAGGTCTTTAACATCAGTGTGTTTATAATCGTGTTTGATACTTGGAATGTAAAAATCATGAACTTTAGTGACATGGTTTGGAACATGGGCATCTATCTGAACCCAAGCATGTAAAGTACTGCATGGGCATGTAGCAAGGCATGTCTACTCCAAAACATTGCCAAAATTTGCAATTCAACTCCAAAACTTTGCAAAAATTTGTCCTAACTCAAGTGAAGCTGAAATGTGACCTAAAAATGAAATATGAACCAATTAAACACCATATTCTAGCTTAAACATATTAAAAGATAAGCAAATATGAGCATATCGAAAAGATTTTTCCCAGTGGCAGTAATATTCAATGTGCAATCAAAGTAACATTCATAATAAAAAAGAGTTCTACTTAAACTAACTAGAAATTCTAATGCATAAATTGTTCTGATTCAAATTTGGTGCAAAATTGATTAGACTTAATAACCAATAATGAATCCACGAATAACAAAAAATTCAAATTATTTTAACAGTTAGCAGTGCCTTTTTTTATAGCCCAAGCAACCTATTTCATTATCATACCAAAATTCTACCAAGTCTTAGCATGTTCAAAAATCAAAGTAGGTTTTATCCAATAATCAAATTCAGATTACAAGCTTGAAATCAATTCAATAGCCATAAAGAATTAACCATGTCAATCCAATTACATGAAATTAATTTTTCAGTTTAATAACTAATCATGACCTTATACTTTTTAAGAACTGATAGCTAAAGGGCTATCACCCAGCTAACCTTCGAAAAATGAAGGTTTGACCATCACTATTGAGAGCTAGGACGACCATCATCAGAAAGCGAACTGACCACCCTTGGAAGATTGATATGTTGCATACCTTTGGGAGACTTTTAAAGGACCTCAGAGGAACACGCCAAACACATAGTCTCCTGGAACCACTAATAGAGACCATCCATATGCCCCTTAATATGATGACTGAGCATAACCACCTACTAACCCTAGGCCAGCTGGAGACTCCCCTCCTAAGTTACAGACCGAAGGACCCTTGAATCTAACCATTCACGTGTTTGAATCTCCTTCGCTCGGTTAGAACGGCTCTCTCCTCAAACTCCCCTATAAATATACCTAGAAGGCTCCTAGGTAATATCATTTGGTTACATATTCCATTACCTTTTTCTCTCACAACCTACCCTCCTTGCATACTAACTTGGACGTCGGAGGTCCCTTCCCCGATAATACTATAGGGAGCCCCCTAACCTTTGTTCTACACTGCTGTAGTTATAACTCAAGCTAAGTACCTTGGGAGGCCAACATGTCATACATAGAGGATGTCCTAGAGTATTACTTGCTGCCATCTATGGGAACTCAATCCTTGGTTGTTATTGTAGAAACTCAACGTTCTAAGCACAGGGGAGCTCCTAAGTCCTAGTTCCCGCCTAAGCCTCAGGCAACAGCAGATTAGCTGCCCCTAAAGCCTTTATTGCCAGAGGACAAGTGTTCCCTTATGGTCATAGTGGGCTTCTTATGTGACTTTTAGCATTTTATTATTGCCGAAATGACTCAACAGCTTGACCAATGGTGGTCACAAGGTCATTCACACACAAGAATACCCTCCCCAGAAGCCCACCTAGAGAGAGGTCATAGATCACCTCATCGGAGCTCGGCCAGTAGAAGCCTTCATGAAGAGTCTTTGATGGAGAACTTGCCATCTCGCGGCCGTAACATGGTGAGGTCAAGGTCAAGAGAGTAAAGTCTCTCACAACGATGATGTCCTTTTCCCCAGGGAAAGACTCCATCTCCTCGCCAATGAAGTTATTCACCTAGAAGAAAACATTATTCCCCTTTGCCACATTTTTCCCAATAATGGGGAAAAGGATATAGTACCATTTTAATGGAAAAAAATCTTAGAGAAGTTGGACAAGGTTGAGAAGTAAGCCTACCGAAAGCCTGTTTGGTCGAGGTTATCTAAAACCTTTATCAAAGATGAGTCCCCATTTGTTCATGCAGTGGCAGAAGCTCCAATGCCCAATGACTTCTGAGTACTTTGCCTCGAAAGCTTTGATGGGCGAAGCGAACCCCAGGCTCATTTAACCAAATATAAGAAGAGCATGGTGCTGCATGGGAATGATGATGCCACACTTTGCAAATGCTTCGAAGTAACCTTGTTTGGGCCTACTACTACGTGGCACAACTCCTTGGAGCCTTGGATGATTACCAGATGTCAAGAACTATCCACAACCTTCACTCAACAATTTATTGAAAGCAGGCCAACAGTGAAGATGCCTTTCCAGATGTTCGACATAGCCCAAAAAAATGGGGAAACCATTTGGGACTATGTCTAGAGATTCAATCGTGAGGCCCTCAGTGTTCCTAATTTTCACTTGGAAATTCAAATTCTAGTAATGATCCAAGGACTCAAGAGGGGTTCACAGCTCTCCTACGATATTTCAAAAGACCCCCAAGAAACACTTGGGGAGTTCTACCAAAAGGCCAAATAGAATATGGCAGCCGAAGATCTAAGAATAGGAGGAACAAAGTTAGACCATGAATCTCCCTAAGCTCAAAACCCCAACCTCATTGTCAATGCAAAAGAGAAGGAAGACCTCAAAAAGCCCGGGAAAAAAAGCCATTGGCATTCAGTCCCTTGAACACAACAAGGACTAATATTTTGATGGCCTTGGAAAGGCAATGGACCTTGATGCAATGCTTGAAGCCCATGAATTCAAATAATAAGTAGAATATGAAAAAGTATTGCTAATTTCATAGAAATCATGGGCACAACACCTAAGACTACTTCCAGTTAAGAAAGTAAATTGAATCTTTGATCAAGTAAGGCCAACTTTGGTGATACTTGCAACTGTCCTCGCCTAAATCCAAAGAAAAAGGAAATGAGGAGAGAAAGTGTGAAGATGAAAAATATGACTCTAACAGACATTGTCTAAACTGAAGTCCCAAGAAGCATCCTCCTCTTTCAGTTACGGTCACTCAAACAATCACTACTAGTATGCCTTCGACTGAAAGAAAATGGAAGGTGAGAGAAATTGCCATGATGGAATTTGGCAATCCCACAAACAAGCTCACCAGAAGGGATGGTTCAGTGGTAAAATTTCCACATGATTACCCTGTTCTAATCATAGCCAGAATTGGAAACTAGGATATCAAAAAGGTACTCTATGATGATAGCTCAAATGCTGATGTCCTATTTACTCATTTTCTTTTGAGCTTAGGTATCCCTGAAAACGGCCTACAACCAATGACTTCACCCACATTTGGCACTGGGCTTGCAGAACTTCCATTCTTCAGATGGATTGACCTGCCATTAATTCTAAAAGGTGATTCGGTCGACTCAGGAGAGGAGTTCTTCATTTCTACCATGATGAGGTTCATCATCATAAATGTCCCCTCATCCTACAATGCCATCCTGGATCGGTAAACACAAGGTAGCCTCTACCTTAGAGCTGATGTGAAATACTTAATAGTTACCTTTGAAACAAAAGAGGGAGATGCGGAAATATTCATCAACTAGGTTGAGATGAGGAAAGTGTTTGTCAGAGCAAGACAAACTCCTGTCAAAGTCCATACCTAGGACATAAGAAAAGGCAGTGCAATCATTGAAGGAAGGTTAGGGGAGGCAAAATGTGATGATGAGAAGATAGAAACTGAGAATCTAAAACTAGTTCTTGGCCGAAGTACCCAAATAGGGAAACATCTGGCCAAAAAAGAAAAATATACACTTGTTTCTCTTTTATTAATGAACAAGGATTTATTTATTTATTACCCAAAGGACATGCCTGGAATCAATTCGGACATAATCCAACATAGTTTAAAAGTAAGTCTCAAAGCTAAGCCTATTCGATAAAAAAAGCATAATATGTCATCACACAAGAATGATTTCATTAAGATAGAAATTCAATGACTCCTAGAGGCAGGGATAATAAGAGACGAAAATATCCCAAATGGCCCAGCAACGCCATAGTTGTTACCAAGCAAGAAAGCAAGAAGCTCCAAATGTGCATTGACTTCCAAAGTGTCAGCGACACCTGTCCAAAAGACTTATATCCTCTACCTTTGATTAATCAACTTGTGGATTCTACCACCAAATACGAATTATTGAGCTTCCTTGATGCATTTAGTGGGTATCACTAGATTCAGATGAGCCTTCAATGTAAGGAAAAAAAGGCGTTCATAACCAACATAGGAACATTATGCTATATAAGAATGCTTTTCGACCTCAAGAATGTAGGTGCCATATATCAGAGGCTGATGAATAAGGTGTTCGTTTCCCAAATAAGGAAGAATGTGGAAGTATACACCGAAAACATGATAGTTAAAAGTAAATTGTTGAGCAACCATGTCACTGACTTACAAGAAACCTTCCAGCAACTCCATACATTTGGGATTAGTCTTACTTCAGAAAAATGTGTATTCAGAGTAACAGCTAGTAAATTCCTTGTTTTTATGGTATTTGAGATAGGCATAGATGTTAAACTTGAAAAAAGTAAGACCCTACTTGGATCCAGAACACCCACAACAATCAAGGACATACGTAGGCTTATGGGAAGAATAATGGCACTTGGCATATTTATATCCAAATAGAGAGATCGGTGTCGACCTTTCTTTGGAATTTTGACTAGGGCATAAAAAAGCTATGTCAAAGGCAATGTTGAACAGCACATTTAGAACAATGAGTGTCAGAAAGCTTGGGATGAGCTAAAAAATTCCTTGGCCTACTTACCAACACTTTGGCAACCCAAGAAAGGAGAGCCCTTTATACTCTACCTCGTTGTTAGTAAGAAGTTGTAAGTTCAATCCATGCTATGGAATAAGGAGGAAAGGAATGGCTAGTATACTATGTCAATAAGTCCTTACACGGGGCCAAGGTAAGATACCCAATATTGCAAAATGCAATTTATGCTTTAGTCATGGCCAGTAGAAGACTTTGCCCATACTTTCAAGGGCACTCCATCATAGTAAGGAATAACTTGCCCCTTCAAGATATCACGAAGAGGGTAAATCATACGGAACGATTGTCAAAATGGTGCATAGAGCTCAGAGAGTATGACATCATTTATGAGCCAAGAAAAGCTATAAAAGCCTAAGCTCTAGCAGGTTTTATCACTTCACTACTAGAAAAAACATCTTAGAAGACCTTGGAGGACAAGAGCCTGAATAGACACTTTTTGTCAATGGTGCATTAGGATTAGAACACCAAAGCGCTGGTATAGTATTACAAGGATACGAAGGTATTGAAACAGCAAAGTCCATCAAATTTGGATTTCAAGCCACCAATAACATTGCCAAATATGAAGCTCTCATAGTAAGGTTACAATTGGCAATGGGGGTCAGTGTGAAATTCTTGAAAGCCCACAATGACTCTCAATTAGTAGTCCAGCAATTGATGGGGGAATACAAGGTCAAAGACCTAAAGCTAGCAAAGTATCACAACCTTGTCAAGGAATTGATTTTGAGATTTGATAAGGTGCAAATCAAAAAGGTACCTTAAAAAGAGAACATGGAAGCAGATGAATTAGCAAAACAAAAACTGCCTGCCAAGGTGCTTGACTCCCTAAGCATAGCCATTATGGCAATAGCAAAAGTAAAGGAAGAATAGAAAAATCCAATAAAAAAGTACTTAGTTAGTGGCTCCTTGCCTGATGACCATAGGGAAGCATTGAAAGTGAAAAAAAGGGTTGAAAGGTACGTTATAATTGGAAAAAGAATCATACAATCAAGGGTACTCCAATCCCCTCCAAAGATGTGTTGATGAAAGGGATACAGAAATTGTGTTGAAGGAAGTCCAGGAAGGATATGTAGATCCCATAATAAGACAGATGCCTTGGCCGTAGTATTACTTTGACAAGGATATTTCTGGCCCACTATAAGGAAAGATGCTAGGCAATTAGTCAAGCATTGCCATAAGTGCCAACAACATGTACCCGTTTAGAGAACACCTTCCATAGTAGCAACATCGGCCCACTATCCTTGCCCCTCTGCCGTATGAGAAATTAATCTACTTAGTCCACTCCCTACTGCACTAGGAAGGGTCAAATATTACATTGTTGTAGTAGATTACTTGACTAAATGGATCAAAGCAGAGCCCTTGATGACGATATCAGCCAAAGATATCCAAAAATTCATTTTGAGACATATCATATGCAGATTTGGCTATCTAAGGGTGATAGTCATAGAAAATGACACCCAATTAATTGACAAAGGGTTCTAAGAGTTTGCTACTAAGCTTGGCATAAAGTTGCACTTTACCCCAGTTGCACATCCTTAGAGCAATAGATAGGTGGAAGTGTAAAATAGAATCCTAAAGGATGGCTTGAGTAGAAGGCTAGGGGAGGCAAAGGGAAAGTGGCCTGGAAAATTACCAAGTGTATTATGGAGTTACTAAACAACTCCAAGAAAAGCTACTAAGAAGACCCCTTGTTCTCTCGTGTTTGAAACAGAAGCTCTAATCCTTATCAAAACAGTAAATTCTTTTATAAGGATACAAGTGTTTAATGAAGAAGAAAATGACCTTGGCTTAAGGGCCAAACTTGACATGCTTGAAGAACATAGGGAAATGGCTAAACTCAGGAGAAGTGCATTTTAGCAGAAAGTCACTATTGCAACCAATTTGAAGGTCAGGCCTAAGGGAACCAAAGTTGGAGACGTCATTCCTCGAAGGCTAAATTGGAACCCTGAAGGCCATCTCATGGTGTATTTCGTGCAAATTGGGAAGGATCATATTTGGTAACTAAGGAAGTTTGGCAATAAATCTTTAAGATCGAAAGTCCCAAAGGGGAAGAATTAAAAAATACTTGGCATTCAGACTATTTGAAAAAATACTACACTTAGAAAATTCCTAAGGAAGTAATTCAAATGCTAAGTGATAGTATCATTCAAACCACAAAGATATCTCCAAACACTTAGGAAAACTTCCATTCGTTAGGATTGCTTGAAATTATCTGAAGAAGGCAAACATATGTGCCTGAAAAAGCGTTATCACTATTCACCATACCAAAGAAGGAAATACATAGGACTTGGGCAAAAAAGTGAATCAGTATGAAATTGAAAGAAATAACATTTCATTAAAAGAGAATAATAGTAGACATAGCTAAAAAAAACTAAGGCCACATGCTACTCCTCTGTATCCTCGCCCTAAGACTATTTGGAAGAATCAACGTGATCCTTAGTCTCCATAGCTTATTGAGGCAAACCATAAACTCCAACCTAGACCAATCCGAAGAAGGGCCTTCAGGGATGTCGAGCGCCCAAAGAAAAGAGATGTTTATATCGAGATAACAGGAAAAGTCCTAATGACAAGCCAAACAAAAGCCATCTTGAAACGATCGCTTTGTCATCTCGTCGGCCTTCTCCTTCTACTTCACGAAGGCATGCATCTCCTTGTTCTTCTTCTTTCTAGACTTTTTCAGTTACTCTACTTTGGCAAGAAGATGATTTTGTCCGAAATAGCTTGGGCTACCTTGACATATAAGGATTCCTACTCCTTCCAAAGAGCTTCAATGGCTGATGTCTATCCCACCAACTTTGCTCCCAAAATGGCCATTTAGGAGGAAGAATCTTCAAACCACATTTGGGTAACCTTGGCGAGCTACCAACGCAATCCCATTATTTATTCTTCAGCTTTTTTGTTTAATTCCCTGTATTTATAGCAGGAATTTGCCAGGGAACCCTTGGCCTTCGATAAATTCTCTTCTATTTGGGTTCAAATTATGGTCTGCTTAACAGACCAAGCTCAGAAATACCCTCCGTAGGCGAGCATCTGCATAAAAGAAGCACAAAAAATAAGTCCAAAACCTAGGTAGTGGCAAAAAAATTTCTAAGTGTCAAAAGAAAGCTATATTTGGGCAGCATGTTCGGTAATCCAAGTAGCCAAGAGTTCCTCTATCAGACATGATTCCATTAAAGTCTAGAAAGTGGTGTTCGTCATAATGCCCTTTGCCATCTAATGAACCATCTTATGGTAATCCTCTAAGAATAAATCCATAACTTTAGTAAATTTCTACAAGGCCTCCCTCGGAATCTTGCCAGGGGAAAGCTTGGCATTGTGTCATTGGTGCCTTCACTCATGGTCAACTAGCCAGTTTGACTCTGCCACTTCTTCTGCACAATCTATCTAAAGTTCAGTTACCATGTCTATCTTTAATCATTCATCTATAAAGTCTAAAATCCCCAAAAAACCAAAACTTATAAATGAACGGTCAAGGTCTAAACTTGGTAAAGGAACCTCAGGGTCTCCCACTTTGGAATCATTGACCTTGAAGATATCAACAAGGACATCCCTCCCCTTCAACTCCATTTGTTCTTTAACATGTTATTCCGTGAAAATGACCAGAGAAGTCCCCAAGGTCTCTGCAGTAAAACTGGGACTAACCGGGGTGGATAAGATTGCAACCTCGAGGACTGAATCCCTTGCCTCTCTTGTGGCCTCAGGAGGGGGAGGACTAGAGTTTTCCTTATCCTTCTTTGGTTACAGCTCCCTCAAAGGTAGTCCCTTCTTCTTCTTCAGCATCTTCTTCTCTTTCCATTTTTTTCCTTGTTTACCCTTCTCGGTCTGTCCAAGGAAAAGGCTCTTGTAAAAGTCAATGCACTTGTCACCCATCTCTAAAAAATGAAAGAATAATATTGTAAATACAAAAGTGATCCAATAAATAATGGGCAAAAGTAACTTACCATGTAGGAAGGCTTGATAAGTAAGTTTTTTTCAAAGGAGAACAACTATTACAGACTTTTTCCCATCTATGCTCAGTTTAGGCATCCCAAGGTGAGTTAGGTGTTCTTTGACAATGCTTAAATCCCTTAGAACCTTTTTTGCCATCAGATTCCACCGAATGGGAAAAAGGTAAAGTGGAAGTGAAGATGTGTGTTTGTGCCAGTTAGCCACCTGCCTAACATGACTGTTGAACTCCTCGAATTAGAATTGAAGCTCTTCGGTCAAAAGTTTCGATGGATCCACAACATCGATCGCCAAGGTCACAGAAGCCCATTTCATTTGCAAAGTCTTCCACTCCTTCAGTACCTCCATAGAGAAATATTTCTTTTGCCAGCCTTGCCAGCTATCTTTGGTGGTGAAGGTGAAGGTGTACCTTTTACTACCAGTTCCCAGGGTAACAAAAAATAAAAAGTGGGGGACTATCTTAGAAACCCACACATACACAAGAAAGCATTGAAATAGGAATATTAGTTCAGAGGTAATTGGTTTATGGCTATGCCATGAAACTCATAGAAATCAAAATCATCTTTGGGGGGGGGGGGATAACGGAGACCAACTTTTAGCTAAGAGCTAAAGGCAACAATGTTTCCTTCCCAAGGATGATAGCTTAGTTCACACGTTCGGGGACCCTAGTCTTAACATACGAAGGGAGAAAGAATTTTGTGCTCGACTTCTCCACTTTTTCTAAAGTAGCACACCTTAAATGGGTGTTCAGTGAACTCCAACCCTCTTCAGTGATACTAACTTCAGCACGCTGATTCCTCATACTCTCTATCCCAAAATCCTATGGCTCTACCTCGTAATAAAGGGAAAAAAAAAGATAAGGATAAAGAAGCAACTTCAGACAAATCACACACTTAATTTCGTTCTAAAGAAATTGATAGGCCGCCGTGAAGGTCACCAAAAATCACTTCGCCATAGAAAATAGTTGCAAGAATATAGGAAAAGCAAATAAAGAAACAAAATGAGAAGTGAGGAACCTTTGCTTCAAACAAAGGGTTATATAGCCTAAGGAAAGCAAGCAAAAAGGTGCAATAATGGTTATGTCCTATCGAATAGACGTAACCAACATAACCGGTGTGAAACACAACCAACCAAAAGGTAACACGTGTCAATCACTGCACAAATCAAAGGCTTGCCTCCTAAATTGTCAGATTAGTAATGCATAGATCAAGGAGACCAGTCCGTCCACCCGTGAAATTAAAAAATTTGGTGTGAATAAGGTACTCCCATGGTGGGTAAAAACCTTAGGACCTTACGCACTCAATGAAGGTTTGTATAATAAAGCCAAAGAAACCACTTCACCTTTATCCAAGGGAAGCCCCTGATAGGTGATGGGGTATCACCCAGCTAACCTTTGTAAAAAAAAGGTTTGATGACCACCTTCAAGAGCCAAGATGACCATCCTTGGAGAATGTACTGACCACCCTTGGAAAATTGACATGTTGTATACCTTCAGGAAACTCTTGAAAGACCTTGGGGGAACATGCCAAACACATAGTCTCCTAGGACCACTAACACAAGCCATCCACACGCCCCTCTGATATGATGACTGAGCATAACCGCCTACTTGCCTTAAGCTAGCTGGAGACTCCCCACTCGAGGTACAGACTGAAGAACCCTTGAATCCAACCATCCTCATGTCTAAAGCTCCTTCGCTCTAGTAGAATAGCTCTCTCCTCAAACTCCCCTACGAATATACCCGGGACACTCCTAGGTAGTATCATCTGGTCACATATTCCTTTACCTTTTGTTCTCACAACCTATCTTCCTTGCGTACTAACTTGGGTGTTAGAGGTCCCTTCTTCAGTAATACTCCGGAGAGCCCCCTGACCCCTCGTTCTACATTACTGTAGACACAACTCAAGCTAAGCACCTTTGGAGGCCAACATGTCATACATAAAAGATGTCCTAAAGCATCAAGAATAGTAGCCAACATTAATCAAAATTCAAAATCAATCAATAAACTCAAAGTCAAAATCAACAGCAATAATGTTTCATCCCAAACCACAATTCAACAAACACACATTACAAGAAATCATCAAAATTGTCCATAAATTTAGAATAATCTACCAAGAGAGAGAGTTACTTGTAAAAAGAGAGAGAGATAGAGGGAGAGAGAGAGAGAGAAAGAGAGAAGAAAGAGAAAGAGAAAAGAGAAAATATGAGAGAGATGTAGAAATTGATGTAATTGCACTCCGAGGAGCTCCTTTGGTGAAAGGAAAACTTACCACATGGTTATTGAGTCTAGGATAGAGATTTAGAGGCACAAGAAAGAAGAAAAATGATGTCCAATTTGAAGAGGCAAGTAGTAAAATCGTGGTTCATGATCATCATCTTATTTTTTAGTGACAAAGTCACTCATAGACATAGCATGTCCATGACCGTGTCATTAAATTTTAGATGAACACTCTCTCGGGCATGAGCATGACCATGACCATGTTCAGTGTCTGAATCCTAAAAATTTTGAAAAATAGAGTTGGGTCATTGTTTTTGACATGGTGTGTGACATTTTCCATGTTCAAGTAACACATTTTTGAACATGAATGTGAAAGAAGACGTGATAAGGGTATAAGGATCAAAAATTTTGGAAAACAAAGAAAAGCTAAGGTCATGGTCATGGGCATCACCGTAATCTTGTTCAACGAACATGCTGCTTAGTGTAACCATATCTTTAAACATATTTCTTATCTAGATTTTTTTTGACAAAGCTAAGCATAGTTATAGACATGTGCGTGTTAAAGACCATGTTGGCCTTTTAAAGATAGAATTTAAAAAATCATTTAAAATTCATATTTCATCCCAATCACGCCTGTGTTATGAACTTTGTTGGCTAACATAGCATTGAACAATAGCATGTTCCAAAGTGTGTCACGCCGCTGAAACATAAATTTTTTAAAACAAATTGGTAGGAAATAGGCCTAAATTCAGGACCTAAAACTAGTAAAGAGCTCCTACTAAGGGCCTAAATAGACCAACAATAAAACTTCACCATGGATGGAAACAACATTCCATAATTATGGGATAAGCTAAGGGGTTCCTATCTTAGGGTGAATTCCTCAAACCTCCCCTTAATTATATAAACCCGTCCAATTGCCAATCTTGGGGTATGACGTTCTGGCTCTCTTTTCTTTTTTTTTCTTTACTGCTCCTCACCAGAACTCTCACTTGAGTGTTGTAAGGTTCCCTTCAAGGAAACATTCCAGGTGTAAAAGCTCTCCAAGCACCTCCCATAGTTTGGGATGCCAAGGTAAGTAAATACTAAATTAATTTACTGAAATTAGAATTTTATTAAACAAGTGAATCAAATAAAGTAATCTCCATAAGGGTTCCTAAGTGTTAATTGGCACCTAAGGATTGTAAGAGCAAAATAGTAATTTTGTCCCAAGATTGTAATGTGGTGGTAATTTCAGTGATATTATTGTCATGTACGTGAAAGTGACTAAAATTTTCAAGACCATAAGTGTTGTGACTCATTAGAACCAATAAGTGATGGTGAAGGGCTTACTTGCACCAAGTAAGGAAGTTGAGGGCTTAAGTATTTTCATTGCCTTAAGTGTGTGTTTACCTTATGGCCTAAGTGGGGAGATTAGTACTCTCTCATTAGAGGAAAAATAAAGTTCATTAAAGCCTACGTAAGGTGCTTAGCTAAGTTAATTAAGACGCTAACCAAGATTAAGGGTGAATGGGGGATTAGGTTAAAATGAGATATTTTGGAGCTAGAGCTCCACTATTCATCTTCTCCTTCCTTGAGCCAAAATCGTAGCTCTCTCCTCTACCACACCATCCTACCTTAAATCTTCACTTTAGTCTAAGATTTTCATGAAATTAAAGCCCCAAAAGCTATCACAACAAGCCCCTGGCAAGATCTTGAAGGATTTGGTGCATTTGGTGGTATTCTTGGAGGGTTTTTGTTGGTTGAGCTAAAAACCTAAGGTAAGCCATTTCCTAAGTTTTGAGTTGGTTCTAAAGGTGCCAATGAGTTAGAAATGGTCTTAAGAAGCTAAATATGGTGCCCAATTTCAAAGGAACCAAGCTTGGAAGCGATTGGAGTTAATTGGAGCTTTTGCTGAATAGTTGCTTAAATTTGTGCAAATCTTCATTTGAGGTAAGGGATTTAAGTTATGGCATAATTAAATAATGCATAAGTAGTGTTAGAACACTTAGGAGTGAGTTGGAATGAGTCAAAAATGATTGGAATTTTTTTGGTTAAGAGTTGGAATGAGTTTGGCCGAGAAAGAGTGGAACAAAAGTAGCTCTAGGGGTTAATGCAATCATATTGATTATTTTGATGTGATCACATCGAGCTAAAAATGAAGAAAAGGCTGGCCAATATGAGTAATGCTGTCATACCAAGTTTTATGGTGCCATCACATCATTTCTAGCAATTTCCATAAAATCACAATGTTGTCACACCACAATATGTAATGCTACAGCATTGTGCCTGAATTATGCCAACCTTGTTTCTAAGTATCCCAAATCAATTCCTAAGGCTTAGGTGGCATCCTAACATGGCTTAAAAGTGCTCCTAAGACTTAAGTATACATCAATAAGTGGGTAATAAGTGGGTGGTTAAGAAGGCCAAGGAAAAGTGGATAGGTGAGGTAAATTAAGTCATAAATAGGATATTAAGGAGTGACCTAGTATTGTATAAGTCCTCCAATGGCCAAAGGATGAGATCGGGAACCTCCGGCATTGGATAGGTACCCAAGAAGGGTCTAGGATGCTTGATAACTCAAGGGTAGTGGCCAAGTGGCTCCGGGCATTGAGCGGTATTCAAGGGGCCCCAACCGAGTCAATGGGTTCAATACTTAAATCCACTAAGTTGCCTGAGTCGAGTTCAAAGGAACTTGGAAAAGTTTGGCCACTAAGTTTAATTACCTAACACAACAATTAAGGGTAAGTTATAGGTAAGAGGCAAGTAAATGATGATTTACTCTTAATAGCCTGTAAAAGGCGGCAAGGTCAAGTAAGTGACGACTTACTTAAGGTGCCCGTAAAGATGACTTCCTGGGGTTTATTCAAGTGCTAGTATCAGATACGAGGGAAAGTATCCAAGTACACCAATTATATGAGATCACAGCTGTTAAGAAAACCTTTAGGTGTAAGGAAGTCCTAAGTGCATAAACATTTGCATGCACTCATGCATCCATACATTACATTGCATTATTGTTGTTGTTTATTAATTGCTTGTATTTATTGCTTGTTGTATTGTTTGGTTGGTTGCTTGTGCTGTATGAGATATATATGTTGTTGTGCTTTGCATGTATGCATATATTTTTCTTGCAGGTGTCAAATCCCTTATTGAGTACTTTCGAGTACTCACCCCTTAAGTGTTGTGTAGGTATTTAGAAGGACAGTCGACCCTAACAGTTGGTGAGGGGTGACTGTTAATGCTAAGTTTTAATGGTTTTAAGGTACTTTCAAAGTATGAATCTTTTGGTAAATAATTGCTTAAAATATGAGTTAGTACTGAGCAAAGAGTTGTCTTTTTAGCTCTCAAAGCTAAGTATGTAAAAGGAAAGTGAGGCTTGCCACTTAAAGCTAGGTTGCTCGGGTGGAAAGCTAAGGGTAGATCGTAGTAGATATTATTGTCACTATTGTATGTATGAAATTTTAGTGTTGCCTCTACTAGTGTCCATTGGTGTGTATAACACTAGGGTTACATTTGGGTGCATATAAGGTTAAGATTTATGTGCACAGTTGTTACCTAAAGTTAAAGCAACTATAATTTCCATGTCTTGGCTTGTTTTAACTTATGTTTTATTAATTGGTGCGCCATGGTTTCCTTTATAATTTTATTCAATTGCTATTGCATAGCTAGGATGATGCATACATATTTCCTATGTAGGGTAGACTAAGTAACTAGTTGTACATAATGATTTAAGATAATTCACAAGTAATAACTAGCCAATTGTAACCTAAGTGGGATCATAGTTCCCATATAGCCTAACAATGTTAGCAAATCAGGGCACTAGGGCACTGTTCCACAACACTAGGGCTGTCACACTATCTTTGTTTGTGGGTCATCAGTTTGTGATTCAACAAGCTTCTAGGCCAAGCCTATATGAACCCACCAACTATCAATTTGGCACTGCCTATGGGAACATGACGATACTCAAAGGTCACGTTCGGAGACCAAAGGCCTACCAAAGAATGAGCAAGAAAGCCATCACCCTGTTGGGTCCAAAGGGCAAGCAGGTGAATAAGCACATCAAAGCGTTGATGCAGAGGATCCTGTAGGGCTTTAGAGGGACCCTAGCAAGTGTAAGTGCCCTGCATCCCTGAACGATGATTAGGTTCAAGCTTTACAACATGTCCTGTTTGGGTAATTGAGGGCAACGCTACAATAAGAAATCTAGAGGGCCTTACAAAGGGCTCTTGAGTAGGCTACTGAAAGTCATCTTGTGCCCGGGGAGCTTTGCCCAGCTCCTCCATATGACCCTCCCCCAAAGGTATGGATCCATGAATGGCAGTCATCATTAGACTGTTTAGATGGTCTTGGAGGCAGTGATATCAGTGCTATCCTATAAAGATTTGACCAGATGGGGAAGCACATATGGGCTTTCGAGCTCTCGAAAGAAGGCTTCGCCTTGGCATTGATGTTGAGTACATGTGGCTCCAACCTTTTATGGATGAGACAATCAATGCTCCTGCTTCTAAGTAGTTTTGCATGGTAATGGCCACCAAGTGTAGCTCCAAAGACAACCATTGTATCTGTAAACCTCAGCATTAAAACTCTGGATGAAATCTCGTAAGAGTTCATCATTACCTTGCCTAATTTTTAGCAAATGGGCTACCGTTTATGGGGTTGGTTGACTTGCAAAGAAATGCCTCAAGAACACTTAGAAAAGGTTCTTAATGAAGAAAAAGGATGCCCGCAGTTGGTCCCAAACTAGGAGGCAGCAGCTCCTATTAGCATAGAGCTAAAGGCCCTGCACATAATTGTGTCAAAGGCTTGCTTAAGCCTCATGAAAATAACATACTTTTACAAATGGTTAACTAAATTGGTTAGCCAATCATAGAAGTCAATTTTAGGTAGAAACCGGCATGAGACTCAATGTTGGGTTGGGATCTCCATGAAGATCCCATAAAAGATATAAAAAAATTCCTTGATCGGCCACATGGTGTATGCATATTGAAGAACTTAACCAACCAATGGTTCTAAAGGACCAACCCAAGGCTAAAGATGGTGGGTTTAGAAAAAGAAGGAGGGGTGACTCACGGCCATAGCCTTTCCTCCCACCTCTAAGGGGAGACAAGACCAAACATCCATATGCTCTAGAAAGGAAAAATCAGGTCCTTTGATGGCCCCCACGATGCCTCATTGGGGCAAAAAGAACCTTAAAAATATTGCATATATCATAAAGACAAGGACCATGACACAAAAGAATGTTGGCAGTTGAAAAAGCTATTCGAAGAAATGATCCAATAAGTAAGTTGAGGGGCGAAGCTGCAGGAATATTTGTTTAGACAGTAATCCCCTTATTGGAAGCAAGACAAAAATGCCTCGTAGAAGGCACTATGAGGAGGACCATGTTCAAGATCGAAGGCCAGAGAGGCCATAGTCTCCAAGGGACATAGAAATCTTGGACGCCTAACTCGGGGTGGTCCACATGATTATCAAAGGCAAGCACTCGGCAACTCAAAAGAGGCAAGGGCGGTAAATTGCCCAACTAGAAGTAATTGACCCTGGTAGGGTCCTAAGGAGGGTTAATGAATGCCAGATGGTCATCCTTTACATGGATCTACTCATTTTCAGGGCCTGCATCAACAATTTTTGATGTGGAAAGAGTCTACGTAGATACTAGGGCAAAATGTCAATGTTATCTTCACCTACTTGTTCCAAAAAATATGGGTCAAAAGGTTCTCTTTATACCTTGTTACCAGACCTACCTTCGGGATAGGTAAGGAAAAGGTCAGCACAATTGGGACTGTCAAAGTACCTCTCATGTTAGTGGGAAAATACCACAAAAGGGAACTTATGACTCACACACTGCTGAATTTCTCACCCTAGATGTCCCATCAGCTTACAATGCCATACTTGGTTGACCAGCCTAAGGTGTAATTTCATATTTGGTTTGATGTCAAATGGCTTATCGTGCTATTTGCGACCTTTATTGATGACGCCACCATGTTTGTTGACTAGGCATAAGTACGGATGGCTATATGGTGACCCTATGAAGGCCTATGGAAGGTGAGCTTGCACTAGTAAAGGCTAAAAAGAGAAAAGAAATGCCCTTGGAAAATAAGGTTGGCACAGCCTTGCCCAAGGATACTGAACTCATGAAGATGGCCCTTAGAAACGCGATAAAGATTACGAAGGGCCTTCTGCTTTAGGTAAGGCAGTCATATATTCAGTTCCTAAGAGTAACTATAGATGTGTTCGCATGGTCTTTTAGTGAGATGCTTAGGATCGACCTAAAAATAATTACTCATAGATTACAAGTAGACCCTTCCACCTTACTAGTACAACAAAAAAAATGCAACATGGCGCATAAAAGGTGAAACTTTAGTTGAGAAGAAATTTGGAGGCTACTAAAGGCCAAAATTATATAGGAAGTATGATACTCTGAATGGGTCACCAATTTAGTATTGGTAAAAAAGGAAAACGGGGACTAGCACATGTGCATCAATTACACGAACCTTAATGGTGCCTGCCAAAAAAATCTATACCCCTACTATCTATAGACCAATTGGTCAATGCCATGTCAAAATTCAAAATACTATCCTTCATGGATGCTTTCATTGGCTACCACCAAATTTGAATGCACCCAGAAGATGAAGGGAAAATGACTTTTATAACAAGTGAGACAGTTCATTGTTACTAATGAATGCCATTTGGCCTAAAAAAAGCTAGGGCCATTTATCAAAATTTGATGAACTAGATCTTTGCAGATCAAGTAGGAAAGAATATAGAGGTCTATCCAAATGATATGATCGTCAAAAATAGAGCCATAGAGCAGCACTTTAATGACCTCAGGGAAACATTCTAAAGAATGCGGTAGTTCAAGATGAAACTTAATCATAATAAATGCACTTTTGGTTTTGACAGTGGTAAACTCCTTGCTACATGGTCTCCCAAAGAGGGATCGATAGAAACCTAGATAAGATCGAGGCCATCCTCACGATGCCCGATACTCAGAACAAAAAAGATGTTTAGAAGCTAGCTGGAAGGCTAACTGCACTTGGACGGTTTGTCTCGTGTTTTGGCGACCGATGTAAACCCTTCTTTCAGATACGAAACAAATAGGCAATATTTGAATAGTTGGACAAATGCCGCAAGGATTTCCAAAATATAAAAGACTACCTCTAACATTTCCTTACACTAAAACAGCCCAAGCTTGAGCCCTTTGTGCTTTATTTAGCTATCACTAATGGCTCAATTAGGGCCGTACTCATTAAGGAGCATGGACCAGAATAGTGGCCAGTCTATTATGCTAGTAAGACCCTCCAAGGAACTGAACCAAGATATCCTGCACTTTAGAAATTGACGCTAGCCTTCATTATAGTTTTTTGAAAATTGTGATCTTACTTTTAGACGAACCACATAACTATAAAGACAGAGCTACCCTTATAGGATATTCTACAACATCCAGATAAATCTGGCTAACTTGATAATGGTGCATCGAGCTAGGGGAATGTGATATCCATTACGAGCCCTGAAAGGCTATAAAAGCACGGGCCCTTGTAGACTTTGTGGCTAAAATGACACAAATGGAAGAAAACTCAAGATGAGCAGATCGAAGGAAAAGCCCTTTGGAAATTGTACATTGATAGGGCCTTAGGACAGAAATCCCGAGGAGCAAGCATCATACTTAAGTGTCCACTCAACTTGGAGGTCACACTCAGAATTAAGTTTTGCTTTCTCATAACAAACAATGTCACTGAATATGAAGCCCTCCTTGTCGGGCTACAGTGGCTAGTCAAGTAGGGATATGATGTATACAGATATATAGTGAGTCTCTGTTAATAGTAAACCAAATTACAGGAATGGCAAGAGCAACAAAGCATACTCTTTGCATATACCTCAACATGGCAAAGGATTTGACAAAGATGTTTGACCTCGTGCAAGTTTAAAAGATCTCGACAACCCAGAATGTGAGACCAAATGCCCTCTCAAAAGGACGAGAGGAAGGGAAAATGGAAGAACTCAAAAAACCCTCGATTCCCCTAATATACCCTATGGTCCTTGAAGATGATTGGAGGAAGCCAACCAAACTTTACCTCGATGAAGGGGCACTAAATTGAACGCATGAAGAAAAAAGTAGGATTGGGATCTGAATAGGATGATTACTCATCATTGGAGATGAACTGTACAAAAAAAGGTTCACTTCCTCTTTACAGCGATGCCTAACTCCTAAAAGGGGCAGTATGTTCTCTGATAAATCCACCAGGTGGACTGTTTCACACATATTAACACCAATTCTTTGGCCCAAAAAGCCTTATGATAAGGCTAGTTTTGGCCAACAATTAGAAGGGATGCCAGGGAGTTGTGTAGCGATGCCATGACTATTAGCTCAACTTAAGAATACAAAGGCTACCCTCTTCTTGTGCCTCCCTGGTTGTAGTCATTTGCTATGTGGGGGTTAGATATGATTAGAGCACTTTCCATGGCTCCAGGAGAAGTCAAGCACTACATTGTGGTGGTAGATTACTTCACTAAATGGGTAAAGGTAGAGCCTTTGACATCCATTATGGCCCTTTAGGTCACCAAATTCATATGGAAGAACATTATATATCAATTTGGATGCCTAAAGCCCATCGTTACTGACAATGACAAGTAGTTTGACACTAGGAAGTTTGTCAGTTCAGAGAGGAAAAAGGCATTCACCACTATTTTGCCCCCATTTCTCACCCACAGCCTAATGGGCAAGTGGATGTAACTAACAAGGCCATCAAGGTAGGCCTAAAGTAGAGACTAGCTGAAGCTAAGGACAAGTGGGTAGATAAATTATCAAGTGTCTGATAGGACAATAGAACGATTTCCTATTTTGCGAATAGTCTATAGGATTGACGCCCTCATCCCTATGGAAATTTCTTACCCTGCCTTGTGAACTCTAGCTTATGATCCAAGTAAAAATGACAAGCACTTGAAGGGAACCTTGATCTACTGAAAAACTAAGGGAAGACATAGGGGTCTACATGAGAGCTTTTAGACAGTGAACCGCCCTTTTTCATGATCAAAGGGTGAAACCAAAGAATCTGCAAGTAGGAGGCCTAGCCTTCATTAAGGTGGAACTAATTGGGAGGAACCTGGGACATGGGGCACATAGGCCAATTGGGATGGACCCATGTTGGTCACAAAGAAACTTAGAGAGGGAGTCTATGAATAGACCAGTTCATAAGGGAGGAAGCTGCCTAGGAATTATGAGTCAAATGATTTATCACCCAACTTTGCTTTGTCACTGAATCCTATGTCCCCAAAATTAGAAATATGTACAAAACAGACATCAGATGTGTACAAACTTAACATACAAAAAAGGTAAGAGATATGTAAATATAATGTGTGACATATATATAAACAATATCACAGATATTGTTAGTGTCGATCTATGATGCAACAGTTAAGTATAGATTAGGAGTTAGTGATGTTCAGGTGCTTATATAGCTTGTATTCCCTGATTTTGCTTGTGAAGCGTAGGGATAGGTTTTGTGTTTTCTGTTCCTTTTGGTCAGGCTTTGTCATTTCCTCTTGCAGGCCCTTGACCTTTCTTTGTAAGCGCCACTATGTTGGTTTTATGGAATGAAAATACACACCCACTATGGTATTTTGAATATATATATCACAGATATGTTACTGATATACTCAATAGTATGTATAAGTTCAACCTCTCATAAAAAATATGTCTGAACTCATCAAATCCTACTTCCTACCAAAATTAGAAATATGTATAAATTAGATAACGGATATATATGAAACTAGGCCCATAAAAATCTTTAATTTGGAAATATGGTATTGTTCTATTCAATTTACTAACTTAGTATTTATCTCTACTTTATAATCTATCAAATTTTTAATGTTATTCCAACATTTAAAATCACAAACATATTTATGTCATTTACAAATATTTTATTCACATTCAAAAAATATGGCAGAGACTAGTATATCTATCATCTTACTTGGAAAATATGTTATTCACAATTAGAAAATATTATATTCACATTTACAAATATTTGTGTCATTTACAAATATTTTATTCACATTCAAAAAATATGGTAGAAAAAATGGCAAAGACTAGCATATTTTATTCCAATAGAGATGATTTATCATCTTACTTTGTATAAATCACATTATCACATGATGTACTTTGCTATATTTTAAATAAAATAAAGGCACTCCTCCCAAATTATTTATGTATAAAAAAATTAGATAGTTGATTGAGACTCCTCAAAAGCTTAGGTGCTTTCTGAAAATCCCACAAAAGCTTCTTGCAATGAGGGCTGGTTAATCATGCGACCATTGCAATGGTCAAACTACTTCTTACACTATGAGCGTCAAACTGGAAGGTCGCTGCAAAAATTATTCGTAAATACAAGAGTGCAAACAAGGTAGAACCATTGAGAAAAATGATCTTTTCATTAACCATACAAATAATTACAAGAGGAAGGAAGGATTTTAGGGGGATACAAAAAGGTGATTAGCTGCGAAGCCTCCTAAAAGTCATTAGGAAAAGAGCTTTTATGGAGGTCGATCGCCGACGCATCCTCATCAAAGGTAGGAATCCCAGCTTTCCCATCCTTTAGCCAAGGCTCATAATTTGAACCCAAATCCTCATAAGTCGAGAAGAAAGATAGATCTAGGTTTTGATTAGCCGACTCTACTTGAAAGCAGTAGGAAAGAAAGCCCTCCTTAAACTCCATGAAGGTAGTCCTTCTAAGCCCCTTCTCTGCCTTCTAAAGAAGTGAGTAAAGCACCTTCACTTAAGCATTGGCCTTGGTCCGAATGTGCTAGTACTCTAAATGACCTTTGTGCCTAACAAAGCCAACTCACTTGATACACTCCACAAAAGGCATCGTAGCACCAAACAAGCTGGAGTTGGCTTCACCTCGAACGGTCCTCAAGTCCTAGGAAGCTTATTAATCCATCAGCAGAGTTTGGTTGACGGTGTCTATCTTCAAGTCCACCACCTTGAACAAGGCCACCAAGTGATTAGCAACCTTACAGGCCTTAGCTTCCTTCTCTTGAGACTGCTTGAAAGCCTCATTTTACTCTTCTGCCTCCCCCTTAAGCTCTTTGACGAGGCCCTTGTTTGTTTCCTTGGCCTCTTTCTCTAGCTTGAGGTCATTGGAAAGGGTACTCCTCCTCATGTCCTTCTCTAAGGAGCCCACATTTTTGTGGAAAGCCCAAGCTAGGATTGTAAAGGCTTCTTACGGGCTGCCCATCATTCCTCTATGGCATAGGTAATGATGGCCTCCTACCTAAACCAACCTTGTTAGAAGTAACCAACGAAAGCACTTCAAACACTAGAAATCAACAAAAAAGCATACCTGGGCAAGAGGGAGGCAAAAAAAGTAGGCACCTCTTCCTTTTGCTTATGGGACACCTCCCCAGTTGCTTTCTACTTTTGGGACACCACATTGCTGCTGGTGGCTCCACGGTTAAGAGAAGCCCAGATGACCTCGCACACTTTTCTAAAGCTGCTGGATAAAAAGATCCATAGTTAGCATGAAATGACCTCAACTCTATAAAATTAGTGTGGAAAGAGTTGCCTAACAATGCCCTACCACTACCACCATCATGAGAGGCATCGTCTCTGTACAGGCCCACAGGCCCATCCTTTTACGGAGCAGTTGGGCCTCTGGAGTAGATTAAAAAAGTTCCACCATGTCAACTGGAGGCTTGGATGAAGGGGCCCCCATAGTATACACCACCTTGGTAGTGAGAATGTTGATCTTCTGAGCATTTGTGAAAGCATCAACGATGCCCCTACGCCTCTTCATATACTCATTTGTCCAGCTGCTCATTTCTACAAAGAGTACAAAATTAAGATTAGACACCAACCCCTCACACAAAGAGCAAAAACACCACAACTGTCTAGAACACAATTCTTTGGCTTCAACAAGGGGCGCCATCGGGCCCTTGCAGTAATCCCATAGGCTTCAACCAGCCTCCCCTCCTAATCCTCTTCCTAGTTGCAAGGGTTCTACATGCCTGGGTCAGTCCAGTGAGCCCTGCTAATCCCTACCAACCTAAGGGTGGCCTCCTTAATCTTAGTATAACAGATAAGAAATAAGTTGAAAAATTTTTGTTCCCCATCACTCCCTCCAATCAACTAATTAGGCTGAAGTATGAATGATGGCTATCGAAAACAGCTTGACTAGGGCATGCTGGGTACATCTGAAAACCACCAAGGGAACCCCGAAGCTTGTTCCCTTAGTGTGAAAGAGAAGCACTGCTTGCACCCTTCCTATGAGTCCTTACGAGATACAAACACAAAAGACTTGTTCCTTCCTCAATTGATGGGGGCAATGTGGAAGAATCCGGCATTTTTCTTCAAATCCAATATGTAAAATTGAAGAAAAACCTCTAGTAGAAAGGTTGCCCTGCCAACTTACAATAGACAATAAAACCCATTGATGTGGGTAAATGAGGTTGGCATCTGCTACAATGGCAGATTTAGTACTGCTCACTTATCTGCTCCACCAATAGAAAAGAGACAAATGAAGCCTTGCTTGAAGCTGGCCAGTGAAAATAGTGAGGATGTCTTCCTTTTTACTGCCACCTTTTAGGCCCCCATCCTTCAACACCTTATCATAAGAAAGGGCGACCAAGACACCAATAAGACAAAAGTATCAACAAAGATTCATTGCTAGGGTTCCCTCATTGTGTTGTGTCATAACCCTTTCAACACCTCCACGTTGGGAAAAATGGCACCCTTGATGAATTAGTCCCCGTCTGCGATAGCCCTAAAAGGTGATTTCGGAAAAGCCATCTGGAAAAAACCGTTTTGTAACATATCATGGCTGTGCCAACACAACAAGGTGGTGGAGAAACATCTGATGAACTTGAAAATAGCAAACCCAACTAACAGTACAAAGAGAAAACAAAAGTAAAATATAAGCCGCATTATTAGTAGATAATAAAAGACAAGGATCCATTACCTAATTATGAGGAAGAAAGGCGACCTTGGCTAAAAGATGAGAATTCCAACAAAAACTCCGGCGACAAGAAAACAGCAAGTTAGAAACACATAAAGTAGTAGTAAGACAATGAAAAAATAAGGTGAAAACAGTCACAGTATATATAAAGAAACCTTAGGCTATTTGGCTTCCTCCTCTAAACTTCCATCACAATAATGGCAAAATTCTCACTCCTTAGTGGAAGGACAGTTGGCCACAAATAATAGTCAAAGTAGTCATGCTTGGTCACTTCCTTGAGGCACACTTAATATGCATCACTTCACCTCCTTGCCAATTGGTGCACTTGCCATGTGTCATAGCCGTATAGGCATGATGGAAGAAATAGACCAAACGATGATGTTTTTCAGCTTCTTTAAGAAGTAGGAGGGGCATCTCATCATCCCTGCTAAATGACACCAATTGTAGTGTATCAGCTTTACAACAAAAAAAGGGCTCACACCCAATTCCCGAGCAAGAGTACATATTCTTTTCAAAAAAAGATGATGCCCAAGAAAATGCAAGACCTATAACCAACATTTTCTTATGGAGGGACCTATTAGTAGAAAATAGGCCCAAATTGAAGGCCCAATGCCAATAAAAAGCTTTTGCTGAGGGCCCAAATAGACTCACATGTGAACTCCACCATAAATGGAAATATTATCCTATAGTTATGGGATAATCTATGTGATTCCTATCCTAGGATGAATTTCTCAAAGCTCCTCTTAGCTATATAAATCTTTCCAATTGCCAATTCTAAGCTACGGCATTCTGGCTTTCCCCTTTCTCTCTCTGGCGTCGGCGTTGTCTTTGTGTGTAGGCCGCTAGCCCATGATTTTCCAAGTATCTGGGTTAGGCCTACACAGTCCCATTAACTATCACAAATGTTACCTAGTCTTATCTTGAGGTATGACTACTCTCCCCTTCAGAATGTTTTGTTCCTATTTGAACCTAATCTACTACAAGAAAGTACATTCACTTGATTCTAATAATCCTCAAGAGCTTTCAAGAAAATGAACAAAAACTCGATATAACATAAAAATAAGTAGAAATAAATAAATTGATAATAAATAAATAATTCGCTTAAGTTGCCTCCCAAAAAGCACTTGTTTTAACATCGTTGGCTCGATATCCACCTTTATAAATTGAGCAAGCTTTTTCTTCCTTTCCATAATCTTAAGTTCCACATGACCATCTACCTTCTGATGAAAGATTGGATTGTATGTTACTGTTAGGTTTGGCTCAGTGTTAGCTGGCAAAGTACCTCAATGCCTTTTTAAGATCAATTTAGTGAGTTTTTGCATATCCCAATTCTAAAGGCTTGCTTATTGATTTCTCAATGACAATTCTATCACCTTAAAGCTAGAATCAAAATTTTAGATGTGCTTGGTGATGGCCTAAGGCCTCATCGTTGTGAGTCATGATGACTGTTGAGGAGACTTCTAGGAGGAAGAACGCCTGGAAGGTGGATCGCCCCAAGGAGAGTACCTGAAAAGCTGGTAAACAGGGTTAGGAGGCCCCCGGAGTGTTTTTCCGGGGGGGGAGCCTCCGACGCCCAAGTCAGTGGTGGCCGGAAGAAGGAGAAAGTCACTAGCTCAAAGAGAAAGGCAGAAAAGTCTCGCCTGGTATTTTCTCAGGGTGTGGGAGCTGTATATCCGGCCTGCCAACCTCCTGTCAAGTATTTATTTCCTGTATATATAGGAATACCTATCCCGTTCAGATCATGACACGTGTGCGGTCGGATGCTCCTGAACGTCTGGGCGTAGGGGACAGATAGTTGGTAACTAGATGGCCTCGAGCCTTGTGCTGAGACGGGCCATGATATGATTCTGATGGCGTCTGCGCGTCAGGGCGACTTTTTACGTCTGTGGTGGGACGTGTCAGAGGCTTCCTTAAATGCTTCCTTAAATGCGCCTGCCGTACTCCCGAGGTCCCTGGGCGAGGTCGTCCTCTAGTTCGGACAGAGCCTCTTCGGGAAGCCTACCCTCAGTTCGGGGGTTCCCAGTTCCAGGGGGTTCCGCCTTCGGGGATATCATATTCGGGCAGCAATGTCTGGTGCCACTTTTCCGAAGGCGCGTTGTTCACAACCTTGGGGGGCGAATGGAGTCCTCAAGTTTTACTGGCGTGCCGAGGCTCGGAGCTCTCAAGCTATCTCCCGAGGTGCATGATTCCACCTATTCCCGGGAAGCGCCAGTTCTTCTGGCCGTTGTTGTGGCAGGGTATTCGGCCAGATTGAGGCGACAGCCTTTGGCTATCACATGCCCCCCTCTGGAAAGCCGAAGTGAAGACTTCGGTTTGCATCTCTTTCCGAGGTTGCCATTGGGAGTCTTGTTGGGAAGCATAACCTGTTCCGAGGTCGCACCTTTTGCCCGAGGGTCTGGGCTGTTCGGCCTTGGCCTATTCTTTGGTGTCTCCGAGGCAAAGCCTGTACCGAAGATACACCTCTTGCCCAAAAGTCATGGGCTGTTCAGCCATAGCCTGTCTCTTGGTGTCCTCGAGGTGGCCTGCTTTTTATTTCTGCAGGTCTGATGGCCAAGCGTGTCAGACTGAGCGGCGCGTCTCCATTTCTCAGGGATGTCAAACGACGTGTCCCAATCAGGAGGCGTGTCCCGGTTTTCCAGGCACGTTTGGGGAGGCACGTCCCCCATTTCTGCGCAGCGGTTGACACGTGGCTCCTTGCCATTGGAGGAGAGGCGCGTCATTTACAGAGGGCGCGCCTTTTCGGGTGCAGCGGGCAGTTACGGCGACGGTTCGCCTCCAATGGGTACTTATGATGTTCTTTCGGTTACCCACCTTTGGCCTATAAATAGCCCATTCCATCATAAGTCCCACTTACTGTTTTTCTGCTCTTTTTCTGCTCTGCCCTCTGTTCTTGCGTTTTATCTTGCTTTCTGTGGCGGAGCTTCTTTAATCAGAGCTTTTTCCTACCAACTTTCACGACGGCGTCCTCAGGCAAATCTTTTGGTGGGTTTTGATTTTCAGAGTACTCTGATTCCTCTATTTTTCTGAGTTTTTCTGGAAAACTGTTGTTTTTTCCAAACTCGTCTTCTGAGTTTTTTCTGGAAACTATTTTCTTTTCCATCTCAAACTCTTTTTCATGTCTGCGATGCCTGTTCCCGAGAGCTGGAAACCTCTTCTGGCCCATCCTTGCTGTACCACCCCCGAAAAACTAGAGAGGTGGAAGAAAAAATTCTTTCTTCCGTCTTACGCTGTGACCAGACTGCCTCGTTCTAGCCATTTTGCTTTTTCAAACCATGGCGACGAGGTTACCGTCTTCCGAGCCCAACTGAAGGCCGGACTTCGGTATCCTCCCCCGAAGGTGGTTTGCGAGTTCTGCCAATTCCATGGCATTGCTGTGAACCAGCTTCCCCCGAACGCGTACTGCTATTTTAACGCCTACCTCTGCATGTGTGGCGTGTTCGGGATAGAGCCCCACTTCATCATTTTCATGCAGTACTACAAGCTCTATGTGGTCCCGAAGGGTGGCTTCTATTTTCTGCTGCCTCGGGGATCCGGGAGCAAAAAATTCACCTTCACCTTCGACACGAAGGATAGCTGGCGGGGGTGGCAGCCTAAGTTCTTTTTCCTCAAGGTGGATAAGAACTGGTCTGGTGTCCCGACCAGATGGGCTCAGGGAGTGCTGAACGCAGACGTTGTTGATCCGAGGATGTTGCTGACCCCACCGTTGGCTTCCGTGTTCGCGGATTTTGACGCCCGCATTCGGGCAGTCGCTGACTGGGCTCCCGAGGTCTCTCCTCGTGCTCTTTACCCCTTTCCTATCAACTGGAGGTTGATGACCGAAGAAGTCCTTCGGGAGCTGAAAGTGGTTAAGGAGCACGAGACTGACCTCAATATGCCCGCTCCCGCCATCGCCGGGAAGGACTCCTGGCTGGTCAAGCTCCTTAAGGGGGAGACTTCTTTCGAAACTTTTGCCGAAAGTGAGTAATCTTCCATCCCTTTATACTTTTTCCTCGGACTTACGCTGATATTTCTTCTCTTTTTCAGAGATGGGCGATGGGGCTGCCGCTTATTACAAGGCCCTCTTTTCTGGCCAAGTGGAGAAGGGGGAGCAGACAAAGAAGGCGGCTTCCTGAAGAAGGAAGACGACAGGGGCGGGACCCTCGGCGAAGCGAGCTAGGAAGGCTCTCCAGCCTTCTCAGCCAGAGCTTTTGGAAGAAGAAGCTGGCGAAGACGCTGGTCTTGTTGAAATTCCACCGGCCGAGGTCCCCGCTACTTCCGCCGAGGTGCCTCCTCCCGACCTCGAGGCCCCCAGAAACACTGTAGTGGTAGAAGTACCCACCGCCGAGGAGCGGTACCGGCAGAAGGGTAAGGGTCTTTCTTCCGAGGGGCCCGAGGATCCCGAGGACACTGTCTCCGAGGTTCCTCCAGGTATGCCTTTAGGCGAAGTTCAGCTCCTTTTCCTTTCGCGAATTTTTCTTCTGCTCCTAACTTCCTTCTCACTTTCAGGGGAGCCTCTTACTGCTGGCTGGAGGGCCATTCATGAGAGGAAACGGGCCCTGCGCGATGCCACAATCCCTGAGGGGAAGATCCCCTTGGAGCCCTTTTGGACAATCACGGAGGATATGAATTTGTTCTCCGACGATTGTCCGAAGATGACAAAAGAGATTTGGAAGGGGATCACCACTGACGCCTCCTTCCGGGCCATTGCGGCGGCTCACCCGGGGGATAATACCCTCGCCGCAAAAGTCACCGAGCATGCTGCTCAGGTATAGTCTTTACACTTTTTTCCTCAATTTTCTAAGTGTTTAGACTTGTACTAACCTGGACTTTTGCCTTGCCGTAGCTGCTGGAGTACGCTGGTTATCTCCGAGTTTGGGTGGCCAGACAGGCTGCCTCCAAGGATGCGACTTCGCGGGAACTCAGTGAAGCGAAGGCTTCGCTTGCGAAGGTGATCGCCAGCAACCAGCAGCTGACAGCGGATTGTTCTCAGCAACTTGCTGCCGTTCGGGAGGAGTTCTCGAAGAAAAGAGAAGAACTTGAAAAGGACTCCTCCCGGAAGATTGCCGACCTCGGCGACCAAGTAAAGGGGCTGCTCGCCGCCAACGAAGATCTTGTCAAGGACAAGGCTGTTTCCGACAGTCTTGCGTCGAGGTTGACGGACGAGAACACTGCTCTTCAAGCCGAGGTCGAGGCTCTGAAGAAGGAGTCCGGAGAGACGCTGGGGATAAGCGAGCTCGAAGAGGAGGTTGCTGAGCTGAGGGACGAGGTCAATGTCCTTGGCGTTCAAAAATGTACTTCTGATGACATGGCCAAGGTCGCCTTTCAGGACGGCTTCTGCCTCGCTCGGCACCAGGTGCTGCAGAGGTTCCCAGATTTGGACCTCTCTTTTCTGGAGGGCCTAAATATTCCTGAGGGACCTCGGTGGCAGTGGTCCAAGGTCGAGCATCTGAAGCTTCCTGGTCTTCGTCCGCCCGGCTCTCCCTAGTTTGTTTTAGGGCTCCTCTTATTTTTCTCCTTCGTGCTCCTTCTTTGGACACTTCTTTTGTAAGGCAGCGTTTGCTCTAAATGAACAATCTTTTCGGCTAAGTCCTTTCTTGCAAGTTTCTTCATTTCCACTGTCCCGAACACGTTTGCTTCAAGAGACTTTCGGAAAACCTGCAACCAAAGAAACTTTTTACCTTCCTTTTTCCCGAGCGTGCTCGCTCAAGAGACTTTCTGGAAAGTTTGTAAAAATTTGGCTAAGTCTTTTGCAGGCTTTTTGTTTCCTTTTATCCCGAACATGTTTGCTCAAGGGCCTTCGGAAAACCTTCAGCCAAATTTTTCTGTCTTCCTATTGTCCCGAGCATATTTGCTCAAGGGACTTAGGAAAATTTTCAAGAGATTGTTCATTCCCTTTTTCCCGAGCACGCTCGCTCAAGGGTGTTCGGAAATTACCTCTGCTTTTGTTTTGGCGTGTACTTTTGCGAGATTCTTGCTTTCCCTTTTTCCCGAGCATGTTCGCTCAAGGGTGTTCGAAAAATTTTCTCTGCACTGATTATGCCGAGTACTTTTGCAAGATTCTTGTTTCCCATTTTTCCCGAGCATAGTGGCTCAACGGACTTCGGGAAGTCATATCTGCTTTTTTCGTGGCGAGCACCTTCGCGGAATTTTGTCCTGGACAATTTGGTATACTTAAAAATTTTCTCAAGACCATTCTTCTCCGGACCATCCTGTACTTAGAATATTTTTTGTACAATATATTTCTTCCTCTCAACCTTAGGCGTAGAATTTTTTCAGGGCGTCTGAATGCCAAGTGTTTTTCAATTCTACGCCTTCGGCGTCGCCAAGCTTGTACACGCCTTTTCGTACTTCGACGAGAACCAGATAAGGTCCTTCCCAATTTGCGCGAAGTACTCCGTGAGATGGCCTTCGGGGTGCAAAGTCGGCCTTTCGGAGAACGAGGTCTCCTTTTTTGATTTCTTTTGGCCTGGCTTTTAAGTTGATAACCGCGGCCACTCTTTGCTGGAAAGCTTTTCTTCTCAGCTCGGCTATTTCTCTGTGTTCGGCCACAAGGTCGAGCTTAGTTCTCAGACCGAGGTCGTTTCCGCCTTCATCAAATACTTGCACCCGTATTGAAGGCTGAACTATCTCTATTGGGATAATGGCCTCTGTTCCGAAGACGAGTGAGAAGGGAGTTTCCCCTGTGGCTCTTCGTGGCGTCGTTCGGTAGCTCCACAATACACTTTGGAGTTCTCCTGGCCATTTCCCCTTGGCTTCCCCAAGTCTCTTTTTCAGGCCATCTTTTATGGTCCTGTTTGATACTTCCACCTGCCCATTGCTTTGGGGGTGAGCTACTGGGGCGAAGTGCATCTTTATTCCGAGGTCGCTGATGAATTCCTGGAATCCTTTGTCTATGAACTGGGATCCATTATTAGCTACTAGTACCCTTGGTATGCCAAATCTGCATACGATGTTTTTCCATACGAACTTCTGCACTTCTTTTGCCGAGATAGTTGCTAGTGGTTCTGCCTCTACCCACTTTGAGAAATAGTCCACTGCTACCACGCAGAATTTCACGCCTCCGGGCGCTGTGGGGAGTGGCCCAATGAGGTCTATACCCCAGACTGCGAAGGGCCAAGGATAGTCTGCCGACGTTACCATTTCCGAGGGTATCCTCTGGATTTTTGCATGTCTCTGGCAACTACCGCACTTCTGGACGAACTGCCTTGCGTCCTTTCTCAGGGTAGGCCAGAAGTATCCTTGGCGGAGTATCACTGCTGCAAGGGCATCAGTTCCAATGTGCGAGCCGCACATGCCTTCGTGGACTTCTTCGAGGACCATCTCAGTATCCTCTTCGCCCACACATCTCTGCAGCGGATTTGCATATCCTTGCCGATATAACTCTTCACCAATCAGAAGGAATCTTCCGGCGCGTCTTCGCAGTCTTGCAGCATTGCCGGCGTCTTCGGGAAGCTCATTCTCTGCGAGGTATCTCTTTATGGGGTCCTTCCACCCCATTCCCGAGGTCGTTACGCTTAGCACGGAGATGCTTGGATGGTCTAGCACCTCGGTGTATGTTTTGGACTTCGCTAAGCAATCTGCCTCAGTGTTATTCCGCCGGGGTACATTTTCGATCCGCACGGCGTCAAACTCTTGGATGAGTTTTGTTACCAGCTCGTGGTATTTTGCCAAGATTGGGTCCTTCGCCCCATAATCTCCTGCCGTCTGCCGAACTACCAGCTGGGAATCGCTGTGAGCCCTTAAGTTTCTCACGCCAATCTTTCTGGCCAAGCGTAATCCCGCTATGAGGGCTTCATACTCAGCCACATTATTGGTGACGTTGAAGCTGAACTTGATAGCCTTCATCACCTCTAGGCCTTCGGGTCCTCTGATAACTATTCCAGCTCCCTGGTGTTCGGACCCCGAGGCTCCGTCAACATGCAAGGTCCATTCTGGCTCACCTTCTTTCGGATCTGAGTGGTTCTCCTCAGTGGTGGGTATTTCGGCGATAAAATCTGCCAATGCTTGGGCTTTTATGGCCTTCCGAGGCTCATAGGTGATTTCGTGTTCGCCAAGCTCTATGCACCACTTGGAGAGCCTTCCCGAATGAGCAACTCTCTTCATAACATCGCGTAGTGGTAGACTACTTCGGACGATGATGGGGTGAGCCTGGAAATATGGTCGCAGTCTTCTTCCTGCAAGCACCAAGGCGTATATAGCTTTTTGAAGCAAAGGGTACCTGACTTCGGCGCCATGCAGGGACTTGCTGACGTAGTAGACCGGCCATTGTTTCGGCCCTTCTTCTTTTATCAGGACCGAGCTCACGGCCTTTTCTGTGACGGCGAGGTACAGTACGAGGGGTTCTCCCTCCCGAGGTTGTCGCAGAGTCGGCAGGCTGGCCAGGTAGACTTTGAGTTCTTCCTAGGCCTTTTGGCAATCTTCATCCCAGGGATGATTGTTTCTTCCGAGGTCGCCTTCCATCTTTGCTGCCTTTGTGAGGACTTTGAAGAAAGGTCTACACCTATCTCCGTACCTGGAAATAAACCTGCTCAGAGAGGTTATTCTTCCGGTTAGTCTCTGCACGTCTTTAACTGTGGCAGGAGTTCGGAACTCAAGCAGAGCCTTAATCTTCTCAGGATTGGCGTCGATGCCTCTTTCGGATACCATGTACCCAAGGAATTTTCCCGACGTCACCCCGAAGATACACTTCTCGGGGTTAAGGCGAATCCCGAAGGCTCTGAGCTTTTGGAAGGTTTCCTCCAAATCTGCAACGTGGTAGCCGGGCAGCTTGCTTTTTACTATCATATCATCAACATATACTTCCATGTTTCTCCCCATTTGGTCTTTAAAGACCTTGTTCATCAGTCTCTGGTAGGTGGCTCCTGCATTTTTCAGCCCGAAGGGCATTCTGATATAGCAGTACGTTCCTCCCTCGGTGATGAAGGCAGTTTTCTCTTCATCTTCGGGGTCCATCCTTATCTGATGGTAGCCGCTGAAGGCATCTAGGAAGCTCAGGAGCCCGTATTCGGCCGTTGAATCTACCAGTTGATCTATTGGCGGGAGGGGAAATGAGTCTTTCGGGCAAGCATCGTTCAAGTTTCTGAAATCAATGCACATCCGGAGTTTGCTGCTACCTTCTTTTGTGGCAATGACCACGTTGCTTAACCATTCGGGGTATTTTACCTCCCTGATAACTTCAGCATCCAATAGGCGCTGGACTTCGGCTTTCACGAAGTTGCTTTTGTGGGCTGAGATGCTTCGTTTCTTTTGCCTGATAGGTTTTGCTTCCGGGCTTACTTTGAGGCTGTGCTGTATTATGTCAGGGTTCACTCCTGGCATGTCTTTCGGCGAGTAGGCAAACAGATCTTTATTTTTTAGCAGAAAGGATACAAGATTTTCCTTATCACCTTTGGCCAAGCTCTTCCCTATTCGGGTAGATTGTCCTGGGACAAGATCTACTGCTTCCGTTTCTGCTTCTGCGGGATCTCCTTTTTTGCCTTTCTCCTGCGCCTTTGCCTCCACCGTTTGTGTAGAGCTGTTTGCCGGAGCCTTTCGTGTTTTTACAAACACCTTTCTTACCTCGGCTTGGTCGATGAAGACCTCTGCATCTCCATCCTTGGTGGCGAATGTGACAGTCAAGTACTTCACATCGGGGCGAATGTGCAGGTTCCCCTGAGTCTGCCTTCCAAGGATGGCATTGTACGAAGACGGGACGTCCATGACGATGAATCTTGCCATTGTGGACGCGTACAACTCAGCTGCTCCGTCTACCGAAGTGCCTTTCATCATCAAAGGGAGGTCGATCCATCCGAGGACGGGTAGTTCGGATGGCCCAACGCCGAAGGTGGGCGTGGTGACAGGTTTCAGCTCGCTGCTGGAGATGCCCAAGCTCGGCAGTAAGTGCGAGAATAGGACGTCAGCATTTGAACCATCATCAAGCAACACTCTCTTGACGTCCCAGTTCCCTATTCTCGCCATTATCAGCAGCGGGTCGTCGTGGGGGAAGACGACAGTGGAGCCATCTTTGCGAGCCAATTTCTTTGATGGACTTTGATACTCCATAACCGCAATTTCTCTGGCCTTCCGCTTTCTTTCCGAGGATGGGAGCCCCGTGGTGATGGTTTGGATGACCCCTACTGGAGGTGGAAGGCGCCTTTTTGGACTTCTGTTTCTCCGCCTGTCGGAGTCATAGTCCTCGTTTTCGGCCCTCTCTTCCTCCTCTTTTCTGCCCTTTGGGGAGGGCATCCGCAGGTACTTGCGAAGTTGGCCCTGTTTGATCAGCGACTCTATGTACTTCTTCAGCTGGAAGCAGTCTTCGGTGTCATGACCGTGGTCGCGATGAAACTGGCAGAACTTCTTGGCATTCTTCTTATTATCGGCGGCCATGGCCTTTGGCCGCCGAATCTGCGTCCCTTGCCTTTCCAGCGCCATGAGAATGTTGGTCCGTGTCGTGCTCAAGGGTGTGAAACTTTGAGGTTTCTTTCCTCGCATTCGCCGTGGTCGACCTGTATGTTCAGAAAGATGCCGAGCTTGCTGGCTGGACCCTTCGGCGCGGTGATGATCAGACTTCGGCCCCGCCATCCTCAATTCCTCGGCTGTCATGTGCTGCTCTGCCCTTCGGTAAAATTCTCCGAGGGTCTCCGGGGGGTCCTTTGAGAACTCGTAGAACAGCTGTGAGTCACGCCGAGGGCCCCGTGTCATAGCGAGGATGCGGATTTCGGGCCGGAAGTCCGGGACGCTGAGTGCTTCCCTGTTGAATCGTTCGACATAGTCTCGGATCGTCTCTCCGTTTCTCTGCTCTATGTCGAACATCTGTACAGGCATTTTGGCCGTCGGCCTGCTCCCAATGAACTGCTGGGTAAAGGCTGTGGACAACTCCTGAAACTCAGTGATAGTCCCTGGGGGCAACGAATTGTACCATGCTGTTGCTGGGCCCGTGAGGGTGACTTCAAAGCATTTGCACATGGTAGCGTCATCAGCTCCGTGCATTATCATGCTCCGCCTGTACTTCGTCAGATGGGCCTGTGGATCAGTCCGGCCATCATAGATCTCCAGCCTAGGCACTCTGAAGTCGCCTGGCATAGCTGCCTCAACGACGGTGTGAATAAACGGGGAGCCATCTTCGCATAATGCCCCCGACAGCCTGTCCCAAACGGGTTTTCTGGTCACTTGCTTCTCCACTCTGTCCAGCCGTGCCAATATCCTTTCCATAAGCGCAGTGGCGCTAGGACCATTTTCGCGGGAGGGAGATCGACAGCGCCTTTTCAGGGAGCGAGTTCGGCGCGGAGGGGTCAGGGCCCTCGCCTCGGGCGACGAACTGCTTCGCTGTGAGACTCTCGGTCGCTTGGACCCGGTTTGTCCCACAGGCCGTTTCCCGAGGGCTATATCTTCTGTGGATGATTCTCCGCGAGGATCTCCACTTTCTGAACTGCGGTGTGTAGACTTGGGGCTTCTCTCCCGAGGGCGTGTTGATGAGGAGGGTTTCTGGGCCTGTGACTGCTGTGGCCATCTTCGGTCGATCTGCTGAGTCATTTCAGCAACGACCGAGCGCTGAAAGTCCCTCAAGAAGCTCATGGTGATTACCAGAGGGCGGTCCTCCTCGGGCGTAGAAGTCTCTGGGAGTGTCTGCTCAGCAGCCGATTGTATCTCAGGCGCGGACGAGGACCTTGGGAGTCCCTTGTCCTTAGAACGCCGAGTCTCAACGACGGTAATCTGCGAGCGGGTTCCCACAGACGGCGCCAAATGATGGCCTAAGGCCTCATCGTTGTGAGTCATGATGACTGTTGAGGAGACTTCTAGGAGGAAGAACGCCTGGAAGGTGGATCGCCCCAAGGAGAGTACCTGAAAAGCTGGTAAACAGGGTTAGGAGGCCCCCGGAGTGTTTTTCCGGGGGGGGAGCCTCCGACGCCCAAGTCAGTGGTGGCCGGAAGAAGGAGAAAGTCACTAGCTCAAAGAGAAAGGCAGAAAAGTCTCGCCTGGTATTTTCTCAGGGTGTGGGAGCTGTATATCCGGCCTGCCAACCTCCTGTCAAGTATTTATTTCCTGTATATATAGGAATACCTATCCCGTTCAGATCATGACACGTGTGCGGTCGGATGCTCCTGAACGTCTGGGCGTAGGGGACAGATAGTTGGTAACTAGATGGCCTCGAGCCTTGTGCTGAGACGGGCCATGATATGATTCTGATGGCGTCTGCGCGTCAGGGCGACTTTTTACGTCTGTGGTGGGACGTGTCAGAGGCTTCCTTAAATGCTTCCTTAAATGCGCCTGCCGTACTCCCGAGGTCCCTGGGCAAGGTCGTCCTCTAGTTCGGACAGAGCCTCTTTGGGAAGCCTACCCTCAGTTCGGGGGTTCCCAGTTCCAGGGGGTTCCGCCTTCGGGGATATCATATTCGGGCAGCAATGTCTGGTGCCACTTTTCCGAAGGCGCGTTGTTCACAACCTTGGGGGGCGAATGGAGTCCTCAAGTTTTACTGGCGTGCCGAGGCTCGGAGCTCTCAGGCTATCTCCCGAGGTGCATGATTCCACCTATTCCCGGGAAGCGCCAGTTCTTCTGGCCGTTGTTGTGGCAGGGTATTCGGCCAGATTGAGGCGACAGCCTTTGGCTATCACTTGGATAATAATTTTTTCACATTTCACTGTATTTCTTAGTGTGATGGTGGTCTAAGCTCAAAACCAAGCCATTTTTTTTTGTCTTTGATTACTCCAAAAGAAATTTATATAGTTCCTCCAAGCCAGAATATAAGTATTACTATATGGGTTATTGTGAGGCCTTAGATGAATCCCCATAAAATCCACCTATTCAATTTTACTCATCTAGTCATATGTCTGACAATCTTTACTTGAATGACCATCTCCACATAAATCACACTACATCACTGCAGCTAGTCTAGCCTCTAAGTAATAGAAATGCCATTAATCTTCTTTGACAAAGCCTGTACCTGACTAGCTAACGCAAAAACTGCTTCATAAGTTTGAACTAAAGCTCCTACTCGGTTTAATTCAAGAAGATGATTGCCATAGATAATTTTTTGCCATCATCTCCTCAACAAGTTCTGTAGCTACTTCTGGTGTTTTACTATTTAGAGCATTACTAATTACTACATCAATCATCTACTTAGAAGCACAATTCAACCCACTGTGGAATATCTAAACTTGCAACCTAATGGAGTCCATGATGTGGACACTTCTCTCTATAAATCATTAAATCTTTCCCAAATCTCATGTAGTGTCTCTAAATGCAACCAAATAAAAGCAAAAGTATCATTAAGAAGCTTTGCAATCTTAGTCAAAGGAAAATACACGGTGGAAAATTTTCACCAAGAGCATCTTAAATGGAAAAATAACCTATCAAAAATGAAGTCAACCATTTTTTTGTTCTACCTCTTAATGAAAATGAAAATAGCTTCAATCAAATACTTTCCTCATTGGCTCCATTATTTTTGAATGTATCACAAACTTCTAGGAAACTAGAAATATGAGCATTAGGATCCTTGTATGCCAATCCATCAAATTGAACATAGTTCTTAACCATTTATATAATATTTGGCTTAATATCAAAATTGTTGACATTGACAAGTGGTCTAGCAATGCTTGATTTTGTCCCTTCAAGTAATGGTTTAGCATAATTAGACATAGTTCCAAATGGATACTGTTCCTCCATTATTAAATGCTATTGATTTTCTCCTTCTTGACCTATTTCAAGAGGTAGTGGTTGTAACTCAAAGCTCCTTGTATGGGGAAGTATCCTTAAAGTTCCTTCAATTTTTGGGTTAATATTATGAAATTCACTTTGATTGCTTTGATTCATGCACTAATTCTCCTACAGGAAAATAATAACAAATTAGTACACAAAACAAAATAAAGGTACAAAATAAAAATATTGTAAGAAAATAAATGGTCATATTAATAAAAATCAGAATTTCAAGCAGCAACCTCAGCTATATCCTCAACAATGGTGCCAAAAACTTTATAGCTCCTAAAACACCATAATAAAGATATTCAATTATCGATTCTCAATTATACGAAACCTTTGAGGTAAGCACACATATTATAGCAGCATAGCATATGGCAAGTATGAAGGTCGTATTCCATGGAACAAAGTTGTTAACCCTACTTATAACCTATTTCTATTATTTAGCAGATCAATTAAGATTATTATTTAACTAACTACTGAAAAAAAAACTACTACAGTAAATAAAATTAATCTTGAGCAACAAGAAATAAATCAAATGAATAAACAATTAGGCAATATTTTGCTTAAACTTGAATCTCCTTAGAAATCCATTGCATTACTCGTATTTTGGTTTAACAAGTATATAGTTATATTAGACCATGGAGAACTCCTAAATTAGATTAACTCCTTTCTTGAGGTAACTAACTCTTATTCCTAGGTTGATTGATCAAAATCTTGTCATAACTGAAAATCCCAAACATGCATTACTCATTCCTTAGGTCTCAATATTAGGTTTAACCAAAGTCTAATGCAAATTAATCGTTACTGATCATTAGAATTGCCTCATGTAGCCTTCAACCATGAAACCCAAGCTATTTTTTCTGTGTATGTTTGCTCTCTTTTTCCTCTCCTTTGGAAACTGCAATAAAATCCTGAAAAAATACTAAATCGCCTCTAAATGTAAAAAAATCATGAAAACATTAATGACGCGATTCCTGACATGGGTATGATTGTTAACAGGGGCATGTTTGCTCAATCATGGGTATGTTTGGAGTTGTAAAGCAAATAGAGAGGGTACACGACCATGTCTCAGAGCGTGTTTACTCCAATTTCTCCAAAATCTTCTAATTTAGCTCCAAAACTTCTCAAAATCACTCCTTTTTGCAAAAAAGCTTAAATCTAACATAAAAATAAAATATGAAGCAATTTAGCACCAATTTTTATCAAACTATTCGAAAGACAAGAAAATGTCAAGAAAAATCATAGTATAACATGTCCAATTTACCATATATCAAGTATACCTTAATTTTTTTATGTAAATGTTTAATATACATGATCAAAAACAAATATATAAGCAATTTAGTAATGTACACATTTAAATATACATTTAAGTGTACATGATCATCTAAAAATATATAAGCAATTTAGTAATACCATTATTTTTATTATACATTGATATATATACTTTGAGTTTGTATATATCTCAGGTTGGTTTCATATAGAATGAAAACCAACTGGAAATGATGGCTCTCCTATATATGGAATTAACCGGTGAACTATGATTCATTTTTACCCAACCCTCTAAGGGTAGTTTGGATTGCATTTCAGGTTTACCCAATTATGCACACCCTTAATTAGGAGTGTTAGCGGGTTGGGTATGACCCGGTTTCATCTCAACCCAATCCTACCCACATAATTGACCGGGTTCCCTAATTTACTACCCAACCCTACCCGCATACCTTTATACCCGATGACAAACCGAATAGCATAAAAATCAATTTGAGTCAGCTTGGTATGACCAAGTTCTATATTCTTCTATAAGTCAATAATTTTTATTTAAAAAAATTATAAATAATTAAAAAACATACAATTATACTTCAAATTTTAATTTTTACAAAAAAACATCTCAATTCAAATAAAATTTCATGTGCCTAAAACTCTCAGAAAAAAGACAAATCAATTATATAACAATAATACAAAATAAAAAAACTATTCTTATGGTTTAAACCTATTTTGGTTTCAAATAATGATCTCAAAACTCAAATAATATTGATATTAATAAGCAAACAAAAAACGTTGGCTGTAAAAGCTCACATTCACTGCCATAAATTTATATATTAGAAATAAAACCAGTTTGTAGTAACCTGCATAAGCAACTGAATAATTTAGCTTTTCCCTCTCATTTTTTTTTTCTCTTTGCTCCTTCATCTATATGTTTGTCATGTTTGCCAATTTCTATACTCAACAATAGAAACAAGATGTGAACAAAATAGTCAAAGTCTCACAAGAATTTTTACAAAAAAATATCTCAATCCAAAATAGTTATAAATAAGTAAAAACAAATCACGCAATAAGAGAGAGAAATAAGTGAGTTTTTAGTATTGCCATCATATTATTAGGGGTTAGAATTTAGGAATTGGGAGAAGAAGTGGTTCGGGTCAGGTTTATGCAGGTTTTAAAATTAAAACCCTCCCTGCCGCGCATGAATGATAGTGTTCTCCTTTTCACTACCCGCCCTGACCCTAACCTACATAAAACCTACATTATTATCGGTTCAGTTCGGTTTAGGACAACTGGTTTTGTGGGTTAGCCAGGTTGGATGAGCACCCCTACCCTTAATGTCAGTGGCTTATTTAATCCATTTGGCTAACTACAAAGACCTCTAACTTTTGAATAAATTACAATTTGATCATTTTTTAAGTCAAGAACATAAATTTTACCCCTTCAAATAAGAGAACAGAGAATATTTTACATTTAGGTATAAGAAAAGTTGGGAGAATTTAAATTATTGGCGAATCTTCAAACCATTATTAGAAAGTTTACATTTAAATTAAATTTTCAAAATTTGGTAAGCTCCATGTCCGTTTTTAAAATGAAAAAGGAAAAATTGTATACGAAAGCTTTTATAACTAGTCTCAATCCTTTCAAGTGGGAATGTGTCTAGCATTCATGGAGTTGATAAAAAAAATAAAATGTTCCCACCAATAAAGTAAAGTCTCCCAACTTATCAACGTGATATTCATTGATGAGTTTACCACTGAGGCAAAATTCAAAGTAAACTCTTCCTCTGTTCAATATATGGACCCCCTTTTTTCCTCCGTGCTCACCATTGGGTTTGAATTTAAATCCATGTTTGACTAGTTGATTTATTATTACTCCATTTGATCAATTATACTTATCTCATTTTTCATCTTTTCTCCCCCTTCTCCTCCTTCGCAAAATTCTTTTGTCACTATTATCAATAGTATTGTCTAGTTCATCCACCACCCTATAGTGGACAGATTCAAGTGATTCATTTCAATATTAGTAAATCAAATGGAGTTTGAAAAATGGCAAGACATAGGTGATGAAGTGTCCCAAATAAGCAATGTAGTGTTGGTGTCACTTTATTTTTTTCTCTTGTTTAAGTAATCATCCATGTTTTGTACTTAGATGATTTATTAGTCTATATTAATGCAACGGACTATTGGTTTGTCAGTGTGTTAGTTTGTTTTTATATTTATTTTTTTGGTCTATCTCTATCTCTATTAGGCTGTTGGCTTGAGAATTATAGCGATTGATAATTGTGTGAGACTTACATTTAGCCAAGCATCCCTCAGCCCTCAGTATTATATTTCTATGATAGATACAATAGAACAATGAATGAAAATGACCTTTCTCAAGAAAACTTGTAAGTAAATAATTTTATATCCTACAATGCGTGTAATTTACGCTTGGATTGTTCTATATAAATGCATAGAGCCTGGGAAAGGATAGCTATAACCACTGCAGGCAACAAAAAAACAGGGAAAGAACAGAAAAGAAAAGAAAAGATGAGTTCAAAGTCTGCCTCCAAATTTATCCTCTTCATCACGATTCTTTCCATTGTGGTAAAGGCAGTTTTCGCTCGACGAATACTTGGAGGGGTCGGAGGAAGTAAGGGAGTGCCCAGTCCAGGGAACAATCCAGGTGGCGGCTGATGATTTGAGGAACAAGTACTAATCTTTATGTGTTCAAAAATGATTTGTATGTGATCGAAAGCATCTGATCGAGCATCAGTACTGTTCTTACAATAATTGAAGAAGATTTCATTAAGCTCCTAAATTTCTCAAATTTCGTTGCTGAAGGTATCCAAATTTATATATTATACACCATAAAGCCAAGCTTTGGTTCTCATTCCAATAAAAATACTTCATGCTGCTAGTCAGTTCTAATTATTAAGCCCAAAATATCCATGTGTTTTAAATTGGCTGAAATTTTAAATTGACCCCTAAACTGAAAAAAAAACAATGTAGTATTTTTAGCTTCTAAATTAACGTCAGTTCTCAAATAGCACAATCTTAAAATAATATTCCCTCTATTCTAATATTATTACAACATATTTTATTTTTGATAGTTTTAATATTTTTCAACATTTTTATATTTAGTAAATTATTTTAACATATTACTCTTTAAACTATTATTTCAATATTAAAATTTCTCAACTTTTTCTATTTACGGGAAAAAAATGAAGGGAAAAAGTAGAGACAACACAAAAAAATTTTCTTGTTTCTTAATCTTTGTGTCGAACTATATGTTTCAATAGGTATAGAAAAGAAGGATTATGAAAAAAAAAAATATCAGACACAGAACATTCTGTTAAATACTAAGTAGCCTAATATTATTTCATGAATTTATAATTTATTTTAAGTGTATTTATTTTTATTTTATAAATTTTTAGTTTCACGAAATGATGGAGTACATAAAAGGGTAGGCATTATACTACTCCCTCTATTTTAATTAACTCTTTGGTTTTCACACAGTTTTAGTAAAATTTGTATTTTAGTGCTTATAAAATACATACGGGATAGTAGTGTTTTTTTTTTTTTAACTTTCCGAAGAAGAATGTCAAATATTTTGAAACAACCAAAGGTCAGGCATTTGAGAAGAGAGAGAATAACTCCTGTAATTGAAATCATTGAACAAATATTAAAATATTGTGTGTGTGAGGTTGAGTGGAGCTTTGTGCCGAAAGCTTCATTCCGGTGCTGCCATTTGTGGCCGCCCAAATTGTTAATTGTTTTGGGTGCCATTGGGACGTAAGGCTCTTAAGTTTTATTTCTTGCATTCCAAGTGAAAAAAAAAAAATTCCTTAAAAAGAATAGCAATGTCTCTTGTTCTCTGTTCGCTATACGTTTATATATTCATTTTTTAAAACGTATATAACAAATAAATAAAAACTATTCTATTTTGATAGAAAAGCCGCAAGTCCTAGGCCACACGTTTTTGCGAACATGCAGATAACCGGAGAAGCAGTTGACTAAGAGATTATTTTCATTTGAAATAAATTGTACTAAATAAATATAGAAAAATAATGTATACAATCTCAGTAGCTTTGTAATTCTTCTAATTGCAAACTTTTCTACGGCTTATTGGTCTGAGGATGGCTCAGAACTTGCAAGTAAAGATGGTTTTACAGACTTAAGGAGTCGTTTGTTCAAGGAGAACCATCCAATGCCTAAGTTATTGCAAATGGTGGTTTAAGTGTATTGCAAATAGCAAAGATTGGGTGCTTAATCATGTTAGATTACCTCCTTATGTATGCTTAGTTCTATTGTGGAACGTAATCTCCTTATTAGTGAATCTGATTGTAAGCCTTACTGTAAATAATCTCGATAGTTATCAATGATCTATTTTCTTTATTAGACTGATATCCTGTCAATATTTGTTAGCTATAAGGGCATAGGCCCTCAATCAACATTCCTGTGCTTTCTCCTTTATGGGCTTGGTGCAAGCCTCATTTGGACATGTATAACAATATTGATACGCATCATCAATTACATAGTGCAAACATTCTATGTGATGCCGGCATTCTTTTTATGGACTTCTCAAAATCTGCAGAAGCTTTTGCATACATGTTCATAGAGAGCTACCTTCTTTTTCCTTTTCGGCCAAATCTGTCTCTACACGAATATGAACTTGTGTTCATGGCTTGGTTTGCTTTTGTTTGCTAGGGAGAATTAAGGGGGAAGAGTAGATTTAGAACTTTAATGTTTAGAATTATTGATTGAAAAAAATTGAGGACCAAAATTGTTATAAAAAATTTATTTTAATGTTATTTAATGTCATATCAACATTTTTCATCCAATTTTATGATGAAATAATTGGGACGTGCAATAGAAGATTATATAGTTTGATGAAACAAATCTAAAGATTAAGTACTTGTTTTGGATATGGAAAACAATTTAAGGTACCCCAGGTAGATTTTATCTCTATAAAATAAGAAATTAGAGATGGAAGCTCTTTATATCTACACACTTGTTGATCTACAAAAGACAAGGTAATAATATATTTTTTTATGTCTTGTGAATCCATAATAACAGCTAGTTATAGAACTAAACTGATAATTATTTAATCACTGCCCAAACATGTTCAAAATCATTCTTTATCGAGTTTGGCTTCACTAGGGTCATGAAGCTGCAATAATAAATAGAAGTCATATTTTGGAATCTACCTAATTGCATTATAAAAATACAAAACATATTGTAACTATCTAGAAAGTGAACATTAGGTGTAACCCTTGTGAAATGCCTTGTTCAGTAATAAATGGGGTGATATCAAAACTTCAACCTATAAATTCATATTCAGATTCTAATTAATAGGGAATTACACTTAGTGTCAAAATAGATAGTATTTTATATTTGTATTCATTATTTCTGCAGGTTGAATCTCATGATCTGATAGTATGATGCAGTGGTAAAAAATGTGAAAGGACCGTTACAATTTCACTTTACATTTCATTATTATTAGAAAACCAAATTCAATTTAGGGGAAAAAAATTAAATAGTAAATAGTTTTAGGTGCCACTAAAATGTAAAGCTTTTAAGTTTTATTTCTTGCATTCCAAGTAGAAAACATATTTATTAAAAAAATAGCAAAGTCTCTTGTTTTCTCTATTCATTATACTTCTATATATTAATTTTGTTAAAACAACTATAGCAAATGAATAAAAGTTGTTCTATTTGGATAGAAAGGCCCAAAGTCCTAAGTCACATGCTTTTGTGAACATGCAGAAAACTGGAGAAGCTATTGACCAGGAGATTATTCTCATTTGAAATAAATTGTACTAAATAAATATAAAGAAGTAATGCATACTATGATCTCAATAGCCCTGTAATCCTTCTAATTGCAAACTTTTCTATGGCTTAGTAGTCTGAGGATTACTTGAAACTTGCAAGAAAAGATGGTTTTAGCGACTCATAGAGTCATTTGTTCAAGGAGAACCATCCAATGCCTAAGTTATTACTTTTTTGCTCAATGGTGGTTTAAGAGTATTGCGAAAGCAACGATTGTGTGCTTAATCACGTTAGATTATCTCCTTATGTACGCTTTGTCCTTCTATTGTGGAACATAATCCCTTTATTAGTGGATCTAATTATAAGACTTATTGTAGATAATCTCGATACTTATCAATGATCTATTTGCTTTATTAGACTGATATCTTCTCAGTATTGGTCGGCTACAGGGCTAAGGGCCTTCAATCAACATTTCTGTGCTCTCTCCCCTCTGTACTTGATGCGAGGCTCATTTGGACATGTATAACATCACTAGATATCTTATTGATATGCATCATCAATTACATAGTGCAAACATTCTACCTGATGCTGGCATTCTTTCTATGGACTTCTCAAAATCTGCAAAAGCTTTTGCATGTGCCTTCATAGAGAGCTACCTTCTTCTTTCTTTTGACCAAATATGTCTCTACACGAATTTGAATTCATGTTCACTATTTAGTTTGCTTTTATTTGCTGAGGGAAGAAGAGGAAGAATGGATTTACAAATTTAATTAAGGACCAAAATTGTTATAAAAAAATTATTTTATTGTTACTCAATACTATGTCAGCATTTTTTATCCGATTTTATGGTGAAATAGTTGGGGCACACAATATAAGATTATATAGTTTAATAGGACAAATCTAAAGTTTAAGTACTCATTTTGGACATGGAAAAAAAAAAGTTAAGGTATCACAGTAGACTCTACCTTTGTAAAATAAGAAATTAGAGATGGAAGTTCTTTATATTTACATGCATGTTGATCTATAAAGACTAGGTAATAATATATTTCTAATCTCTTGTGAATCCATAATAACAGCTAGTTGTGGAACTAAACTGATAATTGTTTAGTCCTTGCATAAACATGTTCAGAATTATCAAGTTTGGGTTCACTAGGGTCATAAAGCTGAAATAATAAATAGATGCTATTAGAATCAACGTAATGGCATTACAAAAATACAAAAAAAAAATTGTAACTATCTGGAGAGTGAACATTAGGTGTAACCATTGTGAAATGATTTGTTCAATAATAAATAGGATGATATCAAAACTCCAACTTGTAAATTCATATTCATATGCTAATTAATGGGGAATTACACTTATAGTCAAAATAGATAGTATTTATATTTGTATACATTATTTCTACAGCTTGAATCTCCTAATCTAATAGTATGATGCAGTGGTAATAAGCATTGAAAATGCCTGTCACAGTCTAACATAGAATCTACATAAAGAAAAATCAAAAGATCTCTTACATTCCAACTTAGCAAAATCATTATGATTGACTAATCCCACAACGATTCCATAACTAACAACAAATGGCTTTTTTAGGGCATCAAAGCATATATAAAAATTGTGAAGAATTGGATTTTTGGTGCTTGGCATATGGGGACCAAGTCTAACTTCACATTTGGTGCCCAAATTCCTATTTTCAACTCCTTCACATAATTATTCAATAAAACAAAACTAATCCTTGTAGCAATTCAATGCTTTCTTACACACCCTCATATGAGCTCTCTTATCCTTCTTCAGGGAAACATTAACCCTAGCTTTTTCCTTGATTAATTCTTTGAAACCAGTCAACTTTTAGAGAGCATAGCCTTAATTTCTATGAAAAATTGCCTAGCTAGGTACATACTTGTCACCTGTGTATTTTAAAACTTATGCTACACATATGATCCCTCAAATATGTTTTTACATAGTATAACCCTGTTCTGTTAGTGCACTCTAGTGATATACTTTAACTCCAACCTTTTATCGGGGCACTTTACTCTAACCCATTCCTTGGTGTCTTTTATGACTTTAGTTTGCCCTATCTCCATAATACAATGCTTGTCAACTGCTTCTTTAAAATGTTATGTATCTCTAAATGTCAAGCTAGAAACAAACTGGGGATATAAACAGTTAGGATCATACCATGGGTATACATTGCCACTTACTATACATCTTGTTTTCCTAATTGTACTCAAGATTTCACCTATGTTTTCAACCCCAACTATAACGCTGATCTTACATTTCTTATTTGACCATTTAGTGTTAAACTCTTTCACCCTCCCCTTAACATTTTTTGGTTCTTGATCATCATCACTTAGATGATGACCTTCATTTACCTCATTATCATCTTCATCATGCTGGTCCTTGAACAACTTGCTAATAATGGATTCATCATCATCATCATCTGCACCTTCTTCATAACCATTTCCAGCTTCATCATCAAATAACTCTTCACTTATATCATCATTTACATTAGTACTATTTTCATCATTCGCATTAACAACCATAGAACCTAAAACCTGTAGCCCTCTCCTTATCCTTATCATCAACCTCAACGAACATTTTAACTTCCTCATATTTCAAAATGAGCTCCCTTAATTCTATCATATACTCATTACTATTGAACTCTACTTCCATCCACCAGCCATTAGGTATGAAGTAAAACATTTTATTAACTTTTTTTTCATTATTTATCGCACCTTGTCCAAAAGCTCCGGGTAGCAAAATAAATCACCATCCACTACTGATAACCGAAGTGCTATCGCCCTGGTCACCTAAGGACCCCGGAAAGGAGGGAGTCAGACACCTGAGGTACACGACCTCGGTAGCCCGCCAATACCAACCTTGGGAAACTAGCATATCGCCTCCCTCAGGAGGACGACCGAACTAGCTTCGAGGAGAAGAACCAGCCACCTCCTGCAGGAGAAAGCCCCCCGATGCACTAACTTCGGAGCCAGGGAATACCCCGAAGTACCAGTCTGACTCCGGGAAAAGGCCTCTCACTCTGAAGGGAGACATCAACCAAAAGGACCTCGGAGGTACGGCAGGAGCCATCAAGGAGTCTTTGACATTCCACCCGCACACCTTGCACGCCGCCATTGCCCACGTCCTGTCATGTAGGGCTACGCTTGTCACAGTTCGTGGCCTGAGGAGCCTATGTTAGGACCATCTCTTAGATACTTGGCTTAGGCCAAGAATAAAAAGAAACATCAATTTAAAACATAAGGGACTTGATTGAAAGTAAGGATGAGGATGTAAATGAAACTATGGGAACTTGAAGGGTGAAATGCACCAAGCAAATAAGTGCATGGACAAAGGTGGAATTAGACCAATTTTGGTTGACAAAAAAAATGGCCGGTCAACAATTTCGGCTTCTTCCAAATTAATTTGGTAATGGGTTAATTACCATTTGGGGCCATTGTTGGGTTTCGGGAGCCAAACAGCGCAGTGGAATTTAACCGAAACCCTCCAGGATCCAAGTGAAACGGGGTAAACCGGGTGTTCGAAAATTTCATACCTAATTTCGGTTGAGATCTCTCACTCAACTGTAGAGTCGAATCACAAAACCTGAACAGTTGACGTGTTCAGGCTCTCTATGGTATCCACATGAGCCTCTCGGGATCACCACGCTTCCACCACGTCCCGGCAGATGCGTTTCTCTTGCGCTCGCAGTGCTAGCTTGCGTCCTCCAAGGAATTGCAAGAGAAGAGTGCAGCTGTCCTTTTGGGAGGCTAGGGCAAGGAGACCTGCGAATTTCTCACTTAAAAGTTGTATTTATAGTGAGACTCAACTTCCAGGCCTAATGGGTTTCAAAGCCCTAATCCAATTAGGATTTAATTTCGGGCTTAATAATGGCTCAACTCCTTGGCCCATTATTAATACGAAATTAAAGTGAAACCATAACCCAAATAATTAGCCCATGCACTCTAATGATCCAAATAGCTCTATGTGTGCGACCCAATAGGCTCTTGCCATGTTGGCAATGATCATAAATCACATTTATGATCATAAGCAATGAGCGGTGTCTAGCAACACATCATTGCTACCCAAGTGACAAGATTGTCGGTGAATCGACTAAACCTTTATGATCATCACCGATATATGCCATTGTCCCTTTGTCCAAGATATCAAGACTAAGCACAAGACATGGAATGTGTCACTCTCGTATAGCCCAATCTTTGGTTTCTTGATTACCGAGTAGACCAACTTAAACTGACGACATTGATATCATATATCAACTCATCGGAGCATGGCCATGCATTTTCTAAGTCTCACTCTATCAAGGGGCCCAAAGATATCACTCCTGTTACATAGGAGGGACAAATCCCATCTTGATCATACAAATCCCTCCGCATGATATGTGACATACCCAATGACCTCCTTCAAGTTCACTCAGTTACGAGAAACAAAGGAAAGTATCAAAGTATGTGACTCACATGTAGGGAACCTTGCTGATCTTAGGTCGAAGGACTACATATACCATGATCACTATGAGAATCACTTATGACACTCATATAATGATCCATGAAGTGTTCTCATGGTGGGTCAGTCCAGTACACAAGTTCTCCAACTTGTACCCATATGTAGACTACATATCTCATATTAGTCTCCACATATGCTAGTCATTATGTATTATTGCAACCCGCTCCACAATAATACTAGACTAGGGACGTTTAAGAATATCATTATTCTAGGGTTACAATTATGTTTATTACGTTACGCAGAAACAAAACAACAAACAAAATTGCTGGATTAATGCCTCAATAAAATATCATGACTCAATGTGCAAAAATACAATCATCTCATGATTGGCTTTTTGGGCACAATACTAACAGCCATATTAATGAAAGCTTGGCAATTGGAGCCATGAGTTAAGAATAGAGCCAAAATAATCCTACATTTTAGTGACTAAAGTGTGCACATGGAAACTTAAGGGAGAAAAGTGTCACATGTAGAGTACTTGAGGACCAAGGTTGACATTGAGCCAAAATGTTGAATATGTGTACACGCTTCATTTAATGCTAGTTAATGCGCCAGAATTCATTTGTTTTCTTTGCTGCCGCCTGGACGTGTGTATTCGTTTGCTGCTTGCTCATTAATGCGCCAGGAGCATTAATTCGGCTGCCTTCATTTTCTACTTGGCTTTCGTTTGTTGCTGGCCGAAAAACAAAATTAGTAAAGGAACGAAACAGAGCTTCAACGTTTCTTCTGGTGCGAAAGGACGAGCTGGCCGAGAAAGAAGAGAAACAAAACAAAAGAGAAGAAAAGAGTTTCGTTCGTCCGCGCTAGTTGGCCGAGAGAAACAAAGGGGCTTCAAAGCGTGAGGGAGCAAAGTTGGAGCTCTTGCCGTCCTATCGAGGAAATTGAAGCCTGAAAGAGAAATCAAGCTTGGATTAAGGAGATAATGCTTATAATCACTTGTTTTTCTTGGTAATTTTTCATGGACAAGTGATTATGAAAGTTAATTGAAGGCTTATTGTGTTAGGCAATATATATTTGAGCTTCGGCCTTAGTTACTCGAGCAACCGAGAGCTCAAGCTTTGATTGTGAGGTAGGGTTCTCACTTTTACTTATTTTCTTGGTATTTTTCCATGAACAAGTAATTATGGCAGCTAAGTGATGGTTATATAATGCTATATGATCTTAGCTTTGCTAGATGGGCATATTGAGGAGATACAGTTATGTGTAAATTGGCTAGCTAGTCAAGGTAATGGGATGTGTTAAAATTCCTAGTAAGGGAGGCCAACTCGCCAGTGAATTTGGAGCTCTAGTGGAATAGGAGTAAAATTGTGAAGATGAAAGTGCCAAAGTGCACATGGACACATGCTAGTGGATATGACCGAATATACCTTGTGGTGTGTGTGTGAGTTCTGTGTGCTTTGTTGTTTGTTTGTGCATGCTAATCCGTATATTGATGGATTATGATGATTATATGTGTGGGTATATTTCTTTTTGTGTTTTCCTTGTTTTCATGTTTTTCTTGCAGGATAAGTAAGCTTGTGGAGGTTAAGTCATTGGACTTAACTAAATAGACCTTATATGGTCGTATGTGAAACCCTACTGAGTAATTGTTACTCACTGCCCCTACATTTTGTTTCAGGAAAGGATATACAGCTTGAGTAGTTTGCTTGAGTTACTAGTTTGTGTGCTAGCTAGTACACTTTTTGCTCGAGGTATGTGCCAACTAAATCTTGGCTTGAATACTTACATTACAAGTCTTATGGCTTAAGGCTGAAACTTATGTGCTAAGTTTGCAGGCTTTTGTAGTTGTGGGATCGGTCTAGGTACAGGAAGGATGTGTGGACTTGGACCCGGGTTATGGTTTGTATGTTTGGGTTGGTTTTGTGAGTGTGCTGCTGTTCTATACACTTAGGTTTCTTTTAAGAAACTAGGGCATATGGCTTGTAAACTTAACCTTGGCTACTTTGGGTTTATAGCATCCTTGGATTGTATCCAAGTTAGGAATGCCGGACATTAGGCTATTTTGAGCGTATATATATACAGCCTTGTTTGTACATGGTTTGTATGTACATATGATGGATGTTATGTGCCAAGTTATGTTAAGATTATGAGCTTATGATCAAGTTTCATGAAACAATCTTTTGAGTACTTATGATTGACTGAACATACATGTGCATGGAAACTTGATTTTTCAAACTACAAAGATGTGGGCTTCTTGGTTGTCATTCATGAAAGTAGCACACTTGATGAGCACACACCCTAGACACTTAACAGATAAAAGTGTATGCCTTGCTTGTATTGCAAGTTATTGATTTATACCCTTGCCTTGTGTGGCAAGTTAGTGGTTGGGCCTACTTAAGCTGCAGGTTGCTGTTCTCAATAAGCCTCCTAGGACATATCCCAGCTCTTAGCTTAAGAAAATAAGGTTTAAACAATAGGGGGTTATTAACACCTGGTTTTAGGAAATCAATTGAATCTTAGGTAAATTGGTGAGTGGTACTGAGAGTACACAGGCTGGGGCCTATGTGGGATGTGACAGCCTGCAGGCGGCTAGGGGCCCCCACGCCCAGAAGTACAGATGACATCCGTAAATACACGTGCCACAATCCGAAGGGCTCACCCCCTCTTATATATATCAGGGGAATGGTCTCAGGCAGGGGAGATCTCTCTCCTCTCTCCGCCCTGAATCCTCTCCTTTCAGCCCCAGGAAAACACGGCAGGCAAGAGTCTCTTGTGCTTACTACTCCCTTTCCACCTCTCAAAGCACTGACTTGGGCGTCGGAGGCTCCTCCCCGGAAAAAAACTCCGGGGACCTCCTAACCCCTGTTTTCTGAGTGTTTCAAGCAGGTCCTCCTGAGGAATCCCCATTTCGGGTTTTCTCCCATACCGGAAGTCCTACTCGGCCTCACCGTGCCTGCCACACGAAGATGCTGCCGACCATCACAGGTGATCTACACAGAGCACCTTCTGTCAGGACTCGCCTGCACCTCCTAAAGTCCCTGCCGCATTCACCATGACACACAGTGGAGATGATGCTAATGGGCATCAACTACTTCCTTATTCTTCCTTCCACCCACATACTCACCACTTCCCTTTCTTTTAAATCTTCATAAACCATATGATTAACCTGTTATGCATAACCATCTCGTAATCTATTAAGCACAAGATTAAAGATACATTATTTTTACATTCAAATGTGTCCAATATTTCAATTATTGCCCAAGTTTACAATAGATTCACATGTTAAATCACAAGTACTTTAATTTCAAGCCTAATTCAAGATAAGTTTCAACCAAATCATACAAAAATTCATTACACTTTTACAACCTTACTTTGTAACAAAATGTTTTCAATAGAGGACAAAATTTACTTCCCGATCAATCTATTTGTCTCATTTATTTTCATAGTATTTTATTAGAATCCACACATATAAATAACCTTAACTAATGTTTACTCTCTTAGGAATAGTTCTATACTTTTGTGTCTCCATTTTCTACTCCTAATATTCAATAACCGATGATCAATGTGCAAAAGAAAAAATATTCGTCCTTCATTTGTACCTTCAAGAATAACAATGGCAACCGCAAGTCTCTCATTGTCATATTCTCTCTCTCTCACTCAACTTTGTTTCTTTTCCCATCTATAAGCCATCACATGTAGCAGGGGTAATCTAATCGACAACAAAATATTCGCTACTCATTTTCATCTATCATCTAGTAAGTCATCTAAATTACGATTAACAAATTTAACATTTCCATAATTCTAGGACTAACATGGGAAGTTGGTTAGTTTAAGGACTACTTCATCAAAAAATGTAAAATTTTAGGACTCACCATTATCTTTTCCCTAAACTAATAGGTTGCTAATACATGGTTATAACATCATTCATGCCAAGAACATCTAACTTTGGCATCAATGTTAACAATCAAATGATGAGATAGAAATTAAATCCCCAGAACCAATACCACAACATCGAAAGGCTTAAACTAGAAACTTAATTTGTTGATTCTTTTCCAAATAAATTAAGTTGAGATGTTTAAGGTAACAAACTAAGCTAGTGTTTTTTTACCTTTCTTTTTTTGTAAGATGGATGGCTGCCTTGAAGGGATTCTTGAATGGTCAAGCCCAACTAAATACGGATTTGAGAATAAACAAATATATCATCAGTGGATTATGAATATCTACTACATAATGGACATTGATTGTCGTATATTTGGACATATCATATGATTAGAAACAACATTTTTAGCAACTTGTCTTGCATTGATTTTGCTTGGAACTAGTTCATTCCATTACTTTCTTCCAAAGGTATATAAAAGTGGCAATATGTTGTTATCAATGCTATTGCTGAAAATCTTGGACAAAGTAGACACCAAAGTTGCATGATTCCTAGCAAGAGACATATTTGTCATGTGTATTAAGTCCAAACTGAAATAGACCTGCCAAAAAAGGATTCAAGTTAACCTTACTCCTTACCCTTCAATTTTCTTCACCAACCCTAATCCCATCTCCATTCAGATCTACCCCAACTCCTTCCCTCATTAAACTTAGCAAATATATTAGTCTTAACTGGAATGGCCTATGAATCTAATATTGATGTTCTTATCCCCTTAAGGATGGTAATTGGGTGGGCTGGGTCAGGTTTGGGTCAAGCAATTCAAGTTTTGGTTTAATCAAGCTAGCATGTATTCAAGTTCAAGTTGAATTATTTGAGTTTCTAAATATATATTTTTAAAAAAAATTTCTAACAAATAAAGCTCCCTGCCTCCTATATTTTTTGCTTCATTTGACATTCCTGACTAGTTTCACTTGAAGTTATTTATATTATTGTTTGTTAAAAAATAAAAAATATATATATTTAGAAACTATAGGCCTTGATTTATCATTCATATATAAAATTTTTTATTTATATATTAAAATTTTAAAAGTAAAAAATCATAAATTAATTACTGAAATGTGAACAAAGAATTTGGGATAGATTGGGTAATATGAATAGATTCAATTCAAACTATTTGAAGAAAAATTAAATGTTTCAAAGAATATGGGACTCAAAGAGTACTATCATTTCTAAAATTTAATTATTTCTATCTCTCTATTACCGTTTCATAAATCATTTCCCATAACTTTCACTCATTTACTCTACAACACAAAATAGATCAACAAAATAGAAGAAACTCAGTCACATATGTTAAATCATAATATTTTTAAAGTCTTTGTCAACCATATATTTTTTGTTGATTTAAGTTAAAATTGGGTCTTGTTGGGTTTAGTATTTGGGTTATTTCAGGTTCAAGTCAGTTCGGGTTTTCTCGGGTTTCATTTGAATTGGGTTCGGATTCAAGTTAGGTTGAATATAGTCAAGTTTGAGTTGTTAATTTTTCTGGTCAAATCAGGTCCGGTGGGGCTTGGGCTCGAATGGGTCGGTCTAAGTCTTCGGGTCGGATCAAATTTTTTCATCCCTATATCCCCTAACCAAATGTCCTTCAAAAAACTTACATTCACTCCACTCCATAAGCCTTCTTATCGACTTACAAGAAGGAACAAGAAACTTCTCAATAGCATTACCTATTTGAATAGTGTTACCTTACACAACCTAGCCCAAACCATAAATTTTAGACCTCCTAGTCCACCATCTAACAAATAACTACTCTAAATTAAGGAAACAAATCGACTAAACTCCTTATTGAATAATTTGAGCTTAAGCTTAATTTTTTTTGTTATGGAATCAAGCCTAATGAGTCTCAAGCTTGAACTTTAGATCCAACCATAGTTAAAATGCTTAACAAGTTGAGCTTCGGGCCCAATAATGTTTGGCTCAAACCCTTATTGTTTCTAACAATTCTAATATAAAAACTAATACTCTCTTTGTCCTAAATTCTTTGAACCATTCACTTTTCAGTAAATTAATTTATGATTTTTTATTTTTAACATTTTGGTATATAAATAAAATAATTTTATATATGAATGATAAATCAAGACCTATAGTTTCTAAATATATATTTTTTAATTTTTTACAACAAAAAATAATATGAATAAATTCAATTCAAACTACTCTAAAAAGTCAAATCGAGCAAAGAAAGTGGGATGGAAGGAGTATAATATTATAATGCAATAATTATAAAAAATAATCCTTTCTTAAAAATCCTAATACACTCTTTGAATTAAGCTTGAATCATGGATCGAGATTTACGCATATCGAATTACTGAGCCAAGCTTAAGCCCTTACAGGCTAAGCTTTAAGGCCTATTTCTTGAGCTCGTCGAACTAGAGCTCAACCATGAATAAAGTCATTTCGAGCCGAGCTATGGGCCTGGGGTCTTCGATCTTAGCCCAGCTCATGTCCACCCTACTCTAAATAATCTCATGCCAAAGCAACCTTCTTCACCATGGAAACGCATAACTCTTTCCTTAGTAGCACTAGATTTTCACCTATGAAAGTACCCACACTAAGTCCAGCCACCTCATTTGCAGCTAACACCTTCTTTTAGGAAACCCAACTAATATTTCTACACACCCTTTTGCCGCTCCCACCCCCCTTCAAAAAAAGAAGGATATGTGCAATTTTTCCAAGTGTTTTTTGATACTCATTGGGGCTTGAAAAGTGACAAGAAATAAAAGGGAATGCTAGGTAAAAAAAATTTCACAAGGGCCAGCCTCCCACCAGCTAATAAAAAGTTAGGTGTCAACAGCATCAACTCGACCATAAACTTTCAATAACTAATTTCCATCAGTCTACCTTTCTTATGTTTAGCCAAGAGGCAACCCTAAATATAAGAGGGGAGTTTTATCCGACAAACAATTTATTGTATCTGCTATAGCTTTCACTTCTTCTGTATCAATACCTATACAATAGAACCTTTTATATGATCGACAATTAGAATTTACTAATATAAAATGAAAGGTACAGGGTTCATCTTGGAGGAGAAAATGAAAAAATAAACACCCAAAATCCAACAATCAAACTCTTGCAATGGAACCCAGAATAGCTTTAGCCCATAGAAATAAGCCACCCTTAAACTAAAAAAAAGATGGAGTGTGCATAAAGAACCCCATAAAAGTTATTAAACAACCTTATCTAAGGGGAAATAAAACACTAGGTGGCTCTTTTTCACCAATGATTTTCTTGGGATATAGGAATCAGCCCCCTATTAGAGTCCATATTCTCCTTACCATAACATCTTTTCCTATTGACATAATTTATGATGTTGTCTAATCTGTTTAGTTCTTGGATTGACAGCATCTTTTTTTTTTTTTCACAACTTGCTTGCTTTGTAATGAACCATTGAATGACTATCTTTTCCAATAAAAACCCCTAAACAAATTTTGTAGCTAAGCCTTCAAACTCTTCACAAAAAACCCTATTAGTTTGCACTCACTTTAAAAAAATTTATTAGCTTAAGTAAATGAACCCAATTGTCTAATATCCCTACCATTACCATCATAAATACAATCACCCAAATGAATTACACTTAAAGGAACACCTCATTCCTAACTTCCAAGCATACATGTAGCTTTTTCGTATACACTGGATCAGTAATAAATGTGGATCAAACCACCAATTGAAGATCCTCTTTGTCTTAAAAACCACTAGCCAAAGTATGAGAACTTGCTAAAGTCAGTTGATCATGCCATTCTTCTAACAACTTGTGTTCAACCCCTGATTAAAGTTCTTTTGGAGTTTCATAGCCTGCTACTGGAATATAAAATACCTTTTTTGCATCCAAATCCTTGCTACTAATGCCTTTCATTACAATCGATTTAGAATTCCATTTGGAAGCCTAATTTCAACCCCAATTACATTATTAGAAAAACCTTTGGAAGGAATTGAACTTGAGGCCCTAAATGTTTTTGTACTCTTGACCCTTGTTGGCCTAGTTTTTTGGCCAGAATCATTAATACTCCCATCAGAGGCCTAAACCCTTTAAACTTATTGCTTTGTTGTTCCCTTCACTAGCCCTACATTTGTTGTCGTCAGATTGCACCTCTTAGTTAAGCTTTTTATGGCAGCAACTGTGATTCCCAGCACTAATCTATAGCATGGGCATTTTGCCTACATCACATCCCCAATGAACTTAATCCGTCATATGTAGATTCCTTTGAATTTATACAACCCCAAATTTTCTTGGTTAGATTGGCCATGATGCACCTAAGATTCCACAACCCTTTCACTTAACTGCCTTCTAGAAAAAAACTCCTCTTCCCCTGGCTCCTCTTAAGACTATTAATTCTAAAATTGCTTGCTTTTTTCTATTTTCTACCCCTTTTAACCAAAAATTTATCACAGATTTCGAGCCACCACTTGATTTCTACTTTGTCCAAAAGAATTGATGCTCTACTACATTTACTGATCTCATTAATTTGTAACACTTCATTTCCCCCATACTTTATGATAGAGGCAAAGAATTGCTTTTGCTTAATATCCAAATGACAAACACCATCCGTAATGAAAACATAACCCTTGACCTAATCTAAGACCATACGAAGAACACACAGGGAGTTGAATGATTAGGAACCAGCCTAAAGCTGAATTTGACCAGAATAAGGAGAATTACTGAAGGAATCAAAGAGTTGGAATTTGATTTTGATTTTTCAAATTGAAGCAAGAGCTTATTTCTTTAGAAAATGTTAAGTTATGACTTTAGTAATCCAACAAAAAGATATCGATACCATGCAACCAAATTCTACTCATATTTACTTTAGGCCAGAAGCAAGCTAAAAGTGCTTAAGGATATTGTTTGAATTAGAGAAATCTTGCTCAGACCATTCACCTAAGAATGATGTGTCATTTGTGTACTACAAGTGTGAAACAGATAGTCTTTCTTCTCCCACGGCAATACTCTTAAACAGGTTTCTATCCAATGCATCATACGTCATACATTTAAAAATTATTCCACCAATAAAAATATGAAAGCTGATAAAGGATCACTTTTTCAAATACCTTACTCCAACATAAATTCTAATATAGGACTTTCATTTACAAGAACTAATACTAAGATAGTTGAAAGATGAATGTTGATCCACTTCCTTCAACACTCTCTAAATTGCATTTGTATCACAACTCAACCAAGGAAGTTCTAATTGATGTAGCCAAATACCTTTTTAAAATCCACTTTAAACAACATAGCCCTATTTTTTTTTTTTTTTTTGTATCAAGACCACTGTCTTCATGGGTTCTAAGCAATGTGATCAAAACTAAGATTCTATTTATAATCATTTTTTTCATTCAAGTTGTAGGATCAAATCAAATGATAAGCTTTTACAAAAGAAGAAAGATTGATTATGTGAGAAATTAAATCACTACAAGGTACAACTAGAAAAATGATAGAGCTTTCAGGCTCTATCTATTGCTTGGAGAGGCTAAAAGGACATTGAATGTGCCAGTCACACAAACCATTAACACTAGTAAGGAGTAATAGAAAAGTGGTAGACATTTAGTGTAGAATAGCTCAGTTGCTCAAGTTATAAAGTCTCGTTGAATGAGCGACTCAAGGAGTCAGTCCTTCGCATAGGTAGCTGACAATCAATCACTTCATTTTCTAGGTTTTTAAAACATTAAGGCAGAGATATAAAGTTAAAATAAAATTAACTATTTTAATTATTTAAATTGGTTTGATAATTTAGTGAAGCCTAAAAATTGAAGTGAAAATGACAAATTGTTAATATAAAAGTTAATTTAATACAATGAAATTAAGCAAAACAAAACAAATAAACACCTAAATAAAGATAAAAAAATCAATGTAGGCATCGGTGTCTTAACTGCCTGAGCCTCACTGTGATCAATTAGAGCACCCTAGTCACTTGGGATCCTCTTCGTGTTAGGTACCTAACTCCTAAGTTGAGTCTAGTCATCAGGCAAGCACAACATATTAGGAATACAATTTGGCTACTGTTGCTGCATTATGTCTGATCCTAGTGGTAGTTTACTCAATCTTGGGTAAGGCTAATAAAATGTCGGTTGAGCCTACTACTAGAAAACTGTCCTTTTATTCGGTCCAGTTGATACTAGTGAATGTTGATAAAATGGCAGCTGAGATTGCTGCTAGGATCCCATCATCCATAGATAAGGTCCAAGATGGATTAGGATATGGGATACCTACATCCTCGAGTAAGGTCCAAATAATAGAGGAAAAGATCTTAGTGGCACTAGGTAGTAGCCATATGGCACGGGATAAGATCCTTTTTCTCCCAACCCTCTAGTTACATAGTTAGAATCAATACATATGGGCATGTTCCCATGAACTGTCATTGGATTGACCATCTTAGTGAAGACACCCATTGTATTAGGGCTAGATTGCGAACATCTGCATGAACACTTCAAACCCTGCATCTTTTCATTCATCTTATTTTGTTCAGCTCACTAAGTTGTTACCTCCTCCTCAATAACGATGAGCTTTGCCCGAAATTCAACGTTCTCTTGATGCGGCTAATTAATATAGTCATCCTCATACCTCTAACACTTTTATATGGTTATTGTAAATGAATGTTAAAGGTTCAAAGGAGTACCCTTAATCGTGCACAATAGAAACAGTCAAAGGAAGCCAACATATGTGGGGCCTTTGTTTGCACTTCCTTATGGGCCCATACTCTTAACAAAAGACGTGATGCTTTAATGCATATGGCTCATACTTACATACAAACTCTGCCTCATACCTAGCCAAAGTAGAAAATGTAAAAAAAATTTAGATTAACAACATATTAGTTTACATATTTTGTTACTTCTAGCTGCATAAACCTAATCTTGAGAAAAGCTCTAGCCTGATCCATGGCCTTTCAACATCCACTGGACAAAATCACTAAATATGGGAGGTTGGCTATCGTTTGTCTGTTCCACAAAATAAGTAGTCAAAATTGTTAAAAATGCAATATTAGAAAAATAATACGTTGGATAAATTGATAATTTTACCATCTTATCATTAACTATATGTTTTTTCTGGCTACCTAAAGAATGTTTTTATGGTTCAGTAGCCTTGGGTTAGTCCTTGCCTACCTATATGTTTATTAAATTTTATGAGTAAAACATAAAAATTATTTTTTGGTAGACTGTAAAGTAACAAGTTCAAGTAAAATGAATGTTCTTTACCTTATTCTTGCTCATGACTTAACTCATGTGCTAGAATTTATTTGAGTTCCAATGGTTGATCAAATTTTGAAATGGTCAAGAAAAATATAATTTGGATAGTAAGGAAGAAGGTGATTGTAGTCCCTATCTAGCAAGAACTTGTTAAAGTACTTCTCAATGATAGTTGTCATCAAATTGTTCAGCATGTACCTATAGCAGCTACAAAAGTTGTCTAAGTACTTCCCCTAAGGTTGGATGCAAAGGTAAGTAAATCCAAAGTTATTTACCTCAAATTAGTTTCTTGTTAAGCAAGAAAGAGAAGCTAATTAAAGTAAAGTAGAGTTTCTTAGTGTGATTTGGCACCCAAAAGTCAAAAGGGCAAAATGGTAGTTTTGACCTGAGTGAGTGGTATGATTGCAACTTTGATGGAATTAGAGTCATTTAAGGATTTTTTTGCTAAATAAGCTAAGGCCATAAGTTATTTTAGCTATTAGAATCAAAATTTTAAGAAAAAGCACAGAAATAGCATCAAGTGTTTAAATGAGCCATTTATGCGTTTAAGTGGCTTAAGTGTCTAAAAGCTTAGCATGGGGAGTATAAAAAAATTCTTTAGGACCAAAGAGGGATTGTCTGTGGTGTGAGTCTAGTGAACAAAGTGAAACAAAAGTAAGCTTGAGGGCCAAGAAGGAAGAAAACAAGAAGCAGGCTTTAGTGAAGTTGGTAGGATATTTTCTGGCAAAAGATTATCATCATTCTCATCTTTACCAATTTCAAATTTCATCGCTCTCTCTCCCCAACAGCTTGTCTGCTACTAACCTCTCTAATCCTACAAATTTCTAGCAAAATTAAAGGTACCAAGGAGAAATCAAGAAGTCTTTAGCTCATCCTTGGTGCATTAGCTTCATTTGTGGTCTTTGTTTGCTTGTTTTGGGCATAAACTATAAGGTAAGCTTCTTGGTTTGAAATAAGTTGGTTCTAAGCATGTCAAGTAGCTAAAAATGGTCTTGATTTCATGTTCTTGGTGCCATATTAGGTTAGTTTTAGGTCTAGAACTCAAGAAAGTTAAGTTGAGCTCAAGCATGCTAGTTGGTGTTTGTAGCTTGTTCTTTCTTTGTGCTGGGTTTGCAATAAAGGTTCAAGTTAATTTAGCTTCAACAATGGGTAGAAGTTTAGTATTACATGTGGGAATGAAGTAGAAACAAGAACTATTTAAATTGGCTTTAGAGATTGAAAAGTTTAGCAAGTGCAAGATAGCACAAGAGCACAAAGTGCTGGACATAGCATTGTAGATGCGCCACTAATGGTGAGGATCCGTTGCCAAGGGTGCTTGAGAAAACCAAGGAGTTGTTGCTTTTGGTGACGCCCTTGGTGCCACATTGCCAAGGCCCAAGCCCCGTAAACTTGAGAGAGAGGAAGAGGTCTGCTAACCATAATGGGAGAAGTTGCCATGGCCTTCTGAAGTCAACGTCATCATTTTCGTGGTCTATGTCTTGGTGATCACAAAATTAACACAAAAGTAAATCAACAAACACTAAATCAACACTAACTACAATAAAATTAACACAAAATTAAAACAATTAAAACTATATATATATATATATATATATATATTGTATGTATGTATACTAAAGCATTTATATAAATACACACACACGCACACACACACACACACAAAATTATTTTAATAAAATTTAACAAGGATGCATTAATGTCTAACATTTTACACAAGACTATATATAGTTGGCATGTAAAATATATTAGCAATGTTATAATGCCTAAATTTGTCAACAAACAAATTTTCTTCATCGAACAATAACCCATTTCCAACATTGCCACCTTTAGGAATTTCGGGTTGATTAGTGTGATCGACAACTATAAAAGTTGTGTCTGGCTATGGAAGAACTTCTCCACTAGTGTTAAGGTCAACCAACATAACACCTACTTCAACACTTGCAAATTCAGTCAATAGAACTTCATGTTGCATTTGGGGTTGCTCGTATGATTCATCTTCTTCAATTGTTGGCAGGCCACTAAAGTTTGGATTGTTTGTCGCTTAATCGATGGTGTCAAAGTTAATGAAAGCACGTGGTTTCACCTTGATTACTGCCTATCAATATTGTAATAAAGTATATGGGTATTGATAATAATACACTCGTATCACTTGGCTGGTAAGGATGAAATATTCAAGGTACACTCAATCTTGATCTCCACTTGACATCGATAATTCCAAATGATTAGTGTGTTCGAACTCCATGGGTTGGATCGAGCCACATATGTTTAAAAACTATGACAAAGTTGGGGATGCTTGCAAAATACTATAGTTTAATGATTTCTTCTATCAATCCATAAAAATGAAACCTTTTAGATCCCCTATTGTCAACCTTAACACAAACACCCTAATTGGTGGTCGACTTTGTGGACCCATAAGTCTAGCATTCATCTGTTCGACATGTACTTGAATATAGTGGATTGTGAAAGAATTAAGCAAGTCATTCATTTAACCTGTTTGGATGGATTTCACCCTACAAGTACAAAATATGTTCATGGTAAGTAAATTTCTCTAAATTCCTAAACCCAATGACATATATAGTGGAAAAAACATATGTATTCCCAAAACCATCACACAAAATGTTGCACATGTAATTCTTCCATTTCTCTTGTCATTGCATTGAGAAAACTTTTGTTGAATGACATTGTAAATAACCCTACGTATGTATACATGCAAAGGTTAGTAAGAGGCAATGTCAAACCATTGGAAAAACCACAAGCACAAATTGAAATACTAATCGGAAATATGGATCAACTTCTTCACAAATTTGTAGGATGTAGATATGCACTTGATGTAATTCATCTTCATCTAGCACCCTTCAGGAACCACGAGCTAGAAGCTTCAGTTTTTGTTGTTCAGAGGAATTGTAGCCTTAGGCTCAGTTGAACAGTAATTCATGTCATTGTTTTATGGGGCATGATTGAGTCTAGTGAATGCATTAGGCTCAAACATAATAGTTTATCCAAAAGCCCATATTGAGACTAATGCATTCAACTTCATTTTGATCACGATAGCATCTATTTCAACATTGTTGATATGGACATTTTATCAGTTTTGTCATATTACTACATATAGTTCTTATAAAATTTTCTACACTACTATGAAATCTGGGTTCATGTATCCATCTTTCATTAATCACTTGCACATCCATTCATGTTCCTCTACCATGCTTAAATTTCCTATGAGTGAATTTACATATATTCAATTACAAGGAACAAGTATTACAAACCAACAACATTCGAATTGTCATTTCAACAAATTTGATAAATTGTAAGTGTCCACCAATACCCTAAATCCTATAGGAAATGATCCTTTGACTCATACTTTTACATTATCATTTATCTTAATAACGTAAAAAAAATATTTTAGAAGCATTTCACCTTAGTTTCTTGGAAAGCACTGTTTCTTTAAGTTAGAAATCTCAAATCCAGCTTCCGAGAAACAAGAATTAATATAACCAAATTTCAGTCACCCTTAAGATAAATCACAAACAACAAAGTGCTATCCAAATTCTTTTCACTCGTGAATTGCAGATCCTTGTAGTTGCCCTATATACATGCTATTTTTCATTAGATCAAAAACCATTGATAGGCACTCCACAGTTTAACTATATGAATATGTACATAAACCAATCAATCTCAAAGTAAGATAACTATCATTTAATACAAATAAATGAACTCAAATAAAATTTACCTCTATAATCAAACGATTTGTTTTTTAGAGGAAAAAATATAAGCAAAACAGCATAAACTGGTGATTGTGGAGGGGAGATCTAGGATGGAGTTTGGGGTTTGCATAGCTCAACAATGGAAAAATGAGATGCACAATGTGGTTTTCTGTTGTTAGGGCGACAGAAAAGTAACTAAACATTAGGTAACGACAAACAATCAACTGCACTTAAAAATTTTAAAAATTGGAGCAACTAAGGGGCAATTACTTGGATGGCAAATGAAGTTTTTTAGTCACCTTTCAATTGGTCCTGTAGTAAGCCTCATGACAAACTCTCCTTGGTGATAGAAATTTAGTTGTTCATCTCTGTCACTTCGGGAACTTCTCTAGCTGTGAATGTGAAAAGAGAAGCAGTTTAGTGGTCATTTGGAGAAAAAATTTTAATATAAGATGTGTTTATGTTTTATGCATAGTTTGATTGCATAAGGGCCTAAATGTAAAAATGTCAAAAGTTTGGATTCTTAGAAAGAGAGGTTGTTATTCAATTAGCTATTTTTTTGTTGTGGTTGGAAAATTTTATTGTGTCAGATTTTAAAATTAGCAAGGAAAAAAATTTGGCAATTGTTAAGAGGATAAGCTGTAAGTTTTTCTAGAATTTTAAGGCCATTTTGTTTCCATCGGATTTAATGCATTATTTTACATTATTTTTTATGTGCAATAATTATTTATCGCAATTATCAGCTGGTTAAGATCTTACCTTTAAGAAGCCCAAAACACAAATATTGTTTGATTAATTTCTTAATTTATGTGACATAGAAGTTAAAAAATTAAAAAAATTCTTTTAAAAACTTTTATAAAATTGCTTTTTAAACTTCTTAGAGTGTAGAACTTCAATAAATCATTAATTTAAATAAAAAATTATTTTATATAAAAATTATGTGCAATAATATATTAAATTTAATTTTAAACGAATTCACGCGGTCGCATACTTCTGGTTCTACCCCTCACGTGTAGAGGTGAGAACCGGGTCGGACCGGCCGGTCCTGGGCCCGGGCACGGACCGGCTGTGGGCGGGGCAGCGGCGGGGCAGGGCGGGGCGGGGCGGGGCAGTCCCGGGGCAGGTTTAATTTTTTTTGTTAAAATATATATATATATAATAGAACAATTATTAATTATATAAGTCAGAAATATTTTTAAGAAAAAACACCACCTCCGGTGTAAGTTTTATTAAGTTAAAAAGCCAAACGGCACTTACAAATAATCGGAACGTGCCTTACATTTTGAAATGGCAAAAACATTTCGGAAATGATAAATAATAGAAACCTATGATCTGTGCTGAACAATATAATCAGATCAAATACAAATTACATGTATGATTGAAAAAAAAAAAATTCAACTCTCGGTATCGGATATTACCTCATCATCCGAACTCTTTTGGTCTTGATGCCGGAGTGCTGCGAGGCCCCAATCTCGGTTGCACACGCATACTTCTACCGCGTCGGGTGTCAATCTTGAGCGTTTTTCTGTTATCACCCATTTTCCAGCACTAAACGCTGCCTCAGATGAGACGGTCGATACTGGAACGGCAAGAATTTCTTGTGCGATTATCGACCAGATCGGAAATCTTGATCTCTTTTGTTTCCACCACTCTAAGATGTCGAGGTCGCTTGTCTCGAATGATGTGTTGAGATAGTCATCGACCTCAGCTAATCCCGATGTCATCGGTCGAGGTCGTTTGAGCATTTGGAGCGCCGGGTTGAATTTTGAGGAGATTGATTTCCTTGGAGGCTCAGTTTGAGGAGCTTCGGATCTTACCTTATCCGAATGCCGCTCACAATATAACTTGTATAAAGAATGCAAGTACTCGGAAGTAGAAGCAAACATAGCCAAAACATTTATATGAGACATTTCTAAATAAGTATGAAAAATTCCTTCAAGCAGTGTTGTTGTGCCCGTTAATTTTACATACGGGTCAAGTAAAGAAGCGATTAAAAAGATAGGTGGAATGTTTTCGAAATATTGAAGCCACTTAGCCCGCATGGCTTCGACAGTCGGTTTTAACAACTCATCATTTTTAAACTGATGTAAAGCATATGTGATGTTCACTAAATGAAACAAAACTTGATGACTTGTTGGGTAGTAAACACCAGAGAAAAATTCAGTTGCCTCGTAAAAAAACTTAAGCAATTCATCGGTTTTGGAACATTTCTCCCAAATTTCAGTCTTAAGAAATTCAGAACCCATTTTTAAATTCATGAAATGTGACAACAAATTTGCATACGGTAATGCATCTTGCATATGATGATGCCGGAATCAAAAATGGTTTTTGATTTTCAATACAAAAGCTTTTAAATTCATGAAAAATAGCAGGTCTGGACATCAAATATTTTAATGAGTTTCGAATAGGCAAAATCTCATTTTGGAGAACTTCTAAACCTTTTTGCACACAAATGTTTAAATATGGCACATGCATCTAACATGAAAAAATGCACCATTGAGAGGTGGTTTTAAGTTTTGACTCAAAAGGCGAGCGGCAACATCATTATTTGAAGCATTATCAAATGAAATGCACAGAACTTTATCAGTACAAAAATAATCACGTAAAGTTTCTAAGATGCAATTAAATATTTGAAAACCAGTATGATCTATTTCAATAACCTTAAATGACAAAATTCGTTTTTGCATTATCCAATCAGAATCAATCCAATGAGAAGTAACACAATAGAATGATTGACCTATAGGTGATGTCCACATATCAGAAGTAAATGCCACACAATGATCAAGAGCAGAAAAATATGCTTGCAAATCTGATTTTCCGATTTCAAATTGTCTAAAGCTTTCTTTCCTAGCAGTTTTCCTAGATACTTTTCTAAATGCGGGATTTAATTGTTATTTTATCCAAGATTCTAGGTAGACATCTTCAGCTTGTGAAAAATGTTTTTCGGTAAGCATCATCCAATTTACCATACCTTCTCTACAAGATTGTTGGTTAAAATGAAATATACCTGGTCCGTCGGTGCTGGTTGTAGACCCAAGTTGTGTTTGTCCTCCATAACTAGTCCCAGTACTAGGGAGGACGTTAGCATGTTGATTTTCAAGATGCCGCTTCAGCGTTCCAGTGCTAGAATTCTTTCTATGCACAAAATTTTTCCCGCAATGTTTACATTTTCCGTACCTCGACTCCCCTTCGTTTATGAGCTCATAATGCTCCCAAACCCAAGTAGTTAGTCTCGTGGATTTACCTTGTGATTGAGTTCCCTCCACGCCGGGTTCATGACTTTAGGCGTCGGTTCTGTTGACGGATTCCCGAACGCCATCGCATCCAACTCTTCCACTTCATCATCGGATAATTGATCGTCGAGACCCAAATCGTAATTCGTCATATCGATTCCGGCATCATCGTCGTGAAACTCTTGAATTGAAATGCCTTTATCGGCGTCCCGAGATCGGCGACGGAACAAGGCTCGGAGGCCGGTGTTGCGGGAAGATGAACTATCTGTTGACTTGCTCTTTCCTTTTGGAGCCATGACTCACGTACTAATAGTAGTGATTAATGCAAAATCAAGAGAGGATTATGAAGATATTAGGGAGAGATTTGTAAGAAATTTGGAAGAGATTAAGAAAATAAGGAGAATGGTTGAGAGAATATAGTAGATGAAGAAGAGAGGTTGAGTGATTGTGTGAGGATTGAGTGAAAATGGCATTGGTATTTATAGGGGGAGGGGAAAAATTAGTTTGACCAAAAAGTCCTTGAAATTTAGTTGTTGGGAGGGGCAAAAATGAAATTTTGGGGGCTGAAATGGAGCAGAAAACAGTTGGAGGGCCTGCTGTGTAATTAGCCCTTTTTTTAAAAAAAATTTCGCAGGTTTACGTTATACAGGGAGCCGTTGCGCACGGGTCGGTGGGGCGGGGTGGTCCGGTCCAGGTCGGCGGTCCGGGCTGGCAGGTTCGTCTGTTATGGGCCGGTCTTTTTTTGCGTCCCCCTCCTCCTATTGGGCCCATATTCGGCCCATAATATTGCGGGCTTCTTGCGGGGCGAGGCGCGGCGGGTTTGACCAGTCCGGGGTGGGTTTGACCGGCGGGGCGGTCCCGGTTCGGTCCGGGCCAACCCGGCCCACCTCCCACCTCTACTCACGTGATTGCTTCGTTTTGAAATTATTTGTTTTCCGGGTAAAATCCAAATTTGGTCCCCTAACTTTGAGGGTTGTCCTAATGTGGTCCCTTATCTCCAAAAATACCACTTAAAGTCCCTTATCTCCCCCAAACTGTCCTATTTTAGTCCATTTCATCAATTAAGCCGTTATCTTTGATGGAAAATGCCTATGTGACACTTAGTTTGCCACGTGGCATCATATGCCATAACAATTAGTGGCTAGAATGTGAAAAATAAACATCAGGCTAAAACTCACGCAAACATGTAATTTTAAGGGCTTAAAGTGACATTAACCCTAATCTTTATCTTCCCTAAATCATTGCCGATTCAAACGGGAGGACACGCTGCCGCCTGCCTCCGACTGCCCACTCCTACCCACTTTTCCTCGATGCCCATCCCTTTTCGTCCACCGTCTCTCGAGGTCGAGAACTCCAATACCATCGACAGCGTTAACTCCAAGATCCAGGACAAGGAGGGGATTCCTCCGGACCAGCAGCGCCTTATCTTCGCCGGAAAGCAACTCAAGGATGGCCGGACGTTGGCCAATTACAACATCCAGAAGGAGTCCACCCTCCACCTTGTCCATCGCCTCCGCGGAGGCATGCAGATCTTCGTCAAGACCTTTACGGGGAAGACGATTACGTCGAGGCTGAGAGCTCCAACACCATCAACAACGTGAAGGCCAAGATCCAGGACAATGAAGGGATTCCTCCAGACGGCGTCTGATCTTTGCCGGCAAGCAGCTTGAGGACAGGATTTCGCGGGATTTTTGCGAGGGAGCACGACGGAGAAGGTGGGGTGGCATAGACGGTGAGATGGGTTGCAGGGTAGAGGGGAAACGGGTAGACAGAGGAATGAAATTAGGGTTAAAGCTTTTTAGTCCCTAAATTTATTTTTTTGCTTCAATTCTAGCCTGAAATTTGTTATTATTCCAGTTTTGTCACTTGTTTCCATGAAATAAGATGCCACATAGGCAATTTCCATTCAGAATAACGCTTGAACTAACGGTAGGGACCAAAATAAGACACACGAGTTGAGTTAGGGGACTTTAATAGTCATTTTTAGAGTTAAGGGACCACATTAGGACAATCCTCAAAGTTAAGGGACCAAATTTGAATTTTACCCTTTGTTTTCCATTTCAAGGAGTTATCAATCATGAATAGTGAAGGGCGTAAATTTTTGTTATATAGATTTAGACATTTGAAATCGGCTGAATCTTGCCTGCGCCCTCTGCATCCATAGGCCAGAACACGGGTTGGATTAATAGATATACATATTCATAGGCTGCTGAGACAGAAAGTATTTAGAAAAGAGTTGGTTTGAGTATTGCAAAATGAATGTAATATATCACATATGGGGTTCGATTCCCTGGATCCACCCTTTGCTTCATTTATTTTTTTCATTTCATTTCTTTGTTTTTTTTTTCCCTTTCTCCTATTGGCTTCTCGCTTCTTCTTTTTTTCCCCTCATTTCTCTTCTTTGCTTTTTTTTTTTTTGTTTTTTTTTTTCGTTTGTTCTTTCGTTGGTTTTTTTTGCTTCATTTTTCTTACTTCACTTTATCTTCGTGTTTTTTTTTCCTTTTTCTTGTTCATTTTTCATCTTTTTAGTTTTCTCCATATTCTTCCTTTTTCATTTTTTTGGCTTTTTTTTTGTTTGTTCATATTATTTTTATTTTTTATTTAACTTTTTATGCCTTTTTCCTAGTTTTATTTATTATTTTTGTTATTCTTGAGATCTAGACCACAACAATTCATAAAAAAACAAATTCACTACCATTAAAAGAACAAATTGATAACATTAAATGTATATATTAATAATATTGAAAGAACAAATCAAAAAATTAAAATAACAAAAAGATAACATTAAAAGAACAGATTAATAACATTGAAAGAATATGTTGAGAACATTAAAAGAATAAATAGATAACGTTAAAAAAACATATTGATAACATTGAAAAAATAAATTGATAATTTTAAAAGAACAGCTTGATACCATTAAATGAACATATTTGTTAGGTTTTTGAAAAATTTAATTTTTATTTTATGAATATTGATTTGTTCTTATTACGTAACTATCTGTTCTTTTATGAGTTATTGTTTATTTTTTTAACTCAACTAGTTTTTTATTCTTTTGTTACTTGAAAATTTTGAAACAAAAAAATGAAAAAATAGATAAAATTTTTAAAATAAAAATAACATAAGTAATTAAAAATGAAATAGAACTAAGAAGAAAAAGTATATAAATTAAAGAGCAAAAAACGAAATAAAACTAAGAAACAAAACAACAGAAAAAACTAGAAATAATGGAAATCAATGGAAAGGAAAGAGACAAACTAGAAAAATATTCGAAAATGAAAATGAAAAATAAAATATAAAATAAAACTTTAAAAACAAAAAGATTCAAGGTATACAAAAAAAATAGTGAAAATGTGAAAGAAAAACTGAAAAAGATCAAAAAATGGAAATTGGAGAAAAACCAAGCTGGATTAGAGGCTACTCGGGCGGTCAGACTCGAACAAAGCAGCCTTCGTCCCCCCAACGCGTGTTTGGCACTTTGCCCAACCCCAAAGTTTCGAGGTTCGTGCAAAAATTGTATAACTATCTTTTTGAGAGCCGGGTCTAAATGAAAATTTTAATTTTTTTTCAGGGACGGCGCATGGAATAAACCGTGTGTACGTAATGCCTACTTTTTGAAGTCAACGTTTTCAGATTGGGGTTGGTAAAGCATTTTACAAATTTTTGTTTATAAAGCTAAATAGCCTGAGGGTGGCTATGCACAAAAAGAAAACAAAGAAAAGATGAGTTCCAAGCCTTTCACGGCCTGCTTTGTTCTCTTCGTTGTGATTAGTTTCAGTGACGCAGAAGCAATTTTGGCTGGAAGACTACTGCTTGGTATAATATCATACCCAACACCATATCCCTTTTTTTTTTTAATATTTTTCTGTTAAAGAAAAAGGTGCTATTGTCCAATAATTTTGGTAGATTTGTTTATTTAAAGGAAGGAAATTATTGAATATCACTACAAGTTGGATGCGAAGAACTATTTATTGAATCAATAATCAATCAATTCATATTTTACTTTAGCAACTGGTTGGCAACCGAAATGTTAGTTGTCCGCAGTTCAATCACCAGTCCTGATAACGGATTAATTGTTGAATGATAGATAAATGAAATTTGTTCCTAATAACCTTTTTATTGATCTTTTTGCCACTGGTTTTCAACTGAAATACTATGATTGAAATTTGGTTGCTCTTTCCTTGTTTTTTTTCTGGTAATTTTCTTGTAATGTATGATAAAAGGATGTAATAACCCATGACATTTTCTATGAGAAAAAAATAAAATAAAGTCTATTTTTCTTTTATTTTATTTCTTTTTTGAGGCCCCGTCTCCGGAAGTGGAACAGCTGTACGAAGTCAACCAACGCACCCCGCAGGCAGGTGGTTCTAGGAACAGGAATATGACTTGGGTACACAAATTATGGCTCTCGTCATTTTTTAATTTTTGCAGCACAATATACTTTTAAAAGATATTATCTAAGCGTTATTCCTTTCTTTTTCAAGTGAAAGATTATTTAGAATTAACTATATCCATTTTATAATGTTGGTCATTTTTTTTACTTTTTAAAATGACTTGTTTCTTTTGGTTTTTTCATGAGATATAAGTATACAATTCTTAATTTATTCAAACACTAAATAGAATCTTTCAGTCAAATATTATTTCTCTAAATAAATTTAAAAAATAACATGAGAAAAACTGGGACAATCTCGAATTAAGAAAAAAACTAAAAAGTCACAAACATTATGGGATACACAGTGTAAAATAATTAACTTTATTTCTTTTCACGCTCTTTACTTTTTGTAAAAGTACTAAGACATTCCCGTACATATACATAAGTACGCATTCACATTAAGTAAAGAATGTTTAGTTAAGGATTCTCATTTTTTTTTTTTGTAAAATAAAATTATAAGTAGGTAAAATCAATTCTTCAAATGTCATATGCCAAAAAAATATGACCGAAAAATTGTTATGTTTGGTTCACACCATGTAGAAAAATGAAGAAAGTAATTGCCAAACATATTCTATCTTAAACAATTATTTACTTTATTATGGAATTCTTCATATAATTGAGATTTTCCAATAATCCTTTCCCAACACTAAGGTGGAAATGAGTCGATTCGAGCCTGAACACCTCATACTTGAAGCTCCAGCTCGTTAAAGATTAACTCGGCTTGGGGTCATGCTTAAGCCCAATAAGCTTGGAAAATGAGGCTTGAAACTCAACACAGAAATGTTCAAGCTTAACCTGATGGCTCAATAAGCTCAAAACTTGATTCAACGTTTGAGTTTGATTCAAACTAAATTTGAGGGCTCTAGCTCAATTCAAACTCAATTCGAGTGCTCGAGCTTGACTTAATGAATAAAAATTAGAATTTTTGGGTTTAGTTATATTAACAATAAAATTAATTTAATTTTTATAATAGAAAAGTATTATGCTTGTTAGGATCGATAAGAGTTCGAGTCAAATAGCATCCAGACTCGAAGCATGACCAGTTAAAAGTTTGAACTTAAAATGAAATTACAGCTCATTAGTCTCGGCTCGATAACAAAAAAAAAAAAAAAAAACCAAGATTGACCTAGTACTGTTCAATAAGAGATTTGACTCATTTCCACCCTACACAACACCACCTAATTCTTCTCGTTTTAATACAAAGGTCAGATGGGTTAAACTTTGAGAAAAACAGTAAAGTAAGCAATTTTGACCATGGAGAACTAGCAAACTTTGTTCCTATAAAGCTATGATAATCATAAGTAATGACTTAATTCATAGGATAACACTAATACGAACAAAATTTATTGTTTATATCATGTCTATCATAATATAAGACCAGGGTACTACGCTAATCCTTAAAAAGAAAAAAAGAGTACTACGTTAAAATATGAGCATTAGCCTTTTCAATACTTATTCATATTCTTGCCAATTCTTGTGTATATTTAAATGTTATTACTATAAGATTTATGTTTTATTTGTTTGTCAATAGTAATTGGGTAGTACTGAATTTACAAATGCTTAAAAATGCTTTTACAATTAAGAATTTTACAAATTAACATGCATGGTTAGGTGTAATGGTTCAAAAAATATTCATTCATGCTAGGCTTTTCTTAAAATCTGTAATTTTCTTTATATGACCTACACTCAAGGACAAAATCTATTTTCACCTTCTACTTTATACAAATGAATCCGCCCGCACTTGAAGATAAATTGTTGAACAATACACGACGGTAGATTCTTGTGTTCGATCTGGCCAACCTCAGCCAGGGACCGAACGCAAGCAGAATTTGGGTGAATGAAATAAGAAGTTTTTTTAAATCTTTAAATTTAAATTTAATGAGGAAATAATCAAGTTATTTTTTAAGATGTTTTGTGGAAAAAAAAAAGCATGTTTTATTGTTTCTATTGATAAGAATTCTAAATCAACTATAATTTCTTACTTTTTAACGTCAAACAATTCTTAGTCTAAACAATGACAAGGATGTCATAGACAAAAAATGTAAAACTGGTTAGACATATGATATTATGGTGTCTGCTCTTACTATTCTAGTGTTTATTTATGATGTTAATATTGTTTGCCCACATTAATAGTCATTTGTCATTTGAACATAACTAGATTTAGACATTGAACTTATCCTACTAAACATTCAACCTCCATAGTTGAAACATGGATTATAGAAACATGTAGACCAGTACTCGCTTACCAAATTCAGACGTTCAAGCTTTCGTAATAGGCATTCATTCACCACAATTAGATACTTTGACATCACATACATGTAGATTAGACACTCAACTTATCATTCTAGACATTCCATCACTATAATTAGACACTTTAACACAATAATCAGACACCAGAATATCATATAGACCAAAAACATACACTCAAACATGTAAACTGGATACGTTTATTAGATTTAGATGCTTAACATATCATGCTAGATATTCAATTTCAATATCAGGCATGCGGATATGACAATCGGAAACTTAAACACATACAAACCTATTGTCAAAAGTGCAACCAAGAGGGGGGTGAATTGGTTGAATTCCAAGTCAAACCGAAAATGAGTTCTTAAACCCTTAAAATAAAACTCAACTTAAGAAGCAATGAATAACCCTATTCTAACCAGAAAATGACTGCCACAATGTACCTAAATTTTTCTTTGAAAGCTACCTTTGAAGTATGTTTGAAAACAAACAAGTTCAATCACTAAAAGAAGCATAAAACACCAACCAAAGATCAAGTGTGTAGAGAATGAAAGAAGCTTGTACAAGAGAATTTTTATAGAGATTCGATCTCTCTTCTTAAGAGCCTACTTATCTCCTTAAGTTCACCACTTGAGAGTTTTTTTCTCCACTATAAAACACAAGAGTACACAATAGTACAAGAGAACACTCTCCTTTGGTGGTTCTCTTTAACCCAACCAATCACTAATTTTACCAAAGGCTAACTAGAAACCTTTCTAACTCCTTTTCCCTTATAAAGGAATCACTTAACCACTCAAGACAAGTTCAATAATTTCGTGGTTACAAGGTGGTAAGAACTATGGAAACACTCAATGCTAGATAAGCTAATGAAAGCACAAGTTTTTGGCAATTTTCAAGTTTAAGCTATTTGATGATGGATTCTTTTTTCTAATTGCCAAGTAAGTTTTACAACATGTATCTTGGTGTAATTATACTCTTTAGGAAGCTATTAGACCGTTGGATTCCTACTGGAGACACCTGGAAAAGTTCCTTAAAAACGAGGAACCATTGCCCTGTTTTTCACGCAAAAAAAAAGCTCCAGATTTCATGTTAAGTTGTGAGTTTAACAGGTTAAACTCAATTTCGCCCTTTAACGGTCAAAAGCAGCTAGAGACAAGTCTTTAAATGCTCTGCAGGATTGTCTAAGTGGCATCCTTTGATTCATTCGAATGATATTTAAAATTTCGGCTGAAATTGCGCCACTCGAAGAATTTGAGAGGAAGCTTTCAGGCTTCCACTTAACAGGTTAAAACCAAATTTTAACGTGTTACCTAATATCTTGAAAATTTCCAGCAACTCTAGACTATGGATTAAATGATTTTAATGCATTAAAGCATAAACTTGGGAGCATATTAGACTTACATAATAGAAAGGCATGTTAAACTGTGACTTTAATGGATTAAATTTGAAACAACTTATAAAAACTTGTCATTTGAAAAAAAAAACTTGATTCAAACACTAATATAAATTAATAACCTACTAACTTCTCTTCAAAAACAAGTTTCGTCAACAAACTTAGAACATATTTTTTTAGATAACACTTGAAACACTTCAAAATTAAGCATAAGTTCAATAAACCTTATTTTGACCAAATAAAGTGAGATTAAGCACATTAAAATAAATCACTTGTCATCATCAAAACTAAAGTTTAGTTTGGAACAAATCCAACAAAACCTAAGTGACATACTCTATCATTTAGACATGACATTCTCTTACTAGATTTAGATATTTAATCTATTATACTAGACATTCAGCCACTATATAATCAAATACTTAACATGATACAAACCTAAAACATATGCTTAAAGATGTATATAAGACACTCTATTACTATATACAGACAGTCAAACTATCATACTAAAAATTAAAGAATGACTAACTAATAATTGTCTCACATTAAAGATGGTACAAGAGTTGCTAACTTATTTAGATTAAAAAAAATATATAGGAATACATAAAAATATTACTCTATTTTCCACATAAACATTCTTAAAATAGCATAATTTTCACTTAATTACATCTAAATTTGAGAAAAAAGAATTGCCTCATCCACACCTCTTGAAAACAACATACAAATACTCTAAGATTAGAAGTACAAACTTTTAATTCATTATCAAACACTTTGAGGTTGACACTAGCTCTAAACCCAATGCAGCAAACCTACTGCCTAACAGTGTTAACATCCAACATGCAAGCAGACATCCACCATATTATCTCTACATGACCATGTCTTCTTATTAAATTTTATCTTATGTGGATTGTTCCTTTGAAATGTTCAACTCCTCTTAATAGAAGTTTGTTTCTTTTAATTTATTTGTGCAAAAGTGCCTCAAGAATCAATTGGTTTGCAAGTTGCTACTTCGAGTGGTAAGGTGTTGTTCCATGTTTATGATCATCTTGTTCTATTTGAAATAAAATTTGATTGAATAAATATGGAAAAATATTTTATATGTTGCTTAACTATTCATTATATGTGCAAAAAAAATAAATGTGCTTACTTAGCATTACTGCAATTAAATCATTAATGCACGTAATTGTTGGCATATGAATTAACCAAAATCCAAGATTCAATGGGATAAATAGAATGATGTTTGTATCAAAATTCAAACCAATGCTTTTGGATACACAATATGAGAATAGTTTAATTGGTGACATCGATACTGTAAAGGCTCTCCTAGTATTTCCTCTACATTAAATGTCGAGGTAAGTGAATCCCAAGTATTTTCCCCTCAATAAGTAGTATTAAGCAAGGAAAGTAAGCTAGTTGAGGTTAGATTGAGTTCCAAAGAGTAATTGGCACCTAAGGGGCAAAAAGGGCAAAATGGTAATTTTGGCCCAAGTCAGTGGCATGACCGTAATTTTGGTAAGATTAGGTCCATGCAAGTGTTTTGAGCTAGTTAAGTTAAGACCATAGGAATTTATAGCCATTTGAACCAAAAGCTTAAGTTAAGGGTGAAAAATGCACTAAGTAAGAATTTAAGCTATTATGTCCTATAATGGCTTAGGTGACGCAAGGGCAGCGTGTTTAGGTAAGAATAACCTTTCTTTGGGACCAAGGAGTGATAGAAATGGGAGTGTTTAAGTGGCCTAAGTGATTCAAAATTTAGTTTGAGGGCCAAAGTGACAAGAGGAAGAAGTTGGGCTAAATTGGTTTAAATGGAGGAGATGACACTATTCATCATCTCCCCCATTAGCCATTTTCGTAGCTCTTCTTTCTCCCTTGCTTTCTACCCCCTAAACGTCCCAAATCACTCAAGTTTTCATGGAATTCGAAGGTCCCGAAGCAATCCCAACAAGCCCTTAGCTCGTTTTTTATGGAATTAGTGCATTTGGAGTTGTTCTTGCAAGTTTTTGGTTCAAACCCAAAGGTAAACGTATTTGATCCTTATGGGTTAGTTTTAAGGCTGTTAAATGGTCTTAACTTCGTGCTATTGGTGTCCAATTTGGTTGATTTCAAGCTTGGAACTCAAGGGAACCCATTGGAGCTTGGAGGTGCTCATAGCTTGTTCTTGCTTTCAAGATGATTTGAGGTAAGGGATTTAAGTTAATTAAGCTCAAATAATGCATAGAAATGTAGTCTTTTGTTTGGGAATGAGTTAGAAACAAGACCCAAGTGATTTGGTTATGGGATGAAGGAGTTTGAGCAGTTTTCATGCAAGAACGCACGCTGTCGCGCAATGCTGGAAAGCATTGGCGACGTGTCGCCAGTTTCGACACCATTGGCGACGCGAGTTGGCGACGCGTCGCCGAGAAATGCTAAAGTTCTCCGAAGGCTGATGCCTTTCGCGACGCCAAGGCATTTTGCCCTTAAGCTCCGGGCATCCTAAGAGTGTCTCAAACTCTCGGTTTCCATCCCTAGGCTAAGTTAAAACGTTCCGTAGCCTCGGTTGGGTCTAGAACTCATTCCTAAGTCGGGAATTATGCATTATATAGGTAGTAGCTAAGTGGTGTGGTTAAGGAAGGGTAAGTAGTGGTGGCTAAGGAAGTCAAAGTGCTTCAGTTCTCAAGTGAGCACTAAGGGGATTAAGTCGGGTTTCAGAATCTTCGTTGGCCGGGTAGAATGTCATAAACCTATGGTCAATGAAAAGGAAACCTAAGAGAATCCCAACCAAACTTTATAGTTTGGTAAGTAAGCCACTAAGGGGCCCTAAGCTAAGCTTGAAAAGCTTGGTAAGATGAACCACATAAGGTAGCTACTCTGCACAATAAGTTAAGGGAAGAGACGGGTAAGGAGTGCGTAAGTGGAAACTTACTCTAAGTAGCTCGTCAAGGCGGGTAAGGTTGAGTAAGCAAGGTCTTACTCTAAGGTGCCCGTAAGAGGACTTCAAGGGGTTAGTAGTTAAGTGTTAGCATAGGATACGAGGGCCAGTATCCAAGTACCCCAGTCGTAAGAGCTCACGACAAGTCCAGCACCTACGGGTGTAAGGAAGTCCTAAGTGCATTTGCATGTGCATAACTCATTCATCCATCCATCCATCCATCACTTGCATTGTTTGTTGTTTATTTTCTTGCTTCTGGTTATCTTGTTGATTGCTTGTTTTGTTTTGTATGCTGTCTATTTATATGCTTGTTGTGCTTTGTATGCATGCATTGCTTTTCCCTGCAGGTACTAATCCCTTACTGAGTACTTTGGAGTACTCACCCTTTAAGTGTTGTGCAGGTTTAAGCAGTTTTGTTTGGGCTTAATAGTTGGTAAGGGGCAGCTGTTAAAGCTAAGTTTTATTGGTTCAAAGGTATGTTCTAAGTAGGAAACTCCATGTTTTCTAAGTTATTTACGGCATAAGTAAGTACTGACCAAAGTGTTTGCCTTACAGTTGAGGCTAAGTGAGTACAAGGAAAGTGTGGCTCATCACTTGAAGCTAGCTTGCTTGGGTGAAGAGCTAAGGATGGATCTTAGTAGTTAGGAGATGCTTCTTTTAGTATGTATGGTAATTTCATACATAGATTGCCTATACTAATGACCATTGGTGTGTATAACACTAGAGTTACATTTGGGTGCATATAAGTTGGAAATGTATGCACGTAGTTGTTACTTGAAGTTAAAGCAACTAAAGATTTATGTCTTGGCTTATTTGATTTATGTTTTCATTAATTGCAGCGGCACTGTTTTTTATGAAGTTTTAATTTAATTATTATTGCATAGCCAGGACAACGCATGCATATATCTTATGCAGGGTAGGTTAAGTAACTAGTTGCACCTAATGATTTAAGATACCTTACGAGTAATAACTAGCCAACTGTAACTTAAGTGGGATCATAGTTCCCTAGAGACTACCAGTGTTAGCAATTCAGGGCACTGGGGCCTTGTTCCGCCACAGATACACCCTTGCTTCAAGGCCAGAGGTAACATTGACTTTTACTTGTTTAGCTTTAGTTTCATTTGTAAAATGCGTCCAACCTATTTTTAAGGATAGGAGCTCAAGTCCATAAAAACATGTTTGTACTTCCTACTGTGAGCATCTAATAAAGCAGCGCCTGGAATGAGCAGACCTTTTCAACCATTGCCATTTTGTTTATTTGTTCGCTTGACCCTGATACAAGCGAAAGGAAAAATCTAATATTCGGTAGGGTCTTGATCAAAGCAAGATATTCGGATTTAATCTCCAAGTCAGTGCGCATCAAGGTTGACGTAACTATTTTTACAGTTCAAATTTTAGAAACATGACTCAAGGTTACTTGAACCAAAAGTTTCCCCCATGCTCATAACATTTTAGAACCAAAATGGTTCTTTAAATTTGGAGTCGTACAGTGGATGGATGTGCTGGGATGTGGAGGTTTCGGAAATTGGACGGAAGTGAGGACTATAAATAAGAGACAGGTTTGGCAAAACATGCTGATGAGTTGTCATCGTTAAATGAAGTGGCAGTGAGGTATCATTTGGATGTGGAAAATAATATTCCTTTCCATTTTCTATTTTTATTTTCTATGTACAATTTTATAAAGTGATTTTCAGAAAACATGTTTGAAAACATATTTAGTTGAAAAAATTTTCTTCACGACAACATTCTATCTTCTTGCATTGTTAAAATGTTCAAGTGTAGCACTCGAGAAAAAGAATAAAAAACATTTAAAACTATAAAAAAATTGCTAGCTATATTTTTATTACGTACAATCCAATAAAATATAATATTAAATATGGGTAACGAGTTGATGAGTAAGAATTTTTTTTTCATGCAATTTTAAAGGGAATAAGATATTAAATATATCTAAATATACTAAAAGTCAATGGCAATTTGAGCATTTTTCTCACTACAATAGCTGCAAACATGTCCTTGTTCATAGCTTGCCAATCACTCAAATATAGAAGCCTTTTCTGGGTGATTAACAACTTGTTTAGAACTTGAAGGAAGGTGAACTCATTTTTCTTGAGCCACTCCTTATCATCTCCCTTTTCAATCTTCTCAGCCATCTATTTTAGACAAAAGAAAATACAATATTTATAGGGCAAGGGCAACATCAAATGCAAGATAACTTAGACAAAAGAAAATACAATATTTATTTTACACAAAATTAAGTTAGCTTGTCCATCAAATTCTTTTCTGCTTCCAGGAGGAATAGCATAAACCAAAACAAACAACTTAATATCAAGATTGCCAATAAAAAAAAAAATTCAAAGACTTCATTAATTCATTTATTTGCTGAGTTTAAGGAATGAATGCAAGGACTAATTACAGTTGATTGCTACCCTTTTTATTAACTTCCTGGAATTCTAGTTATATAAAATAGAACTAGCGTTGATCCCATGCATTTATTATTAAACTAGTTTTTGAAAGGGCACCACATACACTATCATTCTTCTCCACTCAAAGATAAAACCAAACAATGAGAAACTAATGGGCTTGGTTCTTCCATTCCACTTTAACCAAAAAGCTAGTATTATATCATGGCATACGTTCCTTGGATATTAGTGAAGAAATAAAGCTAGCATGAGAACCGAATGCAAAAGATACAAAAGCATATCTAATATCAAGTTTCATAACCGATCCAAAGTTACCTCAAGTATTTTATCCAAGTTTCAAGTGCAAGGATTTGTAGTGTTTAGAAATGCTAAATTATTAATCTAAATGCTATGAAGCAACCCTTTTTTGTTCACTTTAGCAATTTTTTGTCCCTGCATGCTTATTATAATTGGACACTCACTATTAGATAGCAATGGTAGCTTATTATAACTAGACACTCACTAACAGATAACAACAATAATTTGGTCTTGACTTTTTCTATCAAAGCTTTACCCTCAGAATAATTTGGTCAGGAACTATTGGTTATGTGAATATAAATTAGATTTAGATGCAAATGAAAGCTTTGACAGAAGAGCTTAGGAAAGAAAGCAAAGATGATGGGTGATTTATGTCCAACCATCAATGAAGAAAGTGAACTTTGTTAGGGAATATTACATTTTTTGGTACAATGTTTCATTGTTAAATTCCCTTCTTGACTTATATGGAAAACGTGGGATGAGTTTTGGTTACCATCACTGTTATATGTTTCACAGCATAAAGCAGAGATGCATGCTCTCACAAGAGTATCTTCAAAAGACCCAATGTATCAAATTAGACAAGAATTAGGCAACAATCAAAATGGAAGAACAAGTGCATTAGCCATGCATCAAATTCAACTGGAAGTCATTCAAAAAGAACACATTCTATGGTATTTGTGAACTCTAGATCCTACACAGTAATAATTGGCATCACAAAGATATACGCACCTAACCACTTGCACTACCAAATCTCATTCTAAGGTATGAATGAACTCTAATGCTAGAACAAACTGGGTGTTCAATAAAATTAGCAAATCACGCAGAAAATCCCACTGCAATTCAATATCTACTGATTTTTATATGTGATATGCATTATACTGTCCTAAGCTGTGAAATTAGTTAACATTGCTAGCAACATTATCAACAAAATCCAGAAGGCCAAATAAAATCGCAAAAAACACAAACATCATACCAAGAAATGCAAGAGATACTCCCAAATCAGCACAATTTATAGCAATTATACTGCAAAAGATACTAAAGTTGTATCAACACCATTCTGATAAAAACCTAAACCCAATTATTTGTTCCCAGCTGGCAACTCAATAGTTAAAACCAAAAACCAGAGCAAAACTAGATTGGCAACCCCATAAACCAAAGAAATTCGGTGATAAACTACAACCCAAATCCAACAAATTCACATAAACAAACACCGATTCCCATACGAACAATTAAAAAAACAAAGAAAAAACTTAGAAACCCAATACCTTGAAAACGAAAATCCAATCACCATGGAGAGAATAAATTAAATAAGATGCGGTGCCGGGCTTCGTCTCCGACCTTATCTTAGAGAAAATAATGAGCAAAGGCTCAACCCAATCACCTTGAGAACGAAAATCCAAAGAGCGTCATAATCGAGAGAGGGATTGAGAGGAGGCTGGGCAGAGCGAGAGAGAGAGAGATAGGGAGGGATCGTACTTGGTACGGAGATGGAGAAGGTTGCAGCTACCGACGGCTGGTGCGAAGAGATGAAGGTTGATGAAACCGAGAAGGAGAACTCGCGATTCGCAATCTCGAGAGAGCCCAACGGGATTTTGTAAAAATGGAAAACAACTAAATTAGGGATGATAAAATTTGAGCTACCTCGATAACTTTACCAAATTCACCTGAACTTAAACTTGATCTCACCCGACGTGATAAAAAAAGTCAACGATTTGAACCCAACTGCACTCAATTCGATCTGAATTCAATTAAAGGGAAATCCAAAAACATCCGAACCCAAATGGCCCAAACCCGAAATATCTGAACCTGAAATGACCTGAGCTTGAATTGGCAAGAACCCAAAATGATCTAAACTCAAGACTGACCTGATCTGAACCTAAGATAACCGATGACTAAACCCGACAAGACCATATTTTAACCATCACCCTAAACCTTCACTTTTTTATTTCATTATCTTTTATATTAGTAAGTCTTAAATATGGAAGTTTCCATGTTTAATAACTTCTATTTTTTAAACTTTCATATTTAGTATGTCCCATATTTAGGAATGTTGACTTCAATAATTAGTAACTTTTATTTTTTTTGTACTTCCATATTTAGTAAATCTCATATTTGGGGAGGTGACTTCCATAATTAGTAGTTCCATTTTTTTCAGACGTTCAAATTTAGTATTATCATATTTTGAGATGATATTTTCATGTTTAGTAGCTTTATTTTTTTTAATACTTCTATATATTGCAAGTATCATAATTGGGGAAGAAACTTCTATATTTAGTACGTCTCATATTTGAATTTCTTTTTAAAAGAAGTAATTTTTATATTTAGTAAGTTTAATGATTTTAATAGACAATTGTTAAAATTATAACATTCATCCCTAAATTTTTAAGTGTAATGCAATAAGGTAACTAAATTTTAAAAAAATTCATTTCAATCACCCATATTAATTATAACATGGGTCCCTAAACTCAAAATCTTTGCACTTTTATCCAAAATTTTTCAAATTTTACAGTTTAGTCACTAATAGTAAACTTGATTTACATTTCATAGTAATTTCAAAGAAAATCCATCGAAACACGAGCATAGCAAAATTGTCGTAGTGTATGTCTGTGTGATAGTTAGATGAGAATTTGAAAAACCTGTACAGTAATATTTGAAAGGTATGGATTTTGGAAAACAATCAAATGTTACTAACAATGTTAAATTATCTAAATATATACTAAACTATAATGAATAAAATTTTTATGAATATTTTAATTAAATATACTAAAAAATAAAAAATTAATTTAAATTAAATAAAAAAAATCTAATTTTTTGATTTAAATTTTAACAAAAATTGGAAAAAAAAATGAATCAATTCAATCACTTTGGCCTACATACTAATAACCCGAGCAAACACAAAGGTTGACCAAAATTTGACCCGAAACTTGACTAGAAGTTATCTGAGACTGAAATTGAACCAACCTATAGTGAATTCGAACCCAAATAAACCCGGTTCAACTCAATCTGAACCTAAAATCAACTTAACCTGAAATCAACCCAAACCCAAATAACCCAACTTGAACCCTGACTTGGATCTGAATTCATGCTAACTCGACTAAACTTAAACCTGAACAACCTGATCCAAATCTAACCCGACTCACCCAATTGTCATCCCTAAACTAAATCCAAGTTATCTAACTAACTCTTCCTAACTTGGAAAATAATTTTCCAAGAAAATTGAAAAAGCTAACTTTCACAAAATTTTCTAAAAAAGTTCGAAATTTTTTCTAAAACTAAACACACCTTGAATTGCTCAAGGCATTTAATGGTTTCAAATTTAGGACATCATTAGAGCAGTCAATAATAAAGCAGAGCCATTTGGAAGCGAATTGAATGCATGAAGGGGAAATTCAAACGAGGAGGAAGTTGGCAATTCTTCACATTCCTCGAAAGAAGCTGAAGTACCCAAATCTGTTAGGTCATCATATAGGCTCGCACAGAAAGTGAATCGGCCCAAAAAATTGGCAAAGGCAAGAAGGCAGGGTTTTATGGGCCGTAAATGGGGCTTTATTCATAGTATCGCAGGTGTGCTGGAGCGGAAAATATCCAAGAAGAATAACACCAGTCTGGTGAACTCGTTCAACTCAGCGTAAACTCACCGTTTCAAACAAATGTTGGTTTATCAGACAGTAATATCAATTTCAGAAATGGAGTCATAAAAAGTGTGCTGCTTGAAAATGAAGTAATCACGAGAGGAGAGCAGGGAGAAGTTGAAGCTGCTTGGCAGCTGGGAAGAAAATGGGGAATCACGGCAGGAAAGAGTTTTCAAGACATGGCTTTGTAGCAGTTACATGTGATGGAAGGAAGTGTCAGGGAAGAAATTCAGGCAGGGGACGGCATTACTCCCAATGAAGATTCTTAGTCTGAATGTGAGAGGATTGGGCGGGAAAGGCAAGAAGTCAGAACCCAGATGGTTGCTAAGGGATAATCAAGTGGACTTCTTGGCTCTACAGGAAAAAAAATCTTCAAACATATTTTCTTCCTCGGTTAGGGCTTTATGGCCAAACAATCAGTTCGAGTTTGTGGAAAAGGGTTCTGTCAGTCTTTCAGGGAGTCTGCTTTGTATCTGGAATCACAGAGCTTTTACAGATATTGATTTTTTTAGTGCGGAGGTTTTCCTCGGTGTACTACTGAAGTGGAGTGGAGAGTCTTCGGGCTATGTTTATGGTCCCAATTGCCTGCTTCAGAAGGAAGACTTGTCGGATAACTTGTCCAGGATTATGCATGGTTTTGATGGTGCATGGTGCTGAATCAATGACTTCAATTCAGTTTCATCGGTTCAGAAGAGAAATGGCTGTGTTAGCAGCCAAGCAAAAATAGATTCCTTCAACGAATTCCTGCTGGATTCACAAGCTATTGATCTTCCTTTGTGTGCAAGGAAGTTCGCTTGGTGTAACGTGAAAGGTACAAAAATGAGTCGAACTGATAGAACTTTGATTTTTGAAAGCTTCTTCAAGAGATGACCAGGCACTTCTCTTATTGGATTAAACAGAAGCATCTAGGATCACTGTCCCATTTTTGTGAGACAAGTTCAAGCCGATTTTGGGGCCATCCCTTTAAAATTTTTCAATGCTTGGCTTGATCATCCAGATTCTATCAATTTCGTGGGAAAGGAAAGGAAGTAGTCTATTTTCATTGGCACAGGAAGTTACGAGCTGGAGGAGAAAAAGTCTCAAAGAAAATCTAAAGGATTGGAACCGTTGAATTATTAAGCAGCTGATGGCTGCTTGGGATGCAATCAGTAAGTTAAGACTATTGACTCAGGATTAGCTCGCTTAGAAGGCAGATGTCCAACATAAGTTTCCGGAGCAAGCAGACACGAGAGAAGAATTCCTCAAGCAAAAATAAAAAAAGAAATGGACCTGGGAGGGTGATGAAAATTCTGCATATTTTCACCAAATCATGTCACGTAGACTCAGGAAGAATACGCCGAAAGGTTTATTTGTGGATGGGAAGTGGTCTAAAGTCCAGCGAAAATCAAGCCAGAAAGCAACAACGTAATTCGAGAATAAATTCAGTGAAAATTCAAATCTAGGCCAATTTTTGTGTTGGATAAAGTGAAGCGTTTGAGTGCCATTGATGTCTTGGAATTGGAAGCTGAAATTTCTAAGGAGGAAATCAAAGAGGCTATCTGGAGCTGTGGTTCTTCCAAATCACCTCGACTGGACGGGTTTAGTTTCTGTTTTATCAAGAAGTGCTGGCGTATTATTAAGGATGATGTGATTCATTTTGTAAAAGAGTTTGAATCTTTAGCCAAAATCAGAAGAGGTTGCCCTACTTCTTTCATCATATTAATTCCTAACAGAGTGAATCCCACGAGATCACATGTTTATCGGTTGACAAGCCTTATTTGCTTATTGTATAATACCATTGCCAGAATTGTAGCAAATGGGCCCAAGAAAAAGATGCACATTCTGATTAATGAGCCACAATCAGCTTTTGTGGAAGGAGGTCCCCTCTCTTTGTTTTTATTTTTGGTAGCGGTGGAGATTTTGTATTATTCAATCATCAAAGCTTCGGCAGTTGGAGAGGTAAAAAGGGTTTCTATTTGGTGTTGAGAATGTCAAAGTTACCCATCTTCACCTAGCTGATGAAACACAACTAGTGGGTGAATGGCGGGACATAATATCTATCAATTCAAAAGAATCTTAAACTACTTTCAATTGATCTGTGGGCTGAAAATTAGTTTATCAAAAAGCAGTTTGAGGGGATTGAATGTGAGTGAAGGTGAACTTCATAGCTTGGAGACTGATTGGTTGTAAGGTTAGGTCTATTTTGTCTACCTATCTTGCGTTGCTTGTAGGCTGCTCAATGAGAAGGATAGAGTCTTGGAAAGGAATTGCCAATAAAATAAAAGTAAGATGGAAAAGTTAGAAACTGGAATTTTTGTCATATAGAGCTCAAATCACTATTTGTAAGTCTTGCATTTCAAGTTTACCAATATACTACTTCCACTACTAAAATTCTCTAGTTTATCAATTGCTAGTTACCAATTGCTGTGCGTTGGTAAACTGAATTCACCAACTGCCAGCCGTTGGTAAACGCATGTTGGTATTCGATTCGTTGGAAACTTTTTTACCAACGCATAAAAGATAACACGTTGGTAAATTCCAACGCGTAGACGTTGGTAAAATGCACGTTGGTAATTACCAACGGTCAGGAACCGGACTTAGTTTTCAACGCGTAGTTGTAGTTACTAACTGCCATGTGCTTTGGTAATTGGCAGTTGGTAATTACCAATGCGCATGGGTACTTACCAACTGTCATGACAGTTGGTAATTACAACACGCATAGCAGTTGGTAAATACCAACTGTCATGATAGTTGGTAATTACCAACGCGTGTGGCAGTTGGTAGGAGACCGCGTTGGTAATTACCAACTTACAGCAGTTGGTAAGGGGGTTGATAATTACCAACGTGCGTCAAAGTTGGTAATTACCAACGCGTGCGGGTTGGTAGCAAGCCGTTGATAATTACCAACTTGCAGACAGTTGGTAAGTACCAACGCGGATGACAGTTGGTAATTACCAACTAGTGCAAGTTGGTAAACGGCGGTTGCGCGTTGGTAATGTACATTTTCAGTTTCAGGTTGTGGTTGTTTTGTGTTTTTCCCGGTGGGTATTATGTTCGAAATGGACATACCAATTCCAAAGTTCCTCGAGCCTTGGTCAGCAATAAAGATTACACAGATATGCACACATAATTTCCATCAAATATTCTCTAATACACCATAATTAAAAGAAGTACATATATGTCTGGAACAAACCATACAACATTCAATGGATTACACATCTCAGTAATTTCAACTGAGTCTTAATTAATTAGGTCTAACAATTATTATGTAAGTCTGATAACACAAGAAATTATGAAATTATTTACTTGTTGATGACGACCATCACGGAGTCCCGACTATCTCCTCATCCTCCGAGTCCGAGTCATCAGGATACTATGGAACTAGTTGAGCCGGCGGGCACGGAAGGTTTAGCGAACAACAAATAATCTCCAACTGAGCCCGATTCGCCTCCAATCTGGCTCTATTCGCCTCCATCTCTGCTATCTGTCTCCTCTTAATTCTCTCGAGCTTCCTCTCATACTCGGCATCCCTTCGCACATTCTGCTCCGCCATCATCTTCTGTACTTGCTCGTTGAATTGCGATGTCTGTGTGATGTTGATAGGTGGGATGGCACCTAGCTGTCGGCGGCTCGGTATGACACACTGCTCAGATCCTAATCCAAAAACATGCCCTCTCCTTCTACCGCCAGATGCAGTACGAATTATTGCTAGTTCATCAATTGGCTCTAATCCATCCTCTTGTTGTGTTTGCTCCTCAATCTCTGCACTGATACGAGTCTACAGAAACATAATAAAATACATTTGAGCCAGACATTATTGGTAAAACATGGTAAGTATCTTAAGAATAGTTGACAACAAAAATTTATAATACTTACAGCAACTTCTTCACAGCACTTACTAACATATTTCCCATTCTTCATTTTATGTGTTGCTTGAAGGACTTTAAACAAGCCAGGGTCCTTCTTTTCTGGATCTCTTTCTCTCTAATTGAATGAAACGCAAGATTAATATGTAATTTAAGTTCATTATTAACTATAAATGTAAAATGAAAGAACATTTACAAGATACATACCATTTGCTCTCGATATGCAGACATTGAGATAGATCCCCCTGCATATGTCGCGCTGCAAGAGCCAGACTGTGAATCCTCGTCAGTCACTGTTGCTCGCATTGCCTTGAATCTAGAGGACTTCTGAATGAACTCCGGACTGGCCCAATATGCCTCCATTTCAGCATATGTAGCATCTGACATAAAGTTTGCCTTTCCTCAACGTTTAACAAGATCCTTCACAGGTCGGATTTTTGACATCATACTTCTGTAATGTTCTGCTCCGAAGATATTCCACACCCGATACACCTTATTATGGTGTATCGGATCCCACTCACAGCTCCTCTGTACAGGTTAATATTGTAATTTCTTAGCATGAAAAAAGCAAGTAGTTGTTTTGACATTAATACATCATTATCATACTAATATATGTGTTATACCTCAAAAACACGCCACCATTGCTGAAGGTTTGATGCAGAGACGGAGGACCAATCAGAATAGGGTTTGAAATGTGTGGTGAAACATTGTGTCACCAATCGTGTCGCTGCAGCTGGAATGAATCTGTAAAGTTCAAATGATTACTTAGTGACTTCTTGATGATTCACAGTAATGTAAGTAATATTAGTATTTTTATAATGTTTGTAGGATATTTAGCACTTACGTGTTACCATGTAGGGATATCCTCATCCGCGCTCGAGCTGGTGTCTGTGACATCAATGATGGGATGTCATCAATATGTATATCATCATTTGAGGGATAAGTCGTACTATCGGGTGCCTAACATGGCGCGCACCAGATCCATGTCCAAATGTCGTGCCTCCACCGCCGTCAGATTGGTGCTCATGTGAGTGGACGTGCGTCGCTGGCACTGTTGTGTCCAGGGTCTCTACACTGACATCGTCTTGTGCCCGGGATGAGAAACCCATCCTCTATTGAGCATTAAGTATTGGCTCCATGACCTCCTTAAACTGCGCAAATGGTCCTTTCCTAGGTCGGCGCTTATAGGTGTTATCCTCTTTACACGGCATCTGCATTTACTATTATCTAAGTAAGAAAATTAAACATAACAGATGTTTACTGACATATATTGTGGAGTATTAGGGGTACATTAATTTACCAAATATGTTCTAAACATTACAAATGACTCGTGATCATTACACATGGTAACTGTTATCTTCATTCATTCGACCCACTGCTTCCATTCTCGTCAAACTCCTCATTTTCTTCAGTGTCACTGTCATCGGATATAAACTCCTCCTCATCCTCTGTATCGTCATTAGATCCCCCCTCCTCAAGTACATCTTCTTCAATATCCTCACCGACACCCGGGTCAGCTAACTCCTCAACTGGGTCATCTTCAATTCTTTGACAACTCATGGATCCACTGTCTTGATAAACGTCATCCATGTCAACAATTGCATACTGGATTATCCATCTAGGTTTTATCTTCATAACAGCTGACCACCCATTTTTTTCACGTGACTTTGTCGAATATGGTGTGTAGTAAACTTGGTCAGCCTGTGATGCTAGAATGAAATGATCAAACTTCTGATATCTGCGACTATCCCGGATCTCAACGAACCTAAACTGTTTATACATTCGAGTTCCACGTTCAGGTGTTGGGTCAAACCAGTTGCACCTAAACAAGACAACATTCTTATGTGGATAGCCAGGATATTCGAGTTAAATGACTTCTTCTAATATACCATAAAAATCACATTCAACTTCGCTTGAACCCGTGCTTCGTATGCAGACTCCACTATTAAATGTTGATTTGTCCTTACCCCATTCACTTATGTGAAACTTGTACCCATTTATAAAATACACCGGCCATGTTTCTACCCGACGTGAGGGTCCACATGCAACATCCCACAAGATGTTATCGACAATATTGTTACCTGGGTCATCAACCTATGTAAAGCATTTTCATTTTAGGACAATATATCTGGAAGATTATAAATTAACATATTGCAATACATAGTGAATAAAAGCACACGTACATAGTGTCGGAGCCAGCTTGAGAAATTGTTTTCAATGTGTACGTCCATCTCAGACATGGTTATATCAGGTATAGTTTCCCTTACCATGTCCACAAACATATCGTGAGCAAATACAGAAATGAGGAAAATAAGTTAGTGGAGTCATATGATTAGTCCTGAACTTCAAAATAATCATAGTACTGGATGATCATAAACGATGTCATACTTTAGATATGGCCTGATCTCAGCACAATTTAGAAGAATGTATGTGATTGCAACGTGAGGAATCTATATCTACATGCACCATATGGACGTCTCGGAAAGGTGAATATGGACCACAACTCACCATTACATGGGACAAGACCACCATCATCATTTCGCGATACTCGGTTCATCATGGAGGGAACATGGGATTCAAAATAATGAGAGCAAAAGATGGAAGTCTCCTCTATAAGGTATGCTTCACATATCGATCCCTCAACATGAGCAGTATTAGAAACCTTCATTTTTAGGTCATGCATGCACCGCTCAAATTTATATATCCATCGGTACTGAACAGGTACTCCAACCCTTGCTTCATATGGCAAGTGAACTGGGAGATGCTCCATGACATCAAAAAACCCGGGAGGAAAAATTATCCCAAGCTTACAAATTATTATTGGAATATTGGCCTCCAACGCCAACAAGTGATTATCATGCAGCTCTGGAGAGCACAAGTCTCTAAAGAATAAGCTTAACTTCGTTAATGGCTTCCATATATTCTCGGGAAGCGCTTCAAGGGCAATGGGGAGAAGCCTTTGCATCATAACATGGCAATCATGACTCTTCATGCCATACATATTGCATCCAGAGGTATCAACACATCTCCCAAGATTCGAGGCATATCCATCAGGGAGTTGTAAAGATTTTACCCAAGCGATCACATCTTGCCTTTGGTTAACATCAAATGTGAACGTCGCTTTTGGTTTGAATGAACGACCATCATCAAGTGGAACCATGTTTAACTCCGGTCGATGACAATAAATTTCGAGGTCCTTCCGTGCTTTAACATTATCTTTTGTTTTGTTCTTAACATCCATCACAGTATTCTATATATTCTCAAACACGTTCTTCTTAATATGCATGACATCAAGATTATGTCAGATTAAGTTCGTAGCCCAATATGGTAACTCCAAAAAAATGCTTCACTTCGTCCAATTATGTGATTTCCCATAATCACATGGGCGATGTTGTGGACCATCCTTAGCAATGGATGGAATCCAGGAGATTCTTTCAAATATAGCCTCACCTGATAAATGATCGGGAGGCAATGACTTCTCTGATTTCCTCTTCTTGAAACAAGTACAATTTCTTCTATATGGGTGGTTCCGGCCAAGAAATTGACGGTGACAGTCGAAAAATGAAAATTTTCCACCATACTTAAGTTGGAATGCCTTACTTTCGCCCATACAAATGGGGCAAGACAATCACCCATGTCTCATCTATCCTGATAGCATGCCATAAGCCGGAAAGTCATTTATGGTCCACATTAATGCTGCTCACAAAATAAAATTTTCTTTCAATGACACATCCCATGTTTCAACGCCATCAAACCACAGATGCCGTAGCTCTTCTATTAGAGGTTGTAGATAAACATCAATCTTATGATTTGGCCTACGTGGACCTGGAATCAACAATGAAAGAAAAATTTAGGGTTTTTTCATGCATATCCAAGGGGGCAAATTATACGGAGTAACGATAACAGGCTAACAAGAGTATTGTTTTCCAGATGGTCCAAAAAGGGTAAATCCATCGACACACAACCCCAATCTGACATTTCGTGCTTCCGAAGCAAACCATGGGTACGTCCGATCAAAATGTTTCCAAGCTTCACCATCTGATGGATGTTTTATAACACCTGGGAACTGTGTTTGTTCCTTATGCCACCTCATCTGGTTGTTGACATTGACGCAAATAAGCGTTGAAGACGAGAGCTTAGTGGTAAATAATGCATGGTTTTTCTCGGTCGATCTTTACCACGACCTCCCTTTTTTGGCTTATATCTCTCAGCTCCATAGTACTTACAAATAATCAGACTACTTTCATCTTTCTAGAACAACATACAATCATTCACATAGCCATCAATCTTCTGATGAGACAGACCCAACTGCGAAACTAATTTCTTCGTTTTAAACCAATTTGATGGCATCTTACTATATGTAGGTTGAGTCTCCTTCATCAGTTGGGCAATGTCATTAAAACATGCTCGTGACATGTGATACTCAGACTTAAGGTTAAGAAGACGGACAACAGCAGATAACTCAGAATGATTTTTGCACCCATCACATAGATGAGTTGATGCTGAATTCAATAGATTAAAAAAATTTTGTGCACTTTCATTCGGCTGCGTAACATTGTCTTCCAGAAATTGTGAGAAATTAGGCCCAACGGCATCTAATACCATCCTTTGGTATGGATTCGTCGAAGACCCCTGCTCAAACTGATCAAAGCCAGACACACTCGGGTCTGTATCTGAAGCTACAATAAATGGCTCTCCATGAGTCGTCCAATTCAAGTAAAAAGGCCTAAACCCCTATTTGTACAGATGAACTCTAACCTCGTCACACTCTTTAAATCGCAAATTCTTACACTTCCAACAATGACAGCGAATGCATAACCCGCTCATTGTTTCAGGATAAGAGATAGCAAATGATATAAATTCATCAACCCCAGACTCCCACTCTTGTGTGTACCCCGTTCGCCCAGGCAAAAAACGGTTACTGTACATCCAACTACGACCCGACTCCATTACAAAAGAAATCTGTTCCTAATCGTATAAAAGACATATATAGTCATCAAAGAACGAAATCACGAAACTATTAATAATCAGGCGTACCCTTCCTAGATATTGTAATTGTTATTATTATGTGCCATGCATATAAACATTATTACTATCAGTATTAGTATGTCTATTATTATTACTCAAATTTAAGTACTATGGGTATTATTGTACTTGGTTCTATAATTATTGTAATTATTATGTGTAATGAAAATTTCAATTTAATTGGCGATTGTCAAAGTTATTCTTATTTATATAATAATAATACTTAAAACTATTATAATTATTATTATGACTATGTCATGCATATATGTATAATAATTATGATATAATGTATAATAATTATATACATTACTAGTATCAGTATCATTATGGGTATTATAATTACTCAAATTTAAGTACTAAGGGTATTATTGTACTTGGTTCAATAATTAATTTAATTATTATGTATTATTACTATTTGTATTTTTTTAAGTACTATAAATATTATTATTATATAATAATAATACTAATAGTAATTATTATTATTATTATGACTGTCCCATGCATATAAGTATAATTATTATGATGTAATAATAATAATTACATACATTATTAGTATCAGTATTATTATGGGTAGTGACATGACTCAAATTTAAGTACTATGGGTATTATTGTACTTGCTTGTATAATTATTTGAATGATTATGTATAATTAGTATTTGTATTTTTTTAAGTATTGTAAAAGTTATTCTTATATAATAATAATAATTATGAGTTATTATTATTATTAGTATGACTGTGCCATGCATATAAGTATAGTTATTATGATGTAATAATAATAAGTAATTAAATACATTATTTTTATCATTATTATTATGAGTATTATTGTAAAAGTTATTCTTATATAATAATAATAATTATGAGGTATTATTATTATTAGTATGACTGTGCCATGCATATAAGTATAATTGTTATGATGTAATAATAATAAGTAATTAAATACATTATTTTTATCATTATTATTATGGGTATTATTGTAAAAGTTATTCTTATATAATAATAATAATTATGAGTTATTATTATTAGTAGTATGACTATGCCATGCATATAAGTATAATTATTATGATGTAATAATAATAAGTAATTAAATACATTATTTTTATCATTATTATTATGGGTATTAATATTAGTGAACTTTAATTACTATGGGTATTATTGTACATGCTTCTATAATTATTTTAATTACTATGTATAATTAGTATTTGTATTTTTTTAAGTCTTATTACTATTATTTAAGTAATTATAATAATTATTATAAATATTATTATTATTATTATTATTATTATCAATATTATTATTGTTATGACTGTGCCATGCTTATAAGTAAAATTATTATGATGTTCCATGCATGTAAGTAAAATTATTTTTAGTATGATTATTATTATAATCATCATCAATAATATAATAATAATAATAATAATTATTCTTCATATTATTGTTTTTATTAAATGTATTATTACATTATTATTATTCACATTCTTATTTGGTACAAATAATTTTTTTTCTATTATAAATATAATACTCATTATCATTAATATTATTACTATTTTCCTAATAGTTTTAATATTATTCTTAGTATTAAGCGTATAATTACATTATTATTATTCTCATTCTTATTGTGGATTTTATTAACGTAATTATTATTAGTTAGTTTCATTATTATTATTTTCTAAGTTACTACTACTACTACGAAGTATTCTTAATTGTAATTATTACTATTATTATGTTTACATTATTGGGTACATCTTACAATAATAATAATTATTATAATTATTATAATTATTTTATTATTGTTATTATTACCCAACACTAAATCACTCAAAGTAAAGCTTAAGTCAACTAATTACGGTGTAAACAATATAGAAAAAATAAATGAAATAAACAATCTATATGGAAATTCATCAAAATACCTATATTCAACATAATTAAATACCATAAATAAATTTCATCTTCACATTTTCCATCACTAAAATTTCCCTTAAATAAAAAATAATTAACACAAATTAAATGGGAAAAGCCCAACTAAAATAACTAGAGGAATGTAGAACCACAGTCATAATACATAAATTTTAATCACAACATAGGCAAAAAAATACAATTTTTTCCCTTAAAATTAAAAAAAAAATTCAGATTTACAAAAAAAAATTATAAACTTACCTCCACCAACTTCAGAAGCTGAGGAATGTAACAATGACAAGCAATGGAACCTCAAAGAAGAGTTTAAACTGAAACAATCATGCCATCTGCATCAAAACGCCGGTTTTTCACAAATATATCAGTAAAATCAAAAAATACATATTAAATAAACACATACCCGTCAATGTAAGGAGCTGATCTACGAAATGGGGGCAAAAATGGCACAAAACGGCCAAAATCGGAGCTCCGTCAGTGGAGTCGGCGACTACCATGCTCTGCCAGCTTCTCTCTCCCCCTCCCCGCCCGAAATGCCCGACTGGTGCTAAAGCAGGAAGAAGAAACATTTAAAAACCAATTACCAATGGCTAGCCGTTGGAAAATGACAAAGTTAAACGCACAGTTTCATTTAAAATATTACCAACGGCTAAGCATTTAATACACGCCCATTTATTGCACCAACGCGTGCATGTTGGAAATTAGTACCAATGGTCATACACGTTGGTAATTACCGTTTCATTGCTCTTTGAGTATTTTGAAACTTCTTGAATCAATCAGAAAAACTTTTCTTTTGGGGGGTTTGGGGGAGGGTAGGAAGATTCATTATGTCTCATGGGATAAAGTTTTGTCAGATAAAAGAAGTGGGGCCTGAGTATAGGTAGTTTGGATGGGAAAAATCTGGCTTTGCTTACAAAATGGTGGTGGCGGTTTAAGCTTGTGTCTGGTGCTTTCTGGCTTTGCTTACATTTGTTCCTCTACCGTGCGGGGGGACATTTCTAGGGTGTCAAAGAGTATTCTTGATAAGGGCGTCATTTTAGAAGAGTGTTTTACTTTGAGAGTAGGTAATAGGAAGAGGATTCTGTTTTGGGAGGATCATTGGTTAGGGGATTTTAAGTTGAGTGATAAATTTTTGAGGCTGTTTCGGTTGGCTAGTAACACTTTGTGTTGTCTGGTTGATATGGGGGCTTGGAATGGAGATATTTGGGTCTGGGGTGGCGGTTGGCATAGGCAAGCTAGGGGTCGGGAAGTTGGTGAATGGGAAGAGCTTCATTCTTTGTTATCTAACGTTTCTTTGAGCAGTAATTCGAATCATTAGCTGCTGTGCATCTCCGGGCAGTGTTGCGATGGTCTTCTCTATGAACACTTGGTGCCCTCTAAAGATCAACTTCTTTTGTTGGAAGGCGTTCCAGAATCGAATTCTGACACAGATGAACTTACAAAGCTGAAGCATCCCTCAAAGCAGCGTTTATTGTCTTTTCTGTTTGGCAGCAGTAGAGAGATCAACTTTCAAATTTAAAACCTTTTAGAAAATAGGGAACAACCTGGTTCTAGTGGGCTAAGGAAGTCGGTAGAGAATTGTTGGGGTATATACGTAAAAATCACTGCTAGTCTTAAACCTTTAATTCTAATTTTAATCTAGTCTTTGACCTTTATTTTTCATTTTATATTGGTCCAAAACTTTTATAGTTCATATCATATTGGTTCCAAAACCTAAGAAACACTAATCTGGTACAAAATTTTTATTTCATATAGAGCAAAAAATTGATAATTCAAATTATCCAGATGCCTTCCATTAATTTAAGATGTAGCTAGTGTTGTCAATACTGGACTCGATTGGCCAATTCAACCATGAATCGGCCGCAGTGCTAGCCCGGCTATTGGGCCATTTTTTGTTTAGTAAAAAATTAGTCAAAACCACTTAAAACCGTTGAACCAATGAATTGTAAAAAAGAAGTAAACTGGTGGTCTAAAAAAATTATTTAAGAATTCTAAAAATAGAAGAAGAAAAAGAAAACAAAACAGAAAATAAGATAAAAAAATAGAAAAAGACTAAAGAAAGGAGAGACAAAAGAAAGGAAGAAGAGGGCGAAAGAGAGAAGCAACAGCAGAAAGAAAATGAGAGGGAAAATGAGATATAGAGAGAGAGAGAGAGAAGAAGAAAATAAATGAGAGGGAGAAAGAAGAAAGCAAAACGAAAGAGATGAAAGAGAGGAGGAAGCAGCAGAGTGGTGTGGGTGTAGAGGGAAAAATGAATCTATTTATACTAGGTTTGTAACTAAATATTTTAGGCAAAATGCAAATTTAGTCATTTTCTTGTGGATAAAATTCATTTTTGTCCAATTCTTTCCATTTCTATTATGTTATTCAGCACTTGTGCAATACAAATACAAAAGGACAATGAATCGGCAGTTCAACTGTGACTTGAAAACTCTAACGAACTGAATGATCTATGGTCCATTATCTAGGTGCCTATTACAAGGAAGAACTTCATCATATTTCCTCCCATTAGATGTATCTGTTGAAAAAAATAGAGGGTCCCATCACCATGTGGATTTTAAAAAAAATGATGATAGCAAAAATGTGTGGGACTCACATTTTGAAAATCAAAACCAATTTAGGATAAAATATTCTCAGACTACACACAAGACCCATACTTGTAAAACTTGCTCCCAAAGCATCCATTGCTTCCCGTAAAACAAAGAACCAAAAGATAAAGCCAATAAAATCAGAAGAAAGATGATATGTTACGGAGTGGGGTTCCAGTGCCCCAAATTACTTAACTTGTAGGCTTTTATGGACTACGATCCCACTTAATTACTATTGGCTAAATATTACTCGTAGGTAAATGAAGACAATTTACGTGCAATCAGTTTTTTAGCCTACTCTACAAGAAGATATACATGTGTTTTGTCCTAGAAATGCAAATCAAATAAGTAAATCATTTAAAAAAAATATCGCTCGAACAGCCCTTTTAAAACATACTTAAAATGTCCCAAGGCAATAAAATGCTAATTACTTCAATTTCAAGTAATAGTTTATGCACACTCTTTAATACTAGCATACACCCAAAAGTAACTCAAAGGTTTAACACCACAATGTATCCTAATAGAGGTAATGTCTTAGTAAACAATGTACCATATATACAAGGCAAAATCAAAACCAATATCTATCACTTGTGCCCCATTTTTTAGCTATCAAGTTCCAATTGCAAGCCCTCACGTATCCTTGTGCACCACGTAGCCTTGAAACTGTAAAGTTGTAACACTTAGTTAGTACAAAACTTATCTTTCAAGTAACCTTAGAATCTTAAAGATTCAAGTAAACAAGTACCTGAAAAAAGGGAAACTTAGCCACAACTATTCACTTAATTGTTAGGCCTGATGTTAGAAACTGCACAAGAAACTTAAGGGAATGAGTAAATGAATGTATTCAGTAATGGTCCCTTAGGGTACCTGCAAAAAAGATAACAAGCAAGCATGCAAACATGACATACAAACAAGCAACCAACCAACTAACAATCAACACAAAAAAAATAACATAATAAATATGCAATGCATGAATGTATGATATGCAACAAGTGCAATCCTTGGGACTTTTGACACCCTAGGTGCCTTATTCTTACCATGAGCTCAAACAGCAGAGGTACTTAAGGCACTAGCCATCGTATCCTGAATTCTTTACCTTCCTTAGGTTCCACTTATGAGGTCCCAGAGTAAGTCGTCACCTCCTCTCAAATCTTGCCCATATTTCCCTTAACTTATTGTGCAAGTTAGCTAGCTTATGTGGTCCAAATTGCCAAGCTCTTTAAGCTTAGCTTAGGGCTTTTTAGTGGCTTACTTACCAAACATCTAGGTTTGGTTGGGATCCTCTTAGATTTGCTCTTTATTTCCCAAATATCTAAGACCTCTCACTTTGGCCAATGAAGATTCCAAAATCTGCCTTAATATCTTTAGTGCCCTCTTTGCAACTTGAGCACTTTAATCCCCTTAGCCACCCTACCTAGCCCTACCTTAACCACACAAATTAGCTGCCACCTAAATAATTCATAATTGCCAACTTATGAATGAGTTTTAGACCTAACCGAAGCTACAGAACATCTTAGAATAGCCTAGGGATCTTAACTAAGAGATTGAGACACTCTTAGGGTGCCCTGAGCTTGAGTGGCTTGGGACTTGGAGACATTGTTGGTGATGCATTGGCAAGGGCAATAGTCCATTGGTTTCCTGGAACCCAGTTGGTGACACATCCCTAATGTTGGTGACACGTCTCCAAGGGCAAGTCAGCATGTCGAGTCCATGTGTTATCTTGCACAAATCTTGCTCAATCTTTCAATCCCCAAAGGCAATTTACGTGGGTCTTGTTTCTACTTCATTCCAACATGTAATAATACATTTCTATGCATGATTTGAGCTAAATTAACTTGAAATTTTACCTCAAATTCAGCTACAAAGCAAGAACAAAGCATAAGTACCACAAGCACACTTGAGCTCAACTTAGCTCTCTTGAGTTCCAGACCTAAAACCAACATGATGTGGCACTAAGAACTTTAAGTCAAGAACATTTATAGCTACTGAATCAACTTAAAATTAGATCAATCCAATCCAAGAAGCTTAACTTAGGGTTTATGGCCAAAATAAGGAACAAAGAGCTAAACAAAGTAAATGCACCAAGCATGAGTTAGAGGCTTCTTGATTTCACTTTGGGATCTTTAAATTTACTAAAAATTGGTAGGACTAGGAGAGCTTGCAATAGTTGAGCTGCTAGAGAGAGCAAGTTATGAAAATTGGTAAAGAAAGAAATGGAGAATGATGGTTAACTCTTGCTAAAATATCCCAACAACTCCACTAAGGTCTATTTCTTGTTTTCTTGTCTTTTGGCCCTTAAGTTCTCTTTTGTTTTACCTTGGCTACTAGATTTACGCTAGAAACCATCTCTCCTTGGTCCCAAAGAATATTTTTATGCTTCATACACTTAGCCTTTTTAGACACTTAAGCCATTTAAGACATAAATGAATCATTTGAACACTTAGTGCAATTGTTGCACTTTTTCATCATTTGGTGGTTCTATTAACTAGAATAACTTACAGTCTTAACTCAATTAGTCAAAAATCCTTACATGACTCTAATTTCATCAAAATTATAGTCATGCCAAACACTTGGGTTAAAATTACCATTTTTTCCCTTATGAATTTTGGGTGCCAAATCACAGTTAGGAACTCATCTTTACTTTACTTAGCTTGTCTCTCTTGCTTAATAAGAAATTAATTTGAGGTATTTAAGTAAAAATAATTAAAGAAAAATATTACCAAGTCAAAGCAAGACATTGATTAGGAGAGTTGTCACATGATAGAATAACATCTTGTGGCGAGGTATGATGCCTAGAACACTAAAACCCTAGCCAAATCACCATAGGAAACCTATTAGGTACTGAACCTCGGAAAATGAGGAAAGCTTTCAGTGATGTCGAAAGGGTGGTTTTTCAATTCAAATTGATTGATAATATGTCAATATCTTTCTTTGGTACATCTTAAGTTCTAATATGTTACTCTTCAGATAACTGACAATTTATGAGCCATTAAACTTTTATAAATTTTTCAATCTAGTTCTTAAGCTAAATTTTCTATCATCATTTCCTTTAGCTAAAAATAGCGGAAGTCTTAATTAATTTGCTATTAACTCTTATTCACTAACTCTGGAAGTCTTTTGGTCAACTTTTTGGTATGATTGATCATCTGTCAATTGTGCGAGAGTTGGGCATTGTGCCAATTTTCTTAAATAAAACTCTAGAGTTTTTTTAGGAAAAACTATATGGTGGCAATTTGGGGATTTTTTCCCTTATATACTTATATATCAATACACCAACCTATGTCATCTTCATAAGGCATCATTATAGGTTTGAACTTCGTCTATATAGGCTTCAACTAAAAGGTTGCAAATAAGAGCTCTAATTTCACTGTTATTTTCCTCTATGTTTTATATTCTCAATAAATCAAGTATGTGATTTTTACATTTTTGTTAGTTTATGTGTACATTGTCAAACTAGTTAAAATTATTTTAAGTTTAACCATTTTGAATATTTAGTTTTCCACCCTAAGTATCATTTGTACTAGAGTTTGTTATGCCGGGAGATCTTTGGGATGGCAAGCACATGGAGGTACACTTACAAAATGAACACACAAAAGTGATAGAGTGAAAGAGGTAGCCCTGGGTGCTTTCCTATGGGGGGAGTCTTTGATGTTCAAGTCAATGCCCTTGAAAAGATGTTTTGTGAGCTGTGTGCATTGAGGTCAACATACTTGGGAAAGAGAAGAAAGTTCTCTTTAAATAGTACATCTCTCAAGAAGATCCTGAGTGTCAATTATCTTGGCCATGTGTCTTTGGTCTTAACAAATATGCTGACTATATGTTTTGTTGCAGTGTGATGCAAGCAACTACTTAGAATAGGGAAAATGCATTGCAAAAATGCTTAGCTTGAGTCATTGGAACTCAAGCCACCTAGTTACAATTGGCTAGTTACTATTTAGGTCATAAAACCCCTATATACAACTACTGTCTAATCTACTGTGCATTGAAAATATACATAAGTAACTTTGGCCATGAGCACAATAATAAAATAATATATTTAAAAAATTTGCCAGTACTTGGCTTTATAAACCAATAAAACTCTAGCCAAAGCATGAAAACAATTATTTACGTAACCATAAGTAATAAATATGTTACACATATCTAATTCCCTCTTATGTACAACCCATTAGTAACCCTTAAGTAGTCTAAATCTAGAGTTAATACTTAGTGCTATAAGCACATTACGCTTCTAACATATACTAGGACCTTCTGTTGTAGCTTACATTCTTTAGTTTACTTTAAGTGTAGCCTAATAAATCCGTCCTTATGCCACTCAGTCTCCTAATGTAAGCAAACCATGAAACACTTGTAATTAGTATTGCATTTGATCAAAAAAATAACTTAGAACCAACAATAAGTTTACAAAGAGTCCATGCAAGAAAACTTATATTAGCAGCTTCAACTAGTTGCTAGGCCCACTTATCCCCACTCTTATCTCTTATCTGCATAATAAAAAACTTAAAGGATGAGAACCGTTAGTTCTAGATAATGGATTTTAAAGAAAAAAAGAACCTATAAGGGAAAATAAGCAGAAAACAACCACATATGAATATACATAGAATACTTATGACCTACAAGGAAAATAAAAAACAAAATGCATATGTGTGTGTGCACAATGTGTGACATGAAATGCGCATACAAATGCAACACACAACCTTGGGACTTGCAATACTAATCGTATTGCCTATACTTAGCCATGACCACATACGACAAAGGTACTTGGTACACTGGCCTTTTGCATCCCGATGTTAGCTACATTACCTCACTTGATCCTACTTTATAGGAATTAAATCTTGTACCTAAAGTAAGGGTTTTACTCTCCTAATAGGGTCATCACCTAAATGTTCAACTTGGTGCCCAACACTTTACTTTCCCTTTTCTTATCTTAATATGCCAAGGTAGCTACCTTAGTGGCTTGTACTTACCAAGTTCGAGAATTAGTAAGGGCACCCTTGTGTCCTCCCTAGTGCTTGAAGGTTCACAACCTCGACAGTCAAGTTATTGGGGGTCTAAGACCCATCTTTGCCCCTTTTTAGTGCCCTTTCTTATTGCTTAAGGCGCCTAGCTTCTTAGCCACTTTGCTTACTTGATAAATTTAACCACCTCTTACCACCCTTTCTAGTGGCATATCTTATTTAACATAACAAGTTACCAAGCTCACCGAGCTCGGTTTAGGGCCCTTTTAGGGTTCCACTGGTTCCCTGAGCATTAAACACCTCGTACAGTGTCACTAGCATTTCATCCCAGCCTTAGCCCCTTCTTGACTTGTTTAGGCCTTAATTGATGGTTTTGGATGAGTGTCTTACGATTCTGATGGGTGCCCGAGCTCTTAGACTCCACGCTTGGTTACTCGGGTCCTAAACATTTCTTACTCACCACTTCTTCTTGATTAACCCCCAAGGCTCAGTTACTTAGCCACTAATCATTGCTTACCCTTTTCTTGATGCATTAAATAGATTAAAAGTTAATCAGAAACCTTCCTTATCTGTGCCAAACCATTACTTAAGGTGTAGGGACCCTTAGAAGCACAAATTAGCCCTTCAAAGGCTAGATGTGGCCACACCTTATAGAGGTGCGACCAAACCGAGCTCAACACAATCACACAAAGCATTTGGTGTGGTTGCGTCACAGCTAGGCTCCATTGCTGGAACTAGTTTGGTCACATCATGTAGGCAAGAACTTGTGTTCTTCATGTATTTTAGCTCAACCTTGTTTCTTTTGAATCCCTAACACACATAGGCACCCCAAATCTTGTTTCCACAACACAATTAACAATCAAATGCATCAAGAGAGTAAACATAAATTGAAATCCCTTGCCTCAAAGACATCTAATCGAACAATTATGCATGCTTTGCTCCATTGGCTCCAAAATATTCCAAAAGTGTTCTTGGGGTTTTGAGCTTGTTTCCTTCACAAATGGCACCTAATACTAACTACCCAAACAATGAAGAATGGGTTCTAAGCTCTTGGATTGAACCTTACCACAGATTTGAGCTACAAACCCTTAGAACACTCATAAAATGCCTCAATCACCATTAGTCTAGCTTGAGCTTGCTAGATATCACCTGGAGGCTTCCAGGTTCACCAAGAATTTGTGATTTCTTGGGCTTATGAGGTTGATCTATGGAGGTAGGAATAGAGCTAAAAAATTAAGGGAATAACGGCCATCTCTTAACCCCAACTCCTTTGATACCCATCTTACCTTCATCCACTCTACTAACTTTGTTTATTTTGTCGCTTAACCTCCCAAACCTTGCTTAGTATGTTTTAAATCCTTCTTGGGCTATTCTGTTGGGTTTCGGGAGCCAAACAGCGTAGTAGAATTTAACCGAAACCCCCCGGGATCCAAGTGAGACGGGGTAAACCGGGTGTTCAAAAATTTTCATACTTAGTTTTCGGTTGAGATCTCTGACTCAACTGTAGAGTCGAATCACAAAACCGGAACAGTTGACGTGTTCAGGCTCTCTATGGTATCCACACGAACCTTTCGGGATCACCATGCTTCCACCACGTCCAGGCAGATGCATTTCTCTTGCGCTCGCAGTGCTAGATTGCGTCCTCTAAGGAATTGCAAGAGAAGAGTGCAGTTGTCCTTTTTGGAAGCTAGGGCAAGGAGACCTACGAATTTCTCACTAGAAGTTGTATTTATAGTGTGACTCAACTTCCAGGCCTAATGGGTTTCAAAGCCCTAATCCAATTAGGATTTAATTTCGGGCTTAATAATGGCTCAACTCTTGGGCCCATTATTAATACGAAATTAAAGTGAAACCATAACCCAAATAATTAGCCCATGCACTCTAATGATCCAAATAGCTCTATGTGTGCGACCCAATAGGCTATTATCATGTTGGCAATGATCATAAATGTGATTTATGATCATAGGCAATGAGCGGTGTCTAGCAACACATCATCGCTACTCAAGTGACAAGATTGTCGATGATTCGACTAAACCTTTATGATCATCACCGATATATGCCATTGTCCCTTTATCCAAAATATCAAGACTAAACACGAGACACGGAATGTGTCACTCTCGTATAGCCCAATCTTTGGTTTCTTGATTACCAAGTATACTAAACTTAAGCTGATGACATTGATATCGTATATCAACTCATCTGAGCATGGCCATGCATTTTCTAAGTCTCCCTCTATCAAGGGGCCCGAAGATATCACTTCCGTTACATAGGAGGGACAAATCCCATCTTGATCATACAAATCCCTCCGCATGATATGTGACATACCCAATGACCACCTTCAAGTCCACTTAGTTATGAGCAACAAAGGAAAGTATCAAAGTATGTGACTCCCATGTAGGGAACCTTGATGATCTTAGGTCGAAGGACTACATATACCATGATCACTATGAGAATCACTTATGAAACTCATATAACGATCCATGTAGTGTTCTCATGGTGGGTCGGTCCAGTACACAAGTTCTCCAACTTGTACCCATATGTACACTACATATCTCATATTAGTCTCCACATATGCTAGTCATTATATATTATTGCAACCCGCTCCACAATAATACTAGACTAGGGACGTTTAAGAATATCATTATTCTAGGGTTACAATTATGTTTATTACGTTACGCAGAAACAAAAAAATAAACATAATTGCTGGATTAATGCCCCAATAAAATATCATGACTCAATGTGCAAAAATACAATCATCTCATGATTGGCTTTTTGGGCACAACACTAACAATCTCCCACTTGCACTAAAAGCCAATCATCCATGTATCTAATACCGATGGACCTAGAATGGCTATCATGCTTTTGCTGCGCAAGGGGCTTTGTCAGCAGATCAGCAATGTTGCTATCTGTCGAAGTCCTGCATATCCTTACATCACCCCTGTTGATGATTTCCCTGATGAGATGATAGCGTCGGAGTATGTGTTTGGATCGCTGGTGAGATCAAGGTTCCTTAGCCTGTGCGATTGCTCCATTGTTGTCACAATAGAGCTCTATCGGGTCGGTAATGCTTGGAACCACTCCAAGTTCAGTGATGAACTTTTTGATCCAAACTGCCTCCTTCACAGCATCAGAGGCGGCAATGTACTTAGATTCTGTTGTAGAGTCAGCTACTGTCTCTTGCTTTGAACTCTTCCAGCTCACAGCACCACCACCAATACAAAACACATAACCAATTTGCGATCTAAAATCATCCTTATCGGATTGGAAGCTTGCATTGGTGTAACCCCTTACAACGAGCTCATCTTCCCCTCCGAAGACCAAGAATGCATCCTTAGTCCTTCGTAAGTACTTAAGGATGTTCTTAACAGCTGTCCAATGACTCTCACCGGGGTTCGATTGGTACCTACTCGTAATGCTCAAAGCATATGAGACATCGGGACGAGTACATATCATGGCATACATGATAGATCCAATTGCTGAGGCATATGGAATCTTACTCATGCACTCTCTCTCCTCGGTTGTACTCGGACACTGAGATCTAGAAAGAGTGATACCATGTGACATGGGCAAGAATCCTTTCTTGGAATCTTGCATGCTAAACCTCTTTAGCACCTTGTCAATATATGTACTTTGACTTAGGCCAAGAAGCTTTCTAGATCTATCTTTATAGATCCTGATGCCTAACACATAGACTGCTTCACCCAAGTCCTTCATAGAGAAACATTTCCCTAGCCAAGTCTTCACAGACTGTAGCTCAGGAATGCCATTCCTGATGAGTAGTATGTCATCTATATACAACACCAAGAAGACAATAGCGCTCCCACTAACCTTCTTGTAGAGACAAGGTTCATCTTCATTTTTGATAAAACCAAACTCTTTGATTACATCATCAAAACGAAGATTCCAACTTCAAGAACGTTGCTTCAGTCCATAAATGGACCTTTGCAACTTGCACACTTTATTGGCATTCTCAAGAGTGACAAAACCCTCAGGTTGTGTCATGTACACATCCTCAAGTAGCTTTCCATTTAGAAATGCAGTTTTGACATCCATTTTCCATATCTCATAATCATAGTGTGCAGCAATAGCAAACAAAATTCAGATGGATTTAAGCATAGCAACTGGTGAAAAAGTTTCATCATAGTCAATACCATGAATTTGCTTGAAACCTTTTGCAACCAATCATCCCTTAAAGGTAATCACATTACCATCCATGTCAGTTTTCTTCTTGAAAACCCATTTGCACCCTATGGGTTTTACCCTTTCAGGTGGGTCAACCAAAGTCCATACTTGGTTTTCATACATGGATTCCATCTCGGATTTCATGGCCACTAGCAACTTCTCAAAGTCAGGCCCCGACATAGCTTGTTGGTAGGTTGTGGGCTCATCCTGATCCATGAGCATCACATCACCGGTGTGAGTCACGAGAAATCCATATCTCTCGGGCTCACGCCGAATCCTACCAGACCTACGTTCGCTCTATGCTACAGGAACAGACTTTTGAACAACATCTTGGGTGTCTGCTCAGGTTCCATTTCAGGTTCGATGTCTCCTTGTTGTTCTTGAATTTCTTCAAGTTCTACTTTCCTCCCACTAGTTCCTTTAGAGATAAACTCTTTCTCCAAAAATACACCAGTTCGAGCAACAAACACTTTTTGCTCAGAAGGATTGTAGAAATAGTAACCCTTTGTTTCTTTGGGATACCCAATAAAAAGACATTTTTTAGATTTGGGCCCTAGTTTGTCAGAGGATTGACGTTTCACATAAGCGTCACAGTCCTAAATCTTCATAAAAGAAAAATTGGGACGCCTCCCACTCCATATCTCATATGGTGTCTTTTGAACCGATTTAGATGGAACTCGGTTTAGTGTAAAAGCGACTGTCTCTAGAGCATGTCCCCAAAAGGAGTTTGGAAGGTCAGCTTGAATCATCATGGAGCGAACCATGTCTAACAGAGTTCGATTTCTCCTTTTAGAAACACCATTCCATTGAGGTGTACCTGGTGGAGTGAGTTGTGATACTATACCACACTCCTTCAGATAGTCAAGGAATTCTCAATCCAAGTACTCTCCACCTCGATCTGATCGAAGCACTTTAATACTCTTCCCGAGTTGATTCTCTACTTCATTCTTGTATTCTTTGAACTTTTCAAAGGATTCTGACTTGTGTCTCATGAGATACACATAGCCATATCTGCTGAAGTCATCAGTGAAAGTAATGAAGTATTGGAAACCTCCTCTAGCTTGTGTAGACATAGGGCCACATACATCACTATGTATGAGTCCTAGTAAGTCATTAGCCCTTTCACTTTGCCCTGTGAATGGGATTTGGTCATCTTGCCCAACAAACATGACTCACATGTCTCATATGATTCAAAATCAAATGAGTCCAAGAGTCCATCCTTATGGAGCTTGGATATGCGGGTCTCATTTATATGGCCCAAGCGACAGTGCCAGAGATAGGTCGAGTTTGAATCATTTAATCTGACCTTCTTGGTATTCACATTATAGATTGGATCTTCGAGGTCTAGAACATACAACCCATTGCTAAGTTGAGCACTACCATAAAAGATTTCATTCAAATAAATAGAACAACATTTGTCCTTTATTATAAATGAAAAACCTTTCTTGTCCAAACGAGAAACAGAAATCAAATTTCTACTAATAGTAGGCACAAAGTAGCAGTTGTCTAATTCTAAAACTAATCCACTAGGTAAAGTGAGAAAATAAGTCCCTACGGCTAAGGCAGCAACCTTTACTCCATTTCCAACACGTAGGTCCACTTCACCTCGGGCCAATCTTCTACTTCTACTTAGATCCCGCACATTTGCACAAATGTGAGATCCACATCCAGTATCCAATACCCAAGATGAGGAAGTAGAAAAGTTAGCCTCTATAACAAGAATACCTGAAGTGGAAGTCTTACTTCCCTTTTCCTTAGCAAGTTCTTCAAGATAGAGCTTGCAGTTGCGCTTCCAGTGTCCAGGTTGCTTACAATGGAAACACTCCCCTTCCTTTGGCACACCACCCTTTGGTTTCAGTGCAGCTGAAGAAGAACTAGCATTGGACTTTCCACTAGCTTTATCCTTCTTTTTGTTGGCTTTTCCCTTTCCCTTGCCCTTTTGAACCATCAAAATAGGCTTAGCCTTCTTAAGGTTTTGCTCAGCAGTTCTCAACATGTTGAGCAATTCAGGGAGGGACTTGTCTAGGTCGTTCATGTTAGAGTTCATGACGAACTGACTGTAGCTTTCAGGCAACGATTGCAAGACTACATCAATAGCCAACTCTTTCTGAATATCCAATTAGGATTTAATTTCGGGCTTAATAATGGCTCAACTCTTGGGCCCATTATTAATACGAAATTAAAGTGAAACCATAACCCAAATAATTAGCCCATGCCTCTAATGATCCAAATAGCTCTATGTGTGCGACCCAATAGGCTCTTATCATGTTGGCAATGATCATAAATCACATTTATGATCATAAATCACATTTATGATCATAAGCAATGAGCGGTGTCTAGCAACACATCATTGCTACCCAAGTGACAAGATTGTCGATGATTCGACTAAACCTTTATGATCATCACTGATATATGCCATTGTCCCTTTATCCAAAATATCAAGACTAAGCACGAGACATGGAATGTGTCACTCTCATATAGCCCAATCTTTGGTTTCTTGATTACCGAGTAGACTAAACTTAAGCTGATGACATTGATATCGTATATCAATTCATCCGAGCATGGCCATGCATTTTCTAAGTCTTACTCTATCAAGGGGCCCGAAGATATCACTCCCGTTACATAAGAGCACTCCCGTTACATAGGAGGGACAAATCCCATCTTGATCATACAAATCCCTCCGCATGATATGTGACATACCCAATGACCTCCTTCAAGTCCACTCAGTTACGAGCAACAAAGTAAAGTATCAAAGTATATGACTCACATGTAGGGAACCTTGATGATCTTAGGTCGAATCGAAGGACTAAATATACCATGATCACTATGAGAATCACTTATGACACTCATATAACGATTCATGTAGTGTTCCCATGGTGGGTCGGTCCAGTACACAAGTTCTCCAACTTGTACCCATATGTACACTACATATCTCATATTAATCTCCACATATGCTAGTCATTATATATTATTGCAACCCGCTCCACAATAATACTAGACTAGGGACGTTTAAGAATATCATTATTCTAGGGTTACAATTATGTTTATTACGTTACGCAGAAACAAAACAACAAACATAATTGCTGGATTAATGCCTCAATAAAATATCATGACTCAATATGCAAAAATACAATCATCTCATGATTGGCTTTTTGGGCACAACACTAACATATTCATGGTCTCAAAACTAAGCCCCATGGAAGTCTTCTTAGCTCCCATTAACCTAGCTTAAGGTAGTTATGGCCTTAGGTGCTCAAATTTTCAAAATATTTGTTTTGCACACTCAAGTCCTTCCACTAGCTTTTTTTTTGTTTCCTGCTGACTGTTTAACTTATGGTCTTTACTCTTTAGGGCATTTTCATACTTATGACGCTAAATTTATTCAATTTATGAACTTGCCACCTACTCAAGAAAAAATTACTAAAATGCCTCCGGTGGCCCCTTAGGTGGCTTTAGTGACTTAGAAACCCTCTAGAATACTACTTACTTGCTTGACTTGTATAAATCACTAAGTTGAAGTTCTTACTTGGGATTTTCACTCACTTGGCTAGTTTGAGCTTGGTTCGTTCTTGGTGTGCTTTTACAAGCAAGGTTTGGCAGCTTTTCCCGAACTACCTATATGGACTATATGGATGGGCAGGGATAGAGCTCTAAGATAATCCGAGCTTTGTCCCATCAAGGAAGACATCTTGGCCATGAAGTCTGAGTCTGGATATATCACGGTGGTGTATCAGAGTGAAGATGGTGTTCAGTAGTAGCTTTCCTGAGATATTTTTTTTCCGAGATGTCGGAGAGCCAGTCATGAGGCTTTCGCAAGTCTGCTACAGATGTACGATCAATTTAGAAAATTCCAAAGGCTAATCTTACCAATGTACTAGGAAATGCAAAAGTGCAATTCTGTCCCAAGAAAATTTTCCTATACACAAGAGCCGGACCAAATCAAGAGTGTTTTTCTTTAAGATACCTAAATCTTTTACACTCAAACTAGTCTAATTCACATAATTTATTTGTGCAGTTATTGCACTCTCCCTCCTCCAAATTCACTGCAATAATAACTATTTTGACTAGCTCCAAAAATTCCTGTAATATTTTTATATTAGGCATGCTTTTCACAACCAATTTACCGTATGTTAGTACTTGAGTATTCACTTTAAAACCATAATATAGTTACTAATTGTTTCTTAAAAATAGAATTTAGTCCCTATACATTTTAAAAATTTTCGATTCATTATGTTTTACAATATTTTGAAACTAACCCCAAAAAATTTGATAAGATTTTCTAGTAACTACTAAGTTTGAAAAGAAACGAAAAAAATGTCAAATTTTGGCGAGTTGTGGAATGAAGTGGGTAGATGATTGTGACAAAGATTTTCTAGTAACCTGGTAGTAGGACAACAATAGCCCTTTGTGTGATTCGTCAAATGAAATTGTCAACATTGTCAATCGTGTTGACAATTGAGTTGTGTAATTGATCACCAAATACATTCATATAACGTGAAGACTCAATCATTATTCTTATTGACTGGGAATACAGTATGCCGAACGTATTAGATATGATGGAATAGTAACCCCCGAAAAGCCCATCATAATAAATATCTAAGTCACCGTAATAACAAGACTACCTAACCCTTTAATATAGAAAAGTTCATAATAAAACCTCTCCGTTTGAATAGTATATTGTTTGCTAGTAGATTTTCAAATTGCGTTGTCGATTAGAATTAGTTATTAGATAATGGGGAAAGAACACATTTAATCTTAAATTTTTAATCAATTTTCTATTTAAATTCTAGAATTTTGCAAGTTTTTATTTGAGTTCTAAAACATTCAAACTATGTAAACAGTTAAGTCTAAACCATTAGCCATCTGTTTTGGGAGTAACTTTAAGATAAATGTTTACACATTTTGTTAGTTTTAGGACTCAAAAATAAATTTAGAAAGTCTTAGGACTTAAATAGAAGTCCACAAAATATTTAGGATTACACTACAACAAAAAGGTTTATAGGTGACATACATTTACCGACGTTTTCAAAAAAATGTCAAAAAAAACATATTATTACTGACATGTTTAAAAAAATGTAAGTAAAGAACTATTTTAACCCGACGAATTTAAAAAAATGCAGCTAAAATGACCTCTTATACTTGACATATTTAAAAAATTGCAACAAAATATCTGTCCAAGCCCAACAAAATCCTAAAAACGCATTTAAAAGTCCACCTAAGAACGACTAGTTTCTAAAACGCAGCTAAATGGTTCGGCCCACTAACAAAGCCCTGCTCGGTCCAAAAATTAAGAAAAAAGGGTTTGGGGGGAGAAAAAGAGTTTGGGGGGGAGGCGTGCGGCGTGCAGCTGGTGTCTTCCTTCGCCATTACTACCAGTCGGTGGCTTCTCAATGGAAACCTTCCTCCGCCGGTGCTTCATCAGCTCCTTCCACCACCGCTTCGTCTACTCGTCCCGCTACCACTGCCTTTCACAAGAATTTCACATTCCTCGCCCGAAAGCTGCAGGACTTCTCATCAAGACCAAGGGTAACATTGAAAATTGCTATGACTACATTCGCTAGTAATGATGTCTAGGTTGCTACTTTGTTCGATTCTCCACTCCCAGCAAGACTCATGTCTGGTTTCTACTGGAGACTCTTCTGTTCTTTTCGTCAAGTTCTGTTTTACAATTTCTACTGCTTGTTCTGTATTTATCGGCTTCAATTATGAGAGTCATAGGACTTAAGTGGAATTAATTCTTGTCCAATTTTCTAGTTTGCATTTCATGCCTCCTCCGAATTCACATTTTTTCTTGTTGTGATTACCGAGTAAACCTTGCTTTCTCATATAGTTCACTCTCAGAGTCTGTTGGATGAAGCATTTGAGTTTATCCATTCAATGCCTGTTCAGCCAAATGCCATTATTTGGAGCATTTGCTTTCTCATATAGTGTTGTTGAAGTTGAGGACAAAACTCTAATCTGTTGGAGTTGAGTGTTAACGGCATTTTCTTCTTTACTTGTCTGTGTTATTGTTTTTACATTGCAAGTTGCTGAATTTCACCGGATCAGTTGTGGGGACTTTCAAGGGATTTCCTTTGGTTTATGATCTTGCATTTGTTGTGTTGTTTCCTCATGTCATTATTTGTTCTTCCAACAGAGTAATTCCATGTCGAAGTTTTCAACCAGCAGCTTACAGGCTTTACCTGGAACTCGTAAAAAGACATGCTTTTGCTCTGAAATATCAAATCAGAGGGCCAGATTATCAGAGGCATGTTGTTTCCTTCAAATTACTTTTCCAGGAAGAAGTTCATTTTTTGTGGCATTGTTTGCTTCACCTAGTGAATGCGTTTCAGCTTATAGCTTTTCAGAGTGGGTTATATTCTGTACAATAGGCATTTCATTTTAGATTGTATTTTCTATATCCACAGGTCTCCATAACGCATTTTTTTTGTCCTGAAGGATTTTCTAAATTATTGGAAAATTTTATTATTTGATGTGGTAAAGTTTGTTGACTTCTGACTATAGAGGTTCATAGTCATTCAATTGATTTCCTGGTCCTCTCATTTCCACAGAGTTCTGAACTCAATAGACACAGTTCTCCATCTTTTTGAGATTCTTGGTCTGCAATCAAAGGAACCTGGTGTTCTTCTGGTTGAATTCATGTATTCAATAGTGTCACAATTGCTAGATGCATCACTTGATGATGAAGCACTGCTAGAGCTTACACCAGAAGGCACATCCAGATGGACCATCAGACCTTCAGCAATAGATCTAGAGGACCATGATAGATATGCTCCAAAGACGGCTGAACATCAGGAAAGGATGAAGAAGTTTAATACCATGATGGCCATTGAAATAATTGAGCAATTTCTCGAGAACAAAATGATGTCAAAGATGCTTTGCCTGGCACATCGAAACATGTGTGTGGTTTGAAACTCACTTACAGTTTGCTGTCTTACTCTCTGCATTTTACTTTTATCTATTGTCTCAAAATAAGGGGATAAGGAGAACTATGTTTTCCTTTGCTTTCTCAATTAGTGGAAACTCTGTGTTTTATCCCTAGATTCTACAGTAAAAATTTTGTTCTAACTTGGTCATTGTTCTGCATATAAATGACACATATTGATAAAATGCTTCTATGGGCAAATAGGTGGTGACCTAGATTGCTCTTCAATATCTCATTTTGTGACAAGTTATCAAATTTTATGTTTTGAAGGTTTTTCGGTCAAACTCAAACTCGCCATTGTTATCATTTTTAATCTATTTATTTGTTAAACTTCTTTGTTTGGTATACCAGGCCTTCTCATTGGAAAGATTTCATTCAGAGGTTACAGCTTCTTGTAACAAATTCATCAGCATTGAAGACCTCAAAGACAGCAATACCAGAGTCTCTTCTACAACTAACATCAAATACTTAAAATGTCTTGCTTCAAGAATGCAAAACAAGTTCGCTACAAAGGTTCCATGTAGTTATGGCTTTCGGATCTCTATCATCTGCTGCTAGTCTGTATCCTGGAGCCAGTCGTTCTGCACTTTGGCTTCCACTTGATCTAGTTTTGGAAGATGCTATGGATGGCTATCAAGTTAGTACAAAAAGTGCAGTTGAAATTATAACTGGTAAAAGAGATAGTTTTCAGGACTAAAAGTTTAAAATCTCCTTAACAAATTGACAGTTTTGGTCTTGCTTATCACGATTGAGTGGAGTGAGAAAAAAAATAGAAAAATGGTGAAGGGCATAGATAACTTTATAGGGAAATTTTATTTATTTATGTATTTATTTATGTGAAGGAAGTAACCATTTCAAAATATGTATATATAAGAGTTGCCTGCAGTGTGTACTCTGTACTAAGTGATGGTTCCCTTGCGATTCAACATTTTCTTGTTTTGAGCACCGGACCTAGTTTGACCAAAGCTCTCTTTCTTCATGTTATTCAGTTTGTGTTGTTCTAGATTTCAATTTGACCAAGGTTCTAAAATTTATCTGGCAGTGGAGGGCAGATCCTAATAATCAGTGGAATGGAGGTTATTACCGGGGGCATGGTTATGGTGCAAATGGTTATAGCGGTGGGGTAGCTAATGAGGATCCAACCTTCTATGCCTCAGCTGCTGTTCCTGGGTCATCCTGAGATACTAATAGTTGATGTATAAGTCTACACTTATTTTTGTTTATTCAACAAAATTTTGCCTAGCATTATGCATTAACGATTTAGTAGAATTCTTATCTTCCCTTTGAACCCAAACAATAGTTTCATTCATTTAGCTAATATGTTATTTCTTTGGTTGTATAGTGTCTACAGGGGACCTATTCCTGTAAAAGAACTTGTCGAGCATGTTGCGAGCTATATGCACTTATGTACACTTTACTGCTGGCTTAGGTTTGGGTATTAATCACACTTTTGGCCAGTCTCGTGCTAGACAGTCTAGAGCAGACTGCCCATGTTAAGTCCATAAAGGTACAGCAACTTCAAAGTGAGGTGCAAGAGATGAGACTTGAAATGAAGGAGAAAGATGATCGAGTTGAAAATCTGGAGAAACAAGTGAAGGAAAAAGATGATCGTTTGGAGAAGTTGGAAGAACAAGTGGCTCTACTTCTACAAAAGGTTAAACTCTAACTAGCTAACTAGTTATTTTTTATGTTCACATCAAACATGACATAATTTGTTGTTGCATTCTATTTTATTAGGTGAAGAAAAAGTCCAAGCAGAAGAGAATGTTTCATGTTGATAAGTAGATGTCAAGCAGAAGGCCTTAAGGTAAATCACTTTCCCCCCCTAAGATTATCTGAGATTATCTGTTGGTGGTTCTCTTCTTGAGACCTCTTGTCTTACCATTAATTCTAGTTGATCTGATACATGGCTGTGGGATTGGGTTTAAAATTTGCGCAAACTTGGAACTGCTTTCTGCCAAGATTAATCTCTCTATGCTGTATCTTATGAACAATACCAAAATTTATGGTTATTATGAATAGTAATCTTGTGTTAGTAGTTAGAATGTAGTTTAATTAGAATGCATTCGGCTTGAGCCTACAGGTCCAAAATTTCTGGTTATTATGAACAGTTAATTTGCTTAATGATTGTGGTTAAATATGCGACAAGCTATGCGTCTGGTTTTATTTTTAGATGAGAAAAGATTAGAGCCTCATGGAACTCATAAAATGCATTTGCACTTGTTTTCAAATTCAGGTACCTTTATCGATTTCATACTTAGTATCGGTTTGCTAGGATCAAAGACAAGTTCATCTGTGGATCAATTTTGAGCCTTCTCCTCTATTATTGGTGGTACCTAGTTCATGCCAATCACATGATGTGGCGGAAGGAAGAGAGCCACCCAGAGAAGTGAGGCTGCTGGAGTTAAAGTCATTTTTTGATTTAGTCTTTGTACTGAACCTTGGACATACTATTACTACAATAGTAATTCATAATTATTTAGAGTTTCTACATGTATGAATTTATTACAATTTTTATTAATTAAAAAATTTCATTATTCAACATAAATGTTCGTGCAGTTTTTATTGATGATAATAATGTGGTATTATGATCTCCTACTACGAAATAAGTGAACAATGATATACTAGGCAAGAAAATTAATATTCCAACTATCCTTTAATAGCAGCGTTTTTTTACAAAAATGCTGGAAAATTCATGTACATTGCCGACATTTTTTGAATAAAAATGCTATTGAATGCAGTACATTAGTGACGTTTTTAAAAATAAAAAAGTGACTAAATATGATAAATTTACCTGTGTTTCTTGTTAAAAACGTCACTATTGGTTATCCTTTACTTGCATTTATAAAACGCAGGGAAATACCTAAAACCTTTACCAACGTGTACCTAGACAACATTTTTTGGTGGCGTTTTTAAATTGTCGGAGAAGGTGAGGCCACGTTTTAAAAACGTCACTAAAAGTTAAAAAAAATGTCACTAATGAACCATTTTGTTGTAGTGTTAAAAGTGGTGTAAAATTTTTTTAGAAGTAAGAATTTATTATAATCATTTAGTTTTCGTTTGAGTAGTTTTTTGTTCATATTTTTTTATTTTTAAAATTTAGAAAAAGCTAAAAATGTATATGTTTCTGCATATAGCAAAAATAAAAATATTTTTCATTTATCATAAAGAGTGATTAAAAGTTTCAAAGAACAAAAGAACACTTTTAGTCCTAAATCTTTTACAAATTTTCTATTTAAGTCATAAAAATTTTGTGAATTTCTATTAAGTCCTAAAACTTTGTGAATATCTTCTTGAGTCTTAAAACTTGCAAAAATATGTAAACACTTAGTCCTAAAGCTAAACCCAGAACAGGTGATGATAGTTTAGAACTAATGGGTTTTATGTTTTGAAAATTTTAGGACTCAAATAAAAACTCGTAAAATTTTATGTCTTAAATAGTAAAGTAATTAAAGTTTTAAGACTAAATTTGTTCTTTCCCCTTAGATAATTAGTCCAACGACTTAGCGTGTGCTTGAAACATGGACTTGCCTCAACATTGATTTATGCTCGAGGCACACCATCTATTATGTGAACCATGTCAGACACGAACACCAAACAAGCCTATTGTCAATTGAAAACATTCCTTGAAAGCTTTCTAAGATTCAAAAGTGCCTTGACACCTCCCATTATCAACCTATGATTAGGAATAAAAGCTATATAGGATGAAAATAAAAGTCTATAAACGCTACCCTAAGCCAACTTTTGCAGGTAACAGTAGCTATATTGGTTATGTTGGACAAAAAAAAAATAAAGATAGGATCCTCCATTACAAGCCAACAAGTAATATGTAACAGAAGGTATCAAGAATGCAACGCTATGGTCATACAGATGAGGAGGAAGGGATAAGTTGTTTGAACTACACCTGCAAATCCACCCTAGCCATTGCTCAAGTATTGTGTTCACAAAACTTAAAAGAGAGGCTAATTAAACCTCACCAATTCATAACATTCAACAACTTGCCTTCTTACAAGACAAAGAAGCCTATTCATTAGGAAAAATTGAGAACCATCATAGCCTATCCAGAATTAAGTTTATAAAACTAACAATGGTTCTAAAAAACTATTAAAGCATTGTTAAGTATCAACTTGGCAACCAAATAATCAACTTAGCTTTTATAAAAAAAAATAGAGCTAGATATGTGGGACCCGAGGTTGGACTGCTTGGCACAAAAGAGTGCCACCTAATCATGAGAACTTTAATCTTCAAACATATGCTCAGTGGTCCTCAATTTATGACCATAAAGTGGCGCTCCTTGGTTAGGTGCTCAGGTGATGCTACGTAAATGGAAAACCTCATTGGAGAGATGTGCCTAATGTTCCAAAGATGTGCCTTGGCAGGGCAATAAAAATGCTTGAACATTGAAGAACAAGGCTGCTCAAATATGAAAGTCCTTGGTAGCTTGGCATGAAAGTTCTTGGACATGGGCATGGAAGTTGAGGTTTGGTATAACTTGGCAAGGTATCTTGGGTAATCCCTCTAGAAGGATGACCAGGTTTGGTGTATTTAGATAAAAGAAGTGCTCGAGTATTGGCGTAGGACCTTGGGGTGTTTGCAGTGATATGGGAAGTGGCTTTATATTCCTCAGTCCTGATTTGTTAGCTCCAAGCGTAACTTGCTTAGACTGCTGATGTAGGCACCACACAAGAAACATGCTTAGGATTCTTCATGCATTACAAGGATCACCTTTCAAATGGTTAAATAAAAGAAGAAAAACAAGGATCACACAGTTCTTTGAATGCCAGGAAATGTTCACATAGAACCTAATATAAATGGTTTATTAGACAATAATCAATAATAGACAAATTTTGAATGTTACAAGAGTTTTGATGACCTTAAATAATGCTCCAAGGGCTAGAACACAGACAAAAACAATAAACCTAGTCAAAGTAGGCCTATCAGTTGCATGGAGTCCTAGTGGGACATGGCTAGGTGCCCGAGAGAGCCTTTCCTAAACTTTCCCACATAAAAAAAAAAAACTTATGTGCCTTGAGGCATCCAATATCCAAAATATAGTTAAAAACATGGAAATAAACTATAATGTAGCGACTTTGAGCTAGAATGCCTATAAAGTGCTTAGTAAGGGTTCTTGGGTGCACTCCATGTGCACCTCGAGGTTTTGGCCTGTGCCTGGTACTTCCCATTCATGCATGGCCTTGGGTTTTTAACATGCTAACACATACTTTAAAAGGTTCAAGAAATTGTTGCTCTCAACTACTGTTTCCACCTCCTTCTTTAAGTGGCTTGAAGAACCCCATGATGTGCCCTTAGAAGGCCTCTTTGAGGTCTTGTGCATGCCTCCTGGTCATTAGCTCTGTAGATATCTTCAAGGGGTTCTAGCTTGCTCCTGGCTTCCTATCATCTCTATTTTCCTCAAAAGGATTCATCCTCACATTTGAATGGTCAACTGAGACCAATTAGAAACATCAAAGGTAACACTTGTGTTGTACTCACTAGGAGGATCCAACATATATGAATTGTTATTGATTCTTTCCAGCATTTGGAAGGGACCATCTTCTTTAGGATGCAAGTTGCTATGATTTTGAACTTGGAATCTCTCCTCCATCACATGCACCCACAACCATTCACCTAGCTCAAACACAACCTTCCTATGCCATTGTTAGCTACTTTAGCATATTGCCCACTTTTCTTTTCAATATGTTGCTTGACTTTCTCATGAAGCTTCCTCACAAAATATGCCTTTTGTGCTCAATTTAGATTCGCAACTTTAGTATTAGGCATAGATAACAAATCCATAGGAGTTAAAGGATTAAAGCAATATAGTATCTCAAAAGAAGAATATCTAGTTGTTGAGTGCACTACATGGTTATAAGCAAACTCCACATAGGGGAGACATTCTTCCCAAGTCTTTAAGTTCTTTTTGATAATAGCCCTTAATAAGGTAGCAAGGATTTAGTTAGTTACCTCTGTTTCACCATCTGTTTGGGGATGGCAAGTGGTAGAAAACAAAAATTTGGTACCAGACTTACCCCAGAATATCTTTAAAAACTAACAAAGAAACTTAGTGTCTTAGTCAAACAAAATTGACCATTGTAGTTCTTGCAGTCTTACCACTTCCCAAAGAATAGGTCAGCTACATATGTGGCATCCTCTGTCTTGTTACAAGCAAGTTAGTGTGTCATCTTAAAGAAATAATCCATTACCACAAATATGGAATCCTTTCCTCTTGTTGAGGTTGACAAACCTACAATGAAGTCCATATAGATATTAGTCCAAGGGTGTGAAGATGAAAAAGTATACAAACCTTGAATGTTTTGTTTAGACTTAGCTCTCTTGCATGCAATGCATCGAGAATATACCCTTTCCATATCACACCACATATGGGGCCAATAAAAATGTTCATGCAAGACATCAAGTGCCTTGGTAACTCCAAAATGTCTTATTAACTCACCACTATAGGCCACCTTTCAAATAACTCCCTTAAACAGCCTTGGGGCATAGATAGCCTTTTCTCTCTCAAAAGATAACCATCTTGCCAAAAGCACTTACCATTGGCTGCCTTGGCACAACTAGCATAAATTTTACCGAAGTCAGTGTCTTTGGCATATAAATCCTTCAAAAAATTCAAACCCTAGAAAGTTAGCATTAAAAGTAGACATAAAGCATACCTCCTAGACAAAGGATTTGCCACAGCATTCTTTTTACCTTGTTTCTACTTAATCACATAGGAAAAAGACTCAATAAACTCTACCTACCTTGCATGCCTATGGTTTAACTCACCTTGGCCCTTAGGTGTTTAAGGGCTTAATGGTTAGTATGTATAACAAACACTTTAGGCTAAAGGTAGTGCCACCATATCTCCAGGGCCCTCACCAATGCATATAATTCCTAGTCATAGGTTGGATAATTCAACCTTGCTCCACTAAGCTTTTCATCAAACTATGCAATAAGGCTGCCTTTTTGCATGAGCATAGGTCCAACACCTATTCCATAAGAATTACATTCCACCAAAAACATCTTGCCAAGGTTAGGTAAGGCAAGCACAAGTGCTTTGCTAAGCTTTTCCTTAAGCTTTTCAAAGGCTCTTTGTTGAGCTTCTTCCTAGTTAAAGCTCATACTCATCTTTATAATCTTCATTAGATGTGCTGCAATACAAGAGAAATCTTTAACTAATCTATTATAAAAACAAGCTAAGCCATGGAAGGATCTTATCTCAATGATTGAATTAGGTATGGCCACTCTTGTATAGCCTTTATCTTCTTCTCATCTACCTCAACTCCAATAGAGTTTACAACAAAACTATGAAAGATAACTTGGTTAGTACAAAAAGAGCATTTTTTAAGATTGGCGTAAAACTTTTGCTCATTTAGTGTACTTAACACTTGTTTAGGTGTTCAACATGCTCATTTAGGTTCTTAAAATATACCAAGATGTCATTAAAGTAAACAATTACAAACTTTCCTATTAAATCCGTAAGACATGGTTCATGAGTCTTATAAAGGCACTAGGCACATTAGTTAAACTGAAAGGCATCATTAACCATTCTTACACTCCAAACTTAGTCTTAAAAGTAGTCTTGCACTAATCTTCTTCCCTTATTCAAATTTGGTGATAACCACTTTTCAACTCAATCTTAGAGAAAATTGTGGAACTAAAAAGCTCATCTAACACGTCATTAAGGCGTGTGATAGGGTGCCTATATTTTATCGCTATTTTGTTGACTGGCTTACAATCCATGCACATGTGCCATGAACCATCCTTATTGAGGACTAGGAGCTTTGGCACTATACAAGGGCTCATGCCCTCCCTTGTATAGCCTTTGGCCAAGAAGTATTCTACCTGCCTTTGTATCTCTATGATTTCCTTGAGTTTGGTTCTATTGGCTAGCCTGGTAGATATAGGGGTTGCTAGGATGAGGTATATTTGATGCCCAATGCCTCAAATAGAAGGCAATCCCCTAGGTTCTTTAGGTAACACATCATCAAAATTCTACAAAAGAGAAACAACAATAATTGGGAGAGAAGTTAGTTCACTTGTAACAAGATAATAGTCAATGTAAACTAGAAGAAACACTGGTCTTTGTGCTTGAAGAATTTGTCTCACATCTATCATTTTAGCCAAATAGCACTTTTTTCTTCTCCCTGCTTGCCCATTATGCTTGTTACCTCAGGAACTTTGAACACTCACTTCCATCTTATATCCACTTACCTTGCCATTTCTCTCAATTGTTCTCCTAGTTTTCCCTTATTGTTTCTTCTCACTCAACCCTCGACTTGCCTATGAACTACTTTTCTCTCATTCTTACGTTGAAGTTTCCTTTGATCTTCAAAAACTTGCTGTGGTGAGCGGGGTAACAATGTGATCAGCTTATTTTTATGTATGAACTAATATACATTCTTGAATCCATATGTGTACCACTCCTATCAAACTGCCATGGCCTCCCAAACAAGTTATGGCAAGCTTGCATGGGCACAACATCGTACTACACTTCATCCTGGTAAGCTCCAATTATGAAGGAAACAAGTACCTACCTCTAAACCTTCACATTTCCTTCATCACTAAACCATTGCAACTTGGAAGGTTGAGGGTGTGCATGTATTTGCAACCAAAGCTTTTCCACTAAGGTAGTGCTTCCCACATTGATACAACTTCTTCCATCTATAACAAGACTCCACACTTTATCTCTTATTTGGCACCTTGTGTGAAAGATGCACTCTCTTTGATCTCGCTCTCTTCTTGGTTGCATATTAAGAGCTTTTCTAGCAACTAATAGATCTCCCACTTTTGGTGGCTTTTCTCTAAAAAGGAACTCCAATTGGGGCATTCTTAAAAGGCATTCTCCATAAAACCCCATTGTTCTTTAGACATAAGCTCTCCATGCTCATCCAAATACAAGGCTTTCTGATTAAAGCAATCTCGAGCTAAGTACCCTTTACCCCTACACTTATAGCACACTATGTCTCGGGTCTTCCTCACACCATGGGATGTAGAAGCTCCTTGGGTTTGTAAAGGTGTTATAGACACCTTACTTGGGGTTGTCTTGGGCTTGTGCTTTGGTGGCTCCTTTTGGATTCTTCCCTAACTTTAGCTCCCATTTTAGGCAGCCTTAGCTCTTTGTATGACCCTCTTTGCCTTGGTTTCTTGGTGCAAGAGGTCCTCCATGTCGACATAGTGCACTATCTCCACTCTATTGGTTATTTTAGGGTTAAGGCCATTCAAGAACCTTGCATGGTTGCCTCTTCATCCTCTGTGATATTGGTTTAGACTAGAGTTAGCTCTGGCTTCTTATGGTAATCCTTCAAAGTCTTGTTATCTTGCACTATCTTTAAAGCTTCTGACATTGATCTCTATAGTTGTAGCTTGGAACAAATCTCCTTTTCATCAATGCTTTAAGTGCTTTTCATGTCTAAATGGGTTCTTCTCCATTCCTTTGGCTTTTGACCACCACCCAGTTCCACCACACAGGTGCATAGCCAGCAAACTCTATAGTGTGTAACTTTATGTTATTCTTCTTTGAATATTGGTGGCAATCAAAGTCCATCTTAATCATTTTCTCTTTTTCCCAATAAGCATCTAGATCACTCTTGACTTGGAAAGATACGATAGTGAGCTTTATAAAGCTTAGGTTTTCATCAATTTTTGGTGCCCCTCTTATTGGCATCATGTTAGGCTTCTAAGTGGCACTTCATATGCCCTCCTCTACTTTTGTTTCCTCTACCTCATTGGGTGCTTTGTCAGGCCTATGCATAGGGTTTTTTCTTTTATGTATCTTAGTTAAGAAGTCTTCTCAGGTTATGACTTAGACGGACAACTTTTCAATCTTTCTTGCATTCTTTCATATGATTTGGTGTTCTCCTCTTCCTTGAACTCTAGTGCATCAAAGAGCTTTTTGAGTTGGTTTTGTATGGCCTTAAACTTAAATTCCGTATCCTTGCTTGAGCTTAAGAGCATATTACTACTAAGAAACTGAAGAATCTAAAAAACACTCTCAATTTGTTGGTGGAAGAATAAAAAGTCCTTGCTAGCAAAATTTGTGTCCTGAGTTCTACGTGAACTAAACTCAAAGCATACAAGAAATTGCTAGATGCTAGGAAGTCCTAACAATGAATGATTGCAAGGGCTAGAAAATTGAGGTTTTAAAGCACAAGGTTACTACAAAGTTAAGTTTCAAATAGAGACTGAGACTAGTTGAAATTACTGCATTCACTTTTGAACACTACCACCTTTAGAACCTTTCTTGTTTCCTGTGAATCAACCTTCTTATTTCTTCTTCCTTTTACTTTACTTTTCTCTTCTTTTTCCTTATATATATATATATATATAAGGAACATAAGAGTCTCAGACCTAGATGAGGTGACCTAAAAACAAAGACAAAGAACATTATAATATGGCTAAGGGTAATGGAAGTAAAGAGGTTTAGGATAAAAAGAATTAATAAGAATTGAAAAGAAACAAGAAGACACTAAGATGAAAAACTAAAGGGAAATTTGAAAAAAAAGAAGATCATAGGATTAAGGAAGAGAATAAAGAAATAGTCAAATGTTTATTGAAAGACACAAAGAAGTAGAAGAAAGTATAGAGATAAAATCCTCTAGGTAGACCTTGTGCCTTTGATACCAACCGATGCAAGCAACACATGGGAAACATGCTTTAGATACTTCAAGCCCTACAAGGATTATCTTTTAGATGGTTGAATAAAGGAAGACAAGCAAGGATCATACAGTTCCTTGAATGACAAGCAAAGTTGTACAAAACCCAACATAGATGTTTTACTAGCAAAGAATCAATAATAGATGAATTCTGAAAGTTACAAGATTTTTTATGGCCTTAAATAATGTTCCAAGGGCCAGAACACACACAAAAACCATAAACCTAGTCATAGTAGGTCTACTGGGTGCATGGAGTCCTTGTAGGGCTTGGGTAGGTACCTAAAAGGGTGTCACCTTGGTCGGTTGTCGAAATCGCCAAAAATAATTCTGGTATCACTAATAACTCAGAATAAATAAATTTGTAGTATAGTCGTGGAAACCAGATCGAACCCTAAGGGAAATTTTTTCTAAAAGCTTCCTCACAAAAAACTTAGAATAAAAGATTGGGGGGATTGTTTGCAATAAAAAAAATGAAATAAAATAAAATAAATGATTAGAGAACAAAAGTTAAGAAACCTATTAAGTATGAAACCAACAAAGCAATCAAGAATTCAAATATTGGCATCAGTCAACATCCACCACCAAATTCCTACAACTGATCATCGTTGCATAAATAGATCAATCAAGATTTTGAATATTCATCGCTAGAGTTATCTTCCTACCTTTCCTTAGTCATAGTTAATAAAAAAACAAGCGATCTAATTAAATCTAACATTTAACAATTGCATTAAAAATTAGAGAGATCGATGAAACTAAATAACACAAACACAAGTAGCTGCATTTAATTTAGTTTAATGTTCTCCCTAAGACCTAATGACTTCTGACGCAGCAAATCATTAAACCTTAGTTGCTTTATAGAATAGAGAAACCAAAAAATTATGGATTTAATTTCTAACCCAGCAGTAGATTGAATTTGAATAACAACTAGTAGGCGTCCTAGCATATAAACGAAACAATCATGAAATTAATCATATAAGAACATTCAATACTCAAAATATTAATTGGTGAATAAAAACAACTTTGATCTGACAGCGCTGAAGAATTTGGGCTTTCAGTTTCCTTCAACCAATAATAAAATAAATCACTAAAAAGAAAATAAAATAAAATAAACAAGAAACAAAGAGAGTTGGAGAAGAGGGGGGTGGAAGCCCTTGGCGGCAGCTGCTCCTTTATTCTAATATAGCTAACCTAATGTGGTTAAATCCAAAAAACTCCTTAAACTTCCTATATGGTTACAAAAGTACCCCACACAAATAAAAAGATTCAAACTAACTAGAACGTTTCAAAGCTGTCAGCCAAGCAATGCTCCAGAACAGCAGCAGCAACTTCAAGCTGAGATTCGACCTTGATACAGCCATTATTTTTCAAATTTCAAACAATCAAATTTGTAAATATCTTTCTTACATTCGAAAGGACACCTGAATCACATGAAACGGACATCTACAGCCAAAGATATGCCCAAAATACCGCAACTGCTTCTAAACCAATGATGACTCGCAAATCGCGACTTTGAAGCTGAATTGGACCACCTTAACGTGCAAACTGGGTTCTATGGTCTGCATATGATTTGTGGCTCCAGATGTTAGCTTTCCAATGAATCAATAATCGCTGAATTCCAATATCTGTAGCTCAAGATATAATTTTCCTATCGGAACATCACCAATCTGTCAACATCCCGAAAAAATACAACCAAATTAAAACTTGTAAAATTGCAAATTAAATCCACTCTTAATCAATTGAGTCCAGATATGCTTTAAGATACAAAACATACTCAAAATATATCTTTAAGGTTCAAAATATATTAAAACATACTAAATATGAGAAAAATAAATATAATAAATATAAACTTATCACACCTATGCTTTCCTTTTCAAACAAAGGAACTTACGTGGCTCGAGGCACCTAATATCCATAATATACCTAAAAACATTTAAATAAACTAGACTTGAGTGACTTTGAGCTAGAATGCCCATAGAATGCTCTGTAAGGGCTCTCGATTACACCTCATGTGCAATTTGGGGGTTCTGGGCTACGCCTAGTATTTCCCATTCATGCATGGACCTAGGCTTCTAATATGTTAACCCATACTTCAAATCTCCTAATCAAATTTGCTTGAAAAAGCCCATGATGTGCACTTGGAGGGCTTATTTGTGCTCCTGTGCATGCCTCCTGGTCACTGGCCTTGTGGATATGTCCAAGGGTCCTAACTTGCTCATGGATTCTTATCAATTTCTCCCAAGCTAGTACACGTTCTTGCTCATACATGCCTTTGCTAGGACTTGTACCTAAGTTGCTCCTTATTATAGAAGTTGCTGAGATTAGGGCTTCAAGGTGTCTCAGGCTTTATGTGTATGTTGCTGGGATGAAAAACTTGGTGACAAGCTTAGACTTGGTTTGACAAGGCCAAATAAGATGTCCACCCATCTCACATTTAGGCTTGTCCAAAATGGTATAATTTGGAATTCCTTTTCCTAACTCATTGCCAAAAGCCCACTTATGATCATAGGGTTTCTTGTTGCACTTCATAAGGTAGTTAGATTCACATTATTACCTTTTCATTTAGGAGGACTAGTCCTTGAATCATACTTACTTGATAGAACCAATGTGTAAGCATTGCCATTGAAGCCAAATGCACCATCTTCTTAAGGATGTAACTTTGTTTTCTTCTGGGATCTCTGGTTTTTCAAGCTAGTCGAAACCCAAGCTCTAGGTTCAAAAATTTAGTTCCAATAGTCAGCAGATTTGACAAATTGCTCTAACTTGCTCCCAATTAGCTTCTTAACATTATGCAAATTCTTCACTACCTTAGCCTTCTGAGCTCCAACTATGATAAGAAAAAAACTCTTTTTAGTTAAAGGCATTAGATCTATGGGAGTTAGTACACTAAAGCCATAGACTACTTCAAATGGTGAATAATTTTTTTTTCAGAATGAGTAGTTTGGTTATAATCAAATTCATCCACTGTGCACTTTAGCCTATCATGCAACCCAAATTTTTCTTGGAAAAACAAAGCAATAAGCATGGAATCATTTGTTTTATGAATTGAATGTATTGTGCCATGTTAAAAAAATCCTTCATAAATATTTGTAAAAACTAGTTAAGTCAGGGAAAGATCTCACCTCTACACGTTGGGCATTGACAAATCCAATATAGATTATTTGCTTAGTACAGGAACAATACTTAGATAAACTTCCATGAATTTTTTCGTTTCTCAGGGTTGTTGGCACAATTTCCAAATGTCCCATTTGGTCATCTTAGTGTGGGCTACAAATGAATATTCCATTAGACTAGACAACCACAATCTTGCCCAAGGATGTACAAAAATCATGGATGAATGATAAACTTAGACAAATCAAACTTAGTCTTAAAAACATTTTCCTTTTTTTACCTTCCCCCATCTTGGTTTGATGATAATGGCCTTTTAGATTAACTTTGGAAAAGATGCAAGATTCATGTAGCTTATTTAACATATCATCAAGTCTAAATATAGGAGGTTGATACTTTACAGCAAGTTGTTAGACTCGTTGGCATTCATATACTTGAGGTTGAATTTCTTTAGTCTCCTTGAGATTTGCTCTACATGTAACTTGGTTAGGAATTTCGGCTTCTAAAAAGCCAAAATGCACAATTAGTCCCATAACTTTGTTAACTTAAGCAAGTTAGTCCTTTAAGCATGATGCAACATGACTTAATCCCTCAACTTTGGGAAACATAAAGAGTTAGTCCCTCGACAGCTAGGGCAAACAACAACCAAAGTTCCAACTTTCAATCTTTTAGTAAAATGACCATTACATTTAGAAATTTTCATTCATACAAAACTTGTGAATTAACAAACTTTACTAAATTGTTAACTACAATAATTAAATAATTAGATTATTTACACATAATAATTATTTAAAATAATATAAATAATTCATGATTATCTAATAATTTATATTTTACTTATTCTTTTAAAAAAATATTTTTTACTAGAAAGCCAAAAAATCCATTTTTTATTTTCTCCACCTTTACTTCAATCATTTTTTCTTGTATATTTGTTTACTTTTTTTTTTGTTAAATAGGTTCCTTATTATTAGTGATTTATCCACACAAAGAAATAATGCAACCTTTAACTTTGGGATGAATTTTCCGTTGTTGTCTTCCTCAGTTTTTCTTTACCTTTTTTATTTCATCAATTTCTTGCACATTAAAGGCTTCTTTTTGTTTAATTTGAATCTTTTGTTCAAATATGACTACTAGTTGGAATCTATCAAAATAGAAAAAAAAAAGTAGTCAATATTCTAATTAATTGGTTAAATTAACTTTTTATTTTCCCCCAAACTCCCTACATATATTTATATCTAGTTAGAACAGATAAAGTTATAACAAACAAACTAAAAATGGATGGATAAATTAAAAAAATTGATCTTTTATGAAATCTAATGATAAAAAGGTTATTCAAGCGAAAAAGAAGATAACAAAAACAAAGCTTCGAAGCGATATTAATAAATAATCATTTTTCTATTAAAAATTTGAAAGCAAGTAGGGTAGTTCTTGAGATTTGATGCTAATTTCATATCAGTTATCCTTTGATTTCTTTATTTTAAATTATACACACTATAAGTTTTAGACTGTAATCTTTCTGTTACTATTATTGTTTTTTTTGTAAAGGAAACATATCTTTACATTAATTTTTTTATGGTATATACAGTAGTTTTTTGTAGAATAAAAAAGTGCCTCTTTTATGCTAGGATGGCTTCCTTCACCTTACTTTGTTGGACAATAAAATTCTATTTTCCTTCAACTAAATTGTCTTATTTTTCTCTTAGGAGCACTCTACACTTTTATTTCTTCTAGTACCAATTCTAAGACTCAAGAAAGTATTCTATATGCAACACTAAGTGTGAGAGTGAGAGAAAGTGAGAGAGCGAGAGTGAGGTTGAGTGAGAATGGTAGTAAAGCAAGTTAGGATTGCAAGGTTAATGGTCAGCAAGGAGATGATTGGGAGGGACTGGAATGAGTCTTAGAATCCTTTTTCTTCTTGAACTTCCCAGATGATTAGTCTTCCTTTGACCTCTAGAAAGTGTTCCGAAGGTATGGTATGATTCTTGATGTTTTTGTACCATAGAGGAGAACCAGGAGAGGGTTCAAGTCTAACTTCATGAAATTTAAAAAAGGGATAGATCGTTTGACTTGGAAGACTTGGAAAAGTGATTAAATCAAATATGGATTTTATCCTTCAAATTGATAGCAAATATTCCACAATTTTATAGAGGAGTTTGAAACTCAAACTAGTATGGCAGAGAGGTAACCCTAATGGAGGGGATAATACTCGCTAGCCATTTGAAGTATGATGGGAAAGCTATAGAGATATTGTGAGACATGGTGCTAAGCAAGTGAAAATATCAAAACTTGAAAGGTAGGTTGAGTGGCCAGGAACTGAATACCACTCCAAAAGTTCAGACAAGAATTGGTTGGTTGTTGTGCTTTGGAGTAGTTATTGATGGTACATTATTGGAAGGGGTCCAAACTAATTCTGAAAAGAAAGGTTATGGTCCCTGTAAAATTAAGACAATTAGTACAAAAAAGTTCCTCATTAAGCATCAATCAAAAAGAGATCTGGCAACTTTGTTTAAAATTGATAGTAAAGATTATTCATAATGGTTTGCTTAATTCTCGAAGTTGGCTAATTCACCAATAGATACCAGATGAAACACATGCCTTTGGATTGATGGCGTACCCTTACATGCTTGGTGTACTGTTTTCGGTAGCCAAACAATGCAGTGAAAATTAATTGAAATCCTCCAACATCCAAGTGAAACGGGGTAAATAGGGTGTTTGAAATTTTCATATCTATTAGGCCGAGATCTTTCACCCAATTGTTGAAACAAATCACAAAACTTGAAAAATTCACGTGTTCAAGCTCTTGAGGGTATTCATAAAAACCATTTGGATCACCATGCCTCCTCTAGGTTTTGGCAGGACCATTCATCTTATGTTCGCAATGCTAGCTTGCATCTTTGTAGGAAAGCCAAGAGTTGATTGTAGTTAGATATCTCAGAACCTTTTCTAATTCTGTCTCAAAGAGGCAGCCATGAAATTAATTACTATATAACATATATATAGTGAAGCAAAACTCCTAAGCCAAGTAGGTTTCATAACCCTAATCCAAGAAGACTTAATTTCGGGTTTTAATATTGGATCAACTTTTGGGCCAATAATTAATTCAAAATTATCTTGAAACCAAAACAAACAATCAGGAATGTCTAGCAATACATCACTACTATACAAGTGACAAGATAGTTAGTGATTCAACTAAACTTCTATTATCATTATTTGCATATGCCATTCCCCTTTTGTCTAAGATATTAAGACCAAACACTAGACATGAAATGTGTCACTTTTGTATAGCCCAATCTATGGTTTCTTGATTCCCGAGTAGACTAACAAAAATCACTGACATTGACATCTCATATCAACTTATCTAAGCATGGCCATGCATTTCCTCAGTCTTACTCAATCAAGGGGTCCAAAGATATCATTCCCATTATATAGGAGGGACAAATCTCATCTTGATCATATAAATTTCTCTGTATGATATGTGACATACCCAATAACTACTTTCATGTTCACTCAGTTTTGAGCAATAAGGGGAAGTATCAAATTATGTGACTCATATGTAGGAAACCTTGATAACCTTAGGTCAAAGCACTGCATATACTATAATCGCTATAAGAATCTCTTATGACACTCATTTACTCATCCATATAGCGCTCTCATAGTGGGTCGGTCCAATACTCAAGTTCTCTAGCTTGTACCCATATGTAGACTATATATCTCATGTCGGTCTTCACATATGCTTGTCTTTATGTACTCTTGCAACCCATTCCATAAGAATACTCGACTAAAGACATTTAAGAATATTATCATTTTAGAGTTATATTTATATTTAATTATGTTACACAGAAACAAACAATAAACACAATTATTGGAATAATATTTCAATAAAATATCATGACTAAATGTGTGAAATATAATTATCTCATGATTGACTTTTAAGCACAACGCAAACACTTGGAATGATCAATTGTTCACTACTATCATTCTCTTTTAAGGTTTGATTTGTTCAGTTGATCTAGAAACTAATAGTAAAAATAATTTGTTTAACGGTTGCGTTCTAATCCAGGTGAGCTATCCCAAAAACATAGCAAAGATTGTTCATGTTAAGACTAATGATTCATTTGTTTATAGGAAGATCCTAATCAAGGTTCCTTGTACAACAAGTTTCATGTATGCTCTAAACATTTTGGAAATCAATCAAGCTCATCTGACTCAAACTTCGACTGTGGATGAAAGGCAAGCAAGGATGATGATTCAGTGGAGAAGATAGGTAATGATAAAGAGTTGGAAATAGTGGAAGAGATTGAGATAGTAGACAATACTACTGACCTAGATAACGTGAACAACCTAGTTAGTCCAATCAACATTGAACGTGATCTATTCAAGGTGGACTTAAATTAAAAACATTAAAAGATATACTATTAACTAAGTAAACACTAAGGTGACTTCAAGATTAATAAACCAAGTCTCAAACACTAAGGTGCTTGAATACCCTTCTCAGTTGAAGGAGATTGGTGCATTGAAAATCTTTCATTTGACCAACAAAATCCTAGTGAACTAAATTAATAACACAGTAGATCAAAAGTTACTGAAGCCTTGAGGCCAATTAAAATTGGGCGAAATTATGGTTTTTTCAACAAGATCTTAGGTGATCCAAAAATAGCAATAACTAAGAACAAATTATGCAGCAACCATAGAAGCAAATCTTGTTCAACAACTTATGCTAAATACTTAGTAGAAGGAATCATATTAGTCAACAACATAAACTTTAGGAATGGCTTCATTATAACTAAAAGGTTTTTGTGTATAGAGAGCTTTAACAAGAGTTTAAAGGAAATGTCGAAAATTATAGAGCTAGGCCACAAACTTAGGATCCAAGTAACAAGTTTAGAGGAGAATTTAATTCAGAATTTGTGTGATTTTAATGATTATGGTAGGCAAAACTAATCTGTAGTGCCTCCATCATCAATGAAGATGCTTAGTTTATAAACATTTGAGGTGTAAATGGAAAAAAGGAAGAAGCCTTTAATTAGGGAATTGGTTCAAAAAAATAATGTTGACCTACTTCTAGTAAAAGAAACTAAAACCAGTAATGCTTCTCCATCCATAATCAAGGTTTTGTCATATTCTAGCGAGTTACATTTCATAGAGAGGAATGCATAGCATTTTCCAAGATGCCCACTTTGTATGTGAAATCCTTATTACATCACTATCATTGACTCCCTAAGTGGTGAAGGTTTTCTTGGGCTTTTGGATAGATGGAGTAGTGTGGACACTGAGGTACACATCATAAATGTCTACACTCCTCAATGTACGATGCAGAAGAAGGAATTAAGCGATAATTTACACTTGATTGTGTCCTCTTTGGATAGGCCTTGGTATTATTTGTGATATTTTAACTTGGTAGTTTCTTGTTATGGAAGGAAAGGGTGTGTGAGTAGCAAGGTAGAAATTGATGCTTTTACCAACTTTATTGTTTCTACTCAAGTTATGTATTTACCAACCAGTGCAAGAAAATATAAGTTGTATAATTTAAAAGGGTAAAAAAATAAGTAGGATAGATCATGTGCTAGTCTCAAAAACCTATATGGCCAGGATTATCACTTGTAGGAGTGGAGCAAAACATATCAAACCATCATCTCATAATTCTCAAGTAGTTACAACTTGATTTCGGGTCAGTTGCTTTCAAGTTTTTAATTCAAGGTTTGATAACAAGGGTTTTCTTCAACTAGTAGAAAAAGATTAGAATAGTGTCAATGTTGATGGTTATGGTAGGCATGTTTTAAAGGAAAACTACTAAAAGAGAAATTGAAGTTGTGGAATCATACTATTTACAGCAATGTGGATGCAAAATTGGCCTCTTTTAAGAAAGAGCTTGATACTTGGGATTTGGTGATAGCCTCCAGAGATCTCTATGAAGCCGAGTTGATTTAAAATAACTTAACTCTTTAGATTTTTTTGGTGCATGCTGAATGAAAAGAAGCAATGTTGAAACAAAAATTAAGAGATAGGTGGGTGAATGAGGGAAATGAAGACTTGGGCTTCTTTCACAGAGTCATGTTAGATTAATTTAGGAAGAACACATTAAAATCCTTAATGTTAAAGGAAGATGGATAAAAGACTCGTTAGAAATCAAGGTCAAAGCTTTTTAATTCTTCAAAGAGAAATTCAAAGAGCAAGTTAAGAATTGGCCGATGTTTGTTTTGGGAAAATTTAAATAGTTAAGCTAAGCTTATGTTTGGAACTTAAGCATCAAGTTCTTAAAAGCATAAAGTTAAGGAGGTTATTTGTAGCTGTGACAGTTGAAAGTCATCAGGGCCTGGTGGATTCAATTTTGGGTTATGGAAGAAGTTTTGGCATAGTTTTAAAGATGATGTTTTAAAGTTTGTCGAGGATTTTACACCGTTTGGCAAGTTATGTGTGACTACAATTCTTAACTCTTCACATTGATCCTTGGAAAGTTAAATCCTATAGGCTTAATTAATTATTAGCCTGCTAGTTGTAATGGGTTGATCTATAAAATCATTTGTAAGGCTCTTGCCAATAGATTCAGGTAAAAAGGTCATCTGTTGATAAGAGAATGAGTCTCAACTTGTTTTCATTCATGGCGGGCAGAAATAGGATAGAATTCTTGTAATAAATCAGTTAGTCCATTTTGCCAAGAAAGAGAAGATAAAGGATGCATTATTGAGGGTAGACATCGAGAAGGCATATGATAATGTGAATTAGGATTTCTTATTTAGTACCATGCAACCAAATGAGTTTTGGTAGAAAGTTGATTGATTGGATTAAATTTTTTTTGACCTTTGATTTAGTGGCCATTTTAGTTAATGGCAGTCCACATCTGAGTTTCTTATGGAGAAGGGACTTGAGCATGGATACCCATTATCGCTTTTTTTATTCTTATTATTGTGGAGGTTCTACATTGTCTCTTGGTGGAGGAATCAAATTTGTGTGGAATTCAAGGTATTTAGGTTGGTGGTGATAACGTTGTTGTATCATATCCTTAATTTTCTAATGACACCTTATTGATAGAGGAATGGAGTGATCGAAACATTTAGTTGATTTTTTGGTTAAAAGTAAATCTTGCAAAGAATAGTTTGATGGGTATAAATGTGTAAGATGTTAAAGTTCAAAGGTTGGCAAGGGATATAGGGTGCAAGGCCATGCAAGAAAGCCTTGATGAAGAAATGCACCCTTGAGAAGTAGGAGCAAGCCAGGCAAGAATAAACAACAACTGTAGAAAACAAACAGCAAAAGCTAGCAAGGAACAATTCTAACCACAACTACAAAGGTTAACACCAAACCTCCGAGGAAGAAGATAGATGAATCCCCTGTTTTGCTTAAAAACTGCCTTCACATTACCCAAGCTCAAAGAATCAAGAAGAAGCAAAACACCCACAAAACCTTATAACATGCTAAAAACAACAACTGAACAAGTAGCTGCTTGGACTAACACACAAGAAAAACCATCGAAGTATGCCAGAGCTAGCCAAGGCCAAGGAAATGGCATCGATCAAACATTACAACCACATGGTTAAGGGAAAGGACAAATTGATACCTTCTTTTGCAAGTTTATCAGTCGCTTAATTTCTTTCTTAGGAATGTTAATCACATAACACCTTAAATTAGAGCACAAATCATCAATCCACAAAAAAACTTGAATAGACACCAAGGTATTTTATCCTTTTTCAATCCCCAAGGAATCATATTGAAGGTAACTAGTGGACCATTGACAAGGAAAAAGGCTAAGGAGCTCACTAGTGCACCTCAACCTTTTGTCTCAAGCATTTTTATGGAGAATAGGCTTGTAATTTCGCAAGAAGCTGCTAGAACATGCAAGGAATTGTTGGGTTTCGGGAGCCAAACAGCGCAGCGGAGTTTAACCGAAACCCTCAAGGATCCAAGTGAAACGGGTTAAACCGGGTGTTCAAAAATTTCATACCCAATTTTCGGTTGAGATTTCTCACTCAACTGTAGAGTCGAATCACAAAACCTGAACACTTGACGTGTTCAGGCTCTCTATGGTATCCACCGAGCCTTTCGGGATCACCACGCTTCCACCACGTTCCGGCAGATGCGTTTCTCTTGCGCTCGCAGTGCTAGCTTGCGTCGTCCAAGGAATTGCAAGAGAAGAGTGCGGTTATCCTTTTTGGAGGCTAGGGCAAGGAGACCTGCGAATTTCTCACTAGAAGTTGTATTTATAGTGAGACTCAACTTCCAGGCCTAATGGGTTTCAAAGCCTTAATCCAATTAGGATTTAATTTCGGGCTTAATAATGGCTCAACTCTTGGGCCCATTATTAATACGAAATTAAAGTGAAACCATAACCCAAATAATTAGCCATGCACTCTAATCATCCAAATAGCTCTATGTGTGCGACCCAATAGGCTCTTATCACGTTGGCGATGATCATAAATGTGATTTATGATCATAAGCAATGAGCGGTGTCTAGCAATACATCATTGCTACCCAAGTGACAAGATTGTCGATGATTCGACTAAACCTTTATGATCATCACCGATTTATGCCATTGTCCCTTTATCTAAGATATCAAGACTAAGCACGAGACATGGAATGTGTCATTCTCGTATAGCCCAATCTTTGGTTTCTTGATTACTGAGTAGACTAAACTTAAGCTGATGACATCGATATCGTATATCAACTCATCCGAGCATGGCCATGCATTTTTTAAGTCTCACTCTATCAAGGCGCCCGAAGATATCACTCCCGTTACATAGGAGGGACAAATCCCATCTTGATCATACAAATTCCTCCGCATGATATGTGACATACCCAATGACCTCCTTTAGGTCCACTCAGTTATGAGCAAGAAAGGAAAGTATCAAAGTATGTGACTCACATGTAGTGAACCTTGATGATCTTAGGTCGAAGGACTACACATACCATGATCACTATGAGAATCACTTATGACACTCATATAACGATCCATGTAGTGTTCTCATGGTGGGTTGGTCCAGTACACAAGTTCTCCAACTTGTACCCATATGTAGAATACATATCTCATATTAGTCTCCACATATGCTAGTCGTTATGTATTATTGCAACCCGCTCCACAATACTACTAGACGAGGGACATTTAAGAATATCATCATTCTACGGTTACAATTATGTTTGTTAAGTTACGCAGAAACAAAACAACAAATATAATTGCTGGATTAATGCCTTAATAAAATATCATGACTGAATGTGCAAAAATACAATCATCTCATGATTGGCTGTTGGGCACAACACTAACAATCTCCCACTTGCACTTAAGCCAATCATCCATGTATCTAATACCGATGGACCTAGAATGGCTATCATGCTTTTGCTGCGTACGGGGCTTTGTCAGCGGATCAGCAATGTTGCTATCTGTAGAAGTCCTGCATATCCTTACATCGCCCCTCTCGATGATCTCCCTGATGAGATGATAGCGTCGGAGTATGTGTTTGGATCGCTGGTGAGATTGAGGTCCCTTAGCCTATGCGATTGCTCCATTATTGTCACAATAAAGCTCTATCAAGTTGGTAATGCTTGGAACCACTCCTAGTTCAGTGATGAACTTCTTGATCCAAACTGCCTCCTTCGCAGCATCAGAGGCAACAATGTACTCAGATTCTGTTGTAGAGTCAACTACTGTCTCTTGCTTTGAACTCTTCCAGCTCACAGCACCACCACCAATACAAAACACATAACCAGATTGCGATCTAAAATCATCCTTATCGGATTGGAAGCTTGCATCGGTGTAACCCCTTACAACGAGCTCATCTTCCCTTCCAAAGACCAAGAATGCATCCTTAGTCCTTCGTAAGTACTTAAGGATGTTCTTAACAGCTGTCCAGTGACTCTCACCGGGGTTTGATTAGTACCTACACGTCATGCTCAAAGCATATGAGACATCGGGATGAGTACATATCATGGAATACATGATAGATCCAATTGCTGAGGCATATGGAATCTTACTCATGCGCTCTCTCTCCTCGGTTGTACTCGGACACTGAGATCTAGAAAGTGTGATACCGTGTGACATGGGCAAGAATCCTTTCTTGGAATCTTGCATGCTAAACCTCTTTAGCACCTTGTCAATATATGTACTTTGACTTAGGCCAAGAAGCTTTCTAGATCTATCTCTGTAGATCGTGATGCCTAACACATAGGCTGCTTCACCCAAGTCCTTTATAGAGAAACATTTCCCTAGCCAAGTCTTCACAGACTGTAGCTTAGGAATGTCATTCCCGATGAGTAGTATGTCATCTACATACAACACCAAGAAGACAATAGCGCTCCCACTAACCTTCTTGTAGACACAGGGTTCATCTTCTTTTTTTATAAAACCAAACTCTTTTATTGCTTCATCAAAACGAAGATTCCAACTTCGAGAAGCTTGCTTCAGTCCATAAATGGACCTTTGCAACTTGCACACTTTGTTGGCATTCTCAGGAGTGAAAAAACCCTTAGGTTGTGTTATGTACACATCCTCAAGTAGCTTTCCATTTAGGAATGCATTTTTGACATCCATTTGCCATATCTCATAATCATAGTGTGCAGCAATAGCAAACAAAATTTGGATGGATTTAAGCGTAGCAACTGGTGAAAAAGTTTCATCATAGTCAATACCATGAATTTGCTTGAAACCTTTTGCAACCAATCGTCCCTTAAAGGTAATCACATTACCATCCATGTCAGTTTTCTTCTTGAAAACCCATTTGCACCCTACGGGTTTTACCCCTTCAGGTGGGTCAACCAAAGTCCATACTTGGTTTTCATACATGGATTCCATCTCGGATTTCATGGCCACTAGCCACTTCTCAGAGTCAGGCCCCGACATAGCTTGTTGGTAGGTTGTTGGCTCATCCTGATCCATGAGCATCACATCACCGGTGTGAGTCACGAGAAATCCATATCTCTCGGGCTCACGCCGAATCCTACCAGACCTACGTTGGCTCTGTGCTACAGGAACAGACTCTTGAACAATATCTTGCGGTGTCTGTTCAGGTTCCATATCAAGTTCGATCTCTCCTTGTTGTTCTTGAATTTCTTCAAGTTCTACTTTCCTCCCACTAGTTCCTTTAGAGATAAACTCTTTCTCCAAAAAGACACCAGTTCGAGCAACAAACACTTTTTGCTCAGAAGGATTGTAGAAATAGTAACCCTTTGTTTCTTTGGGATACCCAACAAAAAGACATTTTTGAGATTTGGGCCCTAGTTTGTCAGAGGATTGACGTTTCACATAAGCGTCATAGCCCCAAATCTTCATAAAAGACAAATTGGGACGCCTCCCACTCCATATTTCATGTGGTGTCTTTTGAACCGATTTAGATGGAACTTGGTTTAGTGTAAAAGCGGCTGTCTCTACAGGATGTCCCCAAAAGGAGTTTGGAAGGTCAGCTTGACTCATCATAGAGCGAACCATGTCTAGCAGAGTTCGATTTCTCCTTTCAGATACACCATTCCATTGAGGTGTACCTGGTGGAGTGAGTTGTGATACTATACAACACTCTTTTAGATAGTCAAGGAATTCTCGATCCAAGTACTCTCCACCTCGATCTGATTGAAGCACTTTGATACTCTTCCCAAGTTGAGTCTCTACTTCATTCTTGAATTCTTTGAACTTTCCAAAGGATTCTGAGTTGTGTCTCATGAGATACACATAGCCATATCTGCTGAAGTCATCAGTGAAAGTAATGAAGTATTGGAAACCTCCTCTAGCTTGTGTAGACATAGGGCCACATACATCACTATGTATGAGTGCTAGTAAGTCATTAGCCCTTTCACTTTGCGCTGTGAATGGGATTTGGTCATCTTGCCCAACAAACATGACTCACCTGTCTCATATGATTCAAAATCAAATGAGTCCAAGAATCCATCCTTATGGAGCTTGGATATGCGGGTCTCATTTATATGGCCCAAGCGACAGTGCTAGAGATAGGTCAGGTCCAAATCATTTAATCTGACCTTCTTGGTATTCACATTATAGATTGGATCTTCGAGGTCTAGAACATACAACCCATTGCTAAGTTGGGCACTACCATAAAAGATTTCATTCAAATAAATAGAACAACATTTTTCCTTTATTATAAATGAAAAACCTTTCTTGTCCAAACAAGAAACAGAAATCAAATTTCTACTAATAGTAGTCAGAAAGTAGCATTTGTCTAATTGTAAAACTAATCCACTAGGTAAAGTGAGAACATAAGTCCCTACGGCTAAGGCAGCAACCCTTGCTCCATTTCCAACACGTAGGTCCACTTCACCTCGGGCCAATCTTCTACTTCTACTTAGATCCTGCACATTTGCACAAATGTGAGATCCACATCTAGTATCCAATACCCAAGATGAGGAAGTAGAAAAGTTAGCCTCTATAACAGGAATACCTGAAGTGGAAGTCTTCCCTTTTCCTTAGGAAGTTCTTCAAGATAGAGCTTGCAGTTATGCTGCTAGTGTCCAGGTTGCTTACAATGGAAGCACTCCCTTTCCTTTGCCACACCACCCTTTGGTTTCAGTGCAGCTGAAGAAGAACTCGCATTGGACTTTCCATTAGCTTTATCCTTCTTCTTGTTGGCTTTTCCCTTTCTCTTGCCCTTTTGAACCATCAAAATGGGCTTAGCCTTCTTAAGGTTTTGCTCAGCAGTTCTCAACATGTTGAGCAATTCAGGAAGGGACTTGTCAAGGTCGTTCATGTTATAGTTCATGACGAACTGACTGTAGCTTTCAGGCAACGATTGCAAGACTACATCTATAGCCAACTCTTTCTGAAGAGCAAATCCCAAATTCTCAATATTCTCAATGTACCAAATCATCTTGAGTACATGAGGACCCACGGGACTTCCCTCAGACATCTTGCACTGAAACAATGCCTTAGAGGTCTCAAACCTCTCATGCCTAGCTTGCTCTTGGAAAAGCATTTTTAGATGTTCGATCATATCAAACGCCCCCATGTTCTCATGTTGCTTCTGAAGCTCAGATTCCATGGTAATAAGCATGAGGCATGCAACATCCAAAGCATCATCAGAATGCTTCTTGTGAGCATCCTTTTCAGCTCTTGGAGCAGTGGCAGCAGGCTCATTCAGAATGGGCTGCTCTAGGACATAAGCCTTTCTCTCTTGTTTGAGGACTATCCTCAAGTTTCGGTACCATTTGAGAAAGTTGGTCCCATTCAGTTTTTCCTTCTCAAGGATCGATCGCAACGAAAGTGTCGATGCGTTTTGTGCCATGGTTATCTACAACAGTAAATATGCAGTGTAAGAGTCATGTATTTTAATTCATTTAATAAGGACTTTTATTAAACGATACTCCCACTATTTTCCTCAAAATAATAACCCTCGATATTATTTCGGAACACCTCGGCGCTAAGGTATTCTAGTGGGCCAAGATCCATATTTGAGCACAACCTGAGTCAGCTTTGGCTTTTTTCTCAAGTTACAGCTATTTAGGTAGGCAACTCCTTACCAATTGCATCTTATGCAACTCTTGGATAGTTGGGTGAACAACACTTGTCCAAGCTCATGTCATGAGCTTAAGCCCAACTCTATGCCTCTATGTCCCTAATCCTATTAGGATGACTTAGTTAAGTCAGACCCAAAGTTAGCAATTTGGATATCACTATTATCCCATCGCGCCTTACCAAGATGAACATAGCTGCTTTGCTTTGGCAAACCCACCTAATGTTGATCAAAGTCTTGACGAGTGCCAACATTTGGAAGGCATCATATTTATGACTTAATATTTGTTTGAGGGATTTTTCATTTGATCTCACCAATTTGTTATCTCCGGTTGTCTTATACATGCATCACATACAAATATAAAACATGCATCTCATGCGTTCAAGAAAGTAAATGTGACATGGTTATAGCCCAAACTATGCGATATTCTCAAGCCAATGAGAATATCATAAAAGCCTAAGAAAACAAAAGAGTCTTCACAAGCTCCTTCTCTTCCTTTCTTGGCTGCCCTTTTGTTGTCACCTCCTTGGACATACCACCTTGGATGATCCCATAATGCACCATTACATCAATAATAGAAACCTCGAGTTACATTCGAGGGGAGAAAGTTTAGAAGAGAATGTACAATGAGAGTGATAAGAAAAGGCACGACTCATAGGCCGTATTTACAAGTACAACCAATCAAGGGCTATAACCATGCACCATGCACCATGCTTCAAACACCAATCAGCATATCATGTCAAATCTCATTCAACAAAGATGCATGCCAATTTTTGCGCAATGATTAACCAGTTTTTATTTATGTGGCGCTTCGCATACGGCGGTCCCACTGGCCGATCAGCAGGTAGTGGTTCCACTGACCGGTCAACGGACGGGGTCAAGGGGAGCCGCCCTTGCGGGGGGCGTGGGGGGCAGCGCCCCCGGCGCAAAAAATTGTCTTACAATTGCTTAGGCCGAAATCTTCTATTTCGACCTAGTAGGCACCGGAGATTCCTCCATTCGAGCCACCAAAAATACCTTACTTTCGGTGCCCGAACAGGCCGAATCCGAACAAAGCTAGGGTTTTGCTACTATTGCAAGAATCCTAATCCATATAGGTATCTCATACCTATCAATTTCAGGTTAATCTCATTAACCAATTTGTGTCGTTTCTTCATATATCTCATATGTTCATTACGAATTCTGGTTTCATGCATCATGAATCAATCTAATTAATCATGGCCGAAAACTAATCGAACACATAGCATCATGCGATTCAACACTCAATCCCAATTTAGGGTTTCACCAGTAGCTCTGATACCACTGTTGGGTTTTGGGAGCCAAACAGTGTAGCGGAATTTAACCGAAACCCTCCAGGATCCAAGTGAAACGGGGTAAACCGGGTGTTCAAAAATTTCATACCTAATTTTCGGTTGAGATCTCTCACTCAACTGTAGAGTTGAATCACAAAACCTGAACAGTTGACGTGTTCAGGCTCTCTATGGTATCCACACGAGCCTCTCGGGATCACCACGCTTCCACCACATCCCAGCAGATGCGTTTCTCTTGCGCTCGCAGTGCTAGCTTGCATCCTCCAAGGAATTGCAAGAGAAGAGTGTGGCTGTCCTTTTGGGAGGCTAGGGCAAGGAGACCTACAAATTTCTCACTAGAAGTTGTATTTATAGAGAGACTCAACTTCCAGGCCTAATGGGTTTCAAAGCCCTAATCCAATTAGGATTTAATTTCGGGCTTAATAATGGGTCAACTCTTGGGCCCATTATTAATACAAAATTAAAGTGAAACCATAACCCAATTAATTAGCCCATGCACTCTAATCATCCAAATAGCTCTATGTGTGCGACCCAATAGGCTCTTATCACGTTGGCAATGATCATAAATGTGATTTATGATCATAAGCAATGAGCGGTGTCTAGCAACACATCATTGCTACCCAAGTGACAAGATTGTCGATGATTCGACTAAACCTTTATGATCATCACCAATATATGGCATTGTCCCTTTAACCAAGATATCAAGACTAAGCACCAGACATGGAATGTGTCACTCTCGTATAGCCCAATCTTTGGTTTCTTGATTACTGAGTAGACTAAACTTAAGCTGATGACATTGATATCGTATATCAACTCATCCGAGCATGGCCATGCATTTTCTAAGTCTTACTCTATCAAGGGGCCCGAAGATATCACTCCCGTTACATAGGAGGGACAAATCCCATCTTGATCATACAAATCCCTTCGCATGATATGTGACATACCCAATGACCTCCTTTAAGTCCACTCAGTTACGAGCAACAAAGGAAAGTATCAAAGTATGTGACTCACATGTAAGGAACCTTGATGATCTTAGGTCGAAGGAATACACATACCATGATCACTATGAGAATCACTTATGACACTTATATAACGATCCATGTAGTGTTCTCATGGTGGGTCGGTCCAGTACACAAGTTCTCCAACTTGTACCCATATGTAGACTACATATCTCATATTAGTCTCCACATATGCTAGTCGTTATGTATTATTGCAACCTGCTCCACAATAATACTAGACGAGGGACATTTAAGAATATCATCATTCTAGGGTTACATTTTTGTTTGTTAAGTTACGCAGAAACAAAAAACAAACATAATTGCTGGATTAATGCCTTAATAAAATATCATGACTCAATGTGCAAAAATACAATCATCTCATGATTGGCTTTTGGGCACAACACTAACAGGAATCATATGGAGATGCTGGCCAAGCTTGGATTTTAACAGATTGGCGATGTTCCGGTATAAAAAACATATCTTGAGTTAAACAGATTCGAATTGAGTGATTCTTGATTCATTGGAAAGCTAAAATTTGGAGATACAAATCATATGAAGACCATCAAACACAGTTTTCACGTTAAGAAGGTCCAATTTAACTTCAAAGTCGTGATTTGCGAGTTATCGCTGGTTCAGAAGTAGTTGCAGTATGTTGGGCATATCTTTGGATTTAGATGTCCATTTTATGTGATTCAGGTGTCATTTCAAAGCTAATAAAGATATTTACAACTTTAATTCTTTACATTTTGATAAATCATGGCTGCATCAAGTTGTAATTTCAGCTTGAAATTGAAGACACAAGCAAGAACCACCTGAGAAGACTATTTTGGGGTTTTTATGGCCAATCTTGTTTTGTAACGTATTTTATTTTATTTCCTTATTTATTTACATTATTTAGGATTTTATTTAGTGCATGGAAGTGATTTAGGTCACTTTGGATAAATGGAATTCGCTGCACACCTTAAACATGTGTTAAAAGGGTGTAGGAATCCTAGTTTGACTAGGTTTTCTTGAGTCCTTTGTAACTAGGTTTCCTAGGTGACTTGGGCTGCGAATTTTGCCCAGATTTTTACCCTAGTTTAGGCCTATAAATAGGCACATATTCTGGTTGTAAAACAACAGCCTTGACATGAAATAATATTGCTACTTTGGAGAGAATTTCTCTTTGGTTCTTTGTGGACTACCTTGGTGCACATGTGTGCTTGTGTTCTTGGTGTTCTGATACTTCTTGTTTCTAGTCACAGGTTGATTAGGGGTGGGGGTCTTAAAATCCAATCTCTTTGATGTCTTGTGGAGATTGAAAAACATCTTGGGCGCGTTTCATGGTCTTTATACCATCGGGGTTCGCATCAGATGAGTTAGTCTTAATATAAATGGGAATGGAATAAAAATTCCCCCAATCCCTCAACATGCAAAAAGCTTGCTGAATTGCTACAACATCATCAACATTCAAATTAACCATACCAACAGGGAGTGAAAAAATGGCCAATAAGTGACCAAAGTGTTCCCTCAAAACTCCAACAATGGCACCAGGGCCGGGCTTTCCTCGCATTGAACCATCAACATTAAAAGACTGCTCACCTAAACTTGCAGGAATCCAAGATGAAGTAGTAGGCCTAAGTCTTTTACAAGCATTAGCCTTCAGCCCAACAATATTTAGGAAGAAATCTATGGTCTAGTAAGGAGAGAAAGGCCAAGAACTTTTGCACCAAAAACTAATTCTCAACTTGATCAAATTTAGAGTTTAATGAGCATTGGGTGTTTTGTTTCAAAGACGGCCTTGTTGTGACTTTCCCAAATGCACCATAATGCTGAAAAGAAGATAAACATCCAAACATCCTTACAACATGTAGAACAAGCAATGAATTTCCACCATTCAAAGAGTTCCTATTATTGCCCTCCTAGCAAAAAGTTGGATCAGCGAGGTAAGTTCTTATATCCCTAGCTGAAATACCTTAATTAGGAGTGAATTAGAAAAATCAAGTAAGTTATCCAAGGGTTAATTGGTTTCGAGTGGTTTATGGAATTAGGTTTACCTAGGGCAAAACAGTCATTTTGCACCTCAAAGGGTCAAGATGAGTACCAAGTGTAAAAATGGCACTTTTAAAACTTAAAACCCAAGTTATTAAGTTTTTGCTTAAGTTTTTAAACCTTAGTTACTATTTGGGGAAAGGATATTTTTGTGAAATTTGAAAATGTTAAGGGGGAAAGGTTTTGGCCTATATAAACTTGGTGGAGTGGTTGTTTTTAACATTATTTTTTCTCCTTCTTTCACAAACCTGCTGCCCTTCCAAATTCTTTTCATTTCTTGCTCAATTCACTTCAAACTTATGATTTCTTGGTGAAATTGGAGAGCTTTCTGTTGGAATTCTTGGCACACCAAGATCCTTTTAAGATAGGATTTGAGCTCATTGAGCTAACTCTAGCTTGAATAGCTATTTAAGGCAGCTAGATGTAGCTCCCTTTAGCTCAAGTCAGCTCACTTTAACTATAAGTAGCTCAAAGTAGCTGGACTTCAGCTCAAGTTAGCTCACTTCAGCTTCTGGTAGCTAAATCTAGCTGGACTTCAGCTCAAGTCAGCTCACTTCTGCTATAAGTAGCTCAAAGTAGCTGGACTTCAGCTCAAGTTAGCTCAAGTCAACTCAAGTCAGCTCATTTCAGCTTTTGGTAGCTGAATGTAGCTGGACTTCAGTTCACTTCAGCTGAGAACAGCTAACTCCAGCTCAAGGTCAGCTCTAGGAGCTGGACCTCAGTTCATGGTGCTTGGTTGGAGCTCAAAGGAGCTCAATGGTGCATAAGTAGTATAGTGAGCTAGCTTTGTGCCAGGTCACCTTGCTTTTAGCTGAAAATCACCAAGAGACACATCTTTTGTGTAAAGGTATGTCTCTTCATCAAAAGAGATGACTATTGGCTAAAAGAACATGTCCTTTCATCCAAAGGAAGTGTTGATTGAGTCAAAAGACATGTATATTCAGCCATGAGGGTGGTTGGGGTGGCTATTGCACCAAAAGTGATGTCCTATGACTTCAAGGGACATGTATATTCGGCCATAAGGTAGTTATGGGGTGGTTATAGGCCAAAGGAAGTGCTCCTTGGCTAAAAGACATGTATTTTCGCCATAAGGTAGTTATGGGGTGGTTATAGGCCAAAGGAAGTGTTCCTTGGCTAAAAGACATGTATTTTCGCCACCATACACGACCCTTGGCCAAAGGAAGTGTTCTTTGGCTTAAAAGACACCTTTCTTGGTGTAAAGGTGTGCCTTTTGGTTATCTATAAATAGCCTTTAGAGGCCAGCCATTTTAAGTACGAATTTGCACTCCAATTGCTCCATTTTCTTGAGAAAAAATTGTTCTCCTCCTATTTCCTTTCGAGGCCGAAATATTAAACGCTCCTTGAGAGCATTGTGGGTGGATTTACATAGAGATTGTTCATCTCTATTTCAAGCTTCAAGGCGCTCCTCTAAGATCAAGTTCTCCCTTAAGTTTTTTGCTAAAGTTAACCAAGAAGAAAGGTGCACATCTTTTCTTGGTTTAGTAGCATATTAGGTTTCATTTTCATATGTTCTTAGTAGCATGCTAGGATTCATTTAACACAACTTGTATGTGATCTTGATATGTTATATAACATGTTAAGCATGCCTATATCCATGTTGAATTCAAATGAACAAATATGCATGTGGCATATACATGGGTAGATAACATAAGAGTATGTTATCATGAGATCCTGAAATCTTCACTTTCTTGGTGCTCAAGTAGGAGGAGGCATGCTTTGCATTTGTTTTCCAAGTTTTGAAGGTTAGAGGGGCATTTTTCACCTTGGGCAAGCTAGTGTGCATGTGATAAGCTTCAATCCTTGGTTTTTTTTAGATTAATGATGCTTGGGTTTTGTTGGGATTGTGCTAATTTAGTGCCATGGACCTTGTATTGCTTTGGAACCTAGGAAAGCCCTTAGTGGAGCTCTAGATTATGATGTTCTTGGCTTGTGGTGCTTGATTGTTGCAAGTTCAAGGTTAATTAAGGTGAGAGATTTATGACTCATGCATATTGGATGCCATTCATGGTAGATTCATGCATATTTGATGCCATTCACGGCTTGCCTGTGGTGGAACCCATGTGATTTTGTGAATGGTGTTAGTTGGTGGATGGTATGGACATGGTGGACTAGTATGTTTGCCTAGCTTGGTGTGTTATTTGTGTGAACTTCGAGCTTGGTAGGAATGGTGAATTGTGTCCGAGAAAGTGTGTTTTGTGGGTTTACAAAGTAGAGAAGTGTCTCTAACTTGTTTGGGAGCCTTCAGAGGCATCCCAGGTGCTTTGTGCACCATTTGTAAGTTCTAAGCATTCTGATGCTGTGGTGCCGGTTGTCGCTATAGGGCCCAGAGCACTCTAAGGGACACTAGAATGGATGGCATGTCTAGTAGCCTATTAGCCAGCTTTGGCACCTCTATAGTGTTTCAGCCTTAACTTCTTAATTGGGGTGTCCGATTGAGGCAATTGTGCTACAACTTTCATGCTTTCCCTAAGCCTAAATTAGCCCAGGTTTGACTATATTTTCATTTCAAATGAGGGTAAAGCTAGGTTAATTGACCAAAATAGAGCACCATTAGTTAGGTGAAAGGTTTAATACCATTGAGAGCCTAGTCGGGCTTTCAAGTTTGAGGTCCCGAAGTGAGAACTTTAGTGCACCAAGCTTCCAAAGGACCAACTGCATGCCCCCAACCATGTTCATTGTTATTCCACTAGGGTGAACCAAGTAATGGTGGATAAGTATGTGTCTTGAGTGATTGTTTAGTACACTTGTAGCCTAGGCAAGGTTACTTGGGGCACAAGTGAGAACCTAGTGCACTTTTGGTAAGCTTTTGAGGTGGAAGCTTAGTGCACAAGTGATCTACGCAAGTCTAAGGAATTGAGGTAGTATGTAGAGGCTTAGTATATGTAGTGAGTTCTTTAGAACTCAAGTGAGATGCATCTGCCAATTTCACTTGTAGAACAATCAAAGGAAGGCTAAAGAGTGGGCTAAGCTCATTGTGTCAGTAAGCTAAGGCTTGCTAAGAGCGAGTTATAGGCCAGAACTCACTAGAAACATAGTGACAATAGTGGGAGGACTAGGTAGAGGATAAGTCCCAAGAAACTAAAACACTATGTTCATAGCTTTAAGCCTTACACTGTAAGAGCTCGTAGTAGATTTCATATATTATATATGTCTGTCCTCAGGGTTTTCTTGTAGGTTAAAGGATTACTTACTGAGAATCATTGATTCTCATTCCCTTAGCGTTTATTATGCACGTTTTGTAGTTGTAGAGCTGACAACCATTGAGGGTTGTTGAGCTAGGCTCATGAGCATGTATTTTACTTATCTGAATCCTTGTGAATCTAATTTTGTCATTTACTTATTGGTTGGAGTTTGTTCTAAGGCGGGAGCTTAGTTGTGGATCTTTGTAATGTAGTTTGGCATATAGTTTTCATTCACAAGATTGCCTTCGATGTTCATGAATGAGTAATGTATCCTAGAGTTGCTCTTGGGTGTGAGCATAGTTTACTTTTATATGGATACTTACACATGGTTGATTATAGGTAGTTAAATTCACATATACTTTGTATGCTTTGACTACTTTAGAACTTGGACTTATGCAAAAGGCCTGAGCAACAGTTTATGGTTTATAATCTATGTTTTATGATTTATTACTTATTTTACTTTTTAATTCAAAGTATAATTCATGCATGGTTGCATAGTAGGTTAAGTAACTAAAAGCATGAAGGTTTTAATTAAGGAAGATAAAATCAATTAGCCATTTGTGACTAGTGTGGGACACATTCCCATAGGTTTCCTAAGCAAGGCCACAAGTGGCGGTGCCAGTTTTAGTACACCAAATGGTATAACCCACATTTGATTCCAGTACTTGATCAAACTACACCAAATGGACCAGGAAAAAGATCATTGAAGAAATAGATGAGTATTGGATTCCAGAGCCAATGAGTAAAGAGGCCATGAGGCCAAAGAAGCATCAATTATATTCTTTCTTACTAAGCAATCCTTTACGGGCACTTTGTTTTGCAATAGTTGCTAGACAAAAAAAAGAAATTTAAAAGGCCTTTACAATGCTAGACCATGTCAAGAGACAAGTTTTCTATTGTAGATGCATTTCCAACTTGATGATGGAAGAATTTAGGAGTGAAACGACCAACATTATCAAAGGACTATACAATCCTATCACTCATGTCTACTGTTAGCCCCTTGGATTTTAAAGTACGCTTAAAGGAATCAAAAATTTCATTCTCCTAGTCAAACTTCATATGTGTAGTTGCATAGGCCATTTCCAAGACCCGTTAATCCAAAATCCAAAATAATTGATCCATCATTCTTAACAAAAAGAGCAAAAATGTGAGCAAAATGCACTTTCAAGATTATAACTTGTCTCAACATAGGGCTACTAGCATTTGGCTAATCAAGAGATTGAGTAATTTTTCTCCAAATTATAGAAACAAAAGAATTCCAAGGATGACAAGGTAGCATACCGAACCTGTCATCATTGGATTTGGCCATAATTACATGATGCCAGATAGCCTCCCTTCGGTTACCATATCACCAAATCCATTTGGAAAAGAGAGCAAAATTTTTTAATCTAAGAAAGCCAATGCCAACACCACCATTGTGCTTGCTTCTGATAATGACAGACTAGGCTACCATTAGAAGTTTTCTTTCCAATAAGTCAGCTCCCCCAAAAAAAGTACCTTTGAATCTTGGCCAATTCATTCACCACAAAGATACAGATCTAAAAAATAGATAAAAAAATAACACGGCAAAGCATTAAAAATAGATTTTATAAGTACAACTCACCCCACATTCTACAGAAAGGATGATTTCCATCTTGCTAAATACTCATTAAACCTCTCAATAATATGAGCCAAAATTGATTTTGCATTGGGATTAGCCCTAACTAGCAAACCCAAGTATTGGGAAGGAATGCAACCTAGAGAGTAGCCAATTTCATTACCCCATAATTTCACCTGCTCCTTATCCACCCTACGCCAATTAAATTACTCCTCAAGAAATTTATTTTAAACAAGCAGATAATTAGAAGCATCAAAGAAACTTATTAAGCTGAAGTAAGCCTTTCAACTCTAGTTTGTAGAAAATTAGAGTATTGTCTACAAACTGTAAATGTGATAAAATGAAAGTTGCTTTTTCCTACATCAACTCCCCTAAACAAACCAATGGACAGAGCTTTAGAAATTAGAACACTAAAGCCTTTACCAACCAAGTTAAAGAGAAAAGGTGAGAGTGAATCTCTTTGATGAAGGCCCCTCCTAATCACAAAGTGACTAGTGAATTGTTCAGCAAAACAAACACGCTCACCTTGCTCAAGCATTGATAAATCTAGCCCTTCCATGTAGAGACAAAAGACATTTCTTACAATACCCTATCATGGAAACCCCATTTGATCGAGTCAAAGACTCTTTCAAAATCCACCATAAGAATCAGACCCTCATTTGATGACTTTTTAAGGCTACAAATAGCTTCATTAGTAATCAACACATAATCCAATGTTTGTCTACCAGAAGAGAAGGCAAAAATCAAAATGTTTGTCTATTACGGAAGTAATAACCAACTTTAATCTTCCAACTAAAACCTTAGTAAGAATCTTGTGCAGGTAGCTGATAAGAGAGAATGGTCTGAAGTCATTTAAACTTTCTAGGCAGACCTTCTTTGGAATTAAAGAGATAAAAGAGTTGCTGAAAGCCAAAAAGAATTTCCCAGAATGTTAAAACTCATTAAAGAAGCAAAATACATTAGTTTAATAATAGGCAAAATCTTTTGAAAGCCTTGAAGCATAAATTGTCTGAACCTGATGCTTCGTCATCTCCATAACTCATAACAGCCTGTGAAATTTCAAATTCTAAAAATGGAGTTGCACAAAGCGTTAGTAGGCGAAAGTTTTTTGAAAACTCCCTTTAAAGGTTGTAAAAAAAAAAAAAAGGCTTACCAACACTAAAGAAGCATTTCTAGTAATGGGATTCAGTTGCTGCTTTAGAGTCTACTAGATTACCATAAGCAATACCTTTAATAAAAATATAGTAAAGAGAATTGGCCCTGACTTTGTTATTAATCAAAACATTGAAAATATTAGAATTACAATCTCCCAATCTAAGCCACATGGATCTTGACTTATGAAATACATTTACCGCTTCCTTCAATCTTAACTGATGGATTTCTGATTTTAACAACACACCTTCCTCCTCTAGCTGACTATCATCTAGGCTTTGATCACGTAGTGAAATGATCTAGTGTAGGTGACTATCTCTTTTCTTGATTTCAAAAAGCAAATTATTCCGAGCCATGCCAAACTGTGATTTTAAAACACTTGAAACATTCTTGATTTTGTTTAGTCTAGAGAAACCTACTAAATGAGTATCAGAAGGTTTTAGCCATGCCAATTTGAAACAAACCACGAGTTAAAGAACTTGAGTGGCTTTGGGCCCCAATCTAATTTATGCCAACCAATAGCAACCATTTGATGATTAGAAAAAGTAATCCTAATGCATGATTGCCTTAAGAGGGGTAAGCTAGACAGCTAGTCAAATAAGAAGAGGAACCTATCAATATGGATCGTGGATAATTTTTCTTACCCATTAGACCAAGTAAAGTTTGAACTAGACATCAGAATGTCAACAAGTTCAAAATCACCTACAAAGTCTTGGAAAGACCTCATTCTAGAACCAACAATCACCTCACTAAATCTTTCTTCCGAATGGAGAAACTCATTCCAATTTCAATTTGTACACTTTTTCTTTGAGCTCCGAAGCTTGATCGTCACACACCAAACCCATTAGAGTAGCAGTTTCAAGCATCTTTGAAGCCTTCCTCCTAGCTTTAAGAATAATTGCAAGGATTGTGGCATTGTCTTTTAGGCCATCCCGAAAATCTTATTGCAATTCTCCATTGCATTGTAAAGGTCAGAACCCTCATTAACTTTATGAGAGAATTACAAGAAACTTTGGTTCAAGTTTTATTCTCAGTCCTTTTGGCTTTCTTCTTCTTCTTCTTCTTCTCTTTACGTGGCAATGATTGAAGCATAGACTGAGAGAATAGGCACCCATTCTCTTTGATGTGCAAGTCTACCAAATTACTATCTTGTAAGAATGAGAATAAACCTCTTAATCCTCGGGCTGAGCGAAATCATTTGTTAAGAATTTTGAAAGCCCAATTCAATAAAACTCACTACAGGATCTTGGCCCAAATCATCAAAAACCACCAACTTACTGTCATGGTCCATATTATTGAATAGTGCTATAATTTCCCTAGAGTTGACGTCATAAAGATGGTCTAGTAACAAATTGCCTTCATGCATCTCCTTGCTTGACCCATCTTGCGTAATATAAGCATGAATTGTCACCCCTTCATTATTGTCTCCATTAACACCACAGCTTCCAAGGTCGACTATTTCATTTTTCAAAAAATGACCAATGTGCCACTGCCCTGTGGTTCACAGATAGAATAATCCTTAGAACAACCATGCTTTGATGATGAAGACATAGATAGATTCTTAAACTCTGGCTTTCAATTTTCATATGGTACTAAAAGATAATTACAAACTGGTTCCTCATTTATGAACAATTGGAAATACTGGCCACTGAAATTGAAGCACAGGATTATGGATTATTCCTAAGAGACGAGATCAACAAAATTTTTGCTAGATCCAACCTTTCCCTGTAAAGGATATTATCATCCACAACAATAAAATTTCCCCAAATGTTCCCCAATTTAATGAAACCAATATTGAACGCATGCAAAGGCACCCTTTCAATGTGACTCGAAAAGACCCTTAGATCATGAACATCATTTGCTTCCCATGGCTTTATAGATGAGAACCAACTGTCAAGTACTTCAAAATTTGAATTTAAAAACTGATCATGATCCTGCAGGGAGGGAAAAAAAAATGACACCAAACCCTTACCCATGATTTTCACTTGGCAGTTGAAAATTTTCTTGGGTAAAATCATATCTAATAGAAACTTTATTGCATCAAGAAATTTGACTCTTCCAACTAGGTGAAACTTCAGCCATTCCAACTCTAAGTTGTTTTGAATATATGAAAGGATTGGCTTCAATATGCTGCTTGCATCATCATTTTTTCTTATTGATATTCAAAAGAGTCGAAAAGAGCTAAAGAAAAATGGAATACGCATAATTGTGCGTTGAAGTAAAATGCTTCGGAGGCACGATTGTCATTAAGCAGAGATTAAAATTCTTCATTCGAGCTAAAATTTGCTAAGAAAGACTTACCAGCATAAGAGGTAGAGGATTGGCATACGGAGAGTGACAAGGACCTAAGATGAATCTAAAAGGATAGTTATATTAGGAAAATCTAGCCGAGATGTAATAGAAAGACCACCATCGAAAGCTACCAACTCTGCATGTAAAGTGAAATAGTAAACTAGAGGAAGAAAGTAATCTTGTAAATTTGGGGAACTATACACCACCATCCATACCCAAGCAACTGCACACAAACTAGATTGATGTCGCAAAGCACCATCAACCACAAAAATCTCTAGGGTTGAACAATAATTTGAGAGATTCCTAAAACCCCAAGTGTGATAATGCACATTAGGAGTATTATATGGCAATGCTTGAACAACAGTATAGTAATCCCTAGATATCATCATCCATTGTATGTGAGCATTGTGTCTGAAAATAATTGATTAGACCTAAAGAGATGTTAGTGTTGTACCAAAAAGACAATCATGAGATGATTGTTTTCTTACACATTGATTCATGACATTTTATTAAGGCATTAATTTAGTAATTATGTTTGTTGTTTTGTTTCTGCATAATGTAATAAACATAATTATAATCCTGGAATAATGATATTCTTAAATGTCCCTGGTCTAGTATTATCGTGGAGCGGGTTACAATATACATAATGACTAGCATATATGGAGACTAATATGAGATTGTAGCCTACATATGGGTATAAGTTAGAGAACTTGTGTACTAGACCAACGCACCATGAGGACGCTACATAGATCGTTATATGAGTGTCTTAAGTGATTTTCATAGTGATCGTGGTATATGTAGTCCTTTGATCTAAGATCATCAAGGTTCCCTACATGTGAGTCATATACTTTGATACTTCCCTTTGTTGCTCATACCTGAGTGAACTTGAAGGAGGTCATTGAGTATGTCACATATCATGCAGAGGGGTTTGTATGATTAAGATGGGATTTGTCCCTCTTATGTAACGGGAGTGATATCTTCGGCCCCTTGATAGAGTGAGACTTAGAAAATGCATGGCCATGATAGGATGAGTTGATATACGTTATTGATGTCATCAGTTTAAGTTAGTCAACTCGGTAATTAAGGAACCAAAGATTGGGCTCTATGAGAGGGACACATTCTATGTCTCGTGCTTAGTCTTGATATCTTGGACAAAGGGACAATGGCATATGTGGATAATGATCATAAAGGTTTAGTCGAATCACCGACAATCTTGTAACTTGAGTAGCAACGATGTGTTGCTAGACACCACTCATTGCTTATGATCATAAACATGATTTATGATCATTGTTAACGTGGTAAGAGCCTATTAGGTCACACACATAAAGCCTATTTGGATTATTTGAGTGGATGGGCTAATTTATTTGGGTTATGGTTTCATGATAATTTTATGTTAATAATTGGCCCAAAAGTTGAGCCATTATTAAGCTCGAAATTAAAGCCTAATTGGATTAAGGCTTTGAAACCCTTTAGGCTTGGAAGTTGAGTCTCACTATAAATACATCATATAGTGAGAAATTTGAAGCTCTTACCCTAGTCTCCCAAAAGTGACAACCACACTTTTCTCTTGCAATTCCTTATAGGACGCAAGCTAGTACTACGGGCGTAAGAGAAACGCATCTTTCAGGACGTGGTGGAGGCGTGACGTGGTTATCCCGAGAGGCTCGTGTGGATACCATAGAGAGCTTGAACACGTCAACTGTTCAGGTTTTTGTAATTTGATTCAACATTTGGGTGAAAGATCTCAACTGAAACTAGGTATGAAAAATTTCAAACACGCGGTTTACCCCGTTTCACTTCGATCCCAGAGGGTTTTGGATATATTCCGCTTCGCTTGTTTGGCTCGCAAAACCTTACAAGAGAAGCATTATGGAAAATTGCTTCATTTCCATTGAACCATATACACCAAATAGTAGAGACTAAGTAAGATAGCCATTTAAAACACCATTTTGGTTTAGAGTCTGGAAAAACTATAGATCAAAGGAAGAACGATTACAATTAACTGAGTTAGAACATAAGTTCTCCCAAATGGTTATTGCATCAGAACATTCCCAAAACAAGTGCAAAGCCAATTCGATTGAACTACTATATTGACTACATTGAGGGCTCGAAAAACCACCATGAAAAGCCAAATTTTCAATAGTGGGGAGGGCATTTTTCAATAATTTCCATAAAAATAATTTATGCTTTTAAAGAAGTGAAAAAACCCAAAGCCACTTCAGAACTTTGAAGGACCCCGAGGTTGTCGATAAAAGAATATTCGACAAATAAAGCTGAAGTAGATGAGAATATTTATGTATCAATTCCAAATTGTATACCTATTTCGTGGAAAAGTTTCTAGATACGTTCCCTGTCCATTCAATCATATCCTGAACATTACAAATCTTTGGCACCAGAAAATGGAGAAATTGATTTAAAATTCAAGGTTTGAACAAAGTCCTAAAATCAGAAATATCCTAACTACTAGTAGAATAAGATCAACAACTATCAACTTCAGATCATGAAGACAAATAGGGATGTTGGAACAAAGCTCTATCAAGGAAGTACCAGGAATCCATGGGTCCTCCCAGACTCAAATATTCTATTCTGATCAAATATGCCACTAAAGATATGGAGAAAGAATGTCCAGACCATACAAAAGGCTACTCCAAATGAGAGGCATTACTTTGATATTTACTGCTTCAAATAGAATTGCCAGCTCCATATTTAGCAGATAAGACCTTTGCAATAGGAGATTACAAATTATAATTAAATATTCACTAAAAAGTTATACCTAGAAAGGCTTGGTTGAAAAGGAAAAAATATTTGATACCTAGACCACCAACCCCATTATGTAACGGGAGAATACCTTTCTGTTTCAAAGGCACCCCACGCATATCTTGAGAGTTAGACCACCAAAACTGAACAAGGTACAAGAATGAGAATCCGATAAAGTGATCAGTACTTTGAATAGTAACATAGGGAAGATAGGGAGGGATGAATGGGTAGACTGGATTAAAGTCAGTCTGCCCGTTGAGTTCAACAAACACTATTTCCAATTCTCAAGATGCTTTGGAATCTTCTCTGACAGAGATTGGAAAAAAGATGCCTTAGATAAGTCCTGATTAAAACGAACTCCAAGATAATTAATAATAGTGTCATTGGTACAAAATGGAAAAATTTAATGAAATTCTAAAACCAAATCACTTTGGATGTTCTTAATTGATGCCTTTCTGCATCTTCATTGTGCAACATGGTGAGCTTGGAGCAGGGACTTCCAGTGAGGGAACGCCTGGATGAGGGGCCTCCAGTGGGAGAAGGACTGCAAGGATTCAGAAAAGCAAGGGTTAGGAGCTCCCCAGAGTATTTTCCGGGGGAGGAGCCTCCGACGCCCAAGTCAGTACTTTGTGAAAGTAGAGAAAGGGAATGGTAAGCAGAGTACAGAAAGAATTCCTTGTTACCTCTTCTCTGTGCTTATGAAAGCACTGTGCAAGTATTTATAGGAGGGCACAGGGAGAAGGCTGTTTGACATAGCCTGCTGAGATGGTGACACGTGTTCAGCCCAATTTAGTTCGTACCTCTGCAGAGGGCTCCTCCAGCTGGCGTTAGGCCATTCTGACCAAGGGTGCCGGCGGGGGTGCTGTGACAGGGTTGCCTGTGTCAGGGGCATGTGCGAGGCTTTTGTGTCAAAGGCTCCTTAGCAATTTTGTCATATGTCCACGTGGCCTTTTTGGGGGACCGAACTCCTTTGGAACACAGAGCTCATTTGGGGAGGTGAGCTCCTTTGGAGGAAAGTCCCTTGTTTGTATGAGGCACCTTCGGTTGGGCTCTCCCGAGGTCAGGCTCGGGTACCTAATGATGGCACTTCGTGAGGGCGCTTCGAGGGTGGCCCAAAGTGACACAGCCGCCCATGCCCCTGCCAGGAAGCTCTGTGAGAGCTGGTCTCACGGTGGATTGCAATTGGCTAGTTGTGTATGTGTGCAGATTAAATCCCATGCTATTAGTTGATTATCCTAGAATATGCAATATGCATGCTCTTCATGCTTTGACTTGGTTTATTAAAACCATAAAACATTAACTTGGCCAAGTAATTTTTACACAAAAATAAGTACAAATAGCCAAAGCATACAAAATCAACATTTGTGTGAATTTACTGCACATAACAACTCGTGAGAACATTCATACATAAAGTAGACTAATGCCCTCACCCAAGAGCAATCCTAGAGTCAAGGACTCCTTATAACATAAACCATGGAGGCAACTAAAGTACTGTATAAATAGAAGCCTCTATTGAGATCTCTTTGACTTAACTCCCACCTTGGATACACGTCTGAGTGGCGAGTTTCAAAAGTTCTCTGCCAAGTGCTACTAGGCTCTGCAGCCAAAGGAAGATACTAGTTAGTACTGTTACTTGACCAACAAGCCAACTGAGCATAATCATGTAGACTAGAATCAGAAGGATTCTCAAATACCGTACCTGTACACACAAAAGAGCACTACCGCGATAATCCTCAACGATTACCCGGTTCAGCAACTTTAGTCTCTGCATAACATAACTAGGGAGTGAGAATTTGATAATTTTCAGTAAGGGTCTTCAGTGTACCTGCAAGAAAATTACTAGGACTGGACATATGATAAACATATGTAAACTTTCTGCGAGCTCACACAGCATGAGGGTCTGATATATGCACTTATAACTAGGCCATAAAGAGCTTGATAGCAGAAGGGCTATCTCCCTCTCAGTACATACTTCCTGCCAATAGTGTGGTCGGGAAGCCTGACGTCATCCGAAAGAGGCACTATCACTGACCTCGGAAAGAGCGAAGTCAAACACCTCGAACTCGAGACTTCGGCTAGTACGTCAGGAATTTCAAGGATGTGACCGGCTCCCTCAGGGGACCAAACGGATCGCCTTTGGGGATGAAGAACCAGCTATTTCAAGCAGGAGAGAATCTCCTCAAGGGCAAAACCCCCGAACCAAGGAATTCCCCCAACTACGGGCATAATTCCCGAAGAGGGGTGTCCGTACCAAAGGACGGTCTCGCCCAGATGACCTCGGGGGTACAGCATGAGCATTTAAGGAGCCTCTGACATGTCGCCCACATGCGCTACATGCCACCTCGAAGAGCGGACTGACGCGCTGACGCCGTCCAAAGTCTTGTCATGACTTGTCTCGGTCCTAGACCCGAGGAGCCTACAAATGGCTACCTGTCCCCTACGCCCAGAAGTACAGATCGCACCCGACCGAACACATGTCACGATCTGAACGGGCTGGGCACCCTTATAAATACCAGGAAACAGGCCCTGGCAAAGGATCCGGACCCCTCTCCCTGAGAAAACACGAACAAGCAAGGCCACCCAGCCTCTTAGCCCTCTTCCTCTATCTCCCCTCAGAACACTGACTTGGGCGTCGGAGGCTCCTCCCCGGAAAAATACTCCGGGGACCTCCTAAACTTTTTCTTTCTGAGCATTTCAGGCACACTCCTCTGAGAAACCTTTGCTCCAGACGTCCTCCCTCTCAGGAAGTCCCTCCCGAAGTCATAATGTCACCCGACGAAGATGCAACTGGGCATCATTTGGCGCCGTCTGTGGGAACTCACCCTCAGGTCGCCGTTGTTGAAACTCGGCGTTCAAAGGACAAGGGACTTCCAAAGTCCCCGTCCGCGTCTGAAGCTCAACCGGCTACTGAGCAAACCCTTCGAGGGACTTCCTCGCCGGAGGAAGAACGTCCTCTAGTTATAACTATGAGTTTTTTGCGCGACTTCAGCGCTCTATTGTGGCTGAAATGACATAGCAGATAGACCGAAGGTGGCCGCAACCAACTCAAGCCCAAAGGCCTTCCTCGCCAGTACGCCGTCGGGAGAAAAGTCCTAAATCAACCTATCGCAGTTCGGGAAGCGGGGATCCGTGTGATGAGTCTTCGACAGAAATGGGGTCCAAGCGACCCAAAATCCCACGCCAAAGGAGCTCATCACCTGAGGCGAAGTCCCCATCCCCTCGGCACCGGAGTCACTCCCCGAAGAGACGCCGGCAATCTCCCTTCCCAGAAGCCTACAAGCACCAGGAAGAAGAGTCTAGTGCCACGCTCCTTATGGAGAAAATATTAACGAGGTTGGAGAAAGTGGAAAAACAGGTAGCTCGCAAACTAGTCAGGGCCAGGCTGTCTGAAACTTTCTGTGGGGATGAATCGCCGTTCACCCGAACAGTAGTCGAGGCAGCTATGCCAAGTGACTTTCGGGTGCCTCGGCTGGAAACCTATGACGGCCAAACTGATCCACAGGCTCATCTAACCAAATACAAACGTAGCATGGTGTTGCACGGTGCTAATGATGCTGCCCTATGCAAATGTTTTGAGGTCACCCTCACAGGACCAGCAACAGCGTGGTATAACTCGCTGGCTCGCGGAACCATCAGGGAGTTTTAGGAGTTATCTACGGCCTTTATGCAGCAATTCATTGGAAGCCGGCCGACGGTGAAGATGCCTGTCCAGATGTTTGACATAGCGCAGAAGAACGGAGAAACCATCCGCGACTATGTCGAAAGGTTTAATGGAGAGGCTTTAAGTGTTCCAGACTTTCGGCCCGAAATACACATCCTCGCCATGACACGGGGCCTTCGGAGGGACTCACAGCTGTTCTATGAATTTTCCAAGGACCCCTCGGACACGCTTGGCGAATTCTACCAAAGGGCAGAGCAGCACATGACAGCCAAAGAGCTGAGGATGGGTGGACCAAAGTCTGATCAAACCCGTGCTGAAGGGTCCAGCTAGCAACCGCGGTACCCATCCGACCAGGCAGGACGACCTCGAAGGTTTAAGGGAACGAAACCCCCGACCTTCACACCCCTGAACACCACAAGGACCAATATCCTCATGAGAATGGAAAGGCAGCGGACCCAAATTCAGCGGCCGAGGGCCCTGACCGCTGATAATAAGAAGAACATGAAGAAATTCTGCCAGTTTCACCGCGACCACGGGCATGACATCGAAGACTGTTTTCAATTGAAAAAGTACATAGAGTCACTAATAAAACAAGGCCAACTTTGGCGATATCTGAGAACGCCTTCCTCGAAGGGAAGAAAGGAGGAAGAAGGAAAGGCAGATGACGAGGAGTATGACTCCGACAGGCGGAGGAACAGAAGTCCGAAGAGGCATCCTCCACCTTTGGCAGGAGTAATACAAACAATTATGACAGGACTTCCATCCTTGGAAAGAAAGAGGAAGGCCAGAGAAATATCAGTGATGGAATATCAGAGTCCGACGAAGAAACTGGCTTGCAAGGATGGTTCCACCGTCATCTTTCCCCATGACGACCCGTTGTTGGTCATGGTACGGATAGGAAACTGGGACGTCAAGAGAGTGTTGCTTGATGATGGATCAAACACCGACGTCCTGTTTTCACATTTGCTACCAAGCTTGGGTATATCGAACACCGATCTCAAGCCCGTCACTTCGCCCACTTTCAGGGTAGGGCCATCCAAACTGCCCGTCCTCGGATGGATGGATCTTCCCCTAATGATGAAAGGAACCTCGGTAGACAGGACAGACGAATTATTTGCCTCCACAATGACAAGGTTCATTGTCATGGATGTTCCTTCGTCATATAACGCCATCCTTGGAAGGCAAACACAAGGAAATCTGCACATTCGCCTTGATGTAAAGTACTTAACTGTGACTTTTGCCACCAAGGATGGAGACGCGGAAATCTTCATTGATCAAAGCGAAGTAAGGAAAGTGTTCGTCAAGGCGTGAAAAGCTCCAGCAGCCAACTTCGCACAAACTGTAGAGGCAGAGGCTTTGCCAGATGGAAAACCAAAAAAGGGAGAGGCAGAAGATCCCGTGAAGGTATAAATGAAAGAAGTAGAACTTGTCCTGGGCCAAAATACCCGAATAGGGAAAAACTTGGCTGAAGGTGACAAGAAAAAACTTGTATCCTTTCTACTGATGAATAAAGACCTGTTTGCCTACTCGCCAAAAGAAATGCCGGGGGTAGACCCTCGCATAATACAGCATAGCCTTAAAGTAAGTCCGGAAGCAAAACCTATCCGCCAAAAGAAACGGGGCATTTCAGTCCATAAAAATAACTTCATCAAAACTGAAGTCCAGCGCTTATTGGACGCGGATGTAATCAAGGAGGTCAAGTACCCCGAATGGTTGAGCAACGTGGTTATTGCCACAAGAGAAGGGAGCAGTAAGTTCCGAATGTGCGTCAACTTCAGAAACTTGAATGATGGTTGTCCAAAAGATTCATACCCTCTCCCACCAATAGATCAGTTAGTAAACTCAACTGCCGAATACGGGCTCCTAAGCTTCCTAGACGCCGTCAGTGGGTATCATCAAATAAGGATGGACCCCGAAGATGAGGAGAAAACCGCCTTCATTACCGAGGGTGGAACGTATTGTTACCTCAGAATGCCCTTCGGGCTCAAAAATGCAGGAGCTACCTACCAGAGGTTGATGAGCAAGGTCTTTAATGACCAAATAGGGAGGAACATGGAAGTCTATGTCGATGACATGATAGTCAAGAGCAAGCTGCCTAGTGACCACATCACAGATCTAAAGGAAACTTTCCACCAGCTCAGAACTTTCAAAATTCGCCTTAATCCCGAAAAGTGCATCTTCGGCGTAACCTCGGGAAAGTTTCTTGGGTACATGGTATCAGAAAGAGGCATTGATGCTAACCCAGAAAAAATTAAGGCCCTGCTTGAATTCCGAACTCCCGTCACAATAAAAGATGTGCAGAGACTCACTGGAATGATAACCTCTCTTAGCAGGTTTATTTCCAGGTATGGACACTGGTGTCGGGCATTCTTCAAAGTCCTCACTAAGGCAACAAAAAAGGAGGGCGACCTCGGATGTGATGATCATCCTTGGAATGAGGACTGCCAAAGGGCTTGGGAATAACTCAAAATCTACTTAGCCCGTCTGCCCACTCTTCGACAACCTAGCGAGGGAAAGCCCTTCGTGTTGTACCTCGCCGTCACAGAAAAAGCAGTAAGCTTGGTCCTTGTGAAAGAGGAAGGGCCGAAGCAATGGCCGGTTTATTACGTAAGCAAGTCCCTGCACGGTGCCGAAGTCAGGTATCCCTTGCTACAAAAAGCTATATATGCCCTGGTACTAGCAGGAAGAAGACTACGGCCATATTTTCAAGCTCACACAATCATCGTCCGAAGTAGTCTACCGCTACGGGACGTCATGAGGAAAGTTGATCATTTGGGAAGGCTTTCCAAATGGTGTATAGAGCTTGGCGAGCACGACATTACTTATGAACCTGGGAAAGCCATAAAAGCTCAAGCTCTGGCAGACTTCATTGCCGAAGTACCCGTCACCGAGGACAGCCATTCGGATCCTGGCGAAGGTGAGCCAGAATGGACTTTGTATGTAGATGGAGCCTTAGGGTCCGAACACCGAGGAGCTGGGGTAATTATCAGAGGCCCCGAAGGTCTAGAAGTAATGAAGGCCATCAAGTTCGGCTTTAACGTCACCAACAATATGGCTGAATACAAAGCTCTCATAGCAGGGTTACGCCTAGCCAGAAAAATTGGTGTAAGAAACTTGAAAGCCCACAGCGATTCCCAGCTGGTAGTTCGACAAATAGCAGGGGACTATGGGGCGAAGTACTCGACCTTGAAAAAATACCATGAACTGGTAGCAAAGCTTATCTGAGAGTTCGACACCGTACGAATCAAAAATGTGCCTCGTCGAGATAATGCCGAGGCAGATTGCTTGGCAAAGCCGAAAACATGCACCGAGGTGCTAAACCACCCGAGCATCACAGTGCTGAGCATAGTAACTTCGGGAAAAGGCTGGAAAGATCTGATAAAAATATATCTCGCAACTAGTGCGCTCCCCGAAGACCCCAACGAAGCGGCAAAAGTGCGAACACGTTCTGGTCATTTCTTCCTAATCGGAGAAGAATTATATTGGCAGGGATATGCAAATCTACTGCAGAGGTGTGTTGGTGAAGAGGATACAGAAATGATCCTCGAAGAAGTTCATGAAGGCGCTTGTGGTTCGCACATTGGAACTGACACAGTGGCAGCCGTGATACTTCGCCAAGGATACTTTTGGCCTACCCTAAGAAAGGACGCTAGGCAGTTCGTCCAGAAATGTGGTAATTGCCAAAGACACGCGAGTATCCAAAGGACACCCTTGGAATTGATAACTTCGGCTGACTATCCCTGGCCCTTCACAGTTTGGGGCATAGACCTCATTGGGCCACTCCCGACAGCACCTGGAGGCGTGAAGTTCTGCGTAGTCGCAATGGACTATTTCTCTAAATGGGTCGAGGCAAAACCCTTGGCGACTATCTTGGCAAAAGATGTGCAGAAGTTCGTATGGAAGAACATTGTATGCAGATTTGGCATACCGAGGGTACTGGTAGCCGACAATGGATCCCAGTTCACAGACAAGGGGTTCCAAGAATTTACCAATAACCTCGGAATAAAAATGCACTTTGCTCCAGTAGCCCACCCCCAAAGCAATGGGCAAGTAGAAGTATCTAACAGGACCATAAAAGATGGTCTGAAAAAGAGGTTGGGGGAAGCAAAAGGGAAATGGCCAGGAGAGTTCCCAAGTGTGTTATGGAGCTACCGAACAACACCCCGAAGAGCCACAGGGGAAACACCTTTTCACTCATTTTCGGTACAGAGGCTATCAACCCAATTGAGGTAGTACAACCATCGGTGCGAGTACAAGTGTTTGATGAAAGGGGAAATGACCTCGGCCTAAGAACCAAGCTTGACCTCGTCAGCAAACACAGAGAAATAGCCGAGCTGAGGAGGAAAGCTTTTCAGCAAAGAGTGGCCGCTGTTATAAACTTGCGCGCCAGGCCAAAGAGAATAAAGAAAGGAGACCTCGTTCTCCGAAAGGCTGAATTTGGACCCCGAAGGACATCCCACGGGGTACTTCACGCAAATTGGGAAGGTCCTTATCTGGTACTTGGCGAAGTGCGAAAAGGACTTTACAAGCTCGGCGACGCCGAAGGCATAGAATTAAAAAATACATGGCATTCGGATGCCTTGAAAAAATTCTATGCTTAAGATTTTGGTGGGAAAATTGTACAAGTTAGAAAAATTTCTAAGTACAAAAGCTTCTTAGAAAATTTTTAAAGTACAAAAAGCTTCTTTTCACCAGAGCGGTCGTCACCGAGCATGGTTTAAGAGAATTTATTTACAAAGGTTATCAACCTTCTCTGAAGTTGGAAATTTACTTAAAGAGAATTTCACGAGGGTCATTTCAAGGCTAATTGGCGTGATAAGCGTAAATATGATTTTCCGAGGTCTCTTGAGCGAACGTGTTCGGGATAAGGGGAAATGAAAAATCTTGCACAAAAGACTTAGGAAAAAATTTTTTACAAAAGAAAGAAGGAGTCTTTATTAACAAAGATGGATCTAACTACAAAGAAGGAAGTTCGCCAAAAGAAGAAGTACAAAAAAGGAGAAAAAGAAGGCAAAGGACCCTAAGATAAGCTAAGGAATCTCGACATTTAGGGAGCCACGGCATCTCGGGAGCCACCAGCTCCTGCGCCCTCGTCCATCGCTCTCTGTGCCGGAAGAGGAAAGGGCAAGTTGAGGTGCTCGATTTTGGACCAAGACCACCGAAGCCCCTCGTGGATGTTTAGGGCCGCCAAAAAGGAGAGGTCCAGATCTGGGAACCTCTGCAGAACTTGATGCCGAGCAAGGCAAAAGCCATCCTGAAAACTGACCTTGGTCACTTGGACGCCCTTCTCCTTCTCGACCGCTAAATCATCAAGTTCCTTCTCCAGATCAGCGATCTCCTTCTTCAGTGCCTTCGTCTTCTTCTTCTTCGGCTCCTTCTTCAAAGACTCGACCTCGGCCTGGAGCGCGGCCTTCTCAACAAGCACCTTCGTTAGGAGAGCCTCAAACTCTGACTTCTCCTTTTGATATGCCTCGTTTGCCGAAGTCAGCTCCGCCTGCCACCTTGGAGCCGAGGTCAGAAATCTTTTGGCAGGAGTCCTTCAGGAGTTCCTCTTTTTCCTTCAATAACTCCTCCAGAACGACAGCAACCTCCTTCTTTGCAGCTTGAGCCATCTCCGCATTCTTGGCGACTAAGTCGGAGCACATGACCTTGGATTTCTCCACACAGTCTAAGGCCCAGACTCAGAACACCGTTTGCTTCGCTGCCCGAACCCTGAGGAGGCCGGTGTACCCCAACAACTGCAAAGAAGTAAGAATAAAATCAGTAAGGCAAAAAATGAGCCAAACACTTAGAAGAAATCAAAAGGAAAAGACAAAGGCCTAAAGTATACCTGGGCAGCGTGCTCAGAAACTTTTGCAACAAGGGACTCTTCGTCACGGCACGCCTCGGAAATAGCCCTGAAGGAGGCCACGGTGAGGATCCCCTTTGAAATTTGGTTGGCCATTTGCTGGCAGTCGCCGGAGTACAAGTTCATGTCCTCTGTAAACGACCAGAAATGCTCCCTCAGGATCTTCCCCTTCGGGATATGGGAATCCCGAAGGGCCCATTTCCGGGCATGCTCGGCTAGCCATGCCGAAGATGGTACCTCCTCTGCAAGGCAAAAACAAGAAACTTGCAAAGACAAGTAATCCTCAAAGTTCAAAAAAATAAAGACACTACAGCTTGTCTAAAAAACAAACTTGGCGGCACTTCGGCAACTTCATCGTCGGAGTCCCGGACCCCTTCGGCAGAGATTTCCTTGTCTTTGCTCTTGCGGCGCCCCTCGACAGAAGGGACTTCCACCAAGGCGTGCTGAAGAGCTGCCGAGGAAATGGGACTCCGAGAAAGGGTGTTAGCGGCGACCTCGGTCGGCGGGGCAACAGCGACATCAGGTTCCTCGCACGCCTCCTCGGGAATTTTCGGGTGAGGAGGAGGCACATCTTTCTTCGCCCGTTTCGCCATGGATGGCCCGGGCCCAGATGATTTCCACCTTTGGGAGGCGGCCTTCTTTGTTTGCTCCCCCTTCTCGGCTTGACCGAGGAAGAGCGCCTTGTAGTAAGCAGCGGACTCGTCGCCCATCTCTGAAATAGAAGGAAAACATCAGTGTGAGTCTAAGATGTATCTATAACAAAAGACTTTTGAGATAACTTACGCTCGCAAAAGGTCTCGTAAGTAACCTCCTTCCGAAGGAGTTTTACCAGCCAGGAGTCTTTCTCTTCGATGGCAGAAGCCGGCATCTCGAGGTCTGTCTTATGCTCCTTCACTACCCCTAGTTCCCGAAGGACCTCCTCGGTCATCAGCTTCCACATAATGGGGAAGGGGTAGAGGGAGCGTGAAGGGACCTCGGAATCCCAGTCGGACACTGCTTGGATCCGTTTGTCGATGTCCGCGAATCTGGCCGCCAACTTAGGAGTCAGCAGCCTCTTCGGGTCTACAACATCTGTCTCCAGCTTTCCCTGAGCCCACTTGGCCGGAACCTACGACCAGGCCTCCTCCATCTTCAGAAAAAGAATTTCGTTTGCCACCATCGCCAGCTGTCCTTAGTGGCGAAGGTGAACATATACTTTTTGCTCCCTGATCCCCGAGGCAGCATGAAGTAAAAGCCACCCTTCGGGACCGCGTAGAGCTTATAGTACTACATGAAAAGAATGAAATGGGGTTCTATTTTGAAAACTCCGAACATACAAAGGAAGGCGTTGAAATAGCAGTACGAGTTCGGGGGAAGTTGATTTACGGCAATGCCGTGAAATTGGCAAAAGTCACAAATCACCTTCGAAGGAGGGTACCGAAGTTGGGCCTTCAGTTGGGCATGAAAAATGGTAACCGCATTTCGGTGGTTCATAAAACTGACCTCCTGAGGGCCAGGAAGTCTGGTGGTGGTGTAAGAAGGAAGAAAGAACTTTTTGGTCCATCTTTCCAATTTTTCTGAAGTCGTACAACAAGTATGATTGACAAGAGGAAGCCAGCTCTCTGGGATAAGGGAAACAGTCATGAGAGGAGTTGGTGAAGACATTTTCGAAGAAAAAAGGACTTCGGGGGATGAAAAACCGACTCCGGCAAAGCTTTCAGAAAAGCAAAAAAGCACAGAAAATCAAAGAATTTTGAAAGTCAAAACCCACCAAATGTTTTGCCAAAGTCTGGGTTTGAAGTCGCCGTCGTGAAAAGTGGCCGGAAAAACACTCCGCCAGTAGCACCGCCGCAAAAAACAGGAGAGAACGCAAAAACAGTTAAGAGCAGGAGGAAAGCAAAAGCAGAAGCAAAAGGAGACTATGACGGAGTGAGGTATATATAGGCCGAGGGAGGATAGGCGAACTGGCGTCATAAGTACTCCATGAAGGCGAACAATCGCCATAACTGCTCTCTATGCATAAAAAGGCGCCCCTGCCGTAACCGATGCAGTCCCCTCCAATGACAAGCGTGCCACGTGTCAGCCGTCACGCCAAAGGAGGGACACGCCTTCTGACACCCCTAAACCCTGGGCGCGCCACTCCAGACTGACCCGCCTGGTTAAGACACGCGACGTTGCGCAGACCTGCAAAAGGAAAGAAGTGGGTTACCTCGAAGACACCAAAAGACAGGCTATGGTCGAACAGCCTATGTATTCGGACAAAAGGTACATCTTCGGCACAAGTATTACACTCAAGGCCCCGAAGGACGCCCTCCAAAAGCCTATAAACCGAAGTTTCCACTTTAGCTTTCCGAAGGGGGGCCTGTGATAGCTGAAGGGCTATCTCCCCTCTCAGTACATACTTTCTGCCAATAGTGTGGTCGGGAAGCCTGCCATCATCCGAAAGAGGCGCTATCACTGACCTCGGAAGGAGCGAAGTCAAACACCTCGAACTCGGGACTTCGGCTAGTACGTCAGGAATTTCAAGGATGTTACCGGCTCCCTCGGGGGACAAAACGGATCACCTTCGGGGATGAAGAGCCAGCTATTTCAAGCAGGACAGAATCTCCCCAAGGGCGGAACCCCCGGACCAGGGAACTCCCCAAACTACGGGCATAATTCCCGAAGAGGGGCGTCCGTACCAAAACACGGTCTCGCCCAGAGGACCTCGGGGGTACGACATGAGCATTTAAGGAGCCTCTGACATGTCGCCTACATGCGCTACATGCCGCCTCGAAGAGCGGACTGACGCGCCGACGCTGTCCAAAGTCTTGTCACGACCTGTCTCGGTCCCAGACCCGAGGAGCCTACAAACGGCTACTTGTCCCCTACACCCAGAAGTACAGATCGCACCCGACCGAACACGTGTCACGATCTGAACGGGCTGAGCACCCCTATAAATACTAGGAAACTGGCCCTGGAAAAGGATCTGGACCCCTATCCCTGAGAAAACATGAACAAGTAAGGCCACCCAGCCTCTTTGCGCTCTTCCTCTATCTCCCCTAATGAACACTGACTTGGGCGTCGGAGGTTCCTCCCCGAAAAAATACTCCGGGGACCTCCTAACCTTTTTCTTTCTGAGCATTTCAGGCACACTCCTCTGGGAAACCTTTGCTCCAGACGTCCTCCCTCTCAGGAAGTCCCTCCCGAAGTCATAATGTCACCCGAAGAAGATGCAACTGGGCATCAGACCTCTCCTCAACTAGTCCTCCTCACGGTGCATCACTCCGTGCGTAGCGAGTTCTGATCACTAACCCGCTCCTAGCAAGCTGAAGCTTACTGGATGCAATCATGTAGCCTTCCCATAGTTGTTATGTAGGGTAATTATGGTAGAACTTTGTAGACTAGGTCACAGGACCTCTTTGATGTAGACTAGACGAACAAGGTTTCGCCTTGCGACCTCATGCCTACGGCACGGCTAGGCCGACAAGGGTTCTAAACCTCTCACCTGAGCTAGTGGTAGCTAATTATGCTTGTTTACAACATAGTTTCCTTGCTTGTTGCACAAGCAACCTCAAAACTCTACAAAACTCAAGGAAACTCTTATATTTTGTGGCACTTTTGGAAGTCTCAGAGTACCCCTAGAATCCTTAGACTCCTAGGCACAGTAAGAACCCCCTTAGGTCTCAGTTGGATCACTTGAGCAAAATATGAAAATTTCATCATTCCTGTCTGTGGCGACGCATTGCCACAGTTGGTAATGTTTTGAGACACTTTTCTGGATTGGCAACGCATCGTTGGGGTCGACCTGTAATTGGCGATGTGTTGCCAATCTGCAGAAATGCAGAAATTGGCGCATTTTGCTGCAATGAACTTTGGACAATTCCTACTCATATCAAACATGCATGGAATGCCTCCAAATTTCATACACACATAGAACATGTTGCATAGAACACAACCAACTATCACAAGCTAATTTATGATGCCTTGTAACATCAATCCAATCCTCCTAATTCCTCTAGTCCACCACAATTCAACCAAAACGTTTAACTAATGCCATAGCTAAAACCACTCGAATTCTTCAAGCAAACTCAAGCTAATGGCATTAAATGAACTTAAAAACATATCTCCCTTACCTCAACTCATAGTAACAAGCAAGAATCAATCTCGTTTTCATTCAACCAAGCTCACCAAAGTTCTACACAAGTTCCAATCCAAAAAAAAACACTAATCATCAAAACTTCATTCTCTAACCAAAACCCAAGCTTCAAACTAACTAGCAAACATGAATTCAATCAAGAACACATTTCTTACCTCATTCAAAAATAAGGGAAGTGGAAAAATGCCCTTCCAAGCTTCAAAATCATGATTTCAAGCTTGAAATGCACTCCTCCAAGCTTCTACACCTTGAATTGCACCTCTTGACACCAAGATCACTTGATTCCAAGCTTAATTTGAGAGAGAAATGAGTGAGGAAGTAGGAGAACGTGGTTATGGCAGCCTCCCCCATCTTTTTTCCTTCTTAAACCCTTACTTAGCATCAAGGTCACCAAGGTTTCAAGTTTAATGCAATTAAGTCCCCCATCTTTGTAACTTAGTGATTCTTGATTAAATCCTTGTTTATTCCTTAAGTTTGAGTTAAGGTTGAAAGTTAAGTTATAAAAATTTATTTTAAAGCACTTGGGACTCGTCCCGGCTAGTCAGGATGCAAAATTACCATTTTGCCCCTAAACTTCGTTCAGTGCTTTATTCTTCTCGGAACTTAGTGAACTTTGCTAAACTTATCTATTCTTGGTATGTAAACTTGAATTAAGATTCTAAATCTAATTTAAAACACTTTACCTTCCTCAATTTCACCTCCCACTAGAAGGGCCATAACACAAAGACTATCCGAAGGTGGTTTTGGGCACGTGAGGTCGACGCGAGGTCACCTTCAGGAAGGGTGGTGGCCCCTTCTGACCGAAGTTGGTCCCATGGACTTCCTAAGGGTAGCGCCTATCCAACTTGTCTGAGGGTACTGAGGCCCTCTCTTTGCCGAGGTTTTGTCGTGTCTATTTTGACCGGAGGTGGTGCACTGGCCAAGGGTAGTGCGCATATGCGAAGTCCTTCAGGGGGCGATAACCCTTTGGCTATCACATGCCCCCCTCAGAAAATCGAAGATGTTTCTTCGGTTTGGGGAGTTTCGGGAACCTTTTTGTGGCAAGCGGTGCTTGGTCTTGTTGCCATGATGGGTTTCCATCCGAAGTCTCCTTCTTCTCAAGAAGGAACTCCGGCGAACTAAGCTGCTCTACCGAGGTAATTCCTCTAGTGTTTGAGTGGTGTCCCTGGCTCTTCCGCCTAGGTCATTGTCTGAGGCGCGTACTTCCACTGACCTTTCTATCAGTGAATTGTTTCGTCTTCCCATGCAAATGGGCATGTCACTTCAGATAGGGTTATGTAGGTCTGCCAGTCATCAGGGTTGTGCCCTCGTTTCTCATTTCAATTTACACATGGCAGCTAATGAGTGGCAAACGGCTATGTCGGTTACATCAATTGCGTCTCTTTGCCTTCGAGGAGCAATAATGACTACGTTTCGCCTGCCCTCTTCGGCCTATATAAACCCTTCTTGCCCCAGACCTTTACACTCTTTTCCTTTGCCCTTGTTTGCTCCAGAACTCTCTCTCATCTTTTTTCTCCTTCCAGCAGCGGTTCTAGCGGCGGAGCGATTTTCGGCAACCCTTCACGACGGAGTTTAGGAATCCAGACTTCGGCAAAACTTTCGTTGGGTCTTTCTTTCCAAAGCTCTTCCTTCTTTCTGAAGTTGTTTGTTCTGAAGTTTTGCTTTTTTTTGAAGTCCTTTGGTTCTCTTTCTTTAGTTTTTCCGAAGCTACCTCTCTTCTCTTTGAGAAATGTCAAACCCTGTTCCACTAATGAGCGTCTATCCTATTCCCGAGTGTTTTCTCCCCCTTGAGTCTCATCCATGTTGCACTACTTCAGAGAAAATGAAGAAGTGGGTAGTAAAATTCTATCTCCCTATTTATTCTGTACCGAGATTACCTACCTCGGGCATATATGGTTACATGGCCAATTCTAATGAGATCACCGTTTACCAAGCCCAACTGAAGGTCGGCCTTAGGTATCCTCCCTCGCGTGTGGTGTGTGAGTTTTGTAGGTTCCATGGGATTGCCGTGAACCAGCTTCCCTCAAACTCTTATTCTTATTTCAATGCCTTTCTTTGCATGTGTGGGCAAGAAGTTCACCTTTACCTTCGGGACGAAGGAAAACTGGTGGGGGTGGCAAAAAAAGTTCTTTTTCCTGTCAGTTTTCGAAAGATGGAGCTACGTTCTGACCAGATGGGCTTTGGGGGTGTTGAAGACTGACGTGGTTAACCCTCAGAAGCTGCTGACCTCTCGGTTGGCCGCAGAATTTGATGAGCTCGACAGACGCATTCGGGCCATTACGGATTGGGACCCTGAGGTCCCTTCGCGTTCCTTATACCCCTTTCTCATTAAGTGGGACCTTATGTTCGAAGAGGTCCTTTGGGAACTAGGGGTAATGCACGAGCATAAGTTCAACTTGAACCTGCCCATGCCTGTTCTCCCAGAAAAGAAGGCGTGGTTGGTGATTCTTCTTTGGGCCAAGATTTCATACGAGTCTTTTCCCAAGAGTAAGTTGTCTCCCAGGCTTTGCTACCTATATTCCTTTTGGACTTACACTGATGTTTTTTCCTTTTGCAGAGATGGATGATCAATCTGCGGAGTTCCATAAGTCCCTTTTTCTCGGTCAGGCCGAGAAGGGGGAGCAGACATAGAGGAAGAGGTGTGAGAAGAGGAAGAAGACTACTGGGCGGCCGTCAAAGGCCAAGAAAGCCAAAGCGGACATCCTTCCCCCTCCCCACAAAGACGTCGTGAAGGTGCAGGATCAGTCGCCTGCCCAATCTCCTGCCCACGCCGATCTGCCTTCAGATTCTGCCATCTTCGGGACACTTTGAGTCTGGATGCTGTGACTAAGACTTCGGTCGAAGGTACTTCGGCTCAGGAGCTCGAGGAGAGCCGAAGAAGGAAAGGCAAAAACATTCCCGGTGAAGTCCGTGAGGCAGACGAGGCTGAGGATGCGGTCACCGAGGTTCCACCAGGTTTGTTTCTTAGCCGTTCCTCTATGAATCTTAGTGTTTTTGGTATCTTGGATCTTGTAAAGGAATGGCTAAGGGATGACGTACTAACGGAATTCAGCGTAATCTTGCAGAGGAAGCTCCTTGGGTGGAAGCTCATGCCCGGAAGAGGGCCATTCGGGATAGCCATATCCTGAAGGACTAGGTACTGAGGGAGCCCTTCTGGTCTTTCACGGAGGACATGATCTTGTTCTCCAAGGACATCCAGTTGATGGCTCCTCAAATGGAAAAGGGTGTGCTGACGAACGCCACCTTTCAGTCGCTCATTGCCGAATGCCTAAATGAGGAGATCCTTGCAGTGAGGATGAACGAACACACCGCCCAGGTAGATTTCTTCTTTTTTTCTTTGGGGACTTAGAAAAATTTTCTTCTTGTTACCTTTTGACCCTTACTCGGGGCTTTTTTTTTTGCATCTTCTGGCGTACAGCGAATATTTCCGAGCTTGGGTGGCAAAGCAAACTGAGGTGCACTCTCGGATCGAGGATTCTCTACAGAAGATGAAGGATTTTTGTGTCCAGTACGTCCTCAAGTACGGCAAATTGAACAAAATTGTCAAGGAGGATGTGGAGAACCTTCGAGCGGAGCTTCGGGAGAGTAAGAAGGAGCTCTTTCTCAACTATTCGACCAAGGTTGAGGACCTCGGCGCAAAGTTTGCCGTTCTCTCTTCGGAGAATGATGCCCTTCGGAAGGAAAGGGCAGGTGATGCTGAAAACCTTACGAAGGCGCTTGCTTTGAATGATGAGCTCCAAGTCGAGGTCGATCTGTTGAAGAAGGAGGCCAAGAAGAAGAAGAAGAAGAAAAAGCTCAAGAAGGAGGTTGCCGAGCTCAATTTCAAACTGGAGACTCCGAGTGCTGAGTAGGACTAGTCTGACCAGATGATGAAAGTAACTTATCAAGATGGTTTTTGTCTGGCTCGGCATCAAGTCCTTTCTCGGCACCTTGAACTCGACCTCTCCCTCCTGGCCACTTTGGATTTCCCCAAAGAGCCTAGGTGGACGTGGTCGAAGTTGGAGTACCTTAACCTCCCGCCTGTTGTGCCCGCGCGTTCAAACGCTCCCATCCGAGAGAAGGATGCCAATGTCATGGGGGTATCGAACGCGCAGGCTCAGCGATAGCCTTTTTCTTCTTTCTCTTTTCTTGTAACCTGCTCCTTTGTACTATTGGCCAGAGCTATGAATGAAAATTCTTTTCAAAGATCTAGCTAAGTTCCCATTCTTTTTACTCTTCTGAACATATTCCGCTGAGTCTTAGGCTTTGTTAAGGAGCTAGCACCTTTGGGAAACTTTTTTAAAAGTCGATATGCTAGGAGCCCATTCTAGCAATGTGACCGTAGTTGGTTTATAAACCATATTCGGTTGACACGTATACTTTTATTTACTGGCGATTTCGGAGAAGGTAATCACAAGCTTTTCTTCAGAAAAAATATCTAAGTGTAGAATTTTTAAAAAAAATCTGAATGCCAAGTGCTTCTCAACTCTCCTCCTTCGGCGTCGCCCAATTTGTAGACCCTTGGGCAGATTTCATCGAGGACCAGATAAGGTCCGTCCCAGTTTGCCCGAAGTACCCCATTTGATGGCCTTCGCGGCTCGAATTCGGCCTTTCGGAGGATGAGGTCCCCCTTCTTGATTCATTCTTTCTTCACATGCAAGTTAGTAGCATCAGCTACTCTTTGTTGAAAAGCCTTCATCCTGAGTTCAGCTATTTCCCAGTGTTCTTCGGCGAGGTCTAATTTTGCCATCAAGCCAAGGTTATTTCCTCTTTCGTTGAACACCTGTATTCTTACTGATGGCTATATGACCTCAATGGGAATAATGGCTTCTATATCGAACACGAGCAAGAAAGGAGTTTCTCTTGTGGCCCTTCGGGGAGTTTTGCGATAACTCCATAGTACACTTGGGAGTTCCCCTGGCCATTTGCCTTTTGCCTCTTTTAACATTTTCTTTAGGCCATCTTTTATTGTCCTATTGGGCACCTCGACTTGCCCATTACTTTGAGGATGGGCTACCAGGGCGAAGTATAGTTTTATGCCGAGGTTAGTCACGAATTCTCGGAACCCTTTGTCAGTAAACTGGGTACCATTTTCGGCCATTATTACCCTTGGTATGCCAAATCGGCATATGATGTTCTTCTAGACGAACTTCTCGGTATTCTTCACTGAGATCGATGCCAAAGGCTCTTCTTCGATCTACTTAGTAAAGTAGTCTACTGCAACTATGTAGAACTTCACTCCACCGGGGGCGCTTGGGAGAGGTCCAATGAGGTCAATACCCCAGACGGCGAAGGGGCAAGGGTAATTTGCCAAAGTTATCTTCTCCGAGGGTAACCTCTAGATGTTGGCGTGTCTTTGGCAATTGTCACATTTTCAAACAAATTGTCTTGCATCCTTTCTTAAGTAGGCCAAAAGTAACCTTGGCGAAGTAGTACTCCGGCAAGGGCATCTATTCTTTTGTTGGAACCACAGGCACCCTCATGAACTTCTTCGAGGATTGTTCTGACATCTTCTTCACTTATGCACCTCTGCAAGGGACTTGCATACCCTTGTTTGTATAGTTCATCCCTGATGAGGAAGTATCTCCTAGAGCATTTTCGCACTTTTCCGGCCTTGGTAGGGTCTTCGAGGAGTGCCGAAGTTGCAAGGTATTTCTTGATGGAATATTGCCATCCTTGTCCTGAGATTGTAACGCACATTAGGTCTGTGCTGGGTTGACTCAGCACCTCGGTGGGTTCCTTATACTTGGCCAAGATGTCAGCTTCAGCATTATCTCTACGAGGCACGTTTTCTATGTGTACCGAGTCAAACTCTTTAATGAGTTTCTTGATGAGGTCATGATATTTTGCCAAGGTTGGATCCTTTGCAGCGTAATACCCTGTCATTTGCCAGACTACTAGCTGTGAGTCGTTGTGGGCCTTAAGGTTTCTCACACCAACTCTTCTGGCCAGTTTTAATCCTGCTATGAGGGCCTCATATTCGGCGATGTTATTGGTGATATCAAAACCGAATTTGATGGCTTTGGTGGCTTCCATACCTTCGGGCCCCCGAAGAACCACTCTAGTGCCTTGGTGTTCAGCACCTGAGGCTCCATCGACAAAGAGTTTCCACTCTGGTTCAATCCTTACCAGGTCTTCCGAGGTAACTTTAGCATTCTCGATTCCTAGAACTTCGGCGATGAAGTCTACCAATGCTTGGGCTTTTATTTCCCTTTTTGGTTAGTAAGTGATGTCATATTCTCTGAGCTCGATACACCATTTTGACAACCTTCCCAAATGCTCTACCTTCTTCATTATGTCACGAAGTGGTAGGTTACTTCGGACAATGATGGCGTGTCCTTGAAAGTAGCGTCGTAGCCTCCTACCTGCGAGTACTAAGGCATAAATAGCTTTTTGGAGTAATGGGTACTTGACCTCGGCGCCGTGCAGGGACTTGCTTACGTAATATACTGGCCACTGCCTCCCACCCTCTTCTTTCACTAGGACTGAACTCACAGCCTTTTCAGTGACGGCAAGGTAGAGGATGAAAGGCTCTCCTTCCCGAGGTTGCCGAAGTGTTGGCAGACGGGTTAGGTAGCTTTTAAGCTCATCCCAAGCTTTCTCAAAATTCTTGGTTCCAAGGTGATATGATCAAATAAGGTACAACCAAATATGGCAAGGATCCATTGAAGATAACTAGTGGATCATTGACAAGGAAGAAGGCTAAGGAGCTCACTAGTGCACTTCAAGCTCAGATGTTGACAGATTGGCTATGTTCTGGTGGAAAAATCATATCTTGACTTAAACAGATCAGAATTGAGTGATTCTTAATTTATTGGAAAGCTAACATCAGTAGATACAAATCATATGAAGACCATAAAATCCATTTTGACGTTAAGGAGGTCCAATTTAGCTTCAAAGTCACGATTTGCGAGTTATCGCTGGTTCAAAAGCAGTTGCAGTATTTTGGACATATCTTTCGATTCAGATGTCCGTTTTGTTTATTTCAGGTGTCATTTCAAAGATAAGAAAGAGAGCTACAACTTTCATTCTTTTCATTTTGAGAAATTGTGGCTGTATCAAGTTCGAATTTCAGCTTGAAGTTGAAGACACAAGGAAGAGCCACCTGAGAAGACTATTTTGGGGTTTTTATGGCCAATCTTGTGTTGTAACGTATTTTATTTTATTTTCCTATTTATTTACATTATTTAGGATGTTATGTAGGCCATGGAAGTGATTTAGGTCACTTAGCATAAATGGAATTCGCTGCACACCTTAAACATGTGTTAAAAGGGTGTAGGAATCCTAGTTTGACTAGGTTTTCTTGAGTCCATTGTAACTAGGTTTCCTAGGTGACTTGGGCTGCGAATTTTTCTGAGTCTTTTACCCTAGTTTAGGCCTATAAATAGGCACATATTCTGGTTGTAAAACAACAGCCTTGACATGAAATAATATTGCTACTTTGGAAAGAATTTCTCTTTGGTTCTTTGTGGACTACCTTGGTGCACAAGTGTTCTTGTGTTCTTGGTGTTCTTATCCTTCTCGTTTCTAGTCACAGGTTGATTAGGGGTGGGGGTCTTCAAATCCAATCACTTTGATGTCTTGTGGAGCTTGAAAAACATCTTGGGCGCATTTCATGGTCTTTATACCATCGGGGTTCGCATCAGTTGGTATCAAAGCCACAAGTTCCATTGAGGGACATATCCTTGTATTCTTGTTTATCTTCCGTTTTCTTTCAATTTTTTTCAGTAATTTCATGTCTTAATTCTTTGTTTTAATTCTTTTTCTTCCTGTTTGAGGCCTGTCCTTTTTATTCCACCCTTGTTCAAGTCCATAAATCACAAAAACAACAAAAAGAAGTCAATCCGTGTTGTCTAGTGTTCTTGGTTTCAAATTGTTTGTTCTCGATTATTTCTTATCTTTCTATTTCGTGTCCAACTCTATTAATCTCTCTTGTTTTCATTGTTTCTAGCATCCTAGAGTCAAGAAAACACCAAAAAAAGAAGGATCCAAATTGAGGAAGTTTCGGTATCAAAAAGTTGTTTCAAATTGTCCATGTTTTCATAGTTTCTTATCTTGGCCAAAAAGAAATCTAACTTTTTGTCTTTGGTAGTAAGGAACTTCAAGGAGAAAGTTGTTTTAGCATCAAAACAGCAAGCAAAAAAAAAAAAAAAAAAAAAGCAAGAAAAGAAAAGAAAAGAAAAAAAGAAAGAACAAAGAAAAGAAAAGAAAAGAGCTTGCAAAAAGAAGTTTTCTCAAAGTGTTGAAAGTTTTGCGCCCCAAAACCTATCCCATTGTATTTTAGTCAAAAAGCTTTCTTTGTGGTTCTTGTGATCATCAATTACAAGAGCTTCCTAGAGTCTTTTAAAGCTTCTTTAGCCCACCTCTTTTGTAGTCAAAAATAGTTCTTTAAGAATTCAAGTTTTCTTGTGCAAAAATAGTTCTTTAAGAATTCAAGTTTTCTTGTGTGCTTTGTGTTAGTGTTGTGCCCAAAAAGCCAATCATGATATAATTGTATTTTTGCACATTGAGTCATGATATTTTATTGAGGCATTAATCCAGCAATTATGTTTGTTGTTTTATTTCTGTGTAACGTAATAAACATAATTGTAACCCTAGAATAATGATATTCTTAAACGTCCCTAGCCTAGTATTATTGTGGAGCGGGTTGCAATAATACATAATAACTAGCATATGTGGAGACTAATATGAGATATGTAGTCTACATATGGGTACAAGCTGGAGAACTTGTGTACTGGACCGACCCACCATGAGAACACTTCATGGATCGTTATATGAGTGTCATAATTGACTCTCATAGTGATCATGATATATGTAGTCCTTCGACCTAAGATCATCAAGGTTCCCTACATGTGAGTAACATATTTTGATACTTTCCTTTGTTGCTCGTAACTGAATGAACTTGAACGAGGTCATTGGGTATGTCACATATCATGCGGAGGGATTTGTATGATCAAGATGGGATTTGTCCCTCCTATGTAACGAGAGTGATATCTTTGGGCCCCTTGATAGAGTAAGACTTAGAAAATGCATGACCATGCTTGGATGAGTTGATATACAATATCAATGTCATCAGCTTAAGTTAGTCTACTCGGTAATAAAAAAACCAAAGATTGGGCTATACGAGAGTGACACATTCCATGTCTCGTGCTTAATCTTGATATCTTAGACAAAGGGACAATGGCATATATAGGTGATTATCATAAAGGTTTAGTCGAATCATCGACAATCTTGTCACTTGGGTAGCAATGATGTGTTGCTAGACACCGCTCATTGCTTATGATCATAAATGTGATTTATGATCATTGCCAACGTGGTAAGAGCCTATTGGGTCTCACACATAGAGCTATTTGGATCATTAGAGTGCATGGGCTAATAATTTGGGTTTTGGTTTCACAATAATTTCGTATTAATAATGGGCCCAAGAGTTGAGCCATTATTAAGCCTGAAATTAAATCCTAATTGGATTAGGGCTTTGAAACCCATTCGGCCTGGAAGTTGAGTCTCACTATAAATACAACTTTTAAGTGAGAAATTCGCAGGTCTCGTTGCCCTAGCCTCCCAAAAGGACAGCCGCACTCTTCTCTTGCAATTCCTTGGAGGACACAAGCTAACACTGCGAGCGCAAGAGAAACGCATCTGCCGGGACGTGGTGGAAGCGTGGTGATCCCGAGAGGCTTGTGTGGATACCATAGAGAGCCTGAACACGTCAACTGTTCAGGTTTTGTGATTCAACTCTACAGTTGAGTGAGAGATCTTAACCGAAAATTAGGTATGAAAATTTTTGAACACCCGGTTTACCTCGTTTCACTTGGATCCTGGAGGGTTTCGGTTAAATTCCGTTGCGCTGTTTGGCTCCCGAAACCCATCAGTGGTATCAGAGCTACTGGTGAAACCCTAAATTGGGATTGAGTGTTGAATCGCATGATGCTTTGTGTTCGGTTGCTTTTCAGCCATGATTAATTAGTTTGATTCATGATGCATGAAACCGAAATTCGTAATGAACATATGAGAGATATGAAGAAACGACACAAATTGGTTAATGAGATTAACCTGAAATTGATAGGTATGAGATACCTATATGGATTAGGATTCTTGCAATAGTTGCAAAAACCCTAGCTTTGTTCAGATTCAGCCTGTTCAGGCACCGAAGGTAAGGTATTTTTGGGGGCTCGAACGGAGGAGTCTCGGGTGCCTACTTGCTCGAAATAGAATATTTCGGGCTAAGCAATTGTAAGACAATTTTATTGCGCCGGGGGGCGCTGCCCCCCACGCCCCCGCAAGGGCAGCTCCCCTTGACCCCATCCGCTGACCGGTCAGCGGGACCGCTGTATGCGAAGCGTCACATAAATAAAAACTGGTTAATCAACAAGCGAAAATTGGCATGCATCTTTGTTGAATGAGATTTGACATGATATGCTGATTGGTGTTTGAAGCATGGTGCATGGTTATAGCCCTTGATTGGTTGTACTTGTAAATACGGCCTGCGAGTCGTGCCTTTTCTTATCACTCTCATTGTACATTCTCTTCTCACCTTACTCCCCTCGAATGTAACTCGAGGTTTCTATTATTGATGTAATGGTGCATTATGGGATCGTCCAAGGTGGTATGTCCAAGGAGGTGACAACAAAAGGGCAACCAAGAAAGGAAGATAAGGAGCTTGTGAAGACTCTTTTATTTTCTTAGGCTTTTATGATATTCTCATTGGCTTGAGAATATCGCATAGTTTGGGCTATAACCATGTCACGTTTATTTCTTGTAAGCATGAGATGCATGTTTTGTATTTGTATGTGATGCATGTATAAAACAACCGGAGATAACAAATTGGTGAGATCAAAAGAAAAAAAAAACCCTTCAAACAAATATTAAGTCATTAAATGTGATGCCTTCCAAATGTTGGCACTCGTCAAGACTTTGATCAACATTAGGTGGGTTTGCCAAAGCAAAGCACCTATGTTCATCTCGGTAAGGCGCGATGGGATAATAGTGATATCCAAACTGCTAACTTTGGGTTTGACTTAACTAAGTCATCCTAATAATAGTGATATCCAAACTGCTAACTTTGGGTTCGACTTAACTAAGTCATCCTAATAGGATTAGGGACTTAGAGGCATAGAGTTGGGCTTAAGCTCATAGGATGAGCTTGGACAAGTGTTGTTCACCCAACTATCCAAGAGTTGCTCACCCAACTATCCAAGAGTTGCATAAGATGTAATTGGCAAGGAGTTGCCTACCTAAATAGTTGTAACTTGAGAGAAAACCCAAAGCTGACTCAAGTTGTGGTCAAATATGGATCTTGGCCCACTAGAATACCTTAGCGCCGAGGTGTTCCGAAATAATATCGAGGGTTATTATTTTGAGGAAAATAGTGAGAGTATCGTTTAATAAAAGTCCTTATTAAATGAATTAAAATACATGACTCTTACATTGCATATTTACTGTTGTAGATAACCATGGCACAAAATACATCGACACTTTCGTTGCGATCGATCCTTGAGAAGGAAAAACTTGTTGGGTTTCGGGAGCCAAACAGCGCAGCGGAATTTAACCGAAACCCTCCAGGATCCAAGTGAAACGGGGTAAACCGGGTGTTCGAAAATTTCATACCTAATTTTCGGTTGAGATATCTCACTCAACTGTAGAGTCGAATCACAAAACCTGAACAGTTGACGTGTTCAGGCTCTCTATGGTATCCACACAAGCCTCTCGGGATCACCACGCTTCCACCACGTCCCGGCAGATGCGTTTCTCTTGTGCTCGCAGTGCTAGCTTGCGTCCTCCAAGGAATTGCAAGAGAAGAGTGCGGCTGTCCTTTTGGGAGGCTAGGGCAAGGAGAGCTACGAATTTCTCACTTAAAAGTTGTATTTATAGTGAGACTCAACTTCCAGGCCTAATGGGTTTCAAAGCCCTAATCCAATTAGGATTTAATTTCGGGCTTAATAATGGCTCAACTCCTTGGCCCATTATTAATACGAAATTAAAGTGAAACCATAACCCAAATAATTAGCCCATGCACTCTAATGATCCAAATAGCTCTATGTGTGCGACCCAATAGGCTCTTGCCATGTTGGCAATGATCATAAATCACATTTATGATCATAAGCAATGAGCGGTGTCTAGCAACACATCATTGCTACCCAAGTGACAAGATTGTCGGTGAATCGACTAAACCTTTATGATCATCACCGATATATGCCATTGTCCCTTTGTCCAAGATATCAAGACTAAGCACAAGACATGGAATATGTCATTCTCGTATAGCCCAATCTTTGGTTTCTTGATTACTGAGTAGACCAACTTAAATAGACGACATTAATATCATATATCAACTCATCGGAGCATGGCCATGCATTTTCTAAGTCTCACTCTATCAAGGGGCCCAAAGATATCACTCCCGTTACATAGGAGGGACAAATCCCATCTTGATCATACAAATCCCTCCGCATGATGTGACATACCCAATGACCTCCTTCAAGTTCACTCAGTTACGAGCAACAAAGGAAAGTATCAAAGTATGTGACTCACATGTAGGGAACCTTGCTGATCTTAGGTCGAAGGACTACATATATCATGATCACTATGAGAATCACTTATGACACTCATATAACGATCCATGAAGTGTTCTCATGGTGGGTCGGTCCAGTACACAAGTTCTCCAACTTGTACCCATATGTAGACTACATATCTCATATTAGTCTCCACATATACTAGTCATTATGTATTATTGCAACCCGCTCCACAATAATACTAGACTAGGGACGTTTAAGAATATCATTATTCTAGGGTTACAATTATGTTTATTACGTTACGCAGAAACAAAACAATAAACAAAATTGCTGGATTAATGCCTCAATAAAATATCATGACTCAATGTGCAAAAACACAATCATCTCATGATTGGATTTTTGGGCACAATACTAACAAAACTGAACGGGACCAACTCTCTCAAATGGTACAGAAACTTGAGGATAGTCCTCAAACAAGAGAGAAAGGCTTATGTCCTAGAGTAGCCCATTCCGAATGAGCCTACTGCCACTGCTCCAAGAGCTGAAAGGGATGCTCACAAGAAGCATTTTGATGATGCTTTGGATGTTGCATGCCTCATGCTTATTACCATGGAATCTGATCTTTAGAAGCAACATGAGAACATGGGGGCGTTTGATATGATCGAACATCTCAAAATGCTTTTCCAAAAGCAAGCTAGGCATGAGAGGTTTGAGACCTCTAAGGCATTGTTTCAGTGCAAGATGTCTGAGGGAAGTCCCATGGGTCATCATGTGCTCAAGATGATTGGGTACATTGAGAATCTTGAGAATTTGGGATTTGCTCTTCAGAAAGAGTTGGCTATAGATGTTGTCTTGCAATCGTTGCCTGAAAGCTACAGTCAGTTCGTCATGAACTATAACATGAACGACCTTGACAAGTCCCTTCTTGAATTGCTCAGCATGTTGAGAACTGCTGAGCAAAACCTTAAGAAGGCTAAGCCCATTTTGATGGTTCAAAAGGGCAAGGGAAAGGGAAAAGCCAACAAGAAGAAGGATAAAGCTAATGGGAAGTCCAATGCTAGTTCTTCTTCAGCTGCATTGAAACCAAAGGGTGGTGTGGCAAAGGAAGGGAGTGCTTCCATTGTTAGCAACCTAGACACTGGAAGCACAACTGCATGCTCTATCTTGAAGAACTTGCTAAGGAAAAGGTAAGTAAGACTTCCACTTCAGGTATTCTTGTTATAAAGGCTAACTTTTCTACTTCCTCATCTTGGGTATTGGATACTGGATGTGGATCTCACATTTGTGCAAATGTGCAGGATCTAAGTAGAAGTAGAAGATTGGCCCGAGGTGAAGTGGACCTACGTGTTGGAGATGGAGCAAGGGTTGCTGCCTTAGCCGTAGGGACTTATGTTCTCACTTTACCTAGTGGATTAGTTTTAGAATTAGATGACTGCTACTTTGTGCCTACTATTAGTAGAAATTTGATTTCTATTTCTTGTTTGGACAGGAAAGGTTTTTCATTTATAATAAAGGACAAATGTTGTTCTATTTATTTGAATGAAATCTTTTATGGTAGTGCTCAACTTAGCAATGGGTTGTATGTTCTAGACCTCGAAGATCCAATCTATAATGTGAATACCATGAAGGTCAGATTAAATGATTCAAACTCGACCTATCTCTGGCACTGTCGCTTGGGCCATATAAATGAGACCCGCATATCCAAGCTCCATAAGGATGGACTCTTGGACTCATTTGATTTTGAATCATATGAGACATGTGAGTCATGTTTGTTGGGCAAGATGACCAAAGCCCCATTCACAGGGCAAAGTGAAAGGGCTAATGACTTACTAGGCCTCATACATAGTGATGTATGTGGCCCTATGTCTACACAAGCTAGAGGAGGTTTCCAATACTTCATTACTTTCACGGATGACTTCAGCAATTATGGCTATGTGTATCTTATGAGACACAAGTCAGAATCCTTTGAAAAGTTCAAAGAATTCAAGAATGAAGTAGAGAATCAACTCGGGAAGAGTATCAAAGTGCTTCGATCAGATCGAGGTGGAGAGTACTTGGATTGAGAATTCCTTGACTATCTGAAAGAGTGTGGTATAGTATCACAACTCAGTCTACCAGGTACACCTTAATGGAATGGTGTTTCTGAAAGGAGAAATTGAACTCTATTAGACATGGTTCGCTCCATGATGAGTCAAACTGACCTTCCAAACTCCTTTTGGGGACATGTTCTAGAGACAGCCGCTTTTACACTAAACCGAGTTCCATCTAAATCAGTTCAAAAGACACCATATGAGATATGGAGTGGCAGACGTCCTAATTTGTCTTTTATGAAGATTTGGGGCTGTGACGCTTATGTGAAATGTCAATCCTCTGACAAACTAGGGCCCAAATCTCAAAAATGCCTTTTTGTTGGGTATCCCAAAGAAACAAAGGGTTACTATTTCTACAATCCTTCTGAGCAAAAAGTGTTTGATGCTCAAACTGGTGTCTTTTGAAAGAAAGAGTTTATCTCTAAAGGAACTAGTGGGAGGAAAGTAGAACTTGAAGAAATTCAAGAACAACAAGGAGAGATCGAACCTGAAATGGAACCTGAATAGACACCACAAGATGTTGTGGTTCAAGAGTCTGTTCCTGCAGCACAGAGCCTACTTAGGACTGGTAGGATTCGGCGTGAGCCCGAGAGATATGGATTTCTCGTGACTCACACCGGTGATGTGATGCTCATGGATCAGGATGAGCCCACAACCTACCAACAAGCTATGTCAGGGCCTGACTTTGAGAAGTGGCTAGTGGCCATGAAATCCGAGATGGAATCCATGTATGAAAACCAAGTATGGACTTTGGTTGACCCACCTGAAGGGGTAAAACCCATAGGGTGCAAATGGGTTTTCAAGAAGAAAACTAACATGGATGGTAATGTGATTACCTTTAAGGGACAATTGGTTGCAAAAGCTTTCAAGCAAATTCATGGTATTGACTATGATGAAACTTTTTCACCAGTTGCTATGCTTAAATCCATCCGAATTTTGTTTGCTATTGCTGAACACTATGATTATGAGATATGGTAAATGGATGTCAAAACTGCATTCCTAAATGGAAAGCTACTTGAGGATGTGTACATGACACAACCTGAGGGTTTTTTTCACTCCTGAGAATGCCAATAAAGTGTGCAAATTGCAAAGGTCCATTTATGGACTGAAGCAAGCTTCTCGAAGTTGGAATCTTCATTTTGATGATGCAATCAGAGAGTTTGGTTTTATCAAAAATGAAGATGAACCTTGTGTCTACAAGAAGGTTAGTGGGAGCGCTATTGTCTTCTTGGTGTTGTATGTAGATGACATACTACTCATCGGGAATGATATTCCTGAGCTACAGTCTGTGAAGACTTGGCTAGGGAAATGTTTCTCTATGAAGGACTTGGGTGAAGAAGCCTATGTGTTAGGCATCAGGATCTATAGAGATAGATCTAGAAAGCTTCTTGGCCTAAGTCAAAGTACATATATTGACAAGGTGCCAAAGAGGTTTAGCATGCAAGATTCCAAGAAAGGATTCTTGCCCAGGTCACATCGTATCACTCTTTCTAGATCTCAGTGTCTGAGTACACCCGAGGAGAGAGAGCGCATGAGTAAGATTCCATATGCCTCAGCAATTGTATCTATCATGTATGCCATGATATGTACTTATCCCGATGTCTCATATACTTTGAGCATGACGAGTAGGTACCAATCGAACCCCGGTGAAAGTCACTAGATAGCTGTTAAGAGCATCCTTAAGTACTTACAAAGGACTAAGGATGCATTCTTGGTCTTTGGAGGTGAAGATCAGCTCATTGTAAGGGGCTACACCGATGCAAGCTTCCAATCCGATAAGGATGATTTTAGATCGCAATCTGGTTATGTGTTTTGTATTGGTGGTGGTGCTGTGAGCTGGAAGAGTTCAAACCAAGAGACAGTAACTAACTCTATAACAGAATCTGAGTACATTGCCGCCTCTGATGCTGCGAAGGTGGCAATTTGGATCAAGAAGTTCATCACTGAACTTGGAGCGATTCCAAGCATTGTCGACCCGATAGAGCTCTATTATGACAACAATGGAGCAATTGCATAGGCTAAGGAACCTCGAACTCACTAGCGATCCAAACACATACTCCGATGCTATCATCTCATCAGGGAGATCATCGAGAGGGGTGATGTAAGGATATGCAGGACTTCGACAGACAGCAACATTGCTGATCCACTGACAAAGCCCCTTACGCAGCAGAAGCATGATAGCCATTCTAGGTCTATTGGTATTAGATACATGGATGATTGGCTTTTAGTGCAAGTGGGAGATTGTTAGTGTTGTGCCGAAAAAGCCAATCATGAGATAATTGTATTTTTGCACATTGAGTCATGATATTTTATTGAGGCATTAATCCAGCAATTATGTTTGTTGTTTTGTTTCTGCGTAACGTAATAAACATAATTGTAACCCTAGAATAATGATATTCTTAAACGTCCCTAGTCTACTATTATTGTGGAGTGGGTTGCAATAATACATAATGACTAGCATATGTGGAGACTAATATGAGATATGTAGTCTACATATAGGTACAAGTTGGAGAACTTGTGTACTGGACCGACCCACCATGAGAACACTTCATGGATCATTATATGAGTGTCATAAGTGATTCTCATAGTGATCATGGCATATGTAGTCCTTCGACCTAAGATCATCAAGGTTCCCTACATGTGAGTCACATACTTTGATACTTTCCTTTGTCGCTCGTAACTGAGTGAACTTGAAGGAGGTCATTGGGTATGTCACATATCATGCGGAGGGATTTGTATGATCAAGATGGGATTTGTCCCTCCTATGTAACGGGAGTGATATCTTTGGGCCCCTTGATAGAGTGAGACTTAGAAAATGCATGGCCATGCTTGGATGAGTTGATATACGATATCAATGTCATCAGCTTAAGTTAGTCTACTCGGTAACCAAAAAACCAAAGATTGGGCTATACGAGAGTGACACATTCCATGTCTCGTGCTTAGTCTTGATATCTTGGACAAAGGGACAATGGCATATATCGGTGATGATCATAAAGGTTTAGTCGAATCATCGACAATCTTGTCACTTGGGTAGCAATGATGTGTTGCTAGACACCGCTCATTGCTTATGATCATAAATGTGATTTATGATCATTGCTAACGTGGTAAGAGCCTATTGGGTCGCACACATAGAGCTATTTGGATCAGTAGAATGCATGGGCTAATAATTTGGGTTTTGGTTTCACAATAATTTCGTATTAATAATGGGCCCAATAGTTGAGCCATTATTAAGCCTGAAATTAACTCCTAATTGGATTAGGGCTTTGAAACCCATTAGGCCTGGAAGTTGAGTCTCACTATAAATACAACTTTTAAGTGAGAAATTCGCAGGTCTCGTTGCCCTAGCCTCCCAAAAGGACAGCCGCACTCTTCTCTTGCAATTCCTTGGAGGACGCAAGCTAGCACTGCGAGCGCAAGAGAAACGCATCTGCCGGGACGTGGTGGAAGCGTGGTGATCCTGAGAGGCTTGTGTGGATACCATAAAGAGCCTGAACACGTCAACTGTTTAGGTTTTGTGATTCGACTCTACAGTTGAGTGAGAGATCTCAACCGAAAATTAGGTATGAAAATTTTCGAACACCCGGTTTACCCCATTTCACTTGGATCCTGGAGGGTTTCGGTTAAATTCCGCTGTGCTGTTTGGCTCTCGAAATCCATCACTTTGAGGACAATTTTCTTAGAACTTTTGAGAACTCTTTGAATAGCAATATCTTACTAACAAATTGAGTGTTTGAGTGTTCATCTTTTGAGTGAAACACGTGAGGTGAGTGTTTGTGAGGATCTTTGTTTTCAGGAGTATGGAGGGCCAAGAGAATAGGAGAATGGAAGTGAGACACAATGAGGAGCCTACCATGAGAGAACTTCAAGAAACTCTCAATAGACTTGTGGGGAGGATTGAGGACATTGATTTGAGGTTACCAAGGAGACCAAATCCTGTCTTGCAACCAAGGAGAGCTCCAAGGAAAGAAGAACCCGAGGAGGAAGAAGGACATTGGCATGACCATGGGCTTCCAAGTAGGGGGGAGCCAAAAGAAGATCACAACCTAAATTCCATCAAGCTTACCATTCCATCTTTCCAAGGGAGGAATGATCCCGATGCATATTGGCAGTGGGAGCGAAAGATTGAGATGGTGTTTGATTGCCATCATTATTCTGAGGGGAAGAAAGTTAAATTGGCTACCATAAAGTTCACTAACTATGCTCTTGTATGGTGGAATCTGGATGTTACTTCTAGGAGAAGGAATGAGGAGGCGTCTATACACACATGGAGAGCCCTTAAAGCATTAATGAGGAGGATATTTGTGTCTAGCTACTACACTAAAGATCAACGCCTCAAGCTTCAAAAGCTAGTGCAAGGCCAAAGGAGTGTAGAGGACTACCACAAAGACTTAGAGATAACCTTGACCCGAGCCAACATCATGGAGGATGAGGAGACCACCATTGCTAGATTCATTAATGGTCTAAATCCTGAGATTGCCAACAAAGTAGAAATGGTGCCTTATTTCAACATGGAGGATTTGCTTCATTATGCCACTAAGGCCGAGAGAATCATCAAAAAGTCCAAGGCATCCAAGACGTCTCAAGGAGGAATTTCCACATGGAGAGAAGCATGGAGCAAGGATGTGAAGGAAGTACCCAAGCCAAAAGTTGAGGCCATAAAAGGAGGCTTGTCTCGGCCTCAGCAAGAAAAGTCAATCATGCTTATACCACTTTCACCACAACATGTCTTGGAAAATCAAAGAAAACTTCAAAGTGAGGTTAAGAGAAAAGAAAAAGAGGGGAAAGTTGAGGGCAAGAGTGATGAGGGGAAAGTTGAGAAAACAACTGAGAGATTAAGTGAGATGAGTGAACATGAGGGGAAGAAGAGTGGAGAGTTCCCGAGAGAAAAAATTGAGTGTGAAGTTGAGAGAAGACAAAAGTGCAATGAACCCAAGCCGAGTGAAGAGTGAAATACCTACAAAGAAGCCATAGTTTCATCTAACATAATGGAGTCTTCTTCTAGTGTTGTGTTGTCTTCTTTTCAGGAATTGAGTGGAGATGAGCTACAGGAATCAAGTGAGTTGCTGCCCATTAAAGAAGTTGGTGTTCCTAATATTCTAAGCCATTTCCCATGCATCAAACCAATGAAGGAGGTTGAAAAGGAATAATTTGAGGTGAGTCCAAGTGATTTCATATGCAAAAGTTTGCCTAACATTGTTTCTTATCCTATGTTTCAAGGGGATGAAATTATTGCAACTCCACGCAAAGTCATTGAGTGCAAAGGTGAAAATTTTGTGGTTCCTACACCAAAGGAAGGTACTTGGAGACTAAGTCCATCCACTGTAATGTATTTCTTCCTAACACCTAGATTTGATGTAGTTTTGCATGAAAATCTTAAACAATGTGTGTTTGCTTGCAATGTTATTTTGAAGAATGGTTTTCATGAAACTAGATTAAGAGAAGGAAGTAAGCATGAAAATTTGGCAAAATATGGTTTTAAAGCTTCTAATTCTTTGGTTTTGTCAAATCATCTTTGGAATTGCTTGAGTTTCTCTAAAGAAAAATCTATTTTGGTGTCTTTTGTTTTTGAATTTGTTTGTTTTGCATCCATTTCACATTATTTTATTTTGCCTCAAGTTAAATCTGATTCTTTGGAATTTTTCATGCATAAATTTGTTCTTACACATGCATTACATACTTCTTTGATTGCCATTCATGTTTAGCCCATTTTTGTGTGTCAATCTTTAATTTCCAACAAGCATTTCTTTATCTTGACACATGCATTACACAAACTTTTGAGCATTGATCTTTTTGCTTTATGTACAAATGTGAAAGCTTTTATTTTGAGTGAAAATTCTAGTTTTAAATTCAGCCTTTTAAGGAGGCATGTTGAGTCCTTTGTTTTGTCTCACATCCCATTCACAAATTTCATGCATTGTTGTGCATATACATGCAAAAATAAGTTTGCTACTGAATTGGTTTCACTTAATCCTATCTACTCCAATCTTGTTTCATTTCAAATGCTTAGAATTTTTGTGAAATTCGTGCATCCTAGTTTTATTATTTTTATAGGTCACATTGTGTTCAATTCTTGTTTGCTTGAATGGCCAATGCAAACTATTGTCTTGACATGCATAACTTGTGCTTTTCATAACCATAACACTTGTGATAGTTTAGGTCCATTTGTTTTAAGTGTATACAGCATCCCTAGGGTAAACTATTCCAACACTTTTCCTAGTTTTGGGAATAATGTTTTTGAGATGACAAAGGCAATAGAAGTGATGCTTAGAGTTAAAATGAAAATTGTGCTAACTTTCAGATTTTTTGTGCTAATTGATTCTAACTTTGTTTTTGAACCAGGAGGTATCATTGCATTTGGATATTGGTTCAGGTTTTTCACAAGATTAAAGCTCCATACACAAGCATTCCATGCTATTGGTGCTTATGTGAAAGGTAAGTGCTTATGTGTTGATCATTTCATTGTTATTGATTCAATTTCCTTTTCTAATGCAGGTTTTGATTCGAGGACGAATCCTTCTAAGGAGGGGGGAGCTGATATGATCAAAGAAGGCACAACCAAGGATGGCAAGGATCCATTGAAGATAACTAGTGGATCATTGACAAGGAAGAAGGCTAAGGAGCTTACTAGTGCACTTCAAGCTAAGATGTTGACGGATTGGCGATGTTCTGGTGGAAAAATCATATCTTGAGTTAAATAGATTAGAAATGAGTGATTCTTAATTTATTAGAAAGTTACCATCTGTAGCTACAAATCATATGAAGACCATGAAATCCAGTTTGCACGTTAAGGAGGTCCAATTTAGCTTCAAAGTCGCGATTTACGAGTTATCGTTGGTCCAAAAGTAGTTGTAGTATTTTGGATATATCTTTGGATTCAGATGTCCGTTTCGTTTGGTTCAGGTGTCATTTCAAAGATAAGAAAGAGAGCTACAACTTTCATGCTTTGCATTTTGAGAAATTGTGGCTGTATCAAGTTCGAATTTCAGCTTGAAGTTGAAGACACAAGGAAGAGCCACCTGAGAAGACTATTTTGGGGTTTTTATGGCCAATCTTGTGTTGTAACATATTTTATTTTATTTTCCTATTTACTTATATTATTTAGGATGTTATTTAGGCCATGGAAGTGATTTAGGTCACTTAGAATAAATGGAATTCGCTGCACACCTTAAACATGTGTTAAAAGGGTGTAGGAATCCTATTTGACTAGGTTTTCTTGAGTCCTTTGTAACTAGGTTTCCTAGGTGACTTGGGCTACGAATTTTGCTGAGTCTTTTACCCTAGTTTAGGCCTATAAATTGGCACATATTCTAGTTGTAAAACAACAGCCTTGACATGAAATAATATTGCTACTTTGGAGAGAATTTCTCTTTGGTTCTTTGTGGACTACCTTGGTGCACAAGTGTGCTTGTGTTCTTGGTGTTCTTATACTTCTCATTTCTAGTCACAGGTTGATTAGGGGTGGGGGTCTTCAAATCCAATCACTTTGATGTCTTGTGGAGCTTGAAAACATCTTGGGCGCGTTTCATGCTCTTTATACTATCGGGGTTCGCATCACAAGGGTGCTCCTTGGTTCCGGAGTTGCCTTCGCTTTTGGTTGCTTTGGTAGGCACCTTGCAGAATGGTCGACATCGGTCGCCATACCTGGAAATGAATCTACTAAGGGAAGTGATTCTTCCGGTAAGCCTTGGTATATCTTTAGTGGTTGTAGGTGTTCAGAATCCTAACAAGGCTTTGACCTTTTCGGGGTTGGCGTCTATTCCCCTTTCTGACACCATGAACCCAAAGAACTTACCTGCGCTTACTCCAAACACACACTTCTCGGGGTTAAGGCGAATGCCAAACTCCCGAAATCGTTGGAAGGTTTCGTCTAAGTCCAAGATATGATTACTAGGCATTCTGCTCTTAACTATCGTATCATCGACATACGCTTCTATGTTCCTCCCGATCTGGGAGTCGAACACTTTATTTATCAACCTCTGATAGGTAGCCCCTGCGTTCTTAAGGCCAAAGGGCATTCTGACGTAACAGTAGGTACCAACTTCGGTGATGAAGGTGGTTTTTTCTTCATCTTTGGGGTTCATCCGAATTTGATGATACTCGCTGAAGGCATCGAGGAAACTGAGAAGACTGTATTCGGCAGTTGAATCCACCAATTGGTTTATAGCTGGCAAAGGGTAGGAGTCCTTTGGACAGGCATCATTCAGGTTCTGAAAATCGATGCACATTCAGAGCTTTTCACTCCCTTCGTTTGTAGCGATAACCATGTTGCTGAGCCATTCGGGGTATTTAACTTCTCTTATTACCCCTGTCTCAATCAAGCGCTTAACTTCAGTTTAAACGAAGGAGTTCTTATGAGCCGAGAGGTTTCATTTTTTCTACTGAATCGGCCTTGCGTCAGGGCGTACCTTGAGACTATGGTGGATTATGTAGAGGTCAACCCCATGCATGTCTTTCGGAGAGTAGGCGAATAGATCTTTGTTTATTAACAAGAAAGATACAAGCCTATCTTTGTTACCCTTGACCAATTGTTTCCCCACTCGGGTGTTCTGGCCAGGGACCAGCTCTACATCTTCTATTTCTACTTTTTCTAACTCCTCTACTCCCTCTTCGCCTGTCTCTTCGCCTGCCATGACGGCTCCTTCAGTAGCCGAATTCTGTACTTGGACCTTCGTCGGGCTTTGCCTAGCCTTGGTGAAGACACTCCTGACTTCAGATTGGTCAACAAAGATCTCTGCATCTCTTTCTTTAGTTGCGAAGGTGACTGTTAAGTACTTTACATCCGGGGGATATGGAGATTGCCTTTAGTTTGCCTTCCGAGGATGGCATTGTATGGTGAGGGAACATTAATGACGATGAACCTCATCATAACGGAGGCGAATAGTTCCTCCTGACTCTGAGGCGAGGTCCCTTGCAGTATTAAGGGCAGATCGATGTATCCGAGGACAGGGAGCTCAGATGGCCCAACCCCGAATGTGGGGGAATTGACTGTGTTGAGGTCACCTTTTGAAATGCCTAAGTTAGGTAGTAGGTGCGAGAAGATGACGTCGGTCTTGGAGCCGTCGTCTAGAAGTACTTTTTTGACGTCCCAACTCCCAATCCTTGCCGTGACAAGGAGTGGGTCATTGTGGGGCAACTTCACAGTGGACCCGTCCGTCTTTGCGAACAAGCCTGTTCGATGAGTTTCCATACTCCATTATAGAGATTTCTCTTATCTTTCTTTTCCTCTTAGCCGAGGGTATCCCTGTAGTGATGGTTTGGATGACCCTTGTTGATGGTGGGGGATTCTTTCGAGGACTTCGGTCGCGATGTCTGTCAGAATCATAGTCCTCCTCGTCCCCCCTTCTTTGTTCTTCCTTTTTCCCCTTCAGAGAAGGCATTCGCAAGTACTGGCGAATTTGGCCTTGTTTTATTAGAGACTAGATGTACTTCCTCAGCTAGAAGCAGTCTTCGGTGTCATGGCCATGATCTCGGTGGAATTGGCAGAACTTCTTCATGTTTTTCTTGTTTTCTGAAGTCATGGCCTTTGGCCTTGTAACTGTAGTCCCTTACCTTTCTAAGGCCATGAGAATGCTGGCCCTCGTGGCATTCAGGGGATTGAACGTCATTGGCCTTTTACCCCTTTGTTTTCGGGGCCTTCCTCAAACCTCATTCTAGTAATGAGGCTGGTGGCTTGGTCCTTCTGGCCAAGGGTGTTCCCCCTTTGGTCCCTCCATTTTGAGTTTTTCGGCCGTCATGTGTTATTCGGCCCTTCGGTAAAACTCCTCGAGGGTGTCTGGGGGGTCCTTGGAGAACTCATAAAAGAGCTGGGAGTCTTTCCAAAGTCCTTTTATCATTACGAGGATATGAATCTCGGGCCGAAATTCGAGCATGCTTAGTGCTTCTCAGTTGAACCTTTCGACGTAGTCGCGAATGGTTTCCCCACTTCACTGTGCTATGTCGAACATCTACACCGACATCTTGGCCATTTGCCTGCTGCCAATGAACTGTTGGATGAAGGTAGTAGACAGCTCCTGGAAACTCAGCAAGGTTCCGTGGGACAGGGAGTTATACCATGTCGTTGCTGGACCGGAGAAGGTGACCTCGAAACACTTGCAGAGGGTAGCGTCATCTGCGCCGTGGAGCACCATGCTTCGTTTGTACTTTGTCAGGTGCACCTAGGGGTCACTACGCCCGTCGTAGGTTTCTAAGCATGGCACCCTGAAGTCACTAGGCATGGGCGCCTCCACCACTTCCCGTACAAAGGGTGACTCTTCTTCGGTATAAACGTCGGACAATCTTGACCAGACTGGTTTTCGGGAGATCTACCGCTCAACCTTTTCCAGTCTTCCAAGGATCTTTTCCATGAGGTTAGCTGTGTTAGCTTCCCCTTGCTGCCTGGTGGTCACCGGCAATGGCCAACTTCTTCTCCTTCCCGAAGAGTAACTTCAGCGGCAAGGAGACTGGGACCTTCGGTACGAGGACGGACTACGCCGACAGGAGGTCCTTGTTTCTTTTGGGGCCCTTTCTCTGGTGGGTCGTGCCCTAGGGGGCTCGTCCTCCATCGAAGATGTGTCATGAGAGCCCTCACTCCTGGAACTCTGGTGGGTGGACCTCGGGCTTCTTTCCCAGCGTGTTGCCGAGGGGGAGGCCCTTCGGACCGAAGGAGGTTGGGGCTACCTCTGGTCGAGTTTCTGAGTCATTTCAGTGATGATGAAGCGCTAGAAGTCTTGCAAGAAGCCTAACGTCATTGTTAGAGGGCGGTCGTCCTCTGACGTGGAAGTCTCTGTAGTGGGCTGCTCGGTCGCCGGCTGAGTCTCCAGCGCAGAGGGGGACTTCGGGAGCCCCTTGTCTTTGGAAAGCCAAGTCTCTACGACGGCGACCTGGGAAGTGTTTCCCATAGACAGCACCAAATGATGTCTTTCCGCATCTTCGTTGTGCAACATGGTGAGCCTGGAGCAGGGACTTCTGGTGAGGGAACGCCTGGATAAGGGGCCTCTGATGGGAGAAAGACTGCAAGGACTCAGAAAAGCAAGGGTTAGGAGCTCCCCGAAGTATTTTCTGAGGGAGGAGCCTCCGACGCCCAAGTCAATACTTTGTGAAAGTAGAGAAAGGGAATGGTAAGCAGAGTACAGCAAGAATTCCTTGTTACATCTTCTCTGTACTTATGAAAGCATTATGCAAGTATTTATAGGAGGGCGTAGGGAGAAGGCTGTTTGACATAGCCTGCTAAGATGGTGACATGTGTTCGGCCCGATTTAGTCCATACCTCTGTAGAGGGCTCCTCCAGCTGGCCTTAGGCCGTTCTGACCAAGGGTGCCGGCGGGGGTGCTGTGACAGGGGTGCTTGTGTCAGGGGCGTGTTCGAGGCTTTTGTGTCAGAGGCTCCTCAACCGTTTTGTCATATGTCCATGTGGCCTTTTCGGGGGACCGAACTCCTTCGGAACACAGAGGTCATTCGGGGAGGTGAGCTCCTTTGGAAGGAGGTCCCTTGTTTGTACGAGGCACCTTCGGTTGGGCTCTCCCGAGGTCAGGCTCGGGTACCTGATGATGGCACTTCGTGAGCGTGCTCCAAGGGTGGCCCAAAGAGTTTCCAAAGGTGGTTTTGGGCATGTGAGCTCGGTGCGAGGTCACCCTCGGGAAGGGTGGTAGCCCCTTCTGACCAAAGTTGGTCCCATGGACTTCCTAAGGGTAGCGCCTATCCGGCTTGTCTAAGGGTGCTGATGCCCTCTCTTTGCCGGGGTTTTGTCATGTCTATTTCGTCCAAAGGTGGTGCGCTAGCCAAGGGTGGTGCGCACATGTGAAGTCCTTCAAGGGGCGATAGCCATTCGGCTATCACTACTAAACATTCATTCTGACTTTTAAAAATTAACCTCCTGGCCAGCAACAGTAGCACAAAGAGATAAAGTCTTTTTAATTGTTATAGAGTCTTTTTATTTGTATTCTCTACATCCTTATAGGGTAAAAAAAGATTAGACGACCATCAACAAAGAACAGGTGATTTAATGATGGCCTGCTTTTACTTGCCTCTAAACCCACTAGAGAACCATCTGCTTGAAGCTTACAGAGATGGCTAGAGAAAGCCTCCGCACAAAGAATATAAACATATGGGGGATAAAGGATCTCCTTATGAGATAGCTAATTGGGGAGAAAACCATTTTTTGGTATACCTGTTCACCATAACATAGAATGGAACAGTTGTAACACATTGCATAATAAGATGATTCCATAAGTCTAGGAAATTCATAGCCCAAAGCACCTTAGCAATAAAAGACCACTACAATTTATCAAAAGCTTTCCTTATGTCCAATTTTAGTACACCTTTATAACCCTTAGGACCATTGTGCCTGTTTGTATGTTTTACCACATGCAAGAGCTCATGTGCAATGATTACATTGTCTTTGATGGATCAACCAAGCACAAATGAATTTTGGAATTCTAAAACTAAAGAACTCATGATTTGTTTTAGGTGGTTAACTAAAGCTTTAGCAATTATCTTGTGTAGGGTATTACAAAAGCTGATCAGCCGAAGATCTTCCACCTTCCTTATCTTAATTTTCTTTGAAAAAAGAGCTATAAAGGTCTGATTGACCTACCGAAGCATCCGAGCTGCTCGAAGAAAGGATAGAGCCGCATCTGTTATTGAGGTACAAAGGATTCCTCAGCACTTATTGAACACCATAGGTTGAAGGTCATCTGGACCTGGGGCATCAAGGTTACCTTGATAAAAAACTGCTCTCTTAATTTCCTCTCGTGTGAAAGGGGTTAAAACAACAGCTCTTTGAGTATTTGAGAGGGTGTGCTTTTTTTTTTTCCGTATAGTAGATACCCTAAGCTTGATCTCGCTCTACATTCTCCATCTTAAATAAATTGAGATCATAAGATCAAATATGAGTTTGCATTTTATCCTCTGAATAAATCTAATAGCCATCACCTAATTCCAATGCTGATATCCTAGAAGAAAGCCTCCTTACTTTAGCGGTTGAGTGAAAAAAATTATATTGTGATCTCTAAAAGCTAATCAGTTAATAAGAGATTTTTGAGCCCAAAGATGGTCCTCATCAACAAGCAAGGAAACATATTGTTTCCTAGAAACCTGAATTCGATCAGCAATACCAACAAAATTTGGAGAACTCTGACCTTGCAAAAGTTGTTGTTCAACCAATATTTTGATGAAGATTACTA